>CM073922.1:5181377-6431377 GCA_037179545.1 Sesamia inferens
CATTGGGGTGCACCCTAAGGATGCCATCTTCGCACACCTATGCTGTCCGCCGTAGGAGTGTGCCTCCCCTCCGGCGGTCATCAGTGTGCCTTGTTATGTGTGACTGTAGGAGCGCCCGAAGTGCTTCTCGACGCCCGTGTCGAGTGGGATCTCTAGTAGCCCAGAGAAGGCCCAGCAAGGGTCGGTCAGCGACAGAACGTCGGTTTTGTTTGGCGCTCCCCTACAGTGGGTGCTTACCCCGTCCCCTAACAGCTCAACCAGCTATGTACGGTTGGCTGCGGGGTGCGGCGGGTGGTGGTGAGTAACGAGCGGTTTGTGGGTGTGTGTTCTCCGCTCGCGTGGAATTCTGTGCCCCTCTCGAAGAAGCCCTGCCTTTTATAGGCAAATGGGGGGGGGGGGGACTATGGGCACACCTAACTAAATTATATTAAAAAAATTAACGACTCTTATTCCTTCCATATAAAACATCAATTTCATATGTAAGGACCTAATATGGTTTTACTAGCTGCGTCCGTGATTCGTTCGCATGCATATTCACTTTCAAGGTTTTGGTTTTTCTTGCCTTAATTCCTATTTTTTTCAAATGAGTAGGTTATACTTCTCGGTCTTCTTCTTCGAGTGGGTAGGCCCCTGGCAAGGTATAAGACCGACAACTTTGTGACGGTCGTGGGAAACCGCTGGATGCGGGAGGCGCAGGAGTGGTTGTCTTTCGGCTGAAATGATTATGATGATAAAAATATTACTCTGTCACTCCTTATAACATCTACCAGAGAAAGTCCTGCAGTTTCAGAGATATGCTGGAATAAACAAAGAAAATTTTTGTTGTTTTACTTTACCTTATGGTTCATTCAATATTATATAGTAAAGAGCATGGCAGTTAGATATATCATACTTATTTAAATGTCTCACTGATGGTGGCGCGTGTATTGAATCTTTCGGTTCCCCACAAAATCATTGAGTCACAAGGTGATGTCCATGACTGGACGCTATCTATTATAATTATGTGCTATCATTTTAATTGTTTCTTAATTATTTTTAATTTGCATATAGAAGTAACAAGAATAAAGGACCCACGATTTTGTAGTAATACCTTGATTTTACAAAATGAAAATAAAACATAAGTTAAAATAAATATTAAATAATATGTTGTGCAATGAAGTAGCGCTAGACCCCACACTAGGATATGCTGTGTCGTGGGATCTAGTTATTTCGGCGTTATAGATACATTATTTTATTTTAAAGAGTATTGCTCTTAAAGTTTCTTGCTCGTTCTTCTTCAAAGAGTTCTACTTTTTGAAATGAGTAACTAGTTTCAACTTTTTAACTGATCGACTGTTAAATTTTGTCATTTGAAATAGACACTTCCTGTTATTATTTTATTAAAGATACTAGCAAAGGTGTTTGAGTCTGCAATTGGCTTGTATCCTAAAAAATAATTTAATGTCCGTCAGCTAGATTAATAAAAAATATTGAACACGTATTTTTTATTTTTTCTTTTATTCAACTACTTAGGAAGATATATTGCTTTGAAATGTCGCATGACGTCACGCCGTGGTGCAAAATATAGCACGGCGTGCCGTAATTAGCCTCCACTCTGTAACTTTAATACGCTATATCTCAGTAGTTTTTGGTAATTACGACAAAATAAAAAATACGGGTCTTAATTTTATTTATTATCTATAAGACGGACTAATTATTTTTTTGATTTTCATACCTTGGAGACATCCCTATTCAGTGTAACATCCAGAAGCTAGCAATTGTTGAATGCGGTTTGCAGTCGACAGTCGCAAGCTTCTGGATGTAATGGCTTCCGAGCAGCAATCTATTGAATGCCATGACGTATATTGGTTCTCATATTGATGCCTACTTCTTCTTTAGCCTATAGAAGTCCACTGCTGGACAAAGGCCTCCCTCAAGGAAAACCTTGACGGAGGCCTTTGCCACGATGACCGGTTTTGTCCTGCCCGCATCCATTGGCTTTCCTCGACCTCCATCAGGTCATCGGTACGCCTATGCACCTATGTATATTAGTGTCTGCTTTAATATTGAAAAAAAAAAAGATGTCATATTATCAAAGTTAGCGAAATTGGCTACACACCTAAATTGCTTCAATTCTTTGCGAGTTACACGAGGGACAGGAAGCAGTTTTAGAGTAGAGTGGATTTCGGTCACAACCTTATTTTAGTAGGTCAGTCATAAATCAGGAACGAATTAATAATTTTTTTATTTAATTCATAATTTTTTTCGTCGATTTAGGCGACGTTTTTAGCAGATTATCCAGTTGATATACTCAATTGAAGTGAATGATTAGATGTTAAGTTGGTTAACTAAATCACGAGGTCATAAAATTCAATAATTTTATTACACCCTAGATGATGTTTTTTAATTTAAAGAATTGAACTTAAAATTATATCTAACTTAAATATCTTCAAGGTTAGAGTGAATAGGCTTATAATAAATTAGCGTGCTTTACCATCAATGATTGCATCATTGCTTACCACTACCATGCTAGTTAATAATTAGGGGAAAAAAAAATGGCTATTGGCGCGTTAGTCGATGGGCCACATTCGAATATTTATTATTTATTGCACCTATGCCATTAAAAAAAATAACAAAAGCAGCCTTGTCGCTGTCTGCGATCTCTTCAAAGACAAACTTTGAATCAATAGCCACCTGAGGGGCAATTCTCAAAATATTAAGAACATTCACAGTCTAATTCTAGTCTCAATCTTTTACAAAATCCTGTATTTTTTTTTTTTGGCACGGTTTGCGCAGTTATTAAGCCATTGATTACTGTGCTGCGTGTTGCGGATCTGACCACCACACGTAACAAAATATATTTGCACGACTAAACTATAGTGCGTTATGGTAATAGTGTGTAACATTGGTGATTACCTCCGGGGTCTTAAAAGAGCCGAGGACGGTAATCAACAATACGTAAGTGTATCATATGTTTTTCAACATACTTGTGAATAAAATAACAACAAAAACTCATTTTATTTTGTACATAAAAAAAATTGTTCAGAGAAACAATTGGTACATGTGCAGTTAGTAAAATTGTAATTAACTGTGTTTGATGGCATAGCGGTCTTATGAGAAAGATTATTTAGTGAAATATTTTCATGTCCTATTGTAAGTTGAGATGGCTCATTATTTGTGTAGGTTGGTGAAATCCAATCATTTGATGTAGGGGTTCCATCAGCAGGAAGCACCTCAGAATTAAGTTTAATTCTTTTTGTGATTTTTGCACAAATTTCCTTCTTTTTTTGTATGGAATCTTCTACGCATGATTCTGCTACATTGCTAGTTCACCACCCACCGTGACGCTTCAAAGTCATTATATCAGGTCCTGAATTAGCCAGCGATGTAGCTGAAGTTCTTCTGAAACTATATCCAGTGTAGCTCTCAGCATCTGCTAAACCTAAAAACTTAGCGATTTCTTTAGGCATACAACCTAATTTGATTATACTTATAGGCTGACAGGTACATTTATGATTCTGGTAATTTAGAAAGAAACGGTCAGTTTTTGCTTTTGGTGACCGTAAACTTTCATACTTCTTAACAATTTCATAGAATGGACCGTGTATGGTGAATAACCTCGGTATTTCATTTGTCGTGATAGGTATCTCCACTAAAAACCATTGTTCTCTATGTTTGTTATGGTTATATTTGTTAATTCTTGTATCCTACAGGCACCAGTTACACCAAATATTAAAGCGACCTGAAAAAAGAAACAATAATTAAGTTCAACATACAACACAGGCTGAAGTCGCGTAGATATTTAAAATTATTTTAACTAACCTTAGTAGCCAGATATTGGTTATCTGGAGCTTCTTTTATAATTTTTTCAATGTCGCCAGATGAGGAAACCTTTGATTTATTGCTTCTAAATCCAACGGATCTTTCGGAATTCTTTAGATAAGCTGAAGATTAGAGTATGTTTTCAAGTCCACTCCATTCTTTGTTCGCACTGTACTTTTTAACATTGAGTATAAACACCATAATAAGCTAGGTTTGTACTTAGGAGATAACTCTTTAAAGTATGCCATGAACACATTTTCTGAAAAGGACTGCGTATTCTTGCTGTTGTGCCATTTTTTGGAATTTCGGTACGCTATTAGATATTTTTCCTTGGAGTTTTCAGGTAGTAAACTTTGCATAATGTTAAGGGCTTCACATCTTATATCGGGCGGTGTACAACATAAATCATTTTCTTCACAACTAGTACTTGTAGACATTTTAATTAATAAATAACTACAATATTAATTTCAAGAGTGAAATCGAGTTGTGAAAAATGTTTCACTATGGCGGGTAAAATAATCAGTTTTCCTATGCGCGCACATGACATTCGGCCACAGACATTTTATTTTTTTTTGGTTCACTTCTTTCCGTACTTTTGAACGGAAAAGGCAAAGACATAGTATGCCGTATAGCCTAGACTTCAGTAACTATTTTCGTCAGTAAGTTTATATCCTAACTTATCCTAATTTACCCTAAACTTATCCTAACTTAACTTAATCTAAGCTAACTCACTTAGATTTCCGCGTGAGGCCGATTAGGAAGGGTTTAACGTAAAGACATGATGTGGCCACTATGCTACAATATTTCACTGTTCTTTATGAATTATTCACTGTATGCACTTTTTACTACATAAATCACGCGTTTTTATTTAGTAAACGACACTATCATCATCATCATCATCATCATTTCAGCCGAAAGACGTCCACTGCTGGACATAGGCCTCCCCCAAGGTTCTCCACGACGACCGGTCCTGCGCCTCCCGCATCCAGCGGTTTCCCGCGACCTTCACCAGGTCGTCGGTCCACCTTGTCGGGGGCCTACCCACGCTACGTCTTCCGGTGCGTGGTCGCCACTCGAGAACCCGTCGGCCCCATCGGGCATCGGTCCTACGGGCAATGTGTCCAGCCCATTGCCACTTCAGTGTTGCAATTCTTCGGGCTATGTCGGTTACTCTCGTTCTTCTGCGGATCTCCTCATTCCTGATTCGATCGCGCAGTGAAACCCCAAGCATAGCCCTCTCCATTGCTCTTTGAGCGACTTTGAGCCTTTTTATAAGGCCTATTGTTAGCGACCACGTCACACACACACACACACACACACACACACACGACACTATAAATAATTTAAAAGTCCAATGAAAAATGAGCGATCTTGGCCTTCCCGCCAAACTCCTCCGGCCACAGACAAAAGGAATAAGGTTTATTTTTTAATTTCCGCGCATAGGCTTTGCGCCTATTCTGCCACGTACAAAATGGGGAATTTAAAAATTTCTCTTAATACAAAGAAAACAAAAGTTATATATGAAAGTTTTGTTTATTAAACAAGTACGAATTAAAATTATCTATTTATGTAAGAAGTTGCATGAAATGAGCAATAGGAGCATTAATTTATTTGTTCTAATGAACAAGTTTTCTTATTTTTTAATAAATATTTTTGAACAAAGCTACTCAACCAAATAAATTTAATAAAGGGTGACGGGAAGACGCCATTTTGTGAAGACGTCTTTTATTTTTGCAATGCATTTTATAATAAGAAGATATTAATTCAAGACGAGACTATCAAGACCACTAAGATACCTTTGCCTGCAAATTGAACAAACAACCAATAAAATTACAAAAAAAAAATATAACACGTTATAGATTTTCTATAATCTATAACTCACTAGTGAGTTACAGTTTTTTTTTTGTCACAGTTTGATTAGGGGTGTCATTATGTTCCTAATTGCGGAGACCATAAAGCCACTTTATGAGCATATGTGCTGAAAATTATATTATTCTCCGGGTCCTGCTGTTTGTGCATGTGAGTTTATATATTCGTAAATACACCCACGATACAGAAGAATTTCCCGTGTGGGGCAACGCTTAATTTTTTATTTTTTAAATTAACTTAATTATTGACAAGTTTTCGACATTGATTGCCGCTGACATTGCTATTGGATTTTAAACGCGTTTAAACACAAAAGGTGGCTTTCTTACCGCCAAAAACTCTAATTCTTCAAGCAACATAGAAAATTTTGTTCCTCAAAATTTTTAATTCCAAACAAGTACTAAAGAAGAGCACCGTAACTCTCGGCCCTCATAACTTATAGCATCAATGTAGCTCGTTTATACCTTCTCGTAAGAAAATTAGTATTCCACGCCGTTAGCTCCGAAATTAAATCATTCTCCGTTTTATTTACCAAAATATTATCTTGGCGTTGAATTTTCAATGATAAGAGCTGTTTCGTTTGTAACATCGTAAAGTAACTTGAGATAAGATGATGCTTAATTTGGTGGTTGGTTGAAATAATGGAACGCGAGACTAGCGTACGCTGATCTATGTAGAGCTTGAAAGGATGCTTAAAGTGTTCTGGCGTTTCTTGCATCATGCCTTTGTTAGTACTTTACAGTATGTTTTTCTTAATTAGTAATCTCGTTCTAGTTAAATTTTCCAAAATGAAACTAACAATACAAAGTTTTATGTCCATAGGTCGCTCGTTCAGATTAGGCTCGAAGGACCAAAAATATGTCGACTTACGTAGCAAGGTGTCGGTGTTTTTAGGAGAAACAAATATTTATGGTGATCACTATTTTTTAACCAACTCATATACGATTCTTATTGTAAAACATGGCGAATAAAATTATGCCAGTTTACGTCAGGAGTTCACTAATTTGACAGGTCTAAACTGTCGTTTTATATTTTTGCCTTTTCTTAATGAAATTGAAAGAAAAAAATGCACTGAACTAAATTTAATAGAGGCCCCTGGTCATAATAACAGCCGCACAGGTCGATCGATCAGGGTAAGCTGCGCTTACCGCTGTTGATCTGTGAGTGCGTGACCATTTTTTGGGTTCCGTAGCCAAATGGCAAAAAATGGAACCCTTATAGATTCGTCATGTCTGTCTGTCCGTCTGTCCGTCCGTATGTCACAGCCATTTTTTTCCGAAACTATAAGAGCTATACTGTTGAAACTTGCTAGGTAGATGTATTCTATAAACCGCATAAAGATTGTGATGCAAAAATAAATAAATAATAATAAATATTGGGGGCTGCCCATACTTAGAATTGAAACTCACAATTTTTTTTTTTATCTTTTTATCAAACGCGCTTTTTGTCAGCGTTCGAGCAAGCTGTAAACGAGGTGTCTGGTTCATAAGCATGAAACTTTGTATAAAGGCTGGTGGTGAGTACTTTAAAATGTAATTAAAATATATGTACCTATAGAAAATTTTATTTTATTATCGTAAAACTTTCTGAGTGTCTAACGTATGTAGGATGACCAATGAATTAGAACCTTAACTTTGCGTTCATTAAGAATAATAAACTTTACTTAGTAAAATAATATGTACATAATTAACATTATTAAATCACATCGCATGAATCACAAAGGCATAGATAATGATTTAATTAATTTTTAACCGACTTCAAAAAGGAGGAGGTTATTCAATTCGACCGTATATATGCCTTTTTATGTTCGCGGATAACTTCGTCGGTTATGAAACGATTTTGGTGATTCTTTTTTTGTTCGAAAAAGATATCTTAAAAGTAGTCCGTAAGGAAATCAGGGTCTGATGATGGAAGACCAGGGAAATTAAAGGAAACTTTCAGAAATCGTAGGGGCGTCTAGTGCGTTTCTAAGTTTTTTCATTAAGTATTTTAAAGCATTACAATTTAATAAAGGTCTGGAGTAGATCTGATGATGGAGCCGGGAGACAGACGAGGGAACTCCTCAACGATTCACCGCAACTACATTGTGTACTGAGAACTATACACCTAAAAGCCAGTTCTGGGAACACCTCAACGATTTAGAATACTTACCTTGTGTTTGGACTTAATTTATTTGCATTGACGAAAACTTTGCACTCATTATAACCCATTTGGATACAAAGGTCTGCCGTAGATCTGATGATCGTGCCGAGAGACATTAGAGCGAATCCCTCAATAATTTACAGCATCGAAATTTAACATAGGACAACCAATACCTACTCCTCACGTTTATGCAACAAGCAACAATCAACTAAAATCATTGCTCATGCTTTCATTTTGGTCCCGTAGGAATTTTATAGAAATCGGTTTAAAAACCAATATACTTAACATTGGTTTTTAAACCATAATTACGTGTAAAAATTAAAGTAAACATATTACTTCGTTTGTTGCGGGCCTTTTCACACCTATGTTGGCGTCAGCGTCCAATCTGACCGGATACAGCTGAACAGTACTTTTCACAACTAAAAAGTGTAAAATTAAAAATTAACTGAATTACATAAAAACACGCCAAAGTGAAAAACAAAAGTCACCGACTTCCGAAATTAGTTATTTTTCAATTGGTAGTGTTTTTTGGAATTTGGGTGATTTTCATTGTAAAAAAGTTTTTATCAAATAACGAAATCAGAATATTCGAATCATTATTATAAAACAAAATTAAGTACGTATTATACATTATGAAAATGATAAAAAATTAGACTTAATTTTAAGAAATTATTTTATGACAACTGGACATAGAATTAACATTATAACATCTCAAAGCACAAAGAAGACAACAGTAGGCCTTTTAATAAAAAAAAAAAATCATGTGTGTTTATTTTAAAAATATTTTTTTTTATCAATATTACCTCTTAAATTATTAGGAGGATTATTGAACAATTTCACGGTAAATGATTTGATTTTGTACTTATCTCGGCACGGTAGCGGAGCAAATCTTTTAGAATAACATAATTATACGAATAAAAGTTCTTGCACGCGATTTCATCTACTTATTTTTTTTTTGTTCTTCGATCCAACGCGTCACATCGCATTGCATGTCCGTGCCATTACATAGTTTTACTTAGAGTTCTTTTTTAACCTTTTCCTATTTGCTCGGCTCCCAAGAGTTCTAGCATAATGTTAGATAGTCGTTAACTTTCCTCATGACTTGGACTATGAAAAGCAAAAGATGGTTACTAACCTAAAGTCCATCTGTGTGCTAAATTTCATCTAAATCCATACAGCTGTTTTAGCTTGAAAGCATCACAAACAAACCAACAGACCAGATTACAAATTCAATACAATTGTTAAAACAATACAGTTAAGAGGGAACTCTAGGTGGTGCTTTCTCTATACAAACGTAGTCCGCTGTTTTCTTCGTGGGTAATGTTTTAGAGCAATATTTTTTAATATAAGAAATACGATACTTAAAAATCGTGACCCATTTTTACCGTGATGTTCAAAAGACTGTTAGATAAGCGTAATAAGTGTTTGACAAAAAAGAATAATAAAAGCATAGGTATACTTTTCCTCTAAATTTTAATATAAAAATGATTGGGATCTGTCGTGTTTTGAAAAAGAATACAGCGGAATACGGAACGTTGTTTGGTCAACGTTACTGTAGGTAAAATCAGCCTCTGCGGGCGCCCTCTCATGGCTCATGCCAAATTTGGCATGAGCCATGAGAGGGAGGGCCAAGCATGCGGTGCGGCGTCTCTACGCCGGCATACTGAAGAGTATGGCCCTTTATGGGGCCCCCATCTGGGCGGACTCCCTCCATAGGAGGGAGAACGTCACCGCTCTTCGGGCGCCCCAAAGGGCCATCGCCCAGCGGGCAGCGCGGGCCTACCGTACGGTAGGCTTCGCAGCGGCGTGCGCTCTGGCGAGCACCCCACCTTGGGAGCTCGAGGCGTGGGTGCTCGCCAGAGTGTACGAGTGGACGGCGGGGCGCAGGGCGCTGGGCGAGCGTCCGGCCCCAGAGGTGATGGAGGCCGTCCGCCGGGAGGCGAGGGACGCCATCGTCCAGCACTGGACGCGAGACCTCGCCTCCGCGGTGTTCGGCCGCCGTACCCTCGACGCCATCGGGCCGGTCCTGAAGCACTGGCTCGACAGGCGTCACGGGTTCCTCTCCTTCCATCTTGTGCAGGTGCTCTCCGGTCACGGCTGCTTCGGCAGGTACCTGCACCGGATAGGACGAGAGGAAACGCCGTCGGGTCACGGTTGCGGCGCGGCGGAGAACACGGCGGAACACACTCTAGCGGTGTGCCCGTCGTGGGCCGTGCCGCGTCGCGATCTTGTCGCGACGGTAGGAGGGGACCTCTCGCTGCCCGCCGTCGTCATAGCGATGGTGGGGAGCGAAGAGGCCTGGGCGGCGATGGCCTCCTTCTGCGAGGTCGTGATGTCGCAGAAGGAGGCCGCGGAGCGCGAGCGAGAGGAGGATCCCCTCGCTCCGGCGCTCCGCAGGCGGCGTAGGGGCAGGAGAAGGCGGGATTTCGCCCGTTTTCTCCCTCCCTGAGGTGAGCGGCGGGCGTGAGGCACGGGGGTGCCCGCGCCCGCCTTGCACTGCTCACCAAATGAGGGCCAATGAGGGCAAATGAGGGCCCGCCGAACTAGGCGGGTTTCGCCGGCGGGGGAGAGGTCGCTCAGGCTCTGTTAGTTTCCCACTCCCCCGCCACTATGGCGATGCCGGAGTAGCGCTGGGGTTTTTAGTGGGTATACCGGGAGGCTCTCTCCCGGGGAGTCCCACATACCCCTCCCGTCCCCCAACGGTGGGGATGCGTAATTGACATTTTCCCCAAAAGACAAAAAAAAAAAAAAAAGGTAAAATCCGCCTGAGTTGCAACTGTCCTTTTCACTCTTTACCGGGAGACGATGGAAACAGCGCGACGGCAACAGTTTCTTCAAATACTTACCTAATTTCCAAATTCCTCGGCACTACAGTCCCCTCTTAATACCTGGAACATTTGATAAATTGATTACATACCGATATAACGAGCTCAAAAACTAACTAACCATAAGAAATAACGGTCAAGTAAATAAAATCGATTTTAATTGTGTGACAGATTGATTAATTTTATACAATATATAAATAGGTATGTATGGTCATACAAAATCACAGTCAGCCTCTATAAGGCCTCAGGAATGTTGAAGTCACTCATCTTTCTTGTTATAATAGCAAGCATCAGTAAAAGCAAGTGTCAAGACGATTACAATGATGTTATCGTGATGCGACGCGATGCTGATCCAGATCCAGACGTGTTCAAAGGAGCTTGTATCCCCCCCGAGGAGAGAGATGCTAACACTGGCTTATGCCGCAAACCATTCCGACGAAGTTCCCGAAGTCTTCCCAAAGAAGATTTAGATGTATTGAAAAGAATTTGTATTATCCCCCTCATGAAAAGAAATAAGAGAGGCAGATGCAAATGGCCAAAGGATATAATTAATAATGTAAAAAATAGATGAGCAATGAGCTGTGCGGTTCCATTTGATTGTGTTGTATTTTTGTTTTGTGTACTAACAATAGATTTATAAGGTTTTATTTGTATTTCAATTTTTGTATGACTAACATTATATGGACTACGTCTGAAATAAATAATAATTATTATTATTATTAAATACAATTGGCACTTATTAAACTTTTTTTCCCTTTATAATTCATAAAAAATTTATACGTTGCATTAATTCTACTTTTATTTCGTAAATAACCATCGTGTACCATCTTTTAAGATTTAACAAAAATTTGCAGCTTTGATCCCCAAGATACAGATTAACGTCTAGTTTGGGGAAGTACATTGCTACTTCATTAATAATAAGCAACTTCAATTTAAAATCAAAATATTTTACTATGCCTAACAGAGGATTGTTTGCAGACAGTCATTTTAATACAATCCGATAATTGTTTTTCGGAGGTAATATCAAACGTCGACTTTTTATATTGCATAATTTCTACAATGATTATTTTACGAGGTTGTAATATTGAGTTGAAGAAATAGTTGTGTTTACAACACAAGGTACATAATGTTTTAAGTATCCCGACACTGGAAACATTATAAGCTGATTATAATTATGTGTAACTAGCTTTTCGCCCGCGGCTTCACGAGCTTAGAATTCGGTTATATCGCGCTTTTTAGATTTCCCTCGGGAATAACAATTTTTTCCGAGATAAAAGTACCCTATTATTCAATCCGGACTTCTGACTTTACGTTTGCAAAATTTCAAAGCAATCGCTACAGTAAGTATGGCGTGAAAGCGGAACAAACAAACTCACTTTCTGATTTATAATATTAGAAAGGATGTGTATGATGTGAAAGTATCATGTGTTCATAAGTTTATCCTAGTTTTATTAGATCCTTACATATAAAATTGGCGTTTTGTCGTACTGGCCACTTTGATCTTAAATATTTCCTCTTTGGTTTAGAATTCCAAATTCAAATTTATACAGCTATTTACTCATCAATTTGTGTCTCGAAAACCGTATTTCGGATGTATTAATTTTTATTTTGGTTTTTTCTCTGCGTCATTGAGTTTACAAAATGGAAAATTTAAAATTTCGCGTTATATACGAATATGAATTCCACCGTGGCACCAGTGCTGCAGAAACGGCTCGAACAATTAATGATGTGTATAGCAGTGGTGTCGCTAGAGAAAGCACAGTGTGTTTTTGGTTCCGACATTTTCGTTCTGGTAATTACAACCTATAGAACAATCCCCGTGGACGGCCGAAGACCAAAGTCGACAATAAATAATTGAAGGCTATTGCGGAAGCGGACTATTGCCCCGTGTGGTGCCGGGCTTAGAATAGTACCAACCCATATCCTACCAAGGGTGTCGTAAGAAGCGGCTAAGGGAACTCACCAGGGAAGCGGGCAGCAGCGCTTCTCCTGTGTAATATCAAATCACTGCAATCCCCAACCCGCCTGCCAAGCGTGGGGATTATGGCAAACCCCCCCAATGATGCACACGATAAAGCCCAGGCCCCTAGTCCTCGGCAGCTCCGCTATTCCAGTTAACGATAGCGGACTCGGTTACGGCGGAGCAAGGGGTGCGAACCATCGACCTCAAGAAGAGCACCCAATGAATCTACTAGCAATTGCACAAAAATAGGCAGCAGTATGTAATTTGAATCACCAATGAAAGAGTTCCGGACCTCAAACATTACTGAAATAACAACATCGCCTGGTAACCACTATCGGGGTTACAGATAACCATAATGTAGAGGCTTTCAGAAATAAAATTCTCACAATACCCTCACGACTATTGAAGAACGCTTCGCAAGTCTCCGGTGTCCACTCACCGCGCCACTGAACCATGTGTTCAGCAGCGGTCTGGGTCTTCTTCCCATACGTACCAGCAAACAGTTTCAATTCTAATCGATCGTGTGGTAGCACCCACACCATTTTGTAAGGGGCGCGCATACCAGAGTCCAACTTCCCAGTGCTTTGGAAACCCTTGCTGACAGACCTGCTTTAAATTTTGCGGTTCACCTGAATCAGTCTAGACCTTTACTTATCCATGACTCGGCCTAGCCTGACTTTTTCAAATTGACTTGCTTTAATTGAATGCCTTTATCCAATAAGTTTCAGCGCGAGAAAATTGGAACGACCAATAGTAAACGGGAGTGTTGGTGTTAAGTTTAATGGGCATACACCCTGTATTTACACTTGACGTTGCAGTACCGGAAATAAAATACTGAGAAAAGTTATTAATTATTTCCAACAGTTTATCCAAGCGACTATCAACTAGAGGGGCATTTATTGGATTTGAAGAAGATCTCTAGTGCGAGCGTACCTTAAACCGTACCTATTAAGAACATCCGTTCCTACTATAGCCGGTGTGTTCATTATATTCGGCAGACAAACAAATCTACCTCGAGGGTTAAGTAGTAAAGTTCAATAGGTAGTAGTTTGTTGAGTGGTGTAATTACAGACGCACGTAATTGTTTAAAACTTTAGCGCGACCGATCTCCGCACACCAATCATCAATATTACGTAAGGTAGGATCTAAGTTCGAAATATAAAATGTTGAGATCTACCCGCAGTATTAATCCATAATACGATCTGTATTTGATGAATCAATTTTCTTAGTCTGTTCTTTATTCGATTCCAAACCTAAGTCCCCAACCAAACGGTCCAACTCGTGCAACAAAGTTCGAGACAAAATAGTTCTGATTTCTAGCGGCATCTAAGGGTTTAATTGTTTCAGCAAGAGCACGTGTAGAATCAGACATAACTGAATCGCGTTGCAACGACTGGTTACAATGATTACTGAGCACACTATTATCGGCTAAGCTTTCCGGTGGACGGACACTAGAAGTTGTTAAAGGATTTGAGGGTAGAAACAAATTATTTAAACAGAAAGAAAGGAATGAATTTTTTTTTTATTCCGCACAAACAAAACGCACTTTCCAACTAAATACCCTAAAAATATATTACAAAGAAAATACAGGAAGAAAAAAAAAACCCTCGGCCAGGTCATGATGGAAAACGATCTTTTTCTGATTGGCTTGGGTCTTGGATGTTTATCTATATATGTATCTATTATAAAATATAGTATCGTTGAGTTAGTATCCCATAACACAAGTCTCGAACTTACTTTGGAGCTAGCTCAATCTGTGTGATTTGTCCGTAAAAAAAAAAAAAGTTGATTTGATGTCAAAGCCAGGGTCATAAACCATAGACGATGGAAGTAATAAGTACTACGTACAACAACGTAGTACTTACTACCTCCATGCCATAGGATACATTATTTGATAATTCGATCCGCCTGTCATCCGTAATGCGCCCGCGACACTGGCTCATGTCAACAAACCAAACAACAACTTAAATAATTAAGTGTGTTACAAAACAAGTAACAGTTTAACTGTGCGTCGCATCTGAGCAAGAAAAGGTCGTTGCTCAGCAAAATGCTGTGACTTCAGACGAACCTATTGTCAACAGTGCTGATTTTCAGCAACCACCTCTCGGATGACGTAATGACGTCCCAGCGTGTGAGACAATTTATCGGGTAAGTGTAATTTTTTCACAGGATTAATAAGTGATAAATTAGGTGAAAAAAAAAAAAAAAAATATGTATAAATATTGTGTATAGTGTAGTGTGATTTTCTATTAGGTACATAAATATCTTTGATTAATTAGTATTATTGCATTTTTAGCCTTCCCCGTGGGCGTCGATGGCAGCCATTTGCACAACAGCATGGCGCTGGCAGACTATAACCATGCTTCATGCTTCATGATCAGATGAAATCAGATGATTTCTTATGAGAAGTTAAGTCGACCGGATTATTTTGTAACGGTAACGTTAGTATTTGTGGACGATTTTTATGCTCTTCCGTACCATTTCGAATATTACAATTACAAGTACAATTTAAGAGAGAGGGAGAATCTGTTCCAAGTGTGTTCCAGTCTGTTGTATTGCCTATCACAAGGATAATAACGTGAGCGAGATACATCACGTGAGGAAAGTCTTATGTGGCGTACGGGCACGGGATCTTACCCCTATATTTGTTACGTCGAAGTGAGCGAGTACAAAACCTATGCCTATCTCGCTGGTTGGAATGAACACGCGACCTAAACTCGTATGACCTATCTCGTTGGCGTGAACGAGAACGAGAGGTGGGCTCGTTTTGACGCGAGGGTGTACGTAGCCTACGGTTGTCATGTCTATTTGGTTGACGCGAGTGAGAATGAGGCCTTACACTCGTTCATTCCGGCCCGACCTAACATCGGTTGCGTCTCGACAGGACTTGTTACATAAGCTATCTCCAGTAGCAGACACCGAAAACAACAGTAAAATTTCAAAAGAATAGCAGCAACAATAAAATTATTAAACAAAAAGTGAGTTGGTGTTTTATTTGTTTGTATGTATGTATCCTAGTTTTCTTTGGGTACCTACCCTAGTTTATTTTACCAAAAACACATGAAATCGATTTAAAAAAACAGACCTACACGGGCGTTATATAAGCAGTTCTTTATCCCGCTTCTGAATTTAGGATCCAGAATTGGAAAGTATTTAAAAAACAAAGTCTTAACCTCTATTTACTGATTTAAAACAAAATTAAATTAATAGACAAAAATACAAATAAATCACTAATTTCACAAATCAAAAGTACTTCCAAATAATAAATAGTCCTTACTCTTATTTACTTATTAAATACACAATTCGTACATCACGAAGAATGAAGTGCGAATGCCCCTCTCGCGGACTTCTCTGCGATCCGGAGATGGGGGCGCGAGGAGACGGTTTTCGGGCTCCTTTTTGGCCCCATGACCGTAGTCTCGGTCTCTCGATCCCCAGAAATGGGGACCCGTCATTGGGGTGCACCCTAAGGGTGCCATCTTCGCACACCTATGCTGTCCGCCGTAGGAGTGTGCCTCCCCTCCGGCGGTCATCAGTGTGCCTTGTTATGTGTGACTGTAGGAGCGCCCGAAGTGATTCTCGACGCCCGTGCGACCAGGCCCCTGCCGAGTAGGATCTCTAGTAGCCCAGAGAAGGCCCAGTAAGGGTCGGTCAGCGACAGAACGTCGGTTTTGTTTGGCGCTCCCCTACAGTGGGTGCTTACCCCGTCCCCTAACAGCTCAACCAGCTATGTACGGTTGGCTGCGAGGTGCGGGGGGTGGTGGTGAGTAACGAGCGGTTTGTGGGTGTGTGTTCTCCGCTCGCGTGGAATTCTGTGCCCCTCTCGAAGAAGCCCTGCCTTTTATAGGCAAACACCTAACTAAATTATATTAAAAAAATTAACGACTCTTATTCCTTCCATACAAAACATCAATTTCATATGTAAGGACCTAATATGGTTTTACTAGCTGCGTCCGTGATTCGTTCGCATGCATATTCATTTTCAAGGTTTTGGTTTTTCTTGCCTTAATTCCTATTTTTTTCAAATGAGTAGGTTATACTTCTCGGTCTTCTTCTTCGAGGGGTGACCCCGCACCGAAAGACGCAGCGTGGCTAGGCCCCTGGCAAGGTATAAGACCGACAACTTTGTGACGGTCGTGGGAAACCGCTGGATGCGGGAGGCGCAGGACGGGTAGTCGTGAAGATCTTTGGGGGAGGCCAGGAGTGGTTGTCTTTCGGCTGAAATGATTATGATGATAAAAATATTACTCTGTCACTCCTTATAACATCTACCAGAGAAAGTCCTGCAGTTTCAGAGATATGCTGGAATAAACAAAGAAAATTTTTGTTGTTTTACTTTACCTTATGGTTCATTCAATATTATATAGTAAAGAGCATGGCAGTTAGATATATCATACTTATTTAAATGTCTCACTGATGGTGGCGCGTGTATTGAATCTTTCGGTTCCCCACAAAATCATTGAGTCACAAGGTGATGTCCATGACTGGACGCTATCTATTATAATTATGTGCTATCATTTTAATTGTTTCTTAATTATTTTTAATTTGCATATAGAAGTAACAAGAATAAAGGACCCACGATTTTGTAGTAATACCTTGATTTTACAAAATGAAAATAAAACATAAGTTAAAATAAATATTAAATAATATGTTGTGCAATGAAATAGCGCTAGACCCCACACTAGGATATGCTGTGTCGTGGGATCTAGTTATTTCGGCGTTAATGCATTTTTTTTGTTCTTAGAGTTTCTTGCTCGTTCTTCTTCAAAGAGTTCTACGTTTTGAAATGAGTTTCAACTTTTTAACTGATCGACTGTTAAATTTTGTCATCTGAAATAGACTCTTCCTGTTATTATTTTATTAAAGATACTCGGAACGGATCTTTCGGAATTTTTTAGATAAGCTGAAAATTAGAGTATGTTTTCAAGTCCACTCCATTCTTTTTTCGCACTGTACTTTTTAACATTGAGTATAAACACCATAATAAGCTAGGTTTGTACTTAGAAGATAACTCTTTAAAGTATGCCATGAACACATTTTCTGAAAAGGACTGCGTATTCTTGCTTTTGTGCCATTTTATGGAATTTCGGTACGCTATTAGATATTTTTCCTTGGAGTTTTCAGGTAGTAAACTTTGCATAATGTTATGGGCTTCACATCTTATATCGGGCGATGTACAACATAAATCGTTTTCTTCACAACTAGTACTTGTAGACATTTTAATTAATAAATAACTATAATATTAATTTCAAGAGTGAAATCGAGTTGTGAAAAATGTTTCACTGTGGCGGGAAAAATAATCAGTTTTCCTATGTACGCACATTGCAATCAGCCACAGACTAAAGGAATGAGTTTTTTTTTAATTTCCGCTTATAGGTTAAGCGCCTATTCTGCCACGTACAAAATGGGGAATTTAAAAGTTTCTCTTAATACAAAGAAAACAAAAGTTATATATGAAAGTTTTATTTATTAAACAAATACGAATTAAAATTATCTATTTATATAAGAAGTTGCATGAAATGAGCAATAGGAACATTAATGTATTTGTTCTAATGAACAAGTTTTCTTTTTTTTTTATAAATATTTTTGAACAAAGCTACTCAACCATTTAAATTTAATAACAGATGGCGGGAAGACGCCATTTTGTGAAGACGTATTTTATTTTTGCAATGCATTTTATAATAAGAAGATATTAATTCAAGACGAGACTATCAAGACCACTAAGATACCTTTGCCTGCAAATTGACAACCAATAACATTCCAAAAAAAAAATATTTATAACACGTTATAGATTTTCTATAATCTATAACTCACTAGTAAGTTACAGTTTTTTTTTTTGTCACAGTTTGATTAGGGGTGTCATTATGTGCCTAATTGCGGAGACCATAAAGCCACTTTATGAGCATATGTGTTGAAAATTATATTATACTTACGGGTCCTGCTGTTTGTGTATGTGAGTTTATATATTCGTAAATTCTTCTGTATCGTGGGTGTACACGATACAGAAGAATTTCCCGTGTGGGGCAATGCTTAATTTTTTATTTTTTAAATTTACTTAATTATTGACAAGTTTTCGACATTGATTGCCGCTGACATTGCGATTGGATTTTGAACGCGTTTAAGACTTTCAGAGTGAGTTTTTTCGACCGCAAAAAACTCAAATTCTTCAAGCAACAAAGAAAATTTTGTTCCTCAAAATTTTTAATTCCAAACAAGTACTAAAGAAGAGCACCGTAACTCTCGGCCCTCATAACTTACAGCATCAATGTAGCTCGTTTATACCTTCTCGTAAGAAAATTAGTATTCCACGCCGTTAGCTCCGAAATTAAATCATTCTCCGTTTTATTTACCAAAATATTATCTTGGCGTTGAATTTTCAATGATAAGAGCTGTTTCGTTTGTAACATCGTAAAGTAACTTGAGATAAGATGATGCTTAATTTGGTGGTTGGTTGAAATAATGGAACGCGAGACTAGCGTACGCTGATCTATGTACAGCTTGAAAGGATGCTTAAAGTGTTCTGGCGCTTCTAGCATCATGCCTTTGTTAGTACTTTACAGTATGTTTTTCTTAATTAGTAATCTCGTTTTAGTTCAATTTTCCAAAATGAAACTAACAATACAAACTTTTATGTACATAGGTCGCTCGTTCAGATTCGGCTCGAAGGACCAAAAATATATCGATATACGTAGCAAGGTGTCGGTGTTTTTAGGAGAAACAAATATTTATAGTGATCACTATTTATTAACAAACTCATATACTATTCTTATTGTAAAACATGGCGAATAAAATTATGCCAGTTTATGTCAGGAGCTCACTAATTTGACAGGTCTAAACTGTCGTTTTATATTTTTTCCTTTTCTTAATGAAATTGAAAGAAAAAATGCACTGAACTGAAATTTAATAGAGGCCCCTGGCCATAATAACTTCAATTAAAAAAAAATCAGTTTATGATTTTGAAATAATAGTTGCTAATTCGTTATTTATCTATAGACCAGCGACTCGCCCCGGCTTCCACGGGTGAAATGCTGATACTAAATACACTAAGCACAGAAAAACTGTGGACGTTGTATATAAAACACTGCGACCCGCTGCCCCCGTCCCGCCCTGGCCGGTAGTTGCCGCAGTAAACGCTGCGTCCCGCAATTTTTAAATCTGTAATGTCTTCGAAAATATTCATTTAAATCATATATTGTTAAGGGCGATATAGGTCTATATTTAATCAGCATTATATTGAAGGTATTAAATAGGATAAGGATTAATGCTGTATTGATTAAAACCGCTTCGAAAATTTGCCGGTATTTGTCGTAAAAAGTAAATGAAAAAAAATTTTATTGTGGGATATCCATAAGACTTAGACATATATCATCGCAGACTTTTTTATACAATATTTAGTACATTAGTACACTATTTAGCACATTATTTTGATAAATCTCGTAGTGTTTAGCTAGCGTTTCGCTGCAAACGCGGAAAATTTTTAATTATTTACGACATTAGAAACCGCAAAAATAATAGTACTTCTCCACAATTTAATGGATGTCATTATACATATAAACGTTCCTCTTTAATAGCTCTATCTATTAAAAAAACCGCATCAAAATCCGTTTCGTAGTTTTAAAGATTTAATCATACAAAAGGACATAGAGAAACAGAAAGTGACTTTGTTTCATAATTATAGTGATAGTACTAGTGAATGTATTAGTGATAAACTTAGTTTTTTCCCATCCGAGTAATAATTGACTTGTGAAATAATCTCAGTATTACAATCATTAGTAATTATGTTTAAAACAGGATTTCGTTGAAGTTTGGCACACAGACAGTTAAATATGTATATATATATATTTTAATAATTATAAACTAGCGCTTGACCGCAATCCCGCCTGATGGTAAGCAGTGATGCGATCGTTGATGGTAAAGCGCGCTAGTTTATTAAGAGCCTATTCACTCAGAAAAACTGAGCGAATAGGAAGGAAGACGGCAGTTGTGCGAGGTGATGCAATGTTAAACCCAACAACACGACCAACAATGCTGCGCCAAAGGGAGATTGATCTGAAGACCCTCCACGACCAAACTCCCAACACAACAACATTAGGCGCATCGTACCCGGCACATATCGCAACACAACTGCTCAGACCCGTCCTTCATACGATTTTACCAGACATCATGCCGGAACACGACAAATCGCTTGGCGGCAAGCCTTTGTCTGGTGGGTGGTAACTTCTGCCGGCGGCCGATGTTATGGCCTACCACCGAGAGTAATATAAATAATAATATATAATATCACTAAATGTAATTTTAATCTCGGTAACAATTCCCGTGAGATAACTCTCGACCTCCACGCGGTTATAGCCGCGGGAAAACCTAACTGATAACAAAGCTGAACGGTTCCTAGTAGTTCGTTTATGAGTTCAATCACAAGAGACAACAATAATAATTAACATTTTGAACTCATTAAGGAAAGTTACAACCAATATGCAGAATCTCACCTACATTTGACAAAGTACCCTTCAAATCAATCTCTCTTAAAGACGAGCTGTTTATTATATTAATTTAAATGAGGTGAATATTGCCGTTATCCTTTTGTGACGAGGCAATAAGACAGATGATGGAGTACCGTGTTTGTGTTTGAAAGTCGTTAGGGTTGAAACAAGGAAAGTATGATGGGAGGGGGAAGTTTAAGAAAAAGATGCACTCATTTTTAATACCGTTTAGTTTGTGAGCAAGGGAATTCTTATCATTGTTGATGCATTAGCCCTTAAGTGGCAGTGGGCCGGGCAGATTGCCCGTAGGATCGATGTCCGATGGGGCCGCCGAGTTTTCGAAGGGTGACCACGCACCGGAATACGTAGCGTGGACAAGCCCGGCAAGGTGCACCGACGACCTGGTAAAGGTCGCGGGAAACCGCTAGGTGCGGGTTGCGCAGGACCGGTCGTCGTGGAAATGCCTGGGGAGGCCTATATCCAGCAGTGGACGTCGTAGATGATGATGATGATGTTGATGCATTGGTGAATTTGTTGCTCTTAAGAATGTACACTGTACACTTACAGTGAAGTTCGATAGATGCAATAATTCCGATTTTTCGAGCTGCACGCATCAACGGTGGATGTAACTGTTACTGTCGTCACGTCGGCGACTGCAGTTATGTTTTTCGTTTACGCGAACAAGTAGTGTAGTTGAGTATCGTGCTGTTATACGAATTGCACGTTGGCGACTGTAGCTATAGACGCGTTGACGGCGACTATCAAGGAACGATGACAGTCGCAAGAGCCATTGTCTTTGACAGTGGCCGGTAATGATGATGGCAGCTGCCTTTGTTATTGATCCGTGCCGTGCATACTAAGTTTCCAAAATAGTCTAAAAATAGGACACGATGTAGGTACCTATTTACCACATTGCCTATTAAGAAATTTTATTAAGTTAGGTAACAATAGAAAAGTTAATTGCGTCTTATTAGCAAAAATTGACCTCTTAATGTAATTGAAAAAAAAGAAAGAAAAAACGTTTATTTGCGGTACACTTGACATATAAGTTTATAAAAAACAGTTGAGTGAAAATTGTTGTAGGAACATGCATCATATCCACTGAAACCGGCTGTCGCTCAGCATTATGCTGCGACCATATGCAAAACAGAGTCCAGCGCTGGTTTTCAGCGACAGGCGGCGCAAACATAAACAACTTACACCGAACCGGTAGAATAAAAATAAAAATGTAATAATAATAAAAACAAAAAAGAGTGAGAGAACAGTTTAAACAAATACAAACAGGAATTTAAAAAACAAAAACAGGATACAAAAACTACGAGAATATTTCCCTCAACAATGACTTACATTTTATAGAGTAGCAACATTAAGAAAGCGTCCGGTTTGACGTATTTAGTTATCAAACACTTTTGTCTTAATCATGCAAAACTAAACCAACCAACCAACAAACACCCATCCAAGAGTTTACCGCCTCAAAGCGTAGATACCCTAAGCCTACGGAGTAACCATCAATTCATACTGTAATTATCTCACAAAAAGCCCTCACAAACCATTTTTCTGCCAAAGAAAATTATGATTTTCCTCTCAAAACCCGCCATGTATTGTATAATAATAAATAAAATCAGTAGATCGATCGACGCCCGAACATGATAGATGACGGATACCGTGATTGGACGGAGCTGCGTGTTTTAATTATACTCGCAACAATGATTCATTTGTGACGTGATCGATCTCTCGATTAAAATGACGTCTACATGTGTTTACGTAGAACGATTTTTTTATAAACCGTTTACATTTTATATAATCGGCTTATGACTGCGGAATAATTGACGCACGGTTGCATCGCTCGAGTTACGTTCTCAAGCCGTGTATGCGCTGCTGAATGGCCGCACACACCTTGTATGTTAACTTCAATGATAGTCACAGGAGTGCAATCGCGCTAAACTAAACAGTACAAGTTAAACTTTTGTTCTTATCAAATCTAGTTAAAGTCGTGGTTTAGTTTCGATCCCATTATCTATCAAGCTAAAGTTTTAACTTCAATTGAAGTTAAATCAATGTATGAGTGACACATTTCGGCAGATATAAATATTAAAACTCAATAAATTATAAGTAAATTATTGTAACGCGATTGCCCTTATAGCCACAGATGGGTTACGGGTCGTTGGATCCCCGAAAACCTGACAATCGTTCTTGCCAAATTGTATATTTTTACCAGTAACTGTATTACGGAAGTCAGATACTCGTATAAAATACTACATCTGGTAAGAAGGGAAGCTGACCCCAATATAGGGAACAGGCTATGAAGATGAACCAAGTGTAAATGTACCTTTATTTTTTTTTCCGGGGTGGAAATCCTCATAGGATGCCCGCCGCCCTGGGGTGGGCGACGGGGTATGTCAGACTTTTACTGACTAAAACCACCCCGGTGTGTCTTCTATCACGAGCGCGCGTGGGGCCGCGGGAGTCTAAATTCTTCCACGGCCCTACCCACGTGCTGGCCCGGTCTGTCCGGGCCTCGTCTCCTGCACACCCCGTGGGGTGTTAAACTACCCCGTGCATCGCCTCAAAGGTGCGCGCCGACACTCGTGCGCGCCTCCGCCTCGCGGTCCATCAATAGGGGGGGGGGGGCGGGGATTTCCCCATGTCCCTCGCCCCTGGACCCATTCATGGGGGGCGGAAGAGGGCATTATCCGCCCTTCCTCGGCGCCCGGTGCGTCTTCTGCGGCCCGGGAAGGGAGTTGATATCTCCCTCTCCCGTTCCGTAGCTTCCTTCTGCGACATCACGTCCTTCAGAAGGACACCACCGCGTCCCACGACTCTGAGCTGCCGACCATCCTCCGCACTACTGCCGGCAGCGTCAGGTCGCCTCCTACTTCATAAGTGTAAATGTACCTAGGCTGACAAACGTCGGATGGATGTATGAATGATAAATTGAAGTTCCTAGATGCCTATAAGCCGTTTTTGCAGTTAAATACTGAATTTAACTGCAAAAACAGCTTATAGGCAAAAAAAAACCAGGTAATTTGGTATTTGGAATTATCATCATCATCTCAGCGTTAACCCCAATCGCATCCGAAGCTTTTTTTTCAGCTTCGGAGTCTTCGATATTTTCCGTGAAGCGATTGCCGTTTGATCTCCACAACCTGAAGGCGATATAGAAGCATTGCAGTTAGACCAATTGTTGGACTTTTAAGGGCTCCACTAACCCGTAACGACTGCCACTAGATTTCAGGCACGATCGGACTAGTGTAAATATTCATATTCATGCATACAAACATTTGCACTGCGCGGGGATTGAACCCGCGCCTCCATGCGCAGCGGCTGCGTTCGTTATCGTCACGGAGGCTATGTTTGGAATATTCAACATTATCTTTAGACAATAAATAAACTTCATAATTGCAATTCGGTATACATCAAACAACCTCGGGATCTAAAAGATGGACCTTAATTTTTAGGCCTCCCGGGCCAACAAGACCTTTGTAAGCTTATTATAATTTTGGCCTTCAGCAATCGTTATTCAAAAGACTCATTGGTTATTACCTTCACAAACAGACGCGAATCTAGAGAGACTCGTAGCAAAAGATAATATTAATTATGAGTCATTAGCAGATACTTGAATTATTAATACTGATATATTGATAAAGCAGAATTGACTATTTAGAGCAGTAGTGGCCTTACGAGTCGTATGTCATAAGTTCGAACCTGGACGGGCTCTTTACTTTGCGTACATTATTTATCACTTCTTTTTTTTTAATATATATAAACTAGCTCTTGACCGCAATCCCGCCTGATGGTAAGCAGTGATGCGATCGTTGATGGTAAAGCGCGCTAGTTTATTAAGAGCCTATTCACTCAAAACTGAGCGAATAGGAAGGAAGACGGCAGTTGAGCAAGGTAATGCAATGTTAAACCCAACAACACGACCAACGATGCTGCGCCAAAGGGAGATTGATCTGAAGACCCTCCACGACCAAACTCCCAACACAACAACATTAGGCGCATCGTACCCGGCACACATCGCAACACAACTGCTCAGACCCGTCCTCCGTACGGCTACACCAGACATCATGCCGGAACACGACAAATCGCTTGGCGGCTTGGCTTGGCTTCAGCCTATAGATGTCCACTGCTGGACAAAGGCCTCTCCCAAGGCTTTCCACGCTGACCGGTCTTGTGCTACCCGCGTCCATCGGCTTCCCGCGACCTTCACTAGGTCATCGGTCCACCTTGTTGGGAGCCTCCCTACGCTGCGTCTTCCAGTACATATTTATTACTATGTCTCTCAAAATGGTGATAGAAAACATTATGGGGTAATCGGAATGTCCTAGAACCAAATATGTATTTGAAAACAAGTGACATCTACGAGTACTTATCATTGCGCCCGTATGGTGTATGGGCACCCTCCCTTTCACAGAGAGCAGTCCTGTAGCCCACTAGGAATATTCTATGCTATACTAGTAAATAAGGAAAGGATTTTGGCAATTACAAATATCATTGCTTGGTCTTTTGTATTTTAACTAGCATTAATTTATTTAAACTTATACAAAAAAGGTACAAAGGCGAACTTTTTATCTTAGGTATTCTCTACCAGTCTACCAAGGGTGGTGAAGAGATCATCAATATGGGGATCGCCCTGAGGATACGGTGGAGGTCTGGCCGCTTTCTCGCATCCGGCCCTGGCCCAAGACATGGTCCGGAGCGAGAGTGCATGGCAGGCCGTTACCTTTTTCTACGAAGCAGAGATGCTGGCAATGGAGGAGGTGGAGGGCATCCCAGCGCCCTTACACCTCTGGACGCCGCTGGATACGCCCTGGTCGGTAGACACAAAAAACCTCTAGATTAAAATAGTTTCAGAAATACATAAATATACATTATATACACAAACATAATATTACCAAGATATACTTATAATATATACCGTACTAAATCAAGGGATAGAGGTGTTGAGATAACTACGCTATTTGATTCGAAAATAACTTTGCAATTTTCGCTTAAATAGGATCTGAGTGGTGACCATCCTGATATCAAGAGGACGCAGTTGGTAGAAACAAGTTACTTCGTTTATCGCAATGAATTAATTTGTGCTCTGAAGTATTCCTTTTCCTTGAAATTTGTCTAGAGTCTGAGAAAGGACATACGCTATATACCATCCCGGTATGACCAATAGGAGCAGGGCAGTAACAAAAAATGTTGCGAAAACGGGGGAAAACGCGGACGTACTTATTGCTCCCGTTATGTTAACAGGCGCTTATAATAATATCAACTGAGCTCTTTTAATTTTTTTCCTAATGGACTACGGCTTTGAAATTTGGCATAAATATTGTTTATTGTTAGCCGTATGTTTGCTATCGGCGTGCACTGACTAAAACGTTTGATATAAGTTAAAAACATGTACTATAATAATATTGGTCTTCATTATATGTATATGGTTATGTTTACGCTTATTCTTGGGGTCTAAAGAATAAATTGATGTAAAAAGAAATAAATTTAACATAATAAGCATTTATCAGAGATAAAATTTGATTTTTAGAGAATGTTATTTAGTCGTCCAGTTTAGAAATTAATGTTTTGTACGTGTAGATAATTACATTCTTACCCGACGTTGTGCTGATGACGACATTTTCTAAATCACGCTATTAAGATTTTCTGTGGAGTAACCTTGCACATTTTCTCTGCTAATTTGTCGTTTTGGTAGTTATCTAAAAGTTCGTGTCTTGGTGTCTTTGGTTGGTTCGATTGTTTGTCTATAGTGTCAGTGTTCGTAAAAAAATCTCTTGGTGTTTTTGGTGGGTTCTATTGTTCTAAACCGTTGGAAAAGTCGAACCAACTCTTTAGAATTATCAGCCATGCCATCCCATAAGTTAATTCTAAAAGTTGGTGTTCCAGTCCTATTATTGAGTAATCTTGACGCTCCAAAACTGTGTAATGGTACTTTGCTACAATTAACACATTTGGGTCACAACATTGTAAAGGCTACAATCATAACTAGAATGGCAAAAGGACAAAATGTCTTGATTCCCGTATTTCCATCATACTGATTTGCCATTTCAATTTAAAAGAGTACAGTTCCCTCTGAAACCAACATTTGGTATAACAATTAACAAAACCCAAGATCAGACGCTTAAAGTTGCAGGAGTTCATTTAGAAACAACATGATTTTCTCACGGGCAACTCTATGTAGCATGCTTGCGTGTATCAAATCAAGAAAATCTTTTTGTTTTGCCAAAAGAGCACTTACTTAAACGTGCTCATATTTTATAAAGCATAATATTTTTTAACCCTTATTTTCATAACATCCTAAGCATATCCAAAACACCAACTAACGCACAATAATTAAAAATATTATATTTGATATTTCTTTCATTTGCTAACCTTTAAACCCAGTAAAATTAAATCCTACTAATATTACAAACGCGAAAATTTGTGAAGATGTTTGAATGTTTGTTGCTCACGTAAAAACTACTGAATGGATTTTGAGGAAACTTTGTAGTTGTGTAGGCATTTATATTGGCATTCCCATAGAAATGAGAACCATCGCGCCCTGTAAACTGAAGTCCATGCGAACGGAGTCGCGACCAACGGCTAGTATAAAATATAGGAACACTTAGGTAACTAGAAAGGAGTGTGTTTGTGGTTTTATATAATATATTATAATATTCAGAAGTGGAAAATCATCAAAAATAAAAAAAAGAACCATTTTCTTATAAAAATAAATGAATATAAGTTAAAATAAAATTCACTGTCACTTGAAATTCACAAAACAAAAATGTCACTATCTCTTTTTTTAATTCAAGTGGCTTACATAACCTTGCGACAAGCTGATGATTCACACTTCTGTCTAATCCGAGCGCAGATTAGCAAATAGGGCCAACTATTTTTTTTTTTTTTTTTTTGATATGGCATCTCGTAGTTGACCTTGAGAGGCCGTGACTACTTAACCGGACTTTCCTGTGGATGCCTTAAATGAATTTAAAGCCTCCAGCCAGGGCTACTAAAAGCTAAGCGACTACACGCTAAGGTGGGTTCGTACCCCACAGGGGCACCCCACAGGGGGTGCCCCTGTGGGGTACGAACCTCGGCTTAGGGTGTCGCTGGGGAAGACAGCAAGGGACGGCTGGATCGAATTATTTTATTTTTTATTTTGGTTTGATGACCACGGCGTTTCCTAGTACTAGCTCTGAGAAGAAACGGCCGAAACAAACTCAGAGGTCATAGTCGGGAGTTTGTATTTACTGGCTCAGCTGCGGCGCGGGCTGGCCTTCATCGGACGAGTAGGGCCAACTATCCCGGCACCTTGCTTTTATAGACGATAGGGGTAGCTACTGACGTAAGAGAGGATAATCCTTACAGTACTGTATATTAATGATAATTGATTATCAGAAAAAACAAAGGCCAAATGTAAAAAGGAACCAAAATAATACTTAGGACAAAACGACAATAAATTATAGACATTTACAAACATCTGCCCAACCTAGTCCCAACTATGTTGGATGATGCCTTTACGCACCATACCCGTCGCTAGCTAGGCGACGAGCGTGTGTGGGACTCGCCCGGCCGAAGCCGGGAATACCCACTAAAACCACCCGGTTACCGTCGGGCCCTGTGTTGAGAGTGTCACGGGGCCGACCCGAAGGCCAAGTACTCCGTGCCACTCTCAGGGCTTGCCGGCCCTCCCCTGTAGGGCCGGTTTCCGCGCCAAAGGGGGATTACCCGGTAACGGAATAATCCCCAGACGTGGTGACCGTTGTGCAATGCACGTGCGGGAGCTACCCGCACGCGCTGGTCACACCCTGGGGCTAAAGGAGATGGGGGTTCGTCCCCCGCCTTCTTCGCCCCACCCGTCTACGCCGCAGTATTTTGTATGGAGTAACCACCTATCTGACCTCCACAACCCAGTTACTGGGTAATACAATACCTCTTTGTTAGACTGCTGGTCAAACTTTCTGACTTCTGACGACCCGTAGCGACAGTCTACAAATGACAGCCGGAACGGCTTTTATTATTTTAGATACGACCCCGTTAAGACAATGAGAATCTTACTAAATAGAAGAGAGCATCCTATAAAATAATTTGAATTCCAAACGACAACACCCCAGAATCAATACCATCCAAATAACAAGGCATCCGAGCCAAATTAATTATTTATAATCAACTTGAACATTCTCCGCAACACTTCCACGTAATTAAAAGGGCAAAATATTAAAAAAAAACAACAACTTTGCAACACTGGAACGCCCCGCCACCAAAAGATGGTGAAGGAAAGGCAAAATAACAATAATAAATTAACTTTGTCTAAGAGATCATCTGGTCCAATTTTGTTTTCATTAGCCTAAAAGAGTCTTTAGATTTGGCTTTACAGGGCGAGAAACAATTTATTGAACGTTCTAATACTTTGAGGTATTTAGGTCATTATTTAAGGTATGTCTTGAGGTGTCTTTAGCAATGCTGAAACCTTTAAATGATCATCATATACAGACTAAAATATCTTAACCTAGAGGTATCTACAATACCTCTAGATTACGATATTTCACTTTCAGAAATGTTTAATAACCTCTTATCTCTTTCCCATAGAAGTTACAAAATGCTTGTTAGATGTCCTAGAGCTTTGGCAGTGTAAGTATAGCAACCTAAACACTGGTGAAATAAGACTCCCACCAGGTTCCCATCAGTTGATATACCATATAGATAACTCAATGCTTCGCTACAATACGGGAAACAATATCCCGTATTGTAGCGAACCTAGGAACCCCGGCCACTCTAGGAACGGACTTACAGGCGGCAAGCAGTGGGCAGCTCGCCGCCCAGAGCCGGTTCGACGGCGCATGATTTTCTAGGCGCGCCTCAAAGAGATGCCAGCATACAGTGACGGGCTCCACAAGGAATTCCGTGGTCTCTGATACAGGCAAATGAAGGAACAGGGGTGGGTTTCAATCAGTAAAAGTCTGACACGCCCTTCCGCTCCGCTCAGAGCGCGAGAGGTCATTTGATGTATACGAGTAAAAAAAGGGCTTCGCTAGTACGGAGTCCAGTGTCTTGCAAAGGAGCTTTAGTCCTGTACTTACTGTTTATTACTAAGTTAATAAGATTATCTTAGCTACGAGAGAAATAAACTTACTAGACTGATCTAATTTAATTGAATTGACGGGTAATCTATTTCAAAGTCAGATTTGAAAATAATGTCAATGTCGTTCAAAGAACAAATTAAAGTTTAACTTCTTTGAGCAAACAAAAACGTAGCGAGGAAATTTGCGTTTCTAAAACAGCCAACATACAGTAAATGAGCCTGGTGGATAGTCTTCGCTGTATCAAGTTATGGTCAGGTAAATTCTGGATTATCCAGTGCTTTAGGGATTACAAGTGCGTATAAACGAGGGTTCCAGGATTCAATCTCCTAATTAGGGGTTAACATAACGATATTCCTTGAACCAAACTGAAGTCTGGGTAAATAATGGCAAATATCTCGCAAACAACAGATGACTTACCGGTGAACCAATAAACATCTTTGCCTATCTTATGAGGAAACACAATCGCGATCATAATTTACCTACCAATTTCTGCTTCCAGTCTAACCAGATTAATCAGAATTTTACATGGTGCGACTGCCTATCTGACCTCCAATGATTGGGTAATATGATACCCCTGGGTAAGACTGCTGCTCAGACTTCCGTGCTTCTAACTACCCGTAACAACTGTCAAAGAACTACAAATAACTGAATGGACCAACGGGTTAACGTGCTTTCCGAGGGACGGAGAGATTTCGGCATGTAAAAATGGTCACCCATCCAGAGACCAACCGGGGCAAGCGTATCGTAACCTGATCGACCGACCTGAGCGGCTGTTATTATTTGGCCTACAAAATTGCGATGTTACGTTAAATTATTATATATCGAATAAATAAGACAAAACCGCCAAAATACATAAATAAAAATTTATCAAAGTAACTGTTACAGTTTAGTGTTGGAATAATTAATTTTTAGGGGTGTGTGACGAACCTTCCTCTGTGATGTTTGTTGTGCGCATGCGTATAGTCGTTGATACGAGCCGGATTGAGTAGGGTGGGTACATTTAGTGGTAATTGTGGGACTTTGTGTTTGTCTGTAGAGGGCATGAATGTAGGAGTTTTGGGAAAGTCGAAGCGTTAAATCAATGTTACTGTTAGTTTAGTTTTATAAATATATTGTGAAATATTGGTTTTGTTATAGAAAGATACTGAGTTTGTATACATCTGACAAAGTCTTGCCGCCAAGCAATTCATCGTGTTCCTGCATGATATCTGGTGAAGCCGTACCGAGAACGGGTCTTAACAGTTGTGTTGCGAAGTGTATCGGGTACAATGTACCAAATATTGTTGTGTTGGGAGTTTGGTCGTGGAGGATCTCCAATTCAATCTCCTTCTGGCACAGCATCGTTGGTCGTATTGTTGAGTTTAACATTACAACACCTCGCTCATGCATCACTGCTTACCATCCGGCGGGGTTGCGGTCAAGCTCTAGTTTATAATTATTAAAAAACAATCTCTTTACTATTTTCATATCTGTGATCATTTCGATGAAATAGTTAATACTAGTTTGATAGTTTAAAAAATGCTATGGGCCTTGTATGACTTGTCTTGCTAAGTCTTGTATGACTTGAATTTTAGTGTTAGATTATGTAATTCTTGCAACCTGTCGCTTTTGACAACCATCACAATAAAAATCTTAATAAAAAACATATAAAAACACAAACAAAATATTGTACGGAACTACGAAACGCGGATTCTAATCAAATCCCTGAATCTCAAATCCTTCCATGACATAACTTGACATATCCTCACAAAATCCCTTAACACATCCACCCTAGCTGCAGCTTCCAGCACCCGAGGAGCTTTCATATTGACCTATACGTATTACGAGTACTCTCCGTACACTTTCAGGGCGTAGGAGCGAGAGGAAACACGCAAGTAACCTCCAAACTGAAGCGCTAGAAAGAGATAGATGTAACCGAGAGCACGGCCCGGCCCGCACGTTTCAGTATACCCCGAACGTTTGCGAGCCTCGGTTCGGCGCGATCCTTTACGAAACACGTGCGTAAAGAAAAAATTGCCAAAATACAGACACGGTGATCGTATGTTGACGGGCGGACGGAGTGCAGTCGAGTGCAGTGTTTTCCAATTGATTCAGTGCGTTGTGTGTTGTGTCAATAGTGTGTTCGAGTGATTTGTTCGTTCCCGCGATAGCACGAGACACTGTGAATGTGAGTAATTTCATAATTTTTTACATTTGATACAGATTTTTGATTGTCTCTGAATGCTTCATTTTAATGTTGCGCAGATTGTGTCACATCAAAAATAGCAGTTATTTGAAATTTTTTGCCGTACTGGCCATAAAAATCGCCATAAAAATTACGTTCAAACCGGTCAAAATACACCGGTTTGAACGTAATTTTTATGGCGATTTTATTATTTGTTTTATCAAATGAAAGGATAAAATTAATAGACAGTATAGTATACCTACAAAGTTCATATGACTAGCCATTGAGTAAATATAAACAACTTTTGCGTGATTAAATAAATGACGACCAAATCTGTGGACAAAAGTAAATTAAGAGGAATATTAAAATAACATACTTGATAGTGTAATACTGACGAACTCTGAAACAAATTTCATATTTTTCCACTCTTTTATGTAGAAGACTTTTTACCGCAGGCGGCCTTCCCGTTTTGATTCCTACGTTTCCTAAATAACACACTGAAAACATTTTTTATAAAATTGCATATATTGTTAAAGCATTCAAGTATGCGTATGCATTTTTGAATACTATTGGATAATGCAGCTTTGAGAAATTTGTACGAAAATTCGGAGCGTTACGCCTGTCTGTATTTTTCTTGATTGAATTGGAAATTAATCTTCTACTTTCTTGCACTCATGGTTAGAGAGAAATACTAACCAATATAAGTTAATTAGAAATGGGTAAAGATCATCAATCTCTGGATCATAACCGTCGAAGTAACCCACGGCTGGTGGTATCCTTCGTGGGGTGGGGTGACGATCTGGTAACGTTCGCGGGCCAACATGGTCAGAAAGCGGAGGTCTTTGCCCAGCAGTGGGACATCAAATAGGGTACAAAAAACGTTTAAATATTAGAAAAAAATCTAAATGAAAGTTGAGGACCACTCCTAATACCGCTTTGCAATAGCTGCAGCGAAGAATACCTATTCTTATTACCTCATCTGGATAAGAAAATCTTTGTACATATATTTTCTTTAGTATCTTACTAGACTCCTAGGTATTGTATTAGGATTCATTGACAATTCTAGAACTGTCAATGAATCACAATTTTTATCATATCTATAAATTTATATGTGCATAAGCTTTTTCCAAGCTGCACACAATTCCCTGTCTTTTGTATTCTGTCATTAATCCAGTCCGTCCAAATTAACTTCATAAGTTCATCGGTCCATGTAATTGGGGCCAAAATAAGCTTGTCATTACGCGGTTTTCACATTAGAACTCGTTTACTGCATCAGGCATCGTTCGATTGATAAACACGGCCAAAACACAGATACTTCAGATCTCCTATGCGAAAAGTATTATGACTGGTAAGAACATATGTAACAATTATGAACAGTAGTAGTTCAGCAGCTAAAAAGAGTAGCAAAAAGAAATAAAAATAAAATGTTTTATTACTTAATGAAGTAAAAAAACACTATGCAGTTTTACCACTAGGGTAACAGAGTATTTTCGAATTTTTAATGAGCTCTGACACTAAATATAAGATATAGTTCTCCTTAAGGTATCTGCCGAGCCAAGCTATAACTATTAATAGTGCAGAACGGGTTGGACACTTGTTCTAGTGTAAGAAAAAGTGTCCCACTCGTTCGACAGCCTGAGTTATGAGAAATAGGGTGAGTTCATGCATCTTCCAAAGAATAGGGAGGATCCTCTGACCAGAGATGTGTTATGTTTGGTGAGCTCTTGCACAACGGTTGATGCCTGGAAGATGTATGTATGCTAGTTGCGCGGTAAACTTCGTTTGCGAGATGTAAGATTAGCATGACGTCATTATAACGCTACATTCGCATTTGGTGTTGCAGATAACGCTAGAAACTTCCACAAAAAGAAGTTACATTACGAGGATTTGATTTTGCAGCAAGTTTTATGTCCTTATCAAGAGGTGGACAGCACTTTTTATTAATTCACTGAAAAATTTACTTCAGATTTTCATATCTTAGAAGTTATAAGAGCAAACTTTTGCTACTATATTGTTCGACAACATGTTCTAAGTACGATTTCCCTGAAGAATTACTGCGGATGGCTGTTGAATAAAGGCTGCAATGACGGCTGTCGTGAATAGCATTCCAAAGCACACCAGATAAATTATAGTTCTTCAAATATAAGAAGTGCAATTTGACACTTCTAACTTACTGAAGAATAGGGATTGGGTTTAAAAAAATTCGATTACTACAATATCCGATTTATACGAGATATTGATTTAATTTCTTTGTAATTTATAATCGATTGAAGTTACAGATTTATTTATTTTATGACTGTAAATGTTTGCGTTTTAGATAAAAAAAATCTCAAAATCTTTAGTTCCATCCTAACCTAAGCAACATTGTATTGCTTTGTATATTATTAATTTTGAGTTTCGTAACTCAGGGACGAAAATTTTCGTTCTCTGCTCGTTATATAAGTGTTTGTCTATTCTATTCTATTCTATTGTTTATAACTAAATCTTGTAACGAACACCTAGTAGCAGTCGTTACGGATTGTTGGAGCCCTAAAAAGTTTAACTATTGGTCTAACTGCAATGCTTAAATATCGCCTTCGGGTTGTGGAGTGACGGCAGTCGCTTCATGGAAAATATCGAAGTTTAGCCAAAATTAGCAGATAGACTGGTAAAGCGGACCCCAGACTCCAAAGCTGAAAAGCTACGGATGCGACTGGGATTAACGCTGAGATGATGATGATCAATAACTACAACTACTGCTACTGCAGTAATCGTCATTGTCGTCATTTAAATTAACCACTATGTGATTTTCAATATATGTAATTGTCATAATGGACATCTCTGTCGAAGTCGACCATCATTATTTTCTTGACTTTTTCCACTACGCGGATGCATTCGTATTTAGTACCTAACCTGGGCACATGCTTCTTTCAATAAATCCTCCATTTTGTTTACATTGACAGACTTCTCAAGACTTGAACATGAGCGATTTTGCTTACAAAAACTTATTAAAATTATAATAACTACTTATTTAATTTTAAATATGCGTTTTCGTTAACATTTAGAAATCAGCAAAAATATAATTAAATACGACGCTTTCATTAAAAATTATCGTTTTTAGTAAGTTCGATTATTCGGTCATTTTTAAAGATTATTAGTATACAAGTGAATTTGAAGAGTCACAACACTACGGTATAGTACCTTATTACGTGACTTTGACACGACGATGTTAGTTTTACTGAAGAAATAAATATCATTTTTTGAGTTACGCATGTACAAAGTTGTGTCGTCGTAAAAAGTATGAAACGTCAAATTGCACTTCTTACATTTCAAGAACTGTAGAAGTATTGGCGGGAAAGTCAAGCTGAGTGTCATGCTTGTTTTTCATTGGACTTTAAAAATTATTTATAGTGTTGTTACTAAAAAAAGTACGTGATTTATTTACTTAGTCAAAAGTGCATTCAGTAAATAATTCATAAAGAACAGTGAAATATCGCAGCATATTGGCCACATCATGACTTTTACTCAAACCTCCCTCGTAAGACGGTTCACGCGGCCGTCTTTTTCGACATGAAATTACCTACGTGACATTGGCTAAATGCACAAACCGTGCCAAGCCAAAACAGAAAGAAAAAAAAAGAACTGTATATAAAAACCAGTGCTGTTTTAGGAATCAGGTTTTAGTAAAAATAAAATCTAAAATCAAACTCGAACTCTAAACGCTTTATAAGATCAATCTTCATGTTCACCACTCTTTCCTATCAGTATACTATCAATAATAATCGTAGCAACTTTATACCAACTGTAGCAACTTTATGATTTGCTACAGCACTAAGATAGCCAAGAGCTAGATAGACGGCCTTTACGCTACCCTTAGAAACAAATCTAATTTAGGATTTCTTGAAAATCTTTTAGTTTTATTTTCCCTTGAGCCTTTTGCAGTATTGTACCGTTTACGGTCGATCCGTGACCAGAAAAGCCGGTAAAATAAAAGCTAAACTATAAAACAGCTATAAAAGTTAATGTTAGTTTTTCGGAACGGTTATAGGTTTTAGGTGTATATTAAAACGCGATGTTGTGGTAGCACGCATTCGATATATATACCCCAATATACTGAGGTATCGATATGTTCACATATTACTGGCACCGACCCCATTTATGTATATTTATAAAGGATGTGGTGACATCGACGCACAAACGAGTACCACGGATCCAGGACATGATTCTGAACCCATCAGTGGTGGAATTTTACGTCGGCTTTTTTATGATTTAAAAAAAATATGTAGTTTTTTACACTTTAGACCGTTCACAATTCCTATACTTTTATAACCCAATAATATTTTATAGTAAAAATTTGTTAATTCGCTAATTACACAAAAAAGCGCAATGAAAACAAAACTCGAAAAACTGTCTTATCAGCTGATTTAATAGAGTTCATAGCTGGGAACAACGTCATACCTACAAACCCGCACGGCGGCACGCTTACAACGTTCAAAGGCCGAACCCAAACTTTTTTTTAAATACTTTGAATTCTGTAACCGTTCATAAACGACATAAATAACTATCATAATTTTAATAGTGGCATGCGGTCTAGCTTTTTCTCGAAGTTTGGGTTACGATGTCAGATACACCCTCGATACTAGCTATGCCCCATCGAATTCACCCGTATAAGTGTTGATAACGTGGAAATATTACGATAAAAAATCTCCTATGTCCAGATCTGTTCCAGAGTACAGTGTTTTTAAGTTTAACTATTAATTTATTTATTTAATTTTATCACTGTAAACCGGTGCTTGACTGCAATCCCGTCTGATGGTAAGCCGTGATGCAACCGTTGATGGTAAAGCGCGCTAGTTTAATAAGAGGTAGGATAACGAGGTAATACAATGTTAAAGCCATCAATACGATCAACGATGCTGCGCCAAAAGGAAGATAGATCTGGAGACCTACCACGACCAAACTCTTGAGAGAATAACATTTGGCGCATCCTACCTGGCACACATCGCAACACAACTGCTCAGACCCGTCCAGTGTACGGCTTCATCAGACATCATGGCGGCAAGATTTTGTCTGGAGGTCAAATATGGAAAAAATAAAATCTTTTAACTTTTAAAAGTAGTTGAGATAAATATTAATAATAATCATCATTATCATCATCTTGGCTATATGAAGCCCACAGCTGGACATAGGCCACCCCCAAGGAAATAATAAATATTAATGTAAGATTTAAATGAGATCGATAAAGTCCAACACCATTGGAGCGATCACGTCACACATGTGTATTTTTTCAGGGTGAACGTTTTCATAGGTGTTTTTTCGGAACTCGACTTTGACAAAAGTAAGTAATATATAAGATCGCAAAGTGGTGAGGTATGTACGTAGAGATTTTCTCAAACAAATAAATGTGTCTGTGACAGTCGAGGGTATAAATCAGTATTTACCTCCGTTTCCTAAAAAGCTTTGCGTAAAAAGGATGTATGGGTAGGCATTACCAATTCTCAGGCCCACAGAGTTATTTGACAGGCTTATGTTCTAAACATTAGCGAAAGTATTGAGTTTTCTTTCACTATAACATGGAATATAAGTGCAGAAACTGGTATTTCATTAGGATAAAATACCAACAAGGTCTTTAAACTCAAGAAAACTTTTACAATCTGTGTTTGTCGAGCAGGGTAGCTGTGACCATTTTTAGCATCATTGAGAAAACCATAACCAGCCTCCGTGGCGTAGCGGTAGCGAACGCGGCCGCTGCGCAAGGAGGCGCGGGTTCGATCCCCGTGCAGTGCAAATATTTGTATGCATAACATGAATATTTGCACTGTTCTGGTCTTGCCTCGGGAAGCACGTTAAGCCGTTGGTCCCGGTTATCATACGAACATCTGCAGTCGTTACGGCTTGTTGCAGCCCTCAATTTGTCTAACTGCAATGTTTCGATATCGCCTTCGGGTTGTGGAGGTCAGACGGCAGTCGCTTCACGGAAAATATCGAAGTTTATCCAAAATCAGCAGTTAGACTGGTAAAGTGGACCCCAGACTCCAAAGCTGAAAAAGCTTCAAATGCAACTGCGATAAACGCTGAGTTTATGATGGAGGGACCCATAGAGACATCTAGGAGTCAGCGACAATTGTTAACACGATGATAATACATTATTTACTATGAATCTACAGTAAATGTACGCAATGCTGTTCACACCCACCTTATTTAAAGTTAAGCAAATATCAACTCTACTTTAATGACAATTGAGTTGATCTCAAAGTAACTAGTACTATTGAAAAACGTTCCAAGTTGTAGCATAAACCAAACTTTATTGTATTCTCGTACGTTTATAGCTATACAGATTTATGTCGACGGATATACAGTATGTTAAGAAAACCCTGTCCGACCCATAAGGATAATAAAGGTTGGGTAAACACATGACCAAATATAATATAAAATTTTACGTAATCATCATAGTACCAATACAAACGAATTTTGAAATAATCTTTTTTTCTCGCAAATTAATTCTAACTTCCCCGAAAGTTGGTAATTTTTAAAAAAGTGACAACACCGGTATTATTATGAGCGAATAGCGATGCGACCACGTGCCGCGTGCCCTGTCCCCCGTCGCAAATGTATTAAGTTACCTCTTTTTGCGAAATAATATTTAATTTTATTTGAGGATTTTTTTTTTAACTTTAGCCCGGTTTTGTATCCATTAGTAGAATCAGTTATCGATACCTAACAACACCTTCACGGGTAGGACAGGGTTTTCTAACCATACTGTATACATAATTTACTTTTAGATATTATTAATAATCACGACACGGTTGGTGCAGTAAGCGATCGACTGCTGCGCCGCGTGTCGCGGGTTCGATTCCCGCACGGAACATATTTTTTTTATGGGTTACAAGTAGTTATTCCAGGTCTGGCTGTTTGTGTCTTCTTGTACTTCTTCTTTAGCCTAAAGAGGTCCACTGCTGGACGAAGGCCTCCCCCAAGGCTTTCATTCCATTAAGGGTTTTGCCATAATCCCCATACTTGGCAGGCGGGTTGAGGACCGCAGTAATTTGATATTCCACAAGAGAAGCGCTGCTGCCCGCTGGTGCGAGTTCCCTTAGTCGCCTTTTACTACGCCTATGTCTGTGTTATCATCATTATCGTTTCAGCCGAAAGACGTCTACTACTGTCGACGTCCATAGGCCTCCCCTAAGGTTCTCCACGACGACCGGTCCTACACCTCCCGCATCCAGCGGTTTCCCGCGACCTTCACCAGGTCGTCGGTCCACCTTGTCGGGGGCCTACCTACGCTACGTCTTCCGGTGCGTGGTCGCCACTCGAGAACCCGCCGGAACCATCGGGCATCGGTCCTACGGGCAATGTGTCCAGCCCACTGCCACTTTAGTGTTCCAATTCTTCGGGCTATGTCGGTTACTCTCGTTCATCTGCGGATCTCCTCATTCCTGATTCGATCGCGCAGTGAAACCCCAAGCTAAGCCCTCTCCGTTGCCCTTTGAGTGACTTTGAGCCTTCTTATAAGGCTTATTGTTAGCGACCACGTCTCAATTCCATAAGTCATCACTGGCAACACACACTGGTCGAAGACTTTTGTCTTGAGACACTGCGGTATTTCGGACGAGAAGATTCTACGTAGCTTCCCGAAAGCAGCCCAGCCGAGTTGGATTCCACGATTGACCTATTTCGTCCTATTCTATTCTTTCCTATGTCTGTGTATGTAAGTTTAAATGTTTGTAAACGCACTCACGATACTGGAGAAATTCCTAGTATGGGGCAAAGTTGTTAAAAAAAACGTTGTTGAAAAAATAAAACGAAATCGCTTATCGTGTCTGCCAGTATGACCACTAGATCTTTTAAACTACAAAAACTTATTCACCATCAGTTTTTCCATTTATTTTCGTTTGAAATACGTTTTATTTATTTATTTAATCTTTCGCACATGAAATGTATAGAGGCGGACTTAATGCCTTAGGCATTTTCTACCAGTCAACCACAGGTGGTGAAGAGATAAGATGGTAGGTGTTTTCGTTTGAAAAAAAAATTGTAAAGAAAGGTAAAAAAAACCTCTTAACACTATTAAAAAAAAACTTAAATAAGCTAAATATACATACATACTATTACCAAAATATATACTTATAATATATACATACAAAACTAAAATTTGGGAGAGAGGTGTAACAATAACTCTACCCTAGTTGCGAAAATAACTCTGCAATTTCCGCTTAAATGCAAACCGAGTGGCGGCCATTCTGATATCAAGAGGAAGCGCATTCCACAGAAGAATGGATTGAATATGAAATGAAAGAATGAACAAAGTCAGACGTATGTGAAGGACAGAATAAGAGAAGATTGTTAGAAGAACGCAGATTCTTAGTGTGAGAAGAACATAAATATTGGAAGTGAGTCACAAGATAAGGAGGAGTGGGTGATTTAAGAAGTGAGAAAAGCGTGGTCAAGTCACGCAAATTTCTTCTCTGACGAATGGGCATCCATTTCAGTTCAGACCTGTAGCTCGACACATGGTCATATTTCTTCAGATTAAATATGAACCGGATCCCATTGTTGAGCAACCTATCAAGCTTATCCAGCAAAGCCGCATTCAGGTCAAAGTAGCACACGTTTAAAATACGTTTTCAAGTCGCATAAAGCAGGGTCGGGTTACTAATTAAATTACAAGAGATACACAGTGTTACTCAGTTCCACCAGCATCTTATCCCGTATTTATATCATCTACCAATCCGCTTCAAGTAATCCCTAACTTGTTTCTTATGACACCAACGGATAAAGAAGAATATCCCCTGCAAAGCTTGGGTCTACGGGCCGAATTTATTGTTTGAAATACCCGATTAAGGAAAATTTGTGCGTAACACGTTGTACCACGAGAATCTATCATGCGTTCATTGCTATTAAGAATTATTATATAAATTTCCCTTGGGATGTCTTAAGCTGTGTAATATATAACGGAACCATTATCAACAATTTTCCGCCTGAGAAAATCGACATATTTTTGTTTGTTTGTCGTAATTCTTTTCTAGCTTCAAAATTGTTCGTGCATACATCATTTTTGGATGAAAATATCTACTTTTAGTTGCACACTTTACAAAAAAAGGTATGCCTATGGTTACCGCCGCTCAGAGATTGTCAGTGCTGTTAATGTCACCTTGAACTTCTTTACGCAGTTCAAGTGATTGAATTTTGGACAAAAAATATTTATTATTTCATTTAGAATCAAAATCATCATCTATTGAAATTAGGCTGAAAATTATCATTTTTCGGACATCAATATTGCAAAACACATTCCACATTCATGTTTATTAATTAGATGTATACCTTTATTTAAACTGGTATGATACACTTGACGTTCAGATATAATCTATGTCATAAGTGCACCTACATTATTTAGGTATTTCTCCTTTCCCTTAGTGTTCCATTCAAAGGATGTCTGTAGAAGATCGCTCATAGCGAAAAGACCGCCTATTGTGTCAAATTTTATGAATTCTTTATATTTATATTCTGTAATCTATATGGTGTACATAATAAACAGTATTCTATTCTATTTCATATGTCAACTAGCCACGCTAATATACCAAAAAATACAATAAAAACTACATATATTCAAGCCAAAACAATGAAATTGAATGTGTACATAAAAAAAAATGCTATCTAATCATAAGACCACAGACATAAAGGGCACGTGACAGCTACATATTTATGAATTTTCACAACAAATTTGTTTGCCATATACATGCCGGGAGTAATTGCTTTAATTATTTACCTTTTATAATTTAAAACCTTGATTGACATTAAGTAAAACTCTGTCAAGTTCTCCTTCACAAAATTGTATTACAAAGTCGAACGCATTTTCCACGTTCAATCGTCGCATGGAACATTTGACGATGATTTCTTACATCGGAAATTGAAACGTGTGTTCCGCTGATTTTCAATTGGGCACAATCAAATGAACGTATGTCTTCGAGGATAATAGAATTCCTTGCTTTAGGCCTGACATGATAAATGTCTCGGATTTGCGGAGTAAGGGTCTGTACGTTTTGTGTTATTCGTGCGAAATTATGTCCTTCTGTCTTAATGGTTTCGAAGTTTTAAGCAGTATTGATATTGCGCGAGGGCTGGCTGAGCAGGTAAAAAATCAAGTTCTTCTAACTTAGCAGACAGTTGTGCTTGGGATTGGTTGTGTCTCTTCTTCGAACAGCATTAGGAAGCTGTGAAAGGCCTTTAGGTAATCACAAATCTCTTGGGTTGTACTTGTGTTATATGTACTTTACGCAATGACTAATTATAGGCGAAATGTTTTCTCAATAAAAGCACTTAATTTTAATAGGCTTCCTCTCTAGGAAGCCTATTAAAATTAAGGTCCTTATGGTCTGTACCATAAGGTGGACAGGTCATGCACTAGCCGCTAGCGTATCGGCCTTAAGACGGCTTGGAACAACTTTTATTTTAGACAGTGGACTTATCTTCTCTTAACAAATTATAGCACTTGTATTTTTTTTATAATTATATAAGTACTTGACCACAATCTCGCCCGATGGTAAGCAGAGATGCAATCGTCGATGGTAAAGAGCGCTAGTTTATTGAGACCCTATTCACACAAAAAAAAACTGAGTGAATAAGAAGGAAGATGGCAGTTGAGTTGAGCGTGGTGATGCAATTTTAAACTCAACAACACGACCTTACTTTATTTGAATCGTTTTATTTTTTCGCAATTATATATTGAAGCAAATTTTAATACAATTATTATGCGAGCGCGCACTTAAGGCGGGCGTCCCCGCCATTATACAGTATGTTACGAAAACCCTGTCCGACCCACAAGGATAATAAGGGTTAGGTAAACAAATGACCAAATAAAATATAAAATTTTGCATTATAATCATCATAGTAACAATACTAATGAATTTTGAAATAATCTTTTTTACCAGCGAATTTACTGTAACTTCCCCAAAATTCGGGAAATTTAAAAAAGTGTAAACACCATTTTAGACCTTATAACTATCGGCGGCGTCAGTGTGTCTAGCCGCCGACGCGCAAAGGAGTAATTAGAGCTGTACTAGTTTTTGCGTAATAACGTTTTGTTTTGTCGCTACTATTCGAAACTTTTACCTGCTCGAATGATTTGTTGTAAAAACGCAGATTACCTAATGGTAAAAGTACTTTTTTTGATTATCGATTAATTATTCATAACAATATTGTAACACAAGTACCTATTATTAGTAAATAGGAACTAGAACGGTCTTATGAAATACGATTTTAGGAGAATATTATAAACAATGTAAAGCAATTAAGTTCACCTGATTTAAGTTATGTGAAAGAATGCCATGCGATGTTGAATCGATGCGTGAAATTCTGAAATACAAAATTGATACCAAAAATCGATACGAGAAATATTTTGAATACTTTCACACCTCTAGTCAAAGGGCACCGCCGTGCAGTTAGAGTACCTATTTTTATGAAATAAAAATCATTTTTATTTTAAATTTATTAGTTTCGCGTAGACATTGCGTGCGTGTAGACGTATCGTTTATTGTGTGATCATATAGTTTTCTAACGTAATGTAACCTGCTGATGGAAGGTACCTAGTAAAACTGCAATTGTGTTGTGTTGTGATCAGGTGTTGAACGATTCGGATGTGACTACATCTTGGTCAATGTGGTTCCAGCATGACGGTGCCCCACCATATTTTTGCCGACCTGTACATGAGTACCTCCACTATCAGTTCGGCGAGCAGTGGATTGGTAGGAGTGGACTAACGTTGTGAAACACCGTGCTAATCTCGTGGGACGGTGCCAGGCCGGTATCGTTCTTAGTGAATGAAATATGGAACAACATCTCCGCCACAGCCATTGTGCTCATCGAATGAAATTCGAAGATACATTCGGAGGATCAGACGACCTTCCTACTTAAAAAAAAGTTCTTTTCACGAGCTGCCTAAGTAGGTATCATTGTTTCTTTCTAGAGTCGATAAACGTGGTTAGACTACCAATACCTACATGCATGAGGTCAACTGAGGTCATGACCTGTGCCTGTGTTGCCATGAAATTACCTATTTATTTTATTTAAGTTATTTATTTTTAAGGGGGTATTTTTTTTTTTTTAGTTTAGCCAGGTTATGTACGCATTAGTAGAATCAGCTAATGATATCTAACAACACCTTCACGGGTCGGACAGGGTTTTTGTAACATACTGTATAAAATAACTTTTTGGAAAAATTTATAATATTCATGAATGTACGTAAACTACGCGAGCTAAATCTCAATAAAAGCTAAATCTAAATCTAAAGCTAAATCTCTAGTGCATTTTGATATCTGGTTTGTCAAGTTTGATTGCCTTCATGGGGGAAAAGGGAACATACAACTGAAATAATACGAGTATATGTATACTAGCTTTTTGCCCGCGCTTCGCCCACGTGGGATTCGGTTATATCGAGCTTTATAGATTCCTCATTTTCGGGGAATAATTATCGCATCATTTAGCTTCTAAGTTTACATGTGCACATTCCTTTGCAATACCATACATTGTTTTCAACGACACACAGCGCCATCTATCACCCAACTGGTATGAAGCTTACAATATTTTTGTTTTCCCTCGGGAATATCATTTTTTTCTGAGATAGAAAGTACCCTATTATTTAATCCAGACTTCTAACTTTAGGTCTCCAAAATTTCAAAGAAATCGGTTCAGTAGTTACGGCGTGAAAACGGAACAAACAAACAAACTCACTTTAAGATTTACATTAGTAAGTATATACGAGTACGTATGATTCTTTATGACATTGGTTAAAAGAAGATTTACAAGGGTTAAACCTGTAAGTCTTCTTTAAAATCAAATAAATTTATTAAATAATAAATTTTAAAATTTTTATTTTTGTTTTTAATTTGTAAACCTTCTTTAAAATAAAATGAATAAATAATGAAGCTCAAAAGGCACAGCTAAATTTGAATGAATGACATTTATTTTATTTTTATTATTTTATTTTTGATGTTAAAACGTTGTTAGCGATGACAACAAACGGTAAAAGGAAAGAGTAACAAGGCTTTATATAAAGGACAATGTTACTTTCTTCCTTTGTAGTCGATTCATAAAAGATATGCATTACGACCTTTCTTACGTCAATCAATTTATAAGCATGTATCTTTATATTAAAAGTCGTGGTGTCCTAGTGGTTAAAACACCAGCCTCTCAAGTACATATGAGTGCGCGGGTTCGATTTCAGCTCAGGCAAGTAGTTATATGTACTTTCTAAGTATATCTTGGACACCAATGACTGAAGGTGAAGGAAAACATCTTGAGGAAACCTAGACTTTAAGTCTGAAATCGCTAACCCGTATTGAGCTAGCGTGGTGATTACGCTCAATCCTTCTCTGTATAAGAGGAGACATGTGCCCAGCAGTGGGACGATAAAAAGGTTGATGATGATGATGATGATGATCTTTATTTTAATAAGAAGATTTAGGGTATTTTTTGATGAAACCTGAGTATAATGATAATGGGTTTTCAGGGACCTAAAAGAAGAATAGTGTTTTATTTTTCTTTATATTAATAAAAGTCTTATTATACAATATGTTAAGAAAACCCTATCGGACCCATAAGGATAATAAAGGTTAGGTAAACACATGACCAAATATAATATAAAATTTTACGTATTCATCATAGTACCAATACAAATGAATTTTGAAATAATCTTTTTTTTCCCGCGCATTAATTCCAACTTCCCCGAATTTGGTAATTTTAAAAAAAGTGGCAACACCGGTATTATTATGAGCGGATAGCGATGCGACCACGTGTCGCGTGCCCTGCCGCCCGCCGCCCGCGGAAGGGTGCTTAACGCACATGTATTAAGTTACCACTTTTTGCGAAATAATATTTATTTATTTAGGGGGATTTTTTTTTAAGTTTAGCCCGGTTTTGTATCCATTAGTAGAATCAGTTATTGATACCTAATAATACCTTCACGGATCGGACAGGGTTTTCTTTACAATATACTCGTAGTATGTTCTAGTACGTGACTGTTATTTTTTTTTCTTTTCATTTTTTTTTTATTATGGCTAATACTTTATTTACAGACACAACAAAAATTACATACATATAAATATACTATATTTCTATTACACACTACTAAACTTACTTGTTTAGTATGAAGTATGAAAGGGACTATTGCCTAGGAATAAGAATCTAAATAGAAAGAAAGAGAGTCATCTGAAGTGTATTTATTCCATCTATCTATCTGAATTATGCTACAATCCATACATTTAGTAATTTCTCAATCTTTTTCAGACTATAGAGGTCCAATGCTGGACAAAGGCCTCCGCCAAGGCTTTTCTCAATAACCGGTTTTATGGAGCTCGCATTCATTGGCTTCCCGCAACCTTCACCAGGCCATCGATTCACCTTGTAGCGGGCCTCCCTTTACTTTTTTTTTTTGGGATGGGAAATCATCAAATGACTTCTCCTACGCTGCGTCTTCTGATACGTGGCTGCCACTCCAGAACCTTACTGCCCCATCGGCCATCGGTTTCACGAGAATGTGCCTCGCACATTGCCACTTAATTTTAGCGATTTTTCTGATTTAGGACGTACCTACCTACTAACTTGTGATTACCTACGACGACCTACAAAGAAGAACGAAGATTATTTTTTAATTTGCGGTAAATATGACACAAAAAAAAACAAAAAATACAATTAAAAAAATAGTAATAGGATATTTTACTAAAAAACTAATTAATCTGTCACGCGTCAGTCAGATTTCCAAAAATTACTAGACATGTATTTTTTCTTTTTTCTTATAAACAAAAAATTAAGACGACACATTGCGTTGAAAACTCGTGTGACGTCACTGGACGCTACACTTTTTAGCGAGCAGTGACGTCACCAGCCTCCACTCCTAATCTTTGATGCCTTTTATATTTGTCAATCTTTATTGATTTGATAAAACAAAATATAGGTACGTATCAAATATTTTTCTAAAATCTGAATGACGGAAACGTTGTTGAGGGAAACGTGCATCACATCTACGTAAAAGGGCTGTAGCTCATAATCATCCTACGATGTAATGCAAGACGAGCGTCAGTGCTACTTCATCATCAACCTTTTAATCGTCCCACTGCTGGGCACAACTCCTCTCAATACGAGATACAGAGAAAGATTGAGCGTATGAGCAATCGTGGTCGCTTGCTCAATGCGGGTTTTCGATTCCAAACTTTAAGTCTAGGTTTCCTCAAGATGTTTTCCTTCACCTTTTAATCAGTCATTGGTGTCTAAGATAGAATGTACAAGCAGTTAGACTGGTAAAGTGGCTCCCAGACTCCAAAGCTGACAAAAGCTTCGGATGCAACGGGGATTAACGCTGAGATAATGTATATATACTTAGAAAGTACATATAAATTAGAAAAGTTACATTGATACTTCCCTGGCCTGGAATCGAACCCGCAGACTCATACTTGAGAGGCTGTTGTTTTAACCACTAGGCCACCACGACGCGCCAGCGCTACCTGTTTACTTAAAATTCGGTAGCCTAAAAGAAAAATTATAAAGTCGAATTTTATGCAAGAAAAAGCCACTGGAGTCTATCGATCCCCATCCAGCACGTGTCATTACAGGAAATATTTTAATTTCGCTCTTAAAACGAAAACTCAAAGTGGCGCAATAAAGAATAAATTAACGCGGGCCCAGAAGCAATCAAAAACCTATATAAAACGGTCATCAAAACTTAAAAGGAATGGGCCCGAGCAGGAACCTCAAAATAAAGAGGTCTTTTAAATGGAGGACAGTGTAAACGCAGAAACGTGAGGAATGTGGGACCATTCGAAATAGGGAAAATGATTTGCAATTAAAATAGATGTTTCAATTCAAATGTTAATTTGAGTTTTCCCGATAATTATACTTATGTCACCACCATTATCATCCACCAAGCCTTTTCACAACTACGCTGGGGTCAGCTCTCAATCTAACCGGATTCAGCTGAATGCCAGTATTTTACATGGCGTGACTGCCTATCTGACCACCACAACCCAGTTACCAGGTAATACTTTTTTATTTTTAATAATTATAAACTAGCGCTTGACCGCAATCCCGCCTGATGGTAAGCAGTGATGCCATCGTTGATGGTAAAGCGCGCCAGTTTATTAAGAACCTATTCACTCAGATTTAGCGAATAGGAAGGAAGACGGCAGTTGAGCGAGGTGATGCAATGTTAAACCCAACAACACGATCAACGATGCTGCGCCAAAGGGAGATTGATCTGAAGACCCTCCACGACCAAACTCCCAATACAACAACATTTGGCGCATCGTACCCGGTACACATCGCAAAACAACTGCTCAGACCCGTCCTCCGAACGGCTTCACCAGACATCATGCTGGAACACGACAAATCGCTTGGCGGCAAGGCTTTGTCTGGTGGGTGGTAACTTCTGCCGGCGGCCGATGTTATGGCCTACCACGGAGAAATACGAAACCTCTTGGTAAAAATGGTGATCAGACTTTCTAGCTTCTAAAAATGGCAACGGGGACCAACGGCTCAACGTGCTTTCCGAGGCAAGAAGGGGTCACGATAAAATAAAAAATCAAGTGCGTGTCGGACTTACGTACAAAGGGACGTACCATTGATTTATGAAATTGAAGAATTTAACATATTTGTATGAAAGATTACGCGGTAGTAAGCGGCTTACGATTTACGAGGTATTAAAAAAAATTACTTACTAGGTCTTGTTCAAAACAATTCTTTGGTAGTTTTTATAGTAATGTACATCATATTTTTTTTTTTTAGATTTTTCATTTTCTTATTTTAGAAGTTAGAGGGGGGGGGGGGGCAACTTTTTTCCACTTTGGAAGCGTCTGTCACGCAAACTATTCGGTTTAGAAAAAAAATATGGTAGAAACCTCGATATCATTTTTGAAGACCTATCCATAGATACTCCACACGTATGAGTTTGATGAAAAAAAATTTTGAGTTTCAGTTTTAAGTATGGGGAGCCTCCAATATTTATTATTATTTTTTTTATTTTTGCATCAAAACCTTAATGCGGTTCACAGAATACATCTACCTACCAAGTTTCAACAGTATAGCTCTTATAGTTTCGGAAAAAAATGGCTGTGACATACGGACGGACAGACGGACAGACAGACATGGCGAATCTTTAAGTGTTCCGTTTTTTGCCATTTGGCTACAGAGCCCTAAAAAGATGGTCACGTATCCACAGTCCAACTGCGGCAAGCTTAGCTTAACCTGATCGATCGACCTTTGCGGCTGTTAGTCCTTAGCCAGGAGCCTTTACTTCTTCCTATATTTTATCAAGAATTTTGTGGTATGGACCACTACCTATCTTATTATTACGAATGCACCTTACGTCAATGGCATAAGGTGCATTGCAATGTACAATGCCCCTTTCGTAACAGTGTAGCCTTTTGCCATCGACATAAGGTGCATTCGTAACATTATTATATTGTTCCTACTACAGGAACAGGCGTCCACTTTATCATATTATTGCTTTATTTATACTACTTAATATATAAAGCTGAGTTTGTTTGTTTGAACGGGCTAATCTCAGGAACTACTGGTCCGATTAGGAAAGAAACATAACTAACTCCACGCGAACGAAGTCGCTGGCGGCCGCTAATAATGTTAGTATATAGAAGTAAAGCTTAGCCTAATGTTAGTAATGAATTAACTGAAGTGCGTCTGACTTTTATCCACCTACGTAAGATGGGAGAGTCCCACCGTTCTGTAAACACATTTAGGACGCCATTGAATGAGGAAGAGAAAGCGCGCCATCATTGATGCGCAACGCTGCCGCATGCTCGCGGCGAACACGTCGACCCTCACTTCCCCGAGCATCCCTAATGTGCTACAGTGTCACAGTAACCACAACAGCACATTGAATGCGTTATTATACTGTACACGCAGGTCGCTATATGCCCACTGGGTATACGTGGTCCACAGGCCGCAGTGTAAAACAACTGGCAGTGGGCCTTAAAAATCGTTTTTAATTCGTGTTAGCATATGTAATTCTGACGTACGTATACTGCCGACTCTCAGCCTGATTTAAATCATCAATTGACTTTTGATTCGAATGCCAGTTTTTCCACGATGTTTTTGATTTACCGTTTTTAGGGCACAATTAAAATCAGGAAAGTAATTAACAATTACAAAATATTCCCGAAATGTTCAGCTTAAAATTTCTTTGACTCGAAATGGCGTCTGGATCGTTGAACATAAACTTACGAAAGATGTACTGAAACAGCCTGAAACTTGAAATTAAAGTAAGAACTTTTTGGTTGTAGGATTAAAGGCTAATTTAATTAAGGATCGTATTTTAAGGCAAAGATTAACAGCCTAAAAATAAGGCTTAATCCGAAGAGGAGAGCAATGTGAAGGACTGTTATTGCTTATTGGTCCAAATATTTTGTTTGGTATATTTTTGGTATAATTGAAGGTGGAAGGCAAAAATACCACATCTAATAAGATTAGATATTTTCGTCTTCATTATAATTATAACATATAGGAAATAACTGATTGTTATTCTCTCTAAAAATAGCCTATTAAACGATTATTATATTAACAATAGGATATTAATGGATTGTCATTCTCTCTAAAAATAGCCTATTAAACTAGTATTATATAGACACTAGTACATTAGTAATAGTCTATTAGTCGTCTATAAATAGTATATTTAAAGTTGTTGTCAGGTAAGTAATTATACAGTATGTTAAGAAAGCCCTGTCCGACCCATAAGGATAATAAAGGTTAGGTAAACACATGACCAAATATAATATAAAATTTTACGTAATCATCATAGTACCAACACAAATGAATTTTGAAATAATCTTTTTCCCGTGAATTAATTCCAACTTCTCCGAAATTTGATAATTAAAAAAAAAGTGACAACACTGGTATTATTATGAGCGAAAAGCGATGCGACCACGTGCCGCGTGCCCTGCCGCCCGCCGTCCGCGGAAGGATGCATAACGTACATTTATTAAGTTACCTCTTTTTGCGAAATAATATTTATTTTTTTAGGGAGATTCTTTTTTTTAAGTTTAGCCCGGTTTTGTATACATTAGTAGAATCAGTTATCGATACCTAAAAACACCTTCACGGGTCGGACAGGGTTTTCTTCACATACTGTATATGAAAGTCTAGTCTGCGCTTCATTGTTTCTCTTCTACTGGTTTCGATTCCGTGAACATATCAGAAGAATAATACCGCACGCTAAGGTGAGTCAGACTTCCACAAGAAGGGTTCACCAGAAATCATCTGTTTTTAGTATTGGATGTTATGGCAAGAGAAACAGATCACATTTGTAATTTTCAACTCTCTAGTTAGGTCCAAATTTCAGTCGTTTTAGCGTGAACTCGAAACATTTGTTTGTAATGCTTTCACGCTAAAATGCTATATTCATACAAAAGTATACACCTAAAAGCGATTAGTTATTTTCTATGAGCAAACTTAATCGAAAGGCAAATGGCATGTGAAAGTATAGAACCAAACTAAATATATTTCATTTCATTAATATACTTAGTTTGATTCTCGTGTTCATTACCGTCATTTATTTTACCTTTGGGTTTCCTATAACACAGCATTATGATGCGTAGAAGCCTTTTTGTCGCAATCACGACGTATAACCCTCGACTAGTTGTGCTTTGTGCTCATGATTTTAGATGATTTTGTTTTTATTTTCTTTCTTATTAGATTTTTATGTACTGACGTGTTTCTGTAATTAATAAACAAATTTTGCTTCTGTTGTCTTGCTACACATAAGATTATAGTTCTTATGTGTAGCAAAATATTATATCAAAAAAGTTAATTCAAAGAAGACCAGGATGTCATCAATCTATTTAAAACTAATATTGTGTAAAAATATTATTTCATGTCGACAAATTATTTGGTTTTATTCTGTGAGGTTTTTTTTTTTTGAAAAACAGTTAACCATTTTTAGTAATATAAAATTGTATCTTATAAGTAAATATTTTAAGAGTGATACTGACTTTAAATAACTGCTGTACTATTGAACATGATAAGCCAATCGATAGTTTGTATTTAAGTCAATTACTCAAACGCAACGCCAACGCTGCGCTGAAAATAAACGCTTTCTTTTTTTTCTTTCTTTAAACGTGTTTTCCTCTGAAGCCCAAAAAATAATTTGTCTGGCCCAAAATATCGAAACACGTCTCCCATCAACCCGCCTACTGCCACTAATGAAAAAGATAGGTACAGGAGGCCGGCTCTATAGCCAAAGTACGCAGATATGTGTCTACATATTACATATATACAGTCATCTTGTATTCATTGTGATAGTCATGATAAAACTTCTTCTTAGTGAAAGCACTAGGATCTGGCGTAGGGCGGGTGTTTTGGAGGGACTGTCTTGTGTAATATTGACGTTCAAAAAGTGCTGACTTTCAGCCTAATTTGTATAAATGACTTTTTTTTAATGTTATATGTTTTTTTTTACAAAAATTGTAATTATTCCTCCGTGGGCAGCAAATACTCTGAGATGACTATAAACAGATTCAATCAAATTAAATTTCCAATAAGTAGATCATTCAAGACACAAGAGTCAATATTTTGTAGTTTTTTTTATATTTCGGGAGGTGATATTTCTGTCCTGTTTGAAATCGCCAGCCTGTATTGAGCAAGCGTGGTGATTACGCTCAATCCTTCTCTGTATGAGAGGAGTGCCTCTGCCCAGCAGTGGGACGATAAAAAGGTTGATAATGATGATGATGATACGTCTTTGTATGTACGCTTGTTTTTGCTGTTTTGGACTGTACACAAGGTGCATAGTCACCAGAGGTAATCATAGAGAGTAAAGTATTGTTGAGAACAACATAAAAGTATCGTCCTACCAGGACCGATATAAAATTCAAATGTATAAAAATGTTGTCTTTGACTTGTGTTGCCGTCGTCCCATTTTGACATTGCATGATTTTCTTTTTTTCTGCGAACCTTCAACCGAAACGCGTCTATTCAATTAGTGCTGTAAGTACTTGTAAGAAACCAAGAATTATCTGTCTTGTAATTATAATAAACTGTGTGCACAACATTCAACGAGTCTCATAAAAAACTCCTGGCAGGCTCCCCAGCACCGCACCTAAAAATATAGAGTCCACTAGGTACACGCTATGCACGGCCATCTTGACCCGTACAGTATATTATACTGTACGGGTCAAGATGGCCGTGCTTAGCGTGTATACTATATATTATATAGTCGAGGTTTTGTAAGGAATCGATGAATGTTATGGAATGAAACTTATTTTGATAAATTAATTGTTTGTTTTCTATAATTTCAATTGATTTTTATTCCAAAACATCATACGAGTTGTGGTGGGCTAGTGGTTAAAACTCCAGCCTCTCAATTATGAGTGTGCGGGTTCGATTCCAGGTCAGGCAAGTACCAATGTAACTTTAGTAAGTTATACGTACTTTCTAAGTATACCTTGAACATCAATGACTTAATAAAAAGGTGAAGGAAAATATCTTGAGGAAACTGACTTTAAATCTGAAATCGCTAATCCGCATTGTACAAGCGTGGTGATTACGCTCAATCCTTCTTTGTATGAGAGGAGACTCGTGCCCAGCAGTGGGACGATAAAAAGGTTGATGAGAAATGTGAAATTATATCCGTCTGCACTAGTTCCTTATATCCATTGTTCACTATACTGCTCGTCGTCCAATAACAGTAGAAAATTTAACTGGGTCAGAAAGAGCCCCTTTAGGACCATCCGAGCTCAGTCCAAAAACGAGCACATCGAACCCAAAAGTATTTTACTGTTTTTATAGTATCGGATTCCAGTTTTGATATCGGTACCGCGGTTTCAATTGAAAATTGGTTAAATGAAAATGTTGTTGGATTTTGTATGTTTTCATTAATAATGATCTTTGAAGGTTATTTACCTATAGATATTTCGAACGTAATTTGAAATGGAGCCGTGACTAACAACATCCTTTTTCTTTTCTGTTTGGGATGGGAAATCATCGGTCGATCGATGGTTAAGCAACTCTTGCCGCGGTTGGTTATTGGATGGATGACCATCCATTATATATTCAGATTATTCAGTGTTTCGGAAAACACTTTGTGCTGTTGTTGTGATTTGTGGTCCTGGCATACGTTCGTAGGACCTTTGACAGTGTCTGGAGTTGTGGGGAGTTAGTAGTTGCTCTGCGTGTCTATGGTTAGGTTTTTTCTTTTGATTGTGGCATCTCGTAAGGGTCGTGACTAATTAACCGGACTACCCTGTGGTTGCCTTAAATTAATTTAAAGGCACGCTAAGGACACCACCCTGTGGGGTACGAACCCCATTCGGTTAGACAAGAATCTGACCCTAACATAGGTCCGCGCCTTTTCGACCTGCTTAAGACTCGACCCGAATGATAATACTACATGTTTTACTACCAATTGATGAATTATAAGGGGCTTGTGGTTAAAACAATAACCGCCGTACAGGTCGATCGATCAGGTACGCTTGCCGCGGTTGGTTTATAGATGGACCATTTTTACATACACCAAGACCCCTCCGTGCCTCGGAAAGCATGTTAAGCCGTTGCTCCCGGGTATCATGTGTAGAGCTTTAATAGTAATAACGGGGCGCCAGAAATCCAATAGTCTGAGCACTAGCCATAGCAAAGGGTATCGTGGTACCCAGCAATTGAGCTGCGGAAGTCAGAAAGGCGGTCTGTTCAAGTAAAATACTGGCATTCAGCTAAAATCCTGTTAGACTAGAAGCCGACTCCAACTAAGTTAGGAAAAAGCTAGGCGGATGACAATGATTGTGATATAAGTAGTTATATTATCAGGAAAATTCGACAGCCTTCGTGGCGTAGCGATTAGTAGTGAACCCGATAGTGAACCCGGCGAATATTTGTCGTGTCTCAGAAAGTACGTTAAGCCGTTGGTCCCGGCTGCCATACGAACATCTAGTGGCAGTCGTTACGGGTTGTTGGAGCCCTCAAAACTACAACAACTGTCTAAGTGCTATGCTTTGATATCGCCTTCGGGCTGAGGAGGTCAGAAAATATCTAAGTTTAGCCAAATAATCTGTTAGGCTGGTAAAGTGGACCCCAGATTCCAAAGCTGAAAAAGCTTTGGATGCGACTGGGATTAACGCTGAGATGATGATGATTATCAGGAAAACTCAAATTAACATTCATCATCAATTAGCATTTCTACTTTACATCTTAAATGTAGTTCAAAGTTAATAAAGCAATACAAAGTTAATAACATTTTATGTAATCGCAAATTTTACAAACGGGGTACCTGCTTCGTCAAATGAGTATTTTTAAAATAAACAGTAAAATATCAAATATTTTATATCTAATAAGTTATTTAGAATTAAAATATCAGTTTGCTTGACTGTACAAATGGCAGTAAATTGTTAGTAAAACATCTGGTATTATTCTTCGGGTCGAGTCTAAGCGGGTCGAGTGGACGGGAACTCAACACAATTGGGAAAAAGTTAGGCAGATTAATACAGTTTCAACTAAGAGGGAAAAGTGTTGATTCTTTTAGTCTTCGAACTATAATAGTTGTTACTGTATAACAAATTCTTTCAAAAGATGATTCCTTTGTTTATCTTCTTTGTCGTATCAATAATTCCTCTATAAATCTCTACTTGATTCTGCATCCACCATAATTTAGTTTCTTCAATAGCGACGCATTCGGAAAATGTCTTCCATAATGCTGGTGATTTAACTCCACAGTTCTATTGCCGCTAACCGAGTCCACATGGCTAAGTTATACTCAGTCGACCCACCTGACTTAGATGGTTAAGTTAGGTAGGTGGTATCGGTGGCCTGTTTTTCTGTAAACTCAGCAGAGTCAGTTGTAAGGCGAATGTGTGAGCGGAACCTTTCGTGTAGTAAAAGTTAATGTATTAATTATATATGGAGCAGTATTTCTATGTCCTTAATTAGATTTTCTATTTTTGCTTTTAATTTGGTACGTAATGTACCTACATAATTATCCGTAAATGTTGGCTTAATTACTAGATAATAACGTCTGTGTTACAGGTTACCTTTCGAAGTAAAATGTCTGTTCTACTTTGGAATTTTATCATTAACAACTTCCATATTTCAACTGTATTCAAGATACGATTTCAAATACTCCTATGTTTAACAACCCTCGTAACTTCACTTAACTCTATTTCAAATAATTGTTTGTACTTCTGGAAATTTCAGACTTGAATCATTTATTAAGTTCTTAGTACCATTTCACGTGTTAAAATAGAGTGAAGAGGCAATGGATTTCTATATCATAATTAATATAATTTTGTAAGGAAATTTAACATTGAAGTAACAATTTCCTCTTCAAAAACATAGAAAGCAAATTAATTTGAAGATACTTAAACCAAAACCCAAATAATAAAGGGTGGCTTGCATTATCCCTCTGCTGGACAAAGGCTTTCCCCGTTACTTCCAGATCTTTCGATGTAGTCTTAGTGTGGATCACTGATCGTTAACTTTCTACGACTCTTTCTTTTCCTTCCTTCTACCATCCCTTCATTTCCTTCACCATCTTCTACAAGGTACGTGTTTGATGACGATGAATATGATGGATAATCTTCTAATTTTATTTTATACAATAACTAGCATCCCGCATTTTCATCCGCTTATTTTTGGATCCTGCAAAAATATAAAAAAAAGTAAAAAATATCAGGATGAAAAGTTTCCTATGTGTTATTCCTAACCAAAAATAGGATGAAATTAGCCCACATAGATAGTTTAAAATCATAAACTATCTATGTATGCTAATTTCATCTAAATCCGTGAAGTAGTTTTGCGTGAAAAAGTAACAAACATGCATCCATACTCATAAGCTTTCGCATTTATAATATTAGCAGGATTATCTATATGTCAATAATTATCTGTGTCAACTTTCTACGACTGTAACTGTAAAGTAACTGTAATCTGTATGTCCATAATTTTCTGTATGTCAATAATTATCTGTGTCAATAATTATCTATATGTCCATACTCACAAGCTTTTGCATTTATAATATTAGCAGGATTATCTATATGTCAATAATTATCTGTGTCAGTAATTATCTGTATGTCCATACTCACAAGCTTTTGCATTTATAATATTAGCAGGATTATCTATATGTCAATAATTACCTGTGTCAGTAATTATCTCTATGTCCATAATTTTCTGTATGTCAATAATTATCTAATAATTGTCTGTGTCAATAAGTATCTGTGTCAATAATTATCTGCGTCAATAATTATCTGTATGTCAATTTTTTTTTTTATGTCAATAACTATCTGTATGTCAAATTGTCAAATACAGTATACCTCCTGACAGTTACAAACTCGAAAAAGACACAATCCGAGTTCGCAAGTACAACAGTATATTCCTAACCCTTTCCACTCAGTTGATTTAAACAAATTGCGCGAGACGATAAGAGATTGATCCACTGTTTTCCTTTATTTTCGAATCAGTATGCAAAGTTGCTAGCTCCATTTTAGCTAGGTACTGATAGCTTCTTAGTACCTTTGAAATATCTATTCTGACCAGAAGGCCAACGCTTGTAATTTAAAACGTCCAGAATCTAGTAGCAGTCTCATTTCGGCGACAAACAAAATATGTCAAAAGCTTGTCAAAATGTAGGAAAATTAGAAGCCTGTTTTAACAGATTGAGATTAACTTATAAATGTTCTTAAAATGACGAGAGTAATTTGGGAGTTATCTCACAGTGCTGTGTGTTTAAGTTTCTGAAGGCCTTAAAAACAGACATTTTAATACAATACATCGTCATCTCACTCACATGAAATCCACTGCTGGACATAGGCCTCCCTCAAGGATTTCCAAAAAGAATGGTTGGACGCGGCCTGCATCCAGCGCTTCCTTCCGATTTTGGTCAGATCATCCGACCACCTAGTCGGTTAGCATCCGACGCTGCGCTTGCCGGTATGTGGTTGCCATTCAAGAGCATTTCTGCCCCATCGGCCATCGGCTCTACGAGCTATGTGCCCCGCCCACTGCCACTTCAGAGAGCTATTCTGCTGGGCTATGTCGGCGACTTTAGTTCCTCTACGGATTTCCTTATTCCTGATTCGATCACATAGAGAAACACCTAGCATAGCTCACTCCATAGCTCTCTGTGCGACCTTGAGCTTTCTTATGAGGCCCATAGTGAGGGAACACGTTGCTAATCCGTATGTCATCACCGGTAACACACATTGGTTAAAGACTTTTGTCTTTAGGCACTGAGGTTTTTTGGACGAGAAGATACTACCGAACTTCCCGAACGCTGCCCAGCCAAGTCGGATCCGTCGAAACACCTCGTCCTTAAAGCTGGAACTATCAATCTGGATCAGCTGTCCCAGATATATATACTGATCTACAGCTTCAAGGATGGAGCTCTCAACTTAATCCGGTGATGGCGCAACATGGACATTCGACATGACCTTCGTTTTGTCCATATTCATGTACATGTATGTAATAAACTAAACTATAACCGATAGCTGATGGAGCTGTAAGGTTCTGAAGGGGTGGCCTCCTACCGGAAGAGGCGGACCGATGACCTGGTGAAGATTGCGGTAAGCCGATGGATGCGGGCAGCACAAGACCGGTCATCGTGGAAAGTCTCGGGGGAAGCCTTTGTCCAACTAAACTTAAAATTGTTCAAAAAACACATATTAAAAAAAATACCAATAATTAGTTATGGTCGTAGTGCCCGTAACTTTTTTGACAAAATAATGTCAATATTATTGTAATTACTAGCTCTATTATTAACTTTAGTTACTAACTCAATGTAATTCCACAATATGTAATTATAAAAGTGATGTGTTTGATCCCTAAACACATAACCTCGATATTTAAATTCTCACTTTTAAAGCCATTAACTAAAGTAAACACTCCCTGTGTTATTAAATAAATAATATTTGAGTTCCGACGTAAAAAATAATGGATTTAAAATTGATGCCAAGTTTTGGTCAACAATGTCTGCTACTTTTTTGTACACCATCTGACTGAAACATAGGTTTTGTAGGTCGTAGGTTCGACCAAGACAGGAATTTTCCATCACCGTTTTTCTCAAAAGGATGAATGAAAATATCGTGCGGCATGTTTCGAAGAATCATTTGAGATCAGATAGCACGCGCGGTAAATTTAGACCCACAAGCAGAGGCTTCTGTCGTATTGTTCAAAATTAACTACCAAAATCAAAGGAGTTATTTTAAAATAAACCAGTTAACTATAAGTCCTTTTTTGAATTGTTAAACACTGAATAAGATTTGATTCTATTCAATTTTTCATTCTCGTTTCATTCAATCATTTGTTTCCATTTTGGCTTTAAACTATAAGTCTACAATCGCTATGTATTATTCATCAACTTTCCCTCCGTCGTAACAAAACTTGGTATACTCGTAATTCTAAATACTTCAATTCCCAGACATTTTCGTCTGTAATTTATTCTTCTTCGCTCAAATGGAGTTGTATCTACCTTTTAAAGCCAGGCTTTTTCGAGATAGCTCATCGAAGAAGGTCCTAATTAACTAGTCTTCTTTTTACGGCCAGTTCTTAAGACGACTTATTGCTCCTACTTTGTTATTGTTTATTTTTAATTAGACGTTTTCTTTATTTACTTTGTTTCTGTACTTTTTGTTTTTCTAAGTATTCTGCTTAATACAGGGAGGTCTCAATCTTTAGTTGGTTTTGTAGCATCTAATCGTTTGTGTTTGTTGTAGATCTTGACAGTATCTACATAAGAACATCTTTAGACATGCTAGATGAAGTTCTAGTATTGATACGTTGTGAGTCTGATATTTATCAAAGAGTTTTATTATGAGTTAGTTTACGCTTAAATGATGCCCTAACTTAAGTGGTCGCGTAGCTCACTGTGGTTCTCATTGAACAGATATTAAAAAGACGAAAGTTTTAATTAATGTGTTAGTAGTAATACGAGTGTTTGTTACTTCCTGACGCTTGAACGCCTAGACTGATTTCGATTAAATTCGCCACGCATATGGTTTATTACGTATCGTGGTGGTCTAGTGGTTAAAACACCAGCCTCTCAAGTATGAACGCGCGGCTTCAATTCCAGGTCAGGAAAGTACCAATGTAACTTTTCTAAAGTTATATGTACTTTCTAAGTATATCTTGGACACCAATTACTGAAGGTCAAGGAAAACATCTTGAGGAAACCTGGACTTTTAAGTCTGAAATCGCCAACCCGCATTGAGCAAGCGTTGTGATTACGCTCAATCTGTATGAGAGGAGACCTATGCCCAGTAGTGGGACTATGAAAAAGGTTGTTGATGATTTTTTTTTTTTTTTTGCGAGTGGAAATTCCTTTACGCACCATACCCACCTCCAGCTAGGTGGCAGGCGTGTGTGGGACTCACCCAGCTAGGGCTGGGAATACCCACTAAAACCACTCGGTTCTCCTCGGTACCTGCGTTGAGAGTACCACGGGATCTGCCCGAAGGCATTGTCCCCGTGGCACTGCCAGCGCTTTCCGATTAAGCCAGTTTCCGCGCCAAGGGACTATTACCCGGGGAGACCGAGGTAATCCTCAGACATGGTGACCAGTACAATGCGCGTGTGGACGCTACCCACACAGGCCTAGGCCGGACACTCCACCAGGGTGTGCTCGGCCGTGTCGTCGAGAGAGTCGCACTGGTGACACCTCGGCGACTCCTCCCGGCGGGCGACCCGGTGCAGATAGTGACCGAAACACCCATATCCGGTCAATATCTGCACCAAGCGGTAGGTGGGCTGCCGTGCTGCGCAATGACCCTAAGCGGCTTCCGCAGCCTGCCTCACCTGGCGCACAGTGTCCCTGACTACTGTACGCCAGGTGAGGTACTCTGCCCACACCGGGCCTCCGTAGAGTACCATCGACCGCACCACTCTCTGGTACAGTCGACGGCACGCCGAATACCATCAATATTAAAATAAGTTCAAGCGCCATTTCCGTAATACCAACCCTTTACACACAAAACAGATTGAATCGACTTCGGAACAACAGTAATTAACCAATTTAGTGCTATTATTAAACAATAAAACTACTTAGAAGAAATTGTAGTACGTAACGTAACCCTTTTCGCAGAGGTAGTTATAACTAGGCAGGGACACGCACGTAATTAGAGGCACGCACGGCCTTTAAGATATCGCCAGCATTGCAGGGTTGAAATATAGGTACAGTCACCAGGAAACTATACATAGAGTTTATTGACTGAAAAACGAAAACGATTTTTTCAAACAGTTTAACTTCCCCTGTATTTCTGAGGATTTAAAAACGGCACACAGACTATTAAGTGGTCACGCGGAAAGAAGAAAAATTGTATATACATTTAGGTTGGCAATTAAGATGTTGGATTTTTTTTTAGAAAATCAAAGACAATTTCAACAATTTCATGGAATAAAATAATTTTATTCTGTAATAATATTGCCCATTCTGATCAATGGCCTTTGCCATCATTCAGGCCGCATCATAATCCCACGTTCATAAAACTTCTGATTTTTATTAGCAAAAACCGAATCAGGTACGATTTGATATCGTCATCATTATTGAAATTTTCACCGTTCAAGGAGTTTTGTGAAGATCAATACAAAAAGTAATTAGATGATGTAAGTTCAGGACTATAGTGGTGGATGTGGCAAAACATCCCAACCAAGCTCCAATATTTTTTGCCGAGTGACCAAACATGCGTGTGGCCTTGCAATCATCATTATCATCAACCTTTTTATCATCGCATTGCTGGGCACAGGTCTCCTCTTATACAGAGAAGGATTGAGCGTAATCACCACGCTTGCTCAATGCGGGTTGGCGATTTCAGACTAAAAGTCCAGGTTTCCTCAAGATGTTTTCCTTCACCTTCAGTCATTGGTGTCCAAGATATACTTAGAAAGTACATATAACTTTAGAAAAGTTACATTGGTACATGCCTGACCTGGAATCGAACCCGCGCACTCATACTTGAGAGGCTGGTGTTTTAACCACTAGGCCACCACGACATAACCTTGGCCTTTCAATATCATGATAGAATACAACACTTTTTCGATTTGTCGATGAATTTGGGCAGCTTTTCTTCAACTGCATTGTTTTATTTCATTACTTGTTGATGGAGACATCTGAATTGATCGTTCGGTTGGGTGTTAAGAGTTCAAAGTAGACAACTTCTTTGTAATCCCACCAAACTGATAACAAAACTTTCTTTTGATGATTATCAGCTTTTGATTGTTGTTTCAGTTTTTCGACATGGCTTGCTCCACGATCTTTTTTGCTTTATATCGTTGTGAACAACCCACTTTTCATCGCTTGTTATCAGTCGTGTATACGTTTCTTTAGCAAATCACAGACGCTAATGCACTGCGTAAAATGCGTTTCTTTCACTTCGTGAAAAACCCATGTATCGAGTTTTGGAACATATCCAACTTGTTTTAAATAATTTTTGATGCATGTGTGTGATTCATGCAGTTACTTTGCAATCTCACGTATTATACCTTGTCGATCCGGATCGATTATAGCTTTGATTAGGGCGTTATCAACTTCAACTGGACGATCAGAGTGTATTTCATCTTGAGTGAAAAGTCACCAGAACGAAATTTGGAAAACCAATTTTGACACTGCCGTTCTTTTAAGGCTTCGTCATTATAAACAGCACATAACCTTTTATGAGCTTATGATGCGTTTTTCCCTTTGCGGAAATAAAAAAAGCAAAATATAACGAAAATGTTCTTTTTGATTTTCCAATTTTTCAACGAAGGCCAAACGAAAACTACGCAACGGATATTTTTTTTTTTTACTGATTGACAGCTGAATTGCCAAATATCAAAGAACAAAATATATTTTACATTTTTACTACGTCAGGACATCTAAAAATTCAACTGAAGCCAACTTAGAGTTAAATCCGCAATTACTCAGTTGGCAACCTCATCATCATCATCAACCTTTTTTTTTATTGTCCCACTGCTGGGCACAGGTCTCCTCTCATACAGAAAAGGATTGAGCGTAATCACCACGCTTGTTCAATGCGGGTTGGCGATTTGAGACTTAAAAGTCCAGGTTTCCTCAAGATGTTTGCTTCACCTTCAGTCATTGGTGTCCAAGATATACTTAGAAAGTACATTGGTACTTGGCATTGGTACGTGGCATTGGTACTTGCCTGACCTGGAATCGAACCCGCGCACTCATACTTGAAAGGCAACCTATTAGGTATTTATTAAAACTGTCATATTATAAATGTCAAAAGAATAGAAAATCAAATCAAAATCACAAGTCATTTCTTTAAATTAGACTAATAATAATCAGCACTTTTTGAACCACCATATTAAATAAAACAGTCCTCCCTAACTCTCGCCCTTCGCCATACCACCAGCGAAAGCTAGTGCTTTCGCTGGGAAGAAAAAGTGTCTAAACAAACTTCCCAGCAACACAGCTGCCTTTTTTTTTTTCTCGTCGAGCTCGTCGAGCTTCATTGCTCGGCGTTTTTCTGGCGGTCTCCACTGTTGATTCTGGCTTTCAGGAGTTGCAGTGGGTGGGAAAAGTGTGGCGGGTTTTGTCCCAAACAAAAAAACACAGCTGCCTGTTTAGATAAAAAATTACATACTTTATACAGTACTATGCAAGTAAAATAACTAATATATCACAACAAGCGTAGCCTCACCTGCACCCTAATTGCGTTACGCGTTATTACTATTAGTTGGGATCATTTCGAAGCAAATTGCCAATCCATAACTTCATATGAGTATGCGAGGGAATTGCATGATTTAATTCCCCTATCTCCATTCCACCACCGGACGACCCGTCGTACGGCGAGTTTCCACCCTTACGTTGTTAACATCACTACGATCCGGGCGAAGCGTTGCGCCTCCTCCTTTATACCGCGTACATCGAGGGACCGGAACAATTTGCCAGCGGCGGTGTTTTCGTCGGACTACAACTTGAGTGTCTTCAAGGCTAGAGTGAATAGGCTCTTAGTAAACTAGTGCGCTTTACCATCAAATTGCGTCACTGCCTACCATCAGGCGGGATTGCGGTCAAGCGTTAGTTTATAATTTTATATAAAAAAGAAATAGGTATGTTTGAAAATGTGTCTGCTCTAAAATGTAAATAACGCAATGAAACATTCATTGCGTTATTTACGTTTAACTGTCAAAATGAACCCAGAGCTACTGATAGTGGGTTACGCAATTACCTTGATGATCAACCGATCTTTGTTTGTTTGGGTTGTTTTTTTTTTTTGAAATTTTAATTAATTTCCACACTATTTATGCGTATAACCGTCTTTTATCGAACACGTATTTTATTTTTTTTAAGTATGCGTACATTCGTTACATTGTATTATAAAACTGAATCACATCCATCACCGCACATCAAATTCAGTTGAAAACTAGCGTCAATCATTAGTTTTCTGGCATTTTTGCTGAACTGGGCCTTTTGGTGCACTTTACTGCTATTTTCATCGGGGTTTATACTTTTTACTACATTTATTGCCACCTGATGGTTTTTTTTAATGAATTGTGTGTCTTTAAGTCTGTATTTCAATAAATGCCTTTGGATTTGATTTGAAATGCTATCGGTAAGTGTATACTGAAAGTAGGTGAGGTTCTGAAACTTTTACCAGGTTTTTTTCCCTTTATAACGCAGTCTAATCAATATTATATGATTACGAAAGACTTTCTTATATTCGTTTTTTCTTTATTATAATCTATACGGGACTAAAATACAACGTTATTTTTTGTGTATGCTAAACCCGAGACACGTGTCCATGCATCTAGTAGCACTGATGTGTATTGAACTGCGTTGTTTGCTTGGTAACCACAGTACAACAATTTTTAAATGTGTTTGGGAAAAAAATATAACATGGTGTAAAAATGATTGGAATCGATTTAGTTGATTATTCTGTTTTAGTATAAAAAAACCGTTGTATAACTGTTGATATGTGATGTATGTACAATACAATGTTTAACATCTTCAATCAAATTTTTACATCTCACAACTATAGGTATGAATGAGATCATATCAAAGAATGAACTTGCAATATAATTATGAATAATTTTTAAACTAGAATTTACTTTTCATACAAAATAATTCAACAAAGTATGTAGTATTGTAGCTACGTTTGGGCTGATGCTGCAAAATGGGACTTGACAACTCTGGATTCGGTAGAGAGGCATGCGAAGGGGCTAATAGGCGAACCAGATTTAGTTCAAAACAGCCTCCAAAGCGTAAACTAGCCATAATAGGCGACCCAGGTTTATTTCAAAACGGTCTCCAAAGCGTAGACTAGCCAGCCTGTCGGTGTTCTATGGGATGTAATTTGGAGCGTATGCGCGGGAATTGCATGACTTAATTTCCCCATCTCCATTCCATTATCGGACGACCCGTCGTACGGCGAGTATCCACAGTTACGTTATTGACATCACTACGATCCGGAACACATTTGCCAAACACGTAAACTAATGTAAGTTTATAGAACCATAACTTTAACTCCTACAAAATAAGGTTCTTTTAAGCTATAACTTCACAGCACTGTGCACTTTTACAGCAATGTGTGTACTGTAAAAATGCGCTGTGCTCTGCACAGTTTTAGATAGATACATTGGTTTCAAGCAATCAGTTGTTTTTAGGAAATTTACCTCAGAGAGGTCCCTACTCAAATCACAATTTGGTTTGTCAACAATTTTATGAAAATGTCACTGTGTTCGATCAATCATGAATATTTGAAAACGTTGTGGGAGACTATTTTCAGTCTACTTAACGTTGATGGAAGTCCATTATTTACCTTCCTTTGTATAATTTATTATACAAAGATGGGTAAATAATAGAACTATAGATTTATACAAAGTAATAAGAAAAAAAAAATGTATTCGTGAATTACGAAGCGGAGACTAAGTACAATCTTGTGGAAGTTTTCCAAAATTTATTCCGTTGTTAAACCTGGCATCGTGAATTATGCCGTGCGAGAAACTTTCCGGGCACACGTACTAGAAGGTAAAAATTAGGTCAGACGTAAGTTACTTCTCTAGAATGATAATCAGTTTGTATTTTTCTGAATTCATTAAAATCTATGCTAAGTATAAAACTGAAGACTTTGTCTGTTTGTTTGAACGGGGTATTTTTTTTTTCTTAATAATTATAAACTAGCGCTTGACCGCAATCCCGCCTGATGGTAAGTAGTGATGCGATCGTTGATGGTAAAGCGCGCTAGTTTATCAAGAGCCTATTCACTCAGAAACACTGAACGAATAGGAAGGAAGACGGCAGTTGAGCGAGTTGATGCAATGTTAAACCCAACAACACGACCAACGATGCTGCGCCAAAGGGAGATTGATCTGAAGACCCTCCACGACCAAACTCCCAACACAACAACATTAGGCGCATCGTACCCGGCACACATCGCAACACAACTGCTCAGACCCGTTCTCCGTACGGCTTCACCAGACATCATGCCGGAACACGACAAATCGCTTGACGGCAAGGCTTTGTCTGGTGGGTGGTAACTTCTGCCGGCGGCCGATGTTATGGCCTACCACCGAGTAAAATTTAAATAAATTTCAAGAACTGCTGTTCCGATTTGAATAAAATCTTTTTGAATTGAATAACCCATTAATCCGGGAAATCTTTAGGCTATATAACATCACGCAGCGACCAATAGGAGCGGATTACACCACAAGTGGCCACACGTGGCCTTTAGTTTAACATAAACATCATAATTCAATTTTATCTTCGGTTACTTCTACAAGGTGAACATAACATCAACTCTGTTTTTTAATAGAAATAGGCGTGGGTATAGGTTTACTTAGACTATAATCACCCTGTATTATTCCTACTGCTGAAACACAGGTTTACTCTTTGTGAAAAGGAGTGTGTCGCAGTACAGCACGGAGGGGCTCAGCTCGAAATGATAGATGACCGATGTCTTCAAATTTTCAGTTCTAAGACATGATTCAATTCCCCCATCTCTGTTCCACCATCGAACGACCCGTCGTACGGCGAGTTTCCCACCCTTACGTTATTGACACCATTATGATCTGAACGAAGCGTATCGCCTCGTCTTTAATAGCGGGTACATCGAGGGACTGGAACAATTTGGGCGGCGGTGTTTCCATCGGACTACAATTAGAGTGTCTTCAAGGCTGGAGTGAATAGGCTCTTAATAAACTAGCGCACTTTACCATCAACGATTGCACCACTGCTTACCATCAGGCGGGATTTCGGTCAAGCACTAGTAAAATTTATAAAAAAAAAAACGAGTGTGCTTATGACCACACGACTGAAGTGAAACTTCTTTCGCACCATCTGTACGTATATATATATATATATATATATATATATGTGTGTACAATATATACATGTATACACATATACATATATTAATTTTCTATAAATATTTAAATTTATTTCATGCTTTCATTTATAAATTAATATTTTTGCATAGACCTCCAATTAAAAAAAAAAAAGTGGTTTCCCTCGGGGCCAAAAGGTCGGGCTCTTCCTCCTGAATCAGGGGACCCCAAACTCGGGTAGTCCACGACCTCTGGTTCCCGAGATAATCCACGGGGGGGTGAGGTAAATAAAAGGGCGTCGGGGGGGGGGATAGGTTTCGTGGGGTTGCGGGGGGATTGGGAGGAAGAGAGGGGGGGAGTGGATTCCCTCGGGGCCAAAAGGTCGGGCTCCTCCTCCTGATTCAGGGGACCCCAAACTCGGGTAGTCCACGACCTCTGGTTCCCGAGATAATCCACGGGGAGGTGAGGTAACTAAAGGGTGTCGGGGGGGGGGGGGGGGGTAGTGGATTCCCACGGGGCCAAAAGGTCGGGCTCTTCCTCGTGAATCAGGGGACCCCAAACTCGGGTAGTCCACGACCTCTGGTTCCCGAGATAATCCACGGGGGGGGGGGGGGGGGGTGAGGTAATCAATGAGGGGGGTCGGAGGGTGTTCGCAGCGTCATGTTCTCGAAGAAATTCATAGTTCTTAATCAATCAAGGTACTTAGCTTAATAATTGAGCTTATGAGGCTCGAAAGCAATTTGTACTTTGTGTCCAATTATCGTATAGTGACGATATCTTCAAGCTTCTATACTTTCAATTATATCAGAAATGTTCAGCAAAAATATATAAAACAATATAAAGGCCAGAACAGAACGAAATTTATAAATTATTTGTGCTAAGAGCACAAATAATTTATAAATTTCATACTCGACTCAATTGTTAACAAATCTTAAAAAGATCCAAAAAATATATATTGCCTTCGGCGAGATGCGAACTCACAACTTCATACTCGACATGTCATGCAATATTTACATGAGCCAACTCCTTGTTTGTAGTACAGACAAAATAGGACTATACTCTGCTACCGTTCGCCTTGCCCGATCATTTTTCGTAACGCTTTCGCTAGTTTACTCCCCAAGTCAAGCGTGCCTAAAGAAGTTTCACTTCATAAACATGTCGTGTCATTTTGTTTTTCACACAAGTGTGAAGTGACAGCAGTGGTATTGAACAAAAACACACAAAGTAACTCGACTGACTACATTTCAAATCCCGACGTAAAAGTTGTGAGTTAAGGTCTCATATAATAGAAGGCGAAACTTTTCCATCTACCTGTCCTACTCGATTCAGCTGATCGGTTCTGTGGAAATGTCACTGTAAAAATATATGTAGGCGTTGAGCACCATCTGATATCAATATAGTTTAAATTATCCGATCAATCGATATTCTAATTTCTGAACGAAATGTAATGTAATCAACTAGTGATTCCTAAACGTAACACCCGACACTGGCACAAAAGAAGAGATAACGGAGACTGATGAACGCAGGTCAACGGTTACCTTGGATGTACGATTCGTGTCAAGTGGAACGTTATTTCTTAGGAAAATTATTGTATATCGAAGTGATCAAAGTGTAATTTAAAGTTTATCGTTATAATTGATTATCTCCTTGCCCGATAACCTATGCTATGCTATGATCTTTCGCTATATACTGTCAACATCGCTTGCGAAGTTAGCGAGTAGATATGACAGCGTAGTAGAGCGAACATTTTGGGTAAAATCTGAAGTAATTTTGACTTTCTAAATTGTTAATTCAGCATATAAAACAATAATTAATGAAAGAGTAATTTAAAGGCATTTACATATTTAGGAATGAAATTTATTTTTCTATAAACTAATATTTGTTTACATTTTTGTCGCAATATGTTGCAATATTATTATAGTTGCTAGCATCTTTGTGTGACGGTTTTTATAATTTTAATTTTATCATAATTTTATACAAACTCTATAATTAGAGGGAAACCATTATGAAGATCAACATAAAAATATCCTCATCATCATTTCAACCGAAAGACGTCCACTGCTGGACATAGGCCTCCCCCAGGGATCTCCACGACGACCCGTCCAGCGCCTAAGTCTCATAGAAATATATTCTTACTTAATTATTTCAAGCTTCACCTCAGCAACCTAACTCCTACAAGTTGTAATTGCGGCAAGTGTGTGCGGTCCTGAAGTTATTTGTTAAGGCAACTTACTAATTGAATTAGAAACTTAATAAAAGCTGATATTGATACTTTACAATTAGAAACTGTGTATAGTATGTCTGCGTAATAGTTAGCCTTAGATATACAATTCAAAAGAGGCGTGGTGGCCTAGTGGTTAGAACACCAGCCTCTCAAGTATGAGTCTGCGGGTTCGATTACAGGTCAGGCAAGTACCAATGTAACTTTTCTAAGTTATATTTACCTTCTAAGTATATCTTGGATACCAATGGCTGATTAAAAGGTGAAGGAAAACATATTGAGGAAACCCGGACTTTAAGCCTGAAATCGCTAACCCGCATTAAGCAAGCGTGGTGATTACACTCAATCCATCTCTATATGAGAGGAGACCTGTGCCCAACAGTGGGACGATAAAATAATGTTGATGATGATGATGATGATACAATTTAAATCAAACCAAATCAAAAGTCATTTATTTAAATTAGGTTGAGAATCACCAATTTTTGAACGTCAATATTACATAAGACAGTCCCTTGTATTTTAGCTTATATATTGTTAATATTATTGTTATTTTTTACAGTGCATAAATATGTAAGCTGTCACGCCCTTTATGGACAGAGGCTTTTATTTAGGTAATAAGTATTTGCTTACATTATTTCTAATGCTTGTTTTTTGGCGTGACTAACTGACATAATAGTAAATAATTGAATTTAAGGCTCTGTTATTTTAGTTACTTTACATGCAAAGTGTTGTATAAAGTCAGGTGTTTTTTTCCTGACCATACTGCTGTGTTTCAAGGGAGTTTGTTCCTCCACTTCTTGTGCCTAGCGAAAACACTAGAAAACGACGAAGGGCGGGTGTTTTGGAGGTCTTACTTTACTTTTGGAGGGTTGTATTTACTATGTTTTATTTAGTAATGACGTTCAAAAAGTGCTGATTTTCAGCTTAATTGGAGTAAACGGCTTTTGTTTTTTTTTTAAATTAGGCTTCATATTTTTAGCAAGCAGCGTTCCGCAGTTTAACTTGCAAACGTTTTGATCCCGTGACAATAACGAGGATAATGTAGTCAGGCGCGTGCACTCCATATAGGCATATATGCACTGCATACTCTAATAATTTTCTAATTCGGAATATCCGAATCGTACTAATATAATGTATGTAAAAACTTCGTGACATATTGGTAATTCTGCCATCTATTGAGGCTAGAGCGAACTATTACAACGCCGCTTCGCCGCTTGCGCTACTAGCGACAGCGCTGGCTAGCGACGAAGGCACTAACTACGGATGCATCTGTTTTCCCGTGTGTGGTCCTTTGTGTGAATAAAATTATTTGATTGTGTGCGTATACTTTTCGTGCGTGGGCGGGCAATTTCATTGAGTTTATAAGTCGATATAAGCACTGCCTCTAATAAAACCGACCAATTTAAGAAGCTGACAAATATAGCATGATTGTTGTTCTTTCAAATACCAATTTATTTTAACAGCTTATGTTGTTTCGTCATTGGTGTATTTGGTAACATAAATAATATAAATATATTGTTAATTTTAAGCGAAATTGAATGTTCACTTACTTTAAAGTTTAGATATATTTTTTTCTTTCTAGAATATGGATATATATGAATATCCTACGTTAAGTTTTGAGGAAAAATATAAAATTGTGTGTGTTCACGATTTCGGTTTAACTCAAAAGAAAGGTTGTTTTAATAAAAAGTATTATGAAAATTATATCTGGTGAGTAGGCTGTGGCCTGGTTAGTGTGTACACACAAATAAATTGTTTTGGTTCTCGTGTAGGTATATTATTATACTGGTATGCTAAATTGAAACTGGTAAGTTTAAGTTTTTCCATATATAAGTACAGAGATGTCGGTAGTGTATATATGCATACCCTACCCAAAATCTCTGTGAACACCCCTGAGTGTAGTATATAACTCACCCGACTTCGCAAGGGTGCAATTCTGATGCTAATATCACTACAGAAAAACTGTGAACGTTGAATATAAAAATATAGTGGCCCGGCGCGCCGGCCAGCCGGTACCGCTGCAAACGCTACGTCCCGCATTTTGAAATCTGTAATATCTTCAAAAATTTTAATTTAAATCATGTACTGAGAAGGGCCATATAGATCTGTATTAAATCAACAATGTATTTCAGGTATTTCATTGGATAAGGATCAATGCTATTTTGATTAGAAGCGCTCTGAAAATTAGCCATTATTTGTCGTTAAAAGTAAATGACAAAAAATGTTGCGAAGTTTTCTGTAGATATTTTCAGTGTGTGCAATCCTTAGTACATTATTTTGATAAATCTCGCAGGATTCAGCCTGCGTTTGCTATGTGAGCGGAAAAGATATTATTGTTTACGACATCACATTAGAGACCTCAAAAATAACAGTATTTCTCCAATGTTTAATGGATTTTATTATATATACAAACCTTTCTCTTCAATCCATCTATCTGTTTTTAAAAAAACGCTTCAAAATCCGTTGCGTAGTTTTTAATAATTTAAGCATACATATTGATATTGAGACAGAAAGTGAATTTGTTTTAAACTATGTTGTATAGTGATGTTAATCCTGGTTAAAAAATATCTGTTAGTCAAATTTCATTCAAACCGTAAAAATTGTACTTACTTTACATAAAAGTGTAAAAAATATCTATCTATCTACCTTCACAAACTTTCGCATTCATTCGATTAATAGAAAATAGGGTTATCAAATAAATAAATTCTATGACTTCTTTTTCATCATAAACACATACACATAATCCCACACTTTCACTCTCACGAACACACCCTCACATTAAACCGTACCACACTCCAGCGTGCGAAGTATTAATCCAATTTGTACTTTTTTATTTTATTTTTCTGCATTTCTTTTTGTTTTTCTATATTCTTTGTTTTCTTAAGTTTTGTATAACATAGGGAGAGCGGAGCATTCTAAAACAAGCAAATTAATTGTTTAAAAGGATGCTTCTAATTGTTAAACATTTTATTTATTATCATTATTTATTTTTCATGTTGCCACAGGCTTTGTTCTCAGCTCATGTCATAAAAGAATTGCCAGTCAGCTGGTTCGTAACATAGTTGACCGTCCAAAGTTTTCCGGACAATCGCGCCTTCCCTAGCGTGAAAGATTCATTCAATTTTTATTTCAAACCATATTCACACGACCACAATGGAATCCCAACAAAATTGGCGTTCATTTGTTCATTTCATTTAATTTTAACGATCAAAGCCGGGAATGTGAGCTATCGAGTGTGGATATACATTATTATTTTTTGTTTATATGAAACTCGAAACACGTGTCCAGTATTTTTAAGTAAAAAATCTATGTACAACATTTCAAAAAGATATCATGATAAACCACAAAGTTATGAGCTTGTTCTCCTACTTGGTTGTCCCAACAAAACTATGATCCACGCTCCGTTCAGGCGGGCGAGCCGGGGGCAGCGATCAGTAACCACACCGCAACAACTTTTAAATGTATTTGTGAATAAATATAACAGGATTCCAAAATGATTGGAATCGATTCAGTTGCTTATTCTGAACAAACTATATTCAGGTTTTACATAAACAATAAATAACTTGTATAATAGAATAGAATAGTCTTTATTACGTACACCATATAAATTACAGAACATTAATAACACATAAAAAACGAGTGTGCTTATGACCACACGACTGAAGTGAAACATCTTTCACTCCATCTGTATGTATATATATACATATATATATGTGTGTGTACAATATATACATGTATACACATATACATATATTAATTTTCTACAAATATTTAAAATTATTTCATGGTTTCATTGGTAAATTAGTATTTTTGCATAGATCTTCTATATTTATTGAAAAAAAAAAAACTCGTAACCTTGTAGTACCAAGCTGGCGCCACGGGCGCCTCTGTGCTTACATCCCCCACTTAACTTCCATTCGCCTTGCCCGATCACTTTTCGTAACGCTTACGTTACGCGTTCGCCAGCTTACTCCCCAAGTCAAGCGTGCGTAAATAAGTTTCACTTCAAAAACTCGTTGTAACCTTGTAGTACCAAGGTGGCGCCACGGGCGCCTCTGTGCTTATATCCCCCACTTAACTTCCATTCGCCTTGCCTGATCACTTTTCGTAACGCTTACGTCACGCGTTCGCCAGCTTACTCCCCAAGTCAAGCGTGCGTAAAGAAGTTTCACTTCAAAAACTCGTTGTAGACCTTGTAGTACCAAGCTCGCGCCACGGGCGCCTCTGTGCTTATATCCCCCACTTAACTTCCGTTCGCCTTGCCCGATCACTTTTCGTAACGCTAACGTCACGCGTTCGCCAGCTTATTCCCCAAGTCAAGCGTGCGTAAAGAAGTTTCACTTCAAAAATTTCCAAAGGGTGCTACAATGTTCGGTCTTATCGCTGGCTATGGATATGGATGCAATACTAATGGGAAGGAGAGAGAAATATTGTAGGTAGTCTACAGTGTACTATTTATATCTGACTTCGTTGAATCGATTTAATAAAAAACAAATTCCCTCGGTGGTAGGCCATAATATCGGCTGCTGGCAAAAGTTACCATCCACTAGATAAAGTCTAGCCGCTAAGTGACTCGTCGTGTTCCGGCGTGATGTCTGGAAAAGCCGTACGGAGGACGGGTTTAAGCAGTTGTGTTGCGATGTGTGCCGCGTACGATGCACCAAATGTTGTTATGACGGGATTTGGGTCATTGAGGGTCTCTATATCAATATCCCTCTGGTGCAGCATCGTTGACCTTGTTGCTGGGTTTAACATTGCACCACCTCGCTCTACTGCCGTCTTTCTTTCTATTTAGTAAGTTGTTTTAAGTTAAAATAACTTAATAAACTAGCGCGCTTTACCATCAAGGATTGCATCACTGATTGCCATCAGGCGGGATTAGAACAGGTTTATAATTAATAAAACCAAAAAATATGCCATACATATGCCCATAGAAAAATATACAAAAAGCTATCTAGCATAGCTAGCTATCTGGCATCGGATTAGCATCATCAGATTATATAGATTAGTATTGTCCTAGTTGAGGGGCACGTGGCTTAATTATAACAGCTGTACAGGTCGATCCATCAAGTTAAGTTACCCTTGCCGTCAGTCTGTGAATGAGTGACCGACCGAGACCCCTCCATGCTGCACAGTTGTCATATGTAGATCTTTGACAATAGATACAATCGTCAGAAGTCCGAAAGTCTTGTAACAATCTCGGGGTCAGTTACTACCGGCTTGGCTCATCGGAGCCCTTTCATGACATTTGGGTATGTTGCGCATGAGGTCTTTGATTGGAATCAAATAAATTGGGATTTAGTCTTCTCAAGAATTTTAATGTATACTAGACGTACACTAGTCTGACACTATAATTTTAGTAGTGTATAAGATGGTTCAGGTTGGTACAGCCTGTTGGCTTACCTCAATGCTGCAAACTATCAATGGGCCTATACGCAGCCGTATAGCCTTCTTGAGGAGACCTTATTTTATGTAAATTATTAAAATAAACTATAAGAGTAGTTAATTGAAGACTGTTAACAAGAAAAGATCATATGTGAGTTTCCCAATTTCCTAAGAGTTAAATCGACTTTATATATACACATCGTGGTGGTAATTATTAGATCAGGCTTTAATAAAAAAACTTCTGTTCCAAAAAAATTGACTGGAGCCCTCTGCTTCTCCTCAAAGTCTCTAAATGTCATGTCTAACGACCACAGACTATTATATTTTTCATAATATTAAAGTTCAACACCAATTACTTGTCAAGAAAAAAGCTCTTTTTAGTAGTAAAATATTGCATTAATAATTGCATCCATTATGCATTTCTTGTAATTTAAATTATTATTATTAAAAAAAATCGATTATTAAGCAACGCCTTTTATACAAACCTACTTGGCACCGATTATTAATTAATTCGACCATTTGCTGCTAGATGTCACTACTTACTTCGTTTACAAGTTTTTCTGATTTTTGTACGTTAGTCTGACCACCAAAGTTGCCCAAGGGGTGTTTAACTGAGTTGTTGGAGGTCACATAGAGGGTCGCTCCGTGGAAAATACTGGTTTTCAGCTGAATCCGGTTAGACTGGAAGCCAACCCCAACATATTGGGAAGCCAGCTAGGCAGATGATGATGTTATTGTCCCAGTTGTAGGGAAGCATAACTCAAAAGGAAGAAAACCAAGGCTGCCAATAATTCCCCATCTCCATTCCACCTTCGGACGACCCGTCATACGGTCAATTTCCACCCTTACGTTGTCTAACGTTGTCAGCGTTTCGCCTCGTCTTTTATACCGCGTTCATCGAGGGACTGGAACTTTGCGTGCTGTACCAACAACGATCGCATCACTGCTTACCATCAGGCGGGATTGCGGTCAAGCCCTAGTTTATAATCTATAAAAAAAAAATACCATTGCCCGAAAACGTTTTATTCAACTCATCGTGACTCTGCATTCTTGCGAAAAGGTATCATTATAATGTGACCCTTTTCCATATCCATTTATCTTGTCGAGATGTAACCTCCCATGAAAATGGCATTCTTAAGAGCTAGGCCGTGAAATTCAAATTTCCTTACGTTTATTGCAATTCGCAGCTCAGTTCTTGTATGTCGAACTAATATGAATTGATATTGCATGAAATAATCGTTGAATAAAATTATATGAACTTGATAAAAAATAAAAAGAAATCAATGCATTTTTTTTTCAAATAAATCAATAACAAATACGTTTGGATTATCAAAGGATCGGTTAGTCAGTAAAACAAAGTAAGGTGTTTCCGTCTGACTACAATTTAAGTATATTCAAGGCTAGAGTGACTAGGCTCTTAATAAACTAGTGCGCTTCACCATCAAAGATTGCCTCATTGCTTACCATCAGGCGAGATTGCGGTCAAGCGCTGGTTTATAATATATAAAAAAAAACTAATATATCTTATCGTACACATAATAACATTTCACAGCAAAAGCTTGGCCAATGTCCAATAGAACGTAATGGAAACAACAATATTTCTTATAAGCATAAATATTGCCTATATGTATATTTTGGGTTTTGGGTTTGACAGCCAGGTCTGACCTTCACGAGGACCGATGCCTGCCAAAATCGCTGGTAGTTCGAAAGTGATACTGCGACCCCTGGCGCCCAGGTAAGTGAAGGATCATTAGTGTGTTAAAATCAGACGTCAGACTTTTAGTCCCGCTTATGGCAGAGGTTTACCTCTGACCTGAGTGCCTTTTTTTAATGGGAAATCATCAAACGAAAGGTCGTTTGATGATTTCCCATGAAAAAAGGCCTTGCAATCCCGGGTATTGTCAGTCATAGTCCAATGTCGATTTGCGATCTTTCAGGGTGAAAATGCCAGGGTAACACGTGTACTTAATGCAAATTTTGTTACTGTATTTTTTTCAATTTCTAGATCAGTAACAGATTATTTTAAACGAAATAATTATTTCCCTCTTCGAAGTTTTGTGTGGAGGAATGTTTCTTACTCTTTCGCGTTTTATTATTTTTGATGCCGTTATGAATGATACATGTTTAAAGGGGTGTGAGCCTTGAGATCTGTATTACAGTTTCCGAAGCTAGTTCAGACTCCAGCTCTCACAAAGGTTTGAGCATACAGCAAAATTGTATCTACATACGAATGTATCAATGTTCCTCAGTGAGAGAAATAAACCATATTTATTTATGTATTACTTATTACTTAAAAATATTCAATACTTTTGATTACGAAATTTCCCGGGGATCAAAAACTAATGCACGTGAAAGCCCCAAACGCAGCTATTAATAAAATTATTATTATAATAACGCACGAAAAAGTATTTATCTACTCTCATATAAAAAAATTAAAAAATTAAATTATAACATTATTTCTCCAGCAAAATAATGTTATAATATTTTTTTTTCATTACCGTACAGATTACAAACCATAGAAAGCACTATTTCATTTTTTATCTGTGGCTGCGCGCGCTTTGGCGCGTGAGCTTTGATGCAGGGTGCAGAATTTTGGCGCCAAATACGTTCTTTGCATTGCCAGTCGTTGTTGTGTTTCGCAGGACACATAATTGATTATTACTGTTTCTTAAAATGTATGAGATTAGATAAAATAGTGTATGAAACTGTACATAATTAGGTATTACACACTCGTGTGATACTATTAAAAAACTCACTTCGCTCGTTTTTTAAACTCACACTCGTGCATAATATCCCTCATTATGTACAGTTTCATAAAATAGTAGATTTTGACATCCTCCTTAAGGTCAATAGATTCACCTCTTATTACCATAGGTCGGAATAGGTAGAGTGAATTGGGGTCGTTGATCGGAAACGTATATATTAATATGGACATTCCTCCGGACTTACAGAATTGGTTGATTATTAAAAAAAAAAAAATGTATAAATTATATTAAGTCGTAAAACGTTTGATTTGTTCATACCTTTCATTAGAGGCTAAAAATAAAATATTGAAATGTATTAATGCTTCGATCGGAATTTGATTGTTTTTATTTTTCAACAAGTAAATAATAAATTAGTTTAGTTTTGTTACCTTCCGCCACTACCAACATTAACAATATTTACTTGCATCCGGAATTACATTCTGGGAAAATGGCATATCTACGTTATCTTTCTGTGAACAGCGTAAGCACACGGCATTTCTCACCTGGGTTGACGCTCGTGACCGCGGAGCTTAGATCCGGAGGGATCTAAGCTCAAAGAAGAGAGCCTTTAACAGTGCTGCCAAGTCCTACAAAAAGGCACTAAAGAAGGCTCGCTTCGACCGTATTACCCATATTGGCAACAAGTTATCTGCGCAGCCTTCCGGTAGCAGATCTTTTTGGTCCCTTGCCAAATCGGTCGAGGCGAACTTCTGTCAGCCCTCACTGCCTCCGCTGGTTAGGCCTGATGGAACACTGGCTCATACGGCGAGAGAGAAAGCAGGTCTCTTTGCATCTTTCTTTGCCCATAATTCGCGTCTTGATACTGGCAGTGCTACTCCACCTATTTTACCCCATTGCGGTACTTCAATGCCTGAGGTTCGCATTCGGAACAAGGAGGTTCTGAGAGCACTGTGTCGTCTGGACGTGAATAAGGCTAGTGGTCCGGATGGTATACCAGCGATTGTTCTAAAAGCATGTGCGCCCGAGTTGTCTCCTGTATTGACACGCTTGTACCGCCTCTCATTTGGGACTGGTATAGTGCCCAAGTCCTGGAAGCTTGCCAACGTGCAGCCCGTACCCAAAAAGGGTAGTCGTGCCGATCCTACAAACTATCGGCCGATTTCGATCACCTCCATACTTTGCAAAATTATGGAGCGTGTATTGAACTCGCGCCTCTTGGCATACCTGGAAGGTAACGATCTCCTCAGTGACCGACAGTACGGGTTTCGCCGCAATCGGTCAACTGGGGACCTACTAGTGTATGCCACACACTTGTGGGGCGAGGCTCTCGAGAGGAATGGGGAAGCGATTGCTGTCTCCCTTGATGTCTCGAAGGCCTTCGACCGGGTATGGCACGCTGGCCTTTTGAGTAAGCTTCCAGCGTACGGCATTTCCCCTAGCCTGACTGGCTGGGTAAAAGACTTCCTGACTGAACGGTCCCTCCGAGTCGTTGTCGACGGATGCTCATCTGAGCCCATGTCGACTAATGCCGGTGTTCCTCAGGGGTCTGTTCTCTCTGCAACTCTGTTTCTGCTGCATATTAACGATCTGCTGATGCCCGGTATCTATGGGTATGCAGATGACAGCACAGTTGTGGAGAGATACCTGCCGGATGCTCGGGCTAGTAAGGAATCAATCCAGTCCGAAAGAGAGGCCATGGTAGAGCGAACGAGTGTTGCACTTCAGGCAGTCTCCGAATGGGGCAATGCCAACCTTGTAGCATTCAATGCCGCCAAAACGCAGGCGTGTCTCTTCACCGCCAAAAGGAGCCCGTTCACCTTGGCTCCTACTTTTCGGAATGTATCCTTGGAGTGTACCGACCGCCTTCAGCTTTTGGGTGTTGAGATTTCCTCGAACCTAAACTTTGGGCGGTTCATTGAGTCCAAGGCCAAGGTGGCTGCCAGAAAACTTGGTGTAATCGCAAAGGTCCGGCAGTACTTCACACCAGGGCAGCTTCTAATGTTGTACAAAGCACAGGTCCGTTCGTGTGTGGAGTACTGCAGCCACATTTGGGCTGGTGCTGCTAAGTGTCACCTGGCCACTTTGGATTCAGTAGAGAGGCGTGCGAAGAGGCTGATTGGTGACCCTGATTTAACTCGAGTTGGTCTCCAAAGCCTAGAGCACAGGCGTAGAGTAGCCAGCCTTTCGGTGTTCTATAGGATACATTCTGGGGAGTGTGCGAGGGAATTGCACGATTTAATTCCCCCATCTCCGTTCCACCATCGGACGACCCGTCGTACGGCGAGTTTCCACCCTTATGTTGTTAACACCTCAACGATCCGGACGAAGCGTTTCGCCTCGTCCTTTATACCGCGTACATCGAGGGACTGGAACAATCTGCCGGCGGCGGTGTTTCCGTCGGACTACAATTTGAGTGTCTTCAAGGCTAGAGTGAATAGGCTATTAATAAACTAGTGCGCTTTACCATCAACGATTGCGTCACTGCTTACCATCAGGTGGGATTGCGGTCAAGCGCTGGTTTATATTTTAATAAAAAAAAAAAAAAAAAAACATTTATCATACAAGTATCAAAAATCACTCTACCTATTCTGACCTATGCTTATTACATAATAATAATAATAAAGCTTGTTTATTCCATGCAAGTACATATTAATTAAATAAAAACTTGTAACAAAGATTAATGCATGGACCCCGTTCGGGTAAAAGCCTCCCCCAAGGAATGCCATTCTTCTCTATCCTTAGCTCTTTCCAGCCACTCTTCACCTGCGCATGCTACGATTTCGTCTGCCCATCTGGTTCTCGGGCGGCCTCTTGATCTGGTGCCTTTTGGCCCGGGCCACTTTACCGACCGTAAAGTCCATCTGTCCTCGTACCGTGCCACGTGACCTGCCCACTTCCATTTAGCTTTCATTGCAAAAGTTAAGGCATCACATACTTTAGTCTTTTTTCGAATGTCTACGTTCTTTACCTTATCTTTCAGTTTAATACCTAGGCAACTTCTCTCCATTCTTCTCTGAGTAGTCTGAATCTTGTTCCTGGTTTTGAGTTCCTGGCTTATTACATAGTTCAGTTAAAATGTAGGTTTAGTACCTATAATATGTATCTCCCGATACTTTCAGAACACACAAGCGTGACGTTAATGTCCTGGCATTAGTGAGATTTACGGGTAATTGACCTCCCCTATCCTGATTAGCACTACCCAGAATAAAACCGCCAATACACCACTTCATTAGTGATACTACGAAAAACCGACCAATCTCGCTCTGACATCACGAAAGCCATTAGCAGACACAAAGCGAGTTAACCCACGACGGTTTTAAAACAATAAGTATTTTAATTAACGCCGGCGACGGTCAGTGTATATTGTAGTTAAGTTATGAGACGCCATTTTCATGGAGTTTATGGTATTTTATTATACTATTTAAAAATAATATGGTTAGTATCTGGTATGTAGTATTTTCAAGCGCGTCACGCACACAATCAAGTGTGAATGTGTGTGTAAGCGCAGAAGCTCTCGGAGTAATGGCGAATTCGGGAATGTACAGTATTGAGAAATTTATGGGAACATAAAAATATTTATCAGAATATTAATGATATAAATTAACACATTGATTATTTAGCGAGGCACTGCAAAGCATTAGTACTGTTGGTTGTATGAAAATGGTGGCGTGTTGTTGTGACCGGTTTATTCAATGAAACTTCTTGATTTTCTTGAGTTGCCGTTTATTGTGACTGAATATTTACATGATTAAATGAATTCCTAAATTATTGTAATGATTTAATTATTGAATTATATTATGAAACAGTGTATAACAGAATATATTTTTCACCCAGATGACACGATTGACAGGTGACGTTTTGACATTGATACGTAACCCTTTGATCCTGATCGTCTGATTGACGTTTATAGGTGTTATCAGAATACAGATAATGACAAATGTTGATTTTCAATTAACAAGTACATAATTATAATACTGTAGTAATTATTAAGAATGCATGTAAACGTAACAAAAAAAAACGGGACGGGATCCTAGTATTAAGACCCCACTGTTCGTCTGTCTATCTACCCGTCTGAATGTCTTTATATTTATATATAAAAAAATAACATCGCCCCACACTAGGAAACTCGCTCAAATGTTTAAAGTAAATTATGAAGCATAATCTGCTTGTAAGCCATTGCTGGGACACGGAATTCCTTTCTATGAGACGATAAGCATAGCTCGCAGTAAATTTGTGATCGGCTCCATCACATATTAAACATCTAGTTAGATGTCAGATGTCTTCCAATTGTTGGCTCTAGGGCATGCCGGTTTCCTTACGATGTTTTCCTTCAACACCGACTGCGGCGATTGTCATTTATTGTGAATCTTGGGATAAAGAAAATAGTATACAACTCGTCGAATCCAACTCAGCTGGGCTGCTTTCGGGAAGCTACGTAGAATCTTCTCGTCCGAAATACCGCAGTGTCTCAAGACAAAAATCTTCGACCAGTGTGTGTTGCCAGTGATGACTTATGGAATTGAGACGTGGTCGCTAACAATGAGCTTTATAAGAAGGCTCAAAGTCGCTCAAAGGGCAATGGAGAGGGCTATGCTTGGGATTTCACTGCGCGATCGAATCAGGAATGAGGAGATCCGCAGAAGAACGAGAGTAACCGACATAGCCCGAAGAATTGCAACACTGAAGTGGCAATGGGCTGGACACATTGCCCGTAGGACCGATGCCCGATGGGGCCGACGGGTTCTCGAGTGGCGACCACGCACCGGAAGACGTAGCGTGGGTAGGCCCCCGACAAGGTGGACCGACGACCTGGTGAAGGTCGCGGAAAACCGCTGGATGCGGGAGGCGGTCGTCGGCCGGTCGTCGTGGAGAACTTTGGGGGAGGCCTATGTCCAGCAGTGGACGTCTTTCGGCTGAAATGATGATGATCAATATGATAAATCTATATCTGTGTGCCAAACTTCATAATATTTCGCTTGGTAGTCTTGCTATTATTTTTAATCCAGCAGAAATGCCATGTCTGGCACCATGAAAGAAATAAGATCAAAATAATTTGTGTGAAGTGTCTGGAATATTTCTGAAATGAATGAAACTGGGTTTCCATTCAAAGAGAGGCCAAGTAATTTTTCTCTCCATTATTTCAATAGAAAGAGGCCTTCGTCCATTTGCCCAATATATCTTAGAGTTGAAACAAAAGCGCTGTATTTTCCAAGTCAGTAAATTAATTTGTGGCCTCGGGTCAATGTAGCGTAACAGCTGATGACCCTAAATCTCAGGATATCATCAATTTCGCAAGAAAAGTTAATGTTACATTCGGTTCACTGGGCGGCATTTTGGTTTTTCCTCGTGTCGACTGGCTGACAAAGCTTGCGACCATTTTCGAGTTCTACTTACTCGGGAGTTTTTGAAGAGATAACACTAGAATGACAATAATAGTTCAATGATCAATTACCTGAATATTATGGTTAGAAATTGAGTAGGTAACTTTACGTTGCCCACACTAGAAATTTCTCCTGTATCGTAAATATATAAACTCACATACACAAACATCCAGACCCGGAACTACTACTTGTACTCGTAGGTCATACAAAAAATATTTGTTCCGTGCGGAATCGAACCCGGGACACGCAGCGCAGCAGTCAATAGCTTGACAACTGCTCTAACCGTCTCTCGCGAAGGCAGGAAAAGACGTGTTCAGCCGCCCCTTAATTAATTAGAATAAATGTAGAATAGTATATTTCATTACAAGTGCGGAAAGCCTGTCATTACAACGAGTTCCGACAAATGTCGACCCGAGCCGAGGCGCAGCCGAAGGTGAGGGTTGACAGTCGGAACAAGTTGCAATGACGGTTCCGCACGTGTACTGAACAACTATTTTTAATACAGTTGCGAAAAAATTAAGCAATTTATTAAAATAATAAAAATACAATAAACTCAACTAACTAATAATTTATTTCTTGCCTGTATTTTGCGATTTCGTAAACTGAATACTAAAGAAAAATATAAGTACTTATTAATTAATTATCTTTGTGGCTAAATAACGATCATCGGGAGCTTCGTTTAAAAACCTTTCCACTTCATTCGATGTTAATATTTTCGACTTTTTAGTTGTAAAACCGTCTGATTGTCGTTTTAAGAAAGCATTTAGTTTTGGGTATTGACTTATATCCACGTTGTTTCTTATTTTCAGCATACTTTTTATCATCGAAAACCTCGACCATAATATAGGTTTTAATTTTGCTGACAGTTCGGAGAAATATGCCAACATAACATTTTCTGAAAAACTATTTGCCTTTTTCTCTTCTCTCCACGCAATAAATTCGTTGTATATAGATATGTAGCGACTTTTTGACTTTTCCGGTAAAATGTTCTCCGAAGCATTTTGTGCAATTATACTGAGTTCCGGTGGTGTTAATTCAAATAAAATATCGTCGAAGTTACTCATTTTGTGCAACAAACAACTAAACTCGCAAAGAAAATTTTTGAAAAATGGCGCAAACCGTAAAAGAATATAAGCAGAGATTTTTTTTTTCTTCACCCATTCGATTAGGCAAAGGGAACTATGCCCATACAGCCAAGTCTTCAGTAGAATTTTTTTATTGATATGAAATGAAAATGAAATGAGATGAAATTAAATAAAACCTAACCTAACTCATTGAATTTAATCATTAAATCTGATATTGAAACAAATTAGTAGCTTCTTTTTAGAATTATTTGCATGAATCATAAAAACTTCTATGATTTTTTTAAAGTAAAAACTTCATGGTTGGTTTTTTTTTTATTTTTACTAGACAATATTTTGACAGTTGGGAAAGAGAACGCACTAGTTCGGAAAAGGTAAAGAAAAAGCACGAGTGTGTAATAGCCCACTTTCCGAACGCTATACGTCCCTGTAATACACCACTTTTTGAGCAACTGTATTAAAAAACTATTTTATGATGTTAACTGGATTTATACAATATGTAACGAAAACCCTGTTCGACCCATAAAGATAATAGAGGTTAGGTAAACACTTGACTAAATATAATATAAAATTTTACGTAATCATCATAGAAACAATACTAATGAATTTTGAAATATTTTTTTTTCCCACGAATTAATTCCAACTTCCCGAAATTTGGTAATTTTTAAAAAAGTGACAACACTGGTATTATTATGAGCGAATAGCGATGCGACCACGTGCCGCGTGCCCTGCCGCACACCGCCCGCGGAAGGGTTGCTTACCGCACATGTATTAAGTTTTTTTTTTTTAAAGTTTAGCCCGGTTTTCTATCCAGTAGTAGAATCAGTTATCGATACCTAACAATACCTTCACGGATCGGACAGGGTTTTCTTTACATATTGTACAGATTAGAACCCACCCGTTCTTTCACTTGCCTGTGCACCAGAGACCACAGTATGTGTTTCGAAAGACCCACGGCCCTGGCAAACACTGGTCCGTATGCATCCGATCACTGTGTGCTCAAATCGCTTTGAGGCGTACGTGAAACATAACACTTTGCCGACCTGGGCCTAGTCCTTATCGGAAGCCCGCATCCGGAGTTCGATGTTGTTACCTAGAGAGTATTATTTAGAGGCCTTTGTTTAAATATGGATAACTTAGCCGTATCATAGGTACATTATAACAAATTATTTCACACATTTAACCTAATGAACAAGTACTAGATAAAGTAGAGAAACATTTTCAGCAAATGTCACTCATGAACAATTACTATTAAACGACATCATTTTCAGGCTGCCTCCGATTTCGGTTTTGATAAAATGCCTTAGATCAGACCCACATCGAATGTATTGAATTTCAGTCGTCACAGTAGCGAGTCGTGAGCCACTTTATTTCTAACACATTCTATCAGATGAATGATGTATTAAGTTACAAAAACTACTTAGACTATGAACAATGCTATAAGAATAGATAGAAATAAAATTTTACATTTTATTTCCATCTATTTTTATCTGAAGAATCACTTATTTGATAATCAATATAAATACAATTATTTAATGTCAAAACTTTACTTTAGATCAAAATGCTAATTCTGCTAATTTTATGAAAGTTCAACCAGTCTCAATATATAAAAAAAATACTTCGAATTTCTGCGCATTTTTTTCTTTGCTTTCTGTGCTTTACCGCAATCTCGTCTGATGATAATAATAATAAGCCTGTTTATTTTCCTATATGTATCTGAGAAAGCATTGTTTTACAGTTTCTTATTTCTAGATTAGTAATAATTTTGTAATTAATTCTATGTTAGTTTACTTATATATCTTGACTATAGGAACCCCTTTTAGGGTATAGGCCTCCTCCAAGTCCTTCCATTTCTCTCTATTCTTTGCTAATTTTGTCCAGTCCTTCCCAGCCGTTATGTCGTCCATCCATCGTTTTTGTGGTCTACCCACGTTCCTTTTCCCCGGTGGGCCGGGCCAATTCGTGCTCTTGAGAGTCCATCGTTGGTCGTTGCATCTCGCTACATGTCCGGCCCATCTCCACTTAAGTTTTAGTGCTTGGTGTACTGCATCTGTCAGTTTTGTCTTGTCTATTATTACTTGACTTTTTGTTTTTTGAATTTTCCTCAGGCGTAGCATGCTCCTCTCCATTGCCCGTTGACAAGTCCTTATTTTGTTGCTTACTTTTTTAGTGAACGTCCACGTTTGGGAGCCATAGGTCAAGCAGGGGAGGATGCACGTATCCATGATGGTCTTTTTCATATTTAGGTCGTAGTTACCTTTTAATATCTCTTTATGCGCCTAGTACTTGTTCCAACTGTACGCGATTCTTCGGTTGACCTCATCTTCGTTCTTTGATTTAGAAAATGATACTTGCTTTCCTAGGTATACGTACTGTTCTACATACTCAAGTTCGACACCGTCAAGCATTATTTTTCCTTTCTTACCATTTGTCATTATTTTTGTCTTGCTTAGGTTCATATGTAAACCAACATGTTTGCTTTCTCTATTTAGTTGTGAGATCATATTTTCCAGTTTCTTGGGAGATTCGGCAAAGATCACTATATCGTCAGCAAATCTCAAATGTGTGAGGCGTTCGTTATTTATGGGGATGATAAGCAGTGATGCAATCGTTGATGGTAAAGCGCGATAGTTTATTTAAAGCCTATTCACTCAAAAAAAAAACTGATGATGCACCAAAGGGAGATTGATCTGGAGACCCTCCGCGACTAAACTGCCGACATAACAAGATTTGGCGCGTCGCACCCGCACACATAGCAATACAACAGCTCAGACCCGTCTTCCGTACGGCTTTACCAGACATCATGTCGGAACACGACGGATCGCTTGGCAGCAAGACTGTCTGGTGGGACAAACTAATGTCAAAGTGGTAACATTTTGACATTTGTTTGTCTCCTAGATGAGAGTGTGACTCAGTAACATCTTTCATCGTTTCAAAGATCGTTCGTTCCCAAGGATCTCCACGACGACCGGTCCTGCGCATCCGGCATCCAGCGGTTTCCCGCAACCTTCACCAGGTTGTCGGTCCACCTTGTCGAAGGCCTATCCACGCTGCGTCTTCTGGTGCGTGGTCGCCACTCGAGAACCCGTCGGCCCCATCGGGCATCGGTCCTACGGGCAATCTGCCCGACCCACTGTCAATTTAGTGTTGCAATTCTTCAGGCTATGTCGATTACTCTCGTTCTTCTGCGGATCTCCTCATTCCTGATTTGATCACGCAGTGAAACCCCAAGCATAGCCCTCTCCATTGCCCTTTGAGTGACCTTGAGCTTTCTTATAAGGCCCATTGTTAGCGATCACGTCTCAATTCCATAAGTCGTCACGACTGCGACTAGATTAATCATACTTATGGAATATGGTCTTCAGAGGGCAAAGTATCAATCGTGTACAAATCGTTTCTAAACACTACAATGTCGTTTGTTACCTCAATTCAATACGACGACTTCATCCATTTTGCTGATAGAATACTGTTTTGTTCGGGCACTCAGGTGAATTGTAATCTCTTGAAAGCGGTGAGATAGATGGTAATGACACATGGGAAGATGAACTCAACCTCACAGCGGTTCCAAATAGGAGAAGAGTGGTGCAATGGTTAAATATTATTTTACTTATTTGAAAGAGACTGTGATCTCTGAGTTGGCTTAGCTGTTTTTCCTCAGAATAGCCAGATAACAAAAGCGGAACTCATCTATTTTCCAAATATTATATTCTTAACTAGCTGCTTCCCGTGGTTTCACCCGTGTATTTTTCGACCCTGTGGGAATATCAGGACAAAAATCATCCTATGTGTATTCCTGGTTATATACTATTTGTTTGCCAAATCTCTATGAAAAATTATAGCTGTTGCCCGAGCATTAGGTTTAGGGTCGACTGGTAAAATTTAACAGCTTCAGGTAACTTGATGTGCTGTGCAAAATGAGTTTTAACAATATTTTACAACCATTATAACTTGTAAATCCGAAACTTGTTGGACCACTGAACTTTACTTCCTAAGCCAGATAAACTGTAATCTTTTAACTAGCAGTATATTCTCGGTGGTAGGCCATAACATCGACCGCCGGCAGAAGTTACCACCCACCAGACAAAGCCTTGTCCCCAAAGGATTTGCCCTGTTCCGGCATGATGTCTGGTGAAGCCGTACGGAGGACGGGTCTGAGCAATTATGTTGCGATGTGTGCCGGGTACGATGCGCCTAATGTGAAATGAAATGAAATGAAATCGTTTATTAAGCAAGTAGGATCACCGATCACTTTTACACGTCATGTTTTTTTTTTATGTGGTTGTGTTAGGAGTTTGGTCGTGGCGTAGCATCGTTGGTCGTGTTGTTGGGTTTAACATTGCATCACCCCGCTTAACTGCCGTCTTCCTTCCTATTCGCTCAGTTTTTCTGAGTGAATAAACTAGCGCGCTTTACCATCAACGATCGCATCACTGCTTACCATCAGGCGGGATTGCAGTCAAGCGCTAGTTTATAATTATTAAAAATATATATATGTCGGAGACAGCGACGGCAGAGCGGTAGGGTCGACAGCATCTTGGTGTGGTGGTACAGGTTCCATTTCATAGGTGAGTTTTGAATTGAAGCACGACGTGTAGATATACCCTCCAATCTTCATAATAACAATTTGAATAGGCAAACCGACAGTTTCGGTTCGGAGATGTGCCTTGGTCCGCGTCTCGATGCAAAGTCTTCATTCGACGAACCCCACTTTCCAAAGCGACTCTGTCCAAGTGACGTCATCACAAAATAACGTCACAAGCGTTCGCCCCTCTACTACGTAAATCAAATCAGCAACTTCTATTAAAATTATATCGACGATCTCCGACACGGCCAGCCTGACGATTTGCACGTCCTCGTGCATCATCATCATCATCATCATCCCAGCGCCAATCCAAGTCGCATCCGAAGCTCCCCCAGCCCCGGAGTCCGGGATCCGCTTCACGAGGCCAACCGCCGATTCCGGCCAAACTTCGATATTTCCCGTTGCACGTCCTCGTGCATGTCTGTAACAAATTTAAAAAAAAACACAGAAAACCGACTTCGAAGCATTTTTGAGAGCTCGGCCAACCTGACCGTCACACGTCTCGTTTAATTACTATGACTATTAGAAAACCAAACAAACTTAATTGTTTTAACAACTTAAAAGGTTCCTTCAAGCCTCATAATTATCAACTTTCAAAAAGAAAACAAAAGGTTCCTCCAAGCCTCATAATTATCAAATCAAAATCATAATCATCAAAAAGAAAACAGACCATGGTTCGCTACCACAGTAGCTAGTGACAACTCATAGTTGACACCCATATCGTCATCACCTCTTGTGATACGACCAACTCTAGAGTCCACGACTCCCAGGTCAACATATGACCGTACAACTAATAGTCTCCTCCGAGACCCAGGTCCCCGCCACATCACTAGCTGCCCATCGCCCCCTGAACAACTCCTCACTGAGTTGCACTTACGACTACAGACTAGTGCATGCAGTGCGACCATATCTACCAAAGTCCCCGCCACATCACTAGCTGCCCATCGCCCCCTGAACAACTCCTCACTGAGTTGCAGTTACGACTACAGACTAGTGCATGCAGTGCGACCATACCTACTAGTGTCCCCGCCACACCACTAGCTGCCCATCGCGCTCTGAACAACCCCTCATTGGGTTGCAGTTACGACTACAGACTAGTGCGTGCAGCGCGACCACACCTACTAGTGTCCCCGCCACACCACTAGCTGCCCATCGCGCTCTGAACAACCCCTCACTGGGTTGCAGTTACGACTACAGACTAGTGCGAGCAGCGCGACCACATAGCCATGATACGTGTTCTATTTGCTGGCGGAGGCACCCTCCTCACCATCTTCTACATTTTGAAAATCTAACTCAGCAGACTCAATACTTGGAGAAGTCTTTCGTATACGATCGTGGGGTACTTATAAGTTCTGTTTCCAATCAACGATTTCAATAGGTAACGATCGCCATTATCGCCATCAAACAACTCACCAATATTAAATTTCATTACTTTAGCTCACTTCTATCAAATTTAGATTTTTCGTAAATAGCACTCATTTCTATGTTCGTTACCGCTTGTTCTCTTGAGAAGATTTAATAGTCTAGCCGCACATACTATCAGAAACTCAAGTAAGCTCGTAACTATAGGCCACAGTGAACTTTTGTTTTTGAAAATAAAGACAAACCAGACATCATAATTTTAAAACCCTGATTTAAAATTTCTCAGCCCATTATAACGACGAATACGGGTAGTACAAGAAATAAAATTTGCAAATAACTCTTATTATCATGGCGCAAAGAAATGGTTCAGTACACAACGCTGGTACTACCCATAACCTGTATACGTACTATCGGGTGTGTACGTATCCCAATGAAATTACAGTTTGCTTGACAAGAGAACATTCGGCCACAGAATCAAAATAAAAATAGTTCGACTCACCGGATTATGGCAACTTCCCGCAAACACCTGCCACTTGGCAGTTATCAACCGTTGCACACCAGACATCTCTAAGCTCTCATAAAACCCCATTACGTTACCACCAACGTTTTGGGCATTTTGAAACCTTCTCATCGCCTGCAGAGTAGATGCTGTCCTGATATCTTCTCATCGCCTGCAGAGTAGAGGTTAAAGTCTTGAAACCTTGGGTGTTCCGCAAAACGCACGCAGCTCCGGCTGCGCCGCACGCAGCTCCAGCAGCGCCATACGCCATTGATGCTATTCACCAAGCAGCTAGAAGCGCGCTCCGCAAGCGCACCTTGCGAGCTCCGCAAGCGCACCTTGCACACTCCGTAAGCGCACCTTCCGCGCTCTGCAACCACACCTTGCATGTTCCGCAAGCGCACTGTCGCGCGCCAAGCAACAGCCAGCACTGTTGCGATAGCGCCGCGTCCAGCCGCACGTGCACGCCTGGAGCGGACTCCTGCAGCGCACTCCTGCAGCGCACTATGACGCGGAGCGATCTCTTATGCGTCAGCAATTGAGCGCACCTCGTAACGTGACGTTTACTTCCAGCCTCACTGCCCGTACATCCAGCATTTACAGAAGTTCATACAAAGACAATGAACAACTACACACAATGGCAGAAAGTGACTTATTCTGTTCCTTGATTTATAACGAGATTGTGATCAGTGTAGTTCTTTATCCAACTTCTGATGTCGGGGACAGCGACGGCAGAGCGGTAGGGTCGACAGCATCTTGGTGTGGTGGTACAGGTTCCATTTCATAGGTGAGTTTTGAATTGAAGCACGACGTGTAGATATACCCTCCAATCTTCATAATAACAATTTGAATAGGCAAACCGACAGTTTCGGTTCGGAGATGTGCCTTGGTCCGCGTCTCGATGCAAAGTCTTCATTCGACGAACCCCACTTTCCAAAGCGACTCTGTCCATGTGACGTCATCACAAAATAACGTCACAAGCGTTCGCCCCTCTACTACGTAAAACAAATCAGCAACTTCTATTAAAATTATATCGACGATCTCCGACATATATATATAGTATGTTAAGAAAACCCTGTCCGACCCGTGAAGGTGTTGTTAGGTATCGATAACTGATTCTCCTAATGCATACATAACCGGGATAAACTTAAAAAAAAAATCCCCCTAAAAAAATAAATATTATTTCGCAAAAAGAGGTAACTTAATAAATGTGCGTTTATCACCCTGCCCCGGGTGGCGGGCGGCAGGGCACGTGGCACGTGGTCGCGTCGCTATTCGCTCATAATAATACTGGTGTTGTCACTTTTTAAAAATTACCAAATTTCGGGGAAGTTGGAATTAATTCGCGGGAAAAAAAGATTATTTCAAAATTCATTAGTATTGGTACTATGATAATTACGTAAAATTTTATATTATATATGGTCATGTGTTTACCTTACCTTTAATATCGTTATGGATCGGACAGAGTTTTCTTTACATACTGTATATTACTAAGCTAGTTTACATGATTATAAGAAACAATTAGGATACACATTTTTCAGACTATGCAGCGGTACCTACAAACGCCTCAAACAAACAACACGTCATACTGACATCACACCAATTCTACATCTCGCAAGCAGAGTTTACCGTGCAGGTAGCATACATACAACTTGCCAACCCTTTCAAACGTTGTTGGGCAAGTACCCGCCAGACATAACATCCGCCTGGTCGGAAAATCCTCCCTTGTTGATGAGTGAACTTTACTCCCTGTTCCTCATGTCTCCACAGACAATTTCAATAAAATTTAGAAAATATGAAAAATAAATAAATATTAATTTATTTTATTTATATTTGATACCATATACCAAACAAAACAAACATATTACACATCGACAAACTTGTGAACACTAGTAGTGTTTATCGAAAAAATACTTTAATGCCTACAGAATTAAGTTCAGTTTACGCTAAAAATTCAAACATTTCTATAAGTATTTTTAATAGTGCCCTCTTCTCTCTCAATCAATTTAAATAACCATTAAAATAAATTTGATATTTATAAATCTTGAAATAACGTTAATTTGCAAGAGAATATAAAATGGCTTAATATTAAATAACGTTAATTTAAAACAGAATATTAAATGGCTTTATAATATACCTAATAGCTATCAGTTACAATGTCTTATAATACGCAACATGGTACTTACAATAATCATAGTGAGTAAAGTTAAGATTTCTTTACAGACACGTTTCCTCTGATGTGTTTCGTGTATTTGTAAAAAAAGTCATCTCTTATCAAAAAGATTACTTTTTTCTTTAACAAAGTGGCTGCAACGGGATAAATTTTACATTCAAATTCCAAAGTTTTATTTTGGATAAAATACATAAATATTCATATAGTGTTAGTACAAGTAAAGGTTAGCCTGGAGTTAGTAATAAATTAATTAAAGTGGGTCTGGACTCTAATTATCCACCTACGTAAAAGGGGCGAATCCCACCGGTCTGAAAACAAGCTGACTAAAGTTAAAACTAGTTGTAACATAAAATCAATTCAAAAGTCATTATTCGAAATTAGGCTGAGAATCAACACTTTTTGAACGTCAATATTTCATAAGATAGTCCCCTAAAACGTCCACCCATCGCCACTTCCTAGTGCTTACGCTGGGAATAAGAAGTGGCGGAACAAACACCCCAACAGCACAACTGTCTCTCCTTAGATGTAGACCTTATTGTTTTATGGTATGTGAGTGACCTTGGGGTGATAAAGTAGTTAAGAGGTCGACTATTCGACTATACTTTACAGGCTTCGCGAATTGAACGCGCGTGTAGACCGTGCGCAGAATTTTCAATAGCGAACTTTGTATGGGATTTAGCTATTTCTATATGGCTTTTCTCTTTTGCCTCATTGTCCTACGAAATCCTTAGATATAAAATAATTATGAACTTGTGAAGGTCATGGATACAATTCAAGAATCGTCTCAGCAGCCTTGTGTCAGTCGAGTTTTGAAATCTGACCGACAAAGATGCTTTTGGAAATGAAAAATCTAAGTTCCGTTTGTAGTGGCCATTGGACCGATCGTCCGACACACACCATGATCTACTTGGTAGAGTGTCCCATGTAACCACAAGAGCCTACTTTGAAGATCCAATGAAGATGCCATGAATGTTACCACGAGATTCCAATTACTTACCTAAAAGCATACCGTCTATTCGGAAAGAAGAATTAGTGGCTATTATCAACAAAGCCATTCACTGGATCGGGAATGTTTTCCGGACACAAGATAAACTTGTCGACCAATAATGAATACAAACTACCAACGCGGTCAAATACTTTGACCCCAAACAATAATCCCAAAAAAAAAACACGGACACAAATCACTTATGACAACGATTTCTTTTTTCCTTATCCCGTGGAGAAGTTTCGCAGAAAAACGGTTATCTACTATGACGTAATATTTGGCATATGTCGTGACCAGGAAAATATGTTGGCCAAGTATGGCGAAAGTTTCTGGTACTGCGTAAAAGCTTAAGACAGAAACTTTTAACATCGATTATTTAGTTGCTTGATGGCTTTGATGTATTTTTGCTGTGATTTAGTAGAAGTAAATGGAAAGATGTAGAAAGTTTTTTATACCACCATGATCAGCGGTAATGAGCTTGTCATTTCATGGGTTTTGCTTATCAACTATCTGATCTTTCCTCAAATATATTTTGTCCTCTTGTATCGGTACTGATCTTACCTCCGCAATCCAGTTACTGAGTAATATGATTCTCCTTCATAAGTGCGATTGTCAGACTCAGCCTTCTGACTACGAACTTTTTGTACCGATACGGAGTACTTCCCGCACAAATCCGATTTGCACTTGGACGGCTTCTGTTTGAAATTTTCTTTTGAAATATAAATAACAACAATAAATGTTTATCAATTATGTATATCTCAAGTGTGCTAACAAAACAATGTCCTTGATATACCTTCTTTGAAATATTATACAAATAAAAAATAGTCCTTTACGTGTATTTGACAAGGGATATGTCAGCGCACAATATCGAAATGGATATTCTTTCTTTGTATTGGGGTAAAATAAAGAGGTTGGTAACCTAAAAGGTTTACAAACCTTATATTTATTTTAACCTTTCATATAGAAAGTTACAAAGGCGGACTGAATGCCTTAGGCATGTTCTACCAGTCAACTGAGGGTTGTGAAAAGATTACGTGGGTCAGAGAAACAATTCTAGAATGAAATTAATAAAACTCTGTAAACAAATAAATACACATACAAACTATTTACTATCCTTATTAATATTATAAATGGGAAAGTGAGTTTGTTTTTTTGTTTGTTCCGCTTTCACGCCATAACTACTGAACCGATTGCTTTGAAATTTCGCAGACGTAAAGTCAGAAGTCCGGATTAAATAATAGAGTACTTTTTATCCCGCAAAAAAATTAAATTCCCGAGTAAAATCTAAAAAGTGCGATATAATCGAACTCCGGAAAGCTAGTATTATATACAATTTCTTAGGAAGAATTCAATCAGTTTCTTTTTTTAATTAACTCTAAATTTACGCTACAATACATAACAAATGGTGACCGTCCTGATATTAGGAGGAAGCAGATTCCAAAGAAGAAATAGGTAACTATTTGTCTAGGTTTAATAAGAGAAAAAATATCTTGAAATGATTTAAACGATTGTTACCTTATATTATGTACTTGTATTATTGTATTGAAGTTCCGTAATACTCCTACAATATTAATTACGAAAGACACTGTAATCAAAATGTGTGTCAATTTGATGTATTACTAAATTACTTAATAAGATACTATTAATCAAAATCTGTAATAATATCACATATTATTAAATTACGTGAGATCTCAATCAAACAATCAAATCAAATGAATCAAATCTAAATCAATTTCATATTTTATTTCTAATCCATGAATTCCTACAATTTCTTTTGTATAACAAAGTTATTAACGCGTCATACAATGATGATGAATGAAATTGTCAAACTGGAAGCCCCACTGATACTGGGATACACAATTACTAAGAAAATTTATTACCACCTCATCTGGAAGCTTAAAACAGACTCTCCGAATTCGCTTATTTTAATGTAAGAGGATTCGCACAATATGCCTGAAGGATGCTCCTGAAAAAAAATAATTGCAACCATCAAAGACTTTGAGTCGCCCAAACTGAATTGACCTTTTATTACAGCTGTAACAACAGTCCATTATAAAGTTTATTTACTGTGCCAGGGTAATAATAAAAACCAGGGTAATGACAAAATTCCCCTGTCCTGTCCCCTAAATTGTGTTTTGTTGTACCGTGAATTTGTGAGTTTTAATTTCATACGTGGCTGATTTTAAGCCAAAGGGTCACGTGGGCGTCAAGGGGAGGGAGGAAAGGCAGGCGATATTTTTAAAAATTATTACCAAATATTTGGTGCACTATATTGCATAAGTAGGGTATAAATTATGTTCTGATTGTTGCCACAGAATAGGGTATTTGACTAAAAAACTAATTAGTCCGTCAGTGAGATTTCCAAATAATACTAGACACGTATTTTTCTTTTTTCCTATAAACAAAAAATGAGGACGACACAGTGCGTTGAAAACTCGTGTGACGTCACTGCACGCTACACTTTTTAGCGAGCAGTGACGTCACCAGCCACCACTTGTAATCCTTGATGCCTTTTATATTTGTCAATTTTTATTGATTCGATAAAACAATATATACATATCCAATATTTTTCTATAATCTGAATGACGGACTAAATAGAATCATTTTTTTAAACCCAGGAAATATCCCTATTATAAGGAAACACGAAAATAGCTCATTAATTGAATCCTTAGCTACTTAATAACTTAGAAAATGTATATTAGGTAAAATAAATAGCTATTTTACCTTTGCCATTTTAAAAGAGAACACCTCTCTCCCAAGTTTTAGTTTTGTATATATTACTAGCGGCCGCCAGCGACTTCGTTCGCGTCGAGTTGGTTATGCTCCGTTCCTATTGGTCGCAGCGTGATGGCATATAGGTTAAAAGTCTTCCGGGATTAACGGGCTATCCAACGCAAAAATAATTTTTCGAATCGGTCTAGTAGTTCCTCAGATTAGCGCGTTCAAACAAACATACTCTTCGGCTTAATATATTAGTATAGATATGGATAAGAATATATTTTGTTAATAGTATGTATTTGTACCTATATAGCTTATTTAAGTATTTGTTTCAATAGTGTTAAGAGTTTTTTTTGTTTATAATTTTTCATCTAAAGCACCTGCCAAGTAATCTTTCCACCACTAGTGGTTGACTGGTAGAGAATACCTGACGTCCTCCTCTGTACAGTTCATATGCGAAAGTGTAAATCATCATCATCATCACCATTTCAGCCGAAAGACGTCCACTGCTGGACATAGGCCTCCCCCAAGGTTCTCCACGACGATCGGTCCTGCGTTTCCCGCATCCAGCGGTTTCCCGCGACCTCCACCAGGTCGTCGGTCCACCTTGTCGGGGGCCTACCCTACCTACGTCTTCCGATGCGTGGTCACCACTCGAGAACCCGTCGACCCCATCGGGCATCGGTGCTACGGGCAATGTGTCCAGCCCACTGCCACTTTAGTGTTGCAATTCTTCGGGCTATGTTGGCTACACTCGTTCTTCTGCGGATCTCCTCATTTCTGATTCGATAGCGCAGTGAAACCCCAAGCATAGCCCTCTCCATTGCACTTTGAGAGACTTTGAGCCTTCTTATGAGGCCTATTGTTAGCGAAAGTGTAAATAAATAAAAGTGTGAATTATGATATTCTTATCTATGCATATATAAAGATAACTTTATTTGTCAAACATGCGAATTAAGCATGCAGGACGTCACAGAACAATTTTTACGGTCATGTTTCACGTTCATTTCCTAATATTGTATGAGATTTACAAATTTAAAATTACAAAATAATACCTAAATTACTAAGGTTACTTATACCCTAATATGTACATAATAGTCAGAAATAGACATTGATAAGTAGGTAACATAAATTGATTATATATTGTCACAAAATATTATTAATAAATCCTAATTTCAAACAGTGTAATTTAAAAATTCAATCATATTGTAATAACACTGGTCTGTTTATAAATCTCGAATTTTCTTAAAACAAATTTGCAGACAATTCTTTATAATGACTTTGGTACTGCAAATCAATGCAAGGCTGCTTTATTGAAATGAGTTTCGAAGGTATTGCTCCAATTATTTTTAATAAAATATCTGATATTAATAAATGTATACCTTTACACGAATTTAAAAAGTCCCTTCAGCGGTTATACCTTGACAATTGCTATGACAGCGAGGATGAATTCTTAATATAAATTTTGAATTGATTGTAAATCTTGATTGCGTAATTTTAATTAAATTTCGAAATTGTATTTGTAATTTATTTTAAAATTCGACATCTTTTTTCTTTCTTTGTTATTTTTTTTTATTTGTATTCATTGTCTAGTGCCATAAATGACACATTATTTACTAAATAAATATAACTTGTTGCAATATCTAGTTAGGCGTGGTAGCTATATTGAACAGGAAGTTTATTTTTATTAGATATTAATGTCCCCTTCTGGGCAAAAATCTGTCATTCCACTTACCAAGTAAAAAAAAAAACTGGGCACTATTTTAATCCATACTAATATTATAAATGTGAAAGTGTGTTTGTTTGTTTGTTTGTCCTTCCTTCACGCCGTAGCTAAGCAATCAATCGACCTGATTTTTGGTATACAGTTAGTTGAAAAGATGGAGAGTAACATAGGCTACTTTTGGTCCTAAAAAAACATCAAGTGCCCAAGGGACATTACTGGAATATTTGTATGTGTCCAAATATCGTTCACATATATAACCTAATAAAGCAACGAATCGACTTGATTTTTAGCATATAGTTAGTTGAAAGTAGTTTGTTGAAGGATTGAGAATAACATTATTTTATAAGTTTTATAATAAAACTACTACATGCCAAAAAAAATAAAAACAACAGAAAATAAAACTGCAAATACAAAACAGTTCCCCCAAACCATACTAGGTGGCGCTGCTTGACGTTTAGAACACGCTATCGTTGCCTTTTTCTTTTTTATCTTAAGGCGCGTTGTTACTCGGTGCGTCATCCTGTAGTATTTGGGGTACCTATATTTCTGTATTACATTTTCGTTACTTCTGCTCTTAATTTGACTGTTTCTGCTTTTGGTTTCCTCTGATTTGCTTTGCGATTTGGTTTTGTTGTTTAGGATTTGTCTTTGATTTCATATTGTTAGGATTAGGATTGATTCGTTTTCCTTGGTATTGATTTGCGTTTCGATTAGGATTTGTTGTGTTGGCTTTTCGTTTGTTTGTTTTGTTGCATTTTTATTTATATTTTTTGTTAACCTCGAAAATGACTCGCAAACGCAAGTCTAACCTTTCGAAGGTATCGTCTCAAGCTCGCGCAAAAAGAGTTGCTCGAGCTCAAGAGTCATCATACGATTCGAAAGTAAGAAGACAAGAACAAGTAAAGCGTCTAGCCGCTTTAAGAGCCGCTGAATCACCTGCTCAAACTCAACAATGGCTTGAAGAACGGGCCATGCGTCAGGCCACAATTAGGGCTTCTGAAACTGCTACCCAAACCAGACTCCGCCTGGACAGGCAAAATGAGCGTCAAACGATTTTGAGAGCTGTCAAAACGTCTGAACTAACTCAACTCGGTATAGATGAACCAGCCGAGCGCCAAGCCACTTTGAGATCTGCCGAAACCCTTGAACAGGCACAGGCTCGAAGAAACGCAAATGCGGAGTTGCAAACGGCGCGTCGTGGACTTATGGTACGACATACTTGGTCTGTGTTTAATAATGCAGCATTTTATTACGACCACTCAGTTAACTACACGGATCACAGACTCATAATTATCGGGCCCATGGACAAGGCGTGTCGATTTTGCAATGCATTAAAATGGAAAGATGAGACTGCGGGCATGTGCTGCTCTAATGGAAAAGTTTCCCTTCCATTCCTCGGTGAGCCAGAGGAGCCTCTCAGAACTCTATTCTTATGTGACACTGATGAATCGCGTCGCTTTTTAAACAGGATAAGAAAGTACAATTCGTGTTTCAAATGACGTCTTTTGGAGTCGATAGGGAGATAATAATGCCCGATTTCTCGCCAACTTTTATAGTTCAGGGCCAGGTTTATCACAGAATAGGTTCATTTTATCCGGCAAACAATGAACAACACAAATTCTTGCAAGTTTATTTTATGAGTGAAGAAGAATGTGAGGTAAACCGCCGCTGTCAATTTATTCAAGGTGTCGAAAGAGATACTGTATTAAAAATACAAAGAATGTTGCATGAGCATAACCTTCTGATAAAAAGGTTTAAGACAGCATTAGAACACATGCCTCAAGATAATTATAAGGTAGTTATCCACACTGATCGGACACCACGCGGCGAACATGAGAGGCGCTATAATGCACCTGTGATTAACGAGATCGCCGCCGTAGTGTGTGGTGACCAGTGCTTATCACGAGACGTTGTTCTGCGTTCGCGGGATAATACTTTGACACGGGTAGCCGACACTCATAAATTTTATGACTCCCTGCAGTATCCATTGATTTTTAGTAAGGGTCAGGAAGGGTACAATTTTGAAATATCGTTAATTAATCCAGTAACTAAAGTTCCGCTTACCAACAAAAAGGTATCGTGCATGAATTTCTATGCTTATTACATGATTGTCCGACGAAATGATTGTAACATTCTCTCGCGATGCAGACAACTACTCAATCAATTTTTAGTAGACATGTACGTCAAAGTTGAAAGTCGACGACTCCGCTTCATTTCCCTTAATCAACAAAAACTCCGAGTAGAGAATTACATCCACTTGCAAGATGCTGTCAGTAACGATGCCAATGTAAATCCAAGGGACTTGGGCAAAATGGTTATTCTCCCTTCTTCATTTGTTAACAGCTCCCGCTACCTGCACGAGTACACACAAGACGCATTCGCCTACGTAAGAACATACGGCCGACCAGATCTTTTTGTTACTTTTACGTGCAACCCTTCCTGGAAAGAAATAACAGAAGAATGAATACCCGGACAAAGAGCTACTGACAAACATGACCTAACCGCTCGAGTATTTCGACTGAAGGTTCAGAAGTTAATGGCAGTAATGATTAAAGGAAAAATATTCGGCGATGTACAATGCTACATGTATTCCATAGAATGGCAAAAACGAGGCTTACCGCATGTGCATATTCTGATTTGGCTAAAAGAAACACTGCGCCCCAACCAGATTGAAGATATCATAAGCGCTGAAATTCCTGATCCAGTCGAAGACAAAGAGTTGTATGACACAATCGTCAGAAATATGATTCATGGTCCCTGTGGCTCGCGAAACGCTGCATCACCTTGCATGAAAGACGGAAAATGTATGAAACAATATCCCCGAGAGCTATTAAAAGAAACAGTGCATAACGATGTAGGCTACCCGTTGTATAGAAGCAGGGCTCCCGAAGATGACGGGCGGTCTGTTAGTGTAAACGTTCGCAGCGGTGCGTTCGAAAATCTAGATAACAGCTGGGTGGTACCATATTCCCCCATCCTATGTAAAATATTTAATTCGCATATTAATGTTGAAGCCTGCAGTTCCGTCCGGGCGATTAAATATATATGCAAGTACATAAATAAGGGAAACGACCAGGGCATATTTAATCTTAGAAATGAGGGTGGGGCGCAGCCTGTTAATGAAGTTCAGAGTTTTCAGACAGGACGTCATGTTAGTAGCAACGAGGCATCGTGGCGGCTCCTTGGATTACGCCTGCATGAAAGACACCCAACCGTCACTCATCTAGCCGTGCACTTGGAAAACGGGGAACGCGTCTATTTTAACGAGAACAACTTCCAAGATAGAGTCTCATCTCCGCCTAAAACCACACTTACAGCCTCTTTTGAGCTTTCTCAGATCGACCCTTTTGCAAAAACGTTGCTGTATGTTCAAGTTCCCCACTATTACATTTGGAACGTATCAAGAAGACAGTGGAAACGTCGCGTTCAAGGCTCACCTGTAGAAAATTGGCCTGGGGTCAAGGCATCAGATGCCCTGGGTCATATATATACCGTTAACGTTACAAATTTTGAATGTTTCTGTTTGCGTTTGCTGCTACACCACGTCCGAAGTCCGACAAGCCACAGAGATCTTAAAACTGTCAATGGTGGAGAATGCGCAACATATTGAGAGGCATGTGAGGCTCTGCGTCTGCTAGAAAATGACAACCATAACCAGCCCACCCACCACGTTCAAGCGACACACTAAACGACGACATCATTAGCGAACTTAATTACGATGCTTTCGCGTTGGAGCAGCAATTGACCGAAATGGTTCCTCAGTTACTTCCGGAACAAAGTCATGTATTCGAACAAGTGTTACGGCAATTAGATTCACAAAATGGTGCACTGTTGTTCCTTCATGCCCCTGGAGGAACTGGAAAAACATTTTTGTTAAATTTGTTGCTGACCCATGTGAAAAAGGACAAGAACATTGCGGTGGCAGTGGCTTCCCCGGAATAGCAGCCACGTTACTGCACGGGGGCCGCACTGCGCATTCTGTACTAAAACTGCCCCTTAATAGATTAAGGGGCAGTTACCAATATCAAGAAGAAGAGATACCAATCTGTAATTTTAGCAAAACATAGCGCTAGGGGTACGTTGTTTCGTCAGTGGAAACTGTTAGTGTGGGATGAATGCACAATGTCACACAAAAAGGCAATTGAGGCTCTTAACAGAACTCTACAGGATATTAGACATAATAAAAACATCATGTGAGGAATGGTCGTACTACTGGCTGGTGACTTCCGCCAAACTCTACCAGTGATCCAAAGTGGCACACCTGCAGATGAAATAAAAGTCTGCCTCAAATCGTCAGCGTTATGGACTAATGTCCAGAAATTCAGCTTGACGAGAAATATGAGGGTGCACATCTACAATTATGTAGCCACGGGGCGCTATGCAGACAAACTGTTAAAAATTGGAGACGGACAGCTGGACACAGATGCCGAGGGCTATGTGTTCCTAACGGGGGACTTTTGTAACGTAGTACAGAATGATGTAGAACAGATTGGCAGGGTTTACCCTGACCTACAGAATAATATAAATGATGATTCGTGGCTATATCAAAGAGCAATACTTGCTCCAAAAATGACACTGTTATCCAAATAAATAGTGACATTCTTAAAAATATTCCTACTGAAATTACAGAGTATTTGTCAATAGACACCATCATGGATGCAGAACAGAGTACTTCATATCCTGTGGAATTCTTAAATTCCTTAGAGCTGTCACGTGTGCCCTCACATAAGCTGCAGCTAAAATTAGGCGGTCCGGTTATGCTCATGCGTAATTTAGATGCACCGCGATTATGCAACGAAACAAGGCTTCGCGTCACACAACTTGGGTGGAACATTATTGGTGCCACAATTTTAACAGGGGCAAGTAAGGGCGAGAATGTGATGATCCCTCGGATCGTTATAATTCGCACGGATCTTCCATTTCAATCCAAAAGGCTGCAGTTCCCACTCAAGCTCAGTTTTGCCATTACTATCAACAAGGCACAAGGTTAGACACTTCAAGTAGCCGGCGTACACTTGGAATAGCCATGCTTCTCACATGGGCAGCTCTACGTGGCATGTTCGCGAGTATCCAATGCTAGAAATTTACATGTCTTAGCTGTTAATGGGAAGACCCACAACATTGTTTACACTAGCGTGCTTAAATAGTGCTCTGTTCTATATATATGACTGATGTGTTTTTCTTCCTGATAAAAATTTTCTAATTCCACGCGAGCGAAGCCGCGGGTAAAAGCTAGTACCTATATATTTTTTTCCGTAGGCATATTCTACCCCCACTGTGCTGGTACATTCACCGTAACGTAACTGTGAATAGGCTCTTAATAAACTACCTAGCGCGCTTTACCATCAACGATTGCATCACTGTTTACCACCAGACGGCATTGCGGTCAGACTCTAGTTTATAATTTTTTAAAAAGAAACCTCGACTGGTATCAGCCCGAACAGAACGCTATATATCTGCCACCTCTTTGGGTCTGCCTAAATTCATCAAATAATAACCCGATGGTTAAAGTTAGTATTGATAAATAAGAAGTCACTGCGGGAATCCAACCCGCGACACGCAGCAGCTTAGTTATTACAAGTAATTTTTTGCTGAAATTGTATTGTGAATCAATACAGTTGAAGCATTACATTTCAATTCATAAATCGGCTTTTTGAGAGGTGATATAAAGCGCACTAGTTTATTAAGAGCCTATTCATTCTAGCTCTTAAATTGTAATCAGACGGAAAAACCGCTGCAAGCAATTTGATCGAGGCCTTTAATAGACGTGGCGAATTGCTTTGTCCGAATCATAGCAGTATCAACAACGTAAGTGTGAATGCTCGACGTACTACGGGTTGTCCAAGAATAGAAAGGCGATGGCGGAATAAATCATATAATTCCTGCGCAAAATCTCTAAAATGTATCCTATAGAATACCGAAAGGCTGGCTAGTTTAATCTTGTCAATCAGCCTCTTTGCACGTCTTTACATTGAGCCCAAAGCTGCTAGGTGGCATGTTGCAGCACCAACTAATAAGTGGCCACACTATTCCACAAACGATCGGATTTGTGCTTTGTATAGCATTAGAAGCTGTCACCGTATGAAATACCGCTGGAACTGATATAGGAGTGTAGTGTTACTGACTGGGAGACAAAATGGGTGATATGGTCGCATTACAAAATCGCATGCGCACACAGTTGCACATGTTTAAAGGTGTAGACTCTCAAGTATGAGTGTGTGAGTTCGATTCCAGGTCAAGCAAGTACCAATGTAACTTTTCTAAAGTTATATGTACTTTTTAAGTAGGTAATCTTGGACTGATTACAAGGTGAAGGAAAACATCTTGAGTAAACCTGGGCTTTAAGTCTGAAATCACCATGAGCAAGCGTGGTGATTACGCTCAATCCTTCTCTCTATGAGAGGAGACCTGTGCCCAGCAGTGGGACGATAAAAAAGGTTGATGATGATGAAGGATGTAGTAGATACTTCATGAATTTTGTTCTGCTTTTGCAGTACAGGAAAGGTTTGACAGTAATTTACAGGATTATAACTAGTTTTGCGAAAATATTTCCTAAATTAAAATTATGATATAAATGACTTATTTCATAATATGCAATAATTTAGTTAAACATTGTATACTTTCGGCAGCATATGCCCAGAATGTTTGATCGGTCAAATCATTGAGAGAACAATCGATCACAAATTTTTCGTATGAAACTAATGAATTCTCTTAAATAGACCGCCACAAAAACATAAGGCGAAAAGTTCCCAAAATAAACCGAAGATAAGATAAGATATATTTATTTGGTCAAACATGTGTACATATACGACCATATAAAAAGGAAAATAACATTAAAAAAAAGATCAGGCATGAATTCATCCAAAACAAGTCCCTTTCGGTCAGTTCCCTTATTCCATAGTCCTAACAGAAACTACAACATTTCCTACCATGTACTTGTGGCTAGATTCAGCAATAAAACCTTGGCTAACAATCTAAAAACACGAACATTTCCGAACAGAAAACTTGGTGGAAGATAAAACGTAGAAACTATTACATAGGCTTAACTCCATACGTACTTTAGTTAGGCGCTGCTCGTGGTCCCAAGGCGAATTTCGTTACCAATTTCAATCCGTGATCGGCGTGTTAAATGATGTTTTAATTCATGAGAGGTAGCGGATGTATTGTGTAATGAACTTTAGGTATTTGGATTGGATTTGTTTGCGGAAATTCCAATCATTTTTACACTATGTTTTATTTTTTCCCAAATATCACAGTAGATCATAGTACCTATTAGGCGCGTGCGCACCGTGAGACAACCCCCTCCCCCGCCCCTCTATGCAGGGGTGCAATATGTTACAAGTAAAATTAATATGTTTTAAGTTACTACATTTACGTTACATTTTATTTTACTACTTACGGCTGAACTCATGAGTCATCATCAACCCTTTCATCGTCCCATTGCTGGGCACAGGTCTCCTCTCATACAGAGAAGTATTGAGCGTAATCACCACGCTTGCTAATGCGGGTTGGCGATTTTAAACTAAAAGTCCAGGTTTCCTCAAGATATTTTCCTTCACCTTCAGTCATTGGTGTCCAAGATATACTTAGAAAGTACATATAACTTTAAAAAAGTTGCATTGGTACTTGCCTGACCTGGAATCGAATCCGCGCACTCATACTTCAGAGGCTGGTGTTTTAACCACTGGGCCACCACGACTTCGAACTCATGAGTAAAGTAAATAATATCACAATATGAACCTACACTTGACCATAACGACGGTCCAAAGACAGCATTTTTCATCCCACTTGAAGTGTGATGAAAAATATTATTACTAGTTAATTATCAACAAACGAACAGAAATTATTATTAATAAACGCAAGACGATCTGCTGATGCCCGGTATCTATGGGTATCCTACTTTTCGAAATGTACCCTTGGAGTATACCGACCGCAGCTTTAGGGAGTTGAGATTTCCTCGAACCTAAACTTTGGGCGATACATTGAGTCCAAGGCCAAGGTGGCTGCCAGGAAACTTGGCGTTATCGCAAAGGTCCGGCCGTACTTCACACCAGGGCAGCTTCTAATGTTGTAAAAAGCATAGGTCCGTTCGTGTGTGGAGTACTGCAGCTACATTTGGGCTGGTGCTGCTAAGTGCCACCTGGCCACTTTGGAGAGAGAGGCATGCGAAGAGGCTGATTAGTGACCCTGTTTTAACTCGAGAAGGTTTCGGTGTTCTATAGGACACCGGTGTTTTGGGGAGTGTGCGAGGAAATTGCATGATTTAATTACCCCATCTCCGTTCCACCGTCGGACAACCCGTCGTACGACGAGTTTCCACCCTTACGTTGTTAACACCTCTACGATCCGGACGAAGCGTTTCGCCTCCCCCTTTATACACGCGTACATCGAGGGACTGGAACGAATTGCCAGCGGCGGTGTTTCCGTCGGACTACAATTTGAGTGTCTTCAAGGCTAGAATGAATAAGCTTTTAATAAACTAGTGCGCTTTACCATCAACGATTGCGTCACTGCTTACCATCAGGCGGGATTGCGGTCAAGCGCTAGATTATAATTAAAAAAAAAAAACGCTTGCCCGCCCGCGCTTGAGGCGGGCGGACAAGCAGAGTGTTGACCATATTTTTATTGGGATAACAAGGTAAGATAACCAGCTCATAAATTAATCGTCTTTCACGATATCTTTTGAAATGCTGTACATAGACTTTCTTAACTTCAAAATACTGGACACGATTCATTGTTTTTCGTTTTAATAGTTAGTTTATAACTAGTGCTTGGCCGCAATCCCGCCTTTTGGTAAGCAGTGATGCAATCATTGATGGTAAACCGCGCTAATTTATTAAGAACATAATATATTCACTCTAGCCTTGAAGGCACTTAAATTGTTCGTGTTATGCATACACAAAGAGTAACATTGTCTGAACACCATTTTACACGTACCTATTAAAAATAGATAAAAAGGAACAAAAAAGGAACGAGCAGAGTCTCCACAAGCAAAATCCCTTAGTAAAACTTTGAAGAGAGAAAAGCGAAAAAAACCTGTTTAAAAACCGAACTTTTATTAAAATGCCCTAATAAGAAAAAAAAAAAAGAAGTCTTACTCTTCAACTTTTAATATCAACGTCATTTTACAATTCATATGAATATTTTAAAAGTTTAAACGAATCCCATCAAGTTATTTAATTAACTTTTTTATCTACAAAAGTAAATATCGCGACAGATAACCATGTATTGTCATCCAAACTGAACAAAATTTCAAAAAATACAAAATTTCATCTCAAACGGTTGAAGATATACTTAAATATACTTAGATATACTACATATACCTTTTCTACATCCTAGATTTCAATTAATACAATTTCTCTTAATTCCTGTTAATACAGTTTCTCATCATTTAAAACAAAATCGCACAAAAAACCATGTACCAACATATTTATTGACTGTTATTTTTGGCACTTATCCACTCAAGCATAATATTTACGGTTAAGTGAATAAGTACCTAAATTACATAACTATAATAAAATATAAGTATTCATAAAACATTGTTCATGTACTATTGTTTGCGAGCTAACTTAAATAAGAGAAATACTTCGAAACCTCATGGAGGCGTTAGTTTCGCTGTGTAAAAGTTGCGCGCAGTTTCAACAGTACCGCTAACTCTTCTCATTTATACCAAAAATCCAAACCACATTTGCTGGTAATGGATTTCCCCGCCTCACGTGACGACAACACAGTTTCGTGCGTCACGATTTTTAATAAACCCTCAGCATGCGGAAAATTGTGGATGAAAAATATAAAAAAAATAATTTAGACACGAAAATAACACACGTAAAACTTGCAGGTTAGCCGTTAGTAACTGACGGCCATATTAAAAAGCTTAAGTGTTTTCTACTTATTTCAAACATCACACTTTTTTTCTGATCACGAGCCACTTCTACACTCCCTACAGGCAAATTTGTTCAAGACCCAAGTAATTAAAACCGGCCTAAATAATATCACCCAGGCAAAAATCTGTCTTTTTAGTCTCTCTTGTGTCCTAAGGCTAGTTTCCGTACAAACCTGCCTATTTTGTACGATTTCTAGCCACATCCCCCCTACAGGCCTTATCAGATTGTCGTACCACCTTTTGCTTAATGAGAAGTCATCAAATGGCCACTCCCGCTCTGGATAGCGGAAGGGCGTGTGAGATTTTTACTGACTAAAACCCACCCGTGTTACGTTAGTTACCTGTCCACCAGAACCGTGCAAGGGCCACGATATCTCTTTCGAACTAGTCGCGGCCCTGGAAAGCATCGGTCCTTGTGGATACGGGGTCCACAAGACCGATGCTTTTCAGGGTCACTGTGTGTGACATCTGTTTGAGGCGCGCGTGGAACACAAGGCGCCATCGATCCGGGTCTGGCCTTTGCGGGATTTGACGTGAAATAAATTCATAAAATAGATTATTGAGAATTCCATTATTAAAAGCAAATAACTCAAAATAATAACAGTCTAACTTACATACATACCTAGGCTTTTAGCAGGCCCAAAATCGAACTCACGCACTATGTGTTCTGTATTTATAAAACTCACGTAGTTTGGGAGCCGCTCTTAAATATAATTTGTTTGTGGGTCTACCTGGCGCTTAGGAGTGCTGGCTTGACGCTGTAAGAGATGACATGCGTGCCATCAATCTCACACCACAGGATGCTAAAGATAGCGCGAAATTAAGGCAAATGAGCAGAAAAGCGGGGCCTGAGCTCCAACACATGCAACCGGGATTAAACGCAACACGACTTAAATTTGCAGTCGTGTTGGCCTAGTGGTTAAAATACCAGCCTCTCAAGTATAAGTGTGCAGGTTCGATTTCAGGTCAGGCAAGTACGAATGTGACTTTTCTAAGTTATATGTACTTTCTAAGTATATCTTGGACACTAATGACTGATTAAAAGTTGAAAGAAAATATCTTGAGGAAACCTGGACTTAACCCCCTTGTTCATAAGCGCTGCTTAAAGTTAACTAGTGATTAGAGATTCTTTAACCTTACATTTTTGACCTTTTAACGTCACTTAACCAAATCATCCTTTATGAATAAACGCCACAGTGTTTAAGGGGTTATTTTCATAAAGAATGATTAAAGTTAAGTGACATTAAAAGATCAAAAATGTATGGTTAAAGAATCGCTAATCACAAGTTAACTTTAAGCAGCGTTTATGAATAAGAGGGTAAGTCTGGAATCGCCAACCCGCACTGAGCAAGCGTATTGATTACGCTCAATCCTTCTCTGTATGAGAGGAGACCTGTGCCCAGCAATGGGACGATAAAAAAGGTTGATGATGATGATGATGAAGATACAACTTAACATTCCGTGAATATTTTAAGCGTGTACCTGCTGATATTATGAATATGGAGCTAAAAACGTCGAAAAGCAACCCCACTTAAAAAGTAATTTATTCTGTTTTCAATATTTGTCATAACACTCGTAGAGGCAATAAAAATCTCCTGTGAAATTTCAACTGTCAAGCAATCACGGTCCATGATACCTGAGGCCAGTCATAAGACCTAATGGTCTGAAGCCTAACAGACAGTGAAGTCTTAGTAATAGATCCCGTTTTATACTTTACCCGTACCCAATTAAAAAGAGACCTAACTACACTGGTTTTATTATTACTGACATGCGGCCAACTGTTCATGACAGATTTAACAAAGCATTTATAAACCAGAATTTTAGGTACAAATTTAATGAAATTCTAATTAAATCGTCTGTAATGCCTAGTATACTATAAAGAAGGTTAATTTTCTAAATCTTTAGTTATAAATTTGAATATTATTTTCAGCCTATTTCGCTTTTACTTTGACATCTAAAGTATATTCAAAAGTCGTTCCTTAGTTTGGCTAAAGTTTTGGCTTCGAAATCTAACGCCGCTTGAATTTCAAACCCGAAAGACTTGAAAGAATCCTTTCAGACATATTAAGTTAGCGTTGGCTGGGCTTATTAAGAGAAATGTAATTTAAAATTGCTCCTTATTTGGTGAATATTGTTTAGACGTTCATGTTTATTTTTTTAACGATTTCTTATGGTAGATAAATGATTACATAGATTTTCTTCTTTTTCTATAGCCTATAGAGGTCTACTGCCGATTAAAGGCCCCCCCAAGCCTTTCCACAATGGCCGGGGTTGTGCTGCCCGCATTCATCTGTTTCCCGAGATCTTTACCAGGTCATGGGCCCCATTGTTGGGGCCCTCCCTACGCGGCGTCTTCCGGTACAGATATAGAAATTTAAATTAAAGATTAACAACATTTATTAGCCGCTGAAAATAATGTAATGTAAAGAACAAGCACACAGGCGCCGCAGCTTGACACAAAATGAAACTAATGTTCCGTTTAGAAATCACATGTCAATTGATGTTTAGATTTCAACAATTTCAGAAAAAGAGGATATTCTCAATTCGACTGTATATTTATTTGTAAGTTTTTACCACAATGCTTTTGACTGGTTGACAAGTTTTTCATGATACTTGTTTTTTTTTTCGAACACTTTTACTTTCCTTGTGTGACAACGCTTTCACTTCAGTCCAGATCTGATACTGCTGAACCTGATATGCACGTCAAATATGATGAATACTTCAACTTGCATAGCAGTGAAATCCTAAATCTATGAACGCAACAATATCCGATTTCAATTATTCTTTTTCATGTGTAAGATATACTTTCAGTTTAATCCCATACCAATGTTTTCAAAGCATTTACATTAGTTTGGATTTTAGGTATACCAAAATTAGGGGTAAAAGTTTAAATAAACGTAATTACGTCGTTTGCTTGCTAGCCTCTTCCCAACTACGTTGAGTTCAGTTTCCAGTCTAACCAGATGCCGCTAGATATCAGTCCTTTGCACAACTAGTATAAAAATAACCTTTTTATAAAAAAAAAAAAACAATGGACTTCCAAAAAAAAAAAATTGCAATAAAGTAATATCTAATTTCGGAAGTCGATGAAAAATAACGAAAATACAAAAACCAAAGACACTGATGTCTATTGTGTGAAAGTGGTGACCCGTGATGAGCTTCGTCACCAGAGGCGCAGTCCTTCTCCGTTTCTTTTCACGAACCTCTCCGTTTCTTTTCACGAACCTAGATATTTATTATACGTCCATTTATGTATATCACAGGGCTTTTATTTAGGTCGTAGCAAAAAGGGTGACTTTTGTTAATCAAATTTTCCCTTATACTTGTCTTAACATTATATTGTTAAAACAAAACAGAGTTAAAGGCTAAACAAACGAGCTTTCTCGTACTTCAATTATTTAGCTTGAAAAAGCTCGACGCTGATACAATCATAATTCTTGTTATATTAAATGTATAACGCTTAGGCTGGCCACACACTGTGGGTCGTGTCGCGGTCGACCGCAAGTTATCGTGCGGACCTACCGCAAACGTGTATACAGCCTAAGTTCCTATAGTCCTGTAAATTATTGCTCGGATGAATTTACAGAACATTAATGTAGCGATTAATAGTTATTTCGGTATTACTGTTAAGTAACCAGATTAGTGTTAGTAAATTATGAAAGTTCAAAAGGAAAGGATCAGCCATAGCGCTAGATGTTCGAAATAATATTTAATTAATTGTAAAATATCATCATCTCGTTGGTCACAGTGTCAGACCAGTTGAAAGATTTAATGGTAGTAGCCCAGAAATCTCTCTCTACAATCGTGCTAGCTTCGAGTGTTGCTGGACGCATTTAAATGCCAGGATTTCACATGGACCGCAGGAGACTCCCCAGTCGGGATGCAACATCGACCTCCCGGCCACCGTACCCGCGCCTACTGGCGGAGAACAGCAAGCCTGAGTCGACGGCGCGTTGTGTTTCACGCGCGCATCAAAGAGATGTCACCACAAAGTGACGGAGTCGACGAAAGTCGATGCCTCCTGGGTCAGGGTTGCGGGTTGGTTAAAAAATAAACCGTGGCCCTGACGCACAGGCAAGTGAAGAAACACAGGTGGGTTTTAGTCAGTAAAAGTCTGACACGCCGTTCTGCTCCACCCAGAGCGGAAGAAGTCACTTGATGATTTTCCATCACAAATAAAAAAAAAGGGTTTCACATGGAGTGACGACTTATCTGATCTCCAAAACCCAGTTGTTTAATACCACACTAACCACATAGTCCCCCGACACAACGTTGGACTACCTCACCAGAACGCCAGTAGGGTGTGGGTAAGGAATTAAAGGACAAACTATCTTCTGCCTCCTATCCTACACTGTGTGTCCCCAAAACTTAGGGTTTTTGACTTCTGCGCTGTTACGACTAACGCCTTTGAGATGGCACTTTGCCACTTCCTCGGAGTCAAAAAGAACAGAAAAAATTCATACTGTCTTGCCGTTTATTATACGGACCTTGTAGAAACTAGAACCAATTTCCGTGCGTTCAGACGCTTTTGCCATGCCTATTATTGGAATCAATTGAAACAGCACATACCTACTTAGGACCCATTAACTTAATCAAATTTTATTCCGTGGTGCTGGCAATCTGAGCTTCTCCCAGTTGCAATAATGTCCCTTTGTGCCGATTGGCCTAGTTCTGTTCTGTCTCCTGCTTGTTATGGAGGGAAGTGGAAAAAATATATTTTTTCTTACTCCTCCGCTATTCTTTTCTGATTAATTTCGTTGCGGGACCCAAGACAGTTGAATCGTTTCTCCGAGACTCGTCGAGCTTCAATGCTCGGCGTTTTTCGGGCGGTCTCCACTATTGATTCTGGCTTTCAGGAGTTGCAGTGGATGGGAAAAAGTGTGGCGGGTATTGTCCCAATAAAAAAATACTGTCTTGCCAGCTGTATAAGATAGAAGAGACCTGCAGACCTATGAAGAGTAACCAGCCTGTCGGTGTTTTATAGGATGCATTTTGGAGAGCGTGCGAGGGAATTGCATGCCATCATCCTCCATAGAAAAGTGAGAATCCTCTGACTAGACGGGTGTTATGTTTTGCGGGCACTTGTCCCGACAGTTCAAGTTGGAAATTTGTATGTGTGCTAGTTGCACTGTAAACTCTGCTTGCGAGATGTAGAATTCGTGTAACGTCAGTATGGCGCGTTGATTATTTATGACGTTTATAGGTACTACACAAATATCAGTTTATGGAAAAATAACTTTCAATCCTCCTTAACAAAGTTAAGATTACGCTACAACTTCATTTTTTTTTTCAGTAGTGCTAGTTATTCTGAAATCATTTTAATTCCACATAAAATAAAGTTGATATTTGTTAGAATTTAAATTAGCATTTCATATATTTTCTTTTCTTATCTGTACAGTCTCATCTAATAAAATCAAAATTAAATGGTCAGAATTAACTTTTTCAATATCCTGAAGGAAAACGAAAGAAGTATGTACATTCAATTTGTAACAGAATAGTCTATAGGTCTGTAGTTTCACAGAATCGAAGTAACATCCTTATTTATTTATTAGAGTTGGCGAGTCTTGGCAGTTTTCGTGTTTTGCTAATGTTGTGTAAAGCATTTTCTGGTACGTTTCGTGTTTCCTTAATATTGTGTAGAGTATTTTTGACAGGTTTCGTGATTCCTTTTTTTTTTGTAGAGAAGTTTTTGGTAGTTTTCGTGTTTCTTTAAGAATCATCATCTTAGAGTTTATCCTGGTTGTGTTCGAGGCTTTCGATTCAGGGACCGGGGTCCGGGGTCCGCGGGGTCCGCACATTCTCCTCCATTTCGCGCGATCTTTTGTAAAAAAAAAAAATTGAAACGGTTCGGCCTCTGAAAACCTGTAACGACTGTCATTTTTTTTATTGGGACAAAACCCGTCACACATTTTCCCACCCACTGCAACTCCTGAAAGCGACGAGTCCCGGAGAAATGATCCAACTGTCTTGGGTCCCGCAACGAAATTAATCAGAAAAGAATAGCGGAGGAGTAAGAAAAAACATATTTTTCCACTTCCCTCCATAACAAGCAGGAGACAGAACAGAACTAGACCAATCGGCACAAAGGGACATTATTGCAACTGGGAGAAGCCCAGATTGCCAAGCACCACGGATTAAAATTACGACTGTCAACCGGCACCAATGGCTTAATGCTGTCCGACATATGTTATGTAAAGATACCCCATCCATTGAACAACGACGGTCATCATGGCTTAACCTGAACGATAAATACCTACATGTGGTTGCTGTACTTTGTCCACAAACCCCCTGTGTGAATTGAAAGTGATATACATTATCTATACTAATATATAAAGGTGAAGAGTTTGTTTGTTTGTTTGTTTGAACGCGCTAATCTCAGGAAGTACTGGTCCGAATTGAAGGCCAGGAAGGCTTCAGGCTATATCAATCGCTGGGACCAATAGGAGCGGAGCATAACTAACTGCACGCGAACGAAGTCGCTGGTGGCCGCTAGTGTATTATATGTATGTATGAAATAATATTGAAATTGGTAACACCATTATATTACTAAAAACATGTGCAATAACAGTATTAATAATTATGTTTATTATCCAAATACTAGTCTGATGTATAAGTTATCGAAGAGAGTTCTCTCTCTCTCTCTCGAATACGAGAGAGAGAGAACAATATAATGAAGAACAATAGTGTAAGAGAAAAAGATTCCATTATACAACGTTATTTTATGGATTTGCGAAAGCCTAAACACGTCTCCAGTATTTTTAAGTAAAGTGCCTATGTACAAAATTTTCTAAGAGATATCGTGAAAAATCACAAAGTTATGAGCTTGTTATGTTACCTGCTTGTATCAGAAAAAATATGGTCACCCCCGTTCGCGCCTGCAGCGCGGCTCGCTGTCGTCTTGCGTTTATTGGGCAAAGAGCGGGCATTTTGCGGGGACTGCCTTATGATATTGACGTTCAAAAATTGTTGATTCTCAGTCTAATATCAATAAATGACTTTTGATTGATTGATTGATTAATTGATAACAATTTATTTTTGTTTGTTTGTCCTGCTGTGCGTACAAACCTCGTACCAGGATCTGCCGCGAACTGTGTTTGCGCTCGGTAACCACTCTGCAATAATTTCTAAATGTATTTGGGAAAAAATATAACATGATTGAAATCGATTCAGTTAATTATTATGAACAAACTATATTCAGGTTTCGTAAATAGAAAAAAACTAAAGTTGTTTAATAATACTATAATTATCGTCTTACCAAGTGACTTGATTGTAGAGGTCAGATTCAGGGCACTCCATATAAAATACTGGTATTCAACTGAATCTGGTTAGACTGGTAGCTGACCCCAACTTAGTTGGAAATAGGCTAAGCAGATGATTATTTGAGTTTTGAATTATTGAAGTACAAAAAGTGTAGAGTGAGATATTATTGTAAAGATAAAGATAATTTTATTTTGCACACAGGGGTAAGAGTAAACGATGACACAAAAAAATATATATTATCTCAGGTTCAGCCATATTTTACCATTTAGGCTTGCAAAATTTTTAAAAACATTCAACTTAAAACTAGAAAATACAGTTTAAAAAATAGTTCAAAACTATATTATTTTAACTTAAAACAGAAAAATATCCTCTTCAGTAAGGTACTAACTTATATATATTATAGTAATCTTTCACCACTAAAAAACTTCGGAGTCTTTTTTAAAATACTTTTAGCAGTAGCTCTTTCCAGCTCTTTGGCAACTTATTATAAATAATTGGAGCCATGCAGTTGACACTTTTGCTCATAAGTGCTGTCTTACCTGGCTCCTGCTATAGCAAGCTATTGTCGCGTCTATTGCGAGGAAAAACATTAGCTATACTTCTAAAACCTAATTAAATAAATGAAAAATGTTTTTAATTCTGGAAGAAGGTTTGCACAAACCCTTTTTTATACGTCAATCATGTTTTTTGAACAACAGAGGTCGGTTTTCTATCCGACTTCTCTGACATAAAAGGCCGAAACAAACTCGGAGATTAGATTATTTTTTAATGTCCACATAATCTTGTATTAAACAGATATAATCTTATAATACGCCTACAGATTTTATAATAGGATAGAATAGAATACTTTATTTCAGACCGGAGTCCATAAAGTTAGTAACAATCTTACTTAACTTCTAGTATTAGTAGGTTACAGACACAGATATACATACATAAAATTAACTTAAAAACTTAGCGTGGAGCTGCATCCACCTCTGCCACATGGAAAATCCCGCCGATCCGCGAACACACTGAGAATACTGTAGTTACTGCGGTGAACACGCGTCATCAGGGATGCGCATCTACTCCTAATAATGGCAGTAAAACCATTAATATTATTATCCGCAAACATCCCTGACGCACTACAACGCCACGGCAGCCCCAACAGCACCCTCAGTGCGTTATTATATTGAACACGCAGGTCGCTGTATGCCCGCTGAGTGAAGTTAACCCACAGGCTGCACGTGTAGAAGGATTGACAGTAAGCTTTAAAAAGCATTACTTTAACTGGTTTCGTACAACGCGCGAATCTGCGGGCCAACATGTTACAACGAACAGCCAGCGACCTACGTCCCCTTTCAATGTCACAATTTTCTTTTAGATCTTCGGTAACCCAGTGCTACCCACATTACTCTAGTATCTATCGCATTGGATAGACAATGTCAGGAGTCAGTGAGAAGATACCATCGGCAGCCAGCAGAAGATATTACCTACTAGACAAAGTCTTGCCGCCAAGTGATTCGTCATGTTCCGGCATGATAACTGGTGAAGTCGTACGGAGGACCGGTCTGAGTAGTTGGGTGGCGATGTTGTTGTGCCGGGAGTGTAGTCGGGGAGGGTCTCCAGATCAATCTCCCTCTCGCACAGTATCGTTGATCGTTGTTGGGTTTTACATTGCATCGCTTCTCTTAACTGCCGTCTTCCTTCCTATTCATTCAGTTTTTTTGAGTGAATAGGCTCATAATAAAACATCATTAACGATTGCAACACTGCTTATCATCTGGCAGGATTGTGCGGTCTAGCACTCGTTTCTAATCATGAAAAAAAGTAGTTCCAAGGGTTAATCCAAGCCTCACTTGGCAGGGGTCCAAAAGATACGATGTACAAGTAGTAACGCCAAGGACTCGAGCGTTTCAGGCCACCAACCTAACCCTATTTGATGGGTAATGTTTTTCTATTATGTTGATTTTGTTTTTGTACTACCCTTATTACGATTTCTATTCGCAATTCATCAACGAATGACGTCATCGAAACATTTTATTTGAAGTGTGTCATTATCAAACGGCGTCCGTTCATCTAGGATACCGTACCTTTACTTAAGAAATGGTGTGCAGAAGTTCCCACCCACCAGACAAAGTCTTGCCGCCAAGCGATTTTTCGTGTTGCGGCATGGTGTCTAATGTAGCCGTACGGTAAATGGGTCTGAGCAGTTGGTTTATAATGTGTGCCGGGTATGAAGCGCCAAATGTACTGGTTTAATTGGTCATTTAATTAACCGCCTAGCTTTTTAAATAAACGGCATAATATTATTAAATAAATTATAGTTATGGTTGATGACCAAATACGTGGTTAAGCTTGAAGCTGTCATAGAAATACGTGCAAGATTGCAGTAAATAAGCTAGGACACCCCGACCGAACAGGCTAGGAAGCTAGGCGAGCGCCATTAAAGCGAAGTGGGCCAGGCTGTTGACTAAACTGCTGTGTCACCAGTTGGCTGTATCATAAATATGTCAAAAAAGTGTATTTGGAGTGGCCACAGTAGTCCAATTGAAGGATTAAAAACAAAAATAAACCCGTAAAAAAGAACATAGAAGCGTATTTGTTTGAATATGAATTCTATTCATTGTGGATGATGCAAATAAAGGCAAGACGCGCTCCCTTTCCTCCGACCCTGCTAATCTGCAACATCTTAAAACCATGATTTATATTTTATTCCATTTTGTTTTTAGCTCACAATAAGCATCAAAACAATTACTCATCCAGAATCCATTAAGCAATTCTACCCTCCCCCCCTCTTCGCCACTCCATTTTTTCTTTTTTTCCTTTAGTTCCGACATTTCTTTTAAACACTCGATGCCGATTTTTATCGTCAAATCAGGATTTTTTTCTCACTTTGCATTAATCTGTAATTCCACTTTCCTCTATGTTTTTAATCCTTTAATCTTGGAATTCATTATGGACGCCTTTGTTCAAAATTCTTTGATAAAACAAGCTTGCTATACTTTTTAAAGAGAAGAAAACATTGGTACAGTATCTCTGGATGTTGAACTATTTACATGAAAGATTTTAAAGCCTGTTCTTATATATTTTTTTTAAATATATTTAAACTATTGCTTGACCGCAATACCGCCTGATGGTAAGCAGTGATGGCAATCGATGATGGTAAGGCGCGCTAGTTTATTAAGAGCCACTCAGCAAAACTGAGCGAATAGGAAGGAAGACGGCAGTTGAGCGAGGTGATGTAATGTTAAACCCAACAACATGACCAACGATGCTGCGCCAAAGGGAGATTGATCTGAAGACCCTCCACAACCAAACTCCCAACATAACAACATTTGACGCATCGTACCCAGCACACATCGCAACACAACTGCTCAGACCCGTCCACCGTACGGTTTCACCAGGCATCATGCCGGAACACGACAAATCGCTTGGCGGCAAGACCGATGAGTGTCTTATGTACACACGTTGGAACATAAGACACTCAACCTCACTCAGCCTATTCACTCTAGCCCTTAAGACATTTACATTGCCGTACGATGTATGGATGTCAGATTTATCCTGAACACAAAAGTTGTGAGTAGTTGAGAGCAGTTAAGCGACTTAAAAGTCGAAAGTTGTATTATCGAACCCCATCAGGCGCTTTATTTTGTGTGAATTATATCATCATAACTGCTCTCAAAACAAAATAGGAAATCATCGTGAGGGGACTATGGATATCCTAGATGCCAAACCTCGAACATATTATGAGACATCTACAACCCCGCACTGAGCCCGCGTGGCAGATACGGCACTAGTGGGAACTTTATAGGCAAATTAATTAGGATTATGTACAAAAGTTGTTGTGAAATTTGTGTTTCGACACTTGTTGTGTGTCGACTAAAAGAATTAGATAACTTGTGTTTCTCACAGCCACTTCAACCGAATCTACTATTTCTTCTTTATTCTCCAGATATACTTTCTTAGAAATAAGTATTTTCTAAGCTATCTAAGAAAATAAATGGAAAAACTTACTTCAAAACAATTTAAATATTTTTTTCTTTTTAAAATAACGAGAATCGTTCTATATTATTACTATTTTAGAAAGTCTTTCCCTGTTGACATAAAAAGTAATTATTGATAACCTACAGAGTACCTATACTACAAAAATAAAAACAGAATTTTAAGAAAAATTTAAAAAAATACATTTAATTTTCTCCATTTCAAACATACTATACAAATAAATTCAAAAGGATAGAATCTACATATATAAGATATTCAGATTATAACTAACCTGTCACACAAATATGTACAGTTCCTTTTGTATTTTGTTATTAGGAAATAAGGACGTTTACCATTCGCGCAAATTACTTCATAAAGACGTACCAGTACGTTGGATAAAAGGGAATTTTGAATGGATGAACTAGAGAACTGACAGAACAACACATAAAAGAATGGAAAGCCGGAACCCTTGAAATTCCTAACATTATAAAATAAGTTAAGATTGTGAAAATGTTTTTTGCTCAGTCATGCATAAACAACTGAACCGGATTAATCGATTGGCTTGGTGTCTCAAAGTAGAGGCCTCGTAACACATTCGTAGCGTTTTTGTAGAAGATCGCTACGAAAAGGCTACGAATGTGCTACGACAGTTTATTAAAATCAGTATTTCTTTAATATGTGTCAAGTCAAAATTTTTATCAAATAAATCTCGTAGTAAATGTAACTTCCTAGACAAACATGTAAAGTCATGTGTTTTTTTTTTTTTTTTTTTTTAATGAACAGTCAGCTGTACTGCTGGGGACTTTGTTCAGCCACTTCTTCTTCCCAGTGAAAGCACTAGGAAGTGGCTATGGGTGGGCGTTTTGGGAGGCTGTTTTATGTAATATTGACGTTCAAAAAGTGCTAATTTTCAACCTTATTTGAATAAATGTTTATTTTGATTTTGTAACGTTAACTATGACAGCGGAGCTAAAGTGCAATATATAAATATAATTTGTTTTTAACACTTAGCTAAAATAAAGTTTCCTAAGTAAACAACTTTTGGCTCTTTTTAATATTATTATCTACAATACACAAGACTCCACAAGATTGGACGTTTCTATACTAATAATAGTAAGTATAGAAACTGATCCAAGCTAATCTTGTCGGAATGCTACAGCCACATAGTAAACACTGGAACACATTGGGCTAAAAGCCATCTGGCAGCTTTGGACTCAGAGGAGAGGTGTGGAAGCATATAATTGGTGATCCAGATTTAGTTAAGACCAATCTACAAAGTGCAAGCCATAGCCAGCCTATCGGTGATTTATGGGATGGATTTTGGAGAGTGTGCCCGGGATTTACATGACTTAATTCGATCATCACCGTTCTATCAGCCAGTCAGACACCACCGATCCAGACGAAGCGTTTCGTCTCATCGTTTGTACTGCCTACATGAAGGGACTGGAACAATTCGTATGCAGCGGTCTTTCTGTTCGATTATAATTTAAGTGTCTTCAAGGGTAGTGTGAATAGGTTCATAATAAGCTAGTACGCTTTATCAAAATTAATTTCAACCACTACAAAATAAACGATGTGAGCACAATGTACTTACTGTAAAGCATCTATTTGTTGGGTTATTTTAATTTCTGAATTTGTTTGTTTTTTTTTGCGTTTTCCATAATGGACGCTCTCAGCGTACAATATATTTCTGCATCGTTCTCACACGGTTGATTTCAACGTGAATGATGTAATCAAATATTTGTATCAATAGCTTGATAATTTAAAAGAGTGTCCATGGAGTTTCTTATCCGTCCTTCTCCATTGGTACCTACTCTTTAGAATGGCGATTAGCTTCATCTTACTGACTGACCGACCTTCTGACGATTCAAAAGTGCCTGTAACTGGCTTATTTGAAATAAATGCTTTGATTTGATTTGAAAAGATTACGACTAATTGAGAACCGAAAGAAGAAAGTCGTGGTGGCCTAGTGGTTAAAACACCAGCTTCTTAAGTATGAGTGCGCGGGTTCGATTCCAATGTAACTTTTTTAAAGTTATATGTACTTTCTAAGTATATCTTGGACACCAATGACTGAAGGTGAAGGAAAATATCTTGAGGAAACCTGGACTTTAAGTCTGAAATCGCCAACCCGCATTGAGCAAGCGTGGTGATTACGCTCAATCCTTCTCTGTATGAGAGGAGACCTTTGTCCAGCAGTGGGACGATAAAAGGTTGATAATGATGATGATGAATTGAGAACCTCCGCCTTTTTTTTTAAGTTTTTGTAGAACTATGTACGTTTAAAATATATAAATTCCTACTCAATAATCTTATTACGAATAAAAACATATACCAGAAATTATCATAAGGATGTTTCGAGAATATATCTCTTCTGTAATACTCATATGTGTTGCCCTGAAGCGATGTACATTATGTAGGTCTTGTTCAATATTTTTACATTTTTTCCTAAAAATAATTTTCCTTGTGCAAATATTATGCCTACACACGCAATCGCAGGAATTTTCCATTGAAAAAGTACTTAACATAAACAAATATTCACGATATACTAACCTAATTACTTTTGTTTAAACGAATTTTCAAAAAAAAAATCAAGAATACAGAAAATGTTCCCTTTTTGTTCCTATTCTTACCTAAAACAACTAATACTATGACTATAATGCTAATAATATGATACTCAGTAAAACTGTAGCTTCTTATTGAAAGAAGAATTTTTTGAAACAGGTCAAAATTTTGGAAAATTATCCACAAATTTTACTATTTTACAATATGTATGTACTAGCCGAAGATTTCCGATATTGGAAAACGAATCATGGAATCAAGTGAAAGGTGAACTCTACCTTTCACTTTAGTCATTCAGAGACCCAAATAGCATCAAAGAACTGGCAGACGAAGTGTAGGTCGTTCGGCGGGGAAATATGTGCAACGACATTTTCGCAATTGTCATGTGGGTAAAACCTGGATGGAACTGGCACAGGAGAAAAAATATTGCCACAAGAAAAAAGAGGAAGGTAGGAAAGAAACTTAAAGAAAGTTAAAACTTTGGGCGTGTGAGCCCCTTTGAACCCCTATTCGCCACAAGAGTCGCGAGTAGACGTCAGAAGTCAGCAGCGTCGGCGAGCAATGCGTAGCTGACCAGGTTCGATGTTGGCTGACGCCTACCAGGGCTGCAAGTTTCAAAAGATGCCTTGGCACAGGTAGCTGAAAGAACTCGAGTGGTTTTCAGTCGGTTAAATTCTGCCACGTCTTTGCGTAGACCAAAAGTGCTGCTTTGTTAAAAAAAAACCTATTCTAAATATGCGTGAAGTTAGGATATGAATAATTATGATGATAATTTTAGTATAAAAAGAATCTTCTTACTTTTCTAGTTCACTTAATACAGTCATATTCAAACAAAATAGTCCTACAAACCGTATCGATTCCCCATAAACCTTCTCTTTCGTGATAAAAAAAATGAACACCATAAGAAACAAACATTTTTATCTAAATGCCAGCCATGTTTCACGCAACCTTGAATATGAGGAAAATAGTTTTAAAAGTATGGGGAAACACTTACCATAGATACTTGTGTTTAAACTCGTCACGAAGGAAATTATAAGAGGGTTCATGGCTTGGTAAGCACGGCTACAAGGCTCGATCCCTCAGATTAAACTACTCTTGCTAGGGTCGGTCTGTGCGTGAGTATCAAGAAATTTGGCAATTGATCCTGCCTAGTGGTTAAAACACCAGCCTCTCAAGTATGAGTGCGCGGGTTCGATTCCAGGTCAGGCAAGTACCAATGTAACTTTCCTAAAGTTAGGTATATGTACTTTCTAAGTATATCTTGGACACCAATGACTGCAGGTGAAGGAAAACATCTTAAGGAAACCTGGACTTTAAGTCTGTAATCGCCAACCCGCATTGAGCAAGCGTGGTGATTACGCTCAATCCTCTGTATGAGAGGAGACCTTTGCCCAGCAGTGGGACGATAAAAGGTTGATAATGATGACCATTTGTGAACCTTTAACAGTCGTCACAGGTCGCTAGAAGTCCAAAAGTCTAACAAGAAATTTCTGAAGAATTAAGCAGCACCTTTGTATTTAGATCCTAATTTAACATATCAATGTGTATTTTATTGTGTACATAAATAATAAAATAAATAGATTAACTTACATTTATGAAAGTTCGCGATCCTCCGAAGATTTACGAAATGGTTTAGAATTGTGAGCACTAATAAGGTAAATTTGCTTATAATAACGAATGCAACATTGAAATACGACTCATTACCAAACCATTGAGCTCAAAAATGCTATTTCCCTAACGAGATAAATTTCATTCAAAATATAGGAGTGAATTTGTTTGGAGTTTTTATAGTCGAGTGTGCATATTTTTCCTCGTGACTCCTGTAATAGGAAGCTAGCATGTATGTTTATATAAGGTTCTGGAATGGCTGCCACGTACCGTAAGACGCAGCGTATGGAGGCCCCCAACAAGGTGAACCGATGACCTGGTGAAGGTCGCGGGAAGCCGATGGATGATGGCAGCACAAGTCCGGTCATCATGGAAAGCCTTGGGGGAGGCCTTTGTCCAACAATGGACGTCTATAGGTTGAAGAAGTAGAAGGAGATGTATGTTTTAAACGATGTTTATAATATAATTCTCCCTCAATAATGGTATGACAAGGAGTGACAGCCTCCGTGGCGTAGCGGTAGCGAACGCGGCCGCTGCGCAAGGAGACGCGGGTTTGATCCCCGCGCAATGCAAATATTTGTATGCATGAATATGAATATTTGCACTGGTCTGGTCGTGTCTCGGAAAGCACGTTAAGCCGTTGATCCCGGTTGCCATACGAACATCTAATGGCAGTCGTTACGGGTTGTTGGAGCCCTCAAAAGTCCTACAATTGGTCTAACTGCAATGCTTCGATATCGCCTTCGGATTGTGAAGGTCAGACGGCAGTCGCTTCATGAAAAATATCGAAGTTTAGCCAAAATGAGCAGCTAGACTAACCAGTCTAGCTGCTCATTTTGGCTAAACTTCGATATTTTTCGCTTAACCAAGCGGACCCTAGACTCCAAAGTGATAAGCTTCGGATTCGACTGGGATTAACGCTGATATGAAGAAGGGGAATGGTATGACAAGGAGTATACATACCTCAAATACCTCTATTTACCCAAACGTCGTTCTTGTAAATAAAGCAATAAATTAGGGTATGTTAAGATGGCGGCGGTATTTCATTCAAAATTGTCACGATTTGGTTGCGTTGCTGAGAAAATGGATCTCCAACGTTTTAGTGTTTACTATGGGTACTCGAAGTTACGATGCCGTTTGAGTTTTGCTTTATTTTTACGAGCGGCAATCATTCTGTTTTATGAATAATGCAAATTTTATTGACTGATGGAAACTTTAGTAGAAAGTCGCAGTTGTAATATCATTATAACGTCAGGCACTTGAATAGAATTTCAACGTTTTGTCTAAATTTACCATATTTGAATATAACTACTATTTATACATCTTTTTTATGAAGGAATCCGTCAAATGTCTTCTCCCTGGGTAGAATGGGAGGGCGTATTAAGCTTTTACTGACTAAAACCTCTTCGTATTTCTTCACTTACCTATGTCAGGGGCCAAAGTATCTCTTATGAACTACCCGCGGAAAGGACTTCTTGATGTAAGAAGTATCTAAAAATGTTGAAACAACTTTCCATCAGAAGATCCAGTCCGGCAGCGAGTTTTATTAACTTTAACACAATTTGCGGTATACTGGTAGATATTGTCACATAGCGAATAACCTACCTGTCTCGTGTTCTCTGTCCTTTTCTACTGTATACCAGTGGATGTGCGTGTGAGTGAAACGTAAAGAATTTCGTTCCTGATAAAATTCCTCGACTACTCACGTTTTGTTTCTTAAAGGTGAAGAGAATATTAATTCGACGTCATACAATAAAATCTCATTACCGATCACAGGGTTTGTTAGGGGTGTTTCTTCTTCTTCTTCTTCTTCTTCAGCCTATGGATGTCCACTGCTGGACAAAGGCCTCCCCCAAGGCTTTCCACGCTGACCGGTCTTGTGCTGCCTGCATCCATCGGCTTCCCGCGACCTTCACCAGGTCATCGGTCCACCTTGTTGGGGGCCTCCCTACGCTGCGTCTTCCAGTACATACCATTTATTGCTACAGTGCTTTTTACACATTTTAATAAATATATTAAATTAAGGCCAACTCCCGCGATATGAAGCCCGAAATACCCTAATCCTTTAACCTTTCTTCCTTACATTTCCTTGCTTTTAAAGGCAAAAAGTGGCCCTTCTTCAAAACCAAATATCCTTTTTGCTGACATAAAACACAGACGACAAATTTGTGAGGAGATGCCACATAGTAGAGCCCATTTTAAGGGTTGTGAAAAAAGTATAAATGGGTCATTTACTTCGTCGACCTTTACTGAAGAATGATGTGGGAGATAAGAATTTGTTCTCGCCCAAATTCTCTGCTGGATTCTTTGTTATGCGAAATAATTTACGTGTATTATGGTCCTAGTTTTTACCTTACGGAGAATTTTGGGGAGTAAAATTTTTTTAGCAATATTTTAGGAGCTGTATGAATATTTTACTAGTAGAAACTGTCCTTAAGAGGCTTCTAATATTTCATATTTCATTTCAATATTCGCCATATTTTAGCAAGTTTTTTTTATAAAATGCTTATAATGTTTTTTTTGTCGGTTTTATCTCACGCACATATTATATTCACAAAACTTTGTACCCAGATCTTGTTTCTTTCGGCAACGAAATAATATTTTTTGTAAGTAATAACATTCATTTTTTGAAACGATTACTTTTTTGGTAGATATTAGTAAAATGAATATTTCTGTTAAAAGAAAAAGTATTATTTAGAGAGATGATTTGTTCCAGAAGAATAGTTTTCTGTTCATGCGTTATTTTATTTGTGTAAAATCGAAACACCGAAAAAAAAATATAAACACCGAATGACAACGCGTAGTGTTTGAAATTATATTCGGGATAAGACTACGTTTTTACAGTCGGTTCAATCGCAGTCGACTTTTATTTCGTTGGTGGCACGACAGACAGTACCTGGAGTAGATAGTTGTATTGTATCCACTTATTTTCTATGCCATTCTTATGCCTACGGAATAGAAGTCAAAGTCGGCTGAACGGACAAGCATAAATAAAGGCTTGTTAATTATCTAATCTTATTTCCGCACTGGGCCCGCGTCGTAGATTACCGCCCACTCCCTCTCACCGAAGCTAGCCCTGTATCCCAGTAGTGGGAACATAATATTATATTATATTATATTATATTATATTATATTATATTATATTATATTATATTATATTATATTATATTATATTATATTATATTATATTATATTATATTATATTATATTATATTATATTATATTATATTATATTATATTATATTATATTATATTATATTATATTATAATATATTATATTGCTATCTAATATTACATTAGTGGCTGAGCGATCGACAGTTCCTATTGTGGGGCAATGTTTAAAAAAATATTTTACACATTTCCTAAACACAAACAGATACGCTAACATACATCAAGAAAAAGAAACCATAATTATTAATTATTTACTCGCAAACATTTACAGAAAACTTCACAAAAGTTCATTAAAACCTAATAAAATTCCTTCTGCTTTTAAAGCCACAAAATTCACTAAACAACCAACCTTTATAAGTTTAGTCTTAGAAAAGTTAAATTCAACTCAATCAAGTAGAACAATTTCGTAAAAAGGAGAACAACCGATATAGATCTGCTCGGGTTTATGGGCAAAGAAAAAATACTTTGTTATAGACAAGATAGACTCTGTGAATGTCATTGCGTCTTTTTACGAGTTTCTGTGAACGCCAAAATTAAAGGTTTTTGTTAGGAAGTATTTGACGGGTGTTCGTGGCGAAATGCGTAATGATGATTGATATAAGGAAGGCGCTACCGGCGTCAAGGCAGTTCAGCTTGCCCGCTTTGTATTACCTGTGTGATTGAATGTTTTTTCTTTGAGCTTGAATATTTGATGGTGTGTCTCGTTAAACGGCGTGTTATATAGCTGCTATAGTAATTATATCCTTTTTTATTTTTAAGTTGTGTTGGCATAGTGGTTAAAACACCAGGCAAGTATCAATCTAATTTTTCTAAGTTACATGTACTTTCTCAGTATATCTTGAACACCAATGACTGATTAAAAGGCGAAGGAAAACATCTTGAGGGAACCTAGACTTTAAGTCTGAAATCGCATTGAGCAAGCGTGGCGATTACGCTCAATCCTTCTCTGTATGAGAGGAGACCTGTGCCTAGTAGTGGAACGAAATAAAAGGTTGATGATGATGATGATTTTCTGAGTACGGGAAATCATCAAATATCATCGCTCTGGGCGGAGCGAAAGGGCGTGTCAGACTTTTACTGACTAAACCCCACCCGTGTTCCTTCAGTTGCCTGTGCGCCAGGTCCACGGTATATCTTTCAAAAAACCCGCGGCCCTGGCAGGATGGTATTTGCATCCATATTTGTACTTAAAATAAGCAGAATATCGTAGTGACATCGCTCTCGGCGTTAAATCAAACAAATACATTCCTATATTTTTTTGGGTGAAAGTGGCGCCGATTCTGTTGTTACAAACTAAACTAATTTTAAGTTATGTGCATCTTTATCTTTCCATTTCGTTAAGTAAAGGACAGAAGATAAAATGTCAGTTTAATTCTGTCATATTAAGATAGAATAGAATATAATAGAATACCGTTTATTATGTACACCATCTTCTCTTCTTCTTCAGCCTATGGCTGTCCACTGCTGGACAAAGGCCTCTTCCAAGGCTTTCCACGCTGACTGGTCTTGTGCTGCCCGCATCTATCGGCTTCCCGCGACCTTCACCAGGTCATCGGTCCACCTTGTTGGGGGCCTCCCTACGCTGCGTCTTCCAGTACGTGGCCGCCACTCCAGAACCTTATTGCCCCATCGGCCATCAATTCTACGAACAATGTGCCCTGCCCACTGCCACTTCAGCTTAGCGACTCGCAGAGCTATGTCGGTGGCTTTGGTTCTTCTGCGGATCTCCTCATTTCTGATTCGATCACGCAGACAAACTCCGAGCATAGCTCTTTCCATTGCCCTTTGTGTGACACCATATAGATTTCAAAAACAGAAATATAAAGATTTTACAAAGGGTGACACAATGAGCGGTCTTATCGCTATGATCGATCTTTTACAGACAACCTTTGGATGGAATAGTAAGGGGAGAGAGAAATAATGTATGTAGTCTACAGTGTACTATTTATATAGTTTATATAATAAATATGCACGTTAAGTGTATCATACTAGTCTAATATATATATAGATAATAATTAAAAAAACATAATATAATTAATAAACATCATACAAAAGCAAATAAAAAAAAAAACAATGACAAACTGTTTAGGAGGTTAAATGTTTAAAGAGGGAGGAAATGCTTTTTTACCATGGTTTTAAATGTGGACAGAGTTGAGCACGCCTTACAGACACGGGCAAGTCATTCCAAAGCCGAACTGCTTGGATAAAGGATTTATCGTAAAAACTAGTGGAATGCATCGGCATGTCTAATATCAGGTAATATTGTCAAAAAGAAGGTGACTTTTAAATGGAATTAGAATTGTTTTATCACTTCCACCGAAGCCTTGAACTCTGACGTAGTTTTCGGTGATCCGCAACCATAATCACTTTCAATTTTTCATTGTCAACTTGGGTCTTCGTCCGCTCACGATATATATTCTATATGTGGATGTCACCCGTGATATAAGAGCTCCGTTGTGAAAGGAGAATATAAAAATGAGAACGAAAACTTTGTAAAAATATACTGTGCTTTCTTCTGCAGTGGCACATCATTAATCCTTTGAGCTGTTTCTGGTCCATGGTGAAACTTGTATGTGTAAAACACGCTATTTTTTAGGTTTTTCACATTCTGAACAGAACGATTTCAGAGAAAATAGAACGGTGTGAAAGCAAATGAGTTTCGAAATTCGAAAATAAAATACCTTCAAATCTTCAAATAGATTTAAATTTTTAATTCTTCACCAACGCAGCCTGCAGTGAACAGTATAATATTATCCCAGTAGTAATTAATGGCTCGAAAAAACATCGTGGGGAAACCGGTACGTCCTAAAATGAAAAATCGAAAGTCATCCATCAACCTGCTCTGGGCCTGCATGCTGGATTACGGCCAGTCCTTCTCACAGAAAGGAGTCCTGTGTCTCAGGACTGGGAATATTAATAATAAAGTAACGCCTGATAGTTGAGACCAAAGTAGCTCTTCAAGAAAACACCAAATCCTAATAATATAAATCGAACAATCCTTACTTATATTATAAACTCGCGCCCGCCAGTGACTTCTTTCGTGTTGATTCCGTTATGCTCCGCTCCTATTGGTCGCAACGTGATGTTATATAGCCTAAAGCCTTCCTGGATTCAGTGGTTCCTGAAATTAGCGCGTTCAAACAAACAAACAAACTCTTCAGCTTTATATATTAGTATAGATGGGAAAGTGAGTTTGTTTGTTCCGCTCTCACACTGTAACTACTGAACCGATTGCTTTGAAATTTTGCAGACGTAAAGTTAGAAGTCCGGACTAAATAATAGAGAACTTTTTATCTCGGAAAAATTTGATATTCCCGAAGGAAATCTAAAAAGTGTGTGTGTGTGCTATTCGTGTTCCGGCATGATGTCTGGTGAAGCCGTGCGGAGAACGGGTCTGAGCAGTTGTATTGCGATGTTTGTCGGTTATGATGCACCAAATGTTGTTATGTCGAGAGTTTGACCGTGGAGGATCTCTATCAATCCCCCTCTGGCGCAGAATCGTTGGTCGTGTTGTTGAGTTAAACATTGCATCACCTCGCTCAACTGCCGTCCCCCTTCCTATTTACTAAGTTTTTTTTTTGTGAATAGGCCAAATAAATAAACTAGCGCGCTTTAATATCAACGATTGCATCACTGCTTACCATCAGGCGGGATTGCGGTCAAGCACTAATTTATAATTATTAAAAAAAAAATATATATATATATAACGCGAATACCACGCGAGCGAAGCCGCGGGCGGAAAGCTAATAATAATATAAATGTGAATTTTTTTGAAGTTATATGTATTGCTGTAGGTATGTTTGCTATTCTTTTGCACAAAAACTACTGAAGATATTTGGGCAAAATTTGTATAGAATAGTTGTTAGTAAGATATATAGGATAGTATTTTATCCCGACATTCCCACGGTATCGAAACTTAAGCGGATGAAACCACGAGGCGCAGCTTGTCTTAGAAACGTAAACCCTCTTATTCATAAACGTTGCTTAAAGTTAACTAGTGATTTAGCGATTGTTTAACCATACATTTTTGACCAAATCAAATCAAATCAAAGCATTTATTTCAAATAAGCCAGTTACAGGCACTTTTGAATTGTCAGAAGGTCGGTCAGTCAGAAAGGTGAAGCTAGTTGCCCATTCCAAAGAGTAGGTACCTATGGCGAAGAACGGACAAGAAACTCCATGGACACTCTTTTAAATTATCAAGCTATTGATACAAATATTTGATTACATCATTAATTTTGAAATCAACCGTGTGAGAACGATGCATAAATATATTGTACGCTAAGAGCGTTCATTATGGAAAACACACAAAAAAACAAACAACAACAAATAAGACTAACCTAACAAATAGATGCTTTACAGCAAGTACATTGTACTCCCACGTATGCCATGCAATTATACAATACTAAGAAATTGAATCTACACAATACAAAGATAGTTTTGTCCAAGGTTCAGCAGCTCCAACGGTGTTCCCGAATACTAAGTTTAGCTCCTGTATAGCTGCACCAGTGCCGAACACCCCTGTCAGCGATGCAATTCCGTAACGTACAATATGCTTGGCTACATAGTATGTACTGGCTTTGAGTAAAAACAAACAATTACAAATTAAAACTACAAGAGGAAAAATCAAAGACCTTATAACGTCACTTAACTATAATCATCGTTTATGAATAAACACCACAGTGTTTAAAGGTTTTATTCATAAGCAATGATTAAAGTTATGTGAGGTGCAAACATCTAAAATGTATGGTTAAACAATCGCTAATCACTAGGTAACTTTAAGCAAGGTTTATGAATGAGGGGGAAAGTCTGTATTTACAACCACTAAACGGAATTGAATGAAATTTGTCACCGCCATCATCACATCAGCCCATAGCAGTCCACTGCTGGACATAAGCCTGTCCTATTTCAGGTCATTCAACTCAAATCTCGGAAACTCTCATTCAGTTAGTACCTGCCATCCTGTGAAGATCGTCGATCCATCTAGCCTAAGGGCGACCCACCTTACGTTTCCAATTCGCGGTTTCACTTAAGAACATGAATTTTGGCATACAGGTGTTGAATATCTCCTCTGATTTTTGTGTTTCTCGGTGGTGAACGCTGCCGAAAACTTAAAGTAAACGGAACGCGCCCATAGTGGTACCACATTCTTCCGCCGACTGTCGAATGAGGTGGGAAGTGCACTACCTTTCGAACTGGCAAGCTAGCAAGTTATGGCTACTATCTTTTAACGGTCCAAAAATTGAATTATTTTTAAGTATTTAAAGTAACCCAGTAATTTTTAATATAATACTAATAATTTCTATATACATACAGTGCACTTGAATCTTGTTTAAAATCTTTCGTAGTATGCACATTGCCGCCACTGGAGGTTTACAACCAGGGTAGATATAAAGGATAGTATTATATACGAATAATCTTACGGGATCGAAATTTAAAAAGAAATACGTCATGCGGGTGAAACCGCGAGACGAAGCTAGTTTCATACATATATAGGAGGAAGGAGGAGCTTATCGTCTTTTGTTTAAGCGGCTTCATAATGCTACATACATTAGCCTTTTACAGCAACATCCTGTAGCTCATCACTCACACACTCAAAACAAAACACAACACACGTCCATTGTTCCCACAATATATAATTAAAATCGTTTTTCCATGAAGTATGAAAGACGTTCTTTGTTTCCTAATGGACTCTCAGTAATATGATAGTCTGTTTAATGGAACATACATCACACTGCATAATGCTGTTTTTGTTGCACGTGTCTTGTTACGGCTATGAGTGTGTGTGTGTATACGTGACTGTTGCCTTGATCGGATTAGTTATGTCCGTGTATGTGTGCGAATGAAGTACTTTATTATCGTGTGAATGTATTATAAGAACAGTAAAACTGGATTAGTTACGAGAATCATAACTTTTTGGTCTAAGCATTTTTAGAGCTCCGCACACAAAGAGTAAAGACGGGACTATATACAATATGTAAACAAAACCATATCCGACCCAAAAGGATAATAAATGTTAGGTATACACATGACCAAATAAAATATGAAATTTTACATGATCATCATAGTGACAATACTAATGAATTTTGAAATAATCTTTTTTTTTTCCGGGAATTAATTCCAACTTCCCCAAAATTTGGTAATTTTAAAAAAGTGACAACACCATTTGTGACGGAGCGAATAGCGATGCGATCACGTGCCGCCTGCCCTGCCTCCCTTCACCCGCGGATGTATGCCTACCACACATGCATTAAGTTACCTCGCTTTTTCGAAATAATATTTATTTTTTAGGGGATTTTTTTTTAAGTTTAGCTCGGCTTTGTAGGTATTATGAGAATCAGTTAACGATACCTAACAATACCTTCACGGATCGGACAGGGTTTTCTTTACATATTGTATATACACTAGCGAACGTCCGCTGCAACCAATAGGAGCGGAACATAACAAAAATTTTAAATGTATGCTATATATTTTGGGATTAAAATAAAATCTTTGATATTTGAACATTTTATTTTAACTAAAAAAATATACAGCATACATTTTAAATGTTTGTTATGCTCCGCTCCTATTGGTTGCAGCGTGATGTTATATAGCCTAAAGCTTTCGTGGTTTAATGGGCTATCTAACACGAAAAGAAATATTAAAATCGGACCAGGAGTTCCTGGGATTAACGCGTTCAAACAAACAAACTCTTCAGCCATTCATATTAGTATAGATTATATATTAATAGTATAGATTATTAATTAGTAAGAAGTAATTAGTGTGGATTACTAAGGCTATTTAATTAAGATAAGAAGATTACAGCAGGGTAGTTGCGTAACACACTATAAGTAGCAATGAGTTTCATTTTGACAGTTCAACATAATTCATTGCGTTATTTAGGTTATTGGGCAGACACTTTATTCGAGCATTTGGAACAATGGATTCGCAATATGGTTCAAAATTATACCAATTAATCGTAAAAGCGTGTTATACAATAAAGAGGCAGGCTTTTGTCTCATGAATAGTTAAAATTGTCACAGATGATATATTTCTGTTGCCACTGACAACAAATACTCAAAACCGGCCAAGTGCGTGTCGGACTCACGCACAAAGGGTTCCGTACCACTGATTTATGAAATTAAAGGATTTAAGTTATTCATATGAAAGATTATGCGGTAATAAGCGGTTTACGATTTACGAGGTATTTAAAAAAAAAACTACTTACTAGATCTCGTTCAAAACAATTTTCTTTGGTCCTTTTTATAGTAATGTAGATCAAATGTTTTTTTTTAGATTTTTCATTTTCTTATTTTAGAAGTTAGAGGCCCCCCTCTAACTTCTAAAATAAAAAAATGAAAAATCTTTTTCACTCTTGACAAACTTTTTTCCACTTTGGAAGCGGCTGTCACGCAAACTATTCGGTTTAGAAAAAAAATATTCTAGAAACTTCGATATCATTTTTGAAGACCTATCCATACATACCCCACACGTACGAGTTTGATGAAAAGAAAAATAAGTTTCAGTTCTAAGTATGGAGAGCCCCCAATATTTATTATTATTTTTTATTTTTGCGTCAAAGTCTTAATGAAGTTCACAGAATACATCTACCTACCAAGTTTTAACAGTATAGCTCTTATAGTTTCGGAAAAAAAATGGCTGTGACATACGGAAGGACAGACGAACAGACAGACATGACGAATCTATAAGGGTTCGGTTTTTGCCATTTGTCTACGGAACCCTAAAAACTGAATAGACTTAATTAAACCTTACTGCTTCTACAAAACAGTTTGGGCCGTTTTCTTTTCAATTCTCCATTTGTTGGAGAGCTTTTCTTCACAAAAAAAGAAAATAGTTAGATATAATGTACATAGCAAATGACATACAGATAATAGGCTATTTCATTATACATTTTGTATATTCCGATGCACAACACTACGCTGTAATATATGTAAATGTATTTAAATAATTCAGTTTTAATTTGATGTTTAAAGAAGTGAGCAAAATATGTCTACTGCATTTGCTCAGTACTGAGATATTAAGTGAAACCGGCGCGGCGGTAAGAAACTATGACTTTTTTTTTAAATATTAATTTTTTTTTTAAATAATTATAAACTAGCGCTTGACTGTAATCCCACCTGATGGTAAGCAGTGATGCAATCGTTGATGGTAAAGCGCGCTAGTTTATTAAGAGCCTATTCACTCAGAAAAACTAAGCGAATAGGAAGGAAGACGGCAGATGAGCGAGGTGATGCAATGTTAAACCCAACAACACGACCAACGATGCTGCGCCAAAGGGAGATTGATCTGACGACCCTCCACGACCAAACTCCCAACACAACAACATTAGGCGCATCGTACCCGGCACACATCGCAACACAATTACTCAGACCCGTCCTCTGTAAGGCTTCACCAGACATCATGCCGGAACACGACGAATCGCTTGGCGGCAAGACTTTGTCTGGTGGGTGGTAACTTCTGCCGGCGGCCGATGTTATGACCTACCACCGCAGCTTCATACTCAAGCATATAAAATGTTGTCAATTTTATCTAGCTAGCTCCGTACATAAAGGGTAAAAACGGGACTATATATATACTAGCGGCCGCCCGCGTCTTCGTTCACGTACAAATAGTTATTTGAACATTTTATTTTAACCCCAAAATATATAGCATACATTTTAAATTTGTTATGCTCCTCTCCTATTGGTCATAGCGTGATGTTATATAGCCTAAAGCCTTCCCGGATTAATGAGCTATCCAACGCAAAAAAATTTTCAAATCAGAGTAGTAGTTCCTGAGATTAGCGCGTTCAAACAAACAAACAAATTCTTCAGCTTAATATATTAGTAGAGATTAGTTCATTTATTCAGCAAGTAGTTCATTATTGGCTGAGAAAATGAAAATTTTCATTCCTTAAAATACTTGAAAAGTAGGCTCCCTTCAATAGTGCAATCACCTTTGTCAGCCGTAACTTCACCTACATCTTAACCTGTTTCTGGCCGACAAGGAGGCTTGTAGAGGGCATTACATAGCAGATTTCCACCGCTTGACAACTGCGGAGCAGTTTTTCTCTCCAGATATTAAAGTGAAAACTTTTGTCGAGTCACGGATGAGGTGACAATAGTTTTTAATTTTGTTGAATATTGAAAAAGTTTGGAGCGACAAATTTCAAGAAAGATAATGATTTTGTGAAGCTTTTGAGATTTAAATAGGACTACTCAAAAATAAATTTTTAAGCTATTGCATAGCTTTTACTGCGGGCTCCGAGCTCGGCGACCGAATCAAGAAATTCCGTAACGAAAATAAAACCTAACACCCTCCACTTGGACCGGCACACGGACTATGCGCGGCGTTGAAAGCCGTGCATAGTCTAACGTTGTTTCAGTTCGGCAGACTACGGCACTGTATTTGTGTGCGTATTGACTAGCTAAATCGCCAACCCGCATTGAGCAAGCGTGGTGATTACGCTCAATCCTTCTCTGTATGAGAGGAGACCTGTGCCCAGCAGTGGGACGATAAAAAGGTTGATGATGATGATGATTGACTAGCTGCTAAATGCTCATGCTATCTCTTTTAGAAACGATGTTAGGTAAGACGTCTTTCTTTTTAAAGAAGTACTTGATTCATAAAACTAGTTATGTCCACGGGCTTATTAATAAGAGCCACATTAGTTACGTATTGGCCACACGAGTTGCTGTCGTATTTAGTGTCGACGCCTCATTATCACCTTTTTTTTTTGTCAACCTTTTTTATCGTCCCACTGCTGGGAATCCATAGGTCTCCTCTCACTCAGAGAAAGATTGAGCGAAATCACCACACTTGTTCAATGCGGATTGGCGATTTCAGACTTAAAGACCGGGTTTCCTCAAGATGTTTTTTCTTCACCTTCAGTCATTGATGTCCAAGATATACTTAGAAAGTACATATAACTTTAGAAAAGTTACATTGGTACTTGCCTGACCTGGAATCGAACCCGCGCACTCATACTTGAGAGGCTGGTGTTTTAACCACTAGGCCACCACGACAGTCATGTCATGAGAAATAGTGATGTGGAAATGTAGATAATTATGTAACCACTTTTTACTTGTAAATGAAAATGTTTCTTAATAAAATAAATAATGATTTACTGTACCAAAATGATTTAGTTGGGCAATGAAATTTAAATAAGATTTCTCACGAACTAAAACATTTCAATAAACGCCTGGAGGGTCTCCCGTTATTAGTCACAGCCTTTGTACCCGACGTTTGACTGATAGAGTGCTTTAGAAACACGTGGCAGCTATTAAACAAGCACAAAGATTGAGTTTCGTGAATATATTATATCAATGCGTTAATGTAATTTCCATGGTTTAATTATGTCATTAGAAATTTATGGGAAACATGTTACATTCTGAGGCTTGAAGATTCAAAAACAAGAATACTGAATAAAATAGGATAGAAGCCTCCAGGTTTATTACAGAATAAAAGTATGATTTCTATAGAAATAAATTTGACAATCAAACTTGAAATAGGATGTAGCATTACGTACTTTTACTAAAACTAGACAAAAGCTTTATTTTATAAGTGTTATCCATCAACCACGATTCCTCGCTCCCCCTGCTACCTTAAGTAAACAGATTTGAGTATCAAACAATAATCTTAATGTACACCTCTTCAAACGTTGCCAAAACTGTACAACAAAACTTCTATCGATTTCCACACAATAGTATAAAAGTAGTCATGAGCCACATATGTCGGCGACAGAACCCTAGTTTTATTACCGAATAAAGAAACGCGACGTGAAAACCGCAAGTTAGACGACACACTTCCTAGCTATGGAACAGAAATAGTAATAAAACGTCCACATGGGGACGACAGTAATGACCTATTATCGTGGGGCTATTACAATCTATCATTGGTTTGGTCTCTCTTAACCATACTACCAGGAAATGCTTTGTTCTCCCATAGTCGACGCATTGGTGACAGCCGGTGTCCGGCTCCCTGATTATGCGATACGGGTATTTCTAGAAGCAACCATGCTTCCTGTGTTACCCTAAACGTGAAAATGTGCCGTTCTTTCTCCCAAACTAGTCCACCAGTATAGGGTGCGTCGCTTTAATGGTGAGAGAGAGAGAGAGAGATCTTAGGGCCCTTCACCATCAAAGCGACCCACCGAGGATTAGTCTCCATCTAACATATTTAACATATCGGCGGGAATCGGCATGTCCTAGAGGAAAAACTTCTAAGACTTGTGACATCTACTAACCCGGAGTGAGCCCGCGTGGTATATCACGGCATGGCCCACTCCCTCTCACCGAGGCCTAAGTCCCAGGAGTGGGACAATTATATGCTAATTATGATGATGATGAACCTGTTTGGTCAGGATGCCTAGATACTACGAAAAAATTTGTAAACAGATTCGATAGATAGAAGGTTGATAGAACGTATATTTGGGTGTTTGTAGTTCACGATTCAGAACCCTTATAGTAATGCAAAGCCCAAAATAGGGTATTATAAAATCACAGATTATTTAGAAGACAAAAAAAGCTTGGGACTCAGCTGCTCACTCTGTTAAGCATTGTTATTAAGCAATATGCGTAATTATAACGTAAATTATTGTAAACATTTTCATTTTTAATGTCTGAACTTGAAAAAAGATGATGATACCTGAGTTTGTTTCGGCTATTTCTTCTGAGAGGTAGTCATTTAAGAAATGCCGGCTTCATCTAGTTTAAAAAAAAACACATATACGTGTAAAAGTGATCGGTGATCCTACTTGCTTAATAAACGATTTCATTTCTGATTCTCTCTCTCTCTTCTTCATCTCTAAACTTCTATTACAAAATGCGAATTGTTTGGCCTAGGTTACAATAATTTATGGAGAAGTAGCGCCGTGATTTTATTTCATTTCATTTCCCATTCTTCCATCTATTGATCTGTTCGTCTATACGTTTAGTGCTTGAAAGAAAAAAACGTGGTATAGATATTATATGTATTTACTACATTAACTTGCTAAAGTTACATCACCAAAAATATTATTTTTTGAGGTACCTCCCCTACGCTTAAAATGGCGATGCTTTTTTTTCTTGCGTCTCCTTCATAGTTTGGGGTATCATTAAACGGGTATTTTGAAATATTGAGACGATTTTTTGATTTAGTTATCTTAAAGCTAAACGGCTGACGGAAAAATATGGCCTCCCCAATGCTTCCCCCGATGACCGGTATTGTGCTACCCGCATTCATGCCGAGATTTTTACCAGGTTATCGGTCCACCTTGTTGGGGGCTTCCCTACGCTGCGTCTTCCGGTACATGGCCGCAACTCTAGAACCTTACTGTCCCATCGATCTTTTTGCCCCGTCTATCTACTAGCTAACTAAATGTAATAAAATCATTTACAAAAAAAAAAAAAATATTTCCATGTACGTATACCGTCCATACACTTTTCACATTTTAGAATATTTTTTTCTTTTTGCCACGGACATCCTAGCTCGTTTTCTTGCTGTTGAACTTGATGGTTCAATTTATTTACAATTTCCTTTGTAGAATGGCTTTGCTATAGGGTAATAACCTTTAGCATTGAAATGACTTTAGGTTACATAATAAATAATAAAATGTAATGAAAAATTAACCTGCAAAACCTACTTTGACCTTTAGACCTGCGAGTTGTACTTTTAATTTTATTTGTGGAGCACTTAATTGCTTAGGCTGCGTTGAGATCAGCGGTTGTTACCGACTTTATTGACTGAGGTTTCCTTCTGTTATTTTTAGACAATGTAATTTTTGTAGTTATAATTGGGTCAAAGTTGTGTGAAACTAAACGATAAAAAAGGATTAAGGAAGAAGGCGTGTATATATGAATCCAAACATATGACAAATAATTTTGAGTACCAATGATCGACGCAATTAACCTCTTGCCATACCTGCCTTTAGGAATGTAAAGGTTTGGGTCCGCAGTATAGTTCAGTTTTTAATACAGTAGATTATTTTTTGTATATGTATCACAAAATTAGTTAAGCAAAACCTAATCTACTTCAGTAGCTAACATTCACATGAAACACAAACCTGAGTCCGCTATTTTGTCGGCAATGACGCCGATTCTGTTGTTCACAAACTAAACTAATTTTAAGTTATGTGCATCTTTTTCTTTCCATTTCGTTAAGAAAAGGATAGATGATAACATTTTAATTTAATCCTGTCAAAATACGATATTCCATAGACAGTTTAGACGCGATTATAAACATGACGACTAAAAATACGCCAGTTTACGTCAGGAGCGCACTAATTTGACAGGTCTAAACTGACATTTTATCTTCTGTCCTTTTCTTATAGAAATGGAAAGAAAAAGATGCACATAACTTAAAATTAGTTTAGTTTGTGTGTGTTTGTGTGTCGCTCAACAGTTTACGATTGCTCTTAAAAGCACTCAAAAAAGTAAAGAAAATTAAAAAAATCACGAGCCGCTAAATTTTAATCCTCAGACATTAATTTTAACTACAGCCCGCTGTTCTCATTAGACCAAACAATAACAATTCATAGTAAGCAACGATCATTTAATTTAGAACAACCGCGCGTTTAAGCCGCCCAGCTGAACCGTGCCTAACGGCTACGCTAATGACCTAGCGAGCGACTAATCATTCATTTTCATAGTAATGAAATTTAGGTTAACCAAAACAATATTTAATTTCCATTTGTAATATTCTCGCATATTTGCTTTAAACTATTAGTATTGATAAACCGGATTATGATGGCTTATTGAGCGCTTTGTTTAGTATTAAATGAAAGTGGTAATTTAGTGTAATTACATATATTTATTTATTTTGTTATGCCGTTTTGCTACATAATTGTCGTATTCATGAAGCTCTTTGTATTCACAACATATAAATACATACATAAAGTCCGGAGATGTAATCAAGAATCAAGTTCTGGAGGGAGATAGAAAATTTCGTGTGATTATTATAATTTTCACGATTGACTCTCTATTACGCAATTACTTAGAACTACGTAGATGAATACTTTAATATCTTTCATCCGCATTTTAGAGCTTAAAATGATTGCTGCAGATTGTCCGAAAGGTATAACGTGGGCCCTGTTACACACGCAACTTAAGAAACATGTGTGAGTTTTATTCAGTAGAAGACATTCGATTGTTTTCCAGTTGCAAAAAAGTCTTAAAAATTATTAAAAACATTTGCAATCCCAATTTCAACACAGTTCCGTGTCCGTAATAATAATATCACAAATTACATTTTAAATGTGGCCCTCACAACGACACGCACTTGACCGCTTTTAACACTACACTTCAAACCTCAAATTAAGGCCCGTCCCTCGGGGAACATTGCAGTTTAAAATACTTTGTATGTGTTTGAATATTTTAGTAGCAACTACCTCGTGAGCGAACCAATCAGCGAACCCCATTCTATGTGTGGGTAACCCAGTATTACCGTGAAATATTTTAGTGTGTGCGAATTTTGAAGGTTATGTAAGTGAGGTGAATTTGTTTTCTTACAGCACCGGTTTTGTTTAGGTGTTGTTGTTACACGTGAATATTTGTGGCGTAATGAATTTTAAAATGTGTGGCGTAATTTCCCTTGACTGTTACCTGTTCTATAAGCGGAATTCGTTATGAAAGTTTCTAACATGGATGCTATTTAAACGCGGTTGGTTTGTTCCGCTAATTTCAATATGTCATCAAGGAATTGTATTGTTAATTAAGTGATAACGGGTTCTGTTCTTGTATTTTAATAACAGTGTAGTTAAACTGTTCAAAAATCAGATATCTGTGGGAACATTAATGTTTTAAGTTCAGTTTACATTGTGTTAAAGGCTTATTCAAATTTACACTTACCAAATCGCTCTAAAACAGGGCCATTGTACGCTCTACTATGAGACTGTAAGATGACAAGCTACCGGAGATGACTTCAGGGAATACAAAGGTCTCAGTTAGGTCTTACATCGTTATATATAAAATGTATAAGGGCTATAGAATCCTCAAGTCGATCATATCTGAAGGCAGTATCGTAAACGTTGTCTATAGCCTTACATATATTATAACCTTTAACATTAACGTTATCAAAATTGCCAACATCATCTCACCTCCCCTTTCAACACTGACAAATTAAATTTCTATTCCCATCTAAATTCCATAAACAAATTGTTCGGTAATTTCAAAACAATTCTCATATCTTATGCTGCGGAGGCTCACAAAAGGCGTTTAAACAGAATTGCTTCCATATATCATAGGCGTTCGGGTGAGGGCACGTTGGTGGCTAAGCGAGAGAGAGACTGCAGCCAAACGAGGTATAAATTACGGCAGATAAGTAAGATTAATGTCCACTTACGAGAAAATGAACTTTAAGTGGTCGTAGACTCTGATATTGACATCGTTTTAGAAGCAGTTCTTCATTGTAATGTGCTTTTAATCTTACTTTACTCAAATTCATACCACTTTACTCATTGTATCATAGTTGCTTAGATACCTATGGATTTTCAGATTATCTAGACAATACACTAAATCTCAATTCCACTGATCATCATCATCGACCTTTTTAATCGTCCCACTGCTGGGCACAGGTCTCTTCTTATACAGAGAAGGATTGAGCGTAATCACCACGCTTGTTCAATGCGGGTTGGCGATTTCAGACTTAAAGTCCAGATTTCCTCAAGATGTTTTCCTTCACCTTCAGTCATTGGTGTCCAAGATATACTTAGAAAGTACATATAACTTCAGAAAAGTTACATTGGTACTTGCCTGACCTGGAATCGAACCCGCGCACTCATACTTGAGTGGCTGGTCTTTTAACCACTAGGCCACCACGACACTTTGACACAATTCCACTCAATGATTATTTAAAATTAAAACTTTCTTTTGCATCATATACTTCTGTGTCATCTATAGTCAAAAGTTAATTCTCTCACCTCGCAACATCAGTTTCAAAAATAACCGCGTTCATTTCTCGCTCATTTCCTTCCATAACATCGCCTTTACGGCATCGTGCATCGATTCAATTACCCATATATCTTGAAGGTATGTAACATGGGTTCGTGGGAAGGTATTTTTTATTCCCTTTGACCATCAAATATGGGATGATCGGTTTTCTGTCTGTTTCCGTTGGCTATTGTTTGATTTTGCTATTGCATGATCCATTTCACTTGGCGCGCTTTGCTTTTGTTTTTTAGGAACTGGTAAACAGTAAACACAATAACAGATATACATATGTAGAAAAAAGGAAGGCGGCATATATAAACGTCTTTTTATAACTTAGGTTTCACACTCGTAAAGAATTATTTTTTTATTATTTTATTTTACTAAGTCCTTATTATTGTTCCTTTTTTAAAAAAAAAAACTCAATAAGTTTCGGCCAGCACTTTACAACGAGGTAGAAACAGTAAAAGAACCTTAATTAATCACTTACCAGGATACACTTTTACCTTTTCGTAAAATTTCCTCTGAACTAGATTAAAACGTGGCAAACTTAAAATGCCAGGGGAAGGTACACCACTTACATAAGGAAGTCTTAAGGAAAAAGATGGTGGAAAATTAAAAAACTTCAAAAACAATTAATTGTCACAACCTCGTCCTTTAGATGTTTCTCGTAAGAAAATACCGGAAAAATATTTTGTTTCTAATTTATTTTACCTGTACCTTGGAGTCACGTTGGTTGGTACATCATATTGTTTTTTCCTTATTTGTTATTACTTTTGACAAGCAGATGGGAAATTTTTAATGAAGGTAGTTAAAATGAAGACTGATAAAATATTCATTCCTTAAACCAGTACAATTTACTAATGGCTATAAAAGTATCTCTCGTTTTTTGTCAATCAAACATTATCTTGAGCAGTGGTAGCCAAATGACAATGGCCGGGACTTACCAGTTGGGGGCGCGGGTTTGAACCTAGAGAGTTGCTTTCATCATCATCGTCATCATTTCAGCCGATAGACGTCCACTACTGGACATAGGCCTCCCCCAAGGATCTCTACGAGGACCGGTCCTGCGCTTCCCGCATCCAGCGGTTTCCCGCGACCTTCACTAGGTCGTCGCTTCACCTTGTCGGGGGCCTACCCACGCTACGTCTGCTGGCGCGTGGTCGCCACTCGAGAACCCTTCGAGAAAGAGGTCAATCGTCGAATCCAACTCGGCTGGGCTGCTTTCGGATAACTACGTAGAATCTTCTCGTCCGAAATACCGCAGGTTCTCAAGACAATAGTTTTCGATCAGTGTGTGTTGCCAGTGACGACTTATGGAATTGAGACGAAGTCGCTAACAATGGGCCTTATAAGAAGGTTCAAGTTCACTCAAAGAGTAATGGAGAGGGCTATGCTTGGGGTTTCACTGCGTGAACGAGTTGCTTTACTTTGTGCAAATTACTTCATTACTTCATTACCAGTGCTCTCAAAATGGTAAAGGATAAGATTGTGATAAATTAGTATGTCTTTCTAATCAAACAGTTGAAGACATGTGACATTTATCAATCCGCACTGAGCCTGTGTGTTGTTTTGTTTATAGCCCTCACAAAGAGGAGACCTATGGCCCAACTGTGTGAAAATTATAGACTGATTCTTAAGTTTTTTTTATTGTTGGCCCACACTAGGTACTATTGTTGTATTGTAAGTGCTTGAGATATTTTATTAAAATACTAGCTTCCGCTCGCGACGAACATCACGTTGCGACCAATAGGAGCAGCGTATACCAAAAATTTAAAATGTATGCTGTATATTATGATGTAGAAGTATAATGATGTATGTATCTATAGAAATTGAGTCTTTTGGTGTTAAAATAAGATGTTCAAATAACTAACTCCTAACTAGTGGAGTTAATTGTTTGAACATTTACATACAAACTCTTCAGCTTTATATATTAGTATAGATCATTACACATGGTACATAAAACAACTTACAACACGCCATATTAGTTCTTATACATAATCGTGAGATAAATATACCAGCTAGACAAAGTAGGCCGTATTCAGAAATTATTTATGAAGTAGTGACCGTAGTGTAGGGCTAAAATAGACCAGTGACACGTGGAGTTCCTACATTATGCAGGGTGTTCCCTTCGCTCGGGAGTTTGTTGACAACATAGTAGTTATAAAACCTTTTATAAGTAACTCCCTTCGTATAGTCAAGTAAAAATAGTATAAAAAAAACTAACATCCTCCTCCTTCTCATCAAGTAGTTCCCCTCATTGCTAAGGGTCGTGATTTTTACGATAGTTCGCCATTTGTTACGATCCCTGGCCGCGAGTATAGCATAATGCAGGCCAGTGATCAGATATGAACGAATTTGGTCAATCCACTTTATTGAACTGCAACCTCTAGAACGTCGTCAATCTAACTTTCCAGTAACCATCAGATGTTAGAGGTTGTCTCTATCTTTTCTGGCAATATGGTCAAATTATTCTAAAATTCTTTGAAGACAAACAGAGGCGAGTCTTATTGTGACACCCAGGTCTTGAAGGATTGACTGATTTGTGCGGAATGCTGTCCAAGGAATTCGAAGCATCTTTCTCCAGCACCACAACAAAAAAACTAAAATAAAGCATACAAACTTATAAGCAGCACCTTTGTACTCAGATCTTCATTTTATTGTATCTTTATGTATTTTATTGTGTGTGTTGCCCCAACGTATTTCAAGTTGCAGAGATATCACTTCTATAACATTTAAGTAAAACTCAGAATGACTAAGTAATACTATTATAGAAATTATAAAAACAAATGTTGTGGTAAATAGAACTGTAGGTTCTTCAGGTGTTGCTGTTATTAAATAATACACGAAGGTACACCGGGAAAGATAGTTTATTTCACAGCAGACAGTCACATTCACAATAGGTTACACAACACAGAAGAGTACCATAGAAGAAGAAGGAGTGATATGGAGATTAGACTATAGCTTAGATTAGAAATAACGAAAGTACATAAACACAATATTAAGCGCGGAGGAGCTAGCATGCGACAGCGAACGTATTGGTCAGCGGACTGGCGGCGCGGGCGCGCGAGTGAAATATATGATGGTGCCGTCTCGCTCGCCCTCATAGCGCGTGAGACTCGCCGAGAGAATAATAGGGCACGTCATAATATGGCTGCCGGACAAATATGAAATATCTACTAATATATAAAATTTGTTTGTATTGAAATGTCAAACTTAAACTTAAACATTGGTTGACACTTATGTCAAGTGTCACTACAGAACTTTAATTTCTTTGAATTAAAGTTACTTTTTAATTAATTCATAGCTGTTTACTTTTTTGGGAAATTAATCTAAGATGTACAATAAATCGAAGGTGTAAATTTATGCCTTCCTAGGGAAAGAATAATCTTCTTCTTCTTCAGCCTATAGAAGTTCACTGCTGGGCAAAGGCTTCCCCCAAGGTTTTCCATTACATTGGGTAAGTTTGTCATAATCCCCACGCTTGGTAGATGGTTTGGAAGCTACCACGTGAGTTGTCAGGTTTTGAGGGTGGTGGTGGTAAAAGAGTTAACATAAATTAAAACGCTTTGCTGGGTGCATATCTACGACTTACAACTTCTAAGTCACTGCTGTTACCACTCAGCACTGTTCTAGATTATAATTATTGACTTAAATTTTGCATCATCATGTCATCTACGACTACCGCTGAAAAAGAACACTGGGCATCTGTTATTTCTTTTTGTGTTTGTGACTCTTTTTAGCCGTTTTTTTCGTAATAAATGTGTTTTCTTTCTTTCTTATAGGTTTTCTTGATACAAGACTCGAAGGACACTTCAATTAGATTCCAAACGACCCCAAAAGGTCAAGAAACCCATAATTCTTCAACAATTAAGATTCCTCACACTCTTTCTGCCCTAAATCAAAGCCAGGCCTTATTGAGTTTAGTTCGTACCTGGCTTTTTACGTATTTTTTTTTTTACGTTCGGGCCTTACCTTCGTAAAGTTTATTACGAATCCTTATTGGAAAAACCTTCGATAAAACAAGAATTAATTTTTAATACAGAAACGGGCGTTTTTACTGATGAGATTATATATTTCTCGTCTAAATTTTTGTCAACGTCCAAATCTGCGATACTTATTTTTTCATAAAAGGGGATTTTTTTTTCTGAATTTTAAATGATCCATTCAAAATTTATATTAAAGATCTTTGTGGTGTATGTTAAGAATTATTTTGTTGGCAGATACAGACACCGGCACATTTTCAATTCTTTTTCAGCAGTAAAATTTTCCTATCAACTTTGAACCTAATGCTTTAGCAACAAATAAGAAATTCTAATAAAAAAAATTGTTTAGGTTATAATAGGTAGTTTGCTAAGCAAATGGAGGTCAGATTTCACAATTCAGTTTTTAGCTGGTTGTCAAACTTTCTGACTACCAGTACCGGCAACAAAAGATCCACCAATAACAGCCGAAAACAACAGTTCAACATGCTCCCCGAATACCGGAAGATTCTATGTATGTTTTGGTTGACCACCCATCCTTAGACCGACATGGACAAGGGTTGCTTAACCTTGAAGATTGACCCGTGGGACTGTTTTATTTAGCCATGGGCCCCTTTCTTATATGTATTATCAATCATCATCAACCTTTTTATCGTCCCACTGCTGGGCACAGATCTCCTCTCATACAGAGAAGAATTGTATGTTTTATGTTCCATGTTTTTTGTTCGATGTTTGATTGGTGTACAATAAAGAATAAATAAATAAATAAAATTGAGCGTAATCATCACGCTTGCTCAGTTCGGGTAGGCTATTTCAGACTTTAAGAGCAAGTTTTCTCAAGATGTTTTCCTTCACCTTGTAATCAGTCATTGGTGTCCAAGATATACTTAGAAAATACATATAACTTAGTAAAGTTACACTGTTACTTGCCTGATCTGAAATGAAATGAGAGACTTGTATTTTAACCACTAGACCACCATTAATTTATCAATCAAGTATTAATTAACTCAAATAACTAAGTCAAATAAACAGTATTTAGAATTAACTACTTTTAATCAGTCTTAATACACACAAATAATCGTTCAAGGCATAATATACATACATTCCACTCCCATCGCTCCAATAACAGTCCACCATTAATACAAACGTCAGCCGAACATTAACCAACAATTCGACAAAGATATATTACATCGATCAATTAGTTCTTGTTTAGTTCTAGCTATTATGAATACAACACGGAGGTCATAGTGTCAGACAACGTCGTTTATGAAAGGCCCCCCAAAACTATGAGTAAAGAAAACCTCGTCCGAACCAAAAGGATAATAAACATTAGGTATACACATGACCAAATAAAATATGAAATTTCACATAATCATTATAGTAACAATACTAATGAATTTTGATATAATCTTTTTTGCCGAATTAATTCCAGCTTTCCCAAAATTTCCCTTTCTACGTCCCTTCCCTGTCCCTGTATACGTCCTTCTGCTTATTTCTTGTAAAAGTAAAAATCAATACGATTTCGTGGAGAATGATGTGGGTTATGTGTTTGTTTACTATTATACATTAGCTGATTTAAGTCATCATCATTATCAACCTTTTTATCGTCCCACTGCTGGGCACAGGTCTCCTCTCATACAGAGAAGGATTGAGCGTAATCACCACGCTTGCTCAATGCGAGTTGGCGATTTCAGACTTAAAGTCCAGGTTTCCTCAAGATGTTTTCCTTCACCTTCAGTCATTGGTGTCCTAACTTTTCTAAAGTTATATGTACTTTCTAAGTATATCTTTACTTAGAAAGTACATATAACTTTAGAAAAGTTCCTGACCTGGACCTGACCTGACCTGGAATCGCACCCGCACACTTATACTTGAGAGGCTGGTATTTTAACCACTAGGCCACCACGACTTGGCTAGCCCACCACGACTTGACTAGGCCACCACGACTTACTTGCTTATTTAATTGGTATTGTAAAAAAAAAATAATGTTTCGTAAATAAATCGTGAAAGTAGTTTATATAGGCCTCTATAGTTAATTATGAGGTATTAAACCCTTTGAAAAAAATTTCACAAAGTAAAATTTTTGTTCGAAGTCATAATTGGTTTTGCTTTGATTTAATTAAGAGTAATACTCGGAATATCGTCTAAGTTTCGTGAGTTTCTGATGTTAGTTTAATTCTATTAGCGTTGATATCATTGTTTCTAATTGATTCTGTAGGTCGGAGTGTAATTTCTAAGAGAAAATCAGAGCTTAATTAATATTAAATGGATTTCATAATTGATGAAAATATTCTCTAAATTTCTGTTACATTAAATTCAATTCAGGTTGCTAAGGCTTAAAACAATAATATGAACAAATATATAAAAATAAGTGAAATATTAAGAAAGTAAAGTGGTATCAAAAGATATCTATAGGAAGTTTGGCCCAAAAGTCTGGCCATTAATGCCACATCATACGGCAAGATTCTTGTATTTTTAATTTCATTTATCCAAATCAAAACCTATAATTATGTAGATAAATTAGAAACTTAAATGTAATTTAAAATGATTTAAATACTTCAGTAAAGTTATTCTCTACACAATAAAATTCAGTACACGTCACAACTTCAAACATTTTGATTACTTGTTCACTAATGCTAATCACTCTGAAATCGACTTAGATTTCATAGAAATAAAGTTAATATTCGCAAAACTTAATATAGAGTGTGGGTGAGCAACCCTTTCTCTATCTTTTAACTCTTAGATTTAAATTACGAAGAAATCCAAAATTTTATGGTTGAATAATTCCATGCTAGGCGAATTTTTTTTCCTGACCCTACCTGTTTACGCAAATACTTGCGCACTAAAATGGCTAAAATAGGGTCACACTAAAATCTTCTGTTTTTATATTCTGTAATTTATTTGGATTACATAATAAACGTAATTCAATAAAAATATTCTATTCTACTTGATATATCAGTAAATAAAATCTGCATTTTTTTTAAACTAGTGTTAGGGAAGACCGGCCCTCCCACTTCAAGCTTACTACAAAAGGCGAGGGCTACCCACGCTCACTCTCTTTCTAGAATCATCACTCCGAGCGCTGACATCGTGCAAACTCTGTGAGACCTGTATTTTCCATATTAATTTATAGCTTATCGTTTTATAATTTATAAATTTACATTTTGTTGTGTCCTGAGTGATTGTTATTTAGTTCCTACATAAATTAATAAGTTCTGGTTGTAATTGTAATTCAAATGACTAATACACGAACATTAGAACGTCTACCTCCTGATTTGTTTCTTTGAATAAACACCAATTCTGATCGCTAAAAATAGAATATATTTGTTTTTCGATTACACAATCTCTGTAATCGAAATTTAAGAAATATCCATTTTGTTTTTTTAATTTGTACGCCTGCAAAGCAAAACATAGTGATACAACAGAAATTTTATACCCTGTACCATATTACCTATGTACAAACAAAATACTTTGAATTTGACTTTGTTTTAAAATAATACTTAAACTTTCCACAATACTGATCCCTTAACACTTATTCCAACTGTTATTCGTGAATCTTTGAAATCATATTACTCAGTAACAAGGCTGTGGAATTAGAAAAGCCTTCGATCCATCTAAAATACTGGTAGTCGTCGGCGCTGAGCTGAGCTGGCCCACCATTTTTTTTTTCTTTAAACTTTACCCCACACTTGGAGATTCTCCTGTAGCGTGGGTGCGTTTACAAGCTCACAAACAGCCAGATTCGGAGTTGCGAGAAGACTATGTATAAAGATGATGACTTTGATGCGAGGCGCAGTGGTCCATTTCCACAATAAATTACATAGAATGTTACTCGGTGTACCATTCTCGTAAAATGAGTTGATGAAAATGGCGCCCGTATATGTGGTTTATTTGCGTTTCGCAGTTGTTTTATGTTGGCCAATTAAACTATTGACCGTGCAAAGAGGTAATCCAGTGAAAAGGCAAAAATTACGGTGTCATATCATGAGAATGGGCAGTAATAAGCAACTTTTATGTTTGTACTTAGCATCATCAAAGGAAATCGTAAAAGGGGACCAACAGATTATCGGATGATAAGTTACAGTTGGGCATGCCATAATAGCGACGATAAGTTTCCTCATTGAGGAGGAGCTAGAGAGGCGCCACGGCGTCCTCGCCTTCCGCCTGATGCAGGTATGGCAGGCACCAGACACAGCTGTTTCGGCAGGTTCCTGTTCTGGCGATAAGACAAGAGGAAACACCAGGGTGTCGCCACTGTAGAGATCGCCCTGTGCTCAAAATCTCTGCCAATCTGTGGGCTGCTCGGTGAAGCTTACCGTTGAGGTCTGCCTAGCTTAGGCGGAGCACCACTTTATCCTCCGGCCCTAGTCTAGGCCATGGTCCGGAGCGAGAGTGCATGACTTGCCTTCACCTTCTTCTGCAAAGCCGGTGATGTTGGCAAAGTGGAGGCGGAGCGAGTGGGATTCTCAGCCCCCTTACGCCTTCAGCCGCTGCAGGCGATGCCCTGGTTTGGTGACAACATCAAACTACCAGGCGAGTAGTGGGCAGCACCAAGACCAAGCCCGGGTCCACGTAGCGTTGTTTCATGCGCGCCACAAAGAGATGTCAGCACATCGTGATGGGGTCCACGAAGACCGCTGCCTGCCGTAGCTGCGGGTTCTTCGTAAGAATGCAGGATTAGCGGATGGATCGGGTTTTAGCCAGTAAAAGTCTGACACGCCCTTCCTCTCTGCCCAGAACGGGAGAGGTCATTTGACAAATTCCTATCCTTAAAAATTATAAGTTTATAGTATGAAAATTGAAATAATCTCGCACAAATTGGGTTCGATCGAAGAGTGGGTTTATGGATTAATACAGACACAATTGTTGGGATTTCTAATAATCTCCGCAATTTAATTAGAAAGGGATAACTAAGGGCTACTCAGGAGTTTTCCCCTTCACTACAGTGTGATTTTAATAGCAACAACGTTACATAAGCCCAAATTAGACCAGATGGTAACAGAACCGACGTTAAGCTCACATCGATGGACCGGCTTACAATCTATGTCAATCTGTGACGAAGCTAATTGACCACAAGCTCCTTATAACCAGCCATTCGGATCATAGGAATCTAATCTATATTTGACACAAACGGTATTCATAACAATGTGGGTAGCATATTATATTATTTGAATACAAGTCTACCCTAGTGAAAATATTAATTATTTCAATTGAATAAGCCAAACTATTCATCCGTGTATACTCGTGTAGGAATATGTGCAAAGTCAATGGATTGTAAACTCAATAACTGCTGATAAGTGATAACTACCTATTCAATAACTACTGATACTAGTTTGATACATTGTATAAGTAGATTTTAAGCCAATTACCAAGCTGACTTCAGTTGCAAGGGTTATTAAATCATGGGTTGCTTTTGATAACTACAGCTTTCCTATAACACTGATCAAACGCTACTAATCAATATCCTTAGTGTAAGATTACTGTCTCTTTGTCTAAGCCAAAGCCTGGAGCACATGCGAAGAGTAGACAACCTATCGGTGTTCTATAGAAAGCATTTTGGAGAGTGTGCGAGGGAATTGTATGATTTGATTCCTCATCTCGGTTCCATCATCGGACGAGTCGTCGTACGGCGAGTTTCCACGCTTACGATGTTGACACCACAACGATCATAACGAAGCATTTCGCCTCGTCTATCATACCGCGAACTTCGAGGGACTGGAACAATTTGCCAGCGGCGGTGTTTCCGTCGGACTACAATTTGAGTGTCTTCAAGGCTAGAGTGAATAGGCTCTTAATTAATTGGCGCGCTTTATCATCAACCATTGCATCACTGCTTACCATCAGGCGGAATTGCGATCAAGCACTAGTTTATAATTTATATAAAAAAGCCGGCAGGGTAATTACGTAAAACACTATCAGGGGCTGTTATTATAATAGTATCTGAATCATCGATCAGTGATCTCATAATGGTCGATTTTGACAAGTTTCGTAATCTACTAACAAAATAGCGTCACTATGTCTTTCCAGTTGTCAATCATTGACACTCTACTCAATATTAATAAATGTACAAATTGAGTAGTACTTTTGGCAAATAATTTTTACTAACAGGTTTTATAATAATGGCAATGCGGCAATGTCATTCTATTAACATTTCATTATGAATCGACTGACCGCATTAATCGATCATTATGAATTTAGCAGATTACCAACTTTTTAGCACAAGGACAATGGAATCATGCTGGAATGACAGTTTATGAAAATAGCAGACTAGGGCCCCAGTAGCTATTGGTAGCATTTTTACAATTCAACAACATTCATTGCATAATAAACGTTGCTAAGCAGACACGATTTTCGAACACCTGGAGCAATGGATTGGCAATATGCTTCAAAATTATAATAATAGTATCTTACGCAATTAGGGCGCAGGACCGTTAAAATTTTCACAGATTCCCTTATCCACAAACTAAACCAAATTGAAGTTTTTTTTTTAATAATTATAAACTAGCGCTTGACCGCCATCCCGCCTGATGGTAAGCAGTGATGCGATCGTTGATGGTAAAGCGCGCTAGTTTATTAAGAGCCTATTCACTCAGAAAAACTGAACGAATAGGAAGGAAGACGGCAGTTGAGCGAGGTGATGCAATGTTAAACCCAACAACACGACCAACGATGCTGCGCCAAAGGGAGATTGATCTGAAGATCCTCCGCGACCAAACTTCCAACACAACAACATTAGGCGCATCGTACCCGGCACACATCGCAACACAACTGCTCAGACCCGTCCTCCGTACGGCTTCACCAGACATCATGCCGGAACACGACAAATCGCTTGGCGGCAAGGCTTTGTCTGGTGGACGTCTGCCGGCGGCCGATGTTCAGTGTATCTTTTAATTTATATTTCATTAAGAAAGAAAAAGAAGATAAAATATCAGTTTGGTCCTGTCAAATTAGTGCGCTCCTGACGTAAGCTGGCGTATTTTTAGTCGCCATATAATTTATAATCGCGTCTAAACTGTCTATGAAGTATCTTAATTTGACAGGTTTGAACTTAAATGTTCTTTCTTCTTTTCTTTAGAGTGAATACTACTTAGATACCACAATTTTGCCAATAATACGTGTAACGAATTATATAAATTCTTTAAAGAAAAATATTGCACAACAATGGCGGATATCGCCAATGACAGTTGAAAAAACGGCCGCGTGAGCCGACTACGAGGAGATTTGATGCAAAGCCATGATGTGGCCACTATGTTGCGATATAAAAAAATAAAACTTTCCCTCCTCAAAAAAAAAAAAAATGAAAAATTATAAGTTAAGAGTATGAAAATTGAAATAATCTCGCACAAATTGGGTTCGATCGAAGAGCCGAGAGATCGAACGGCCGCGTGAGCCGACTACGAGGAGATTTTATGCAAAGCCATGATGTGACCACTATGCTGCGATATTACAATGTTCTTTATGAACTATTCACTGAATGCACTTTTTACTACATAAACCACGTGCTTTTATTTAGTAAACGACACTATAAATAATTTAAAAGTCCAATGAAAAGAAAAATGAGCGTGACATTCGTCTAAGCTTTAACGTCAAAAACCCATCAAATGTTATCTTCTATCCTTTTATTAATGAAAGAGAAAGGAAAATATGCACTGAATCGGAACAATATATTTCTTTTGCTTATATAATATTACAGATAGTAAAATAGAACTTCTTTTATAGGTAGTGGTAGTGAAAGAGTCTGAATCACACCTGACCTTTTTGTTAGACATATCACTAGCAAACTAAGTCCTTTAAATATAAATTCTAGCTCAAATATATACACTTTTCAACACAAAGTATAACACAATTTATGTTTTTCTTAACATCTACCACGTCGCTCAAACAAAATTACCCACGTGCAACTTTGTAAGTAAAGTTTAGAAGATTTTGAAGTAAGCCAGGTGTTGGCTGAGGAAGGAGAACTAGTACCTTAAAACGAGTTGGTGAGCGAGCTATGAATGTGAGGCGGTGACGAACCGTTATTCGCTGGTATCTGTATACGCCATAGACAATATAGACATATAATAATGGACATGCCGTACGCTTATGATCTGCAGTATTTTTTTTGGTTTGAAAAGAGTGAGAGAGATGGCCTATGCTTTCGGTCTAGCTCTATCTCTCTCCTCATAGATTATTGATGATTTTGAGACAGATAAAGATAGATCGAAACTTCGTTTACTCTCTTTATTTCGGAGTGTCACAATTCTCATCCCTAAGGCTTGTCCATTAGTGTATGTTATCGATGGTATACGCCTATACCATCCAGTCTAAACATTTCACTAACCAAGTTAGTCAAGTAATCTCTTGGCGAGTGAGCTACCTGCCTAGCGATATTCTCTGAACAAGTAGGTTATCCACGATAGTGTATGTCTTTGTTTTAACGAAACTCTCGCCGGGGATATGACTAGTCAGCGAATAAATATTATTATGTATGTCTTTTTCTTACCTTCTTAAGTGAGAAATTAGTCCCTCGGCGAGTGGTTTGCCTGCCAGCGAACTTCGCTGAATAAGTACGTATAAAATACAAGTTATTGTCATAGAGATAAAATACTCTCGATGTGAACGATTAGCGATTAAATATTAATAGGTATTCAAGATGAGAACTGTTTATGGAACCCAAAATATAAACCCACTTCCACTTTCTTCTTCTTTTTCGTTTCTTTATGGTAACCCTACTGCTATGTCCACTCATTATATGTTTCTGTTTTTCTTACTTTCATGAATTCGAGAATAGTGGACATTACGCAAACCTACCTACAACCTACCTACAGTAAACCGAGCGCAATATTGCTCAATTTTTTATCCTTGTCGCACTGAGTTATTTAAATGTAACAACTGGGAATTCACTTTTCTGTAATACATATCAAAATTATCTTTTGTTTTTTTTCAACTATAGAAAATGAAATGAAATCGTTTATTAAGCAAGTAGGACCACTAATCATTTTTACACGTCATGTTTTTTTTTTTTAACTAGATGAAGCCGGCATTTCCTAACTGACTACCTCTGAGAAGAAATAGCCGAAACAAACTCAGGGATCATCGTCTTTTTTCAAGTCCAAACATTAAAAATGAAAATATTTACAATAATTTACGTTATAATTGCGCATATTGCTTAATAACAATGCTTAACAGAACGAGCAGCTCAGTCCCAAGCGTTTTTGTCTCCTAAATAATCTGTGATTTTATAATACCCCTTTTAGCAAAGTTTGGCCTTTATATAGTTTTTTATATCGTTTAATGGGTAAGTTTCGAATGTTCGAAGGTGGGTATATTATGGCTTTCTACGACAATTCAAAAGTCGATGATTTAAAGAAACTGCTCTGCAAACGTATTGCAAGTTTGAAGGAGAAAATACAGATTTGGCGATAAAGGTAGGATAGTAAAGACAATTGACTGAATTGTGCTCTTTTTTAACTAAGCTATCGACTATATGGTTTAGGTTTGAATTATGATCAACCGCATACGACCCGAGACAACGTAGCAAGTCAAACTCAATAGTTTAATGAATTGATATTCTTAGAACATAAAGGGATTAATTAACAGACAAGAATTTATTGCTAAAATTCTTCAATTAAGAGGTAGGCGTTATCTTGTATAATATAGATACAATTATCTAAGAAATCTCGGATCGTACTGAAAACTTATTATAAAATTTAATTGGTATTGAATTCTTTGAACGTTACGCAAAAACCAATTATGAACTCAAAGCCAGGTCGGTATAGATAACCGGTATTAACTGACTTCTGATAATACAAAAATGTTATACAACGCGAGGTTAACTAAAACTGGAAATATTTAATTTCATGTGTAGCCGTGTGTACTTCAATTACTTCAAATCACAAGAATAATAAATTGAAGAAACAGATCATAAACTCCATGCATAACTGAACAGCTGTAAATGAACATAACGATACATCATAAACGTCTCACAAGTCTGTACTTACGTACATACAAACTCGGAAACAGTAAGCAAAGCAAAGTGCTAAACTTGATTTCCAATAGTTGGCGCTCGATATAACTTGGCTTCATAGATTTATGAGGAAAACGTGATCCATTCTGCATTCACATAGAAGCTTACGTTTTGTATGCAAAACTTATAGACACGTAAATGTTTCTTTTATATAGTCTGTGGTTATCATACTTCGAAATATAGTCTGTGGTTATCATATTTCTGCGACCATCGACATTTATAATAATGGACATGCCTTACAGATGAGAATTGTGGCACTCCGAAAGTAAGAGAAACGAAACGTTTCGTCTATCTTTCTCTCTCAAAATCATGAATCATCTATGAGAAAAGAGATACTGCTAGACCGAAAGCATAGGCCATCTCTCTCATTCTTTTCAAACCCAAAAATTACTGCAGATTATACCTATGTGTACGGCATGTCCATTAGTATTATGTCTATGTCTGCGACCCTAAAGAGTTAATCCGCCATATTGGTTTTTGAAGCATTTGCTAGAAGGTGTAATATGCTTTTGGCTTTGTATGACTTTGAGCCGTGATTTTAACTGTCTGGTACGTATAAGTCTTGTAGTAAGTCAGCTTTTTATAGGAAGAGAGATATTGGTTTCATCATTTCAGCCGAAAGACGTCCACTGATGGACATAGTCCTCTCCCATGCGCCTCCCGCATCCTGCGGTTTCCCGCGACCTTCACCAGGTCGTCGGTCCACCTTGTCGGGGGCCTACCCACGCTACGTCTTCCGGTGCGTGGTCGCCATTCGAGAACACGTCGGGCCCATCGGGCATCGGTACTACGGGCAATGTGTCCAGCCTACTGCCACTTTAGTGTTACAATTCTTCGGGCTATGTCGGCTACTCTCGTTCTTCTGCGGATCTCCTCATTCCATAGCTCTCTCCATTGTCCTTTGAGTGACTTTGAGCCTTCTTATAAGGCCCATTGTTAGCGACCACGTCTCAATTCCATAAGTTCCATAAGTTTACCACCTCTTTATATTAATTTTATATCGAGATTGGTGATATATGTAAAAAATTTTGAAACTCCGAAATAAGAAGCCTACATAAATGAGTTTGCCAGCCCCTTTCTCTTCTTATTTTTTTCATGACCAGCAAAAATTTCTACGTTGTAACCCGTTAGGTATGTATAGTTTACGAAATCTTAATAAGTGCGCAAAACTTTTTATTAAAATCGAAATCGAAGTTTTTAATAAAAGATCAGCACTCTTGGCAACAGCAAGCTTGGGACTGAGCTGCTCGCTCTGTTAAGCATTGTTATTAAGCAATATGCGTAATTATAACGTACATAAATTATTATAAACATTTTCATTTTTAATGTTTGGACTTGAAAAAAGACGCTGATCCCTGAGTTTGTTTCGGCTATTTCTTCTTAGAGGTAGTCAGTTAGGAAATGCCGGCTTCATCTAGTTAAAAAAAAAAAACATGACGTGTAAAAATGATCGGTGATCCTACTTGCTTAATAAACGATTTCATTTCATTTCTGATTCTCTCTCCCTCTTCTTCATCTCTAAACTTCAATTACAAATTGCGAATTGTTTGGCCTAGGTTACAATAATTTATGGAGGAGCAGCGCCGTGTCCTCACAAATGAAGTAGGAGGCGACCTGACGCTGCCGGCAGTAGTGCGGAGAATGGTCGGCAGCGCAGAGTCATGGGACGCAGTGGTGTCCTTCTGCGAGGACATAATGTCGCAGAAGGAAGCTGCGGAACGGGAGAGGGAGATCTCAACTCCCCTCCCGGGCCGTAGAAGATGCACCGGGCGCTGAGGAAGTCCAGGGGCGAGGGACATGGGGAAGTCCTCGCCCCCTATTCGATGGGCCCCGAGGCGTGCGCCTAAGAGGCGATGCACGGGTTAGTTTAACACCCCACTACTCCGTGCAGGAGAAGAGGCCCGACAGACCGGGCCAGCACGAGGGTGTGGGGCCGTGGAAGAATTTAGACTCCCGCGGCCCCATGAGCGCTCGTGATAGAAGAGCCACCGGGGTGGTTTTAGTCAGTAAAAGTCTGACAGATATAATGAAAAATCACAAAGTTATGAGCGTGCTATTTTACTTGGTTGTCCCAATAAAAATATGGGCAAAGTGCGCTGGCGGGTGCGCGCGGTGCTTTGACCTCTGGCGTCAGCTGTGGCACGCGGAGCAAGTAACTCACTCTGCAACAATTGTTAAATTGGAATCGATTCAGTTTCTTAGTCTGAACAAACTATATTAAGGTTTCGCATAAACAAAAAATCACGTTTTATACCCTTTTTTCGTTAGCAAGGGAACGAAAGATTTAATTAAAGAGAATCTGGTAGCATGTGAGCGTCCTACTTATCATTCAACATACATTACAAGGGACCAAAGAAAGTGGGTCAATATGATACTTCTAACTGATGCCAGCTACCCTATTCATTATTAATGCACAATTATTATCCGGAACCCGACATTTTGGTGCACACACCCTAATAGATAATGTAAAGTAAATATGAAATATTATAGGCTTAGATCTTATGCCGTGATAACAGAATTTAGCACAATTATAATGTAACGTCCCCAATGCTGGGCTATACAGTAACATGGCTACATATTATAATATGTAGAATGAATTGAATTGAAAAAATAAATCCAATGAATTCATTGAAAAAATAACTGTAATTTTTACACAGTAAAATTCGCTGTACACTACAAATTAAAACATTTTTAAATCCCTTTCAATAGACTGGTTACACTAAAATCAATTTAAATGTCATTGAAACAAAGTTGACATTGGTTTGACTTGAAATAGGGTGAGGTTGTGTAGCTCTGCGTACTACTATAAACTAAGACTTAGCCTCCTCTGGAATTTCTTCTCAGGCATCAAGCAGATAGGAAATGCTGGCACAACCCAGTTTTAAAATATTGACGTTTAAAAGTGTTTTAAAAGATTTTTTAAATTTAATTTCTTCAGCCTATAGATATCTACTGTTGGACAAAGGTCTCCCCCAAGGCGATAACCGGTCTTGCGCCGCCAGCATCCATCGGCTTCCCGCGACCTTCACCAGGTCATCGGGTCACCTTGTTGGGGTTTTCCCTACGCTGCATCTTTCGGGGCGTAGCCACCACTCCAAAACCTTACTGCCCCATCGGCCATCGGTTCTACAAGCAATGTGCCCTGCCCTCTGCCATTTAATTTTAGCGACTCGAAGAGCTATGTTGGTGACTTTGGTTCTTCTGCGGATCTCCTCATTTCTGATTCGATCACGCATGGAAACTCCGAGCATAGCTCTTTCCATTGCCCTTTTTGTGACTCTGAGCCTACGTATGAGGCCCATTGTGAACGACCACGTTTCAGCACCACACCACGCATACTTAGTGCGGGTTTTTTTTTTTAGTATCCGTCTTCTTTCCTTGTTGCGTAGCAAGAATCGTTCTCTATTATTTAATGTTTTACTAGTTTTCCTTTTTAGTGAGCTGTTTCTTGGGCTTGTGCTTTTTTGGGGCTGCTCTTATCCCCTTTAATCTTTTTATCTCATATTTTTATTGTACATTCTTTACTTACTTACTAACTATTTTCTATTGCTACAATATTTTATAAATAGATTTGTGCGGGTTAAATATGGGACGCTTAACTTGATATCAAATTACATCCAAATACAAGCTATAATTTCGAGATAACTATAATATTTATGTGATGGATAACGCTACTTTTCATCGACCCCTACTCTCTACCCTTGGGTTAATATTTTATGATCCCAATGACGTTGCGGACCTTTGAAGACCTCATTTTTCAAATGCCGATACAGATTGTTTGAATAAATAAAAACATGATATATGAATCAATATGGGATGGAGTGGAATAAACATATTTGATTTAAGATGAACAGATTTTGTGGAACAAAAAAGGGACTTGAGCTAAACATAACATTACAGTAAAAATATTCGGGAACATGTATCCTATTAATCCCATTCTACTATTCTATCAATATTATAAACAAAATTTTGTTACTCTTTCAAGCAAAAAATAATGAACGGATGTTGATGAAACTTTTACAATAACTTCTCCTCCTCAAGTCGTTCTCCTCATTACTGAGGGTCGTGATGTCCCTGTGGAGTTTTCTTCTGCTTAATAATAGTTCGCCATCTGTTACGACCCCTGGCCGCGAGTATAGCATCATGCAGCCGGTGTCCAGAGATGAACGAATTTGGTCAGTTCACCTTATTGGGCTGCAACCTTTAGAACGTCGTCCATCCACCTTCCCAGTAACTATTAGATGTTCGAGGTTGTCTCCGTCCTTTCTGGCAATATTGCCAAAATATTCCAAAATTCTTCGAAGGCAGACAGTAACACAGACAATAACATATGCTGTTAATAGTACAAGTGTGTAATATTGAACACACTACTTCAAGTTAACCTTATAACAACATTATTTCAGTGTAAAAAATTTGGTTTCGAAGTGACCAGCACAATTAAAAAAGTTATAAAAACGTTGTAGCCTAGATTCAACGTTATTGTATAGGAAAAAGTTGCTTTTCTTTTAAATCATGTTTGTGTACACTTTTGACAAATATTTTACAAATGGACGGATGTTTTTATCTTTGTATTCCCACGGGATCGAAATGCGGACAGAATCGTATGGCGCTGCTGTCAAAAAATAAATTAACCAGAAGACCGTCATATTAAATGAAAATCAATTTTTTAAGGGCCACTCGTCCATCCACCTTCATCAACATATTGGAAGATCCTAAAGCCTTCAAATAGCAACAAATCCCGGACGCAAAGCTAATTGGCTCTTTCTATTTCAATCCAGAATCCCATAAATCCGTCGCAAAAAGCCCCGGCATAACCCAGATATGCAAAAATCTACATACAAACTGCAGACTCCGATCGATTCAGCCTCAGGAGACATTAAAAAGATGACAAATGACTCGTTCTATATTCGTTGCAAACGCTTGCTGTAAATCAATAAATGTGCCATTATAGGTGATGAATACTGATGGAAAAATAAAGACGTCTAATCAAGCGAGCATTACAGCGCTGAATCGCTTTAAGATAGAATGTAGGGTAATTGCAGTATTCTGTTATTAAGCTTTGTGGGAGACTAATGTGTTTGTCAAACGATGCTAAGGCATCGGTGGTTTGTACTTGTTGTGGCATTGGCTTGAAGTTTGAAGCTTGAAAATTGTTTGTTTGACGTGTTTCAGGTTGACGGGAATAGTGAAACGAGAGTACGGTGTAACTTTATAATTGGATATCTGAAAGCATTTCCAGTAATTTAAAACGATCAAAATCTAGTTTTCATACTGTTTGTTAGTATAAAAATCATGTTAAACTAAAAACTTGTCAAAATGTATGGAAATTAATGTCATTGTGACAGATTGAGAAGACTGCCTTCCTTTCTGTAAAAGTTATTGAGAATTTTTGATGCGGAAGGAACGAAATGGATCGACTCCTTTGGGCCTACTCCATCTTGAAGAGAGGCCTGCTTTACAGTAATAGGAACACTTTGGCTTTTTATGCTACCTTTGAGTTGTAAATTATCATCTGTCTAGGACTTTGCCAGCTGTGTTGTGATCGGGTTCCAGTCTAACCAGATGTACCTGAATTCCAGAATTTTAGATGGAGCCACTGCTGATCACCATTACCCAATTTCTGGGTAACACTCTTTGTTAAGACAGGTTGTAATTTTCGCTCTTCATGTATCACTCGAAGCATTGCTCCGAAAATGCATTAATTTTTACCTAAAATAGGGATGTAAAATTAACTTTATCTGACAAAGAAAAATCTAAACATCATGACAAAATAATAATCCACTGTTCTATAAATACACGGGTCTCCTAACATAATCCCAATTATATATATAAACAAAACAATTTATACGCCAATTTACACATGAAAAGATTACTTAACACATTTTTCACACTCTAAATACTAATACCCAGCGTGTAAACCACACGACGAAACAAAAAAAAACATTTGACGTTAACGAATTATATTTTTCAAACAATTGTTCTGTGTACGAATCTTCCGGTTACTCGGAAAAAATCTGTCCTTTTTTTGTATACAATACCTATGTATAGTCGACCTCATATTTGCTTGACCACCCGTCGTTATGGGCAACCCAAAGTCCAAAAGCTTTATTTAGAACCGGTGTTGTCAGATAGCATCATGTTACCCAGTATTCTTTTTATTTATAAACTAGTGCTTGACCGCGATCCCGCCTGATGGTAATCAGCGATGCAATCGTTGATGGTAAAGCGCGCTAGTTTATTAAGAGCCTATTCACTTAATGAAACTACGAGGTGATGCATGCAATGTTAAACCCAACAACAACCCCAACGATGCTGCGCCAGAGGGATATTGATCTGGAGACCCTCCATGACCAATCCCCCAAAACGATAACATTTGGCACACATCTCAACACAACTGCTCAGACCCGTCCTCAATACGGCTTCACCAGATATCATGCCGAACACGATTAATCGCTTAGCGGATAGACTTTGTCTGATGGGTGGTAACTTCTGCCAGCAGCCGATAGTATGGTCTACCACCGAGAACCGAGGGTTGTAGACGTCAGATCAGCAGTCATTGCTCTATATAAAATAATTCTGCTGAATCAAGTTAGAATGGAAATGGCACTCTAATTGCGTAAAACACTATTACTATCAATTGGAATCATAATGAAGCATATTGTCAGTCAAGTGTTATAAGTTGTCATAAGTTAAAAAAATTGTTTGCTCAAAAACGTAAACAACGCTATGAATGTTGTTGAAATGTCAAAATTATACACATTGCTACTGATAGTTTGTTACGCAATACCCTGCTGACTTCTACACTGTTGTAAAAAAGGCTAAGTAGACTTATAGTTTTGTTGCCAAAAGTGGTAATGAATTTACGATGTTTAATAAAATTACAATTGACAGGTATGTCTGTGCCCGGACTCCATTATTAATTCATTTAACGAGCTGCGGGGGCAAAGCTTATCTGATTTCTCCCGAATGAAAACGGTCAAATATCGTCACCCTTTATGACGAACACACGCACTTGTTATTTTTTACTCATCACGACGCGTGCCGAGGAATTTAATAGGATTCTTTTTGATGTTGTACTGTTGTATGGCTATCTGGTTTTAAAATTAATTGGGACCAATTTTCAAGCAATGTTCATTTTTTGTAATAGATACAAGTGTGTAATTATAATAATGGTATAGGATAATGATAATTATGAGAGTCGGGAGCTTTTATATGCCTATTTATTGTTAAATATATTTTTAATATTAAAAATATATAGAAATGAAGTTAGTTATACTTCGCTAAATATTTATTAAAGGTGATGTTTTGCCCTTTATAGAGGGGCTTGTAGGTATGTAATAACCGCCGCACAGGTCGACCGATCAAGGTAAGTTACACTTGCCGCGATTGACCCGTGGATGAGTAACTTAATCCATAAATTAATTATGGATTTATCCCGATTAAACGTATTAAACATATCATCTTAATGTCGGCGCCGGCTGTCGTTGAAAACCAGCGCTGGACTCTGTATTGCATAGGGTCGCAGCATAATGCTGAGCGACAGCCGTTTTGCGTGGATAAAAATTATGTGTGGGAAATTTCATCAAAATTCGTCTAGCCGTTGGAGCGTAAAGGAGTATCAAACACACACACATTCAAAATCTTTCGGGTTTATGATATTAGTGTGATAAAACTAAATATTTTGCTAGAAAAATAGAACTTCATTAGGTATTCATCTTCTTAATGTTTCTACAATAATAAAAAATAGGGTGGAGCGTACAAGTAGGGCAGATATTTTTTCTCGATTTTTGATTTTTTTTTCTCTAATAGTGCGGAAAAGTTGCATTATTATGAAATATTGCTATAGCTTTTTTTTTCTTAATTTTAAAAGGAAGTTTAATGCCTACGCATGGACTTTGATAATTATTGAAAATACTAAAAACGTATATGTTGGAAAGGGTTCAAGTGCCTCAGTTATAGCTATGTTCTTTAAATTATGTAATGGAACCAAGTGTTTAAAAAGCAGATTTTAATAAACATTAACAAAACTATGCACTTATTCGACCTTAAAATCTCTCTTTGTTTCAAATTTGGACATGATTGTTCGTGAGTCTAACTTTGATTTTATCAACTTCATTCTGGCTTTTCTTGTATAAAGAGCAGTAAGTGCCTCTGTAGTGACCTTTATTGCTCGTTCTCTGGCTTGTGTATAACATGGAATTTGTAGAAAATCCAAATTACCTTCTCCACCGTTGTCTATATAAAACGGATTTCTTGTACTATCAGTTGTTTCAGTAGTAGTGGTTCGGTAATCTGACATTGCCAATAGTGCCAATCGATCAAATTAATGTAATCCGATGCGTCAAAATTTATAATTATCTGGACCTCAAATAAAGTTATGGAATGTGACTTCAAAACTCACCGAGCGTCTAAATCCTGAACATGTTTTCTTTCGACCGTCAACATAGCGAGGAGCAGATTTTCATCATGAACGAAATAATTTTTTCTTTGTACTACATCATCTACAATTTTTTTAGATTTTCGGACAGATATCTCAAGCGTAAAATCAGTTTAAAAAGGTGACGACCTCCGTCTTAACAGCTTGGATAGTTTTTAATGTCGAACGAATTAGATGCATCAATTTTTACCACAAACCTTGCTAACACATTAAATTTTTATCGGGTTTTTTGTTCCTATATAAAGACTAGCATATTTCTGATTTGGGCAAGTTAGCCACCTTGCGTATGATAGATCTCCAGGAGATTTCTGAGCCAAGTCATCCGCGACAAACCCACTTATTACAGCTGAAACAATTCTATATAAGTAAAGTTGATCTATACTCAAACCACATGTTTTTACACTTGCACTATGACATATCGAAAAGGACACGTTTTGTCGTCAGTAAGCCTCTGGAGATTTATCTAAATCTTTGCTAATGTGATGATAAGTTTTATCATTCGTATTATGAATGTATGGACGTAATTTTCCAACCTTCTATATCACTATTTTTGCTTTTGTAGCACGTTTTCAAACATAGGCAAAACATTTAGTTTTACTTCACTTGTGTCACCAACAAGCAGACATTTCCAGGAGCTACGCGTCATATATATGTTTTTAACTGGTTTATTCTAAATTAAGTGGTAATTTAGTAAGAAATAGTGAAACCTATAACCTTCACTAGGTAACAAAAATGCACTAGCGGCCACGTTCGCTGGCCCACGTAATTTGTTTGCAGCGCACCCTCTCCGCACGTCGCACAGCCCCGTTAATAATTATAGAATGGCAGTACTTTATATTATAAATATATTTTTATTTATTACTTTACTTTATTACCGTAATATTAAATAATATAAAAAGTTATTTTAAAGCTATATGTTTCTCTCACATGTTAATGAAGTATACCATAAAAATTAGTTTTTATAAAACTTTGATGGCCTTGCGGAGGCTTTAAATTTTAATATATCTGAAAATAATTTTGCATGTGATAGTTTGATCCATAATGGCAACTTTTTGTCACTATTAGAAAGAATTAAACGGAAAAAGTATATTTCGCTCCACCCTAATAAATAATCAAGTTATGTACTAATAAGTATAGTAGTAAAATTAACTCATAATATATTTTCTGCCAAGTCTTATAACAGAGCATCTATAGGCGTCCATTTTGTTAAGTTGCTTTTCGCTGTTTGAGATTTAAAAGCGCCGTAAAAATTTTACGCAGATAATTTGTGAAAATATTAGTCAAATCGAGTCTTGTCTCGACAATATGGGAGCATGTTTTGACCGCTTATTTTACTGTAAATTCAGGAAAGTTTTAAATTAATTAACGCGAAATCAAAAGAAAATCACCCTATTCTGGAAATGTTTATTTTTAATTTTCATCCATCCATTCCTTTCGTTCGAAAATGTACCTAAACCTTAGTTTATTCAAATTTGCTACCAAAACCTATTTTAATTAAAACACTAATTCTGAGCAGAATTGGTACAGTCAGAAATAAAAGTCGATTTACTTTTTAGTATTAGAACTGTTAATTAATAATGCGAAAAATATTAAAATTGAAACAGATGTGACCGTTTAAGTAAAGAATAGCTCTCTCACACTCTTAGCTTTTATTAAAAAAATCCAAATAATATCATATTTTCGAATAACTTTGTGTTAATCGAATTTTTGTGCTGACCGTACCATTATATAACGAAATCTTGAAAGGGAAAATTGTTCGGAAAATTCGACTATGAATCACAACAATGTCTTTTGTTTCAGATTCCAAAATGGCTGCGGTAATGCTATGCCAACAAAACAGGCCCTGACCAGCGATGTCATAACAACAAATCAAATGTATTCACAAGAAAATAAAATAGAAAAATAATAAAGAAATGGGTGTACAAAGGTGATATTCACAGAAAATGGACACCCACAAACTGCCACTACACATTTGCAATTCAATAAAACAGTACATGGTAAACTTAGAAATAATTTCGCAAATAGTACAGACACACTACAGAAATATAACCGAACAGAAAAGACGGTTAGCGTTGAAATTGGGACTCCAGGAGAAGTTCAAAATAGTCATATTGCTCGTCTTATTAATGACAGAAAACTCAGAGAGCAACGGCTTCGGTGGCAGGAATTCTATGCTAAGGACAAGGGTGATCGGAACACGATACGGAAAACTTCAAGGCGTGATACTGCCGATGGATCAACACAAGTACTTGAAGCCAGTCGAGGCGTACCTCGGGGTCCCATACGCTACCCCACCAACGGGGTCAAACAGGTACGTCTTCTATTTTATGTTCGGTCAACTACATCTTATTAAACGCTTGGTTAGGTTCTGACGCGTCGCCAAAGTGGAAACGTCGAATGTACAGATCGTTTTCTTAAAGCGAATTTATTTGTGGAAACGTGGGAGTTGGATAGCAGCTTTTATGCTGGGACGAGACAAGCTTAGAATATTATTTCAGCCACAACTGAGTTAGAATCGTTGGAGCTACAGTGTTGCTTTGTAATCATGACAGCATGTTGAGAAATGTTATTGCAATTCGCTGTATAGTGTAACTTTGTAATGTTATACCTAGCTAGCTTTTGCCACAGGCTTCGCTCGCGTTAAATACGGGGTAACAAAAGTCCCCTTTCCTGATTTAGAATACACAAGGGAACTTGAAATAGAATATTATTTTTTACGCTACTGTAGACGATATTATTATGGAATATAAAAATAAGCACATGCGAAGAGTAGCCAGCCAGTCGGTGTTGTATAAGATGCATTTTGGAAAGTGTGGAAGGGAATTGTATGATTGTATGACTTAGTTCCTTATCTTCATTCCATTTTCGGACGACACGTCGTCGTACGGCGAGTATCGACCGGGTGGATATTACACAAGGGTGGATTCCACCCTTATGTTGTTGACAACACTAAGTACTATCCGAACGAAGCGTTTCGCATCTTCTTTTATACCGCGTACATCTAAGGACTGCAACAATTTACAGTTTAAGTGTCTTCAAGGCTAGAGTAAATACGCTCTTAATAAACTAGTGCGCTTTGCCATCAACGATTGCATCACTGCTGACCATCAGGCGGGATAGCGGTCAAGCACTAAAACCGGCTAAGTGCGTGTCGGATTCACGCACAAAGGGTTCCGTACCATTGATTTATGAAATTAAAGGATTAAAGTTAGTTGTATGAAAGATTATGCGGTAATAAGCGGTTTACGATTTACGAGTTAAATCGAGTTACGAGTTAATCTAAAAAAAAAACATATGATGCACATTACCATCATATGTTTTTTTTTTTAGATTTTTCATTTTCTTATTGTAGAAATTAGATGGGGTGGGGGGCAACTTTTTTCCACTTCGGAAGCGTCTGTCACGCAAACTATTCGATTTAGAAAAAAACCAATTCATACCTATCCATAGATACCCCACAATGTGTTTGATGAAAAAAAAAAATTTGAGTTTCAGTTCTAAGTATGGGGAGCCCCCAATATTTATTATTTTTGCATCAGACAATTAATGCGGTTCACAGAATACATCTACCTACCAAGTTTCAACAGTATAGCTCTTATAGTTTCGGAAAAAAATGGCTGTGACATACGGACGGACAGACTGACAGACAGACATGACGAATCTATAAGGGTTCCGTTTTTTGCCATTTGGCTACGGAACCCTAATTATAGAGAAAAAACGACGTCAAATTAAAGACGAGGCATTTTGCAAAGCTCGGTACATTATACATAATGTACGAGCTTTTATTTTATAGTCAAACTAATTATTTTATCCGGTATTAACCCAGTTATATAAAACCCTAACCTTAGGCAAGGCAAACGAAAATTATCAGAAAAGCAAACTTTAATGTTGGCATAATAAAAATGAGCGAACGTTTTACCCAAAGGGAAGTTTTACGAATCATTAATAATGAGCTACAAAAATGTTCCAACGAAATTGGCGAAAACCGTGGGTTTTTTCTTCTTTTCTAATACCTCGGCATTATTTTAACTGCCTTCTTTGTTATTTCATGAATTACGTTTTACAAGGGCATTTGCCTAAGTAAGATCAGCCGCATACGTATATGTAAGGTTAAGTTACATTTCCCGCTGTTCAATCGGGGATGGATGACTGTCCCTTATATATAGAGACTCCATGCCTCTAAGAAGACACGTTAGGTAGTCGGTTCGACGTGAGGGAGCGGGAATCCCATTGCCCTCACTCCTCTAACCGCCGCAGGAGACACCCTGGTCAGGAGACAACATCGAACTCCTGGCCACCGTAAGCACGGGCTTACGAGCGGTCTGGTTCTTACCTTCTTTCTGGGTTGACGGCGCGTTGTGTTTCATGCCCGCCTTAAAGAGATCATCATCATCATCATTTCAGCCGAAAGACGTCCACTGCTGGACATAGGCCTCCCCCAAGGTTCTCCACGACGACCCGTTCTGCGCCTCCCGCATGCAGCGGTTTCCCGCGACCTTCACCGGGTCGTCGGTCCACCTTGTCGGGGGCTTACCCACGCTACGTCTTCCGGTGCGTGGTCGCCACTCGAGAACCCGTCGGCCCCATCGGGCATCGGTCCTACGTGCAATGTGTCCAGCCCATTGCCACTTCAGTGTTGCAATTCTTCGGGCTATGTCGGTTACTCTCGTTCTTCTGCGGATCTCCTCATTCCTGATTCGAACGCGCAGTGAAACCCCAAGCATAGCGAGATTTTGCGAGTTAAAAGAAAAACTGTGACCTTGATGCCCAGGCAAGTGTAGGAACAGGGGTGGGTATTAGTCACTAAAAGTCCACGATAGCCGTATTAATCAAAAGCCACTTAGTAAGTGGGTCACTCAGTAATCGGGCTTTGTAGATCAGACAGGTAGTTGCTTCATCTAAAATAGTGGTATCCAGCTGGGATCGGTTACACTGGAAGCTGATATGAAGATGTTATTCAGTTTTTTTTTTTTTAATACGTTGCCCCACATTATGGCTTTCTCCTGTATCGTGGATGCGTTTACAAACATATAAACTTAATAATATCTTAATTTCGTTGCGGGATCCAAGACAGTTGGATCGTTTCTCCGGGACTCGTCGAGCTTCATTGCTCGGCGTTTTTCTGGCGGTCTCCACTGTTGATTCTGGCTTTTAGGAGTTGCAGTGGGTGGGAAAGTGTGGCGGGTTTTGTCCCAAAAAAAAAAACCAATAAACTTATCATCATCTCAGCGTTAATCCCTGCCGTATCCGAAGTTCAGCTTTGGAGCCTGGGGTCCGCTTTACCGATTTAACTGCTGATTTTGGCTAAACTTCGATATTTTTACGTGAAGCGACTGCCGTCTGACCTCCACAATCCGAAGGCGATATCGAAGCATTGCAGTTAGATCAATTGTTGGACTTTTGAGGGCTCCAACAACCCGTAACGACTGCCATTAGATGTTCGTATGGCAATTGGGAACAACGGCTTAGCGTGCTTTCTGAAGCACGACCAGACCAGTGGAAATATTCATATTCATGCATACAAATATTTGCACTGCGCGAGACTGCGCCCACGTTCGCTACCGCTACGCCACGGAGGTTGTCAACTATACACTGACCATAAACATATAAACTCACATACACAAACAATCAAATATTTTGTGTATATCCAGTAATTTCTCTTGAAAATGTTCTCTATTACATCATGGTTATTTAAAATTGCTGTATGAATATCCAATTAGTGAAAATTAATTTGAGAAAACTGCTCCTCCTTTCAGCTGCAGCTTTCGGGGACAAGGTCAAAACAGAGAACTCATTAACGAAGTGAGATTGTGCTGAGACTTTTAAAATGACTTTCAATACAAAAACGTGCTGTGTTTTTATGTTTTTTGACGGTCGATGTTAGCTTTTAGCATCATTAACAGCGAAAAATTGCGTGGTGTATTGAATAAAAATGCAGTTTTTCGTCAGCGCGAAAATTCACGCCCACAAATAATTTTTAATAGCCTTTAAAGTTTTTTTTAATATATCCTCAGTTTTTTTCTATCCATTTATGTACATATATATGTACACAAGTTTATGTACACAACTAGGTTCACCCGCATATGTTTAGATCTCGTGGGGAATGGGGATGTATCCTGTGTTATTTTAGGGTATAAACTAGCTGGAAACCTAGGTGGTAGGCCATAACATCGGCCGCCGGCAGAAGTTACCACCCACCAGACAAAGCCTTGCCGCCAAGCGGTTTGTCGTGTTCCGGCATGATGTCAGGTAAAGCCGTAGGGAGGACGAGTCTGAGCAGTTGTGTTGCGATGTGTGTCGGGTACGATGCGCCAAATGTTGTTGTGTTGGGAGTATGGTCGTGGAGGCTCTTCAGATCAATCTCCCTTTGGCGCAGCATCGTTGGTCGTGTTGTTGGGTTTAACATTGCATCACCTCGCTCAACTGCCGTCTAACTTCCTATTCGCTCAGTTTTTCTGAGTGAATAGGCTCTTAATAAACTAGCGCGCTTTACCATCAACGATCGCATCACTGCTTACCATCAGGCGGGATTGCGTGAAGCGCCAGTTTATAATTATTAAAAAAAAGAAACAGTGATTTCACCCGCTTACCGACCTGCCGTCTCAACGATGTACGCTGTATAAAAAACGAGGCGAAATGCTTCGTCCGGATCGAAGTGGTGTTAACAACGTAAGAGTGGACACTCGCCGTACGGCGGGTCGTCGGATGATGGAACGCAGATGGGGGAATTGAGTCATGTAATTCTCTCGCACACTCTCCAAAATGCATCCTATAGAATATCGACAGGTTGGCCACTCTTTTTCTGTGCTCCAGGCTTTGGAAACCGTTTTGAACAAAATCTGAGTCACCAATTACCGTCTTCGCACGCCTTTCCACTGAAACAAAGTTGCTATGTGGCATTTTACAGCACCAGCCCAAATGTGGCTGCAGTATTCCACACAAGAACGGACCTGTGCTTTGTATAACATTAGAAGCTGCCCTGGCGTGAAGAACTTTACCATAACGCCAACGTGACCCCGACGTGATTACTAATATATAACTGTTATGTAAACCTGAAACGACAACCATCTGTATGGTTATGTATGGTTGTCGTTCAGCCAAACTCATGTATCAATATTTAACTTGCCAGTAGTAATCTAAACTAAATTTATATTCAGTGTTCACTCGTTTCTTTTTATTTTTTTAAGAAAAGGAATAATTGATTGTGACTAAATAGATGGCCAATAAAAATAATAATATTTTTTTTACGGTGGTAGGCCATAACATCGGCCGCCGGCACAAGTTACCACCCACCAGACAAAGCCTTGCCGCCAAGCCATTTGCCGTGTTCCGGCATGATGTCTGGTGAAGCCGTTCGGAGGACGGGTCTGAGCAGTTGTGTTGCGATGTGTGCCGGGTACGATGCGCCTAATGTTGTTGTGTTGGGAGTTTGGTCGTGGAGGGTCTTCAGATCAATCTCCCTATGGCGCATCATCGTTGGTCGTGTTGTTGGGTTTATCATTGCATCACCTCGCTCAACTGCCGTCTTCCTTTCTATTCGCTCAGTTTTTCTGAGTGAATAGGCTCTTAATAAACTAGCGCGCTTTATCATCAACGATCGCATCACTGCTTACCATCAGGCGGGATGGCGGTCAAGCGCTAGTTTATAATTATTAAAAAAAAAATTACTTCAGGCGCTGATTGACTGGATTAAACTTCATTGCTTGGCAGTAATGGCAGCTCTCGTGAGTCACGTGAAATTAAATACAAATACTAAACTAATGCAATCAGCCTGTCGGTGTTCTATAGGATGCATTTTGGAGAGTGTGCGCGGGAATTCCATGACTTAATTTCCCCATCTCCGTTGCATCATTGGAATACCCGTCGTCGTAAGGCGAGTATCCAACCCTACATTGTTGACACCACTATGATCCGGACAAAGCATTTCGCCTCGTCTTTTATACTGCGAACTTCGAGGGACTGGAACAATTGCAGCCAACGGCGGTGTTTCCGTCTGACTACAATTTAAGTGTCTTCAAGGCTAGAATGAATAGGCTCTTAATAAACTGGCGCACTTTACCATCAACGATAAAATCACTGCTTACCATCAGGCGGGATTGCGGCCAAGCAATTGTTTATAATTACAAAAAAAAAACAATATCTTGTTTCAAAATTATCAGATAACAACACCTCACAAAATCACACCCTTTCTCCCCGCCGGGTTAATCAGATATGTACCCTCATACCCCAGTTATGATTATTACTTCACCTTGGTACACAAATAGTTAAAATAATAAATTTTTAGACAGTTTGACATGAAATAGGCAACCTTTATCATGTGGAACTTTGAGGAAAATATAATTTTATGAATTGAGTAATTATGAAGCCCGCGTTGTGGCGTATTAATTTATGTACATAATTAACTCAAACTTTTCATATTTACGATAATTTAATGCTTTTGTTCTCTTGAACATGATCAAATAAAGCTGTAGGTACTAAATTAAATAAATAATTAATTCAAAAACTTATCAACATGAACTTGTTATAAATAAATCAATACAATCTATAGAATAAAAATGTGAATCAATATTTGATCCAATGTTTGTCTCTAGGTTTGCGCCCACTCGAGCGCCAGCCCCGTGGGATGATGTAAAGAGTGTGGACCAAATGGGGCCGGTGTGTCCTCAAAGACTGCCAGACATCTCGAACGAGACGCTAGCTTTGGAGAGAATGCCTAAAGGAAGACTAGAGTACTTGAGGAGATTGCTGCCTCGGCTTAAGAATCAAAGTGAAGACTGTCTATATATGAACATCTATACGCCTGTACAAGGTAAGTCAGTTTCACATAATTCCATATGTATTAAAATTTTATTGATGTGTCAAACTGACGTGATTTCAGGTCGATATCAACTTTATTTTAATGGTTATTAAGTTGATTTCAAACTGAATAGCTAATGAATAAATTGAAGTTGCAGTAACAAAAATGTTTAATTTTGTAGCGCAAACTGAATTTTGTTATGTAGGAATAAAATTTATTTTTCCATGTATTCATAATTGTCGATTTAAGGCGAATATGTCGCAATTTTATGACAGTTTGCAAAAGTCCGTTTAGCATTTAGTTTCTCTGATTTTTAGATATCATAGTGATCTTGATTCACATTCTAATAACTCTTGGAGTAAGGTTTGAAGCACAGACTTGGAATATACAGCATTACAGCAAGTTGGAACATCATTGGAACGTCAGTATGTAGTGTGGACTCTGCCACGATAGTCGATCTTGCAGATTATGGAACAATGTTATGAAAAACAGCAGTTTAAAAGAAACCCTGGCTGTTTGCCACTACATGACAATAGCCTGCCATTCCTTTTTCCATTCATCGAGATCTGGACCGAACCCACAATGTAAAAAATGTTACAAAAATCTGAGAAAAACAACATTTTTTTCGCCAAGGAAAAACAACGCAACAACAACACGAGTCATTGTGACTATATCTCACTGCTTAAGCGGAATACGTGCCCAGCACTGTCAAATAAGTAAAAACATTGTGTGCTTTTTATACATAAGTAAGGTTTAAACGGCCTAAGCCCTGACGTAAAACGTAGGATAATTAGTTCGAACATAACTCTAGCTTTTTACTGTCCCTTTCCATGCCACCCTCTGAATAAAAGTTCAATTAACTTCATGGGATTAAACACGCTGTAAAAAAAATGCAGATTCACGCATGACTGTACACTTGTTTTACCTTTTAAAATCTGTTTCTTTTTTATGTTCAAACTTAATGAGACGATCTTTACGCTTTTTATTAATACGATTTTTAAGCTTTTTCTTAATAGTGAACGTAATTGAACGGCCAAGCTCGGTTCGGTGACGCTGGATCGGGAATACTCGGTCCTAGTCGGGTTGTGACGTTCGATTCAACGCTGAATATACGTATTCAGCGTTTATAATTATTAATTAGTGCTTGACTGCAATCCCGTCTGATGGTAAAGCGCGATAGTTTATTAAGAGCCTATTCACTCTAGCCTTGAAGACACATAAATTGTAGTTAGATCTGTTATACTATAGAATTGAAAACTTATGACTGGTATCAGGGGGGATTGCGGTCGAGCACTAGTTTATAATAAAGGACATCGACGCACAAACGAGTACCATGGATCCAGTACATGATTCTGAACCCCCCAGTGGTGGAATTCACGTCGGCTTTTTCATATGATTTAAAAAAAAAAATATGTCGTTTTTTTTCACTTTATTCCATTCATAATTGCTATACTTTAATAACCCAATAAGATTTTAAAGTGAAAATTAATTAATTCGCTAATTACAAAAAAAAAGCGCAATGAAAACATAACTCGAAAAACTATCTTAACGGCTGATTTAATAGAGTTCACATCAGGGATCAACATCATACCTACAAACCCGCACGGCGGCACGCTTGTAACGTTCAAAGGGCGAGCCGACACTTTTTTTAAACACTGGGAATTCTGTAACCGTTCATTAACGACATAAATGACTATCATAATTATATTAGTGGCATACGGTGTAGCCTTTTCGCGAAGTTTGCGTTACGATGTCAGATACACCCCTTATAAAAAATAGGCAATACGTACAAACTCTTTAGTTTCATTACAATGCTACGTATACTTAAATATTTTCGATATACATAAATATAATATAAAATCAAAATCAACGAATTGGTTGTTGGAACAGGACTATCTATAGAAAGAATCATGACATACGTGTGTCGCCTAACTACAAAAAGCTTTGCACCCAAATAAAACACTCATGTGTTGTTGTATGTAATTAGAAATAGATATGCAATTCACACACCTTAACACATTTCGCTGCAGCAGCTGCCATCTGATCTCTTCATTACTCATGTTTGACTGGTAGAGAATGATTAAGGCATTTAGTCCGCCTCTGTACATGTCTTTTTTTTTTTAATAGTTATAAACTAGCACTTGACCGCATTCCCGCCTGATGGTAAGCAGTGATGCGATCGTTGATGGTAAAGCGCGCTAGTTTATTATGAGCCTATTCACTCAGAAAAACTGAGCGAATAGGAAGGAAGACGGCAGTTGAGCGAGGTGATGCAATGTTAAACCCAACAACACGACCAACGATGCTGCGCCAAAGGGAGATTGATCTGAAGACCCTCCACGACCAAACTCCCAACACAACAACATTAGGCGTGTAGCGGTACCTACAAAACGCCACAAAATGAACAACGCGTCATACTGACGTCACACGAATTCTACATCTCGCAATCATCAGAGTTTACCGTGCAATTCGCATACTACTTGCCAATTTCAACCATTGGGCAAGTGCCCGCCAGACATAATACCCGTCTGGTCGGAAGATCCTTCCTTTTCTATGGAGGATGAGTGAACTGCCGGCACACATCGCAACACAATTGCTCAGACCCGTCCTCCGAACGGCTTCACCAGACATCACACATGTCCAATATTTTTAAGTAAAGAAGCTATGTACAAGATTTCTAAAAGATATCATGATAATCCACAAAGTTGTGAGCTTGTCACCTTATTTGGCTGTCCCAACAAAAATATGGTTAATGCACCGATCGCCCGCCCGCGCCTGGGGCATGGGGGCCTGCTGTCTCACTGTGCTCCTAATAATATGATCTACCGTCTGTGTTAACCACACTGCAACCATTTCTAAATGTATTTGGGGAAAAAATATAACATGGTGTAAAAATGATAAGAATCTATTCAGTTGCTTATACTGAACAAACTATATTTAGGTTTCATATAAAGAAAAACAATGTTGTATGGACAACAGCGGTGGCCTAGTGTTATCGGCCGCGATTTACAAGTTGTAGGTCCCCCCCCCCCCATATATATTTTGTGTTATCAAATCAATAAAAATTTACGAATATAAAAGGCATCAAAGGTCAGGAGTGGTGGCTGGTGACTTCACTGCTCGCTAAAAAGTGTAGTGCGCAGTGACGTCACACGAGTTTTCAACGCACTGTGTCGTCTTCATTTTTTGTTTATATGAAAAAAGAAAAAAATACGTGTCTAGTATTTTTTGGAAATCTGACTGACGGACTAATTAGTTTTTTTTAGTCAACTACCCTATTAATCTGTATTAATATTAATAACTTTCTTTTCATAAAAATACAGATTTAATATGTTTTATATGAAGATAATTTAAATGAGCTTTGATGAGTTTTTAATAACACAATAGAAACAAGAAAGAAAATAGAAAACACATTTATTCAGCTCAGACTACAAGACTGGTGTTGTGTGTAAGCACCTGAGATACATATTTTTTTGTTTTGTTTTAATAATGATAAACTAGTGCTTGACCGCAATCCCGCCTGATGGTAAGCAGTGATGCAATCGTTGATGGTAAAGCGCGTTAGTTTATAAGAGCCTATTCACTCATAAAACTAGACGGTACTTGAACAAGGTGATGCAATATTAAACCCAACAGTACAACCAACGATGCTGCGCCAAAGGGAGATTGATCTGGAGACCTTCCACGACCATACTTCCGTAACAACCTCATTTGGCGAATGAAATGATTCCAACTGATACACAGTGTTACGCAATTGGGGGGCTTGTTCTTAAAAAAATGTGTTTCTCCTTTGCATAGTATCAAAGAGGGACGTTTAGTGCCATTAAGAAAATATATATTTGAAGTTCTATCCTATCTTGCCGATGATAAACCTCGCTCGGATATGAATATTTCAATAATGTAGGTAAATCAGAAAGAAATTCACCTTTTCAAGACTGTAATTTTCTGCTCCCTTAAAAACATAATTTTGCCAGCTTTTAGTTCAATACAACATGTAATGTAATTAACGTACACCTTCAAACACCCCAATTAGAATATTACTTTATAATCATAATACGAGTACATTCACTGAATTATTAATTTAACGTGTATATGTGTTCTTATTTATTAAATTAGTTATACCAATATTTGGAGAACGAAGACCTTAACGTTCTTGGAATGAGGTTTATTTTTCTTTATTTAGTATTGAATGATTTTTGTAAGATTACAGTATAATAACAACAGGGTTAATATGACAATAATTTCTGTAGTTTTAATTATTTTTGGGTCAATTACGTATATCAAAACTGATATATAAACCGATCCAGTAAACGATTCTGAACAAACTATTTTCAGGTAGTGAGTTAATTAATTTACATATTGTGTAATAAAACTATTTCTGACTACGAACGATATCGAAAGTAAAAAAATTATAGATTTATGTGTCATAAAACACTTGTATACAAAAAGACGAAAAGAAAAATAAAACAGTGAGGCACTTTAATAACTGTATTCCTATTTGTGAGATGGAGTGCGCCACATTCTACCTGCCCAGTATGAGTGCATAATATGTCACATATTTTTGGATTTTTAAAGCGAGGATATTCACGATGCGGCTGCCGCGACAAAGTCATGCCGCCAAGCGAATCGTCGTGTTCCGGTATGATGTCTGGTGAAGCCGTACGGAGGACGGGTCTGAGCAGTTGTATTGCGACGTGTGCCGGGTGCGATGCGCCAAATGTTATTGTGTCTGGAGTTTGATCGTGGAGGGTCTCCAAATAATCTCCCTCTGGCGCAGCATCGTTGGTCGTGTTGTTGGGTTTAACATTGCATCACCTCGGTCAACTACCGTCTTCCTTCCTACTCACTAAGATTTTTAAGTGAATAGGCTTAGTAAACTTGGGCGCTTTACCATCGACGATTGCATCACTGCCCGCCATCAGGGGATTGCAGTCAAGCACTAGTTTATAATTATTAAAAAAAAAATGATTTGAGAGTAGTCACGTCCATTACCACTGAGCCACCTAGAATGACTGACTCCTATCCATTCAAATATACTTATACTACAAATTATATTACTTACAACGGTTTATCATCATCATCATCATCATCCTTTTTATCATCCCACTGCTGGGCACAGGTTTCCTCTCATACAGAGAAGGATTGAGCGTAACCACCACGCTTGCTGAATGCCGAAGAATGCTGAAGACTATAAGTCCAGGTTTCTTCAAGATGTTTTTCCTTCACCTTATAATCAGTCATTAGTGTCCAAGACTTACTCAAAAGTACATATAACTACGGGTAATAAATATCCAAAATCCTATATCTAACCTTTAAATCAAAAACTTATCTCGGCCCAATGGTTATCATTTTCTCAGACAACATAGAACTAGAGGTAATAATCTACCTACACCACTACAGCCATTTTTATTTATCATTTTTCCCAATTTTATCCTGGTTTACGACATTGTATTACGACAACGGATACCCAGTCCCTTGAGGCTAGATACTGATCTTTTTCGATGGAAATCAAAGAAAATGTCTATTGATCGTATATAGATGCTTTTTTAAGCAATCATAATAATAATTTCATGATGCAATCGTTGATGGTAAAGCACGCTAGTTTATTGAGAGCCTATTCACACAAAAACTGAGTAAATAGGAAGGAAGGCTTCAATTGAGCGAGGTGATGCAATATTAAACCCAGCAACGTGACCAACGAAGCTGCACCAGAGGGAGATGGATCTGGAGACCCTCCACGATCAAACTCCCGACACAACAACATTTGGCGCATCGTACCCGGCACACATCGCAACACAACTGCTCAGACCCGTCCTCCATAAGTTACTCCATTAAAAAAAAAAACATGGCGACTGCCATGTTTTTTTTTTTGAATCGTGTCTAAACTGTCTATTATATTAATATAAATAAGCTAATATTTACCTTCTCTCCTTTTCATAATGAAATAGAGAGAAAAACAAATTTTAATTTAGTTTGTGAACCAGGGAGTCGCCAATGTTTCCCTTCATCGTTTTGAAAGTAGTTGTTATAAAATTATTTACATAAATGGCAAGGCAACTGCTTGGGCACATCTCATAAGTCAGGACCATTACCAGTGGGACACAACTGCTCACCTTAGATATCCCAGAATTTGTTTTAAAATCAAAAGTAATTTATGGAAATAAAGCCAAACGTCAATATTACATTAAAACAGTCCCCAAAACTCTCCCCCTTGACCACTTCCTAGTGCCTTCGCTTGGGATAGAAGTGGCGCAACAAACTCTTCAGCAGTTCATCTGTTCTGTCATAAAAACTTGTTACCTGGGTGGATTGAAAAGTACTCGGCCTAACACAGATCCATTCAATTCTAAAAATCAAATCTACCCACATTATTTAGTTCAATTCAGACTAGTTCATTGTGTGAAGTTCGAAACGTGTGCGATAATTAGTTGTGATTTTATAAATTTATTAACAAACTAATCGGACATAATTTCCGCGAATGGAGCAAATCGAGCAGCGTGCCGTCATTAAGTACCTCCATAAGAAGGGGCTATCATCAAAAGCCATCCATGATGACATGGTCAGTACATTAGGCGATTGTGCTCTGTCATATTCATCCGTCAAAAAATGGATAGCAGAATTTAAACGTGGTAGAGAGAGTATGAAAGATGAACCCCGCTTTGGAAGGCCTTCGACGTCAACTACTGACGAAAATATTAAAAAAGTACTTGATTTAATAATGGGAGACCGCAGATTAAAAATTAGAGAGATAGCCGAGATTATAGGCATCTCTTATGAACGAACTCAGAACATCATTGTCAACGAGTTGGGTTTCCACAAAGTGTCTGCGAGGTGGGTTCCGCTTTTTTGTGCGACTGCTTTCAGTCGAACAAAAAAGGACACGATTGACTATTTCACGCGACTGTTTGGAGTTATTTGAAGTCGATGCAGATGATTTTTTTAATCGTTTTGTTAATATGGACGAAACATGGGTTCATTACTGTACACCGGAAACAAAACAACAATCGAAACAGTGGAGAAGACCTGGTTCACCACCCCCTAAAAAGGCTAAGTCGATTTTGTCGGCAAATAAGGTGATGGCTTCAGTATTCTGGGACTCGAAAGGTGTGATTATGATTGATTATCTTGAAAGGGGTCAGACTATAAACTCTGATTACTACTGCACCTTACTACGTCGTTTACGAGAGGAAATAAAAGAAAAACGTCGAGGAATGCTCAGAAGAAAAGTCCTGTTTCATCAAGATAACGCCCGTGTTCACACGCCAGTACAGTCAATGGCTGAAATTCACAACTGTGGCTTTGAACTGTTACCGCATCCGCCGTATTCACCTGATCTGGCACCATCAGACTTCTTTCTGTTCCCTAACCTAAAAAAGCACTTGGGAGGTCAAAGATTTTTGACAAACGACGAGGTCAAAGCAGCTGTAGACGCATATTTTGACTCTAAGGAAGAATCATTTTTTTTTCAACGGTCTAAATGCTTGGAAGGGGAGGTGGCAAAAGTGTATTGAACTTGATGGTGATTATGTAGAAAAATAAAAATATAACTGATTTAGTATGTGTTTATTTTCTTGGTTAGGCTACTTACTTTTCAATCCACCCTCGTATGTACTATAAAATATTAGGCAAACAAAGTAGTTAGGTCTCCTCTCATAAAGAGAAGGATTGAGCATAATCACCACGCTTGCTCAATGCGGGCTGGCGATTTCAGACTTTAAGTCCAGATTTCCTCAAGATGTTTTCCCTCGCCTAGTAGTAATAAAGTGGTTAACATTAGGAGACACAGAACATCAAATTAAACTATTTGAATACCTGAAATCTATATTTCATAATATTTTGCATTAAGAATCAACATTTTTAGACGTCAAAATACTTTAGCTTATAGGAAGACCGGCGCAACAAGCTTCCCAGCTCTCCGTCAGTTACAAAAGCTTAACTCTTTACAAATACTGTGGCTGGCTGTACGAAGAATTTATCGTCAAACGTTTGAACTTAACTTAAAAACTAACTTTGTAAGGAAGTCCTTTGGGCGGAAGAGTAATATTTTCTTTATCGGATGCATTTCTAGCTCTTACAGTTGGCAATTTCTTAAGCTCGGCTGCTATGAAATCTTTGCAGTTAGGATGTGAATATTGAATATCTATCTGTAACTGGGCGATGTTCCGTCTCGGAATATCTCATAAGAAAAAATATTGCCCCGTTGGTCAAGTAGCCCCAAGCATTAGTGCTGCTCATTAATGTTTTCCCGGTCTCGGTTGAGCATCCATCGGCCATAATGGGTTTATCCATCTAAATTTCACAGTAATATGTATTTGTCTGTGGATAAATGACTATAGAGTGGCTGCCTATTATATAATGGGACTTAGACATAATTAGCATATATAGCATAATATTTATTTAATAGCAGGAAAATGTGCCTCGCAGCTGCACCAGAATAGCCTAGTTTTTTTTATTTATTTTTTTATAATTATAAACTAGCACTTGACTGCAATCCCGCCTGATGGTAAGCAGTGATGCGATCGTTGATGGTAAAGCGCGCTAGTTTATTAAGAGCCTATTCACTCAGAAAAACTGAGCGAATAGAAAGGAAGACGGCAGTTGAGCGAGGTGATGCGATGTTAAACCCAACAACACGACCAACGATGCTGCGCCAAAGGGAGATTGATCTGAAGACCGTCCACGACCAAATTCCCAACACAACAACATTAGGCGCATCGTACCCTGCACACATCGCAACACAACTGCTCAGACCCGTCCTCCGAACGGCTTCACCAGACATCATGCCGGAACACGACAAATCGCTTGGCGGCAAGGCTTTGTCTGGTGGGTGGTAACTTCTGCCGGCGGCCGATGTTATGGCCTACCACCAGGAAAAATGTTTAGTTCTGCAAAAATGTCAGACAACTAGTGAATGATGCTGATTTTCAACTAAACCCGTACCCTAAGCTACGTAACATACTATTACTATCAATTGGAATACTTTTAAAGCATATTTCTAATCCATTGCTCCACATATTGCTAATCCATTGCTCCACATATTGCTAATCCATTGCTCCACATATTCAAAACAATGAAAATACACGCAATGAATGTTGTTCAAATGTCAAAATTGAATCCATTGCTACAGATAGTGTGTTACGCAATTACCTTGCTGATGTGTGAGTAAATCAGTTTAAACCTACATCAAGATTTACTAGATAAATTTATTTCTGAACGGTAAGGCAGATGTGTACGCACACGTGTGCGAATACGTCTGTGTGTATCGGTTGGCTTGCCGTTTAATCTTTTGCCGCTGGGCAGTATTTTATTAGAGGATATCGAAAGAAGGAGGTCAGAAAGGACAACCTTTCTGATCTCACCAAACTGAAATGACTGGTTATCAGACTTTAAGGCATCTGACCCTAAACACCTGACAAACACCCACTAAAGATCGTGCTACGGAGGGGTCTTGGTATATAAGGATGGTCACTGATCCACGAATTAAGCGTAGAAAGCGTTGCTTAACCTGTTTCACCGGCTGTTGTTACGTAGCTACAAGCTACTTTTATTTATTTAATTATATGTGAAGAATTACGACAGACACGTGTTTGACACCATCGGGTATGGTAAGTCTCTAGACATTTTTTATTGACTTGAAAGCCGAAATGATAGGTTAGGAATAAAAACAAAAAATGTTAGAAGGCATAAACTTCTTGTTTGATTCAGTATTGATACGAGCAATTCCATTACTATCACAGAGTTCAAAATGACACAAGGGACAACTGACGAAATTCTCTTGCTTTCTCGGAACATAACAACTTTGTCTCAGTTGACTTTAACAAATTGCACAAGAAGGTACATGGTGGATGTGCTATGTTTCCCCTCCATTTCTAGATTAAAATGGGGCACTTCTTAGAATTTTCAATGAAATAATACTTTTACTTGGTGGCGTTTTAGTAAGCTGGCTATTTGTCATATATATAGTTCCTTGTTGGATGCTTGTGATAATTTATTTCTGCATTTACCTGGTATATTTTTACGACTGGGTACTGCTTATAAAGTAAAGTCATGCCTGTAATGCTGAAAAGTAAGTAACTCTTTCTGCAAAGCACTAATGCTCGCAAATGTGGAGGGGAAGCGCATGAGAGAGATTATATCTCTACGGCCTCACGACCTTGATCGACGCAAGAGACACCATGAACTTTGTGAGGTATCAGCCGAGTCGCGGCTACTGTAAGCCAGGGCTAGCCAGGGCCAACACCTGCCAAGACTACGGGTTATTTGAAAGACATAACGTGAACAAAAGAACACGCGTGAGTTTTCGTCAAAAGTCAGACATGCCCTCGCGTACCAGCCAGAGCGGGAGACGTCATTTAATAATTCCTCAAAACATCCACCATAATGCGCCGGTTATAATAATTAAGACCAATTATGAGGGGGGGGGGGGGGTGGTCATCAACCGAAGACCAAGCCAAACTCCGGGCTGAAATTTTCCTGATTGATAAATCAATTATACTTAACTAGTTTTTCGGCATGTAGATTTACCCGACCTGTAAAGAAACTTAATGAAAGAAAAACATGGGTTTTTTGCGGCAAACATGGCTTTCGATTCGTATAGAATTTTCTAAACTGTTTTAGTGGATCCAGGAATCAACTCCTACAACCTCAGAAACTTAAAAACTTGACCTCATTGTAATATTACTACAAATAATACACATTATTATAAATATTTTTATCTTAAGATAATATAATATTTAAGATTTGTATTTTTGTATGTAACGAATAATCTCAAAAGTACTGGACCGATTTTAATAATTCTTTTTTCATTAGAAAGCTACATTATCACTGAGTAACATAGTAAATCGGAGTTATGAATAAGATCTGCTCTAACTGCTCTGCCAAGAAATGGGCGGACGAACCTAATGGTATGTACTGCGCTGCAGATAAAGTTTGTCTTTCTAACCTTCAGGAGCCACCACAACCAATAAAAAATCTTCTTACTAATAACCTTCCATTATCTGGTCATTTTTACTAAATGTACGTAAATACAATAGTCTTTTTCTAATGAATTCTTTTGGCGCAAAAAAAAGAACTAGGGTAAGTAATTTTATGCCCACTTTTAAAATTGAAGGACATGTGTATCATCTCCTTAGTAGCCTTTTACCACCATCAGGCCAAAATCCACAATTCTTACAAATATATTTTATTTCGGATGCAGACCAGCTATCATTGCGATCAATCATCGTACCAACCTTAAGAAATTGATTACGCGAATGTGAAAACTTAGTATTAATTACATTTAAATATTTTCATTTAACTTCCTTATAAAGACAATCTATGTAGTCTGCGTATAATGACTGCGTAGTTGATGTTACTGTCGGTGTCTGTGAATTGACTTGAGAATCATTTTGCTGACCGAGTCTTTGCTGACCGCTGCAAAACGCCTTCCCAGGCGTTTTGCAGCGGTAACAGACATCCACGCGAGCGGAGCTGCGGGCGACCGCTATGTAGTACAAAAACAAAGACGCTTTCTCTGTCCCTATGGCACTATATGCTTAAATCTTTAAAACTATGCAACTGATTTTGATGTGATTTTTTTAAATAGATAGAATGATTGAAGAGGAAAGTTTATACGTATAATACATGCACCCGTGCGAAGCCGGGGTGGGTCGCTAGTATGTAATATTTTTAATAAAATATTCTACCGACAAACAATCTTATTTCACACAAAGCTCCTCTTTCTTTGAAAGGCAGGAAATAGTCGAGGGAACCAGGAAATATCACATCAAACTATCTCCTGCGCAATTCTCCCAATAAAATTTATCTTCAGTAGCTTCTTTGTTCGTCTCTCGAGGCCCGCACCCTAATTATATAACTCAGTTTTACTATCAATTTGTAATACTTTGAAGAATATTGCTAATCCATTGATACATACGTATGAAAAATATGTCTGCTCAACATCATAAATAACGTAATGAATGTTGTTGAACTTTCAAAATGAATTTCAACGCTACTGATAGTGTTTGATAATGGTACTGATATATCTTCGATAGTTGAACTGCGTTTCTTAGGCGCGATTTTGGGAAATTACCTGTGGCACAATCAAACGAAAAAAAGGAAAAGGACTTACTGGAATTTTCAGCGCTGCACATTCCGGGTGGTGACGGAGACCTCCATAAATGTTCACTCGCCTCTTTGGTTGTTGGATTCAAGGGGTAACTATAGATTTATAGAATTTGTATTTGCCGGCCGACGTACGATGATGTGGCTTTTTCGATCAAGTGTTGAAGCCGAGAGAGGTAGGTTTTTTTTTCGTAAGTTTTTCTGGCCCAATCTCTAGGCCTTTAAGCCAGAAATGTATGGATTTAGGAATATATGGATCAAATGGGAAGGAATCGGGAAATTTGAATGTGCTTGATGTAAAAATGTTTGCATGCTTTAACAAATAGTGTGCTACATAATAACCTTGCTGTTCATAGGTTGTAATATACTTCGTTTATGATTCCGCTTATATGCTTTAACTCCTCATTCCTATGTGTAATTCTAACTAAATGTGACCAAAGCAGGATGTTTAGTACTCCACCCACGTACCTCCCTGTTTTGACCCAATTTCCCCTTTATTACTTATGTAATCTTGTTGACAAAAGCCTTTTTCGTAACGTTCTGAGGTAATTTAAGATGGTATTTGACTGTAGATAGGCACAAACAATGAAGTTGTGTAATTTGTGTTGGTAGTTATTTTATTTTTATTTTTAAGATCTCCAAGTACGTGACGTCGTTTAATTAATCTTCATTGATTTTAGAATAGCAATTATTAAATAAGAAATATAATATATGTTATATTTCTTTATTTTTATAATTGCTTTTCACCTTAACTTTTATCTTATTTTTTTTCATTAGTGATTTTTGTGAGTTATTGCGAATTGTATCTTGATTGAAATAAGGTATGCGGCCGTGATAAATATTATCTATATGACGGTTGAAAACCGTCAGAAAGGCGGGGCCGAAGTTCCGCACAGTTAAGGTGTCTTCTCATCCGCATGAGCATCCATCGTGGGCGGTATTTCGATAAAACGTTGAAAAATAACTATAGTGTGATGTTCGATTCTTATTATTTTTACTGTACAGACACTTAGATCACAATAATCAAAATTAACCAATCACGCGCCGTCATCATCATCATCATCATCATCATCATCATCATCATCATCAATAATCTGGAATGGAACCCGCGCACTCATACTTGAGGCTGGTGTTTTATCCACTAGGCCACCACGCCGTCTTATATATCATTAATACATATCTTTATCTCCATATTGCCCATTTATATGTCTAATTCGTGAAATCATGACATACATAGTATGAGGCCAATTATTCTAATATAAGAAGTTGTATTCTGATTCTCAGGCAAATAAACTCTTTAGCAGTTCTTCAGAACGTATGCTGTTATCAATTTCAAAAACCTGCTCAAAAATATGACTGATTATCAGCTGCTTACCCTTTTCCCTGTTGGGGTAGGCTTCTAGTCTAATCGGATGCTGTTGAATGATAGTATCTTAATTGGAGTAACTACCTATCTGAAATTCACAATCAAGTAACTGAGTAAAACACTAGCCGACCCATTACGATTCTTAAAGACAGCACAGACCAAAGACTTAACGTGGTTTCCACGGAGAGATCATGATATAATTGGTCACGCATCTACTGACTATTCACAGCAAGCGTTGCTTAGTCAATTGTCTGGTAACAAATCAACATTATTCGCTAAAAATATATTTAAATAATCTATGATTAAAAATCATGTCTCCGCCCTGGGCTTCATTTTCGGTGGTTTTATAATTGAACTGATGCTTTTTCTCTTTTGCGTGGCCTGCGTGTCCTTGTGGAACTTCATTTTCTTTTTCTCACCGTCATCTTTCTTTTCTTTCGGCTTTTTTTTCTGCTCCACCTTCATCTTGACTGGTTTCTTTTCTTTGCTTTCCTTCTTCTTAGACCATACTTTCGACTAGGCTTTTACTTTCAGTCTTTTTCGACCTTCCTTTTAGCTTTTTCGTATTATCTGGATCTTTCGTCTTTTTTTAGCTTAACTTAATCCACGTGACCACTTCCCCTACCCTTATAAAGCATAACCGATATTAATGAAATTCCATTGCAAAGCTGATTGAAATATTGTAACTTCTTAAATCTTATATTAGTTGTCAATCTAATTTCCAATCAAAATCACTAGTATGTAATATATATTAAATTATTAATGGCCTAGTGGTTAAAACACCAGCCTCTCAAGTATGAGTGCGCGGGTTCGATTCCAGGTCAGGCAAGTACCAATGTAACTTTTCTAAAGTTATATGTATTTTCTAAGTATATCTTGGACACCATTGACTGAAGGTGAAGGAAAACATCTTGAGGAAACCTGGACTTTATAAGTCTGAAATCGCCAACCCGCATTGAGCAAGCGTGGTGATTACGCTCAATCCTTCTCTGTATGAGAGGAGACCTGTGCCCAGCAGTGGGACGATAAAAAGGTTGATGATGATGAATCAACCAATAGCATAGCTGATTTAAAATTATTAGTTTCAATACGAGACTGAACTAGCACAGAATTCTAATAGAGCTTCTATTATTTATCATTTAGTTTCATTTTCAAATTTTTCATTGCAAAATCAACTGTATTGATACCAAACGATTTATCGTTGATTGAAGTGCCGGTACTAACGGTCTAAAGTACAATATACAGGGTTTGAATGCCATACATCACAACAATGAGGTATGGTTGACTAAACTTTTATACAAGCACAACACACCTCACGCCAACCATTTAAATAGTTTGAAGTGCATGAAATGTGTTGAATATCGCATTGCTTAGTCATAACAGGCTGTAGGTACAAATAATAACTTTCTACAACCAACATATACCTACTATTTTTCTCATCTTTATACCTAATTTTGACAAAAATTAAACACAGATTACAAGATATGGTTGGATATAAGTGTGGAGGACGACCAAAGAAATCATGTATGAAGAACATCTGAATGGTGATGCCTAGAAGAGAAGCGATTACTGGGATGACGATTAATGGAGAAGTGTCGGAGACTTCTTCTCCCACACTTAACGATGTGACTTCACACATGATAATTCTACCCAATCAAATTAAAGATAAGGGCAAAATTTGAATGATAACGACGGTTATATGTTAGGTGTTAAACTACGCGCACCTCAACGAGAAGTCAGCACATGGTGGCGGGGTCCACGAAGACCGATGAGTACCAGGGCCGCGGGGCGTTACCCGGGTGTTAAAGAGATACCGTGACTCGTTTTAGTCAGTAAAAGTCTGAAACCCCCTAACCGGAAGAGGTAATTTGATAATTTATCATCCAATGAAAATCTCTGTTGGGACCAAGAAGAAAAAGACCCAGAGAGTGCCCATCGAAACGCTGGATATAAATGAACTTAATAAAAATATGAGCATAGACTCTAGTCTATGCTCATATTTTCATTTTCAGTCATATTTTTGTTTTCAGTTTTTCTATGATCCAAGCCAATATAGGCAAATTTTGAGAAAATTGGAGGAGGTCACCCAAAAAGGGTCTATAACATTATAGAAAAAGTATACAATCTTTTAAAGCATACATTTTTAAATCATCATCATCATTATCAACCTTTTAATCGTCCCACTGCTGGGCACAGGTCCCCTCTCATACAGAGAAGGATTGAGCGTAATCACCACGCTTGCTCAATGCGGGTTGGCGATTTCAGACTTAAAGTCCAGGTTTCCGCAGGATGTTTTCCTTCACCTTCATTTTTAAATAGCAAAATGAAATTTATAATTAACGACTTCTACAAATTGTATGTATTTTTTGTTTATGAAAATAAAGGCTACATTATTAATGTATATACTATAAGGTCTGTCGATGCTGATTTAATTATATTGGTCAAGCAATGAAGCTGGTTTTAAATAAATATCTAATAATATATTCCAACTTTATGTGAGCCAAGATTCCCTGTTCTAGCTTTAATAGTTAAATTCCTTCTTCTAGTTTACTAGTCCTCCAAAGTACAAACTAAATATTACAAAAATCGATCTCCATAACATGAACCGTCCATCTTCCAAAATGTGATCTTCGGGATTATACGGGGAAACTAATCACGTATTCACGAAGGGTCATAAATCAGTTTCTGCGCAATGCACCTCAACATCGGTTCACTGCACCCAAATGTAAGCCGCCTCGTTCCTTACGCATAGTTGGCCAGATACAAACCTCTACGGCCATGTCTTGTGTGAAGAACTTGTGCGGGTGTTGAGTACCGTATTATCACACACAGTATTATCTCGGCAACAAAAAAAAAAATAAATGTAGAGGTACTTTTGACAGATTGACATGGAGATACTGGGACCTGCAGGGTAATTGCAACATTTATTGTGTTATTTAGGCTGTTGATCAAACACATCTTTCAAATATAAGCTTCAAAATAATTCAAGTTGACAGCAATTGTCAATACGCAATAAAGGTGTTTCAGTGATCGTAATGCCAGCAAGTTATCGTCTATTGTTGCATGATGTAGCCTACCTATATCGGATAAAACAATAGACGATCGTCTAGTTTATACTACTACTAGTCGTCTCTTCGAACGACTAGTCAATAACTACTCGCAACGCAGTGTGACTATAGTTTGGTTTTTAATAATAATAATATCATTTATTTGCATAAATATAAGATATTGTTTAGTTGAGGCTACCCTCAAATAAACAATATCTAAACTTGTATTATGATGCGAGTTTGATTTTATTTATCTACGTATATATAACCAAACTTACATCACAGTACAAGTTTCGTAACCAATAGTAAGATTTTTGAAAATTAAAAATAACTGAATTTATTCGTCGCGTTATTCGTGTAATAATGTTATATAATTTCAAGCCTGGCTTGACTAAACAACAGTGTTTTGAAGAAACGAGTGGTGTCCTTCCTAAGTACTATAGAAAGATGGTTTATTCATTTTAATCGCGGCAATTTTAGCTGGGAGGACGATTCGAGGCTTGGTATATCAATAGAGATAACTACAGATAGCAGCATTGAGGCAGTGCGAAAACTACTGGAAGAAGAACCAGGTGTCATATCCAGACAGATCGAGGAAACCCTGAAATTAAAAGCCCCGACTGTTTATCGAATTCTTCACGAACAATTAAAAGTTAGGAAACTTTGTTCGCTTTGAGTACCACATTCGATAATTGGCAATTCAAGAGAACAGCCTATGAATTGGTGTCATGAAATAATAACTAAATTTCTAAGTAGGTTAATTCAATCATCACATGTGATGAAACTTGGCTTTATGATTTTGATGTCCCAACTAAATCCCAAAGCAAAGCGGCGCATCTTCATCTTGAAACACCCATAGCGTTTCAAGCTGAAATGCCTCGATCTATTAAAAAAAGAATGGTGGCTGTATTTTTCTCAAAACGCGGAATATTTTCAACTATCGTGCTTGATAAATAAAAGATTGTTACTGCAAGTTGATACACGGGAAAATATTTGCGTCGAGTTTTAGAAGCGTTGAAGAACGAGCGACCAAACTCAAGACTCGATACATGGTTTCTGCATCAGGAAAACGCTCCCGCACATCGACCTTGCAAAACTATAGCTACTTGCGTGAAGTTGGAGTGAAATTACAGGGACATCTTCCTTATAGTCCAGACTTAGAGCACATTGCACTTTTTCCTTACGCAAAAAAAAAAGCATTAAAAGAACGCAGGTTTTCTAATGACGAAGAGCTTATAGGTGCATTTGAAGAGATCTGTGGTAGTTCCAGATGATTTCGGGGCGACGTATTCAGAACATGCTTTGACGGTATGAGAGCATGTGCTAGTGCTAAGGGACCCAATCGTACGAAAAAAAAGTACTACAAAATTTATGTCACGTCTTACGTATAATATGTACATGTTTTGCTTCATAGAAGCGTGTAAAGCGTGTTTTAATCCCTAGAGACCAATCAAAAAATAGATGATAATATTATATTATTATAGATGTTTAATATTAACTAATATATATTTCCATGAATTATGCAGCTTACAGATGACATACCTAATATTATTATACCTAATATTTTTGCATATGTCAGGATATACAATTATTCAATGATAATTTATATTCATTGACATTACTCACTCCTGTCAGATGAGTTTATGGAAATAAAAACGTATTATACCTAATCGTGCCCGCCAACGCGCTCGCTACCGCTAGGGTCACCCTGGAAGCATCTTTATGATATGCTTTCCATATAGGAAAATAATATATCACTTCTTTTGGAAGGCTGTGTGGCGTAATCGGATTTTTTTGCCATAAACCAGAATGGTTCCGTAATATTTTTATTAATATTTAATATGGAATCTTTTCGGTGTTTGCTACTGTTGAAGATTAAATCTAATATTATCTTCAGCGTATTTCTTATCCTGCCAATATTATATACGTAAAAGTTTTAATGTATGTTTGTAACTTTTTTACGCAAAAACTTCTGAACGAATACGTATAGATGAAATTTGGCACAAATATTATTTCTAAGATTAACATTCAGGAGACTTTTTTAATCCCAATATTCCCATCGGATATATACAAGTTGCTCATGTGAGTGGTGCAGGTAATACAGAAGAAATAAAGATGATACCAAATTAAAACCTTTCTTTCAGAGAAGTTGTTCGTAGTTGCCATGATTAAAACTTAAGGCTAGCACCATAATCGCTTGACACACTATGGCTATCAATAGGAATTAATTTGAAGCATATTGGTCCATATGTTCAAAAATGTGTTCGCTCAATAAAGTAAATAACGCAATGAATGTTGTTAAACTGTCAAAAATGAAACCCATTGCTACTGTTAATGTGCTACGGAATTACCCTGCTGTTTTGTCTGTATAAAATAATGACCACAACTACTTTACCAAGGTCTTCTGTAAATTTATCCTGCTATATGTTTACTAGACTTCATCATCATTATCTTCATTTCAACCGAAAGACGTCCACTGCTGGACGTAGGCCTCTCCCAAGGATCTCCACGACGAGCGGTTCAGTGCCTCCCACATTCAACGTTTTCCCGCGACCAGGTCGTCGTTCCACCTTGTTGGGGGCTTACCCACATGCCCGCTAAAATTAGTCAAATAGTTCACGTAGAAAGCATAGAGACAAACCACGGTCCCGATCAGATTAACGAATTCAAACATGAATGATTTAAAGTCCACGATACATTCAAACTTGGATAATAGAGAAGACACATAATATCAGGAACAATAGGAATGACAAAACAATAGTGGTTAAGTATGCAAATTATCGTGATTTAGTGAATACTAATCTTTAAGTTTGCAAGCCTTCATTCAGTTACTGTTTCATTCCACGAAATGCTGATGAATCAAGAATACGGTATTCCGGACAAAAATGCAATAAAATTGAGTTACGTTTAAAAAGAAAATTTTTGACTTCATATTTTTATAACATTTATTCCGAAAGTGCATTCGGAATGGTGAAAGAGTTCATGATATTATTTCATCCAATGACTGTTTAATGTGATTCACGGGTTATTTGAAATTGAATTAAAGAAACAAATTTAAAAGAATTTCTGCGCTCTTAATAATTTGGAACATAACAGTGCAGTAAATTTAATTTAAATTGAATTTTACAAGAGTATCGTATTTTCCATTACTACATTTTCATTTTCTGACATAAACAAATATCAGGCAATATATACATTAATTTTTCTTACACAAAGGTCAGCAACACCCAGAAGGTACAAACTTGCACAGCCACAAATCTAAACTAAAAAGTCAGCATCAACTCTTCATTCCATAACATTCAAAAATAAACCTACAATTGTTACCAAAACGAACCATTTTGCATCAATAACCATCCATGACAACGTGACAGGAGCTCAAGTTTTACTAGAATATTTTAATCACAGTTTGCAATGGTTTGTCCCCTCTTTCATCGGGATAGTTTTGTTACGACCGTCTTTTGTTCGCTAGCAACAATAGTCACGTGAGAAGCGCATGATTGTGAACGAAGTATTTGTGAAGAAATTATTAATGTCAGACCGGATTGTGCTTTTGTGGATATTGATAAAAGATTTGGAACAAATATGTGAGTTGGGGTCTAGGAATTTAATAATGGATGGAATGGAAGTAGGATAATGATTGCGTAGGAATTTAACTAGTTTTGATATATTTTATAATGAAAGGGTTATTGTTGTATTATTTCCCTTTCTGCCATATTTCACGGTTCAAACGAACCACTTCATGGTTTTAATGTTGTCAACCACTCAAAGCTCTTTTGGACAGATCTGATTTCAGGTCTAATTTGACCATCTTTCGGTCACAGCCATTGAAAAGGCTGAAGCCAAGAATGGCGACTGAATTGAGAAAGGAGCATTTTCAAACTTAAAATAAACTCTTAATAATCAATTCAATTATATTTTCATATGCAGTCATATGCAATAATTATACCGATATCGTTAATTGCAGAAATTTATCATTAAAATGATAATAATACCCTGCGATTCATATTTATGGTTCCATAACAATAATGTTTATGAATATTTGCATGGAGATATGGTAGTGTATGAATCTTCACAGGTGCTTTTTTCGGGACGGCCATAGGTATATATAGTTTTGCAAACGTTCGTAGCCTGCCTGTATTTCGGTGAACTCATTCGGCAACCAAAGGTTATTTGTGCAATTTCGGATGAAGTTTTGATGGCAAATAATGAGCGGAGATTTAATGTGAAAGTCAGCACAATTGATATCGGGAAGGCATCGGCCGGGGAAATCAATGGGACATATCATCTCCGGACGGACTCAACCTTGTAGCCAGAATAATCTATCGACAGCATATTCTGGAATACAGCTTTATTGAATCTGGTGCCGTATTACAGATATATGCCCGACCCAGTTCTCGAAAACGGAAATATCAGTTTGTACTGGTATCGATCCATCATCACGTCAGTGGTGGTGGTGGATCTATCAGAGCGTCGCGCAATGATTGTTGACGGCATAATAGTGCCACATGATGAGAACCTTGAGAGAGCCGAGAAAATATCAAGATCCGAAGATAGCAATGAAATATTTACAAGGAAAGTAACGATAAGTAATGACGAGTCTTCAATTCAAATGATATAGGTATATGACGAGATAAGGGTTCCATTTCGTAGGTGACGTATTGAATTAAAGCATGAAATCTAAATATACCCTCAATTTTATAGAGGTAAAACTAAATAGAAAATAACATCTGACAACAACAATTTTTTAATTGATGTTGTCAGGTGTCTTTCGCTCCGGAGAAGAACCCTGGTCCGCGTCTCAAAGCGAAATCCGTCCGTCAATCCTTTTCCAAAACGAATCTGTCCACGTGCCGCTATTACAAAATAATGTCATAGCGTTTGTCCCACTACTGCGTAAATCAACTGAGCAACTCTTATCAAAATAACACCACTATCCACGACATATAAATTAAACTTGCTAGTCTTATTAGATATTCTACGTAATATTTTAGAGTGTGGTGTATATTTATTTGTGGTAAAAGGGTTGCTAACCCATCGTTTACGACCGCTACAGTTTACGTTTACCCACGGATAATTTTTACAACTTGCGGGCAATGATAAAAAGCTGTAAACAGTTCTGGTTTGTAGTAAATGTCTATCGTCATAAAAATAATGTGTTATTTTAGTTTCTACTTTATTTCCTCATCATTATCGTGTTGATTCTTATTTGAATTTCAACGTAACTTATTATAATTTTGTTTTATTTTTGTAATCCTTTTACCTAATATAATATCTAAATCGTTTTCTGTTTTCTCATTTCTTCCACCACTTTCCTTTGTGTTCATATCAACGTTTTTGGCACGTTTGTTTTCTTTTTATTATAAGTCTGCATTCGATTTTCCTTATATCACTCAAGAATATACAGAGGCAATAAGATTGAGTATAATTTTATTGCCTAATTCGGGAAACGTATAATCTTGTTAGTCAATTTCTTGGAAATACACAACAAAATCAAAATACAAGGTTATAACAGAACCATTATATGAAATTGTACTTATCTTAGACAACAATTAGTAAAAAACAACATATTTAATATAACAGTAGCGGTGGCCTAGTGTTATCGACCGCGAATTATAAGCTGCAGGTCACAGGTTCGAAACCCATCAGACGCTTTAATTTGTATAAATAATTTATCAACACTGATCTCTAAACGGTAAAGAAAAACATCGCGAAGAAACCGGCACATACTAAAAAATCAAAATAATGACTACATATACATTTATATTTCTGCCTACACATTATGTAAAGAAAACCCTGTCCGATCCGTGAAGGTATTGTTAGGTATCGATAACTGATTCTACTAATACTTACAAAGCCGGGCAAAACTAAAAAAAAAAAACCTAAAAAATATTATTTCGCAAAAGGAGGTAACATCATATATGTACGATAGGCAATACATGCGCAGTCGACGGGGAATAATATCACTCGAAAATAGTGTTGTCACTTTTTTAAAAAATTGCAAAATTTCATATTTATTACTATTGTCACTATGATGACTATGTAAAATTTGATATTTTATTTGGTCATGTATTTACCTAACCTTTATTATGGGTCGGACAGGATTTTCTTTACATCCTCACTAATATTATAAATCAAAAAGAGAGTTTGTTTGTTTGTTCCACTTTCATGTCGTAACTACTGAACCGATTGCTTTGAAATTTTACAGACGTAAAGATAGAAGTCCGGATTAAGTAATAGGGCACTTTTTATCCCGGAAAAAATTGATATTACCGAGGAAAAACTAAAAAGCGCGATATAACCGAATTCCACGCGGGCGGTGCCGCGGGCGGAAAGCTAGTATAAGTGAAGTTGCTGTTAAAATTTTAGTCCCAAGCAGCTTATATTTATTGAACTTCTCCTTTAATCTTGGTTTCTGGCAAAAGACTTGCATGTTACTTGAAATTTACTGATGAAACAAGGATATACTTCTCCGCCTAATGCTTTGGGAATTACTGCCCGAAAAGTATACTCTAGTCTAGTGTAAGAGAAATTAATTGATATTTTTTATTTAATTTAAAAACTAGTGCTTGACTGCAATCCCGCCTGATGGTAAGCAGTGATGCAATCGTGGATGGTAAAGCGCACTAGTATATTAAGAGCATATTCACTCAAAAAAAAAAAATAACTTGAGTGAATCGAATGGAAGACGGCAGTTGAGCGAGGTGATGCAATATTAAACCCAACAACACGACAAACGATGCTGCGCCAGAGAAAGATTGATCTGTAGACCCTCCACGATCAAACTCCTGACACACCAACATCTGGCGCATCTTACCCGGCACACATTGCAACATAACTGCTCTGACCCGTCCTCCGTACGGCAATTAGAATAAGATAATAAGTTATGTGTCTAATGAGGTTCGATCCTGGTGATCGTCATCAAAACGTGCTCCTTACTGAGACAGTGACGCGAGGAGGCAATCCTGGATTGCGGTTGAGTTGTGAAATTACGCTTTTAAATATAATGAAAATCGCGCATCGAAAAATTCGCGTGGTGCGCCCCGCGGAACCACTTATGTGCCGCTTCATCTGCTTCACCCCCTCAAATACCTAAATTAACGGGCCTTGATACACGTGTTTGACTAGTTTACATGGCGAAGTGTTAATAAAACTGTTAATAAACTGAAAATAGTGCAGGGACAGTGGTAAACCATTAATAAATAAGCTCAGAAAATTCCGAAATGGAAAACTCGAAACATTAACGAAACAGAGATTAATTTCCAAGTATTAAAACATTGAAGACAATAACAGCCTCTACAATACCGCTTGTCTAACTTTTAGTTTTTATAAAGAGGATAATACACCTTTTGTAAAGTGAGCCGACAAAATAAGCTATCTTTTATCCAACAGAGTTAAGTGCTTCCGTCTCTTCATGCTTTGAACGTAAAAGTTTTAAACGATACTCTAAATGTTATTGTATTAAGTTAAAATGTGCACGTCTTGTGTGACGTCTTTGTGATTGTATATCTAGCGCATGCTAGAATGAATACTTTTATTTTTTCATTTACTTTGAGAGATTTTATACTGAAACTCAAAATCAAAGCATTTATTTCATATAGACCAATTACAGGTACTTTTAATTGTCAAAGAATCTGTCAATAAGTATTAGTAAAATGATGTTAGTCGTACATTCCAGATTCATTCCATTCCAGCATATTCAAATATTCTCGCTTTTTATCCCTTTAAGCTCATTACCTGGCGAAGCATCCAATTAGCATTAAGAAATGGAAAACGAACAAAACGCAAGAAGTCTTACCATTCACCCGTCAGTATACTTTTGCTCTGTCTCCATAACTCTGGTTGGTAAATAATATCAAGCAACGAAGTCCAAAACCTTCACCGGCTGGTGAGCTTATCGGCAAGTCTATGGCGCTCAATGAACATCTGGTGGAGGCCTCCATCCACTCCAGCACACCAGGAGTACATCGACTCGAGTTCAACCTCTGCATTATTTGGGAGTGCTTGCTCGCGGTTTCTCTCCGTATTTCAATTTTATTATCCCTAACATGCGCCTGTTTCACAGTCTATATATCGAGGGTATATGAAACACAAAATACGTCTCTCTGGAGAAGAACGGACAAGAAACACCACGGATTTCAAAGCAACGTGAAGGCAATGATTTAGTTTACACTAGCTAAAACGATACTTACGAGATTTTTTATAGAATTTAGACTTGAAATACTTAGGGGAGGCTTTTGTCCAGCAGTGGATTTGGATCAGATCATTTATAATGATTATTTAACAGTTTCTTTGGACAGACTTCAAAGAAACTGTAAGTTTTCTATTTCGACCTGAACAACCTAACAGAAATGGCGATCACATTTTCTTTTTTAATGTTATATTCTAGCGCTTGACAGCTATCCTGCCTAACAGTAAGCAGTGGTGCAATCGTTGTTAGTAAATCACACTAATTAATGGTATACATCATGTTCATTTCACGACAGCTCGTAAAAAATCCTTTATGTTAAATTTACATTTCTATTTTCATGTTTCTCTGAACATATTTGAACGTTGAACAAAACATTCCTTTGAACTTTTGTTACCAAGTTTCTAAGTGAGATTGCAAGAATTTCAGCCGGGCAATGCTCGTGATTTTAGGAACGTTCATAATCTGTTCTCAGTGTCAATCTGTCAAAAATACCTCTACTTTCCCTACAATTTGACAAGTTTTTGACTTTGTTTGTCACTGAGCTGAAACTGCGACTAAATTTAAAACTTTTTAAATCACAAGAGTTTTAGTTGCTCAACGTTTGAATGTAAATAATAAAAGAGTCCTTTTTGTAAGTAGATTTGTATAAATCTTTTTACACGTCTATCATGTGTTTTAAAATTATATAAAGCCAGCGATTCCTATCCGACTACTTTAAAAAGAAAGGCCAAAACTAACTCAGACGTCACAGTCCCCTTTATGTCCGGCCATAATCTTGATCTAGACAGTTTTGAAAGATCATTTTATTTTGTTTATTTATATATACTTTATTATACATCAAAAACATACTTTGATTAAAAATACAATCAACACAACAAAATATATAATAGGCGGTCTTATCGCTAATGCAATCTCTTCCAGGCAACCAATGAATGGACAGAGTTTCTCCTGAACCATAAATGGGACTGTCGTTGGTGCAAATATTACAAATACAATACACTAACATAGACACACAGATACATACATATCTAAAATTATACATACATACTGAACATAATACGTAAGCAAAGTAATTATGCAAAAATTTTTTGTTTAACAAGATGGTAACGTCTAATAGCATTCCACAAGTCTCTTGAATTCCTGCAACGACTGCGCGCATGACTAAATTCAACATGCATGCTGTAATTAAATAATTTGTAACAAATTTATGATTTTTAAAAGAATATCCGCGAAATTTCTTACCTGTTTCTCGCATCGCAAAGCGCAAGTCCCTCTACCTGCGCTTTGAATGGACGACTAGCTTCACCGTACTGACTGACCGACACTTTGACAATTCAAAAGTATCTATAATAGGGTAGTTGACTAAAAAAACTAGTTAGTTTCTACGTGGCAATGCTGCCAGCCTTTTGGGCACGTTTCCAGTTGACAGCGATGCCGATGAACTTTTTGATGCCCTCTAATTATTTCCATTGTTAATTTATATACTTGATTAATAACAAATAACTGTCAAAATTAGTCTGTCAGCCTAATTTCCAAGCCACATATTTTTTTCTTTTTTCATATACATTAAAAATGTAGACGGAACAGTGTGTTGAAAACTCATGACGTTACTCCTCCCTACACTTATTAGCGAGGAGTGCCGTCACCAGCCCCCACACATCTTTGATGCGTTTTATATTTGTATTTTTTTATTAATTTGATAAAACAAAATGTACGTATCCATTATTTTTTCTCAATCACGGACTAAATAGAAACGTAACCCTTATAGATTCGTCATGTCTGTCTGTCCGTCTGTCCGTTCGTATGTCACAGTCATTTTTTTCCGAAACTATAAGAGCTATACTGTTGAAACTTTGTAGGCAAAAATAAAAAAATAATAATAAATATCGGCTCCCCATACTTAGAACTGAAAGTGATTTTTTTTTTCAAACACATACGTGTTTCGAGGTTTCTAAAATATTTTTTTACTAAACCGAATAGTATGCGTGACAGATGCTTCCAAAGTGGAAAAAAGTTGTCCCCCACCCCCTCTAACTTCTAAAATAAGAAAATGAAAAATCTAAAAAAACATATGATGTACATTACTATAAAAACTACCAACGAAAATTGTTTTGAACGAGATCTAGTAAGTAATTTTTTTTTAATACCTCGTAAATCGTAAACCGCTTATTATCGCGTAATCTTTCATACAAATAACTTAAATCCTTTAATTTCATAAATAAATGGTACGGAACCCTTTGTGCGTGAGTCCGACATGCACTTGGCCGGTTTTTTACGCAGGAAGGACCCATATAGGTTTATTTGAAATACATACTTTGGTTTTGATTTTGTACAGTATTTGTATAATACATATTGTGCAGCTAATCGGTTAGACGGACCTTGGCCCGGATTCCCTTATTTACATGCTATTCTAAGTTTAAGTTTAATCCATTTTATTCTTCCTATTTCATGAAGAAAAGGAAAAAAAACAAAAAAAAATCCTGTCAAATTGTACCATTTATAGGGGCCATGTTTTTAATCGCGTCTTCATTGCCTATTGATACTCCATAGACAATTTTAAATTTTTCATGACTATACTAATATTTTATCATCTGTAGTTTTCTTAATGAAATAGAAAGAAAATTATGCCTAACCTAACCTAAACTTTAAAGTTTAAACTAAGTTAATTTAGTTTATGAACGAGGGAATCAGGACCAATGTCTAAGAAAAGACAGTTCAATCATTATATTCATGTAATATTCTAATGTGATATCCTGCATAACCAGTTCCAAGGAAAGAACTTTTTCGTATAGATATTGGGTCTATTACTTCAAACTTAAGGCAAATACTCAGCAATTTAATTCCAGACTGTCGCAAACGTTCATTATCTTCTGTTATCTGCCAGTTGAATACAAATTGTTTAACTTTATGGTTATGAGCAGTCGTTCAGCTACCATCAAATGCTGATGTTCAAATTAATTTTGAAAACTTATCTCAAATTCCATTTTGAACTTTGTGAAATATTGCTCGGATATTGAATTGGAAAGTAAGCAACGGTACTTGTATAAAATTTTCATATATCTTAGATATTTTACTAAAAGTAACCTCAAGAATTTATATGGATGACCTAAAAACATACGAGCGTATGCTCCAAAGTCGGTCACCGTAACAGTATGGTTTTATTGATACATCGTATTCTGTATTCATATTTCATTTTATAGCATCATACAATATACATAAAATACTTATGTGTTACGTCGACTGCAAATAAATTGAAGTTAGGGCAAAATAATAAAAACAAAAAATATAATATTTATTCAAAACATTTATTTTATGGCATCAAAATCACATTTTGATTTGAAATCTAAACCAATGCTTATGTTTGTTACAATATTAATGATGACTACGTACTTTTTATGCAATGTTAAACTCAAAACTGCCAGTAAAAAAAAAAAAATATGTTACTGTGATCAAGGATAATATTTTTTCTTTTCGCTGGCATTAACTATGGGCGACATTCTAGATTTTGAAAAACTTGATGCCCTTAATCAGAGTGACATATTTTTTTTATCACTGGCTTTGGATTTTGAGTTTAACATTACTTAAAAAGTTTAAAAAATATAAGACCATAGCTAAGCTTTTATATCACTTTAAAACATACTACAGCATATACCATTATTGCATTATTCTTATTGATAACCGATGTGATTTACTATTCATGTGACATTTAACATAAAGAAAACGTAACATATAATAGGGTAGTTGACTAAAAAAACTAGTTAGTTTCTACGTGGCAATGCTGCCAGCCTTTTGGGCACGTTTCCAGTTGACAGCGATGCCGATGAACTTTTTGATGCCCTCTAATTATTTCCATTGTTAATTTATATACTTGATTAATAACAAATAACTGTCAAAATTAGTCTGTCAGCCTAATTTCCAAGCCACATATTTTTTTCTTTTTTCATATACATTCAAAATGTAGACGGAACAGTGTGTTGAAAACTCATGACGTTACTCCTCCCTACACTTATTAGCGAGGAGTGCCGTCACCAGCCCCCACACATCTTTGATGCGTTTTATATTTGTAATTTTTTATTAATTTGATAAAACAAAATGTACGTATCCATTATTTTTTCTTAATCACGGACTAAATAGAAACGTAACCCTTATAGATTCGTCATGTCTGTCTGTCCGTCTGTCCGTTCGTATGTCACAGCCATTTTTTTCCGAAACTATAAGAGCTATACTGTTGAAACTTTGTAGGCAAAAATAAAAAAATAATAATAAATATCGGCTCCCCATACTTAGAACTGAAAGTGATTTTTTTTTTCAAACACATACGTGTTTCGAGGTTTCTAAAATATTTTTTTACTAAACCGGATAGTTTGCGTGACAGATGCTTCCAAAGTGGAAAAAAGTTGTCCCCCACCCCCTCTAACTTCTAAAATAAGAAAATGAAAAATCTAAAAAAACATATGATGTACATTACTATAAAAACTACCAACGAAAATTGTTTTGAACGAGATCTAGTAAGTAATTTTTTTTAATACCTCGTAAATCGTAAACCGCTTATTATCGCGTAATCTTTCATACAAAAAATATAATATTTATTCAAAACATTTATTTTATGGCATCAAAATCACATTTTGATTTGAAATCTAAACCAATGCTTATGTTTGTTACAATATTAATGATGACTACGTACTTTTTATGCAATGTTAAACTCAAAACTGCCAGTAAAAAAAAAAAAATATGTTACTGTGATCAAGGATAATATTTTTTCTTTTCGCTGGCATTAATTATGGGCGACATTCTAGATTTTGAAAAACTTGATGCCCTTAATCAGAGTGACATATTTTTTTTATCACTGGCTTTGGATTTTGAGTTTAACATTACTTAAAAAGTTTAAAAAATATAAGACCATAGCTAAGCTTTTATATCACTTTAAAACATACTACAGCATATACCATTATTGCATTATTCTTATTGATAACCGATGTGATTTACTATTCATGTGACATTTAACATAAAGAAAACGTAATATACAAACCATCCTTGAAAAAAATATTACACCCTCTTTGAAAGAGTTCGAACGTCACATCGGTGAATGGAGAACAAATATTTACACAATATATTTCATGGCAGACAAGGCGATGCGGTTGTACTAAACATGATGCCATGCAAATACTTTTCTTCAGTTTGTGTCTCCAATGTAGAAAAAAGGAATGGGATAATAATTTCTTTTGCTTATAAACTACTAAACAATAATAATATATAATAATAGATAAGTTCTCATCAGTTAATTAATAGGTTAAGTAACAAATAATGAAATAAATAATTTAACAATTTAAAAAACCTGACTGCGTAAAAGCGAACCAAACTACGAACCTAATAAAAATAAAACTGAAAAGACAAAAACATGTACTTTAATCTGGGTTTATAATAATAACTATCAGGGTAATTAAACAAAAAATTAAGTCTATAGTAACTTAGATGGTCGGGACCCATTAAAATCTAGAACATCTCACTCTCCAATAATGGCGCAGTCGGGTAAAAATTATGCAGTAACTGTACGTTACTCCACATGAAAAATTTTTGACGTGACAACGTCTTAAATTAGGTTGCGGCTGGGAGTCACTTATGAAAAAGTGTAACGCTCGGTAACGTTACGATGAGTCACCGATGTTTTAGTAAACAAAATATATTTCTATAGTTAAAATTTGTGCAATTCTTATTTTCATTCAATTCCTTGTTCCTATTGTGCAATTTAATTATATTCATATCAATAAATATTCTACCGAGAAAAAGACGTTGTCACGTAAAATCTTCGCCCGTAAAACCGACTTTACAGGCAACCATTTTTTGTTTTATATCTATTATTTAATGTAGGAATTCAGTTCTTAATAAAATTAAATTGCAAAACATTAAATATTCAAAAATGTTGATGCAATTAATTTATGGTAAGAAAGAGGGTGTCTGATGAGATAGCGACTAACAGTATGAAAGAAGAAGAAATTTTGCGACGAACCTAATTAAAATTTTATAAGGGAATGAGAATGATTTATGTCAATAAATTAAAATATTACCTTAGACAAACAACATTAATGGTATTCCAAGTTCCAAGGGCCAAGCTCAGTGCAAAACCAATTTAAAATAATTTTTTGTTCAGAACATTTTCATTCAAGCAATATGACCGACATATTGGGAAGTGAAATGCAAATTATTTCCATTGAATATGACGACTGAATACTTTATACTAATGTATTCCAGAAGCGAATGTATTCCATAACCTTTGGAGTGGGTGAAGCGAGCGTAATGTTATTTTAAACTGGCATATTTTTACCCAAGCTCTCTACACTCTTGATTGCCTTTATACACGTGAGTATGCAAAGGTACGCTTTTAATGGCAATATTGAAATAAATAACACCATTGGATTGCTTCTCGAAGAAGTAAAAAACTCGGCTAAGTGCGATTCGAACTCGCGCACCGAGCCGTACGTACAAACATGTATTAAAATTATTTATAACTTAAGAATTAAGGTTTTTGCAAGTTTTCCTTTGCTTTAAGACATTGCTTCGTATCAAATTTCGACATTCTGAATTCAAGCGGAAAATCCTGGAAGTTTTGATTCCCTTAAGAATGTCGAAAGTTTGCAGGATAAACGGCTATATTGTCTGATTGCGTTGGCTGAGAATTCAGATTTTTTCACAGATTTAAGGGACAGTAGATCTGAGTATTTGATATAAATTCCAGCTTGATACCTTCACGCATTCCTCAGAAAAAAGGATCTAGACAGACAGATAGACGGACAACAAAGTGATCATATATTTCTGTTTCTTCCTTTCGAGATACGGAATCCTAATATTTTGGATGGAGGTAGAATTAATTCGGGCTATTGAAATCGACGTAATTTAAAGTATTCTATTCTATAAGTAATCTTATAAAGGTACATAAGTAGTAGAAATAAAGAGTTGAATATAATGTAGCTCTTCGCGAATTTAATTTGAATCTCAAAGGTAAACGAAAAGTGCTAAATGCCAGTTTGCTGGATAGATAGAAGTATGCTTGAATTAAGTAAGATTGAATGAACGTTCAATTGAACTCTAGTAAAGTATAAATGTTCATTCATATTATGTGAATGAACGGTCATACTTTTCTGAAGTTGAGCTGATTTCTTCGGTTAAAAACATTCTTTGGAACTCTAAGAACTTTCGAAGTGTTGTATGAAGAAATATTATGTTCTAATATGTATTATGCCTGATGGCTTGGTCAAATTTTATATTATGTTCTATCAATTATTGTTATTGGCAACATTTCAACTACTCATTAAATTCAAAAGTAATTTATTCAAATTATGGAGAGAATCTGCACTTTTTGAACATCAATGTTACATAAGGCACTCCTTCAAAACAGCCGCCCTTCGCCACTAAGCTGTGCTTTGAACGAACGTTTTCTACGAATTACTATATCATCAGCTATATTGTTATCATTTTATAGTGGATTAAGCCGCATAAATAGGTATATCAGAAAGCCTATTTAATTAAATGAAATATTTTATTCTTATTGTCGCATGGTATTATTTCATTACTAATTCTTCTGCCCTCTTTTAAATATCTGTCGTATTTTCGCTTAGCAAGTTTGACGTTGAGAACGAATTCACAATAATCTTTATTACCTCATTCTTCTTTCATTTTTCTGTTACCGAAAAATTGCTCACTTGTATCATCTTATCTGCTGATCTATCATCATAGGCCTCCCTTTATTTGTGTTTATCACAACTTTATTGGCTTCAACGTCATCATTATTTTTGCCTCCTTCCATCAGATCACTGATGGCAGATGTTGTTGTTGCTTGTACAGGCTTCCCCCCTTTTGAAGCTGGTTGCCCTGGTCTATGTTGACATTATTTAAGTCTAATCTGGATATAAATGAAAAGTACAAGTATAACTGATCTGTACTTACGTTTATTTCTAAATTATGATTCGTTACCATTCAAGACATAGTCGATTTGTTCCACTATTGATTCCAATCCCACCACTAACCTCAAATTACCAGGCATTCGCATTTCATTCCTCAATTTTATTAATACTAAACACGATGAAATAAATTCTTTACCTTGTAAATCCGCAGCAGTGGCACGACCGTTACATCGAAACGTTATCGATGTTATTACTCCAGTGACTTGTGAATTCGATACGAAAATACTAGTCATTCGAGAATCCAACACGAGATATTTCTGGGAAGTACTCGATTTTATACCGTTCCTCAGTATTATATTACTATAGTTGGAAATACATTGCGATTTCTGATTTAGTTTACAGCTGCAGTTTTATATCGATGTCAGGGAAGCAGAGATTGTGGCAAATGGTGTCTTATTAGTATTTTATCGATATGTAAAATGCTTGGATACAACTGCAGATATTCAGTTGCTGTAAAACTGAATTGGCTTAGGTAAAAGGGGAATGTTTAGCCTTGATTGTAGATAGAATGGCAAAGTTATGCAATAATGAATAATGCAACCTGTTTCTATTCATGCTATGATAATTTGTTTCCTTAAGGGGTGTGGAGGTTAGATGGTATTTCTGTTTTCGTAAAACCACTCGAATAATCATGACATTTAAACGGTTTGTGTTCTTATTCTGAAAGGCAGATATTTTAAGTATAAAACTGCCTGACACATATTATAAGTCAAGTGTGACGGTTTTGACGAATCTTATTTAACTTATTTAAATAGAAATATCTGTGTGTAAAAACAAATGTTTAAAAAGATGAACAATAATTATTTTGGCTGGACTTTCTACAAAGTGCGACCGTGTCAATTACAAGCCATAAAAAATCTGAATCATGTCCCTATTCAGAAAACGATTCGTATAGATATTTATTGTTATTCAATGATAACAATATAATTCATATCCGTTGGCATATATCCAATGTTCTGACTTTATCTACCGTGCACAACGGCCCGTCATGCGAAAACTTGATAACATAAACAAAAGTAGCGGAAAAGTCGAACGCTCGGTTTTTGAGAAACGATTTGAATTTCTTTGCCTTTCTACCGTGGTAGTTGGTGGTTGACTGATTTATTATCGCAATATTTTCTACAGTTTCTGATAAGTCAGCTGTTATTTATTTATTTGATTACTTAAACACCTGCGTTGTCAGAAAACTTAAAATGTTTTTTTTTTTAAGAAATCGAATTCAAAAAATAGTTCACTTCAATAACGCGTTTAGGGAGATTGCCCTGCCACTGCAGCGTCTCGGGTACGTTCGCGGGGTCGCGTACCGACTGCTTTCAGGCGACAAGTCGCAAGCAGTGCGCGTCTCTGGTGGACAGAGTGCGAGGTAACGGCAACTCCGTCCTCGCGTTGATTACCAACAGACTGGATTGCCTTTATATCCAGCAATGCTGTAGCAGACATAGCCGCCATGTGAAACTGTTGTTTGTTTTTATTATCGTCCATATTACCTCTTATGTATCTGTTTGTACGGATCACTTTTTGTACTTGAAATAAACTAAGTTTATTATTTATACTTGGTATTATTGTCACAGTCAAAGGAATACAAGCAAAATACGTTAATATATATACCACACTAAAAGATAATATATGAAATGATGATAAAGGTAGTCTTAAATAACCGTATAAAAGAGTTAACCAGAGAGATGGAAAATTAACGGAAACATGATTTCGCAACAGGACAAGTAGTTCACATATCCTGTTACAGAAGTTAGAGGCAAAATAGTATTATTGTTGTACCTAAAGTGGATGAGTTCGTTGATTATGTATGTTAGATTCTTTTACCCTAGAATGGCTTTAGGAAAGTAAAGTATCGATCTGACTACGATTAAATAATTAACATTGTATAACAAAAATGAAATGCACAGACGACAGCATCAGGCTACTACAATCTGTCAATTTTCTTTATTAGATTTTGAACTTTATATGTTTAAGGTTCAATCTAGTAGTAGGTTTAATCACGGTGAAATCTCGTTGTTTTGTTATCTATCACAGCGAATTTTTGAGACGAGATGTCTGCAATTTTGTTTCGAAAATGTATATAGATTATAAAAAAATCAATCGTCTGAAATATACCTAGAAAAATAATGTTTATTTATCAAATAAATTGGAACTTACCTTTTAACTAATCGAAATCTTTTGTTACAGTTGGACCTACTTTACAAGCCAAGTATCCTGTGGTCATCTTCATCCATGGTGAATCCTTTGAATGGAACTCGGGGAATGTATACGACGGTTCTGTCTTAGCCAGCTATGGTGGCATGGTTGTCATTACCATCAACTATAGACTTGGGATTTTGGGTAAGAGATAATTTATATTTATCTTTTGTTTTCTTTGATTCCTAACATTATTGGAATCTTCGACCACTTCTCTTATAGAATGAACTTGATTCCTAACAAACATCAATTCTCCTGTTTTTATAAGGTGGTAATGATTTTCATATCTCTTAGGTCAAATCCAATCAATGAAACTCAACAAGATCTGCATATTTATCAGAGCTATGTCATTGGTAAGGTGTATGACTCTGGTCTTGAACATGATTTAGATGTGCTAATATAGTTTTGTTTGAAGTTAATCTTGTGTTACGTTTAACATTTTCTGCCACAAAAGTCATTTAAGAATATTTTTTTCTGATATTTAGTTAAACCAAAGACAGTTTTACTACATTGATTTGTACCCAGTGGTGTTACAAATAATCTCTTACCAAGTTTGTTGATTTACCTAGCACTTCTTGTTGTCACTGAACCACTTTAGGCTTATTTACATATTCTATTTCATCAAAACCTTAACATATTTCCTCCAATTCCATTAAATTGTTCTGTTTTCATACAATCAAATCATATACTAGCTCCAAACTCTCAGTTTCTTACGCACCTACCACTTTTTCTAATTAAACATTACTCATGGAAGTTACCACACCAATTGCGTCATTGACTTATAGATTTTATTATTACTGAAACTGTATGAATAATTTTTTTTTCTGGCCTACTAAGAAATGAATTTTGCTAAGTTCTGAGTTTTTAATAATTTTATGCTATTTGTTATGACTAGGGCCGTGATTCTGTCGAAGTTTAAATGTTCGGCTTTCGTTTCTTTACCTAATAACTAATTTTATATGTGATGTCTTAATTGAATTACATATATATCTTCTTAATATATATAAATTATGTGTCACGTTGTTTGTCCACGATGGACTCCTTAACTATTTAATCGATTTCATTAAAATTTGTACACCGTGTGCAGTTTAATCCTACTTGAAAGATGGAATAGCTTACATTTTATAATGACATAAAAAAAAATGTGTAAAAAGCATGGTGGTGCTCATTCTGATGTTCTTCTACAGTTTCCCTAAAATAGTTAACAATATTGTACATATCACAAACGTTAGCCACAGCAACGCGTGGCTGGGTCAGCTAGTATATTATATACACACATCAAAAGTGTCTAGGGATCAACATATATTTTTGCAATAACTTTTCTCCTGATTGATATTAATTAAAATTTTCTTTAAGGATTCATCAAATAAAGTGTTTTCGTTTGTCACAGTAACGATAAACCAAGTCACCTTTGCATTAATAAAGAAATTTGCCATTTTCCTAATAAAGGGATATTTGACATTTGAACCACTAACACAAAAGTTCGAAAAAAAGACTGAAATAACAGTTTTCTCTAAAATTTTATTGGGTAACTTAAACAATTAATAATCCGTGTTTCTACCGCGAACACTAACAACACAAGAACATTGGTTTGGCATACTCAATATGAGTTCATCCAAATCACGCTGTGGAATGGCCGCCCATGTTCGTTGCAACAACAAAAAAAGGTCTTCTTGCGACTGGATGCCCTCCATATTCGGCAGAGCTCTTCTCTGTAGCATATCCCATGCATGCTCAATCGGGTTCAAGTCTGGCGACTGAGCAGGCCAGGGCAGGACATTGATGTTAGCTGCGGCGAGAGTCTGTCTTACAAATCTTGCGGTGTGCGGTCGTGCATTATCATGCATTAACTGAAATAAGGGACCGATTTGCACTTGTAGAGGAACGATGACGTCTGATACAATCGTCTCAGCATAAATTTGGGCGTTGAGGTTGCCTCTGATCCAAATCAACTCAGTTCTTCCGCCGATCCAAATACGCGCCCATACCATGATGGTTCCACCACTATAAGGATGGACTTCCTGGCAGGATTTTAATCGCTGTTGGCGTCCAGGGGTTCTCCAGTGTCATATACGTCTTGTATCCGGTCTCATACCAAAACGAGACTCATCAGAAAAGCACACGAAACGCCATTGTTCTTCTGCCCAATTTCTGTGTTCAAGAGCCCATTGATATCGAATCCTACGATTGTGCATTGCTATAGGTGGTACCCGTAGCGGTCTTCGGGAATGAAGGTTCACTTCATGCAAGCGGTTTCTGACTGTTTGGTCGCTAATTAAGTTCCCTGAAGAGTGATGAAGCCTCACGGCTAACATCATGGCGGTTATTGTTGGAGCTCTTCGAGTTAAGATTTGAATGTATCGGTCTTGTCTCCGTGTGGTGCAGCGATACCGTCCTCCATGGCGCTCAGCCACGGTACCAGTGCTTCGGTAACGTGTCCAAAGTCGACTGATAACACTCTGACTTGTATTCAGAGCTAAAGCCACAGTACGTTGCCGGGAACCAGCTTCTATCATTCCCACGGCTCTGAGCATTTCTTCCCTGCTTAAATGACGTCGCCGCTCCATAATAACGTTGGTTTTAATCAGTAGTAGGGAAACAGTAGCACTAATAATGTCTTCAATGCGTTGTATGTTTTTATAGGGAAAATATTGACAGCTGATTTTCATCTTTTACTCGAATTTGATTCACAGCTCCTGATTCAAATTATGAAATGCACCAAAAAGGATCCATATAAATTTATAAAATCATAAATTTATTACAAAGCCACATCTCAATCTCAAGAAATCCGCATAAAAATGCTTGATCCCTAGACACTTTTGATGTGTGTATTTATCTTTTCCCCGTAGAACAAGCGTTGATAATCCTAAAGCGCGCTTGATTTAGGCATTCATCTGAGGGGTAATTCTACTAATTTTAAGAACTTTCACATTCTGATGTCATTCCCAATCTGTAAAAAAAAAAAATATTCTAATTCTTTTTTTTTTATTTCACATTTTTTTGCTGCCGAGATGAAATCGCATCTAAATGTTGAACATTTTAAATTACAAGAATTGGCCTTTTGGTCTAGACTGTAAGTGGTAATTAAAGGCTTTAACTCTAATTATTTTAATAATTTCTTCAACAGGTTTCCTAAACGCAAACCCGATACCGCATCTAAAAGCCCGTGTAGCAAACTACGGACTAATGGACCAGATAGCGGCCTTGCATTGGGTACAGCAGAACATCGCTCTGTTCGGTGGCGATGCTGGTAACGTTACTATGCTCGGCCACGGCTCTGGAGCAGCCTGTATAAATTTTCTTATGATTTCGCCCACTGTTATGCCTGGTAAGTAATGATAACTTTCTACCATTATAATATTTAAAATTAGCCGATTATTACCTGGTTATCACTGGTGATACGCAGGTATTTATCGGCGTATCGGGATTACTTCTGTGTGAGCGCTGCACGATACTCTCGCGGCTCTATTATTACTTCTATATGAGGTCTAGTACCCTAAGACCGGTAAATAATAATAGAAGATAAGTTACATATCACTCGTGTTATCACGAGACCTGGTAATATCCGACTAATGATGAATATTTATCAGGTTTAAGTAATAATGCGTGAATGTATAAAAGAGTCATAAGTCACCTGAAACTTCAAAAGCATGTAACATGTTTGTAAGATCATTTCATCCATTTGGAATAGCATTTAATATTAAGACCAGTATACATACATGTTAAATTTGTTGCCATATAAACGCACCGCTTACGAGACCTACAGAGTACCTTTTTGAAGGGCACAACAACAAGTTGGGTATACATATGACCTTTTTTGTCCTTGACGTGTCCTTCCTGAATTAAATACGTATATTTGCCTTTCCTACCTTAGTAATACCTACTTGTTTCGCGTAGAAATTTTTTCACAATATCAGAAATATTTGTGTGAAATTCATACCGGAAAATATGATGCAAGATAGAACTAGAATAGTGAAGTATTTACCATTGCACAAATCGTAAAATTACTGAAGCACGTCAATGCGATCAATATATCAAATGATATCAAAACGTTCTGCTAAAACATAAATAGTAATTCCTACATTTCACTTATTTTTACGCTATGAACACAAAACCTATACAGAACTTGATTCAATAAAAAGTTTTATTTTTCTTACTTACCCAGAGCTCCCAATTAGTTTCATACAATGAGTTTTCGGAGAATTCGTGATAAAAATTGTCCAATATTTTTATAGCGAGCGCTACGTGCTGCTAGCGATGGCCTAGTGGTATCTATCGCGACTTACAAATTGTGTGGTCTTATATTTGAATCCCATAAGGCGTTTTGCTTTGTATAAATTATTTCATTATCAGAGCTCTCAGAACGGTGCAGGAAAACATCACGATGAAACCAGCAGGTCCTAGACCCAAAACTTCAAAGACATGTGACATCTACCCTCGCGGGGCTGTGCAGTAGGTTACGGCCCATTCCCTCTCCCTGAGAGAAGGCTCAGGCCTTCTCTTCAGGGTCCCAGAACATTATAGACTGATTATGTGGAAGGAATACGCGCAGGCTCGCGAATGGTGGAAGGAGTGGGGGAGGTTTTCAGAATAGAATAGAATAGTCTTTCTTATGTACACTCCATAATTTACAAAACATAAATATGAAGACTACAAAGGGTGACACAATAGGCGGTCTTATCACTAAGAATATAATAAACCATTCCTAGTATAAGAACTCAATAAGGCTTCACCCAGAAGTGGGTCGGTTTAGGCTAACATAAAAACCAGTAATATACAAATTCATTTCGATAAATACTGTTTTCCCTCTCTGGACAAGGTGGTGGTGTCAGACTTTAAATTGGGTAACAGTTGAAAGTCACGACGTCGTCACGATATCTTTCGATACACCCTTGGTGACATCATTACGATCTAGACGAAGCGTTTGGCCTCATCGTAAGGTCTGGAACAATTGACCTACATCGGTTTACCCATCTATTTATAATTTATGTGTCTTTAAGGCTAGAGTGAATAGTCTCATAATAAATTAGGGCGACGATTGTATCACTACAGGAATGCAGTCAGGCTTTATTCTACTTAAACAAAAAAAAAAACTGTCGTAACTATCGTTTCAAAATCCAAATTGGCACTCGATTTAGCACCAGAATATACAAACGTAGTGTAGAGTTCTCGTCCCAAAGTATTCATTAGCTTGACCCTGTACAAATTTGGGAAAATTGAACCTAAAATACACCCACACATTTGGAATTAGAGCTCTTTGGGATTTGGAATTTATTCTGATTACGCAGAAGCTACAATTTTCAATGTATCAGCCTATTTGGATCAATACGCTATTTTTGGAAAGTATTTATACGCTTAAGCAGAATATAATTATGATGAGAATAGGGATTTAAAATTACCAGTAGCGTAATCAATAACAGTGGCGAAATTCATTGCGTTTATGATATTGAGCAAACAATTTTTCGAACGTATGGAGCAATGGATACGCAATAATATATGTTTCAAATGATTAAAATTGCGAGTAATAGTCCATCACGCAATTAGGGTGTTCCCACTGCTGGGACACAGGCCTCCTCTCTATGAGAAAGAGTGGGTCAATATAACACGTCACAAACATGTCACATGTCTTCAAATGTTTGGTGCTTGGGCATGGATTCCTAACGATGTTCTCCTTTGCGAATTTGAGAGCAGTGATGTGGAAATTAATACACTAAGTGAAATGCCTCCCTAGGTTCAAACTCAATTTACAGTCGAGACTAAAATCGCAGCAGCTCTTTCCCTGTTTACCTACCTGAGATTAAAAAAGTTTAACAAAAATACGAGATATAAATAAAAATAAAACTTTACTTTCCTTTTGCAATAAAAGTGTAGGTCGTTATTAATATAAAGAGCAGGTAAATATAAACTAAACGATGTTCTAATTACATCTCCGGATAGTTAGAACTTCCCTCTCACAATATTTTTATTGTTCAGACTTCATTTTACAGCTCAAGATATTACGAAACTTTGTAGCATAAAGATGAGAAAAACAGTTGAATTTATATGCGAGTAACTTTATCGTACCACTCTTCTATTGCTTTGCAGATTCTGTTTTCACATGAAACTCACCTTCGAGACTCGTATTTGTAAATACATCGACAAGTTGAGAGTATTTACTGCTGGCACACATTTTGCTTATAAATATACTTTATTTATGTAACGTCTAGGTATGTTGTTAGCACAGTGTTGCTTCCAGAATTGCTTATTCATGAATTTGTTACAGGTCTTTTCCACCGCTCAATTTTACTCTCAGGATCTGCTCTAAGCTCGTGGGCATTAGTCGAAGATCCAGTCAGCTTTTCCGTCCAATTAGCAAAACAGGCTAACTGCACGCTTCCAGAAGACATCGTCAAAGATCATGAACTCATCGTCGACTGCCTTAGGGAAGTGCCACTTGACGAGCTGATGTCTGCAGAAATCAGTACACCGAGTTACTTGACAGCATTCGGCCCATCAGTTGATGGGGTTGTGGTTAAAACTGACTATGCAAAAGAACTCCTAACATTCTTTATTCCCAATGACCTTCAAGGTTTTTCAAGCGTATCAGGGGTAAACAATCTAAAAGCGGATAAAAGAAGTGGAGAAAGAATGTTTGGAATAAGGGGTGGACAAAATAAGTACGACCTTCTCTTCGGAGTTGTCACCAGCGAAGCACTCTGGAAATTTTCCGCTCAGGACATACAAAATGGGTTCGAAGGAGAAAGGAGGGATAGAATAATAAGGTAAGGTCGGTGTTTATTCGGCAAATTGGTGTTTGCACTACGGTCATAGGACGTCTCCTTGAATGCTTGTAATCAACCGTATTGGATATTGAAGGTGAAATATTTTTTTCGTAGTATTCAATAGTATATATGATCGTATCTGTAACTTGTTTGCTGTTTATTTAGGGACGTATTTACCTAAAAACGACACACTTTCTGGTAGATTGTAGACATGTAAAGCATAGATATAAATTATTCACACAGTGATAAGCGGAAAGGAGTCTGCGGAATGTTCCTTAAAAAGAATAGCTTTAAATTTGTAATTCTTAATACATTTTTAGTGTTCAAAAAGACATGCTTCCATTTTTACCGTTATTGTTCCAATGTTTTAAATGTAAAAATTTGCATGTTTGTTACTGAATCACAAAACAACTGCTGAATTGATTTGGGTTGAGGAGATTAGGTGAATAGCTTATAGGTTTTTAATAATAATAATAATAAGTCATTTATTTCAGACCACAAAGTCCATAGTTATGTTAGTAACAATTTAGTACTTATAGCTAATGTTAGTAACCAACAGTAATCAAATAGAATTAAAATAATAAATCATGTCAAAAATCGAATTCTAATATTAAAATAAAAACTTAACATCTTTCTGCACGTGAATCATGCGACAGTGGTTGAGGTAGTGGCAGTCGAGCCGTTCAGCAAAAGCCCTCAGGATACTGTTGCGGCTGCTCCGCACCCTATGCTCCAGGGATGTGCACCGCTTGCGCATGATTGTGTGGAAACAATCCACACGCGCCTCCGCAAACATCCCCGAGGCGCTACAGAAGCGAGGCAGCCCCAAGAGTACTCTGAACGCGTTGTTGTACTGGACACGTAGAGCACTGTACTGTTTCTGCGTGTAATCTACCCACAGACTGCCAGTGTAGAAGGACGTACAGAATGCCCTGAATAGGGCTATTTTGACGCCACTTGAACACCGAGCAAATCTGCGTGCTATCATATTCGCACGAACAGACAGCGCCCTACGTTCCCTTTCAATGTCGGCATCGTCTTTCAAGTCAGAGGTTAATCTACGTTAGGGTTGGCTTCCAGTCTAACCGGATTCAGCCGAAGATAAGTATTTAACATGGAGGTATTCTATCTGACCTCCACAACCCAGTTACTGTGTAAGACAACACCTTTTAGTAAGACTGGTGGTCAGACTTTCGGATTACTGACGAGTCTCTAATACATTAGAAAAAAAGTCTTTTTTCCACATTAGGAATTTTTCCTGTATTGTGGGTGGCGTTTACAAATATATAACTTACATACACAGCAGCCAGACCCGGAACAACTACTTGTACGACATAGGTACAAATATTTGTTCCATGCTTGAATCGAACCCGCGCAGTCAATATATTTTAAAGTACATAATTTAAAAGGCTCAGCCTATAAATAATAATAAATACAACATTTCCGTACAACGTTTCTTAGTGACAACGAAGCGATTATTTAAAGGTTGTATGCAGCAAAACTTTATGAGGAGATCCGTAGAAGAACGAGAGTAACCGACAAAGCCCGAAGAATTGCAACACTAAACTGGCAGTTGGCCGTGCACATTGCCCGTAGGACCGATGCCCGATGGGGCCGACGGGTTCTCGAGTGGCGACCATGCACCAGAAGGCGCAGGACCGGTCGTTGTGGGGATCCTTGGGGGAGGCTTGTGTCCAGCAGTGGACGTCTTTCGGCTGAAATGATGATGATGATGAAAAATTTTGTGACCCAAAAATTATCATAATCTGTCTAGACTTTCTCCAACTGTATTGCAAACGCAGCCAAATAATCGCTGCTTAACATAAACCTATTTTGGGTAATATGACACACCTTTGTGAGAATACCCCGAAGCCATACCAGAAACTAAACTAATAAAATGATTAAACAACAAATAATACGCAATTATTAAAGGTACCTAATTCCTTTTCAGACACGCGACTAGAATCAATACTAATTACTGAAAATTTTGACGTATAAAAAATTCCTTTCTAATAAAAAATCAAACTAGGCTGTCGTGGTGGCCTAGTGGTATCTTGGACACCAATGACTGATCACCAGGTGAAGGAAAACATCTCGAGGAAACCTGGGGTTTAAGTCTGAAATCGCCAACCCACATTGAGCAAGCGTGGTGATTACGCTCCATCCTTCTCTGTATGAGAGAAAACCTGTGCCCAGCAGTGGCATGATAAAAATGTTGTTGATGATGATGATTGTAATTCAAAAATAATCGTAAAAGGTAACGAACGATAAGTGTTACCATTAATTTGTAAATCCAATTAAATACTTACAATAATAACTTCTCTGACGTAGCAGTGTATTGGAATCGTATAAATCATTTTACAAGCCATTTGGCGCAGCCTAGTTTTATTTAAAAACATATGCGAACGTCATAAATTCTCATTTTAATGTGCATGTCACGTAGTAAGTGCATTCTTTTTGCATTTTTTTTTAAGCTATTGCATAGCTTCTATCGCGGGCCTTGAGCGCGGGGACCGAATCCAGAAATTCCGTAACGAAAAAACCTCACGCTCCCCATCGTCTAACGTCGTTTCAGTTCGGCAGTCTTCGGCACGGTATGTTTGTGTGCGTGCGACTACATCTTTTGAAAACAATTTATAGATTTTCAAAAAGAGCATGCATATTGCAGGGCGCGAACTCAGTCCTACACACTTGCCATGTTACTGATAGTCGCAATGTGCTAAACTTGCGATTAATTTTCTCTCTGAAATAGGTCTTCTATAGAAATATGTCATAGACGTCATCGACGTTGTCATGGCTACCTTAAAAACTTTTCATATAATTAATTATTAAGTACTTTTATTCAAATTAATTTAGTAGTGTTTTTATAAAATAGATTTTTTTTAACGGAAAAGCTAAGATGAATGTCATGCTAATTTTTCATTGGACTTTTAAATTATTTATAGTGTTGTTTACTAAATAAAAGCGCGTGATTTTATAGAGTAAAAAGTGCTCACGCGACCGTTTTTTCAATTGTTGCAAGAATTCAAAAGACTGTCTTTAAATAGTGTTCAGACGATTGCTCAAAGTGTATTAGATTTCATTAGTAATAGAAATGGCATTTCAATAATGACTTTCAACTGCCAGTTTAAATAGTCATAAATACGATTTACAAGATTCAGTTACGAGACAAACAAATGTGTTACTTCTTACCAAAGAGATTTAAGATATTGCATGACGCATGATAATCCAATTGAAATACCTAATTTTAATTGTATTGTTCAGTTCAAACGAGATACTGTTTCAAAAGGTGGGGTAGCTATTTACCAAAATAAAAATGCTATTACTAATATTATGACTCCGAATATTGAAATAAATATTGCACACGTTAGCGATGTTAATGTTAGGCGCTGAGTTGTTGGAGATATTTGTGCGTGCTTATGCAAACTTAGAAATGGCCTACAAATAGTTATGGTAGCAATTTACGTTTCTCCGAATCCAAAATTGGACGAGGTAGAGCATTTTATTCATCGCACTTTACTAGAGTAACTCGAGTGGCTCGAAAATACTTGAAACAAATGGTAATAAATTTCCACTTATCTTGGCTGGCGATTTCAACATTAACTTCGCTGATAAAAAATCAGAGCGGTGGACAACTTTTCTATCAAAAACATTGAATTTTAAAATGAATAATGATCCACAAAAGTCCACAACAAAATATGGGACCACCATTGACGCGGTACTTTCTAGGTATTTAGAGGATATTAAGTCGCAAACTTATGTTTCTTATTTCAGTTATCATAAACCTATAGTTTCAATGATAAATATTCCTGAATAACCAACAGCTACTGTAAGGTAATAAAACCCACATGTATTGTAAAATAATAAAAATATTTTAAATAATATTAACTTTTTATTTATTTAATAAAAGAAAAATTTGTTTTCTTACCGGTCACCACGCTCAAAAAGTGTAACTTGAATTAATATCAAAGAAAAAAAATACTGCATAAATAAAATAAATAAATAATTATAATTGCATAAATTGATACAAAATGCTATGCAATAGCTTTACCGCGGCAGTCCCCGAGTGCCACACGTCTTTTTTTTTTTGCAGACACCAATTACTGGCCCATTCGCAAGCCTAAAAGAGGATTTTATAAAATATACAGTCTTTTGGTGTGTTTTTATACGGCATGTCTGTATGACAAATTAAATCTCGAATACGTCACAATAATTTGATATAAATTTCCTTTTGTCTCGTCAATTTGAGCCATTGTAAATTTTAATTCATTCATTTATGTTTCGTTTCTGCTGCACCACGAGTTTTTATTTCAATAGTTTTTGGTATTGTAAAATTTTAGCACAATGAAAGCATTTTTCTTTTTTTTTAATAATTATAAACTAGCGCTTGACCACAATCCCGCCTGATGGTAAGCAGTGATGCGATCGTTGATGGTAAAGCGCGCTAGTTTATTAAGAGCCTATTCACTCAGAAAAACTGAGCGAATAGGAAGGAAGACGGCAGTTGAGCGAGGTGATGCAATGTTAAACCCAACAACACCACCAACGATGCTGCGCCAAAGGGAGATTGATCTAAAGACCCGTCCTCCGTACGCTCCGTACCTATTCTCTAAAGCCTGGAGCACAGGGTGTGTTAGAATAGCCAGATTTTTAATTTTTGGTGGTTGGGTGCATTTTAGAGAGTTTCCAGAGGAATTACATGACTTAATTTAGCCATCACCATTTCAGCATCGGACAACTCGTCATACGGCAAGTATCTGTCCTTACGTTGTTGACATTGCTGTAATTCGGATAAAGCATTCCACATAATCTTTTATACCGCGTACATCGGAGGACTTGAACAATTTACATGATTACTATTTACGTGTCTTCAAGGCTAGAGTGAATAGGCTCTTAATAAACTAGCACGCTTTACTATCAACGATGGCTTCACTGCTCACCATCAGGCAGGATCGTGGCTAAGCAGTACTTTTACCGTTTAAAAAAATGAGCCTATAATATTTCCAGGGACCATTGGGACACAGGCCTCGCCTGTGTAAAACAGAGTGGTCAATAACTACGCAGGCTCAGTGCGGAATAGTGAATAACATTTACATATACAGTGAAACCTGGTTAAGTGAGACATCAAGGGACCTGCAATGTCGTTTAACTTATAGAGGTATTCCATTTACCCAGTATCTCAGACATACAGGTATAAAGAAATATCTGTCTCATTTACAGAGGTTCCTTTGGCAATTTTCAAATAAACATCTGAATGATAGTAAAGCGAAACTAAAACTGAAGGTAATTGAAGCTTTAAATTTGTACTTACGTACTTGGAATTACGTGTGGAATTTGTGGGTAGAATAAGAATGAGTAAACAAATAATATTGTTATCTCAATTACAGAGGTTAATGATTATAAAATTATATGATGATAAGTCGTGGTGGCCTAGTGGTTAAAACACCAGCCTCTCAAGTATGAGTGCGCGGGTTCGATTCCAGGTCAGGCAAGTACCAATGTAACTTTTCTAAAGTTATATGTACTTTCTAAGTATATCTTGGACACCAATGACTGAAGGTGAAGGAAAACATCTTGAGGAAACCTGGACTTTAAGTCTGAAATCGCCAACCCGCATTGAGCAAGCGTGGTGATTACGCTCAATCCTTCTCTGTATGAGAGGAGACCTGTGCCCAGCAGTGGGACGATAAAAGGTTGATAATGATGATGATAAATCGAAAGAACAAATCCCAGATATAGAGGCTTACATCGTCCCACTACCAGAGGTAATTCAGTGCCAAAGTGTTGGGACCTCAGAATGAGTTCCAGTTATGGAGGTTTCTCGCTTATCCAGGTCCCACTTAACCAAGTTTCACTGTATGTATCTTCTCATACCGTTTCTGTTTATAAGTATGTATAAGTAATTGTATTATAAAAAATGCCAAATCCAATATCAATAACAATTCAATTCTAGTGTCTATCATTGTAATCTTCGATTTCTAGTCTGAATATGCTGTTTATCAGTATGTAAAAGTAACTTTATTAGGTACATAAAAATGCCAAATCCAATATCAATAACAATTTAATCAATTCAATCCTGAATAATAAAATACCGATTACACGCACTTAGATATTATTCGTGAAAGGGTCAATAATACCTACGAACTGACTGATTTTTTTCCATTACGATTGAGTTCTTATAAGTACAAACGTCTAAGCGGATTATTTCTCTGTAATAACTATTAGTTCAGGTTAGTATTATGTACATAATAAGTTCAGTCAATCAGTAACTGGTACAGAATTGAAAGAACTTGAAAAAGAAATACTTTTTTCTTAACACCTACTTAGATTCTCAGCCCGTGTTGGCCACTTTGAGTAAAGTTAGTTTATTACGTAATATATTAAAACAGGGACAAACTCATTAGAAGAACCTATAATAAAGTACCTAATTATACGTTTCACTGAATTACATAAAGCCTCTGTAAAGACGACAGCACATCACGCTACCAAAATCTGTCAAATTTCTTTATTAGATCTTCAACTATATGGTTAAAGCATTAAGACTCAAGGTTGATTAGGAATGACAGTTTCGGGTAGGTTAGCCTGCTGTCGCCCGTACAGGGAAAGTTGCTTAATATTATGATGACAACATGGTTGAGTTTTTTACAGAGACTTTTAAAATTATTTATAAAAGCGTGTGATTTACGTAGTTAAAAGTGCATTCAGTAAATCATTCATAAAGAACATTGAAATATCGCAGCATAGTGACCATATCATAACTTTGCCTAAAAACTCCCTCGTAGACGGTTCACGCGGCCATCTTTTTCAACTGTTATTAGCGATATCCGCCATTATTGTGAAATAATTTTTTTCTATAATTTGTTACTTACACGTGTTATTGGCAAAATTGTGGTATCTATTTCGCAGAGGCCGTTGATCAAGAGTTTAGGTTGAAGCTCACATTGAAAAAAAAAAAAGAAAAAAGAAAGAAAGACAACACGATTGGTGTAGTGGCTGAGCGATTGACTTCTGCGCTGCGTATCGCGTTTCGATTCCCGCACGGAACTAATATTTGTATAGCCCACAGGTAGATGTTAAAGGTATGGCTGCTTGTATGTGGGTTTAAATATTTGTAAATGCACCAGCAATACGGAAACAACTCCTAGTGTGAGGCAACGTTTAAAAAAAATATCAGTCGGGGGACTGACCGACATAAGTGAAAACTGAAATCATTAAAAAACACAGAATACACAAAAAGTAAAAAAAAAAAAACAAAAATCTTCCTCTTCAATTACTCTATCTATTAAAACAACCGTATTAAAATCTGTTGCGCAGTTTTAAAGATTTAAGCATAGGGATATAGGGACAGAGAAAGCGACTTTGCTTTATACTATATTGTAGTGAAGTGTGGTATATAGATGTACCTAGTTAGCTATCTAAACCTTTTTATATTATTGCAGGACCTACGTCAGAAACGCATACACATATCATTTGAGTGAAATATTCTTCACAATCGTGAACGAATACACGGACTGGGAGAGGACTGTTCAGGTAATTATGACTATTTATTAGTTCAATAATTTTATCATCTCAAATTTTATTACTTGTTCAGTCATATGATTGATCAATGCATTCTCAATGCGCTTGCAGGCATTACAGATTTTATAGATGAGAGCCCATCAAGTTGCTACCATCTATCGAATTTCTCCATCATATTTTTTTTATGCTGACTTTTTCTCCTTCTTGCATGGCAAGAATCGTTATTTACCTTGTTTTTTCTTAGCTGAGCTGTTTATACGGCTTATGCTTTTTTCGGGTCGCTCTTTTCCCGTATTCTTTTCAAATTATTCTTATTAACATTACTTATCAAAACTTTTGCATAAGATTTATATTTGGCTTGCGCAAATATGATCACATATCTGAATTTCGTAAAAAGCTTAAGTGGCTTCCCATTCGTCTTCGCCGGAATTCTCATATCCTATTTCAGCTCTACAGCATTTCGTTTAATCCTAAAACCTCCTCTTATCTTATAGAACGTTTTAAGTTCCTTCATGACACACATAGTAGATGTCTGAGGTCATCAGAAAACCAGATATTGGAGACGCCGATGCATTCCACTAGTTTCTACGATAAATCCTTTACTGTACAAGGAGTTCGGCTATGCAATGACTTGCGCGTGTCCATAAGGCGTGCTCAAACTCTGTCCACTTTTAAAACTATGATAAGAAAGCACTTCCTCTCTTTTTAAACATATCATTATATTTTATAATATTTATTAATTAGATGTATATATTTAGTTAAAATAGTATGATACATTTAATGTCCATATTTATTGTATACTCTATGTAAATAGTACACTGTAGACTACCTACACTATTTCTCTCTCCTTCCCCTTAGTATTCCATCCAAAGGTTGTCTGTAAAAGATCGCTCTTAGGGATAAGACCGCCCATTGTGTCACCTTTTGTAAAATCTTTATATCTATGTTCTGTAATCTATATGGTGTACACAATAAAGAGTATTCTATTCTATTCTACCATTACATTATTGTTATTTTACATCATTATTACTATTATAAAATTACTAAGTACTTTAATTACATCATTGATACTAAATCTAATACAGCGTTTCGTTCCACCTAATTAATACTTATTACCTAATTAATACTACTAAAGTATTAAGGTATTAGTAGTGGGTATTATTACTCAAGGTTGATTGGATATATTTTAAACAGTTTCGGGTAGTTTGACCGGCCTTCGTTCGTAACTATTACAAAATTTAAATGAATGCTATTAATGAACACGATGATGGGGTTCGAATTAAAAGCTGCTAATGACATTAAATAACTTTTACATGCGTTTATAAAAGTTATTTTATGTCTTTATCAAAGTAAGATTCTAAATTATTAATCAAATCTCATAATTACATCTAAATGATAATAGTGAATTTAGAATCAGAAAATGATAATGAAGATAAATTCAATATCAAAACACATAGTTTGTTTTATGTTTCCCTCTAAAGTTATCGAACTCTATGAAGCATTACCCATAGTAGTATCAACTTGACCTATATCTACCAACGTTTAGGTAACAGACGTTTGTGATGACTTGGCAGTGCTACTGAAAGGCGCGTTTGGCACTTTCCTCTAAATTCCTGCCACTGCCAAATTCCCACTGTTTCCGAGTTCAAGCGACTTCGCATTGAGTGTCACGGATATATTTTATAGGATAAGTTTTGAATAGTTTGCCGACTTCTCTCGATTTATGGTGCTTCATTTTCATTATGATTTTCGTCTGCAATTGTTCGTTGGAATTCTTCTATTCGTGTTATTGTGGTTTCATTTGCATGTCTGACTGTAAAGCTATGGTTGGTTTCACGCGATTTGGTTGTAGCATTGTTAATTACTGATACCGTTATGTACCTACAGTTTAGGTTTTAATATATTTTACAAGGAAAGAAAAAAGAAAATGTATTTATTGTGACTCCTTTTTATTTTACGAGTGGAAATGCCTTTACGCACCATACCCGTCGCTAGCTAGTTGACGAGCGTGTGTGGGACTCGCCCAGCCAAAGCCGGGAATACCCACTTAAACCACTCGGTTACCCTCGGGCCCTGCGTTGAGAGTGTCACGGGATCGGCCCGAAGGCCTAATCACCGTGCCAGTTTATTGTGACTCCTATAGGAAGATCTTAAAATCAAACTAGATTCAAGACAATTAAAACAACTTATATATATAAAAAGTAACGAAAAATCAGTCCCTTATGAGGCTAAAAGCTTCGACATTTAATAAGTAAATGTCGCACGCTGCTATTCTGATAGGGCTTAGTGTGATGTTACGAGCAAGCAGAGCAATACAGCGTACGTTTATGTATAAATACGTAAAATATTATTAAATAATTAAATAATAATACAACGTGTCTTTCATGATATCTCATAACTATAGGAATTAGTGTGGAAATCTCCTAGAATACGTGGCCCAAAATCTAACAATCAACCGACAAAACATGTCAGTAATTCATTTTCATGTCAATCAATCATCAAACAAAATATGAATTTGATTTGAAATTGGTTTAAGTTTGGTTGCATTGGTAAAGCTAATAAATGTGCTGTTGTCCTATTTCACGTATGAGTGTTTTTGTAGAATTATTTTGTTTGAAAATTAAAAGAACAAAATTTTAATACAAAAGTAATTCTAATTATATTATGCCAGTTGATTCTTTGATATAGTCTAATTCACATGTCAGACATGTGGGATATAAAAAAGCACCTTGAATAACATCAGTTTTAGTTAATTTTCAGTTTTTTTCTACTTTTGTGTCTGTGTTCCTTTATTATCAGAAAGAATACACTCTATACACAAAATAAAAAAGAGAACGAACAATTAATTTTGACTCCAATTTCCGTTTTCATAAAATAAATTGAATTTAGTCCAATGCATCTTGATCGATGTGTCGGTCGTGTTTTGCTGACTGGTGTCACATAGCAAACCACGAAACCGACGATACACAATACCTTTGGGCCAGAACTCTTCTTTGAGGACCTTCTCGAGATGATGTGTCGGAACACGCACCACTTTAAGTTCGTGTTGTAACACGGCTCCAACTTTGACAACAGTTGGTCTTCACGTGCAGACACTCCATGACCTCCTCAATCTTCGAGGAGTGGTGCAGTCTGGCAATCATACAGCAGCGTCGTCGGCACAGTTGGACGCAATAGCATGTTGGGTCCTGCTTGAGCAGTACTGAACTGATTACGAAAAGGAAGAAGCTTCCTTTTCTCAACCTTAATTTGTCGCCACGCCGTTCGTTGATAAGCGGAAGAACGCGGTCCACTATGGTAACGCTCCGTTTGCTTAAATTTTTGGCAGCGTTCACCGCTGATAAACATAAAGATCAGAGAAGATATTCAACAGCTGTTGTATTTATTTCCTCAGGATTAAACAAGACGACGTTAGTTTATGTGGGAGGGCCACATTAACTTACCAGGCACTTCTTCTGGTAACGATTAATTTGTTAGTTCTTGACTTAAGCCCTTTCTTGCAAGAGCTGCATCTCACATTATGCATATAACGGGGAAACGTCAGGAAGCGGTGCCGAAGCTCCGGATAGTTGAGGTGTATTCTCATCATCATCATCCATCCTGGGAGGTGTTTCGAGAAAACGTTGAAAATAATTATAGTGTGATGTTCGATTCTTATTATTTTACTTGTACAATGTACAGACACTTAGATCAATTTAATATTAAGGGATTACAATCTCAGATTAAAATAGATCAGAGCCACTGGGTATGAGTATGACCAACACACTCAATCGAAGCTTGAGCCAAGAATGCCCGCGCTAACAGTCGCCCGCTATGGCAAACGCAACTCCAGTCGGTTTTACCCGCTCTTAATAAAAAACCATAATTTATCCGAATACCGACCGATTAATTGACTTCAAACAATAGATATACGAACTGATGCAAAACAAATCACAATATTCAAAATTAAGCAGTCACGAGCCTTTATATGTATTATGTAGCATTAGGTAATTATTATTTCAGGGTTAGGCAGGAAGGGCTTGGGTGTTCAAATGTTGTGAGTAAAAGTCTTGTTTGAAAGCCGGAGTTTACCAATATTTTATTAAAGGATTAGCGTAACTCCTGCAGAGATTGTCCGCTGAAGGCAACATTACTTAATGCAGACCGATTACAAGGTAGCGTGGGGAGCATTTGAACATTAAGTCTTATAAGTATAAGTGCTATTTTACTGACGAAAACGTGAAAGCGATCTAACAATATAATTCAAAAGCAATGCAATATTCATTTGATTCCCCCTGTAGACTTAAACGCCTATAATAAACACCCAAACCCTTAAACAATGTATTAATCTTGTTATTTTGAAATTACTAGTAAACAAACTACTACAATGATTATATTCTATTGAATAGACTGTATTGGCGATCGCTATTGATAGTTATCCTCTGGTCCTTATTGTGAACTAGATATTATCGTACTGGATAATAACTATATGACCGTAGTACTCGGTGCAGTAAGTTTTGGTGGTGTAGTGGTTAAAACACCAGCCTCTCAAGTATGAGTGTGCGGGTTCGATTCCAGTTCAGGCAAGTACCAATGTAACTTTTCTAAGTTATAAGTACTTTCTAAGTATATCTTGGACATAATGACTGATTAAAAGGTAAAGAAAAACATATTGAGGAAACCTGGACTTTATGTTTGAAATCGCCAACCCGCACTGAGCAAGCGTGGTGATCACGCTCAATCCTTCTCTGTATGAGAGGAGACCTGTGCTCAACAGCGGGACAATAAAAAAAAGGTTGTGATGATGATGACCGAAGTACTTTAAATGTAGGCGTTTTATAACTATTGATTGAATTATAGTTATACCACAAAGGGTGTGGTCCTGACCGCCAAACCATATAACACCGCTTGAAAACCAACCCCGTTAATGACCGAGGCAGACTTACAAACATTTACCTTATGAATTTCAAAGGAATTTTATTATAAGACGTAGTTAATATTGATTTAAACTCCAGTCAGAGAAGTGAGGAGTCACTAAGAATTTGGCATTTCATGAAGTACCTTTCCTTGCTATTTTATAAATGTGTATTATGAATGTTTTCGGGGATGATATACGTATCCCCGATACGACATTCATACATAAATACAGTTCATTTGTTTGCGGAATACGTTTAATTCTCTTTATTATTTACTAGTGACACACACGTAGTACACTACAGAAAAACTGTGAACGTATAAAAACATAGCGGCCCGCCGCCGCTCCTGCCCACAATTTTCAAATCTGTAATATCTTCGAAAATATTCATTTAAATCAGATACTGTAAAGGGCAATGTAGATTTATATTAAATCAACAATTTATTTGGGGTATTAAATTGAATAAGGATTAATGCTGTATTGGTTAAAATCGCTCCGAAAATTAGGCGGTATTTGTCGTAAAAAGTAAATGACAAAAATATGTTATTGTGGGATATCCATAAGGGAAAGACATGTACCATCGCGGACTTGTTTGTAGACCTTTTCAATGTGTACAATATTTTAATAAATCTCGTAGGGTTCAGCCTGCGTTTCACTGCAAACGCGTAAAAAATGTAATTATTTACGACATCACATTAGAAACCTCAAAAATAATAGTATTTCTCCACAACTTAATGGGTGTTATTATACATATAAACCTTCCTCTTTAATCACTCTATCTATTAAAAACTGCATCAAAATCCGTTGCGTAGTTTTAAAGATTTAATCATACAAAGGGACATAGGGAAAGAGAAAGTGACTCTATTTTATAATATGTAGTGTGTGTTGTGTTAAAAAAATGTTTAAAAAATTGTGTCGGCTCGGTCTTTGAACGTTGCAAGCGTGTCGCCGCGCGTGTTTGTGGGTATGACGTTGACCCCTGATGCGAACTCTATTAAATCAGCTGATGGGATAGTTTTTCGAGTTTTGTTCACATTGCGCTTTTTGTGTAATTAGCGAATTAATTATTTTTTACTTTAAAATCTTATTGGGTTATAAAAATATAGCAATTATGGGCGGTTTAAAGTGAAAAAAACTGCATATTATTTTTTTTTATTTCAGATCAATCATGAATCATGTACGGGATCCATGGTACTCGTTTGTACGTCGATGACACACCCTTTATTGTTAAAACGATTGTCTACGCAACCATTTTACTAGAGACGACCAGCACCCTTATTGCGAAATACACTATTACTATGAGTTAGAATCATTTCGAAGCATATTGCTAATCCATTGCTTCCTTTGTTCGAAAATGTGTTTGCTCAACAACGTAAATATTGCAATGGATGTTGTTGAACGGTCAAAATGTAACCCATTGCTACTGATAGGAATTCGCGGACTTATGTATATGTCGTATAGTGTAAGTACGATATATAATTCCGTGAAATTCTCTGTTAGGTCCTTTTATGGTTTATACAAAGCATTTTTCCAGCAACAACCTTGTTTTAGTAAACAAATTGATGATTATGTAGACTTAAATTCACCGATCAAAAAACCAAGCGCTTGGAAGGATAATATCATATTCGAAATGTTTGAGCTGTAAAAGATTCAGTTACGATAAAATTACAGGAATGTTAAAAGTTCAAGGCTAGAGTGAATAAGCTCTTAATAAACTAGTGCGCTTTACCATCAACGATTGCACCACTGCCTACCATCAGGAGAGATTGCGGTCAAGCATTTGTTTATAACATAGGTAATACAATGAAACCCTAAGTCTATGGTTTATAATGTTAAAAGAAAAATAGTTTAAAACGACTCAAAAAGGAAGTTCTTCAATTAACCTGTATTTATGTGTCTATGTTTTTTATGTCCGCGATTTCTTCAAAAACTTCTGATCCGGTTTGCATAAGGTTTCAGTTAGTACGTACAAAAGAAAAATATGAATATTGCAAGTACTGTAAAGTACACTCAAGATTCTTGTAGAAAAAACATGGTACCAATTTTCCCTTTCGTTTGTTTTAGCATCCCATTAACACACGAGACGCAGCAGTACTGGCGCTTTCAGATGCTCAATACGTAGCGCCACTGGTCCAGACCGGAGACTTCCTCAGCTCCCCTGACACCTCACCTAGAACCTTCTTCTACGTGTTCGATTACCAGACCAAAGATGGGGATTATCCTCAGGTGAGGGTTAGAATATTTTTTATACTTTATTCGATATTTGTTTCGCCTTTAGAAGTGACCGGTCGATATCGCCCGGTCACCTTCAAATCATTTGTGGTAATTCTATGAACTTAACCGACTGTTATGCTCCGTCCTGGAATGATCTGAATGGTAGATGTCATCGGTCGAGAACAACCGTATGTAGTAGCTTTGTCTTGATATTTTTCCCGTGTAAGTTCATTTGTAGTAGGTTAGATTCCTAAAATATGTATTCATACACATAAAGTGTGTTAAGAAAACCCTGTCCGACCTATAAGGATAATAAAGGTTAGGTAAACACATGACCAAATATAATATAACATTTTACGTAATCACCATAGTACCAATACAAATGAATTTTGAAATAATCTTTTTTTCCCGCGAATTAATTCCAACATCCCCAAAATTTGGTAATATTTAAAAAAGTGACAACACCGGTATTATTATGAGCGAATAGCGATGCGACCACGTGCCGCGTGCCCTGCCGCCCGCCGCCCGCGGAAGAGTGCTTACGCACATTTATTGAGTTACCTCTTTTTGCGAAATAATATTTATTTCTTTAGGGGGATTTTTTTTTTAAGTTTAGCCCGTTTTTGTATCCATTAGTAGAATCAGCTATCGATACCTAACAACACCTTCACGGATCGGACAGGGTTTTCTTAACATACTGTATTTTGTCATCCTTCATACACCGTGCACTTGCATGAGATTATATTTTTTGTATGTAACAATACTTTTTTTAAATAAATAAAATCATTGCTCGCTGTAGTAAAATGAAATCAGCCGTGTTTCACCGAGTGCTTGAAATCCAATCATTGGCAGCTTTTAAATATAAAATGTATCTATTTTTGGAATCTACAAATATAGTGTATAGAATTGATTAATGGCTTATCATCCAAAATCAGATCACAACTTCAAAGAACAATGATTAAATAAAACCTCAAATTCTCGCGTTAACCAGAATATAATTATATTCTCGCACCAAGTCCAATTTAAGTGTTTTTTTATACTTACATGTTCAGGTAAAGTAGACATAATAACTGCCCAGAAATCCTTGCTTTTCTTAAGAAACTCTACGTTTCAATAATGGACTAAAGTTGTTCATTCCTCATTGTAAATTCTTCCAAAAAAAATTAGGTTAAGGACACTGAGGACTTGCGGATTGGTTGAGAGAAACTGTAGCCCTGGCGCACAGGCAAATGAAGAAAGACGGTCAGTCAGTAAAAATCTGACACGTTCTTTCGCTCCGCTCAGAGCAGGAGAGGAGTGTAATGATTTCACAGCCACACCCAAAAAAGGGGCATTGAGGACGATGCGATTTTTTAAATTATTTTTTATGAGAAATAAATTCGTAGCAAATGCTAATAATTTCTCAAACAATTCTTTCTTTTTTATTTTCTATTAGTAGTGTTCAAAGATTGGCGAATATTTTCCGTCAACATGTATGGTATGAAAATCAAAATAATAATTAGTCCGTCTTATAGATTATAAAAATATTAAGGCCCGTGTTTTTTCGAAATTATCAAAAACTACTGAGATATAGTCTATTAAAGTTACGGAGTGGAGCTAACTACGTCACGCCATGGTATATTTTGTACCACGGCGTGACGTCATGCGGCATTTCAAATCAATATATCTTCCTAAGTGTTTGAATTAAAGAAAAATAAAAAATACGTGTTTAATATTTTTTATAAAGCTATCTGATGGATATTAAAATATTTTTTAGGACATAACCCATTTATGTGCCATGGTGCACACTTAATCCTACAAATTATATTTACTAAAATCATAGGAAAGTTAGGTTCAGATTAGTACATAACTTTGTAAATTTAATTATCACTTTTAAATAAACTCCACAATTTTGATTCGCCAATAATTCTAAATGTTCTCTCTCATCTTTTCAATTCCAAACTTAAATCTTCCTACAGCCCAATATATTTCACCTATTATACGATTTTCTATTGCAGCGGATGGGGTCAGTTCACGGAGAAGAGCTCCCGTACTTATTCGGAGCCCCATTAGTGGAGGGGCTCGGCCATTTCCCCAGAAACTATACAAAGTCAGAAGTGGCTTTGTCAGAAGCATTTATACTTTATATGGCCAATTTTGCAAGAACCGGGTGAGTTTGTCGAATAGTATATTGTGAATTTTGCTACCTAGTAAAATTTTCGGCTCAATGTTTCAATGGATTTATTTTGTATAGTACCTACTTTCGGAAATTTTAAAGGCAGATTAAGTTGTTTGGGAAACTTTCATTCCCTGGGATTGTATCGCTTTAGAGAATTTTAATCTAATTACAATTGGAAAGTTAAGACGATGAGTTTATGTAGGTATAAGAAACTTTCGTAATTAGCAGATACTTGATCAATCTCCTACTTGTCTAACTACATAATAAACAGAGTAGATACGTACTTAATTGATTGTCAGTCACAGCAGTTACAGCTTTATATTTGAGGCTTCCATGTTGTGGTCATTTCCAACTGGGTTTTAGGTTTATTTTAGATTATTAAGTATAATTTGCTGTTTAATTTGTTTTATAGAAAATAGTGTTAAAATGGACCTAGCTAGTTGGACAAACAGTCCAACTAGGTAGGTCCAACTTCGAGAAAGAGGTGTCTCGTCGAATCCAGCTCGGCTGGGCAGCGTTCGGGAATCAACGCTACATCTTCTCGTCGTCCAAGATACCACAGTGTCTCAAGACTTTGACCAGTGTGTGTTGCCAGTGATGACTTACGGAACTGAAACATGGTCGCTCACAATGGGCCTCATACGAAGGCTCAGAGTCACACAAAGGGCGATGGAAAGAGCTATGCTTGGACTTTCTCTGCGTGATCGAATCAGAAATGAGGAGATCCACAGACGAACCAAAGTCCCCGATATAGCTCTTATAGTCGCTAAAATTAAGTGGTAGTGGGCAGAGCACATTGCTCGTAGAACCAATGGCCGATGGGGCAGTAAGGTTCTGGAGTGGCGGCCACGTACCGGAATACGCAGCGTAGGGACGCCCCCAACACGGTGGATCGATGACCTGGTGAAGGGCGCGGGAAGTCGATAAATGCGGGCAGCACAAGACCGGTCATCGTGGAAAGCCTTGGGGGAGGCCTTTGTCCAGCAGTGGGCATCTATAGGCTAAAGAAGAAGAAGTGTTAAAATTAAAAATATTCATAATCAAAATTAATTTATTTGTAAGAATGTCGCTGTATGTACAGAATACAACACATATACCGCCTTATTCATAAACGCTGCTTAAAGTTAACTAGTGATTAGCGATTTTTAAACATACAATTTAGACGCTTGCACGTCACTTAACTTTAAAAATCGGTTATGAATAAACCCCTTAAACACTGTGGTGTTTATTCATAAAGGATGATTTACGTCAAGTGACCTTAAAGGGTCAAAAATGTATGTTTAAAGAATCGCTAATCACTAGTTAACTTTAAGCAGTTTTTATAAATAAGGGGGTAAGTTACTACTATCTGACAAATATCTAGGTACAAGGTTGATTGAGATTATTTGATAGTTTCGGATAGCTTGATCTGTTATCTTCCGTACATACAATGGTTTCATACAAATCTGCCTAGTAGTTTTTGCATTAAAGTGGAACAAAGAATTTACATTCAGTTTATTAATTAGTAAGGATAATGTATTCATAGGAAAATGCCGATTGATGCCATTGCCCGTAGGACCGATGCCCGATGGGGCCGACGGGTTCTCGAGTGGCGACCACGCACCGGAAGACGTAGTGTGGGTAGGCCCCCGACAAGGTGGACCGACGACCTGGTGAAGGTCGCGGGAAACCGCTGGATGCGGGAGGCGCAGGCCCGGTCATCGTGGAGAACCTTGGGGGAGGCCTATGTCCAGCAGTGGACGTCTTTCGGCTGAAATGATGATGATAATGATGAGGAAGATGAGATATCATGAGCCGAAGTCATAATTGTGTAGAAATCATTATTTCTAAATTAAAAATCATGTATCAAATACCAACCCGCGCTGGGCTCTCGTGGTGAATTATGGCCCACTCCCTCTCACAAAAAACCTGTGACCCAACAGTGGATACACAATGGGGTCACTATAGTACACGAAAATTTTAATATCAACGTCCTTAAAAAGCGTTTTTAAATATAAAAACGTTGCCCACACTAAGAATTTCTTCTGTATCTTACAAACATACAGAGCCAGATCTGGAACAACTAATTGACTCTATGAAGTATTATGGCAGAATGTGCTGAAACAAACTATCTGTAACACCTTATGTGCGATATTCTCGCAAACAAATATTTTGATTTGATTTTATTACTCTCGGCATTTCTTACACCTTGCAATAACTTTTATCTACTCTCATATCAAAAAATTAAAAATATAAAACTAAAAAGGAATTTATATTGACGTACTTCACCCATAGTATATCGAAAGGAAATTAAAAAATTAAATTATAACATTATTTCTCTAACAAAATAATGTTCTAATAATTTTTTTTCTCATTACCGTACAAATTAGAAATCATAGATAGCACTATTTCATTTTTTTATCTGTGGCCGCGCGCGCTTTGGCACGTGCGCTTTGATACAGGGTGCAGAATTTTGGCACCAAATACGTTTCTTTGCATTGCGAGTCGTTGTTGTGTTTCGCTGGACACATGATTATTATTGTTTCTTAAAATGTATGAGATTAGATAAAGTAGTGTATGAAACTGTACATAATTAGGTATTACACACTCGTGTGATACTATTAAAAATGACGAGTGAACACTTGTGCATAATATCCCTCATTATGTAACAGTTTCATAACCTACTATTATAACCCGAGCATTAGGTAACATAATAAAAACCTAATTATGAACAAAACAGCCGCTTTCAGTAATCTGTTATAAAAAAAATCAATAACACCTCAAGCCTACGCTACCTTAAATCAGAATTGCGTGTGTAACAAATTCATATCCGTCGCACCACTTAAGCGTGAACATTATTTCTTACGACAGCTCATAAATCAAGGCATATAAAACGAAACACTATTATTATTCTCTCTAGTTTAGTAAGTAGGAGACTTACTAATGTTTTCTCCTGACCTACACTTTGTTCACGTCCGATTTAGTCAAAAGAGGTTCGTAGAAGCAGAGATGCAGAACATTTAATTTTTGAGAGGATTCCTTTTTATTTTTTCATTATCAACATTGAATATAACATGTAGACGCAGACGTAGGGAGGTCCCCCAACAAGGTACCTTTGTCCAGCAGTGGACATCTATAGACTGAAGCAGAACATTTTGACAACTCCAAAGATAATGTTAATAACGGTTAAATTAGCATTTACAAGTATCGAAGAGTGAATGAAAATCAAACACAGAGCTACGTATTCCGGTATAAGGCATTATAACCCAGCAAAATTAAAAAAAATCTGCTGACTCAATATTTGACCAGATTAGGAAATATTTCAAATTTGGTAGATTTATAGTAAAACCTAAAGCGTTCCAGGTGCTGACTACCCCTGATTCTTTTGGGTTTTTGACGTGAGCATTAGTAGTTAACGTGAAAACTAAATAAAGTGACTAAAAATGTCACAATATTACTTATCATATTGTACTGTATTATAAAGTATACCCTAAAAAGAACCTTTTTGCTTCTGTCTAACGCTATCACGGATGAAGTATATATACAATATGTAAAGAAAACCCTGTCCGACTTATAAGGATAATAAAGGTTAGGTAAACTTAACTTAACTTAACTTAACTACTTGACCAAATATAATATAAAATTTTACGTAATCATCATAGAAACAATACTAATGAATTTTGAAATAATCTTTTTTCCCGCGAATTAATTCCAACTTCCCCGAAATTTGGTAATTTAAAAAAAAGTGACAACACCGGTATTATTATGAGCGAATAGCGATGCGACCACGTGCCGCGTGCCCTGTCCCCCGCCGCTCGCGAAAGAGTTGCTTACCGCAAATGTATAAAGTTACTTCTTTTTGCGAAATAATATTTATTTTTTTAAGGGGATCTTTTTTTTAAGTTTAGCCCGGCTTTGTATCCATTAGTAGAATCAGTTATCGATACCTAACAATACCTTCACGGGTCGGACAGGGTTTTCTTAACATACTGTATAAAGTATCGATAAATTGTTGACTGTACCTGTGTATCCGAGTCGCTCTCTAGAGCGAATGAGACCAATTTACGCACGAATAATCTGAATAGGACACCGCGTACAATTTTCGTGTAGAATTTCGTACAAGATATTTGTGTATAGGTCTCCAAGCACAACATCCGTAGCATTGATCGAAATTACAAGCATTTCCCACTCCGTATGTCACTTAATCACAAAAGATTTATTCGAGACTCGAACTAAGAATGAATAACAACATAATTTGATAGGTACCCCTCCTCCCGGTGTTTTCTTACAGATCAAAGAGTTAATTAATCGGGAATAGAGCTCATTTCACAGTATAGACTTCAATCTTTCTACCGGGTCTTTAAGAGGCACCCTAGTACCCGCTCATACATCGAATTTTTGAAAAAGTAGGAGACTTATCAAAGACCGACGTGTAGGTGAAAATATTCAGCATGTGTAGCAAAAAATGCCGAAAAAATATGTTTTGTGGATCATTCTGGCATATTTTATTTTACCCAGCATTGCAAAACAGTTAAGTGTTGTTGTATTGGTTTTGCAATAAGTAGGTATAGTTGGGAATAAAATATGTTTAAAAAAAAAATCTTTCTGTTAAGCATTTGTATTTTTGCATTGTTTTGCAAAATAAATTAGAAACTTACCGTGTTATTCTTAAAAGACAATTTAAAATATCGAACAACCAATACGGTCTTCATACTAACTTCGAGCTATACATACGGTCTAATGTTTTTAAAGTCGAGTATTGTGCTTTCACAGAGCCGACTAATATCTCACCAAATACGCTGTACAATACATACTTACACTACAAAATATTAACTGAATAATTTCACTTTTCCCGCGACCTTCACCAGGTCGTCGGTCCACCTTGTCGGGGGCCTACCCACGCTACTCGTATGACCAACTGGAATTTGCAGGAGTATGACCTCTGAGTTTGCTGCGGCCTTTCTTCTCTCTTCTCTTCAAAAACATGATTGGCTTTCATAAGTGTGTTGTGTACACAGATTGGTGAACATAGGGATCTTCCAAGCACTTCTATTTCAACCAGCTCTGTGCTTCTCACATCTAACGGGTCCCTACAGCCTCCACAAGGTCATCGATTCACAATCCATCGATCAATTTTTCCAAACATTCTTTCAAAAATAGAATCATTTAGCGATGATATTGAACTGGCCTGGCGCAGTGTTGAGTTTTGTAAAAAATGAAGGATAAGCCGGCCTTCACTGCTTAGGCAGATTACTGCCTGTTATATATACCACTGTCGTTCTGCCTACTTTATATTATGTAGTAGGATAAAGTACATATGATGACATTGATATATGAGACAATATTCATCAACATCATCATCTCAGCCACATGATGTTCGCTACTGGACATAGGCCTCCCCCAAGGATTTCTAAAAAGAACGGTTGGACGCGGCCTGCATACGATCGATGAATGGCGACCACGTACCACTAAGCGCAGCGTTGGACGCCCACCGATTAGGTGGTTGGATGAGACAGTATTATGGTCTTCTAATTATAATATTTTCTGTCCCAGTTCAACATCTTCATCAGCCTGAAGCAGTCCACTGCTGGACAAAGACCTTTCCTATTTCATTAAACTCGATTTTCGGTAACTGTCATACAGCTACTACCAGCCATGAGGCGAAGATCGTCGCTGCACCTAGCCTGAAGGCGCCCCACCTTACATTTATCAATTCGTGGTCTCCACTCAAGACCACGTCTACTCCTACGGTCATCAGTTCTACGGTTCATAATTGGCCGGCCCATTTCCACTTCTGTATCAGTAACTAATTCAATATTGTATTTATTACGATCAATAATATTATCGCTAAGCTTATTTATAAATAAGGAAGTAACTGTGAACAATTTGAAAACAAAACAGCCTAAATTATTATTGGTTTAACAATTACCTCATCATAAGCCTCACTGAGTATATTTCACAATTTTCCCGTAAATTTTCCAACCAAGAAAGTTTGTTCCCAGCCAGCAGCATTTGTTTGTATTCGATTTAATTCAAATAACAGTAATATTTCTCAACTACTTGTCAACAGAAGTTTGAAATGATTGTATTGTTTATAACTATTTTGAAATTAAATAACTCGAACGTCTGAGTTATTTAATTTTAAAACTTATTCGCTACGCCTAAAGTTTCTTTTAGAGTGATTAGTGAGTGATTATAGCTAGAATTATTCAGTCGTTTTTAATACTTCAATGTTGGCGTTTACTTAATGGTGTATTTTCATTAAAAAGGTTGCTTAGTGAAACAGCTCTGAAAATTCGTTCTCATTTTAGATAGCGAATTTTCAGTGTCTTTTCAAAGACTGTTCAATTATCTTTATTGTTACCACTTTAATAAATTGATATGTAGCAGCTTTTATCGAATAAGTTACCTTTGAAATCGAATTACTTTAAGAGCGTTTACTACACACAATTGGCAACGTCGCATTCTAGTGTCATATTTCGTAGTTTAATTTTTTTTTATTAAACTGGAACTAAATTTTAAAAATGAGTTCCACTATGTTTTTAAGATTAGGTGAATAGTAGATAATAAGTAACTGTAATGAGTGTAAGTAATAAATAAATTTGTCGCCCTCCGTGGCGCAGCGGTCAACACGCTTGACGTCACGATGGAAAACGATCTTTTCCTGGTTGGCCTGGGTCTTGGATGTTTATCTATATATGTATTTATTATAAATATATTATCGTTGAGTTGGTATCCCATAACACAAGTCTCGAACTTACTTCAGGGCTAGATTAATCTGTGTGATTTGCCCGTATATATTTATTTATTATTATATATTTATTTTAAAATTGCTATGAAAATAGCGACTTGCAAGTTTCCAATGCATTATTTATAAGATAATTGTATATATTAAATAGTACTTAAGTAAAAAAATACCTTTTACGCACCTTTCCATAATTCGCAACGGTTAGTAGAACACATTTTTAAATTACAGCTCCGATTAATAATAATAAAATATGCAAACTACGAAACAAAACTCTAATTGCGACTTTTCCAGTCGTGCGTAGAAAACGCTCTTAAGTGTCGTTTGTGCCAGACGATGACCCAAAATGAATTATCTGTTTTTTTATTTCTTTTAACGTAAATTACACGACTAATTTTACACATTTAAAATTAAGCTATTTTAAGTTCCATTACACGATGAATACATAATCTAAATGGAACTCGAAATAACTTATTATGTTTCATGCCAGTGGCTTACAATAAATTTGAAACTTCAAAAACTCGTTTAAACACTGTTCCAAGTTATAATGTAAGAGGCAATTATATCTTATCCTAAAATATGTTTTTTTTTTTCTCTAGTAACCCGAACGAAATTCATCGTCAAGAATCAGTGCTACCAATATCAAGAGAGAGAAACAAATACAAGAGCATTCTATGGGACGAGTATGATACGTTATACCAGAAGTATTTGGAAATCGGTAAGCATAATTATGTTGTAAAATATATAACGCCAATTTGCCAAAGCAGCATAGAAAAAATCAGAATAGAACGTATAGAGCAATATATATTTGAAATATATGTTGCGATTTTTCGAACGCCTGAAAGCTAATTTGCACAGGCATGTCTACGCAACGAGACAATTCTGAAACAAGTTAATATCCCAGTGAACTTTTTTATCTCAAAATCTAATAATAAACGTTATTCTCACATTAATCTTCAAAAGTCCAAAATTTAATCTCGCTTACCTCACAACTACTGGCAATATCAATTCAGAAAGTTAATTACGTCCCTTTTTCATTTATCAGCGCCACACCATTTTCTCTCTATAAATTCCTTTACGCGTTACACAGTCAAAAATTCCATTGCAGGGATGAAACCGAGGATGAAAAACCATTACAGGGCTCATCAACTGTCCGTTTGGCTACGGTTAATCCCGGAAATCCACCGCGCCGGTATGAAAGATGTGGTTGCAAAACACAACCTTTTTAGGAACCACAACGATCCAGAGTTATACGACGGACTAGTCCGGCCGGACCCTCTAACACGCGCCAACTATTTCGATCCCACGATGGAGCTGTACCGCAAACCGACCTTCAACCTCACCTTAGATATACCCTCTACTACTATGGATACTTACGTTACTACCTGCATTAGTGTGATGTCCGCTCGGCCAGGATCTGCTGTCACACAGAGTCAAGTTCCAAACAACACACACACACAGGACGTATCTAATTTAGAAGTCGCAGGTTACACCGCCTATTCGACCGCCCTAAGTGTCACTATAGCTATAGGATGCTCCCTATTAATTCTTAACGTTCTTATATTTGCCGGGGTCTACTATCAAAGAGATAAAACTAGACTCCAAGTAAAAGCACTTCAGCAGCAACAGAAAAGGAACCATAACTCAACGTTCGATAGCGTATCATCGAAGCATCCCCATTATTTCGTCGGACACTCGCAAAGTTCGAGCACGATTGTCGACATTGATCATCAGGACAAAAACGCGATAATCGCAATGACAAATAGAGTTCCCCACTTCACTACAGCGAACTGCCCGAACGTTTGTCACACGGGGATACAAATGTCGAATTTGTCGCAGAAAGCGAGTCCGCCAACAAATAGGGGACAATGTACGACTTTGCCGAGAAAAGTGGGGTTCAGTTATCAGCAGAATCAGATATGTAACTCGTCGAATTGTATGACGCTACCGAAGAACGCAACTTTTATGAGCAGTGCCGGGAATTTGCCTGATGTGCAGGCTCAGACGGGGCAGTCTCAAGGGCCTGGGAATGGGTCTGTCCTTCCCCCTCCGTCGTCGCCCCCTTCTCAGCACTTCTCGCAGTCTAGGGTCCCTCAAGCGGCAATGTCGGAGATGAATGTATGAGACATGGAAGATATTTACAATTATGTGTAAAGTGACGGTCGGAACATTGAGTGTGTGTCACGGGACAAGCCATGGTTGTAAATATCGAACTAAAGCAGTGTATATACGATGTTAAATTAATGTAACATGTAATACAGGTAACATTTTAAGTATTCTTAGGTGTAATTGTAATATAGGTTTCTGAATAAATTGACATTTTTTAAAACGATACTTAAATTTTTCAGAAAACGTATGGAATGAATGTACATTTTGATTTTTTCGTTGGTCATGTAAATATTATTATTATTATTGTAATATCATCGCCATTCAAAATGGATGACAGAAGGAGGTCGTTTGATAATAATAAAACCGACAACCTCATAACAGACACTGAAAATTCTGAAAATGATAATGAACGGACATTTTATCTCGTGGGTCAATCAAATAATACAGCATAAACAGCAAACATATTGTTACTTCACTTAGTACTGTCATTGAAAATGACTATTATTGTAAATAAATTAGAATCTTAAAGACTGTATACTTAAAATAAGATATTTTCAGTTCAAAGAGCCATGTGACACAGATCATTAACTTCTTTGTTGCAAAGAATTGCTGCGGAATGCTAAAGTCGGCATTGGGAAGTTTTTAAGACCACGAATCATCTTGATTTTCCGTTTAAGTACGTGCTTCGAACTTTCTAAAGCGAAAAAGTAATTTGTTTCATTCACACGGCAACTTTAACCGAGTTTTAAACTGATTACTTAGAAAACGAGTAACGTATATAAATAACTGTACTCGGGAACCTATCCTTAAGAGATTATTTTCTTCTCTTTTTCTAAAAATGTTTTACGGCACCTAACACTTAGTTAATCTATAATCTATATATAAAAAAATCAGTGCCACTTTCTTTGTAATTTTATAACTCAAGAACGGACTCACCTATCCAAACCGAATGTTTAGGCTTTATTTTGACTGATTAGTAGATGGTTTATGTGAAGTTTGAACAGAATCAGTTCTTCATTAATGACATTTTTTGTAACAAATTAATGAAATGAACGGTGAACGGAACGTTATATATATATATATATATATATAAATCAATGCCACTTTCTTTGTAATTTTATAATCCACCAAAACTGTGTAATGCTATCAGATTTAATTGAAGCTACGATCTTAACTGGTAAATCAAAAAGAGAAGTTTGTTTGATACCGCGTATCCATATGATCCCAAGGGTAAACATTTCACGTTTGTGGTCTGAATTTGGAGGAATCATGTTTTTCAAATGGCCAACTTTATGTTCCCTGTTCGAGAGTCGGTACCCCCAGTCGTTTGTTTAATAATCTAAATGTTTTGGATTAAGTTTTAAAATTGCTAGCAATGAAAACAAATATTTTATGTTTGAATAAATAATTTGATGAAAATGATCCAATAAATTTGTTTTTATTATTTCACCTTATACGTAGCGAAGCACGTATCGGGCCGCTACTCATGTATATATTTCATTGCAATCTCGAGATTTTCTGCGATGTCTTATTTTTAAGAATATAGTACATCTCAACCTATGTTGTGTGACTATATATTATATAGACTGTATCTAGGTCAGAGTATAAACTTTTGATAACTTAAATTTACATATAGATAACAAAATAATCACTCTACATCAATAATAAATTTAAAATAAATAGAGTTCGCTTAACTTAAGTTCGCTTCTATTTTGTTGTTACAAAACATTTGAACCCTCAAAGCCAATCACACAAAGCAATGTCTAAAACAAATGATACACTTTTACCTTCCATGCATAAATAAACTGTTTTAACTTATCGTGAACACAAAGGGTACAATCATGATTTATAGATTACCACGAGTACTTTTACCGACTTCTCTTTAAAAAACACAAACAATACATGATTAAAATATCCCCAAACGTATTTACGTATAAAAAGAAAATTGTCAATAGGGAGAAACAATCAGTATTTTCTGTCATCAATGAAATTGTGTTCATCGCGAGTTTGGAACCATTTTGTTCTGCCATGTGCAGTGGCCGACGAAATTGTAATGGGTTTTTGTGTATTGAAATATTTTTGTATATGGAATTCAGGATGACTATAGGGATTACGCTTTTTGCAACCTTTGGATTAGGGTCACGAACGAGGCATTACTTAGTTTTAAACTTCGAGATTGATCAATCACTGCCATTAGCAGTAGCTTACGTGCAGCAGCTGCTACTGAAAAGCTTTTGCAACTCAATTCCATAACACCTTTTACGATTAGCGGTTTTTAACCCTAGTCGGAATTTGATACTTTCAAGATTCGGTAATTTTGTTAGAATATAATATTTGGGTTTATTCGCAAATTGGGACCTGCAATTCGGATTTAAGTTCGGTAAAGCATAAATTATATTCACTGGCTGTTAACGTTTGGTAAAATACTTTTCTAAAAAAGCCTTTATTTATTAATGAAAGAGGAAATAAAATTGCAGTCAAGATTGAGAAACCATACATGCAACCTTGCTGAAACCAACCAATCAGTGATTTAACTCTTTATAAGAATCGTCCAATTTCTTGTCACAAGCAAATTAGACCACGCTGGCTTAACATGAATACAGATATTTTTATCAAAAACATCGCACACTTTCATATGAACGGGGATCAGAGAACAAAATGTGTATTAAAAAGAATGTATGATATGAAAAAAAGAGTAAAATATTTCGCGCTGCGAATCAGACAGGCTTTAATATCAACACGCTGAGTTTATGAGGTCAGGAAATCTAGCTATAAACTAGCTGGGGTTCGGGGCATTGGTGCTGGGGCGAGGTACCGAGGTCGACTGTACATGTTCCATATAGTCAGTCGATTTAGGGCTCACGCACGACCAATTTTTGGTTGAATTACTGTTTTGTCATAGTTTTCAAGTTTGGCTCTGAAAAAATTTTTTTGGTTTTATTTTATGGTTGTTTTATACTGAGATCTATTACATATATTAATGGTTTAACATATTCTATCCAAGTTTTAGCAAACCATGCTAGATTGACTACAGGCGAAACCTACTTTTCTGCGTAGTAAATTTAGCTCTTTTTTTGCTTGAGTGATTTTTTTACTTCTATTCTCGCCATTTTCTGTTTTAACTATTCTGTTAAATCATTAACAGAATAGCTAAGAAAGAGAAAATAGAATAATTAATAAGAATATTATAATAGGTTACCAAAACCTATTATATCATGTCATGTTGCGAGCTGGTTTGACTTTCTGAACATGCAAAAGCAGCTAAGTTATTAGATTACGTACGGGAATATCACTGTTTAATTACCTGAAGCATGTAAACTGTGATTACGTCGGGGAAAACTGGGGTAGGTATGTATTCTACTACAAGCTATATAAATGTGGGGCTGATTTTACTAGGAGAGGTAAAATAGAACTTACCTACATACATACTCGTACATTTTTCTTACTTTGTAGTAGCATCGTTCAATAGTAGCGTCCTAATTTCCGAAGTGAAGTCGTGATGGCCTAGTGGTTAAAACACCAGCCTCTCAAGTATGAATGCGCGGGTTCGATTCCAGGTCAGGCAAGTACCACTGTAACTTTTCTAAAGTTATATGTATTTTCTAAGTATATCTTGGACACCATTGACTGAAGGTGAAGGAAAACATCTTGAGGAAACCTGGACTTTATAAGTCTGAAATCGTCAACCCGCATTGAGCAAGCGTGTTGATTACGTTCAATCCTTCTCTGTATGAGAGGAGACCTGTGCCCAGCAGTGGGACGATAAAAAGGTTGATGATGATGATGAGGACTTTCCGAAGAGCTTAAAAACAGGACTCTGTGAAATAATGAATTTGGAAAGCTTAGTATAATTGTTTCATAAACAATAGCGTAGTTGACTAAATAAAACTAATTAGTCCGTCAGCCAGCTTTCCAAAAAAAAAATTAGACATATATTTTTTCTTTTTTCATATAAACAACAAATGAAGACGAAACAGTGCATTGAGAACTCGTGTGACGTCACTCCTTGCTACACTTTTCAGCAACAAGTAACGTCACCAGCTCCCACTCGTAAGCTTTGATGCCTTTTATATTTGTACATTTTTATTGATTTGATAACACAAAATATACGTATCCATAATTTTTTATAATCTAAATGACGGACTAAATCAATTTTTTTTTTTAACCCGTAAACTTCCTTATTATACCAAGATTTCCAAGTTCAATTATCTCCAGTGAAAAAAGCATTATAGAAAACAAGAAAAACAAAAAAGACAGTCTTGGGCCTGACCGACAAAAGTGAAAACGGATATCATTATTGCGCTGACGCAATCTATACCATGGTACTCACTATACATAATTATGAACATGTATAGCTCACTGTAGCGATTACGGTGTCGGGTCGGTCACGCTCACACGAATTCAATTCTTTCCCCCATACAAAAAAAAACATCAAAAAAAAATTTATTACTTTAAAAAATGTTGAAACCAAATACCGTACTTTCTGAACATGCAAAAGCAGCAAAGATACTGGGTAATGTACGGAAACATGTAAAATGAGATTACGTATAATTCAAAGTATTAAATATTTCTAAAATAGGTTCAGAGTTTGATCCTGAAATTATATTATTATATATTCCCAATAGTTTTATGCTACAATTTATCTGAAAAATAATATGATAAATCTGTGTCACGTGCTCTTAATATGGTCATGTTGTTTTCACTCGTGTTCCGTATAGTTTTATATTGATGTATTTTTCTTTACGTATGACTCTTGTACTATAATATCATACGGTTTGTGTTTTGTGTCACGAGCTCTTTGCCTATTACCTACCTTGTGACTTATCATTTTTTTTAAATGTTTATGTAAATAATTAAATTCTATATTTCAACTATTCTGTCGAGTTCGTACCGGCCATTACTGGTTTTTTTTCCTGTCTCTGTATTTTCAATTTTCGCACACTATATTGTAATAGGCAAAGTTTCTGTCACATTTTCTTTTAACGTAAGTTTTGTATGAAATGGTTTCCTTAATTTGGTTTTAAGTAAAGATCATATAATTATTAACTTGGTAATTATCATACTATGTTGGAAATTTATAAGATAACATGTTATCTAACCGTTACTATGAAATCTTATGACAAGTTTCAAAATTTAAAAAAATAAGACAGAATAAAATTCGTGAGAAATCCTTCTTCATTTTGTTTTATTTTGTTAAACCTTCGCAAGTACATATTTATTTATATATACATCATTTCACAGCAAAAAATAGTTTGAAAATACATTCAACAATACAAAATATGTATATTGTATTGAAGACAGCAGATCAAACTACTAGATTCTGTCAAATTTCTTTATTTGATTTTCAACTTTATGACTAAAGCATTAGGTACGGCTCAAAGTTGACAGATTTGGGTAGCTTAACCTACTGTCGTCCGTACAATGGGCGGCCTCATTGCTAATGCAGTCTCTTCCAGGCAACCTTAGAATGGACAGAGAGTATATCTTCTTCAGCGTATACAGGTCCACTGCAGAATAAAGGCCCCTCCTAAGGCTTTCCTCCATGACTGGTCTTGTGCTGGCCGCATCCATCGGCTTTCCACGATCTTCACCAGGTGACTGGTCCACCTTATTAGGGGCCTCCCTACGCTGCATCTTCCAGTATGCAGCCGCCACTCCAGTGTGTATTCCCAGAGATGATATACGGAACTAAAACGTGGTCGCTCACAATGGGCTTCATAAGAAGGCTCACTGACCACTGAACTCAGAGATAACTGAAGAGACAATCACAATACAAAGAAAGAAGAAAAGAGTTCAGGATAAGAGGCTTATTATCTATACTAATATATAAAGCTGAAGAGTTTGTTTGTTTATTTGTTTGAACTCACTAATCTCAGGAACTACTGGCCCGATTCCAATTTTTTTTTTTTTGCGTTGCGTAGCCCATTCATCCAAGAAGGCTTTAGGATATATAAAATCATGCTGTGAATAGGAGCGGAGCATCATCAACCATTATATCGTCCCACTACGGGGCACAGGTCTTCTCTCATACATAGAAGGATTGAGCGTAATCACCACGCTTGCCCAATGCGGGTTGGCGATTTCAGACTTATAAAGTTCAGGTTTCCTCAAGATGTTTTCCTTCACCTTCAGTCACTGGTGTCCAAGATATACTTAGAAAGTATATATAACTTTAGAAAAGTTACATTGGTATTTGCCTGACCTGGAATCGAACCCGCGCAGTCATAATTGAGAGGCTGGTGTTTTAACCACTAGGCCACTACGACATAACATGCGGAGCATAACATGTTCAAATTACTAACTCCACGCGAACGAAGTCGCTGGCGACCGCTAGTTATTATATAAAACTAGCTGCGCCGCGCGGTTTCATCCGCTTACATTTCGATATGCTTTTTGTTATACCCTCCGCTCCTGTTGCTTGCAGTGTAATGTTATATAGCCTAAAGCCTTTCTGGATTAATGGGCTAACCAACGCAAAAAGAATTTTTCAAATCAGGTCAGTAGTTCCTGAGGTTAGCGCGTTCAAACAAACAAACAATCTCTTCAGCTTTATATATAAGTGTAGATACTCTTTATTATACAACTCATACAGATTACAGAACATAAATATAAATATTTTACAAAGGGTGACACAATGGGTGGTCTTATCATTAAGAGCGATCTTTACAGACAACCTTTGGAAGGAATACCAAGGGAAAGGACAGACAAACAATGTAAGTAGTCTACAGTGTAGTATTTACATAAATTATTTAATAAATATGTACATTAATATAATCATACTAATTTAAATAAATGCTAATAACTAGGTAATAATCACTTTCCCTCTTATTCATAAACACTGCTTAAAGTTAACTAGCGATTAGCGATTTTATAAACATACATTTTAGACGCTTGCACGTCACTTAACTTTAATAATCGATTATGAATAAACCTGTTAAACACTGTGGTGTTATTTATAAAGGATGGTTTAAGTTAAGTGATGTTAAAAGGTCAAAAATGTATGGTTAAAGAATCGCTAATCACTAGTTAACTTTAAGCAGTTTTTTATGAATAAGGGGGTTTATGAATAGAAAACTTATGTATAGAATTATTTTTTCCTTCTTTTTTATAATTTAAACTATTGCTTTACCGCAATCCTAAGAGAGGTCGCACAGGCAAGTGAAGAAACAAGGGGTGGGTTTTAGTCAGTAAAAGTCTGACACGCCCTTCCGTTCCGCCCAGAGCGGGAGAAGTCATTTGATGATTTCTTATCCCAACAAAAGAAAAAAAAAGTAGGCAGTGACGCTATCGTTGATGGTAAAGCACGCTAGTTTATTAAGAGTTTATTCACTGAAAAAACTGAGTGAATAGTAAGGAAGACGGCAGTTAAGCAAGATGATGCAGTGTTAAACCCTACAACACGACCAACGATGCTGCGCCAGAGGGAGATTGATCTGGAGACCCTCCACGATCAAGCTCCCGACACAACAACATTTGGTGCATCGTACCCGACACACATCGCAACACAACTGCTCAGTGAATCGAATCGACTTCGTCTGGTGGGTAGTAACTTCTGCCGGAAGCCGATGTTGATGTTAAAATATAGTCTAGTAGAAAGACTAAGTTGTGGAAACCAAAATCTTTACTACAGCATAGTACCTACCTACTTGTCTAACTTACTGAGATACTGCATGAACTGAGCTCAAATTATGTATTTGCAAGCTCCTACAAAAAGGAAAACATGGAAAAATACTTGAAGCTACAGTAAGAGAAAACTTTTACCATAAAAACACACAATCAAGGTTAATTACTTTTTTAACAAATAAAAATATTGTAGCAGTCTGCTCCACCAGGACCTACATTCAAACAAAAAGTAAAAAACCGAGTAATGTATGAGAAACATTACGAAACCTTTGACCGTTTTATGATCGATGGCTCGTTGACCGGCCGTGAACCCGCCTTGGTTTACGCGAGTTTTGCTCGTAAAAATATGGCGTTCGTTTGTTATATGCTTTCAATACTAAATGAGACTGCATACTAATGGAGAAAGTATGTTCTGCTATTGCAGTGAAACGCCGATGACGTAGAGATTGTGTTGTAATTGGTTTCTGTAAACCGTGCGCAGTTATACCGGCATTTGATTTAGATGTGTTTGTAGGTTCACATAATCACCCCACGTTTTCGTTCTTTTGTTAATATTTAAATGGGTTAAAAAGAGAATTTACTGTAGCTTCATAAACTATATCCCCTTATCACAAAACAAAGATTTTTTCAGATTTAAACCTTACCGTTATAGATACGCAGTACATTATGTAAAAATAATAGCTTAGTTCGATGCTAAATAGGGTAGTTGACAAAAAAAAAAACGAATTAGTCCGTCAGTCAGATTTCCAAATAATACTAGATACGTATTTTTGCTTTTTTCATATAAATAAAAAATGAAGACGACACAGTGCGTTGAAAACTCGTGTGACCTCACAGCAGCAGTAACCTCACCAGCCACCACTCCTGATCTTTAATGCCTTGTATATTTGTTAATTTTTATGGATTTGATAAAACAAAGTATACATATCCAATATTTTTCTATAATCTGAATGACGGACTAAATAGAACTATTTTTTACCTAGGAAACACCTCTATTGTCACTTTTGTGTTTAGAACATTGCTAAAATCTAATTAATGTTGAAAATGGGACTTTCCAACTTTAGCGGGAAAGTCAAGCTAAGTGTCACGCTCACTTTTCATTGGACTTTTAAAAATATTTATAGTGTTGTTTACTAAGTAAAAGTACGTGTTTTATGTAGTAAAAAGTACATTCAGTAAATAATTCATAAAGAACAGTGAAATTTCGCAGCAAAGTGGCCACACGGTGCCTTTGTCTCAAACCTCCCTCGTAAGACGGTTCTCCCGGCCGTCTTTTTTGACATGAATAATTCAACACGTGACATTGACTAAATGCACAAATCATGCGAAGCCATAAAAGAAAGAACTTTTGAAGATTTTTATTTCACTTGAAATTGGCACAATGTCATAACTAGTGCCACACTATTATAAATATTGACTCAAAGGATTAGGCTAGAAGCAAAATTAGGTAAATTTCGTTTTGTAATTTCGTGGTTATTTTTTATTAAAACGACAACACATCCAGCTACTACAATCTGTCAGATTTCTTTGTGAGGTTTTCAACTTTATCTCTAAAACATTAGGGCTCAAATTTGATTTGGAAGATTAGGCAGTTTCGGCTTGATCTGCTGTCTTCCGTACTTTACACAAAGCTGTTATACTTTCTTAGACTTTTTCTTAGATAAAGATTGTCTGATAAAAAATTATTATGTATAGGTTTAGACCTCCAAACTATAACGATTGCAAATCGAAGATAATTAATAATAAAACAAGTCTAGTCAATAGTATTCAAGGCTAGAATGAATAGGCTCTTAATAAACTAGTGCGCTTTACCATCAACGACTGCGTCACTGCTTACCACCAGGGATTGCGGTCAAGCGCTAGTTAATAATTAAAAAAAAAAAAACAAATGATTATTTTGACCGTAAAGTTTTGTATAGGTGTGTGTGGATCTGTAGTCAATATATGATTATCAAGACTGATCTCCTAGTGTGGTATACATAGGACGTACCAAGCAGTTTTTTATTTTAAAATAATTTCTAAGAGTTATAAATACGCACTACATGAGAAAAGTCTTTGTCATTCCATTTTATTACTTAAAGTAAGGATAATATAACAAATAATATATACTCGGCGGTAGGCCATAAGATCGGCTGCCAGCAGAAGTTACGACCCATCAGACAAAGTCTTGCCGCCAAGCGATTCGTCGTGTTCCGGCGTGATGTCTGGTGAAGCCGTACGGAGGACGGGTCTGAGTAGTTGTGTTGTGAAGCTTGCCGGGTACGATGCGCCAAATGATGTTGTGTCGGGAGTTTGATCATGATCCATGCAGATCAATTTGCCTCTGGCGTAGCATCATTGGCCGTGTTGTTGGGTTTATAAATTTGCATCACCTCGCTCAACTACCGTCTTTCTCCCTATACACTAAGTTTTTTAAGTGAATGGGTTTAATAAACTAGCGCCCTTTACCACCAACGATTGCATCACTGCTTACCATCAGGCGGGATTGCAGTCAAGCGCTAGTTTATAGTTTGTTAAAAAAAAATAATACGTTTCTAACACCACACCTGCACTCCTAGAAGGTTTAGGTACAGCTCTTTCGTCTACCATCGTATCATCAGCACCATCAACCTTTTATCGCCCCACTGCTGGGCAAATGTCTCCTCTCTCACAGAGAAGGTGATCGTAATCACGATGTTTGCTAAATGCGAGTTGGCGATAACCATGATAATATTCCGCTTTATTATGCACAGATATCATACGTAACAAAGTTGATGATGACATAACACGCCAAGTCCTAACGAAACGAAAGAAAATATGAACCGAGCTAAAGACTTCTTTACCCAGGCACCATTCAACTCCGCATGATGCCTTAATAAGCAATCATCATCATCATCATCAACCTTTTTATCGTCCCACTGCTGGGCACAGGTCTCCTCTCATACAGAGAAGGATTGAGCGTAATCACCACGCTTGGTCAATGCGGGTTAGCGATTTCAGAATCAAAGTCCAGGTTGCCTCAAGATATTTTCCTTCACCTTCACTCATTGGTGTCCAAGATATACTTAGAAAGTACATATAACTTTAGAAAAGTTGCATAACCCGCACACTCATAACTGAGAGGCTGGTGTTTTAACCACTAGGCCACCACGACTTAAAATTGCTACTGCGACTTCTTATTATTTACTGATGATAAAGAAACCGGGGAACCCTACAAGTTGCAGTAGTAGTACCTAAATTCCAAGATGTAGTCTAAGAACTTGAAAGTTTAAGTACAACTTTGCATAGTTTAAAGTCGATTATGGTAGCATCGTGGCACAGATGCCAGTCTCAGATTTAAAGTAAAGTCTAGTTTAAGTTTGATAGTTTGCAACAATATACGTAAACATGTAGGTTATGGAGAGATAGTAACATCATTATAAATATTAGGGGGGTTTATTAGCTGCGTTTGGTTGAAAGTTTTCTTCGGTGGATTAATTAGAACTTACTGATTGTATTGGCAAATGTGTCTCTTTATATAAGTCGGTGGATCGATCTAAAAGGTTCCGTTCCAAGTTCAGAGTGTTTGTTCCATCTGATTCTAGAATGTTTCTATTTAGAGAGAGTGTTTTTTTTTTAATAATTATAAACTAGCGCTTGACCGCAATCCCGCCTGATGGTAAACAGTGATGCAATAGTTGAAGGTAAAGCGCGTTAGTTTATTAAGAGCCTATTCACTCAGAAAAACTGAGCGAATAGGAAGGAAGACGTCAGTTGAGCGAGGTGATGCAATGTTAAACCCAACAACACGACCAACGATATATTGGATATAACGATATATGACCAAAGGAATATTGATCTGAAGACCCTCCACGACCAAACTCCCAACACAACAACATTTGGCGCAACGTACGCGGCACACATCGCAACACAACTAATCAGATCCGTCCAAACATTGTCTGACTTAATTCTCCCAACTCCGTTCCATCATCGGACGACCCGTCGTACGGCGAGTATCCACTCTTACATTGTGGAAACCACAACGATCCGAACAAAGCGTTTCGCCTCGTCTTTTATACCGCGTACAACGAGGGACTGGAACAGTTTCCAGCGGCGGTGTTTCCTTCTGGCTACAATTAAAGTGTCCTGAAGGCTACAGTGAATAGGCTCTGAATAAACTAGCGCACTTTACCATCAACGATTGCGTCACTGCTTAACATCAGGCCAGATTGCGGTCAAGCACTAGTTTATAATTATAAAAAAAGTCTAGAAGGTTCCAGATGGTTCCAGAAAGTTCTCGGCAAGTCTGAAACGTTCTCGCCACAAACATATTATGGAGATGTACAAGTTAGATTAAATGGTCGTATATATGATGTAGTGCATCGTAACCTCGTCTGGTTGATATCTTTATGATGCACCAGGTTAATGTAATGCAATGTAGCTTTTAATAGTGAAGAATAAATTCGTTCTATTTTTAATATATGTTACGAGGTGCATCACAGCAAGAAGTTAATAGGTATGTTCTTCGACACAAATAAAAAAAAATCTGATCAATGTATTTGGAGAGATAAAATAAGGATTATTGAACAGCAGCTATTAGATTCGAAAAATCTGATATTCAATTTGACCTTATTCAGAATATTCTTATAAGTATTATGGCATCACAAGGACATTTATAATTTCATCCTTTAAAACATGTTTTGCCGGAAGGAAAGTTGATATGAAGAACAAAGGAATTACATTCATAAACTCAGTCGTCAGTCATAAACAACGTCAGTTTTCGGAATTTTACTTTTAAAAACAGTTACCTTAATTTCTGCCAGGTCAAAAATAACACACACACACCACATCCTAACAGATCCAACAAACTGAACAGCACTTTAAAAAAGCCGAAAAACATTAGTAGGAACATTTACTAAAAGGTCGCCAAGAGGCACGACTAAAAGCGAATAGCCATTTTCTTTGAAAGGCACTCTGATGCTTTTTAGCTGCAAAGGATACCTATGTATCCCTATATAAAGAGTCACCTTTGACGAAGTTATCTCGTCTCATCTTATTCATGGTTCACATAACGTGAACCGTCTACTAGGGTTTTAAGGGCGTAAAATATGGCAGCTTCATTTTCTCCTTTTTTTATTTTTATGACGTTATGTCAGATGTGGTGTTAATTTTGCATGACGACGCGAAAAGAGCTTATACAGATTGTTGATGAGAGAAATTCAGGTTTTGAGTCAAGGGTTGTCGCGCTCGGGGAGTTATCTGATGACACACTTAGGTCGCAGTGACTGCATATAGGCATGCTCAAGTAGAAGTGTAGCAGATCTTGAGGGGCTGTCGACATCATCAATTCGTGTAGCCTGGTACCTATTACAGTATTTTCTTAAATAATGTAGAAACAGTCATGTGAAGCTATCATCAATCATATCACTCCTTCTGGTGTACGGATTGGTGAACACAATAAGGATGTTAAGTACTATCCCGAAATAGAATATTGACTTAATTCGTGTAGCCTGGTACCTATTAAAGTATCTTCTTAAAGAATGCAGAAACAGTCATGTGAAATTGCGAACATATCATCCCTCCTAGTGAACGGATTGGTGATCAAAATAAGGAAGTTAAGTAATATCCCGAAATAAATAGAATATTGACTATCTCTTTCTTTCTGTGACAAAGTTTGCATAGCGGCTTTCCGTCTGATTATAATTTTTGTGTCTTCAAGACTAGAGTGAACTATTGTTTAGACTTTACTATTAAGGAAGATTAAATTACAACTGTTTTTTTCTCAGAGGACTACGAGTATATATAGGTTTGTCGTTAAGAGAATTCGTATCCAATTGTGTTCTACATGTTGACGGATAAATTGGATTTTCTATACAACGTTCTACTTTAGTGGTGTTCAAGATTTTAAATCTAACTTTTTAAAAAAAACGTCGCTTCATACAAAAACAGCCAGATACAACAACTTCATACTTGTAGATTATGTGAATATTTGTTTCATGCGAAATGGAATCATCGTCACGCAGATCAGTCAGTCAATCACTTAACTAAAGTTGTGTTCTAAAAACATCACTATAGAAAGTATATACGATAGAATTGAAAGAGAGAGTCACATTGGTAGCCATATTTGAAAGCTTTCTAACCACCCCGTTAACATCTAATCACGCCTGTTTACCCCAAAGATTGGGCAGAGTTGTACGTATAGTTCACGCACATCTGGGTCCCATGTGGGACGCGCTTACTCATTACAAATTTAATTAACCCAATTATGCTGCTACCCATAAAGAAAGTTGCTAACAAAATTAAATATTTTGTTACAAAAATACGACTTTAGAGCAAAATCTCTTTACACTGTCTTCAGTTTTAATAAGCAACTCAAGTGTACGGTGTTACCCGTATAGTGTCACATAGAAAATTTGAATGGTCGATAAAAATCTGGAAAGTGGAATGGCTCTAAGGAAAATAGGTCATAGCCGTTAAGTGATCGGCTAGTAAACTGTCGCCATTTATAAAGAGTTATGATTTTCAAACTTATCTTTATTACTTTTATATTTAAAGTTAATATACATGTTTTACAAAGTGACGTAGTTACAGTAATGTAGGTGTAACTATTTTTGTTTATATGGTATCTTATTTTTTAAATATCTAAAACCGCTGTATGTTTTCAACCGATTTCAAAAAACAAGGAGGTTCTCATTTCGACTGCATTTTTTTACACCTTATTCACATAGTCTGTGAAATATGTTTTTTTAAGAACAAAAAAAGAACTAACAAGTAATTTATTAAAAATAGAACACAAGAGTTATTTTTTTTAATTAATAGAAATAATTCCATTTCTTTATTTTCGTATCCTGAGTCCATATATTTTTAACGCACGCGCAACATAACAAATATAGCTGACTTGGTTCATTACCCGACACAATGTCTGCCGCGACAATCTGTAAACCCAAACAGCTCAGAATTGGTGCCCTGAGCAAAGCAAGCAAGGTCACGACAGACCACGTAGATGAGGGAAGGAAGCCACACGGGCTCGAGAAAGATAGAAGAAGGCCCAGGAGTGGGAGAGTGTAAACTAGTATAAAAAAGAGTTCTCAGTAGCTTTCTGAGGTATTAATTTGGCCCGGGTCGACGACATGTTGTGTTCCACGCGCACCGTAAAGATATGCGTCCGCCACAACTTGACGGAGTCAACAAGGATCAATGCCTATCAAAGCCGCAGCAAGTAAACGAACAAGGCATAGCTTTAGTCAGTAAAAGTCTGAGACGGCCTTCCGCTCCTCCCAGAGCGACAGAGGTCATTTGATGATTTGACATCCATAAAACAGGTATGGATTTAGGCACAGTCTACGGCAATAAGCTTGCCTTCTGCTAGGTACGTGGTCCATAAACATACCTGGCAAAATGTACCCGTATATACTTCTTCAGCCTATAGATGTCCACTGCTGGACAAAGGCCTCCCCCAAGGCTTTCCGCGCTGACCGGTCTTGTGCTGCCCGCATCCATCAGCTTCCCGCGACCTTCACCAGATCATCGGTCCACCTTGTTGGGGGCCTTCCTACGCTGCGTCTTCCAGTACGTGGCTGCCACTCCAGAACCTTATTGCCCCATTGGCCATCGGTTCTACGAGCATTGTGCCCTGCCCACTGCCACTTAAGTTTAGCGACTCCCAGAGCTATGTCGGTGACTTTGGATCTTCTGCGAATTTCCTCATTTCTGATTCGATCACGCAGAGTAACTCCGAGCATAGCTCTTTCCATTGCCCTTTGTGTGACTCTGAGCCTTCGTATGAGGCCCATTGTGAGCGACCACGTTTCAGTTCCTTAAGTCATCACTGGCAACACACACTGGTCAAAGACTTTAGTCTTGAGACACTGTGGTAACTTAGACGACGAGAAGATGTAGCGTAGCTTCCCGAACACTGCCCAGCCGAGCTGGACCTCTTTCTCGAAGTTAGACCTACCTAGTTGAACTGTTTGTCTCAGGTATATATACTCGCACCGGGCGCCGAGGAAGGGCGGATAACGCCCTCTTCCAGCCCCCATGAATGGGTCTAGGGGCGAGGGATATGGGGAAGTCCCCGCCCCCTATTAGTTGAACCCCGAGGCGGAGGCGCGCGCGAGTGTCGGCGCACGCCTCAGAGGCGATGCACGGGGTAGTTTAACACCTCACTACCCCGTACAGGAGGCGAGGCCCGGACAGACCGGGCCGGCACGAGAGTGTGGGGCTGCGGCAGAATCAGGGACTCCCGCGGCTCCGTGCGCACGTGACCGGAGAGACACCGGGGTGGTAAAAAAAAAAAAAAAGTATATATACTCGTCAACAACTTCGAGTGCAGAGCACCCAACTAGAATTGGAGTGGGTGCAACATGAGAGTTCGACATGATCTCCGTCTTGTCCATGTTCATCTTTAGACCCACTTGTTGGGAAGCTCTGCTGAGGTCATTGAGCATGTTGCCCAAGTCTTCCATGATCTCAGCCATGACCACGATATCATCTGCAAAACGTATGTACCCGTATACCTCTGCGTAACTCTTCAGGGACTAACTACATCAAGATATAATATTATAAAGTTTGTACAATGTAATTATCAAAGACGTCAATAGTGGCTTCTACTGGTTCATTATTAACTTAACTAACCCTACTCCACTCTACAAGGCCCCAAATCTCAACATATTTCTCTCTCCAAACCAAAGATAACAGCTCCCGAAATGAACTCAAAATGTGAGAAATGAAGTCTAATCAAATTAAAATTTTGCTAGACAAAATCTTTTGCGTCCGCTGACCCAAATTACGGAGCCCTCGGCCTCAGTGAAGGACTCTCAGCATCGCCACAGCGTATGCAACATCAGCTAGGGCTGCCCAATGACGGAACACTGCACTTAGGTTATGCAAGTGGCAAATTAATACGTGCTAATGATGTGTTTTTAACAGATTTCATTTATTTTAATCGACTTTCTGGTTTATGCCACAACATACAGTATGTTAAGAAAACCCTGTCCGACCCATAAGGATAATAAAGGTTAGGTAAACACATGACCAAATATAATATAAAATTTTACGTAATCACCATAATAACAATACTAATGAATTTTGAAATAATCTTTTTTTCCCGTGAATTAACTCCAACTTCCCCGAAATTTGGTAATTTTTAAAAAGTGACAACACCGGTATTATTATGAGCGAATAGCGATGCGACCACGTGCCGCGTGCCCTGCCGCCCGCCGCCTCCGCCGCCGCGCGCGGAACGGTGGATAACGCAGATTTATTAAGTTACCTCTTTTTGCGAAACAATATTAATTTTTTTAGGTGGATTTTTTTTTTATGCATTAGTAGAATCAGTTATCGATACCTAACAACACCTTCACGGGTCGGACAGGGTTTTCTTAACATACTGTATAAATATATTCAGTAAGCTTTTTTCTTAGTTGAACGCGACCCGCCTCATGGTGAGTATTGGTGCAATCGTTGATGGTAAAGCGCACTTTATTCGAGTTATACAAAGTTATTTTTTGTTTTTGCGAAACCTGAATATAGTTTGTTCAGAATGATCGACTGAAACGATTCCAATCATTTTTACATTATGTTATGTAGGTATATTTTTTCCCAAATATATTTAGAAGTTGTTACAGTGTGGTTACCGAGCTCGCAAGACAATTCACTGCCGATCGTATTCATGAGCGCGTGCGTAAAGCGCCACCGCCCACCGCCCCTCTGTGCAGGGGTGCAATCATGGGGTGCAATACATTCTAAGTAAAATTAACATGTTTTAAGAAAATTTGATTTCATTTGTTTTACTACTTACGAATGAATTTACGAGTAAATTACATTATAATATCCACCTACACTTTATCATTACGACAGTCCAAAGCCTGCAAGTGTCATGGTAAATGTTATCACTAGTTAATTACAAACAAACAGAAAGTTGATGGTTTGTTAAGCCTATTCATCTAATAAGTTAGTGAATGGGAAGAGAGAAGGCAGTTGAGAAAGGTGATGCAATTTTAAACCCAACAACACGACCAATGATACTGCGCCAGAGGGAGATTGATCTGCAGACCCTGCACGACCAAATTCCCGACACAACAACATTTGGTGTTTCGTACCCGGCACACATCGCAATACAACGTCTCAGACCCGTCTTCCGTACGGTTTCACCAGACATCATCCCCGAACACGACGAATCACTTGGCGGCAAGACTTTGTCTGTGCGTGGTAACTTCTGCTGGCAGCCGATATTATGGCCTACCACCAAATAGGTAGCTTCAGAAAGATGACTGCACATAGTAACGGGGTCCACTAGGGCCGCTCCCCTTAAGCCGGTAGATCTTGGTCCCTGACATAGGCACTTGAAGGAACACCAGTAGATTTTAGTCATTCAAAGTCTGAGAAATCGTGGATTTTTCTTAAGGATTTATCGTTTCGAGTAACGATACTCAGTATTAGTAACAAAGTACTGACAAACTATGTTATTAATACACTTACTAAGACAATTAAGGAAGTATAAACAAGAAACAAAAATGAACAGATTGTGACATCGTTATTGCAAGGTGACAGGCCCAGCCGAAACTTAGCAGCAATGGTTCACAAACTCACAGTCATACTTGCCAGATATCGTAGTTAGAACTCTGTCGGTACTGCCCCACATCCTACAGACCATGGATTCGAACCGTTTCCACATAATCATGTGAGAACAGTCCACGTGAGTTTTAAAAATAACAACTGTAATATGATTCTATGATCTATCGGCGGTGAAAAGAGCTATGCTCGAAGTTTCTCTGCGCGATCGAATCAGAAATGAAGAGATCCGCAGAATCCAACTCGCTGACATCTCTTCGAGTCTCTAAAATTAAGTGGCAGTGGACGGGGCTCATTGCTCGTAGAACCGATAGCTAATGGGGTAGTAAGGTTCTGGAATGGCAGATACGTACCAGTACACGCAGCGTAGGAAGGCCCCTAAAAAGATAGACCATATAATTATGGTGAAGGTCGCGGGAAATCGATGGAGGCGGGCAGCACAAGACCGGTCATTGTGGAAAGTCTTGGGGAGGCCTTTATCCAGTAGTGGACCTCTATAGGCTGAGGAAGTGTGATTCTGTAACAATCTCACCTTGAACATCTAGGAGAAGTATGTTAGCATTCTCTTCTCTAAGCTCATTTCACCTGACTTAACAAACGGTGAGATTTTTGCAGAATCTAACGTCTATGGTTCTGCAGCTATGACGCCATTAATTTTCCTTTTTCTGAGAAATAAACAAAAGAGCATCGCGTACACCAAAAGTCCTTAAATCGTGGTGGCCTAGTGGTTGAAATACCAGCCTCTCAAGTATGAGTGTGCGGGTTCGATTCCAGTTCAGACAAGTACCAATGTAACTTTTCTAAGTTATATATACTTTCTAAGTATATCTTGGACACCAATGACTGATTAAAGATGAAGGAAAACATCTCGAGGAAACCTGTACTTTAAGTCTTAAATCGCCAACCCGTGTTGGGCAGGCGTGGTGATTACGCTCAATCCTTCTCTGTATGAGAGGAGACCTGTGCTCGGCAGTGGGATGATACAAAATTGTTGATGTACATCAAAACAATCCCGTCCCCCGCAAATGAACCGAATATCGCTCACTGATCCAGACAAGAATAAGACGACTTCCAGACATGTCGGCGGCTCGCTATAATTACCGTTGTTATAGCCGTCAGCGCGGGAAGGAAGTAATAAACCAACAATATTATCATATAAAAGCAATTAGGTTGTTATTATTTATGTGATGACGGTTTCGCAGACGGTGTGAAGGGATTATTAAGCAATTGGGAACACAGGAATCCGAAGATTAGCGAAACTTCTTTAATAACTGTTTACAATGTATTTTTTTTTAATAACAAATTGTTGCCACCTCTGAATTCTTTGACCATATAAAAGTAACTTTAAATGACCGGAGCAATTTTGTTTTACACAATTTTGAGCACTAATGGTAAGTATTGCTGTCATTTTTTTTCAACACCATTCTTTGCGTCGTTTAGTTGTAGAGCTGACAAATTCTTCGAACATATGAAGCAATGAATTACCAATATCCTTTTTTTTGGGAGGACGCTCATATTTCTGTGCACTCGCGAAGGAGGTGATAGCCTACCATGCACTCGCTGCCAATCGCAGCTTCGAATTGCCAATATCCTTAAAAATATTCAGTTTGCGATGGATAGTGTGAACCTACGCAATTACAATGAAGGATTTTAAGGTATCTTTATTATGTACACCATATAGTTTACAGAACATAAATATAAAGATTTTACAAAGGGTGACACAATGGGAGGTCTTATCGCTAAGAGCGATCTTTTACAGACAACCTTTGGATGGAATACTAATCTAATGTTTTATTCATTTGCAAATATGTAACTGAAAGACTAAATTGAAATTCAGGGTATTTATACCTGAAGGACTCCACAAAATTGAAGACCTCGTGGCTAAATCATAACAGTCGCACAGATCAATCGACCAGGTTAAGCTATGCTAGCCCCGGTTAATCTCAGGATGGGTGACCATCTTTACATACCGACATCCCTCCGTGATTCGGAAAGCATGAAAGCACGATAAGCCGTTGATCCCGGCTGTCATTCATAGATCTTTGACAGTCAGAAGTCTGAAAGTCTGACCAGAAGTCTTACCAATAACTATTAGCGATAGCGTATTACCCAGTAACTGGGTCGTGAAGGTCAGATAGGCAGTAGCTCTTTGTAAGATACTGGTCATCATCATCATCATCTCAGCGTTAATCCCAGTAGCATCCGTAGCTTTTTCAGCTTTGGAGTCTGGGGCCCGCTTTACCAGTCTTAACTGCTGATTTTGGCTAAACTTCGATATTTTCCGTGAAACGACTGCCGTCTGACCTCCGCAATCCGAAGGCGACATCGAAGCATTGCTGTTAGACCAATTGTTGGACTTTTCAGGATTTCAACAACCCGTAACGACTGCCATTAGATGTTGGTATGGCAACCGGGACCAACGGCTTAACGTGCTTTCCGAGGCACAACCAGACCAGTGCAAATATAAATATTCATGTGTACAAATATTTGCACTGCGCGGGGATCGAACCCGCGCCTCCTTGAGCAGCGGCCCAGTTCGCTACCGCTACGCCACGGAGGCAGTCCTTGTAAGATACTGGTATTCAGCTGAATTCGGTAAGATTTGAAGCTGACCCCCACATAGTTGGGAAAAGGCTAGCCTAATGACAGTGGGCTCCACAATATTCTTAATAATTCTTTGATGCTACTCCTTTAAAACATGTAAGCAGGGACAACCAAGACCAAAGACGTATAATTTTCTTCATGCCACCCCTACAAATATGAAAGGGGCTTCAAGAGTCTTTCAGCACTTAACGCGGGTAACGTGTGTCGGGTTTGTCATATGCATAGCTCACGTACGATATTAGCAACTTGCCCGTACGATATTAGCGACCTGTCTGACCTTATCATTGAGCACCGGTTGTGTGGTGTTTGTTGACTATAATGATATGTTATGCAGTTTCATGTGAAGCCGTACGGAGGACGGGTTGAGCAGTTGTGTCGTGATGTGTGCCGGATACGATGCGCCAATTGTTGATGTGTCGGAAGCTTGGTCGTGGAGGGTCTCCAGATCAATCTCCCTCTGGCACAGCATCGTTGGTCATGTTGTTAGGTTTAACATTGCATCACCTCGTCTAAATGTCGTCTTTCTTCCTATTCACTCAGTTTTTTTGAGTGAATAAGCTTTTAATAAAATAGCGCGCTTTACCATCAACATATAGCATCACAGCTTACCTTAAAAACAGTTTGTGCTTGTGGTACCCCTAGGACTTTCTTTTTAGACTGACTTTCTTTGGCATATGAGAGAAGTATTATTGTGCTAGGACACTGAGACTTCCTCTCCTGGAGAAGGATTGGCTTGGGCCTTAATCTACCACGCGAGTCCAGTGCGTATTGGTAGATAACTCGAGCATCAACTTTCAATAAGTAAATATGGCTTAAGTAGAATACTTAAATAGTAGATTTAATGAACTAAATAAACAGATGATTCATGTACGGGCGACAGTAGGTTAAGCCACCCGAAACTGTCAAATGTTCCCAATGAATCTTAAACCTTAATGATTTAGTGATAAAATTGAAAATTCAATAAAGAAATCTGAAAGATTGCAGTAGCTTCATGTGCAGTCGTCTGTACACTCAGCTTAATATTTCACCAATAAATGGACAGGATCTCAAATAAAAAAATGTTTATTGCAAAATGTAATGAAAAAACCCACATTAATTAGAGATCACAACAGCAAGCACGCAGCAAGAAGATGCTTGGGTTAGATCAAAATCAAAATCAAAGCATTTATTTCAAATAAACCAGTTACAGGCACTTTTGAATTGTCAGAAGGTCGGTCAGTCAGAAGGTGAAGCTAGTCGCCCATTCCAAAGAGTAGGTACCTATGGAGAAGAACGGGCAAGAAACTCCATGGACACTCTTTTAAATTATCAAGTTATTGATACAAATATTTGATTACATCATTCATTTTGAAGTCAATCGTGTGAGAATGATGCAGAAATATATTTTACGCTGAGAGCGTCCATTATGAAAAAAAAACAACAATTCAGAAATTAAAAAACGCCGTAGCAGCTAAGAGATGACCAGTCCCATCTGACGGCGTCCGTTCACGAACATGACGTATGTATCAGCATCATTCAGCTTAACCATATTGAAGGGAACCTAATGACCCAACACACACGCCACCACCAGCGAGACATTTGAGTAAGCATGACATACTCTCAACAGCTATAGCACAATCAAGCCAATAAAAGACTAACCCAACAAATAGATGCTTTCCAGCAAGTAATCGTGCTCACACGTGTTCCACGCAATTATACAATACTAAGAAATTGAATCAACACAATGCAAAGACAGTTTTGTCCAAGGTTCAGCAGCTCCCACGGTGTTCCCGAATGCTAAGTTTAGCTCCTGTGTAGCTGCACCAGTGCCGAATACTCCTGTCAGCGATGCAATTCCGTAACGTATAATATGCCTGGCTATGTACTGGCTTTGAGTTAAAAAAAAACAAACAATTACAAATTCAACCTACAAGAGGAAAAATCAAAGAACAATCAGTGTAAGCATAGAAATCGGACGCAGCTCAAGCCCAAGCCTTTTTGTCTTCAGTATAATCTTTAACACTATAAAATGCTTTCTGACACAACTTACGTTTAATGAAGGATTTGAATTTATTCAGGCTCAGATCTTGAACCACCTCTGGAAGTCTATTGTAAAAATGTATACATTGGCATCTAAAGGAGCCACCTATTTTTTTGAGCCTTGTTGTAGGTACAATAAATTTGTGCCTGTTCCTAGTATTTATATTATGGACATCAATGTATAGGATCAATTCTGATCTGCCAATTTTTATCATTTTCGGTATGCAATTGAGAAACAAAAACCACTCATTTTCTTAGACGAACTCTTAAAACGTGCTTAGCATGGCAATGTTGTTTTTTTTGTATTTGCCTCGAGACTTTGCCAATTTATGAAATAACAGCTAAAGTAGCCGACTAAATAGAGATTTGAACATGAAAAGTAGGCTTTTATTTTTAGTGAATTTTGTGGAATATGGGTTACACTCTATTGGGTCAATTTGGGACAAAGTATTAAAATAAATCTGACTACGTTGTATTTTTTTTTCTTTTTACATATTTCCCGTCTGGTTACAATTACTTAAATGTCTTTAAGTCTAGAGTGAATAGACTCTTAATAAACTAACGCGCCTTACCATCAACAAGTTTATAAAGTTAAAATAAAAGTATTGGAGAAGAGAAAGATTGAAAAAATGTTGGAGGTGAAATCTTCGGTGAGTGGCCAGTAGAAGCGACAGTAGGTACCTAAGAACCTAACTGCGTTAAACACTATAGATTTTAATTTGAAGGATATTGCTAATCCATTTCTTCCATTTGTTCGAAAAAAAGTTCAGCTCACCAACGTAAATAACGTAATGAATGTTATTAAACTGTCAAAATATTACCGATTTCTACTGATAGTGCGTTACGTAATTATCTCACGGGAATTATGTTAAAGAGTATACCTACCATCGGGACTATATCTGACTCGTTTGACGTTCGTCTTCCCTACAGCTGACCAGTAAGAGAGGACTCTAGTGCCGAGGAATTTCAAAAATAGGTATTTGAAGAAACTATTGCCGTTGCCCTGCTTCCAACCTCTCCCGGTAAAGTGCAAAAAGGACAGTTGTAACTCAGGCTGATTTTACCTACAAAAACGTTGACCAAAAGACTTTTCGTATTCCGTTGTTTTCTTTTTCAAAACACTACTGATCTCAATAATTTTTATATAAAATTTATGTAAAAATAAAGAAAAACGTTGTATTATAAAACCCTACTTACTTAAATGTACTCATATTTTATAAAGCATAAAACTTTTTATCTACTCTCATATCAAAAAATTAAAAATATAAAACTAAAAAGGAGTTTATATTGACGTACTTTACCCATAGTATATCGAAAGGAAATTAAAAAATTAAATTATAACATTATTTCTCTAACAAAATAATGTTATAATATTTTTTTTTTTCATTATCGTACAGATTACAAACCGTAGATAGCACTATTTTATTTTTTTATCTGTGGCTGCGCGCGCTTTGGCGCGTGCGCGTTGATGCAGGGTGCAGAATTTTGGCGCCAAATACGTTTCTTTGCATTGCGAGTCGTTGTTGTGTTTCGCTGGACACATAATTGATTATTATTGTTTCTTAAAATGTATGAGATTAGATAAAGTAGTGTATGAAACTGTACATAATTATGTATTACACACTCGTGTGATACTATTAAAAAACTCGCTTCGCTCGTTTTTTAAACTCACACTCGTGCATAATATCCCTCATTATGTAACAGTTTCATAAACTACTATTAACTCGTATTTTCATAATATCCTAAGTATATCCAAAACACCAACCAACGCAAAATAATTAAAAGTATGATATTTGATGTTTCTTTCCTTTGTAAAACCTTTACACCAGGTAAAATTAACGTTGCTATGGACCTTACATATCTTTATAATCCTACTAATATTATAAACGCGAAAATTTGTGAGGATGTTTGAATGTTTCTTGTTCACGCAAAAACTACTGAATGGATTTTGAGGAAACTGAAGTCCACGCGGACGGAGTCGCGGACAACAGCTAGTTCTATATAGTTAGTACTTAAAAAACAGTTTTAAAATATAGCTCCGGTTAATTTATAAAAAATTGAAATCCACAGAATGTGACAATAAATTGCTACTTTGCCAGTCGTACGTAGTAAACGCTCTTAAACGCTATAAACTTGAAGTTATTATTAAATTTAGTTTTGGCGCCGTTTCTCATCTTTACAAACTAAACTAATTTTAAGTAAAGTGCATCTCTTTCTTTCTATTTCATTGTGAAAAACTTAGGAGATAACATTTTAGTATAATCCTGTCAAATTAAGATACTCCACAAACAGTTTAAACGCGATTATAAACATGGCCGCCGGCAGAAGTTACCACCCAGACAAAGCCTTGCCGCCAAGCAATTTGTCGTATTCCGGCATGATGTCTGGTGAAGCCGTACGGAGGACGGGTATGAGCAGTTGTGTTGCGATGTGTGCCGGGTACGATGCGCCTAATGTTGTTGTGTTGGGAGTTTGGTCGTGGAGGGTCTTCAGATCAATCTCCCTTTGGCGCAGCATCGTTGGTCGTGTTTTTGGGTTTAACATTGCATCACCTCGCTCAACTGCCGTCTTCCTATTCGCTCAGTTTTTCTGAGTGAATAGGCTCTTAATAAACTAGCGCGCTTTACCATCAACGATCGCATCACTGCTTACCATCAGGCGGGATTGCGGTCAAGCGTTAGTTTATAATATTAAAAAAAAAAAAATATGCCAGTTTACGTCAGGAGCGGACTAATTTGACAGCAGAGTATGTAATGGCGTAAAATACATCAGTAGCAATGGGTTTAATTTTGATAGTTCAATAAAATTGTTTGCGTTGTTCACTTTGTTGAGCAGTTACATTTTTGAACAAATAGAGCAGTATGCTTCAAATTCATTCAAATTAAGAGTAATGTGTTGCGCAATTTAGATGCATTTAGATGATGAATTTAGATGGTCTAAACTAACAATTTTTCTTCTGTCCTTCTCATAATGAAATAGAAAGAAAAGGATGCACTGTATTTAAATTTAATTTAGTTTGTAAACAAGGGAATCGGAGCCATTATACACGTATTGTTAACGTTAAAGTTTGAGTCTTTTTTTTAATACATATTTTCATTACATTTAAACAAATGATATTTTTTATCTTCTCATTACTTATATTGCGATCCGAATCTTCGAATTAATTAATTCGTTGAATATTAAAATGAACAGATCCGAACTCAGCAATTTTTATTCTTTTTTTCTTTTTTTTTTACAATTCGATGTGTGGTTTCGAAATAAAAGAGACAAGATATAAAAAATAATAGTCTTACAAAAAAGGTTCTAAATAATATAAAAAAGTATTTATTGCTTAGTCGGCAATAACTTAAGACGTAGGTAATGATAATATTTACAGTTCACTTTGTTTGAAATTCATTCTGACAGTTATATAGACATTTTGTAAGACAGTGAGTAAAACTCATCACTGGTGAACAAGCGGCTATAATAATAAACAAAAATATAAACTGCGCAAAGCAATATTTTTTTTCTAATACCTTTCCTTTATTCTGACATTTAGATTAGAATATTTGACCTCTGACTGTTTTAAAAAAGTCATGTACCTGATACTTTTCTATTCTTGCTATTTTTGTTGCTCAGCAAAGAGCCGTTTTTCAGAATGTTACTATACATAATTATAGTATATTTATAGTAATACTTTGAACTAGGTAATGTATTACAGAGTTATTTTATTCATTATTATTACATTTTTTTTATTGTATGTGTTGCTTTAAATTCAACAACTTCATTTGATTTTCACAAAATGATTTATTTTGTTTTAACAAATTAATTCGTTTATTTGTCGGAATGTCTATAGTAATATTTCGTCGCAGATTCAATGAAACTTGAATCCGCCAAATTCGAATAGTTTCTGAGTACCTAATAAAAGTTCCGTTTCATACTAGAGCTTGTGCCTTAAAAAAAAATGTATGAGTCACATTTCACTCGAGCAAAATCGGGTTTTCATTTAGTAGGTTTATAATGTTTGATTTTATATATCCTTTCAATTCTGAAATTAAATAGTGTGCAAGTGTGTGTCATTTGCTTAAAAACACGTTTGAATATATTTAAATATAACAAATATAAAAGATTCATTTCATCGCAACACTTCATCCCAAAAAAAAAGTTAATCAAATTCCGGAAGCCAGAACCGCGAAAATAACCCAACAAGTGATGAAACAGGAAATTGAAGCCAGGAGTTTTAGTATCCCATAACACCCTGAATGGTCCATCTTTTTTATTCGCGAACAGTGAAACCATTTGGTCCTGTCCACCATTTCTACCTAGATTTGTAAATGAAGTTGTAACTTTTGGCATTTGGTCCTGGCTTTATGTGGCTCATAGGCGTGAGTGAAGTATTTTCGTGATTACTAAGGCAACATAAACAGGGGGTGTAAAACTAGGAGTTATGTTATTCGTGGAGGAGTTAGGCTGGCTTATGAGGACGAGAACCTTGTTGCCAGATTACGTTTGGTGTATTTGGGATTTGTTTGCTTATAGGGTTTTATGGAACCCTGCGTTATGGTTCAAATTAGCTTGGCCGGCTGGTAGCAAAACGTGGCTAGAGTATTCTTTATAAAAACTTTGCTTTTAAACAAAACGTTGTCTCACACTAAGAATTACTCCTGTATCTTGGCTGCGTTTACAGACATTTAAACTTACATACACAAATAGCTAGTTCTGGTGGTCTAGTCTCTCCAGTATGAGTTTGCGGGTTCAATTCCAGGTCAGGCAAGAACTAATGTAACTTTTCTAAGTTCTTTCTAAGTATATCTTGGACACCAATGACTGATTACGAGGTGAAGGAAAACATCTTGAGGAAACCTGGACATTAAGTCTGAAATCGCCAATCCGCATTGAGCAAGCGTGGTGATTACGCTCAATCCTTCTCTGTATGAGAGGAGACCTGTGCCCAGTAGTGGGATGATAAAAAGTTTGATGATGATGACACAAATAGGTAGACTGGGAACAACTACCTGTAGGAAATACAAATGTTTGTTCCGTGCAGGAATCGGACCCGCGATATATAGTGCAGCAGTCAATAGGTCAGCTACAAGACCAATCGCGTCATCAAGAACTGTAAAACCAATCTCCAAACTTTATAAAAAAAATCCTTGTAAATATAACTGAGATTTAGTTTTAGTTTTCTTCGTCAATCACTTATACATACAGTTCATTTCTATCACCTTCAATGAGTACCTGAGTACCGTGGAACGGATTCTGTCCATTCCCGTTTAAACATGATATAATTTGGATTTACCAGGACAGGATAAAACAGGACTTTTTATTTGTTATGTTACAAATAAAAAGTCCTGTTTTAATAATAAATTGGGTTACATCAGGGAGGAAGATCAACTTATGAATGATAATGGTTGGAGGGGAAATTAATTTAGTAGCTTACTTTGTGAGTTACTATATAAAGTAATTAAGAGTACCTATGTCAGGAATCGTGGGTGGCTTCTACAGGAGTTGAATATAATAACATTTATTCTAACAGTTAAAAGGCTGAGTTGAATGAAATTTTCGTATTTATCCAATTCACAATTTAAACATCTAGAATATTCCACTATTGTCATGGAGGTCCACAGGAGTCCCCTAAGGCCTTTCCTTTGAATAGGTTGGGATCGACTTTCAGTCTGACCGGACTCAGCTGAATACCAGTTTTTTACACGGAGCGTCTGCCTACTTGACCTTCACAATCCATTTACTGGGTAATACTACACCCCTTGGTCAGACTTTCTGACTTCTGAAAACCCGTAACGACTGTCAAAGATCTACGAATAATAGCAGAACCAGCGGTTTAACATGATTTCCGAGGCACAGAGGGGTCTCGGTATGTAAAAATGGTCACCCATCCACAGATCAACCGCGGCAAGCATAATTCAACCTGATCGATCGATCTCGTGGTGGTGGTGGGATCGAAGTCGTGGTGGCCTAGTGGTTAAAACACCAGCCTCTCAAGTATGAGTGCGCCGGTTCGATTCCAGGTCAGGCAAGTACCAATGTAACTTTTCTAAAGCTATATGTACTTTCTAAGTATAGCTTGGACACCAATGACTGAAGGTGAAGGAAAACATCTTGAGGAAACCTGGACTTAAGTCTGAAATCGCCAAACCGTATTGAGCAAGCGTGGTGATTACGCTCAAACCTTATCTGTATGAGAAGAGACTTATGCCCAGCAGTAGGACGATAAAAAGGTTGATGATGAATAATGATGATCGATCTGTGCGAGTGTTATTATTGAGCCACGATCCACTATATTAATCATATCAGTTAGGATCATGTCAGTTAGAAGCAAGTTGGAGGCGAGCTCTTGCGTCTGAAATCCACATGAGGCTACTTACGCACTATTACTTAAAAAATTAAAAAGGCATTTTTGAGATTCCTATATAAAATCAGTTTTGAATATTATCCATATTTATATCCAACTAAATTTGTCTCAGGATGTTTAGGGTATAATATGTCAGAAACTAGGAGAGCATATGACCCAACGAAAATCATGCTAAAAATAATTAATTAATGACCTGATTCGTCTTCACGTTCCTGGTAACTATCTCCGTGGCCGGAGACACCGTCTGCTAGCTGTGCCTACATATCGCACGGTGGCCCGTGCGTCATGCCCTATTCCTCGCGTTCTTTCCGCCCTGAATAGCCTCATGGAAGCTAACCCAAACTGTGATATATTCGCATATGAATTTAAAATTTTAATGCGCGCTTGCTTAGTGTTCGGCGAAAACGAAATTTAACTAGTTCGTTTATTGTTTTATTTTTATTTTATTCGCGTTTTGACTGTTCCTCTGATTTGTCCTTTTTTCAGTTTATGTTTGATTGAAGATTATTTGAATTTTATTATGTACCTATTTGTGTTATTTAATTTTGTATGTATGTTGATGTAATTATTGGCTTTTGGAAGTCATATTAACAACAAATATCTGACAAATAATTTATTTATTTAAACAAAAGTCGACAGAAAGCTTATTACAAGTCTTTGCGCTTAAATCTATAATAAAATTGTTTTTATGAACTGTTGAATATCTCCTCTGATGTTTGTGTTTATAGGTGGTGAGCGCTGCCAAAAACTCCCCTTTGAACTCATAATACAATCTTTCGTGGTAAGTTACTATCACATGTAGAAGTCCCGTTCCACCTTAAAGACTACTGTCGCCTGCGTAAAGCCGGCCACGCACACTAACGCATTATTTTATATCCGTGTTTGTTATATTTCAATCAATCAACCGCATGCTGCGCACAAGGAAAACAATATTAGCAAACCGTTTTTTTATCGCAGTGTTCATCTTTTTTTAAAGTAATGCAAAATTTCGTTACATCAGTTGAAGCGACCGCACTTAACAATGGTGCTATCAATTGCGTGCGGTTGTGGGTTCGAATCCTAATTAAGACAAAACCTTTTTGTTGTTTTATATAATTTTATGATAATCTTATGATATTGTTATGGTACAAAATATAAAAAAAAAGATTTGAAAATGATAATATTATATGTTGTCATTAATGAGGTTATAGCTTAGTTATTCATTTTCTTAAAGAAAAGAGGATTGAAGCTTAACCTGAATATTATTACAATCATAAAATAATGTATAGAACACAAAACTGTACTTTTTACATTTACAATTTTTTTGCATGTTTAGCATGTTACTAGTGCTGCCATCTTGCAGTGACTTTTTTCGAAGTTTGATAGCATGATATTATTATGTTCAAGTGCTTTCTTAGTTCAAAAGTTAACGAACTTATTTCTTTTCGAATTCTGAAATTACTGTTTTTATAATTTACCAAAAGTATTTAGTTATTACGGGGGTTTGAACTCACAACCACTTATATATTTAAAACACTCTGTAGGACACTACTGCACTGTGATTGTTATAAATTGTTTTTTTTCGTTTAGCTCGATAAATCTCCACCAGTCTCGCCATTTTATTTTTAAACCACAAATGCAACCTTCTTTCTTCGCACGATTTAAAGGTTTATTCAATGGTAAATATTGTCGTTACGTTCCACTTCTCTCGACACTTTAAGCTACCTTCCTCCTCCAACCTCTTGACCCAATGGCTTACAGTATTACTCTAAAACAATAAAAATGTATTACATACTTGCAACAAGCGATTGGTTTGCACCTTACCCAAATAATAATAAAAACAACTTACACAAAAGCCAGTTTCATATAATATTTGAGATATATTGAGTTCATTCGTAATGTATGCATATTGATTAAAAAATTAAAACATATTGTTACGTGTTAATAACACAAACTCGTAACAATATGTTCACCAACCAACAACAGCTAAGTAATATTATTTGAGTTATTGTAGCTAATAGGTAGTGAAATATTTTATGAGAACTAGTGATTCACTTTGGTTTAAATCTACCTTCATCTTTTATAATGACTCTAATATAGAAACAATATTAAAATAAAGTTTCATCCTTATGTTGCGGATCGGTACTTTTCATATTTTTGTTGTCAGCATTCATAACTCACCAATAAACATTTGAATAAATTTTTGTAAGTTATTAGATTTAAACTCGAACTACCTTGAATGCTTATCACGGCGAGGACCGCTTAGCCGTTCGGACACTTACTGTGAACGTTAAAATTGGTAAGTAGTACCTAACAATCATAAGCGGGCAGCAAGTTGTCAAAGTTTATAAGTGTGAAACAAACTTTATTATAGAAGAAGGTCGTAACTACAACTGGTATTGCTTGGCCATAGTCTTGTGAGATTGTAACTCGACTTTTGGTCGTGATAGGACGTTGCCGCCACATGAAATTATGTCATAATTATTAATTCTGCTTTAGAATTCCTACTTTACAACAACTTTTTTATAGAAAATATTGCTGTATGAGAATTATTAAGTTCAGCGCAGCCGTGCGAAGTATCCAGTTTTGTTGTCATTATTATCAAATGAACATAACGTTTTTGTTTCGATTTTTTTTGTGGTCATAGAATAATACGAGTATATTATACTAGTTGCGATTCTGAGGTTTCAACTGTGTTAGTTTCGATACTGTAGGAAAATCGGGATGAAAAATAACATATCCGATACGGATATGTTATTTCTGTTTATAAACCACCTGTGTGCCAAATTTTATCCCAATCCGTTGAATATTTGTTGCGTGAAAAAGCAACAAACATGTATACATCCTCATAAACTTTTGCATTATTAATATTAGTAGGATAAGATACGATGCGATTGGTAGGAAGTAAGATAAGCGTGTAGAAGTGAAATGGTGAAAAGACCTTCTGTAAGTAGTTATAAGTTCTGTTTTATTGACTTCAAGGCTAGAAACATTAAATAGGCTCTTTATATACTAGTGCGCTTTAACACCAACGATTGTATCAATGCTTACCATTAGGCAGGAACGCGGTCAAGCACTAGTTTATAGCGTTTAAAAAAATCTAGGATCTTATTATTACTTGTGTTTTGTTCGACGTTTTAATGTGAACTATTTTGACTTAAAAATGTTTTTTTTTTAATGAAGTTGTGAGACATCCTTTTTTTTTTTAATAATTATAAACTAGCACTTGACTGCAATCCCGCCTGATGGTAAGCAGTGATGCAATCGTTGATGGTAAAGCGCACTAGTTTATTAAACCTATTCACTTAAAAACTAAGTGAATAGGAAGAAAGACGGCAGTTGAGCGAGGTGATGCAAATTTATAAACCCAACTACACGGCCAATGATGCTACGCCAGAGGGAAATTGATCTGGATGGACCACGATCAAACTCCCGACACAACATCATTTGGCGCATCGTACCCGGCAAGCTTCACAACACAACTGCTCAGACCCGTTTTCCGTACGTTTTCACCAGACATCACGCCGGAACACGACGAATCGCTTGGCGGCAAGACCTTGTTTTTTTTTCCTCTATTTTTATAGACTATAAAAGATATTTTGAATTTGACTTTGATGGTTTTTATTGAAAAAACTTAGATAACCTATCTTATATTTTCAAAACTATGCACTTTGACTGCAATATTATTAGTCTTATTGTGTTATTTTTACTTGTAGAATTTAAACCGAAGAATGAAATACAATGCATTATATGAATAGAATGTATTGCCAATTGAAACAAAACACACGCAGTCGTTGCAGGAATTAAAGAGACTTGTGAGGGATCACTACAAGTTTTGTCGCTATGATTTTGTTCAACAAACTAATTTTTGCCTAATTATCTTGCTTACGTTCAGTTCAATTATGTTCAGTATGTATGTATTTATTTATGTATGCATAATTTTGGATATGTATGTACAGGATGGCACAATAGAACGTGCATTTTTAAAATAATTATTAAAAAATAAATACAAAAGGTATAGTTAAAATAAAACTAAGCAATTATTAAGTGATAACTGAAGTTTATTTTTTAAAAATAACATCATCTAAATGATGACCCTCTCCACGTTGGCACTCCTTTAACCGCAAACGGAAATTACCAAAAACTTTCTTAAGTAGTGCTGGTGTGATTGCTGCCATTTCACCACGAATATTCTCCTTGAGCTGACTGATGTTTCTCGGATTATTGGTGTAGACTTTGTGTTTGAGGTATCCCCACAAAAAAATTCAGGAGGCGTCAAGTCTGAACTGCGCGGAGGCCATGGGATATCACCTCTTTTCGAAATCAGTTTGCCAGGGAACATCTGCTTCACAACCGCCATGGAGTCATTTGATGTGTGACTGGTACAATATGCACGTTCTATTGCGCCACCCTGTATTTGTAGCCGTGTGATACCGAGCTTAGAATACTATCAACACATATCCTCTCGTAGGTGTCGCAAGAGGCGACAAAGAGAACTCTCACCAGGAAAGCGGGTAGCAGCTCTTCTCCTGTCGAATATCAAATTACTGCGATCCCCAACCCGCCTGCCAAGCGTGGGAATCCCGGAATCCTGGTTCGCCATAATCATTACAAACCCTCTCAATGTAATGAAAACCTTGAGGGAGACCTTCATCCAGCAGTGGACTTCTATAGACTGAAGAAGAAGAACGTGTATTTGTGTATCTGTTTTAATGCATTCTATTTATAATACTTGCACCAACACAGTCCTAGTAAGTGTTCAGGAGAATTTCTGTCCATTATTGGTTGCCTAGTGGTGGCCTAGTGGTTAAAACACCAGCCTCTTATTACTTATTCCAGATCAGGCAAGTACCAATGTAACTTTTCTAAAGTTTATATGTACTTTCTAATTATATCTTGGACACCAATGACTGAAGGTGAAGGAAAACATCTTGAGGAAACCTGGACTTTAAGTCTGAAATCGCCAACCCGCATTGAGCAAGCGTGGTGATTACGCTCAATCCTTCTCTGTATGAGAGGAGACCTGTGCCCAGCAGTGGGACGAGAAAAAAAAAGGTTGATGATGATGATTGGTTGCCTGGCAGAGATTGCATTAGCGTTAAGATCGCCCATTGCATATTTTGTTGTGTTGAATGTATTTCTAATCAATGTATGTATGTTTTTGGTGTACAATAAAGTATATATAAATAAGTAAAAAAAAAAAGACGTGTGGCACTCGGGGACTGCCGCGGTAAAGCTATTGCATAGCATTTTGTATCAATTTATGCAATTATAATTATTTATTTATTTTATTTATGCAGTATTTCTTTTTCTTTGATATTAATTCAAGTTACACTTTTTGAGGGTGGTGACCGATAAGAAAACAAATTTTTCTTTTATTAAATAAATAAATGAAGGCGAAGGAAAACATCTTGAGGAAACCTGGGCTTTATAAGTCTGAAATCGCCAACCCGCATTGAGCAAGCGTGGTGATTACGCTCAATCCTTCTCTGTATGAGAGGAGATCTGTGCCCAGCAGTGGGACGATAAAAAGGTTGTTGATGATGAACGGCGTCGGTGTCGAATTATTTGTTATCAATTTAATATTTTCGAGCTGATCTTTAGTAACATAATCACTTCTGATTGCGTTAACATCTGACCGTAGAATTAATAAATCCTTCATCAACTTCTTTACGTAGATACGTTCTACGTTGTCAAAGCAAACTGGTGGCAATTTGTGAAGGTCATATGCCACAAAAACTGGGATTGTTCGGGATCCGTGATTTTAAACACCGTAATCGTATATTTTAGGTGTTTCTGCTTTTTGTTCTTACGCCTCGATACATGTTTTTGTCTTGTCTTCGTAGAAACAAACAATAACTTATTTGCCTCATCAATGTCTTCCTCAGAAAAAGCCGACGAGCATATTTTTATTAAACTTTCGTTGTTTCATTTCGGAGATAACAATATTACAACTCGTACACTTAAATATACTCGTATTAACATTGTTCACCGACATCTTTCTGTAATATTTTATTTAATAAAAACTTCAACTTCAACTCTTGATCTGGTCCCTGTGGATAGATACCACAATTTTGCCAATAACACGTGTAAAATATTATAGAAATTCTTTAAAAAAATATTTCACAATAATGGCGGATATCGCCAATAACAGTTGAAAAAACGGCCGCGTGAGCACTTTTTACTCTATAAAATCACGCGCTTTTATTTAGTAAACAACACTATAAATAATTTAAAAGTCCAATGAAAAATTAGCGTGACATTCATCTTAGCTTTTCCGTTAAAAAAAAGCTATTTTATAAAAACACTACTAAATTAATTTGAATACTTAATAATTAATTATATGAAAAGTTTTTAAGGTAGCCATGACAACGTCGATGACGTCTATGACATATCTCTATAGAAGACCTATTTCAGAGAAAAAATTAATCGCAAGTTTAGCACATCGCGACTATCAGTAACATGGCAAGTGTGTAGAACTGAGTTCGCGCCCTGCAATATGCATGCTCTTTTTGAAAATCTATAAATTGTTTTCAAAAGATGTAGTCGCACGCACACAAACATACCGTGCCGAAGACTGCCGAACTGAAACGACGTTAGACGATGTACGGCCTTCAAGCCACACCTCCGTGCCCGTCGGAGTGGGGAGCGTGAGGTTTTTTCGTTACGGAATTTCTGGATTCGGTCCCCGCGCTCAAGGCCCGCGATAGAAGCTATGCAATAGCTTAATAAATAAATAACCCTAGAGTTAAAAAATCGGCCAAGTGCGAGTCGGACTAGCGCACGAAGAATTCGGTATCATTACCTTTAAAAACGGCAAAAGAATCACGTTTGTTGTATGGAAGCCCCCCATCCATATTCATTTTAATTTTAATTTAATTATTTAGTTTTAATTTTAATATATAACCAAATATTCTGCGAACATTTCAAGCTTCTATCTATTTCCGTTTTTAATATGAAGCAAAAACCGGCAAAAAAATATGTTTGTGATGGCTCCCACCCCCCTTAAATATTTTCTTTTTATTTTTAGTATTTGTTTTTAAAGCGGCAGTAGAAATACATAATCTCTGAAAATTTCAACTGTCTAGCTATTACGGTTCATGAGATACAGCCTGGTGACAGACGGACGGATCGACGGATCGACGAACAGACGAACAGCGAAGTCTCATGAATAGGGTTCCGTTTTACCTATTAGGTACGGCAACCTAAAAAAACACGTTATAAGAGTGATTTAAATGTTACAATACATACAAAGGTTATCGATATCTCACGATTTTCGGGATGTCGCATATACATACATAAGTTTACCCAAAAACTATTAGGCCAGATCCATGAATATATAGCTATTCAGCATTTCTTTACTCCGATAAGAACTAAAAAAAAACAAGTCAAAGCAGACTCGCGGACTCGTTAATAGATAACGGTACGGCCATTATCTATGAAAAAACATTTTCAGTATTGATTGTTAGGGTGGTAACAGAAATACATTAACTGTGTAAACTGAAACTGTCTAGCCTTTACAGTTCAAGATATACAGACTGGTGACACAGGACTCTTCCTAATTGGATTCAGTTTTTACCCATTGCTTTGGGTACGAAAGCTTAAAAGCTTATGAATCAGAAATCTGGGATATAAATAAGAACTCATTAACGCAAATGCTAATGACAAAACTAACTATTGTAGTACCTACTCAGTTACTGGATGGAGAAACCACTGCAAAATCCATGTCCCAACAAAAATTGCAAACCTAATCTAATTCATAATTGACTCTATTTGGGCGAATATAATTTGTCAATATACAGACAGCAGAAACAAAAATACACACGGCAGATAAAACGCTACAATTAATCCTTAAAAACTGACTGAAAACCTACGTTTTTCCAGAGACTCGCGAATCGATCTGCAACACTCTGGCTGGGCGTAAAAACGAGGTTCATTTTTTTTTCTCTTATTTCGCTTTCACGGCAGTCAGAGACTAATGGACAGACATATTGTGTAAAAGCCTTTTAGCTATGTAAAACTTAAGTAAGCCGATCAGTTTCTATTTTATTTTATTTTAGTGTATTTTAAAGCCTTTCCTCGCGTTTCAAATAGTTATTTAAGGTGAAAATAAGTTAAGGGATAAACAAAATTCTTAATATCCTCAAAGCTGTGTTAGAAATTCCTTAAGGATGCCCATACCCTTCTACGTACTAAGTTTAGTTATCTAGTTAGGTTAAGGTTCATTGTATCTTTTTCTATTTATTTCATGTAAATGAAATGAAATTGTTTATTATTCAAGTAGGAGCACTTATTACTTTTACACGTCATATTTTTTTAAAACTAGATGGAGCCGGCATTCCCTACCTAACTACCTCTAAGGAAAAACCGAAACAAACTCAGGCATCATGGTCTATTTTCAAGTCCAGTCATTAAAAATGAAAATTTTCACAATAATTTACGTGATTTAACAGAAACAGTGATTTAAATGTCATAATTGTAGCATTATTACGCATATTGCTCAATGACATTGCTTAGCAGAGCGAGCAGCTCAATCCCAAGCTTTATTGTCTTCTAAATAATTTGTGATTTTATAATACCCCTTTTTGTAAAGTTTATGTAGTCTTAATATAGCTTTTAAATCGTTTAATGGGTTCGATTGTCTATGGGAAGCTTGTTGTCGAGTTGCCAACTCTGTGGACACGAGTGTGATGTACGGCAAGTTTGTGTTTGTTCCTGGTATTTATATTATGAATATCGCGAATTTTCTTAAAATTCGATATATTTTTATGTACACACATAAGATTTTCAAATATATATTGTGAAACTACAGTCAGAATGTTTAGCTCTTTGAATTTTTCTCTAAGAGAATCTCTAGGACCAAGGTTGTAAATGGCTTGATCAGCCCGTTTATGTAAAACCAAGATGGTATTGATGTCCGCACAAGTTCCCCAGAGAAGAATTCCATAAGTCATAAGACTATGAAACTAAAGTAAGCAATTCTGGCTGTATCTGCATCAGTTAACTGTCTAATTTTCTTAACAGCGAAGGCGGCATGACTGAATTTATCCGACAGCTTCTCAATGTGAGGACCCCATTGTAACTTCGCATCAATAGTTAATCCAAGAAAAACTGTCGAATCGACAGGGATCAACTCTACTCCATTCAGTTGAACATAGGTACTTAGCTGCCTAACATTTGGTGTAGAAAATTTCATGAGTTTAGTTTTTTTTTCATTAAAAAAAGGTTATTTACATTAAAACAATGGACATCTTTAGAAAGTGCATTGTTAAGTTTGCTTGACTTTAAAAATAAGGCAAGTGTCATCCGCGAACAATACTATGTTGTGATTATCCCTCACGTGATGAGGTCATTAATATAAATTAAAAACAAGACAGGTCCTAGAATTGAGCTCTACGGAACGCCCACGCGCATATAAAATGTAGTGCTTAATAGGTGTTATATACATGAAATAAATGAATTAATTATAAAACGGATAGACTAATAAACAGTTTAGATGCAATTATAAATTAAAATATTTCAACTTACGTCAGACACGGACTAATTTAGCAGGACTAAACTAATTCTTATCTTCATTTTATCTGTATATTTTAGAAAAGAGACTTTTTTTTTTAAACGACTTCAAAAAGCAGGAGGTTGCTCAATTCGAACGTATTACGCTTTTTTATGTTATTCTCGGAAAACTTCGTCGTTTATGAACTAATTTTGATATTTCGTGTTTTGTGGAAAGAAAAATATATTTGCAAGGTGGTCCCATGGTAAGGACATCAGGATTTGATGATGGAAGACCAGAGAGATCAAGGGGAACTTTCAAAAATCGTAGGAGCGACTTGTGCATTTCTTAGTATTTTCATTAAGTATTTTAAAGCACTGCAATTTAATAAAGGTCTGGAGTAGATCCGATGATGGAGCCGGGAGACAGTCGAAGGTACTCCTCAACAGTTCACAGCAGCTACCTTGTGTTTGGGCTTGATTAATTTGTATTGATAAGACCTTTACATCTAGATGGGTTGTGACTGCCATAAGAGCTGTAATGATGAAGACAAAGGCCAGTTCCAGGAACTCGTCAACGGTTTACAGTAGGTACTTTGTGTTAGGACTTAATTCATTTATATTGATGAGAACTTTGCACCCATTGGGTTAAAATAATGGTCTGCAGTAAATCTGATGATGAAGACCTTGGGCAGTCGAGGTGATTCTTCAAACTTACGGTTGAAAATTAAAGTAAGCAAAAATTACGTCGTTTCCTAACTATATTTGCGTCAGCTTCCAGTCTGACCGGATGCAACTAAATACATAGTACTTTTCACAACTAAAAAGTGTAAAATCCACCGACTTCCAAAAACCACAACAAAGTGAAAAATAACTAATTTCGGAAGTCGGTGTCAAAAACGAATATACAAAAACCAAAGACCGACTAGGTATGATAGAAAATTACCAACTAGATTAGCGCAGCATTCGTCTTCTTCAGGAAACATTTTTGGTGGCCTGAATGTTAACCGGTAGTCTTGAGAACAACGTTATGTAGTTTGTTTGATTTTATAAAATAGTGCTTGACTGCGATTCCATCTGATGGTAACCAGTGATGTAATCGTTGATGGTATAGCTCACTACTTTATTATTCACTGTACCTACCTACTTAATCTTAAAGACACTTAAGTTGTATACACACGGGAAGACCGCCGCAAGCAAATTCACCCGGACTCTCGATGTACGCTGTATAAAAAACGAGGCGAAACGCTTCTTACGGATCCTAGCGGTGTGAACAACGTAAGTACTGTGCTGTTTTCGAACGGTTTCTATAATATAATAACAATAATAATAAATATTTATTTCTTTCGAAGCCCATACTGTTAATAACACCAATGAAATAAAAACCTCATATAGCTATTGTTAGTACTTACAATAATAATAATAATAATACATGTGGGAGGTGGATTCAGCAATCATTGTACCGATAGTCGTGACAGCCAATGGCTTAATAGCCAAGAGCCTCGACCAACACCTCAAGAGGCTCTCGTTAGGCAGCTGGATCAAGGGCTTGATTCAGAAAGCTGTACTTCTGGACACGGCTCGCATTGTCAGGAAGTTCCTCTCTCTGGAGCCCTGACCGCCGGTAGCTTGGACCCTGTTCCCGATACCGGTGGGCTACTATTTTTTATATTTTTAAATGTTTTTTATATATATATTTTATGTAGAAATATTTAAAAATATAATTTATAAGTGTATATAAGGAAATAAAGGAATAATAATAATAATAAGTTTATTTTATATAAATTTGTCTTACATTACATGTCAATGAGTCTCCATTTAGGCATAGAAATGCCTGTAGTTGAAGGCTCAAAACTATTACAATAAATAACTAAACATACAAAAAAAAAAAAAAAAACAACAACGTGGCACCGCACAAAAGTAGTTTATGCCAAGCCTAATTGCCCTAATTCCGTAACACTATTACTATCATTTGGAATAATTTTGAAGCTCATTGCTAATCTATTGTTCCATATGTTCGAAAAATATGTCTAATCAAAAAGGTAAATTATATAATAAATACCATTGAACTGTCTTTGAAAATTAAACCCCTTGCTACTGAAAGTGTATTACGGAATTACCCTGCCGGACGTGTCAGCACATCAGCGAGTCCCAGCGGATACGGATTATTTTTTCTTATACTTATGGAAATTTCTTCTTAAGGCACGTTCACTGATCTATGTAAATCTCAGCCTTTCGTTATGCTAGACAGAGGTTCAGATAGAACATCCACAATTTAGCAATAATGTTAAAATCCTTTTTTATAATTATGCTTAAACTAGTGCTTCATTACAATCGCGCCTGATGGTAAGCAATGATGCAATAGTTGATGGTAAGGCGCGCTAGTTTATTAAGAGCCTATTCACTCAAAAAAACTGAGTGAACGAGGTGATGCAAAAATGCTGCGCCAGAGGGAGATTGATCTGGAGATCCTGCACGACAAAACTCCCAAAACAACAACATTTGGTGCATCATACCCGTCGCACAACGCAACATAACTGCTTAGACACGTCCTCAGTACGGCTTCACCAGACTTTGTCTCATCGGTGGTAACTTCTGCCGGCAGCCGATGTTATGGCCTACCACCGAGAAAGATCTTATTTAAGAGTGAGTGATTGAAAGATGGCAAACGTAAAGTAACAATTTACCAGACTTGAATAGCAAAGCCAGTGCCATACTATTCAAAAGCAAAATATACCTTACATTAATGGTTTCTAAGATTCTCCTCAAAAGTTTGGAACATTAATGAGGATAGATTTAATGTAGAAGTTAGTTCTCCTTGACAACTATACTTAGATTAAAGTAATCTCGATCGAGTTTAAGACTCTCTGCTTTCAGCTACTCATAATTATCTCCATGTTTATATATAATTTACGAATTTTTTGTTTTGAATTATGGTAAAAATGTTGCATCCAAAATATTTTGGAGCAAGACCGGTCGTACTGGATATCCTTGGGGAACCATAGGACGTCTTTCAATGTAGATACTAAGACAATTAATAACACATGGTTATTAGAATACTGCAAGTATACGTCTCGCATAGAACATTTTGATAACAATGACACTCAAATTAAAGTTAAATATGACGTAAGCACATGACAAATAGAAGTCTTTTTCAAATGCCTTGCAAAAATAAATTTTATGCCAGGCGTACCGCAAGTAGCCTTCAAAATAGCGCCAATTTCCTTCTTCACCAACTAAACAAAATTTGAGTTCAGTGCATTTTTTTCTATTTAAGTATGAAAAAGAAAAAAGCGCGACTAATTTGACAGGAACAAAGTTATTACTTTTGTCCTGTCAAATTATATAGTCGCTCGCTCGCGCCTGGTGTTTTTTTTAGTCTCAGTGTCTTTAATCACATCTAAACTGTCTTTATTAACTGAGTATATTAATTTACCAATCCTAGTAATATTATGTATACATGCGAATGTTTGTGAGGGTGTATGGATGGCTTTGAATGGGATAATCTCGGTTTAAACATAGACGGCCGTACACTAATACACTTAAGATTGGCTGATGTCATTGTTATATTCGCCAAAACACCAGGAGACCTAAATATAATGTTAAACGAACTAGCATTAAAAAGTGAAAAGTAGGACTAAAATTAAATCCGACAAAACAAAAGTAATGACCAACGGAAATAAAAGCAGCATAAATGTAGGCAAAATCCAAATTAGTTATGTTGAAGAATATACAGTATGTTAAGAAAACCCTGTCCGACCCGTGAAGGTGTTGTTAGGTATCGATAACTGATTCTACTAATGCATACAAAACCGGGCTAAACTTAAAAAAAAAATCCCCCTAAAAAAATAAATATTATTTCGCAAAAAGAGGTAACTTAATAAACGCTCGTTAACCACCCTTCGCCTGCCGCCCGCGGGGGCCGAGCGGCAGGGCACACGGCACGTGGTCGCATCGCTATTCGCTCATAATAATACCGGTGTTGTCACTTTTTAAAAATAACCAAATTTCGGGGAAATTGGAATTAATTCGCGGGAAAAAAAGATTATTTCAAAATTCATTTGTATTGGTACTATGATGAATACGTAAAATTTTATATTATATTTGGTCATGTGTTTACCTAACCTTTATTATCCTTATGGGTCGGACAGGGTTTTCTTAACATACTCTATATACCTTGGACAACTGATTTCACCTAAAGACAACATAAACAACGAAATTGAAAGAAGAATAGCAAACAGTTGGAAAAGGTACTGGGGTCAAAGGGAAGTAATGACAGACAAAAACCTTCATACAGCAGAGCAAAGTATTCAATGTTTCAATTTCACCAATATTAATATAATATGGAAGCCAAACATGGGCCTTAACAAAAACACTACCAATTTAATTTCTATATGCCAACGAGCAATGGAGAGAAGCATGATAGGAGTAAAAAGGAGGGATAGAACGAGTAACACCAACTTTAGGAAAAAGACCAAACTACAAGATGTATCCCTATAAATAAAAAGGCTAAAATGCTAATGGGCAGGGCACATGGTCAGGGGAAAGGATAAATGGAGCAAATTAATGACACATTGGTACCCAAGGGAAGGGATAAGGAAAAGAGGCAGATATCAGAAAAGTTGGGACGACAATATCATGCAAGTTACCAGAGTAACATGGAGTAGAGTAGCTAGAGAGAGAAAAGGATGGAGTAGATTGGAGGAGGCCTTTGCCAACTGGCAAACCGACTTATAGAAAACATGGAAGCGTCAGATTTATGAATATTTTTAGATGTATATACTATCATAATCATAAATGTATTAGTATAAGAAACTTAAATGTAACTTTGTCCGAATAAAAGGCTTTATTATTATAAATATAGAAGTATATTATAGATGGATGGATGAATGGATATTTGTGTGCGGGATTGCGATAATATTGTTGATTATTTTTTTGGGAATTAAGGTGTTTCTACATTGTCCTCTGGATGCGCCACCGCTGGGTTCCCATATAACGGTAGGAGTTCATATCGGCGTTGAATCGATGATGAAGTACTTGGGACTCGTCCTCGACAGCCGAAGGAAAGGTTGGTTGTAGAGTGGGGCTGCCTTGAGCAGCTTCTGCCCAAACTAGGGGATCCATATAATATAGGTCCATAGGGTGATTAAAATTATCTTTTGCTCGTTGACGTTCCATCGACAGTGACTGTGAACAAGCAGGACTCTAGCAGCGAATTTTCTGCTGCAGGTTGATCTCCAAAAAGAAACAGTAGCAATGTTTAACCTGAAGAGAAATACGCAGTTAAGTAATTAAAAAAAATCCTAAATCTCCCAACATGTTGTTTGTATTTGTTTTTTCGTTGAGATGTAACTGCGACTAGAGTTTGAACGTTTCATATTCCGAGAATGGGCCTTATGTTTATTTTTATTTATTTATTACAAGTAAAAACAGAGTATTGAGTGAGTACGTAATTTGATATGGAGCTTTTTTACCCGCATCGATCTTAACTCATTTGTATTTACAAGGAACCCGAGTCTTTCTGCAAGCAACCTTACACAAATCATTGTGAGGCCTTTATCCTGTTCACAAGTACTAATTAACTTTTGTGTTCACTTTACTTGACCCCAAAATCTAATTTGTAATTTCCGGCTTTTTGAAGTGCCTAACTTGGAACAGGATTTTAGTTACTATAACCAGTTAAATTAGAGCTGTCATATTGACTTATTTACAAAGTTTTGTTCGAATCATTCCGGTACAGTTATTCTAGGGTTTCTTTGAATAAAATTTTAAGACTAAATTAAGTCTGAATTTAATACTATTCCTATTCAAATATTGCATACGGATTTTTTTTTTAATTATTGCCCAAGCAATTTAGATTTACTTTTCAATGAATACCCTAATTAAGAGTGTTTTATTTCATTACAACGTTTTACTCCGTTTCGGAAGACAGTGTTGGCCTCGTGAATAAGTCACCGACTTACAGTGTTGTACATATTGAGTTCTTTGTGTAAATAGTTTCATCACTGTGCTGTCAAAACTTTCTAAAAATGAAAACTTTGAAGACAGGTGATCCGCATTAGGCGTGCGTGGTATATCACAGCCCATTTCCTCTCAGGTTTTTGTCCCAAGAGTTAAAATATTGTGTACTGATTTTACTCAATTTTGTGAGAATAATATTTGCATTGCATAGTAAATCAGAATTTGTTAAGCCAACAATGAAAAATAGAATTAAATTTTGACCTGAGTAAGGCAGAAGATAAGACTGATCAAAGTGAACTAGTGTTTGAAGTTTAACACAGATAAAACTTCTGTCAAACAAAGAATTTAATGGAAATTTGCTGAAGTAATTAATTGTTTCTGCCTGTAATAAATCTAAGGCACATGATGGTGAAGTGATATCAAAATTGACACTGGACAAAGAAGTAAGAATTTAGATTAGACGTCTGCGTTCACGGACAGAAGAACAGAAGCTGTTATCGAAGGATCAACTTTATAGAATGTCAACTTCGGAAATAGAATTTCAATTTGTGCTGGCATAAACAGAAGTTGTTCGTTATCGAAAATGAGCTAAGCAATCAAACAAATATGAGGATCTGAAAACGTTGGGTACTTGCCAAAAGAGAAGTGCAAACGAAACGCAAGTCTCAATACTGAGCTAAAACAAACAATAACTGATTTTTCGTTCGTACAGTATATTTGTATGATATGAATTATTTAAGAAATAATCAATAGGGTTCAGGTCAGTTCACAATATTCATTGCGTTATTCACGTTGTTGAGCAAACATTTTTTTTTTATGGAGCAATGTATTAGCAATAATGCTCAAAAATTATTAAAATTAAGAGTAAAAGTGTGTTACGCAATTAGGGTTCTGGAGAGCAGCGGTATTCAGCGGTGGCCTGGACCAGGTCTGGACGCGAGAGATCGCCGCCGATGCTCCACAGTGTCCTCTGGGCGATCCCCACAGTGGTGACACCCTGGAGTTTCCTCCCGCCTACTGGAACAAGAACCTCCCGAAACAGCCGTGTCCGGTGAGGATCTGCGCCAAGCGGAAGTTGAGGGCGCCGTGTCGCTTCTCTAGCCACTCCTCAATGTGAGTACTTACCGCCGCTATTGTGACGTGCCCACTACTGGGTTGCGACAATCGCACTCTCCATGTCACCTCGAGATCCCGCCGGAACTCTATACGGCGTTCCATGATTTCTCGCGGCAGCGGAGTTATGCCTCCTCTCGCCACTCCCACATGTGAGCAGGGTAAGTTGGCCTCAGGCTACGATCAGGTGAAGCGACGATCTTCGCAGGATGGCTGGTAGTAGCTGGATGAGAGTTGAATGTCGTGAAATAGGAGAAGCCTATATCTAGAAGTGGACTGGGATAGGCTGTTGATAAAAATCGAATTAAAGTTGATGTAGAATGTCAAAATAGTGTCAATAATATGTATTAACTTACCAAGATAAGGAGCACAGTTATAGCGAAACAATAGTGATGTCCATCTACATTAGTGATGTAACAAAAAAAAAAAATTAAACAAAATGCAAAGAAAACTCCGTCCGACCCATAAGGATAATAAAGGTTAGGTAAACATATTATGACCAAATAAAATATGAAATTTTACATAATCATCATAGTAACAATACTAATGAATTTTGAAATATTTTCTTTTTTTCGTGAATTAATTACAACTTCCCAAAAAATTTGTAATTTTTTAAAAGCGGCAACACCAATTTAACGGTATTATTATGAGCCAATAGCGATGCGACTGCCTGCCACGTGCCCTGCCCCCCTTAATAGACAATAATGACCGCGCATTATTGTCTACCGCACATGTATTAAGTTACCCTTTTTTGCGAAATAATATTTATTTTTTTGGGGGGATTTTTTTTAAGTTTATTTGGGCTTTATACGCATTAGTAGAATCAGTTGATCATCATCATCTCAGCGTTATTCCCACTCGCATCCGAAGCTTTTTTCAGCTTTGGAGTCTGGGGTCCGCTTTACCAGTCTAATTGCTGATTTTGGCGAAACTTCCACATTTTCCGTGAAGCGACTGCCGTCTGACCTCCACGACCCGAAGGCGATATCAAAGCGTTGCAGTTGGACCAATTGTTGGACTTTTGAGGGCTCTAACAACCCGTAACGACTGCCGTAGATGTTCGTATGGCAACCGGGAACCAACCAACCAACGGCTTAACGTGCTTTCCGAGGCACGACCAGATCAGTGCAAATATTCATATTCATATATACAAATATTTGCACTGCGCCGGTTCGAACCCGCGCCTCCTTGCGCAGCGGCCGAGTTCGTTACCGCTATGCCATGGAGGCTGTCAAATGTATTGTATGCATTAGTAGAATCAGTTATCGATACGTACAAAACCTTCATGGATCGGACAGGGTTTTCTTTACATATTGTATCAGTAACCACAAGGACCTTGAAGAAATAAAGAAGCAATCTGATGCTTTTAAATCTGAACAAATTTATACTACTGCTGACTTCGAAAACAAAGGAACGTGCATACTAGTTAACAGTTATCGGATACGATCTCAGCAAACAAATATAGCCAGTCTTAGGACACTGGAAATATGCCAAGAGAGAATTGTGAACCCAATCAAGGCAAGTTGTGTGACCATTCGTCAGATATGCTAACGGAGGCACAGACATAGAATAAATGCCTCAGTTGTGGATAAAAAAAATTGGAGCTATGAAATACATGAGCGGCTTTTAAAAAACTTTTGAGGAATACTGCTTACCATCTATATAATATATCTGTATCTATACAGGGTGTATCTGACATCGTAACGCAAACTTCGCGACAAGGCTAGACCGCATGCCACTAATAAAATTATGATAGTCATTTATGTCGTTAATGAACGGTTACAGAAATCAGTGATTAAAAAAAAGAGTCGGTTCGGCCTTTGAACGTTGCAAGCGTGCCGCCACGCGTGTTTGTAGGTATGACGTTGACCCCTGATGTGAACTCTATTAAATCAGCTGACAGGATCGTTTTTCGAGTTTTGTTCACACTGCGCTTTTTTGTATAAACTTATTGGGTAATAAACGCAATTCTGAACGGTCTTAAGTAAAAAAACCTGCATATTTTTTTTATCAGGAAAAAGCCGACAAAAAATTCCACCACTGGGGGGTTCAGAATCAAGTATCCATGGTACTCGTTTGTGCGTCAATGTTAGATACACCCTTTATATCCTATATCCTGAATCCATCTAGACTAAAATGTCTATCTGTCAATAGGCTGTATCACATAGAATAGAATAGAATGGAATGGAATGGAACAGAATGGTATGCAACAGAATGCAATAGAACAGAATGGAATGGAACAGAATCGAATGGAACAGAATGGAATAGAACGGAATAGAATGGTATGGAACAGAATGGAATGAAACAGAATGGAATGGAATGGAATAGAATACTATTATGTACATCACATAGATTACAGAACATTATATGAAGATTTTAGAAAGGGTGACACAATGGGCGGTCACATAAACCACGATATCTAGATAGTTCAAGGTCAGACTATATATTGATGCATTTAGATTGTATTTCTGTTTTTCCGCTATAGCAAAAAAACATTAAAAACAGTTTTTTATTAACTCTCTTTCTGACTTTCTCTCTTTTGGCTTTTTTGACTTCTTTTAATTATTTCTTTAGATTGGGATTGGCCGGTTTTTTTTCTCTTTTTTAGTTAAGTTATTATAATTTTATTTGAGTGTTAAATTCATTTTTTAGTATTCGAATTTTGTCCAATTTGATAAATGAAAATATTGTCTGTCCCAGTTTAGATTCATGTCATGTGTACTGCTTTAAAGAAAATCAGCTAAATGCTAAGTTACTGGACAGACGCCAAACACGAAAATTCAATGCAATTGCAATCATAGCGAGTGGCGATACGATATTTACATAACTAATCTAACGAAGGTGTTGGCATAGAATCATAGATCAATGTTAAGATGGCACATTATTTTAAAGGGTAATGGCATCGCCCCTATTACCTACTTGGGACTTAACCATAATTGGTGAAATGTGCGTATACTCAAGGTATACTCTGCGTGACTTAGGTTAGAAATCATCAAATGACCCCTCCCGTCTCCCGCTCTGGGCTGAGCGGAAGAGCGTGTAAGACTTTTATTAACCCAAACATTCCAAAGTTCTGGCAGACAACGGTTCTAGCGGTGTCCGTTACAAAGTGCTGTCATCTATTATAACCGCGCATGGATGCGGGCTAGGTGAACCTGAGCGGCCGCCGTAAAACCGAAGTATGCTGAAAACCTTATATTTCTAGTTATATGTAAAATCTATTATTATCAGTTTCGCAGGGAAGGGCTGCATGCAGGCCGCGTCTAACCGTTCTTTTTGGAAATCCTTGGGGAAGGCCTATATCCAACAGTGTACTTCACGTGACTGAGACTAGAGTGACGATGATGATTAGCTTCGTCGTGGTGGCCTAATGGTTAAAATACCAGCCTCTCAAGTATGACTGTGGGGATTCGATTCCAGGTCAGGCAAGTACCAATGTGAATTTTCTAAGTTAAATCTACTTTCTAAGTATATCTTGAACACAAATGACTGATTCATTGGTGTCCAAGATATACTTAGAATTTAAATTTTGAGGAAGAGTGGTGATTAAGCTCAATCCTTCTCTGTATGAGAGGAGACCTGTGTCCAGCAGGTTTCTTTTTTTGTAGATTTTAATCCTTTGTTTTCTCTCTCTCCCTCTCTCTTTCTCTCTATTGTACGGAAACCGTAATGCACGAATCCGACTACTTAAGTTGTTTTTTTGGGCTTCCTCTACTCTCATACGTCATAATCACACTTAGCTCCATATCAATATTCAAAACTGGAAAATTTTGTACGAAATTTCCTTACATCCATACTAATATTATAAATGCGAAAGTAACTCTGTCTGTCTGTCTGTTACGCTTTCCCGCTTAAACCTCTCAACCGATTTTGATGAAATTTGGCACAGACAATCTTTTACTGAAACCTTTTATTGAAATATTTGATATTCCCGAGAGAAATTTAAAAAGCGCGATATTATTATTATTATCCTTTATTTCATTGTATATACATATAAATTACATTTTTAAATATTTCTACATAAACAATACATAAAACACATTTAAAAATATAAAAAATAGTAACCCACCGGCATTGGGAACAGGGTCCAAGCTACCGGTGGTCAGGGCTCCAGAGAACTTCCTGACAATGCGAGCCGTGTCCAGAAGTACAGCCGTATCCAACATGTCGAAAGATCCTTTCGGGAACGACGAACTTGTTGGCTAATGGTCATATCAATGAGGAGTAGCTCCTTAGTACCGCGGGACCCGCTCCTACATCCATTTTGAGAGACAGACATGATAGCATTGCTGTCAATATGTTTGTTAATTTTAGTTTCAAAATGGATGTAAGAACTTTATAGACCGTCGGTAAACAGGTGATCAGTTTATAATTTTTGGGTTTCGCGGTGCTACCTGATTTATGGAGCAGGTGGGTTATTCCAGTAGTTAGGAACTGAGGTAATGAACCAGACACTAAAGCAGTCTGGAATTGAGATGCCAAGCGAGCGTGCGACCTTGGAAACCATTTTATCCAAAAGTTATGCAGCCCGTCCGGTCCTGGAGATTTCTAGTTAGGTAACGGACGGACTGCACGAGCTACATCTTGGGGGCAGATGGTAATAGCCCCCATTTCACGTATTGGATCGCAGGCTCGCTCGACATCCTGAGCCCAGTCACCTTCAGTGTGACTGACAGGCACCGACCAGATACTGCGCCAGAATGAGCACATGGCATCATCATCTGGTAGGCACGTGTCAGCCACACCTTGTTCTGGTCGTTCCCAGTCCCTATAAACCCACCTTTGATTGCTCTGGAAGGTGCGATTCTGGGTGTACCGTTCTACTCGTCGTTTATATTGACGAATACGGTTTGCCCATGCATACACTTTCTGCTTCAGGAAGTCGATGCGCTCCGTGACACGGGCCATATAGTTCTGAGTGCTGGTATTTGTACCTGAGAATGCCCGCCTCACAAAGCGCATCACTCTAGGACGAGTATTACCCTCCCTGAAGCAGATTAGTTAACCGATGAGTGCTCTGGCCCCACCAATACGACGTCCAATCCTGTGCTGCCAAGCTGGTACTACTGGTTTCTGTCGTGTAGCTCTAGAGTCACTGTGAAATTTGACATGAGCTACACGACAAGCTGCTTCAGCTGCGCAGTACAAGATTAAATGAGTATCAGTGAGGTCCTCGCAGGTATCAAAATAATTTGATAACTGCGCATCCAGAGCAGCCATCAGTGCCCTATTTCTATTATGCATGGGCAAACGTGGCAGGCGTGGTCTAAGTTCTGCCGACATGTAACGATATTCCCGAATCGCAGCCTTTAAAGCATTCCTTAACTCCTCATTGCACTGGGTACTTACATTTGTAGCCCTATCAGTACTCCCCTCGTCAGCATAGTTTGCTGACTGCGGTGGTATCTCCGCAGTCTGCGACTGGTGAGCGATGACACGGCTACTCTGCATTTCATTACGCAGGCGATCAAGCACAGTATCATCCAACATATGGTTACGTTGGATAACCCGTACCTGATCCGACAGTCGTTGTGCCGAAACGTTGACAGCTGGTTCAAGCACCTGAAACAGAGAGAGCGTTCGAACACGGTACGCGGTCAGGTTGTTTCCTCCCTCTGTAGCCCGATAGTATGAGCGCATGACATTTTCGTTGATGGATTGTGTCCATCTCATGCGCTGCACTGACCCTGTCAGAAGCCGATGGGCCTCGAGGTCCTAAGCGGTCCGGCGGCCGGCGTCCTCCCCGTCGGCGAGCAGGTGGTGGCGTCGTCGGTGGAGAGAAGTACTCGTCGCTCGAGCTCGACGCAACTGCCGCGGCCGGGGTCGTCACAGCGTTTACAGTGGGGCTGGAGACCGGCGGCGGCGAGGCGGAGCTGAGCAACGAGTCCGGAGATGTTGGGCGTGCACGTTGTCTTGCGGCAGATCTTGTCATCATTGCATATTCATATTAAATATTTTTCGTTTCTGTTTTGTATTGTCCACGGTGACATGACAGATGTCATGACCTCCAATGGTTTGGTTTGGTGCGACTAGAAAACTTCTTCATTGTGTATAGAGACTTTTTTATGTATATTTTAAATTATTTTAGATTCGGGTTTGGGTTTTATGTTGAAGATTTCACAATATGGAAAAGAAAAACTGATTTAAAAAAATATATTTGATACTGATGGAAATATGATGTTGACGTTTGCAGTGTTGCCATATTATTATTATTTCTTTATTTCATTGTATATACATATAAATTACATTTTTAAATATTTCTATATAAATAATACATAAAAAACATTTAAAAATATAAAAAGAGAGTGGATGATATAAAAAGTACTATAAGTAACCTTGCTATAGAGCAAAACAAATTGAAATTAGATATTTCTAAAGTACAACTAAAAGCAAATGCCTCTGACAAAAAGCTTGAAAAGATACAATCTGAGATTGATGCAATTAAGGAGAACTCAATTTCCGCTATACCATCGCTTGTTACATCGGATGCGTATGAATCTATTATGACCGAGGTAAGAGAACGTGAACTAAGGAGGAAAAATATAATAATTGTGGGAATAAAAGAACCAGCCTCAGCCTCTAAAGACAAAAGGTCAGAGTCAGATATGGAGCAAACTCTTAAAATCATAAAGATGGCAGGGGTGAATACTTCTCCTGAAAAACTTTTCCGTCTCGGTAAATACCACCCCAGCAAAAATCGTCCTTTGAAAGTATGCTTCAAATCATGGGAAACTGCAACATCTATATTACGTAGCAAAAATGATGTCAACTATGACAATATTAAAATATTTTCAGATAAGACACCCCAACAGCAACAATTTCTGAAGAATCTCAAGAATGAAATAAAATATCGAGTTGAAAGTGGTGACAAAAATCTAACAATTAAATATATCAAAGGGGTGCCGAAAATAGTTGAAATACCTGCAAAAAACCAACTTCAAAACTCACCCATAATGAAAATTCTAACCCAATGAACGATATAACTTACCAAATAACTGACAACTACAACGACATCATCACGAGCAACAAATCTATAAAATTCTTGTATGCAAATGTACGCAGCATTGTAAAACCTGGAAAATTGGATGAACTAAAGTGTGTAGTTGAATCTTTTCGCAGTACTATAAATATAATTATACTTACTGAAACATGGATAAAAAATGATGATGAAGCAAAGAGAATTCAAATACCTGGTTATACACACTATCACAACTACAGGAACGGTGCGCGGGGTGGTGGAGTATCAATTTTTGCTCACAACAATATGAAACATCACTTGATTGAGGAATTATCCCCAAATGACAACCACTATTTATGGATACATCTTGATAAGTATTCTCTCGACATAGCTGGCATCTACCGAAAACCAGACGCATCTAACATCAAAAACTTCCTTGAACATTACACCAGACAATTGCATGGGCGGAAAAGAGCCATCATACTGGGAGATTTTAATATTAATCTACTGAATTTGGACCAGACTACCTTCAAATACAAAGAAGAACTACAAAGTAGTGGTTATAGAGTTATAAACAAAGTCGAGGAGAAATACTGTACCCGTGAAACTGCTACAACTAAAACTATAATAGACCACGTATGCACAAACCTTCCTGACACCAAGTTTCATCTTGCCGTAATTGCAACTGCCATGTCAGATCATAATCAAATGTATTAAGAAGTTAAGAAATATCAACCAGAACCACCTAGAAAAGTAAAATATGAAGCTATAAATTATGAAAAACTGTTCCATGCGGTAAAAGAGTGGAAATACACCAATGAAGAAAATCTGTACCAAAAATTTGAGGAAAAGTTACTGAATAGTATCACTATCAGTAAAATAACTAAAACTAAAGTACTGAATCCACCCAGACAAGATTGGATAAATAAAACGATCATAAGTATGATAAATAAAAGAAATGCATTATGGAGGTTGCACAAGAGAAACAAAAATGACCAATTATTACTGCAAAAATTTGTGAATAAAAGAAATGAAGTCAGTCAAATTATAAAACAAACAAAAAGTACTTATTACCTAAATGCTTTTGACAAATCCAAGAGAAACCCAAAAAAAATGTGGAGTCTTATAAATGATCTCTCTAGGAACAAGATAAGAGAGTCACCAACACCGAGTAAACTCCTAACGCCATCTGGAGTTTTGACTAATCAGACTGACATTTGTGAGTGTTTTAATGAATTCTTTTCTAATATTGGATCAGTTCTGGCTAGTCAAATTCCCAAACGATACCAAAACAATCTAACACACACTAAAGGAACTCAGGCAACTCAAAACATGACCCAACTTTCACAAATAGATCCATGCACCTGTGATGAAATTGCAAAAATAATTGATAACCTGAAGGTAAATACTAGTTCCGGCTTAGATGGTATAAACACAAAATCAATAAAATGCTTAAAAGAATTAATACTTAGCGAACTCACAATTTGTATAAATAAAAACCTACAGCTAGGATCTTTCCCAGACAGTCTCAAAATTGCCAAGGTAAACCCCATCTACAAAAATGGAAATAAATCGGATCCAGGAAATTATCGTCCTATTTCAGTCTTGCCGGTTTTGTCAAAAATCTTTGAACGTATTTTATACAACCGCCTCGATAAACACCTAAGAGCACAAAACTTTCTCTTTGACAAACAATACGGTTTTAGACCAAAATCCAACACGCTCTCTGCTACAATAGATCTAATAACAAAAATCAAACTAAGCATTGACAAAAAGCAGATAGCGTTAGGAATTTTCATAGACCTGAAAAAGGCCTTTGACACAATAAGTCACGAGCTATTACTAAAGAAACTAAATGACATTGGCGTTACTGGAACCGCATTTGATATCTTCAAATCTTACCTAACAAATCGTTATCAAGTCGTTAAGATCAACGAAACACAAAGCCGTCCTAAAATCGTAAATTTTGGCATTCCACAGGGATCAATATTAGGGCCGCTATTATTCCTGATCTACATTAATAATATACATGCAATTGGACTGAAGGGCGATGTATCGTTGTATGCAGACGATACAGCTTTATTCTACTTTGGACACTCCGTGGACGCTGTCATGTGTGACGCTCAGGATGACTTACAACTCTTAAATATGTGGTTTCAGTGCAATCTACTCACCATAAATATAGCTAAAACCAACTACATAATCTTCGCTGCAAAGAATAAAAAAACATTGTATAATTCACCTTTAACGATAAATAACCAATCAATAAAAAAAGTTGACCATGAAAAGTATCTTGGATTAATTTTGGATAAGAACTTAAGCTGGAAGCCGCATATAGAAAAGGTTAGGAATAAATTAACGTCTCTCACGGGAGCCCTACGAAGTGTCGCCCAGTGTCTTCCACGTCAAGTACGATATAATGTATATAACGCTCTTATAAAACCTCACTTGGACTATTTGATAGAAGTATGGGGGACATCAGCCAAGACAAACATTCAAGCATTACAAACGGCACAAAATAAGTTAATAAAAACACTCTTCCATTATGATTACAGTACACCAACACAAAAAATATACAATGAAACCAAACTAATGAATATATCACAAACATACATATACAATAACTGCATATTAATTAGAAAGATACTCAATAAAAACATTCACACGCAAATACATTTCACAAAAAAACATCAAATACACAAAATTGGGCTTAGAAATGCTAATGATATACAATTATACTCACCACGCACTAACTATGGCAAAAAAAGTGTAATGTACGAAGGTGCAGCATTGTACAATAAATTACCAAAAACAATTAAAAACGAAAAGTCTATGTCAATATTTAAAAAGCATTTAAAATTACATATATTCAACCATGCGAGCGCACCTTAGTACATGCCACATCTAGTTGTGCGTGCTCCGTGTGTTGTTGGCAATCTACCCTACATATTTTTAATTTTTGTTTTTGTATAGTGTTTTACTGTTACTGTACGTTTTAAATATTTGTTTAAGTTAGTATTTAAAAATTTCTCATGTAAGTGATTAATTTCTTATGAGAAATAAAGATATCTCAAACCTCAAAAAATAGTAGCTCACCGGAATCGGGAACAGGGTCCAAGCTACCGGCGGTCAGGGCTCCAGAGAGAGGAACTTCCTGACAATGCTAGCCGTGTCCAGAAGTACAGCTTTCTGAATCAAGCCTTTGATCCAGCTGCCTAACGAGAGCCTCTTGAGGTGTTGGTCGAGGCTCTTGGCTATTAAGCCATTGGCTGTCACGACTATCGGCACAATGATTGCTGAATCCACCTCCCACATGTCAACAACCTCGTGAGCCAAGTCAAGATACTTGATTTGTTTATCTTTCTCGGCTTTCACGAGGTTCTCATCATGCGGGATGGTTATGTCAACAATCATTGCAGGCCGCTCTGATCGATCCACCATCACTATATCAGGCTTATTGGCAACAATAGTCCTGTCAGTGATGATGGATCGATCCCAGTACAATGTGATATGGCCATTTTCGAGAACTGGGTCGGGCACATACCTGTAGTATGGCACCTCCGATTCCACAAGGTTGTATTTGAGAGCAAGTTGCTGTTGCTGTTGTGAGCTACAAGGTTGTGTCTATGCAAGTACTTTCCGTTAGCTAGACGAGAACACCCGTAGATAATATGCCTTATTGATTCCCCCGGCCGGTGACATGCCCGACAGATGTCAACTGTGCCGTCTTTCATAATAAATCTCCGGTAATTGTTCGTCATCATAACTTCGTCCATATTGCACATACAAAACCTTCGGTTTCCCCAAAGAGGTCACCGAATCGTAGCCAGGCCACGGAGGCTTGTAAATCTACATCAGGTCCGTGTAGGGTTCTGAAAAAGCGTCCGTGAAGCTCCTTGTTCTTCCATACCTCCATGCGATCATTGGTGTCAAGCACTGCTGGTTTACGCCAGTTCTCTTTAGCCAAGGAGAGCGGAGTGAGGCCCTTGTCAACCGCGACCACATCTCGATGCATCCCCACGTCGGTTTCTAGAAAATATTCCCTGAGACTGCATATCTCGCGATTGTGGAGGGTCTTAGCGTTTAAAAAGCCACGACCTCCACATTTTCGCGGGATATACAGCCTCATAACCGATGATCGTGGGTGATGCAATCGATTTGCAGTCAGTAGTGTACGGACCCGCTGATCCAGGGCGTCAAGTTCGGTTTGAGTCCATTTGAGTATGCCGAAAGAGTACATCAATACCGGCATGACTCAACCGTTGAAAGCGCGCACCTTGTTTCCGCCCGATAGAAGACTATTAAGTACTTTTTTCAGGCGGCCAAGGAAGCGTTCCTTCAACGATTGCTTCATGTCAGTAACATTGATACCCAACACTTCCGACATCTCCAAATACTTATAGGTTTCGGAAGCGGAGAGGGCTCTAAGGTTTATGGAACTCGTGAGTTGGGTTCCCATGGATTCCACAATCTCTCCTCGCTTTACATGCATGACCGCACATTTGTCCACACGAAATTCCATCCTGATGGCGCTACTGAAAGTTTCAGTAATTTTCAGTAGCTCCTTCAGTTGTGAATTGTTGGGAGCAAAAAGTTTCAGGGCATCCATGTAAAGGAGGTGCGATATAACCTGACCATCTCTCCTCAACCGATAGCCTAAACCTGAATCCTCCAATAGTGTGCTTAGAGGATTCAATGCTAAGCAAAACCAAAGCGGACTCAAACTGTCGCCCTGAAATATACCTCGCTCGATCCTTATCGGTTCGCTATTCCTCTGAATATTTCGACATCCTGGATAGCGAAGGACTGTCCTCCATTGCCCCATACACGTCATCATGAAGGTGCGTAAGAGTTGTATCCACTTTATACAACTCCAGCACCCTCATGAGCCATGTATGTGGCACTGAGTCATAGGCCTTCTTATAATCTATCCAACATGTCGAAAGATCCTTTCGGGAACGACGAACTTGTCGGCTAATGGCCACATCAATGAGGAGTAGCTCCTTAGTACCGCGGGACCCGCTCCTACATCTATTTTGAGAGGCAGACATGATGGTGTTGCTGTCAATATGTTTGTTAATTTTAGTTTTCAAAATGGATGTAAGAACTTTATAGACCGTCGGTAAATAGGTGATCGGTCTATAATTTTTGGGTTCCGCGGTGCTACCTGATTTATGGAGCAGGTGGGTTATTCCAGTAGTTAGGAACTGAGGTAACGAACCAGACACTAAAGCAGTCTGGAGATTTCCAGTTAGGTAACGGACGGACTGCACGAGCTACATCTTGGGGGCAGATGATAATAACCCCCATTTCAGGTATTGGATCGCAGGCTCGCTCGACATCCCGAGCCCAGTCATCTTCAGTGTGACTGATAGGCACCGACCAGATACTGCGCCAGAATGAACACATGGCATCATCATCTGGTAGGCAAGTGTCAGCCACACCTTGTTCTGGTCGTTCCCAATCCCTATAAACCCACCTTTGATTGCTCTGGAAGGTGCGATTCTGGGTGTACCGTTCTACTCGTCGTTTATATCGACGAATACGGTTCGCCCATGCATACACTTTCTGCTTCAGGAAGTCGATGCGCTCCGTGACATGGGCCATATAGTTCTGAGGGCTGGTATTTGTACCTGAGAATGCCCGCCTCACAAAGCGCATCACTCTAGGACGAGTATTACCCTCCCTGAAGCAGATTAGTTTACCAATGAGTGCTCTGGCCCCACCAATACGACGTTCAATCCTATGCTGCCAAGCTGGTACACGACAAGCTGCTACAGCTGCGCAGTACAGGATTGAATGAGTGTCAGTGAGGTCATCGCAGGTATCAAAATAATTTGATAACTGCGCATCCAGAGCAGCCATCAGCGCCCTATTTCTGTTATGCATGGGCAAACGTGGCAGGCGTGGTCTAAGTTCTGCCGACATGTAACGGTATTCCCGAATCGCAGCCTCCAAAGCATTTCTTAATTCCTCATTGCACTAGGTACTTACATTTGTAGCCCTATCATTACTCTCCTCGTCAGTATAGTTTGTTGACTGCGGTGGTATCTCCGCAGTCTGCGACTGGTGAGCGATGACACGGCTACTCTGCATTTCATTTCGCAGGCGATCAAGCACAGTATCATCCAACATATGATTACGCTGGATAACCCGTACCTGATCCGACAGTCGTTGTGCCGAAACGTTGACAGCTGGTTCAAGCACCTGAAACAGAGAGAGCATTCGAACACGGTACGCGGTCAGGTCGTTTCCTCCCTCTGTAGCCCCATAGTATGAGCGCATGACATTTTCGTTGATGGATTGTGTCCATCTCATGCGCTGCACACTTCCGCCGGGAGCTGGGACCCTGTCAGAAGTCGATGGGCCTCCAGGTCCTAAGCGGTCCGGCGGCCGGCGTCCTCCCCGTCGGCGAGCAGGTGGTGGCGTTGTCGGCGGAGAGAAGTACTCGTCGCTCGAGCTCGACGCAACTGCCGCGACCGGGGTCATCACAGCACTTACAGTGGGGCTAGAGACCGGCGGCGGCGAGGCGGAGCTGAGCAACGAGTCCGGAGATGGTGGGCGTGCACGTTGTCTCGCGGCAGATCTTGTCAACATTGCATATCCATTATCCATATAAAATCCATGTTAAATATTTTTCTTTTCTCGGTTTTGTCCACGGTGACATGACAGATGTCAGCTCCAACGGTACGGTTTGGTTCGACAAGAAAACTTCTCCATTGTGTATAGAGACTTTTTTAAGTAAATTTTAAATTATTTTAGATATGGGCTTGGGTTTTCTGTTAAAGATTTCTTATTATTATTATTATAACCGAATTCCATGCGGGCGAAGCCGCGGGCGGAAAGCTAGTCGTCCATAAAACGAATAATATACAAGTAGCACGCAATACAACAAACACACTATAATTAATAAATAACATACTACATTATCCAAACTGTCCTATCTATATGGAACTACATAATCTATTCCAAGTAAATACGGACAATATGTAACACCAACCTACATCGCAATATAACGTATGGTTATTATATGCCGACCCTATATCCTTTATTACTATACATTTATCTACTTTACTTGTAAAAGCTAAATGATGAATTCTCGCAAACTCTAATGTCGTAGAATTTCTTGCTTTACGTTTTGAGTTTAGACATCAAAGAGGAGTGTGACCCATATTTGAGGACGTGTTTTCAAAGTACGTGATCTTTTATTACTGTCAAAGAAATGAAAATGAAAAGGAAGCATTCGATTTTTAACAGACTTCAAAAAAAAAAATGGAAGGTTCTCAATTCAACTGATTTTTTATGTTTGTTAACTCAGAACTTTCTACTGGTTGAACGGATTTTGATGATTCTATTTTTTTCTTTTTGAAAGTTGGTGCTGTCGCGTATGATGCCATTTCTGAAAATGGCATCCGTAAGAAAGCTGTATAAGTCTTAAATTGGCATTAAGTATGAGCGCGACAAATGGACAACTAATTCGATACCTTCTTCAGCCGATAGAGGTCCACTGCTGGAAAAAGGCATCCACCAAGGAATTGGGGTAGTTTTCCATAATCCCCAGGCTTGGCAGGCGGGTTGGGGATCGCAGTAATTGATATTTCACAGAAAAAGCGCTGCTGCCCGCTGCTATGGTGTAGTCGCCTTTTATGACACCCACGGGAGGATATGGGTTGGTACTATTTTAAGTCCGGTAACACAATAACTCAATATCACGTCATCCTATTTCGATGATTTGATGATTTTCCGACTTCGACTTTAGGGAGTTGAGTTTTTATCAAACACAAACTATGGGCGGTTCATTAATTCTAAAGCTAAGGTGGCTGCCAGGAAACTTGGCGTTATTGTAAAGTTTAGGCGGTATTTCACAGAAGGACAGCTTCTAATCTTATACAAAGCACAGATCCGTTCGTGTGAGGAATACTGCAGCCACATTTGGGCTGGTGCTGCAAAATGCCACCCGGCAACTTTGGATTCGGTGGAGAGGCGTGCGAGGAGGCTGATTGGTGGCCCAGATTTGAGTGTGTGTGAGCTGGAATTGCATGACATACTTCCTCTTTCTCCATTCCTTCATCGGATCAGGCGCGTGCGCTCCATACAAGCAGAAAAGCTCTGCATACCCTAATAGTTTTCTAAAAAAATATATAATAATTTATATACTACAAACTTAAAACTGAAAGACTTTGTTAAACAGTTAGTGATGGGCCTAGTGCTAACTACGAAACATCACTGGCCTTCGTCGCGACGCCCGCGCCACTTCTCGCAGCGGCGTAAGCAGTTACAAAATGTGCCTCTTCCATATCTGTCTGTGTATAAAATTATTTGCTTGTGTGCCTAAATTGTTGTGTACGTGTGCGTGAAATTTCATTGGCTTTTAAGGGCACGATAAGCACAGCTTCTAATAATGCGACGAATTTAAGAAGTTCAGAAATATAGCATGATTGTTGTTCGTTCAAATACCTTTTTATTTTAGCAGCTTATGTTGTTTCATTATTGGTGTATTTGGTTAAATATGTACCTATATTGGTTGTTTTAAGCGGAATTGAATATTCATTTATTTTAGAGTTTTTGGTTTAACACAAAAGAAAGGTTGTCTTTATAAAAAGTATTATGATAATTATATGTGGTTAGCAGGCTGTGTAGTGTGTACACACAAATAAATTGTTTTATTTATTTATTTATTCTTTATTGTACACCAATCAAACATCGAACAAAATACAGGGAACATAAAACATACAATGGTGGTGGTTTCTCGTGTAGGTATATTATTTTAAAACACGGCATTGACAATTCGTCGTTATCTTATCTTATCTTATCTTATACCTTTAAACGAACAATTCTTGTATATATATATAAAATTGGAATCTCGGAAACGGCTCCTACGATTTTCATGAAATTTTGTGTGCAGAGGGCTTTGGGGACGATAAGTCGATCTAGCTAAGTTTAATTTTCAGAAAATGTCTTTTTCCATGTTTTGAGGCACTGAACAATTGCTAAACTTCTCATAAGAAGCTAAATTTCGCCGCTGTCCTTAATGATACGAATAGCTGAGGGGCTTCGGCCTCTGATTCGGAACTCGTAGACTTCGGGTTCAAATCCTTGACGATATAGTTTTTTTTTCTTTTTTTTTTGGAGTTTTAAATAAAATAATGATGGCGTTGTCTAATGCTACTTATTACATTTTATATAATTGGAAACGGCGTCAACGAATTTTCTTTTTCGTTCATTACATCAATGGAAGAAATTTTGTTTTGCCTAATTTGTGGAGATGCAAGGTACCAGGGTCGCACAAAAGTATAGAAGTCGAAACAATTGTGAAAGAAATGATGTTGTATATAAACAACAATATTTTTTGTTGAAAATATATAATATACCTGGAAGAACTTTTATTTTGCCTACTTTGTGGAGGTGCAAAGTACCAGGGTATCACAAAAGTGTAGGAGAAGTCGAAGCAATGAAGCTCATTAATTTTAAAGATCAGCCTGAAGGAGCAGTCGAATTTACAAGAGAATTTCTCAACAGTGTCAACATTGCAGACTTGCCACAACACGAACTGAAATATTAGTATTATTATTATTGCTAACCTTATGATACCTTGCACCTCCTCAAAGTAGGCAAAATAAAATTCATCCATATAATATGATTTAATAATAATGATGAAGTACCTGGGCGACCGAGCTTTTTTGTTATAATTATTATTATTGATTTATTTACATCAGACAATTGTTCATAGTTTCATAAAAACACATAAGTACACAAAATACATTTAAATTATTTATGAACTATTATAAATATACACATAACATTCCAAAATAAAATTAAATTAAATTAAACTAATAATAAATATAGTAAGTACTTTGATTTTATATAGATGACGTTTACATTCATGGTACATGAAGCCAATGCTTGGTTTGAGGTTAGACCCAGAAAACTGCTCTTAAAATATCATGTGTCTTTTTTACACGAAAATGCCAAAAAGAACATTAAAAAAAAACGCTTACGAACAATTTAACTCCACGAAGCCGTGACTCATCTCAAGAAGCAGAAGAAAACCTCCATGAAAACAATCTGATTTTCGCTCGTCCCACACGTGTTTGTCAGACTTCGCACGGTGAGGACCCATTTAAAGAAGAACTTGATGAAAATCATCAGGTTTCCGCTCATCCCACACGTGCTGCTAAAGTAAGATGCTTGCAAAACTTGACTAACATTTTAAGAACAGAAAGGTCTTATGATTTAGATGTTTCACGAGAGCGTGCAGCACAACGTGTGGCCGCCGAAAATGATGAGCAACGGGAGCGACGTCTGCAAAATATGCGGCAGCGTGCGTCAGAACGTGAAATGATTATTATTAAGAACCGGGCGACCGAGCTTTGCTCGGCATCATTTTTTTTGTTAGGTACATCGCGTGTCTCTATATTTTCAAAACAAAAAAATACATAACGAGCGAATTTTTTAAATAATATTTTTTGACTAATGTTTTTCGATCATACCGACATAATAATAAAAAAATATTATTAACTGTTATTTAAATATAAAATTACGAGTGCAATTTAGTTTAACATTTTATTATAAATAAGTACTTATAGTTTAACAATCAGTTACATCAGTTATATATTATCATCAATACATAGTTTAAGGTCTTAACCTAATACTTCCTTCCATACTATATTGCTGGTATGCTGAGGGTTTTCATTAATAATAATCATTTCACGTTCTGGCGCACGCTGCCGCATATTTTGCAGACGTCGCTCCCGTTGCTCATCATTTTCGGCGGCCACACGTTGTGCTGCACGCTCTCGTGAAACATCTAAATCATAAGACCTTTCTGTTCTTAAAATGTTAGTCAAGTTTTGCAAGCATCTTACTTTAGCAGCACGTGTGGGATGAGCGGAAACCTGATGATTTTCATCAAGTTCTTCTTTAAATGGGTCCTCACCGTGCGAAGTCTGACAAACACGTGTGGGACGAGCGAAAATCAGATTGTTTTCATGGAGGTTTTCTTCTGCTTCTTGAGATGAGTCACGGCTTCGTGGAGTAAAATTGTTCGTAAGCGTTTTTTTTTAATGTTCTTTTTGGCATTTTCGTGTAAAAAAGACACATGATATTTTAAGAGCAGTTTTCTGGGTCTAACCTCAAACCAAGCATTGGCTTCGTGTACCATGAATGTAAACGTCATCTATATAAAATCAAAGTACTTACTATATTTATTATTAGTTTAATTTAATTTAATTTAATTTTGGAATGTTATGTGTATATTTATAATAGTTCATAAATAATTTAAATGTATTTTGTGTACTTATGTGTTTTTATGAAACTATGAACAATTGTCTGATGTAAATAAATCAATAATAATAATTATAACAAAAAAGCTCGGTCGCCCAGGTACTTCATCATTATTATTAAATCATATTATATGGATGAATTTTATTTTGCCTACTTTGAGGAGGTGCAAGGTATCATAAGGTTAGCAATAATAATAATACTAATATTTCAGTTCGTGTTGTGGCAAGTCTGAAATGTTGACACTATTGAGAAATTCTCTTGTAAATTCGACTGCTCCTTCAGGCTGATCTTTAAAATTAATGAGCTTCATTGCTTCGACTTCTCCTACATTTTGTGATACCCTGGTACTTTGCACCTCCACAAAGTAGGCAAAATAAAAGTTCTTCCAGGTATATTATATATTTTCAACAAAAAATATTGTTGTTTATATACAACATCATTTCTTTCACAATTGTTTCGACTTCTATACTTTTGTGCGACCCTGGTACCTTGCATCTCCACAAATTAGGCAAAACAAAATTTCTTCCATTGATGTAATAAACGAAAAAGAAAATTCGTTGACGCCGTTTCCAATTATATAAAATGTAATAAGTAGCATTAGACAACGCCATCATTATTTTATTTAAAACTCCAAAAAAAAAAGAAAAAAAAAACTATATCGTCAAGGATTTGAACCCGAAGTCTACGAGTTCCGAATCAGAGGCCGAAGCCCCTCAGCTATTCGTATCATTAAGGACAGCGGCGAAATTTAGCTTCTTATGAGAAGTTTAGCAATTGTTCAGTGCCTCAAAACATGGAAAAAGACATTTTCTGAAAATTAAACTTAGCTAGATCGACTTATCGTCCCCAAAGCCCTCTGCACACAAAATTTCATGAAAATCGTAGGAGCCGTTTCCGAGATTCCAATTATATATATATATACAAGAATTGTTCGTTTAAAGGTATAAGATGAAAACCCTCAGCATACCAGCAATATAGTATGGAAGGAAGTATTAGGTTAAGACCTTAAACTATGTATTGATGATAATATATAACTGATGTAACTGATTGTTAAACTATAAGTACCTATTTATAACAAAATGTTAAACTAAATTGCACTCGTAATTTTATATTTAAATAACAGTTAATAATATTTTTTTATTATTATGTCGGTATGATCGAAAAACATTAGTCAAAAAATATTATTTAAAAAATTCGCTCGTTATGTATTTTTTGTTTTGAAAATATAAAGACACGCGATGTACCTAACAAAAAAAATGATGCCGAGCAAAGCTCGGTCGCCCGGTACTAAAAACTTAAAAGACCTTAAGTTTTTCAACCTACTTGCTTTTGAATTTCAATACTATACTTTATGTTGTAATAATTTTCCTGAAGTTTACAAATTAGCAAAATTTAATAGTTATGATTCCAATGAGTAGTGCATTACGCATATTTATGAAAGATTTGTCTATATTTCCATTTTAAAAGAACTTTTAGCGATTTCACAACGATCGTATATATATTTAATTTTTACAGAGTTATTTAAAAATAGATAGGCGCGTTGATTTAATTTATAGATAGTAAAATATATTTTTTTAGTTTTTTGAAAAATAAATTATTACTTATTTACAGTTCAGTTAGTAATACCATTTCATTGTATTTTGACAGCCTCCATGGCGTAGCGGTAACGAACGCGGCCGCTGCGTAAGGAGGCGCGGGTTCGATCCTCGCGCAGTGTAAATTTTTGTATGCATAAATATGAATATTTGCACTGGTCTGGTCGTGCCGCGGAAAGCCCGTTAAGCCGTTGGTTTCGGTTGCCATACGAACATCTAGTGGCAGTCGTTACGGGTTGTTGGAGCCCACAAGTGAGACGGCAGTCGCTTCACGGAAAATGTCGAAATTTTGCCAAAATCAGCAATTAGACTGGAAAAGCGGACCCCAGATTCCAAAGCTTTGGATGCGACTGGTATTAACCCTGAGATGATGATGATGATTTCATTGTATTCATTTGGGCAAAAAAAATACCTAGCACCCCACGTATATCATTTATTTGACTTGTTCTTATCATCAATCACATACTTAGATGTTCATTGTAGCCACGCACAAACATCAATTCAATGTTGACATGCGAAAAAGTACGCGACTATGTTAAATTGAAACTACGTCTACGTTACCTTTTTGAAGTTTTACCATATATAAGCACAGAGATTTGGGTAGTAGGTATATGTATGCATACCTTCAACAAAATCTCTGTGCACGCCCCTGCCGTACGGCGAGTATCCGGCAATGCAATTCGCCTCTTCTGTAATATTAAGTATTTTATTTAGAAATCGGTGTATAAACGTTTTTAGTTTACATTTTTTAGTTGTGGGAAGTATTGATGTCTAGCTGCACCCGGTCAGACTGGAAGCTGACCCCTGATACATAGCTAGGAAAACAGTTATGCGGATGATGAGTTATGATAAGCATATGAAGCAATGTCGTTTACTTAAATTTTTATCCGTGATTTTGGTTTAAAAACCAAACTACTGAACCAATTTTAATAAAGTCTCCATGGAACCTAACTCATCACCATCGTCTCAGTGTTAATCCTAGTCGTATCCGAAGCTTTTTCAGCTTTGGAGTCCGGGGTCCGATTTACCAGTCTAACTGCTGATTTTGGCTAAACTTCGATATTTTCCGTGAAGCGACTGTCGTCTCACCTCCACAACCCAAAGGCGATATCGAAACATTGCAGTTAGACCAATTGTTGGACTTTTGAGGGCACCAACAACCTGTAACGACTACCATTAGATGTTCATATAACAAACGAACCAACGGCTTAACATGCTTTCCGAGGTATGACCAGACCAGTGCAAATATTCATATTCATGCATACAAATATTTCCACTGCTCGAAGATCAAACCCGCGCCTCCTTGCGCAGCGGCCGCGTTCGCTACCGCTACACCACGGAGGTTGTACATGAAATCTAACTGAAAGTACATAATTATCCCTTGAAAGTCTCCAGCTTTAAACTTCGGAAGGAAATATTAAACAGAAATAGACTAATCTCCGTACTCTTTAGATATTATAATAGTTATTTCCCAAAACGTAAAGTTTACCAACCAATGCAAAGGCAATTTTAGTAATAATGAAAGACCATTTGTTTCAGTAGGGTCCAAAAGTGGAGTACCACTTTTGACACTTATTATTAGAGCATTAAAGTTCAAAAGTGCAGTTAACAATAGTCTAAAGCCTAAAGTGTGATGAAAAATTTTATTACTAGTTTAATAACAATACAAACAGAAATTATTATCAATAAACGCAAGACGACGCCGCGCCGCTGCAGGCGAGGGCGGACGAGCGGCGCGTTGGCCATATTTTTGTAGGAACAACTAAGGTAACATAACAAACTCATAACTTTGTAAATTTTCATTATAGTTTTTTTTTAAATTTTGTACATAAATTCTTTACATTAACATACTGCATACATATTTAGATTTTAGCATGTACAAAAAATAACATTGTACAAAACAATGCAATAATAGTAAAATATCGTCGTAAAAGTATCTGATCAAAAGTTATTTATTCCGTCTGATTTCATTTTACGATTATTTGATGTGTTGTTCCTTGGAATAACCCAACCCATATGGCCCCTCGAAATTATATGTATATCTACCATACCATAATATAATACTGCGTTGTAAAGTGTGTTTGTGTTAGTTTTTAGTTTAATACTTAATAATAAATTTAGAATTATTTGAAACAACAAAATACTTAACATATTAAATTTGTTTCGTTTTAAAATTGTCCACTTCGCGTGGTAAATGGTAACATACTTAAAATGAAAGCGTCCTTCCTTTTAACAATTCAATTATTATATGTATTTATTGCGTCATTTACGTAATCGAACAGATGAATTTTTTAAACATAAGATATGGTCAGTAATTACTGATTATATCTTAAGTTTAAAGAATTTTGAATACAATTGTATTCAAAATTCTTTTGAAACAATTCAAACTATGTCAGTACGTCAATCTCCCAAATTGTACACTGCTGCGTTGGAAGATGTCTTCAAACTCCTGGACTGGAAAGGACTTGGCATCAACATTAACGGCGAGTACACTAATCTCCGTTTTGCTGATGATATCGTCATTTGTGACCCGCAAATGCCGGTTAAGCTTAAGGGGCAGGTTTATAAAACCATCATTAGACCTGTTCTCCTGTATGGCAGTGAGGCGTGGCCTGTGCTTGAGCGACACAAGCAGGAGCTGCGTGTCACGGAGATGAATATGCTGCGGTGGAAGTGTGGAGTTACGCGAAAGGACCGCATCGGGAACTCCCGCATCCGTGGCAGTCTTCACGTCCGTGATATAGCGAACAAACTGCAGGAGGGTCGCCTACGTTGGTACGGTCACGTCTTACGAAAACCGGCATGTTACGTGGGTCACAAATATATAATAATAATAATATATAATAATAATAATAATATATAATAATAATAATATATAATAATAATAATATATAATAATATATATACGGACAAATCACACAGATTGAGCTAGCCCCAAAGTAAGTTCAAGACTTGTGCCATGGCGCCTCCGCTGGGCTGGAACAAGCGGGGTAGACCAAAGAAGTGCTGGCTTGACATTGTAAGAGATGACATGCGTGCCAACAATCTCACACCTCAGGATGCCAAAGATCGCACAAAATGGAAGAAATTGAGCAAGAAAGCGGACCCCAGGCTCCAACACGAAAGCCACGGATGCAACCGGGATAAATGCTAAGATGATGATGATGATCGTGGTCATGAGACCCTGGAAGACTTGAGCAAAATGCTCAATGACCTCAGCAGAGCTTCCCAACAAGTGAGTTTAAGGATGAACATGGATAAGACGAAGACCATATCAAACTCTCGTGTCGCACCCACTCCAATTCTAGTTAGTTACTCTGCACTCAAAGTTATTGACAGTAAACACAAGTCCAACAACAACAAATCAAACCACAAGTCAAACAGTCCAACTAAGCAGGTCCAACTTAGAGAAAGAGGTATCTCGTCGAATCCAGCTCGGCTGGGCAGCGCAGCGTTCGAGAAGCTACGATACATCTTCTCGTCGTCCAAGATACCACAGTGTCTCAAGACTAAAGTTTTTGATCAGTGTGTGTTGCCAGTGATGACTTACGGAACTGAAACGTGGTCGCTCACAATGGGCCTCATACGAAGGCTCAGAGTCACACAAAGGGCAATCGAAAGAACTATGCTCGGAGTTTTTCTGCGCGATCAAATCAGAAATGAGGAGATCCCCAGAAGAACCAAAGTCACCGACATAGCCCTTCGAGTCGCTAAAATTCAGTGGCAGTGGGCGGCGCAAAACCGGTAGGCCAGTAAGGTTCTGAAGTGGCGGCCACGTACCGGAAGACGCAGCGTGATGAGGCCCCCAACAAGGTGGAGCGATGACCTGGTGAAGGTCGCGGGAAGCCAATGGATGCGGGCAGCACAAGACCGGTCATCATGGCAAGCCTTGGGGGAGGCCTTTGTCCAGCAGTGGACCTCTATTTTTTTTTTGGACTAAACCCGCCACATACCCACTGCAACTCCTAAAAACCAGAATCAACAGAGGAGACCGCCAGAAAATAGCCGAACAATGGAACTCGACGAGTCCTGGAGAAATGATTCAACTATCTTGGGTCCCGCAACGAAATTAATCAGAAAAGAATAGCGGAAGAGTAAGAAAAAATTTTTTTTTTTTTCCACTTCCCTAGATAACAAGCAGGAGACAGAACAGAACTAGGCCAATCGGCACAAAGCGACATTATTGCAACTGGGAGAAGCCCAGATCGCCAAGCACCACGGAATAAAATTTGATTAAGTTAATGGGTCCTAATTAGGTATGTGCTGTTACAATTGATTCCAATAATAGGTATGGCAAAAGCGCCGGAACGCACGAATATTGGTTCTAGTTTCTACAAGGTTCATATAATAAACGACTCCGGATGTAACTTGTACACTACCCAACATAATATTGCGTTCATTCTGCCAAAGAATACACTCCCACAAGATGTGATTTGCGGACCTCTATTTGATAAGAAGAAGTGAAGCATTCACCATGACCTAGTTCAAAGTCAATCTGTTTTATATCTGGTACACAACTTCACGCCTGTAGTCCCCGGAATGAGAGGCAGAAGTAAAGCTCTAACCTCTGCTTTACAGCTAAGAAAGTGAGAGATAGGTTTGAAAGCTACGGGAGGCACAAGCCGTCTCTCATTTTTGCTGAACTGGATATTTTTGGTACAGCCGCGAGGCACAATGTGCTGCTATTTTTTACATCGGAATATTTGCTTTCTATTTGATTAGTATTTCTATTTTGTTGCTACCTGATGTATGTTTGTTTATGCTAGATGTATGTATGTCTTTAAGTCTGTGCTGAATAAATGTAGGTATTTTCTTTCTTTCTTTCTGTATTTGGTCAAAGAATATTTAACTATTAATTTAAACAGTCATTGTTCAAATTAGCAATTAATAATATGGTACTATCCCGTTCCATTACGTCAGTTAGCAATCTCTGTTTTAATAGGGTATTTGACTAAAAAAAACTAATTAGTCCGTCAGTCAGATTTTCAAAAATACTAGACACGTATTTTTTCTTTTTTCATATAAACAAAAAATGAAGACGTCACAGTGCGTTGAAAACTCGTGTGACGTCACTGCACTCTACAGTTTTTAGCGAGCAGTGACGTCACCAGCCACCACTCCTGTTCTTTGATGCCTTTTATATTTGTCGATTTTTATTGATTTGATAAAATAAAATATACATATCCAATATTTTTCTATAATCTGAATGACGAACTAAATAGAATTGTAGCGGTACCTACAAACGCCACAAAGAAACAACACGTCATACTGACGTCACCAAGTCTACATCTCGCAATCAGAGTTTACCGTGCAATTAGCATACATACAACTTGCCAATTTCAAGCATTGGGCAAGTGCCCTCCAGACATAACACCCGTCTGGTTGGAGGATCCTCACTTTTCAATGGAAGATGAGTGAACTTCACTCCCTGTTCCTCATGCCTCCACAGAATCAATTTTTTTACCCAGGAAAAATCCCTATTGACCAATCTCAAAGCAGATTAGTCAGATCTACTCGCACAAGTATATTATAGAGAACAAGCGTGTGGGCTGCTAATAAGAAATTTTCAATAGCTAACAACCCTGGATTCTACGATCAGCAGTCAATTTACGACTGCGAGATCACTAGGCAAGGACAAACAATCCCTTCTAATATAATAAACGCGAAAGTGACTCTGTCTGTCTGTTATCTTTTAAATTAGGATTGGATACTTTTTATCTCGATGGTACGTCCCATGAGATGATTTCTGACTTGTGTCAGAAATGTGGATGAACCCGCGGTCGAAATAAACAGTCGGTTTCACAGAGTTATTTTACCTGAGACAACAGCAATCTAACTCCAACTTTATAATGAGAAGAGTCAAGATCATTGTTGATTTTGATAGACTTGTCAATGAGGCAACTCAATAGCAACCTTAAAGGAATGAGATTAAGGGATCACTGTCATTTGCACAATGATCTGTAGTGTCCGTGGAATTTCTTGCCCGTTCTTCTCCATAGAGACCTACGCTTTGGAATGGGCGACTAGCTTTATCTTACTGACTGACACTTGTACAATTGAACCTATAATGGATTTATTTGAAAATAAATCATCATTCATCATCAACTTTCTATCGTCCCGCTGCTGGGCGCAGGTCTCCTCTCATACAGTGAAGGATTGAACGTAATCAACACGCTTGCTTAATGCGGGTTGGCGATTTCAGACTTAAAAGTCCAGGTTTCCTCAAGATCTTTTCCTTCGCCTTATAATCAGTCATTAGTGTTCAATATATACCTAGAAAGTACATATAACTTAGAAAAGTTACATTGGTACTTGCCTAACCTGGAATCGAACCCGCACACTACTAATACTTGCCAGGCTGGTGTTTTAACTACTAGGCCAACATGACTCTGAAAGAAAATTTGAAATTTAATGCTTCAATTTGAATAAAGACTCCAGCGTCTCCAATATTTATATTCGAATTCAATTTAAGGGACAATGAAAGCAAATATGACCTGAAAACTTTTAGGCAACGTCCCAGATTCTATACAAAGTAATAAGTTTTAAACAGCTTTATAACTGTACAACTCATGACGTCATCAAGGATCTGACAATAATTAGTAGGATATGATACAGGCTGCCTTGCTAAGTGAGAATCAAATCATTAACATGCTTGAGAAATCATGCTCACTGTTTGTTTTTAAATTCGGTTTTTTTTTTATTAAATTAAATGTTGCCTCCCAGAACTAACTTCGTAACACAGTGAAAATCGTTTTAAATTGTCGGCCTATTTTAATAGTTCTTTTAGTCTCGTACTAAAAAGATTTCATAGTTTTGTACTTAAAAGAAAATTCAAAATGTAGCGAATGAAATACATTTATAAGAATATTTGATAAAAAATGCGCTTTTATAAAATCAATGCAACTTGTTTTATTTTGAATTTATTATTTGATGTTAATATTAAATGGATCGATTATTGAAATTATTTAATTTCCTAATAAAAAAATTAATTAAATTAAATTAAAATTCTAACTTTAAAGGAGGGACAAAAATGGGTAATAAGTACTTAAGTATTATTCAATCTTTAAGTTTTTGAGATCGATTCCATTATGCTACATTAAAAATAACAAATATTTATTAGGCTTAGACTTGCTTAAAAATACAATTACAAACAGCAGAAGAGTTTTTCATTTAGTTCGAATTAACAGCAGGTCCTAAACCAGGCACAGCCTGTATGTTCATCCAAATATAAAGTCAGACAGCTTATAAAAGCGACAAGCTATATGAGTTGCAAAATAAAATTCTTCATCAACATTAAAAACCACGACACAATATCCAACCACAGTTAAACCTAACCAAGCCATCCAAACCAGCCTGTAGTTAACATCCCCCGACATTATGATAATGCATAACTTTTAGAAGGATTCGCGCTTTTAGTTCAACGGACAAGTTTGTTCTGTCCTTCGCCTGTTCTCTCTGTTCCCTTTTGTTGAAACTTTACGATTGTGAAGATACGGACAACTTTCACAATGGTATCGCTTGGTGTGTGTAAATAGGCCGACGCGTCGCACGCTTTTCGGTCTGAATTTTTGTTGTTTTTAGTGAACGAGAGACTTTGAAAGCGTTAGTTGAAAATGAGAATGTATTGGAATAATGCAGTGTGGTGTTTAGCATTGAATCAGCAGTTATTTACCTACATTTTTATTTAATCTTTCGCACATGAAATGTACAGAGGCGGACTTAATGCCTTAGGCATTCTCTACCAGTCAACCAGGTGGATGGTAGGTGCTTTAGTTGAAAAAAAAATATTTTTTTTTTGAATTATTTTGAAATTTTTTGTACAGTCTAAAGGATACGCTACTCATTTTTTTTTGTTTACTAAAATAAACGTTACATGCACGCAAAACGGCCGTTATTCTGCATAATTAGCTAAGAGCACAATATGATGCAAAGTTTTAGCGTTGGTATATAGGTCCCTTAAAATGAAATTGTCTGATGATTATTAGTAAGGTTATACAAAAGCGGTTGTATCTAAGTGATAACAGCCAGTATATCATTTAAATATGGGCTTTATTTCTCTTTAGAAATATTTCACACTAGCTGCGCCACGCGGTTTCACCCGCGTTTTTTTTTAAATGCCCCGCTCCTCTTGGTTCCAGCGTGATGTTATATAGCCTAAAGCCTTACTGGATTAATGGGCTATCCAAAGCAAAAAATAATTTTTCAAATCGGATCAGTAGTTCCTGAGATTAGCGCGTTCAAACAAACATACAAAGAAACTCTTCAGCTTTATATCATAAATTAGCAGACAGCTCGCATTCAGCATGCTTACCGTCGTCAAACTGCTCGGTAGTTTACGGCTCGGTGGCTGCACGTTGTAAACGAGCAGTCGGTTGGTGCGGTGTCCGCGCGCTTAATGCCAGCAGTCGCCGCGCCGTCGCCTCTCAGTCGGTTGCTTTCTGCATTTTATGCAACCAAAATCTTTGTCTGTTATTTCTAGCGCTGCACTCTTCATCCTCAAGTACAGTAGCAATAGTAGTAGTTGAGAGTATGTCATGCTCACTCAAATGTCTCGCTGGTGGTGGCGTGTGTGTTGGGTCATTAGGTTCCCTTCAATATGGTTGAGCTGAATGATGCTGATCCATACGTCATGTTCGTGAACGGACGCCGTCAGAGGGGACTGGTCATCTCTTAGCTGCTACGGCGTATTTTAAATTCTGAATTGTTGTTTTTTTTTCCATAATGGACGCTCTCAGCGTACAATATATTTCTGCATCGTTCTCACACGATTGATTTCAAAATGAATTATGTAATCAAATATTTGTATCAATAGCTTGATAATTTAAAAGAGTGTCCATGGAGTTTCTTGCCCGTTCTTCTCCATAGGTACCTACTCTTTGGAATGGGCGACTAGCTTCACCTTACTGACTGACCGACCTTCTGACAATTCAAAAGTGCCTGTAACTGGTTTATTTGAAATAAATGCTTTGATTTTGATTTTTTTGATTTTGAATAACTGGCAGTTCGTGCGTTGTGAATCGCCACATGGGTATTAAAAAACACGAGTTGCTTTAATGGAAACCGATCTCGGACTATGTCTACCGTGAAAAGCGAGAACGGTCGGCGGGTGGATAGCTGGCCGTCTGCGAGCTGTCGCCGCGTGGACTGCCGGGTGCCTACTAGCACTCATCTTAGTTTAAGGCGCTGTTGGAGCAGAGTCATTTAAGTGGGCTATGACCTTAAACCCGGACATTTTAATGTGTGTAAATTATTTCGTTACCACTACTTATAAAACGGTGAAGGTAAGGATATTCGAGCCCCAAAAATAATCGAAGACATGGTGCCTTCTACCAACCTGTACTGAACTATTGAAGCAGCCTGTAAGCATACAAATTGATTATGTTAATTCAACAAAATCAGGATTATAAAAGTAAAATTTACTTAAAATACGACAACATTAAATTTTATTAGCTTTTTATTGATTTGCATGAAAATTAATAACTCTTATTTATCAATTTGAAAACATCTTGAGGAAACCTGGACTTTAAGTCTAAAATCGCCAACCTGCATTGAGCAAGCGTGGTGATTACGCTTAATCCTTCTCTGTATGAGAGGAGACCTGTGCCCAGCAGTGAGACGATAAAAAGGTTGATGATGATGATGATGATTTATCAATGTAAGTATCTTTATTTAAAGTTAAATTAATTTTATATATGATACCTACACACATGTCTTATCTTCGTAACCATGCAATTTGGACCACATATTCTAGGTTTAATTAATTTTAATGTTGTAATTGTAATTTTAATGTTCAATTTTGACATCACATCTCAATGTTTTTCCCGATTTTTATTGTTATTTTTATCTTTTTTATTTTATTTCCATCCTTTTCATCCTGCCTATAATATTATTTGTATTAAAATGAATGTTTAATTTTGATTATGTTGATTTTATGTTAATTTTATTTTATGTTTCTAATTTTATGATTTGCACTCATCATATATTTTCACTAATTGTATCGTGTTTAGACCTAGTTATACATATGTTCAAGCTGTGGCCTTCTATAATTGAAGGCGCACACGTAAAAGAGTCTTACTGATTTATTGTAATTTTCTATTCTATTTGTGTATCCTTTATTGGAGATCCCAATAAATAAATAAATAAATTAGTATTATTTCAACAAAGCATATAACCCTAAAGTGGGACATACTAAAACACGTTTTATATTTTCGCATAGTAATGTAACATAAACATCGCCACCATCCCTACAAGCAGTCCACATGCTAGATTGCTGTGACGATGAATGAACATGTGTACACGTATTCGACAATGAGCACTGTGAGCCGCGTTGTCACTGACGGGAAGCGGGGCGGAGAGCTTAGCGGTGCACGAATTGACCAATCACTATGCTCGAAATCTCTGCTCTGCTTCAACTGACACAACACTAGCGGGGCGGAGCAAAGCTTAGCGGATATCTTTCTATACTCTATACTAATATATAAAGCTGAAGAGTTTTTTTGGTTGAATGCGCTAATCTCAGGAACTACCGGTCCGATTTGGAAAATTCTTTTTGCATTGGATAGTCCATTCATCCAGGAAGACTTTAGACTATATAACATCACGCTGCGATCAATAGGAGCGGAGCATAACTAACTCCACGCGAACGAAGTCGCTGGCGGCTGCTAGTTCATAATAAAAATACGGTAAGGAGGACAACGAGCATTGGTCTGTAGAGCGTACGTCAGCGCGGCGGTGCAGTGCTGTGCGGAGAACAGTGGGGCGGTGCATGACTCGCGCGCTGTGCCTCTGTTATCATCGTTACGTCATTAGGTGAATACGTATCAAAACGGATGAGAAGTTCAAGAGTATGCTCCGCTCCGCTCCATTCCACTCCACTCCGCCCGGTTTCAGTGAAAACACTGACCACTTTTCACCGGTCTTCACCGCTCCTCTCCGCGCAGCTCCGCATCAGTGGAACCGTGGCCTTACGCGCTCGGCACGTTCTCACATTACTCGTAACATGCAAGCAGAGCACGCCTCAATGACGTGCGTGCTCTTATGACGTCATGCTTTACGAGACCTAGTTCATTGGGTTTTGTAACAATATTTACAAATAGTAGGTATCATCATCGGAAACATACAAGTTGTACTAACACACTATCAGTAGCAATGAGTTTCATTTTGACATTTCAACAACATTCATTGCGTTATTTACGTTGTTGAGCAGACAGATTTTTCCAACATAATAAGCAATGGATTAGCAATATGCTTCGGAATGATTACATCTGATAATATTAGTCTGTTAGGCAATTTGGGTGCTGTAGGCCTAGTATGAGTTTTCATTACGAAACTCGTTCGTCGATATCGAGCGCGTTTGCCTCAGCGATTGGCCCGCTTCAAGGTCGTAAGAACTCTCAACCAATGAGAGCGCCAAACACGCTCGATATCGACAGTCGAGTTTCGTATTAAAAACTCATACTAGGCCTACTGGTGTGTATTATTCGCAACCAGCGAGCGAGGATCGCCTTTATATATGCATGAGTCTATGAAGCAAAAGGAGTTCATAAGGGGCGAAGCAGCTACCTCCCACCTTTTTTCCCAGTGGGGGAAAGACAATGTAATGTTATACATGTTTATTTACCTCATAGACCTGCTTGTCAAATGAATTACGAATTCAAGCACGTTTACTCACCCAATAAGGTGAGGTAAATCCTGTTCTAAATGTTTCAGATTGATGTTATTTAATGTTAGACAAATATCAACTTTATTTTATTGGGAATTAAGATGATTTTATAGTGCCCTATCACTCTTAAAAATGTAAAAAAATTGTTGTAGTTGTAGATTAAACTAAACTTTATTATGTAGGAGTCAAAGTTGACTTTCCAGAAAATTATATTTATTTACATATTTGAAAATTGTATTTATTTATTTACAGCGCATTAAAAGCGACAATAATGGCAAATTTCACCCCATGACAGCCGCTTTTATACAACATTATTTTTTATATATGCGGAACCCGAAACACTATGTGTCTAGTATTTTTAAGCAAAGAATCTATGTACAAAATTTCAAAAAGATAATATGACAAATCACAAAGTTATGAGCTTGTTACATTACCTGGTTGTCTCAACAAAACATGGTCAACGCACCACTCACCCGCCCGCGCCTGCAGCGGCGCGGTGTCGCTTTACTTTTATTAATAATAATTTCTGTTTGTTTGTTTGTATTTAACTAGTGATAACATTCCCCACTACGCTTGCAGGTTTTGGATTGTTGTATCGGCCAAGTATCATCAACCTTTTTTACCGTCCCACTGCTGGGCACAGGTCTCCTCTCATGCAGAGAAGGATTGAGTCGAATCACCACGCTTGCTCAATGCGGGTTGGTGATTTCAGACTTAAAGTCCAGGCTTCCTCAAGATGTTTTCCTTCACCTTCAGTCATTGGTGTCCAAGATATACTTAGAAAGTACATATAACTTTAGAAAAGTTACATTGGTACTTGCCTGACCTGGAATCGAACCCGCGCACTCATACTTGAGAGGCTGGTGTTTTAACCACTAGGCCACCACGACGGCCAAGTATAGGTAGATATTATTATATACATTACTCGTATATTCAGCCGTACGTGATAAGATAATCATCATCATCATCATTTCAGCCGAAAGACATCTACTGCTGGACATAGGCCTCCCCCAAGGTTCTCCACGACGACCGGTCCTGCGCCTCCCGCATCCAGCGGTTCCCGCGACCTTCACCAGGTCGTCGGTCCACCTTGTCGGGGGCCTACCCACGCTACGTCTTCCGGTGCGAAGTCGCCACTCGAGAACCCGTCGGCCCCATCGGGCATCGGTCCTACGGGCAATGTGTCCAGCCCACTGCCACTTTAGTGTTGCAATTCTTCGGGCTATGTCGGTTACTCTTGTTCTTCTGCGGATCTCCTCATTCCTGATTCGATCGCGCAGTGAAACCCCAAGCATAGCCCTCTCCATTGCCCTTTGAGTGACTTTGAGCCTTCTTATAAGGCCCATTGTTAGCGACCACGTCTCAATTCCATAAGTCATCACTGGCAACACACACTGGTCGAAGACGTTTGTCTTGAGACACTGCGGTATTTCAGACAAGAAGATTCTACGTAGCTTCCCGAAAGCAGCCCAGCCGAGTTGGATTCGACGATTGACCTCTTTCTCGAAGTTGGTAAAATGATATGTAGTATGATTTACTTAAAACATGTTAATTTTATTTTAAACCGTATTGTACCCCTGCACAGAGGGGCGGGGGACCCAGTCCCGCTGTGAGCACGTGCCTAATACCATTACGAACTGCGTTATGCGCTCGGTAACCACCCTGCAACAATTTCTAAATGTATTTGGGAAAAATTATAACATGGCGTAAAAATGATTGGAACCGATTCACTTGCTTATTCTGAACAAACTATATTCAGGTTTCGTATAAAGAAACTATTGGAATTAGGCAATATTTCAATAAAATTTTGTTAGATAAAAAAAATAAAACGTTTATTCTTCACACCGCACACAAGTTACCAAATGGACGCCATCAGTCAGAAAGAGCATAAATCCAAAGATTATAAAAGAGACTACATATCTAGACTACTAGCGCCATTTTGGCATAAAACTTAACCTTATACCTTTACAATCTACTTTATAAATTTATTTATTAAACAGAAACAATAACGTTGTACAGTAAATTTTTTTCTATACATTCCTCTAAAGAGCTTTTAACGTTTATATTGAGCTAATTATGACGCTTGAAGATATGAATACAAAATTAAATCATGTTTTTCTTTTATGCGATACAATATGAAGAATCTTGCTTATAAAATAATAAAAAAAACATCTTTAAATCTTTCGTCGACGTACAAACGCGAGGGACTTATGCAAAATAACGAGCGTTTTTTTTAATGAAATAACGATTTAAAGGAAAAAATATCAGCAGTTTGTTCGAAAGAGATACCTTGGCCCTCACGCACAAGGAAGTGAAAAAACACGGGTGGGTTTTTCTTTTTTTTTTAAAGCCGTCTTCTATTCTTCTTGCATGGCAAGAATCTTTTTTATCGTTTTATGTATTTCTTTATTTCTTTTTTGTTTGTCTCAGTGAGCTGTTATTAGGCTTGTGATTTTTTGGGCTTGCTCTTTTCCCCGTATTCTTTTCATCTCGTCTTATTTTATACAATTTCTTAATCTCTATTCACTACTTTACTACAGTCTTTTCCATTTACATTAGTCTTCTTAGCATTTATATTACAATTTTATGTCTTGTTTTTGTTACATTTTCTAACAGGTCACTTATATTTTTTATATACATTTATCCTTGCCGACGGCCTAGCTGGCTGTGCTGCTCATCTTGTACGGTTCCGGTCAATACAGATTTTTGCGATTTTGAGACAGAACCGCTCCAGATACGGCCTGGAGTGTTTATCGGCCATTAGATCACAGATAGTTATTTCAGTCAGAGTTCTTCCAGTACTTACTTCCAGGTCGTATCTGTCGCGGTTGTGCCTCGGGCATTCAAATAATAAGTGCTGTATAGTCTCACTAGCCTGTGTGTCACACACACAGGCTGGACTCTCCTTCAGCTTAAATTTATGCAGGTACGCGGCGAAGCCGCCGTGACCCGTCAGGATCTGCGCCCAGATAGACGTCCTGTCGAGGCACTTCAGGACCTTGCGCGCACGCACCACATCGGGGAAGAACATCCGCGTGACCCCAGCCGTAGCCCCGCCGGTGTACCTCCCGTTCCAGACAGCTACTGTGCCCTCTCTCAAACGTCTCTTGACGTAAGAGACTGGACACCTGTCATAGGCTGGGGCGACCCTGGACTGGGCCGCCGCCTGCCTAGCCAGTTCGTCGGCGCGCTCATTGCCGGGGATCCCGACATGAGCTTTCACCCAAAAGAAACGGAGGATTTTACCACTCCCCTCTTGCTCCCTGATATTCTTACGAATATGGGTAGCAAGGGGATGGTGCGTTTCCGGGTTTCGGATCAAGTCGAGCGAGGATCGAGAGTCGCTGAGCACCGCCGCACAGTCGAAGCCTCTCAGGACAACCAGGTCCGTAGCCCTGGCTATCGCGAGCAGCTCCGCCTGAAAGACGGTACACATCGGCTCCAACCTCATTCGCTTGGTCCGAATCTCGGACCCATCCCGCCAGTATGAATATGCCGCCCCGACCCCTTCATCCGATTTACTACCGTCTGTGTAAATCAGATGAGCGGGGAGCTGTAACACGGGTGGGTTTAGGCAGTAAAAGTCTGAAACCGCTCCGCTCAGAGCGGGTGAAGTCATTTGATGATTTCCTATCTGCAAAAAAGAATCTCACTACACGGATTTGTATGAAATTTAGCACATATATGTGTAATAACTAGGATTAACATATAGTATAATTTTTATCATGGGCGCACCAGGGTTGTGGACAGGGGGGCAGCTGCCCTCAACATAGAACTCTCTCAGAACAACTATAACGCACCTTTATTACTCACTCTAAAAATTTACTTGAAGGGCCTGACTTATTCCTCCCTAGGCCAGAAGCTGGGTACGCTCATGATTTTTATCCCAATGTTCTCATGGTACTGAAACTTATCCAGGTAAAACCGCTGGCCGGAGCTAGTCGTTGGTTAAACCATGAAGGCCTTTTCAGGGACACGTCCTTTTGTAATGAAGTTAGCGACCAAGAAAAAGAAAAAGACGGCGCGAGAAAATCGCTTTGGCATCTTGCGTAAGTATGTCGTATTTATTCTCGTGACTTCTACTTATTTTGTTTAAAAAATGGGTTATTAAGTACTGAAAAAAGTTGCGTCACATTGCGTAAAAGCGTAGATTTTATAATAAGTAAAATGTCACAGCAATGACGTCAAACGAGGCTATAATACTGGTGTTTATTCAAACGAATTTATTTAAATTAAGAAGCCCGAAAACCTGCACCCGTAAAAATCTCAAAGTGAGTTGAAGTGAAATGTCAATAGTTGTAGTGCCTAGCATTTTGTTTTTTTAATATAATTATAAACTAGTGTTTGACGACAATCCCGCTTGATGGCAAGCAGTGATGCAATCGTTGATAGTAAAGCGCGCTAGTTTATTAAGAGTCTATTCAATCAAAAAATAGAACTGAGTGAATAGGAAGGAAGACGGCAGTTGAGCGAGGTCAAACTACCGACACAACAGCATTTGGCGCATCGTACACGGTAAACATCGTAACACAACTGCTCAGACCCGTCCTCGTCAAATCGCTTGGCGGTAAGACTTTGTCTGGTAGGTGGTAACTTCTGCCGGCAGCCGATGTTATGGCCTACCACCAAAAACGGTAGGCACACATTATAAAGTCACAACTGATTTTGAATCATAAGAGTTCAACCTATAGTGTGCGTTCGTTTAAAGAAAATTTACGATTTTTGCAGGATTATGTATTTCACGATTCGGCAAGAACATTGGGTAACATAACAATGTAGGTACTGCTACCCAATATTTTAGTTATTAGAACCTTAGATTGTATGGTTTGGATGTTACACCGTAACACTATGGTTGGCTAGCGATATGAAAATGTAAATAACTCATCTTATATCAATCAGCATTCATTATCATCATCATCAACCTTTTTATCGCCCCACTGCTGGGCACAGGTCTCCTCTCAAACAGAGAAGGATTGAGCGTAAACATCACGCTTGCTCAAAGCGGGTTGGCGATTTCAGACTTAAAGTCCAGGTTTCCTCAAGATGTTTTTCTTCACCTTCAGGAATTGGTGTCCAAGATATACTTAGAAAGTACATATAACTTTAGAAAAGTTACATTACATTGGTACTTGCCTGACCTGGAATCGAACCCGCGCACTCATACTTGAGAGGCTGGTGTTTGTACCACCAGGCCACCACGACCTGATTCAATCAGCATTAATAGCAACAAAACGAGGAAAGATTATTCCTTACGAAATCTGCTCAGCACAATCAAAAATCAAAGCTCACATCAAATCTCACTGTAGCCTAGCTGTGTTTTGAGTTTCAACTAACAGTAGTCAAGATACCTCACGATATCCATAAGCATTGAAATTCTAACCAAATGAAATCCCCTATCCAAACGGTATTTGGTATGCAAATGAATGTCTACTGCACCTCAGTACAAATCATGCGAGTAACGGGCACACGGCGAATCAGTTTCGTATGTGATCCGAATAATGTGACGTCTGTTTATTTCTTGCCGTTTCAGGGTTCACTTTGAGTTTTGGCGATAAAGAGGTAGGTATGAGAAAAACGACGTCACGTTTTGAGTACGTCAAGATAGCGAATCGATTGATGGAAAGTTGACTGGTTCGACGATCTTCACAGAATGGTTTATAACAGCTACATAGATGAGAGTTATCGAAATTCGAGTTGAATTCGAGTTCGAGTTGTTGAATCATCATCATTTCAGCCGAAAGACGTCCGTTTCTGGACATAGGCCTCCCCCAAGGTTCTCCACGACGACCGGTCCCGCGCCTCCCGCAGCCAGCGGTTTCCCGCGACCTTCACCAGGTCGTCGGTCCCCCTTGTCGGGGGTCTACCCACGCTCCGTCTTCCGGTGCGTGGTCGTCACTCGAGAACCCGTCGACCTCATCGGGCATTGGTCCTACAAGCAATGTGCCCAGCCCACTGCCACTTTAGTGTTGCAATTCTTCGGTTACTCTCGTTCTTCTGCGGATCTCCTCATTCTTGATTCGATCTATCATGATATAGATGAGGCCTATATCTAGCAGTGGACTGGCATAGGCTTATGATGTTAAAAGGGGTGTAATGATAACCAATCCTCTATTAAAATGTCAGCATCCTCCGACATCTGGTCGGACTATTATATGACTTTGGTATAGAGTATGTGGTGTCTAGTGACCGATATTTGAGTGTATGCAAATTGCGTGGTAAACTGTGATTTTTGATGCAAAATTATAAAGGGTGTATCTGACATCGACGCACAAACGAGTACCATGGACCCAGTACATGATTCTGAACCCCGACGAAAAATTCTACCACAGGGGTAGAATTTTTCGTCGGCTTTTACATGATTTAAAATAATGTATTTTTTTTTCACTTTAGACCGTTCATAACTGCTATACTTTTATAACCCAATAAGATTTTAAAGTAAAAATTAATTAATTTATAAAAGCTAATTACACTAAAAAGCGCAAAGAAAACAAAACCCGAAAACCTATATTATCAGCTAATTTAATAGAGTTCACATCAGAGAACAACGTCATACCTACAAACCTGCACGGCGGCACGCTTGCAACGTTCAAAGGTCAAGCCGACACATTTTTTTTAAACATTGTGAACTGTGTAACCGTTCTTTAACGACATAAATAACTATCATAATTTTATTAGTGGCATGGGGTCTAGCCTTTTCGCGAAGTTTGCGTTACGATGTCACACCCTGTATGTGACATTAGTATGATACGTTGTTTGCATGTAGCATTGTAGATACCGCTACATTAAGTAATTGATAATAGCGTATCAACATAGTATCAACAAATAAGGTTCAAAATAGCGATGTGAGTAATTTTACAGTGTAAACATACACGACGTAGTGGAATAATTTTCTGTGGTTCATTGAAATTCCTATATTATTGTAACGGGCTAGGGTTACTAAGTTTATTGACAACGTTGGTACAGTCAATAGTAGGCAATGTCGCACAGAAGCCTTCCCTTATGTCCACGAAGTCCAAGTCGTACACACACAACAACACCACAGAAGTTACTATACGTAGTCCTTGAAGTGTTTGTTGCAGTTATCGCTGTAGATGTTCTCGATCGCTTCTTACTTATCGCTTGTTTCGCTTCGATAGTCAAATACACTCACGCGTAGTGTCGCCAAATGAATAAGGTTAGAATTGTGAAGCATTCGAGCCGAGAGAGTGAAGCGTTCGTTTACCAGGCGTTTGAATTAACGCCTAATTTAACCAATTGGAAACGATATAAAACGTTATTTTTTATATGCCAAACTCGAAATACGTGTCCAGTATATTTATGTAAAGAATCTATGTACAAAATTTCAAAAAGATATCATGTAAAACCACAAAGTTATGAGCTTGCTATCTCAACTTGGTTGTCCTAACAACAATGTGGTCAACGCAACATTCGCCCGCCCTAGCTGAGCGTTGACCTCTGGCGTCAGCTGTTACGGGCTCGCAAGTACTGTGATCTGCGTAGCGCGCTCGGTAATCACACTGCATCAATTTCTAAATGTATTTGGAAAAAATATAACATGGTGCAAAAATGATTGGAATCGATTCAGTTGATTATTCTGAACAAATTGTATTCAGGTTTCGTATAAAATATAACGTTGTATATGCAAGCTAACGTTTACTTCTAGACAGATCTGGAGATCTGTCTAGAAGTAAACTTTCATATTTATTTATTTTATTATTATGTACACACAATAAAATACATATAGATACAACAAAATGAAGATCTGAGTACAAAGGTGCTGCTTATTTCTTAAGAAATTTCTTCCAGCAGACCTGCGAAAGGAGAAGTAAAACAGAAATGTAGACAATAGTGTGTAAGAACAAGGAGGAAATAAAATATGAATATGATAACTATGTTATGATAACTATGTTATGCGTTCGATAGGTTAGGTAGGTAATTTTTTCTTTATACAACACCTGAATAAAGTTTGTTTAAAATAAGAATCAATTCCAATAATTTTTACATCATGATATATTTTTTCCCAAATACATTTGTAAATTGTTGCATTGTGGTTACCGAACGCATAACACAGTTGACGGTAGATCGACGGTAGATAGAGTAGGCGCCACAGCAGGCGCGTGCGGCGAGCTGTGCGTTGCCCATATTTTTGATGGGAGAACCAGGTAACATAACAAGCTCATAACTTCGTGATTTTACACAACATATGTTTTAAATTTTGTACATAAATTCTTTACTTAAACATATTAGAAACCTGTTTCGGTTTTCGCATATACAAAAAAATAACGTTTTATATCGTTTCCAACTGGTTAAATTAGGCCTTAATTCAAACGTCTGGCCTTTGGAATAAGTGCTCACCCCGCTTCACTCTCTCGGCTCGAATGCTTCACAGTTATAACATAAGTCATTTGGTCGGGGTGACCTGGCTCAGTTACTGTGACTTATTCAGCTCGCATATGATTGGTTACAGTTCCAACCTTAACCCGACGCCAATGACGCTGGGTCATATTGACCTGAGGCAATTTTAAACGGACATATTTTTTTTTTGCTTCAGTCGCTTTTTTTGAATGTTCGTGTAGCTGAAGATACAGCTCCCCTCGACCTGCCTCGTTGAATTGATCAGTGCGATGCCGTTGGTGGAGTGACATATACGTGTACTTACTTTTATTCGTTACTTTAGTGTTTAAAGTTAATTTTCCCTGTTGCTTTTTTTTTGTAAAAATGTCAGTTATAAATGATCCGGAGAGTATAATAGCGTTTAAAAAGATTTAAAGGATTTTAAAGGATTAGAGCACAGGCGTAGAGTAGCCAGCCTTTCGGTGTTCTATAGGATACATTTTGGGGAGTGTGCGAGGGAATTGCACGATTTAATTCTCCCATCACCGTTCCACCATCGGACGACCCGTCGTACGGCGAGTTTCCACCCTTATGTTGTTAACACCTCTACGATCCGGACGAAGCGTTTCGCCTCCTCCTTTATACCGCGTACATCGAGGGACTGGAATAATCTGCCGGCGGCGGTGTTTCCGTCGGACTACAATTTGAGTGTCTTCAAGGCTAGAGTGAATAGGCTCTTAATAAACTAGTGCGCTTTACCATCAACGATTGCGTCACTGCTTACCATCAGGCGGGATTGCGGTCAAGCGCTGGTTTATATTTTAATTAAAAAAAAAAAAAAATCCTAGGCTGCTTCGGACATTGACGATGATGACCTCATATCTCAGCGTAGTAATAACAGTGAAAGTGAACAAGATGCCAACGATATTGACTCGAACTCCTCTGAGCTAGACCTGGCATAAGTACAACAACAACTTCGACATCAGTAATTCAATGGAAAATATGGAACTATGTGGGAAATAGCACCCGCCCGGTCAAATGTAGGTACGTACTAGATTAGAAAATATATTATCTGAAAGACCTACCGTAAAACTGGTTGCTCAAGATGCCAAAAGTTAATTAAAATGTTGGGAAACATTTAAATTAACTTTACTCCTGATATGTTGTATAAAATTCAAACGCATCTACAAGTTCGGAAAGGACGCGAGAAATTACCTCGTCAATTACGCAAACGAATTGCAGATTTCGTAGGTGAACCCACCGAAGTTTCAGAAAAAGTTCCAGGATCTCGCAAAAGTTGTCAAATAAGTCCATCAAAGAAGGACAGGAAAACATCGCACACTTGGCAGGCATACCGTATCCTTGTATGTCCAGACCATTTTGTATCATCCTGCAATAATTGCAGCAGTTCGATGGCTCTAATTGAGGAAGAAGAAGACTGATCACTACCATTTTTATTTAATAAGCTTTTTTGTTTTTTTTTTTATTCAATAAGACTATGAGTTTCTATAGTATATAACAATAAACAAAAAAACTTTAAAAAAAATACGTTACGTTTTTATAGTTGATTTTACATGTGTTGCGATGTGTGCCAGTACGATGCGCCTAATGTTGTTGTGCTGGGAGTTTGGTCGTGGAGGGTCTTCAGATCAATCTCCCTTTGGCGCAGCATCGTTGGTCGTGTTGTTGTATTTAACATTGCATTACCTCGCTCAACTGCCGTCTTCCTTGCTATTCGCTCAGTTTTTCTGAGTGAATAGGCTCTTAATAAACTAGCGCGCTTTACCATCAACGATCGCATCACTGTTTACCATCAGGCGGGATTGCGGTCAAGCGCTAGTTTATAATATATAAAAAAAAATATATTTCAGTACCCTTTTTTGATAAAAAAAAAAAATAATAAAAATAAAGGCAACTAGACAAAAAGCTATTAAAATAAATAATAAAAACTGGGTCACATGACCCAGTGTCATCGTCAACGTAATTATTTTCGCGTCATTGGCGCCGGATTAATTATCATTTAGGCTGTTAGTTGAACGACCGCCGTTCAGTTAAAAGGCTACGCGAATAATAAAACCGCTAGTTATACTAGTAGGCTATGACACATAGGTATAAGGTATATCCTTTATCATCCATCCTTTACCATACATCTAATATCGAACGTATCTATCTCCGAATTCCCTTTAAATGTAATGCTTGTATCTCAAACTGCAGTAGAGTAGATATATATTACCATAGCACAGGTCTGATTTATTCATAGTCCGGTAGATCACGTCTCGCACTGTCAAAAAGTTCGTATCAAGGTGTAATTTAAATAAGCGAAAAATTGAAAAGGGTAGGACAAAATTTGATTTCGAATAAATCCTGGAATCACTATAAAAATAACGGACATTTTGTTTTATGGACTCACTCGGGTTTTTTCCAAAAATAGGGTACAGTCTGGCTCATAATCGCAAATATCAGTCACCAAAAACAAAACAATCGAACTATTAATAAATAGTTTGATTGTTTTGTTTTTGGTGATGTTTATGTGGTATATTGTCGTCCTCCGTGGCGCAGCGGTCAACACGCCTGCCTGCTGGGTCTTAGATGTTTATCTATACAATATGTAAAAAAAACCCTGTCCGATCCGTAAAGGTATTGTTAGGTATCAATAACTGATTCTACTAATGGATACAAACCGGGCTGAACTTAAAAAAAATCCCCCTAAAAAAATAAATATGATTTTGCAAAAAGAGGTAACTTAATACATGTGCGGTAAGCAACCCTTCCGCGGGCGGCGGGCGGCGGGCGGCAGGGCACGCGTGTTACGTATCGGTACCAACACATGTCCCCTCAACGTGACCAGCACCTTGTCACGAGGCCCAAATCAGCCGAATCAGGATATTATACCTATTTTCATGCAACTGAAGCTATGCGGAGTATTACAACATCCCAACGGCTGAGTCGTCTCCTCGTGTCGCCGCCTCGTGCCCAGCCGCGAATCGCTAAATCATCAGTCACCCCATTAGACGTCACCACGATAAAACACATATATAGAGGAATCTCGAGATGCAGGGGCGATTAGTTAAGCGTTAGACATAATGTAGGATAGTACAGTGTAGCAGTGTCGTCCTAACTTCGGAGGCATTCGCACTTAGGTTAAGTAGATTTAGTAGTTACCATGTAATGTAACTATAATAAATGTAGTATAAGTGATTATAGTTTCCATTTGCACCCTCCGTCGTGGCCGAAAATGTAATTGGCGCAGTCGGTAGGATACTCGCGGGCCGGTTCGCGAGCGCGTTAAAATTATCTAATATCGATATTTGTGATCGCGAGCTACCCGGGTCGCTATCAAGCACCGTACGAATATCCAGAATCTACGTGAAGCCACAGCAGAGGATATCCACACATCGATAGCGCAATTGGAATCAAAAATCATCCAACGTAAAAAAAAAAAAGCATAAAAAAGAAAATATAGTAATATATTATAATTTGAATAATTTAGTACGCAGACTAACTACCCCGCCGGCGCAGGCCCATCATACGGCGCAGCATCCAGGAAGTCTTCCTCCTCCAGAGCCACCAGAAGCAGATGACACCGATAAATATGAGCAACGCCCAAGGCATTCGCGAAAAGGTGCAGATCAGCAGCAAGCTACCCAGGAAAGCCTCTTATAGCCATTATCCTCCGAATTAGAAAACTGGCGCAACTGAAGACGTATCCAGGCATCATCACAACGAAGAAAACCATGTTCATGTAAGTCCTTGAACCCTTCTTCAAATGTTGCTACCTTGTCCTTCCCTTTTATCTATATTATATTTATTAATAACCTATATTATATTTATTAATAACCTATATTATATTATAATTATTAAGACAAGATTTTCATCCACAAGAATGTAGGACGAAATCTGTCTCTTTCAGACCGATAAATAGGACTATTCTGAGTATTACAACCACGTTCAAAACGACCCAAATTATTACCAATACGTACAGGATAACTCTCAATCTAACGCTAAATGCCTAGACGCTCCACAACCGTATACTTCTTCTAAAACCGATCAGAATATCTAGTCTATGCTCGCGTAACTAGTAAGCATAACCATTCCATTACTATCCCCATATCCATATCCATTATTATTCCCGCGTTTTAGTGAATTTAATAACCCCGTAAATGTTAAGTTGTTCATCTATAGATTTCATAACTATTTCGATGGTCTAGAATTACTTACCGGAACACAGATTATAGATTTTTGCTACCATACCTACTCATACATTTATGTACATTTTAATGTAGAAAACCTAATTATCATGAAACCATTCCCGTAATTATGTTACGTGTTCTGCCTACACCAAATCAGCTGCATAGCGACATGATTGCTATTTACGTAAAACGGATGTTTCCACATAAAGTGCAACCACCGCACTCTGCTGAGTCGACGCCTCGTGTCGCCGAACACCTACTTCCATCGCGCTGACACCGCATCCCGTTTCAAGTTAATTTTTGCAATTGATCATTAAAACTGCAATTATAAAATCAAATCTTAGCCTAAATAATTACTTATTGTAAATCTTGAATAAAATTAATTAATATTCCTACTTATAGTCGAGACAGCGATGTTTCGATTGCACAGCAATACACTATAATTGCATTACTCGCGTTACCGATTACACAGGCATTGTAGAAATCAAAAACGCGATGAAATACGGTATAAATATTACGTTTGACCATCCTTTATACGCCAAGATACCTAATACTGAGTGCACTAGCACCGAACAAGACCTTAAGCGCGTTAAAAAGGTTCTATCTCGCTTGCGTACAGTTCATTTAAATATCGAAGAAAAGACTAACTTAGAGACATTGTGTGCACGATATGCTGACGTGTTTTATGTTGAGGGAGAGCCCTTAACTTTTACAAATAAAATTAAACACCGTATTAGAACGACTGACGAACTTCCCGTTTATACTAAAAGCTACCGCTACCCTTTCGTACATCGACAAGAAGTTAGGGATCAGATTACTAAGATGTTAGACCAAGGTATTATACGACCTTCAGAATCAACTTGGAGCTCACCTATCTGGGTAGTTCCTAAGAAAGCCGACGCATCAGGCAAACAGAAATGGCGCATCGTAGTTGACTTTCGTAAATTAAACGACAAGACTATAGACGACAAGTACCCCATTCCTAACATTAATGACATACTTGACAAGCTTGGTAAGTGCCAGTATTTCAGTACCCTGGACCTTGCCTCAGGATTTTATCAATGCGAAATGCATCCCGACGACATTCCTAAGACAGCTTTCAATGTAGAGCATGGGCACTTTGAGTTTCTACGCATGCCCATGGGTTTAAAGAACTCCCCGTCCACTTTTCAACGCGTTATGGACAATGTTCTCAGAGGATTACAGAACGAAATATGCCTCGTGTACCTTGATGACGTCATAATCTTTAGTACGTCATTGCAAGAGCACATGATTAACTTAGAAAAAGTATTTAAGAGGCTGCAAGAATCTAATTTCAAGATTCAAATGGATAAGTCCGAGTTTCTTAAATTGGAAACAGCGTTCTTAGGACATATTATCACTGGCGAAGGCGTTAAGCCTAGCCCTGAAAAAATAGCAGCAATAGAAAAGTACCCTCTACCCAAAACCACCAAAGAAATAAAACAGTTTCTAGGATTACTAGGTTACTATCGGAAATTTATCCCCGACTTTGCTCGCATTACAAAGCCAATGACAAAATGCCTGAAAAAGACAAGTAAGATAACTTTTGACTCTGACTACATTGACTGTTTTAACAAATGTAAGACCTTATTGACGAATGACCCGGACTTTTACCTTTCAACCTGGGACAAACGAGACTTATCACACATTACCATTCCTTCCTGCAATACATAGAGTTAATTGACATCGAGAATAGACTAGACTCTGTAACGGATCAGCTTGACCTCTTTCAGAATAAGTTAGATAATCGTACCTTTATTTTATACGAACTTCAAATTAACCACTTATCTTACAAGTTAGCTAAAATTAGGCTTCAATTAAAAACGCTAGAACCCAATCGTAGTAAACGAGGTCTCGTAGACAGTTTATATCCCGTAATAAAAAGCATTATCGGTAACTTAGATCAGTTGGATGCTCAAACTTATAATAACGCCATAAAACTTATAGAAACCAATGATGATAAGATATTATCGGAGTTAAATGAGCATATCAGTCTTAATAAAGTCTGGATGTCTCGATACAGTGACATACTTTCAAAAATAGTTTCAAATCAAGAGCGAATTAATAGTACTTTAGGGTTACTTTTAGATGAAAAAGCTTCTGCCGCATCTGATCTTATTAGATACGCAAAATTTGCCCAGCTGTTAGGTGTAATTAGTGATAGTACCGACGATTTACTTCTAGAAATACCTAGAAGATACTTTAGCTTTTATATGTGCCTCGAGCACTCATCATAGCATGTTAAGTATAGACAACTTAATTAATATGACCAATCGATTGAAATCTATATATGGCTCAGATCAATTATTAGATGCAGATCTAAAAGAATATTACACAATTATAAAACGTGGCTATACTATACAGATAAAAAGATAGTTATCATATTTAATCATATTATATTCAATTTATCATAAAAAGTTTCTTTCTTTCTTTCTATATTTAAATCCCCAGTAATTTCCCCTGATAAGTTTTAACTATATAGGTTAGCAATAGTAGGCAAAAAAGGAGAAAAACCTCGACCAATAATAGCAACGTTTTCTACACTCGGCATAAAATTATCTATATTTACACAAAAAAATGCACTAAAAGATACCGGATACTATATCAAAGAAGACTATCCTAAAAGTGTTCTCGAGGAGAGGAAAAAACTGCAAATACAAGCAAAAATTGAGAGAGAAAAGGGAAACCTAGTGCATATAAAATACGATAAACTCGTATTCCGGGAAAAAACTCAAACTGCCACTAATAACAAAAGAATGTTATCAACGTCTCCTGAAAACAAAAACACTGAAGCAACCGAATTAAATACGCAGGCTAACAAAAAGAATAAAACCCAAACAACAATAAGAAGAACTGCGAGCCTATCGGAGGGAATATTGAAACCCGGTCTACTTAATTACTTAGTCAACAAAGACCCAAACAACTTACCGGGTCCGTCAGGAAACAAAAATGAAAACATATAGCAATCAACACCGCCCCCTCCCAGAGCTACCAACACTGCCGCTAGTATCAGCAACACACAAAAACAACATAAAAACCATCTTCCAATCCGGCTGGTCACCGAGGAAGATCATGACCAAAACCCTCCAAAAGAAAAAACCAACTTACGAAATATACCGAAAAAGCTATACATATTGACATATAACGTAAGATCACTCTCATCATACGAGCGCATACTCGAGATAAACGAAGCCCTCAAGGAAATTAAGTACGATGTAATTGGCCTAGCTGAAGTAAGACGCGTTGGAAACAAAATCGAAGAACATGAAAACTTCATTTTATGTTATACGGGACACACTCCTGGAAGGTATGGAGTGGGTTTTATAATAAAATCCGTATATAAGAATAACATACAAAGCTATATCGGTTTTTCGGAGAGAGTAGCGATGTTAAGCCTGAAATTCGATAATATCAGCTTATCATTAATACAGGTTTACGCCCCTACAATAACAGCAAGCGACGATGAGATTGAAAGTTTTTACACAACAGTAAGAAAGGCAATACAAAAGGCAAACAATAACTATATATTGATGGGAGACCTAAATGCCAAAATCGGGACACCTAAAAAAGAGGAACACCTCATCATGAAAACACACGGGTATGGCAACAGGAATGAGAGAGGTCAAAGATTAATTGATTTTGCTACAGAAAATAGGCTATCAATTTTAAACACATTTTTCAAGAAAAAAACAAAAAATAAATGGACCTGGCAATCTCCAGATGGCACTTGTAAAAATGAAATCGACTTTATACTTTCAAATCGACCACTATTATTTCAAAATATAGAGGTACTCAACATAAACTACCCATCAGACCATAGGCCAGTGAGAGCTACAATAACATGCACACAACCGAAAAAGAGCAGAACAAACTATGCCAGCTCTAATAATCTAGCATTAAAAACAGAAAAAGAACTTTTGAAATTCAACGAAAGCCTAAGATCCGCCATATCGAAGAGTGATATTGTGACAACGGTCAACCAAAATATAACCTCAGTTCAAAAATATTATGATAACTTAATTGGAATAATCACCACAAGCTTGCAGAACGCAAGAGAAACTCAGAACTGTAAGAAAAGTCATAAAATATTGTCAGACCGGACATTACATCTTATGAAGAGAAGACGAGATCTACAAAAATATAAACATAAAACTAGAACAATCAAAAATGAAATCTCAGCTCTTTACAAGCTTGTGAGTAAATATGTAAAACATGACTATACAAATTATAGGTATAACACTATTGAAAAACACCTCAGACAAACTGGAAGCACAAAGAAAGCGTACAAAGAGCTCATCCCACATAAATCTTGGATTGAGGGACTGAAACGAGGTATTACAACCGAAAATAATCGCAATGACGTCATTTCTATAGCAACCGAATTTTACAGAAAGTTATACAGCGCTAATGAACCAATTGAAACCAGCAATAAAATCCAAAGTACCACTAGAGCAGGTAGTAATCCAAATTTAATTAAAATTGAAGAAAATGAAGTCATAGAAGCATTGAAAAAACTTAAACCAGACAAAACGCCGGGCCCGGATAATATAACAAACGAAACTCTACATGTAGCTACCCCATTCTTGGTCACTCCCTTAACCAAATTATTCAACCACATTCTGGAAACTGGAGAAACACCCACTCAATGGTCCGAGTCTAACATCATCTTACTATACAAAAAAGGCGATCCTAAAGATATAAGCAACTACAGACCCATAAGCCTACTGCCGACAATCTACAAACTCTTTTCCACAATATTAAACAAAAAGATAAACTCAACACTAGAAAAACAACAACCAATAGAACAAGCGGGATTTAGAAAAGGATACTCTACAATCGACCATATCCACACGCTGGAACTTCTCATTGAAAAATATCAAGAGAAAAGAAGACCGCTCTACTTGGCGTATATAGATTACAAAAAGGCATTCGATTCTGTCTCACACAACTACATCTGGGAAACTTTAACATCACAAAATGTGGAAAGCGAATATATTCAGGTCATAAAAAGCTTATACAACAATAGCAAAAGTAGAGTTAGACTGGAAACGGCAGGCCCATGGTTCTCTGTTGAAAGAGGAGTAAAACAGGGTGATCCGCTCTCGCCTCTAATTTTTATAGCGGTCCTAGAATCTATAATAAACAAACTTGACTGGAAAGAACGTGGCATAAAAATCGAAAACAGATACCTAAATCACCTCCGTTTCGCAGACGACTTGGTCCTTATATCAGAGAAAGGTGTAGAGCTACAGTACATGGTAGAGACCCTAAATAACGCCAGCAAACTGGCAGGGTTAGAAATGAATCTCGCGAAAACCATGTTAATGACCAACAGTACCATGGTACCAATACATGTAGACAGTGAACTGCTTAAATACACCGACCAGTACATATACCTCGGCAAACAAATAAGCCTCGATGGTTCAAACAACTACCAGGAGATACAGCGCAGGGCACAGCTTACATGGAATAAATACTGGAGTTTAAAAGAAATATTCAAGAGCACAATGCCTGTTAAAATAAAAACCAAAGTATTGAATTCATGCCTTATACCGTGCCTGACCTATGCTTGCCAGATATGGAAATTTAACAAAAATGTCAAAGACAAAATTATAACATGCCAACGTGGTATAGAGAGAAGTATGTTAAATATCAAAAGAAGACAAAAAATACGACATACAAAAATTAGAAAAACTACCAAAGCAACAGACGGTCTGGCTCAAGCTCTAACACTGAAATGGAAGTGGGCCGGACACGTAGCACGTCTTCAAGACCAGAGATGGACAAAATGTGTCACAGCGTGGAGAGGTCCGGCAGGCAAAAGGAAACAAGGAAGACCTCGTAAAATATGGGAGGACGAAATTAAACAAGTAGCGGGACCAAAGTGGATGCAAACTGCACACTCCAAAGAAGTTTGGCACAATTTGGAGGAGGCCTTTACCTGCAAAAGGGTTCTTGCAGACAAATAATATGATTTCTATTATTAAATAATATAAAATAAAATAGTATATTTAAGTTATATATTAGATAAATACTGTAAATAATACTAACAAAACTTTAAAAATTAAACTACTAACACACTATATATGTAACACTTGTTTTGCGAGAAATACAGGCTTTTTTATTTTTTTATTTTTTTTATTTTTTATTTATTTATTTATTATTTAATAGTCCCCAATAAACATATGTATACTTTTATTCCTCCCTATCCTTTCACTGCAACCAATGGGAAAGTCTTCAAGTGCATAGAGGCAGAATGCCCGAAGTTCAACCAGTATCATCTCTGCGAAGAAGGAGTCAACCATGAACCAACGACAGGACATCTGAACTGTATCCAAGGACTCATCTACAGCCAATCTCTGAAGAAATCATGCCGATCCACGAAACTCACACTGACCGAAGAAGCCATGGAACAATGCCGTCAATGAATTAGAATCCTGAAAATCATAATCCTGAAAATCATCGAAATGAAGATGCAGAATCAACCACAGATAAGAGACATGTACCAGCAATATTCTCGACGTTAGTCTTCGAATAGTTGCTGTTCTGAGGGTGGAGATGTTACGTATCGGTACCAACACATGTCCCCTCAACGTGACCAGCACCTTGTCACGAGGCCCAAATCAGCCGAATCAGGATATTATACCTATTTTCATGCAACTGAAGCTATGCGGAGTATTACAACATCCCAACGGCTGAGTCGTCTCCTCGTGTCGCCGCCTCGTGCCCAGCCGCGAATCGCTAAATCATCAGTCACCCCATTAGACGTCACCACGATAAAACACATATATAGAGGAATCTCGAGATGCAGGGGCGATTAGTTAAGCGTTAGACATAATGTAGGATAGTAGAGTGTAGCAGTGTCGTCCTAACTTCGGAGGCATTCGCACTTAGGTTAAGTAGATTTAGTAGTTACCATGTAATGTAACTATAATAAATGTAGTATAAGTGATTATAGTTTCCATTTGCACCCTCCGTCGTGGCCGAAAATGTAATTCGCGGCATGTGGTTGCATCGTTATTCGCTCATAATAATACCGGTGTTGTCATTTATTTAAAAATGACCAAATTTCGGGGAAGTTGGAATTAATTCGTGGAAAAAAAAAGATTATTTCAACATTCTTTAGTATTGTTTCTATTATGGTTACGTAAAATTTTATATTATATTTGGTCAAGTGTTTACCTAACCTTTATTATCCTTATGGATCGGAAAGGGTTTTCTTTACTTATGTATCTATTTTAATATAGTATCGTTGAGTTAGTATCCCATAACACAAGTCTCGAACTTACTTAGGGGCTAGCTCAATCTGTGTGTTCATCCGTATATATTAAATATTGACAAAACAAGCATTATTTTATAGCAACAAGCTTTCGAAAAACACTCTAAGATATCGTTTTTATAGAAAAAAAATTATAGTACTTAAGTAGTATTATAATGAATTCCTGCAGTCTTAAGAAGGTAGTCGGCCCATCTTGTGGGAGGCCTTTCAACACTAGTCATCATTTACAAAATTACCGGCAAATGCCAGATCTAGTAAGCGTATCAAAATAAAAAAACACCAACATATTATTGTATATTTGAGGGGTTACTGTCATTTTTTTTTCAGAAGTCTCATGTCACATAAATTATTAAATATACTGACAAGAGCCAAATACTTTAGAATTCTAATAGAGAACGTACTTATGTTAATAAAAAAGAAATGCTGTTCGTTGTTAAGCGCATAGAACGTCCATTGTCTTTTATATGGGTAAATGAATCGCCTCCTTGTTAAATAACCTTCATCGTTTCTAATGTAACAAAAAAAGATACAATTAACTTAAATTTAGTTTGTGTGCAAGGGAATCATATTACGGTGCTTGCTCGCGGGCGGTGAGCAATGGACAGCTCGCCGCCCGGTAAGAACCAGGCCCGAGTCGACGACGCGATGTTTTTCACGCGCGCCTCTTAGAGATGTTAGCACACCGTGACGGGGTCCACGAAAACCGATACCTCCTGGGCCAGGGTTTCGGGTTAGTTAAAAAGAAACTGCGGTCCTGGCGCACAGACAAGTAAAGGAACATGGGTGGAGTTCCGCTCCGCCAGAGCGGGAGAGGTCATTTGATGAGTTTCAGCAAAACAAAAAAAGGAGCGAGTCGGTCTTAAAATGAACATGGGCAAGACGAAAGTCATGTCTAATGCCCATGTTGTACCGACTCCTATAAAGATTGGAGACTCTGTTCTCGAAGTTGTTGACAGTTACGGGTACCTGGGACAAACTATCCAGTTAGGAAGATCCAACTTCGAGAAAGAGGTCAATCGTCGAATCCAACTCGGCTGGGCTGCTTTCGGGAAGCTACGAAGAATCTTCTCGTCCGAAATACCGCAGTGTCTCAAGACAAAAGTCTTCGACCAGTGTGTGTTGCCAGTGATGACTTATGGAATTGAGATGTGGTCGCTAACAATGGGCCTTATGAGAAGGCTCAAAGTCACTCAAAGGTCAATGGAGAGGGCTATGCTTGGGGTTTCACTGCGCGATCGAATCAGGAATGAGGAGATCCGCAGAAGAACGAGAGTAACCGACATAGCCCGAAGAATTGCAACACTAAAGTGGCTGTGGGCTGGACACATTGCCCGTAGGACCGATGCCCGATGGGGCCGACGGGTTCTCGAGTGGCGACCACGCACCGGAGGACGTAGCGTGGGTAGATTCCCGACAAGGTGGACCGACGACCTGGTGAAGGTCGCGGGAAACCGCTGGATGTGAGAGGCGCAGAACCGGTCGTCGTGGAGAACCTTGGGGGAGGCCTATGTCCAGCAGTGGACGTCTTTCGGCTGAAATGATGATGATGATGAAGGTATTATTGCCAATGTACATGACAATAACGTCGCTGTGCATCTTAAATTTATCATCTGTCTGACCGTTTCACTACTATGTTAAGGTCTGCTTCTAGTTTAACCAGATACAGCTGAATAGCAGTATTCTACATTGAACTCCACATCTCAGTTACTGGATAATAAGACCTTGGTAAGACTGGTTGTCAGACTAATGAGATAATGACGATGCGTAACTACCGTCAAAGCTCCATAAATCTTGCTCTCGGTGGTAGGCCATAACATCGGCTGCCGGCAGAAATTACCATCCACCAGACAAAGTCTTGGTGCAAAGTGATTCGTCGTATTCCGGCATGATGCCTGGTGAAGCCGTACGAAGGACGTGTCTAGCACAGACCCGTCCTTCGAACGGCTGTGTTGTGTTACGATATATGCCGGGTACGATGCGCCAAATATTGTTGTGTCGGGAGTTTGGTCGTGAAGGCTCTCCAGATCAACCTCCCTCTGACGCAGCATAGTTGTTCGTGTTGTTGGGTTAAGCATTGCATCGCCTCGCTCGACTGCCGTCTTCCTTCCCATTTACTCAGTTTTTTTTTTAAGCGAATATGCTTTTTTTTGTTAAAGTTAAGTGGCAGTGGGCAGGTGACATTGCTCGTAGAACCGATGGCCGATGGGGCAGTAAGGTGCTGGAGTGGCAGCCACGTACCGGAAGACGCAGCGTAGGGAGGCCCTCAACAAGGTGGACCGATGACCTGGTGAAGGTGGCGGGAAGCCGATGGATACGGGCAGCACAAGACCGGTCATTGTGGAAAGCCTTGGGGGAGGCCTTTGTCCAGCAGTGGATATCTATAGGCTGAAGAAGAAGAAAAAGGCTTTTAATAAACTAGCGCGCTTTACCATCAACGATCGCATCACTGCTTACCGTCAGGCGGGATTGCGGTCAAGCACTAGTTAAAAACCGGTCAAGTGCGTGTCGGACTCACGCACAAAGGGTTCCGTACCATTGATTTATGAAATTAAAGGATTGAAGTTATTTGGTTAGGATTTAAGGTATTAAAAAAAAACTACTTACTAGATCTCGTTCAAAACAATTTTTGTTGGTATTTTTTATAGTAATCTACATCATATATTTTTTTTAGATTTTTCATTTTATTATTTTAGAAGTTAGAGGGGTGGACCAACTTTTTTCCACGTTGGAAGCGTGAACAAGAAACTATTCGGTTTAGAAAATAATATTTTAGAAACCTCGACATCATTTTTGAAGACCTATCCATAGATACCCCACACGTATGTGTTTGATGAAAAAATTTTTTTTGAGTTTCAGTTCTAAGTATGCCCCTAATATTTTTTTTTTTATTTTTGAATCAAAACCTTGAATGCGGTTTACAGAATACATCTACCTACCATGTATCAACAGTATAGCTCTTATAGTTTCGGAAAAAAATGGCTGTGACATACGGACGGACAGACGGACAGACAGACATGACGAATCTATTAGGGTTCCGTTTTTTGCCATTTGGCTACGGAACCCTAAAAAAGGACAGCCGGGAACAAAGGCTTAACGTGCTTTCAGAGGATCTTGTTATACTGAAGATGGTCACCCGTCTATATACCAACCGCGGCAGGCGTAGCATAACCTGATCGATCGACCATGCAGCTGTTTTTACTGAGACACAAATTCCTCCAACCCTTCCATCTTGACTAGATAATTATATTGCCAAATTAACTTTGTAAACACTGGCTTACTATCACACAATCCATTCTCAACATCGTACCTATAGTTATCATACTATTATCTAATCCAATTGATCGCTTATCTCCATTCGCCCGCAAGGGAATTATATGTACGTCATCATGATGGATGATAATGACACCCTGTGGCTGGAAACGTTACAATAGAAGCATTTATACTGACGCAATTTGATCAAGACTTTAGCCCTTTCCACAGATTACTGGGAAAGCGAAATGGTTATTGTTTTTGAAGGATATTCTTGATGGGATGTCTTGGCGTGGTGCGGGAGGTAGAAAGATAATACCTACTGCAATTTGGGACAATTTATTCTAACAGTTCCTATTTCTACTAAAGGGTGGCTCACAGATTGGTTGGTTACAAAATGACTAAAACTACCAATAGTGTATTTGACTAAAAAAACTAATTGATCCGTCAGTCAGATTTCCAAAATATACTAGACACGTATTTTTTGTTTTATGAAATCAATAAAAAGTGACAAATATATAAGGCATCAAAGATCAGGAATGGTGGCTGGTGACGTCACTGGTCGCTAAAAGTGTAGCGTACAGTGACGTCACACGAGTTTTAAACGCACTGTGTTGTCTTATTTTTTTATTTATATGAAAAATGAAAAAAATACGTGTCTAGTATTTTTTGGAAATCTGACTGACGGACTAATTAGGTTTTTTTAGTCAAATACCCTATTGTTACTACACATTTTTGTTTTTAATGTTTATATCACTGTGTAAATTTATATCACTCACCATTACTATCCAAGCGTTGAAAAAAGAAAAAACTTCGTGAGGAAACCAGCTTGTCTTTGAAGAAAAAATCTGGAGACTTGTAATATCTACCAACTGCTCAGACCCGTTCTCTGTACGGCTTTACTCCGTGATTTTTGACTCTTGGTGCAACCTTTAAGGTACCTCTTAAATGAAATCTCTGTTTTTTATATCAAAATAATGGCTTTTTACTACCTGTGTATTAAAGTATAAAACACTAGATGCGCCCCGCGTTTTCGTTCTCAGAACCCCGTTTATATCCCGTGGTGAATAACCAGATAAAAACTATCCTATATAATTCAATTTACCACCGGTGTGCCAAATTTCATTCAAATCTGTTCAATAGTGTTTGGGTGTCAAAGTAACAAACATGAGTTCATACATACAAACTTTCATATTTATAATACTAATAGGTGTGTGTGTGTATGTGTAATGTGTAATCTGTATATTGTGTGTCAAAACGGCCGGACTGATTTTGACGAAATTTTCACAGGAAAGTATTTGATCTTAATGAATAACATAAAGGGTGTATCTGACATCGACGCACAAACGAGTACCATGGATCCAGTACATGATTCTGAACCCCCAGTGGTGGGATTTTTCGTCGGCTTTTTCATGATTTACAAAAACATATATGTAGTTTTTTTCACTTTAGACCGTTCATAATTGCTATACTTTTATAACCCAGTGAGATTTTAAAGTAAAACTTAATTAATTCGCTAATTACATAAAAAAGCGTAATGAAAACAAAACTCAAAAAACTATCTTATCAGCTGATTTATTAGAGTTCACATCAGGGATCAACGTCATACCTACAAACCCGGACTGCGGCACGCTTGCAACGTTCAATGCCGAGCCGACACTTTTTTTTAAACACTGTGAATTCTGTAACCGTTCATTAACGACATAAATTACTATCATAATTTTATTAGTGGCATGCGGTGTAGCCTTTTCGCGAAGTTTTCGTTACGATATCAGATACACCCTGTATAGGTTTTGGCTTAATAGCATATTACCATATAATAGCCCGCGAAGCTAGTCCTTACTAATATTATAAATCGGAAAGTGAGTTTGTTTGTTTGTTCCGTTTTCACGCCGTAACTACTGAACCGATTGCTTTGAAATTTTGCAGACGTAAAGTTAGTAGTCCGGATTAAATAATAGGGTACTTTTTATACCAGAAAAATTAGATATTCTCGAGGGAAAACAAAAATATTGTTAGCTTCATACCAGTTCGGTGATAGATGGCGCTGTGTGTCGTTTAAAACAAGGTAATATATTGCAAACGAATATACACAAGTAAACTTAGAAGATTTACTTATTTTCTCGGTGGTAAGCCATAACATCGGCCGCCGACAGAAGTTACCACCCACCAGACAAAGCCTTGCCGCCAAGCGATTTGTCGTGTTCCGGCATAATGTCTGGTGAAGCCGTACGGAGGACGGGTCTGAGCAGTTGTGTTGCGGTGTGTGCCGGGTATGATGCGCCAAATGTTGTTGTGTTGGGAGTTTGGTCGTGGAGGGTCTTCAGATCAATCTCCCTTTGGCGCAGTATCGTTGGTCGTATTGTTAGGTTTAACATAACATCACCTCGCTCAACTGCCGTCTTCCTTCCTATTCGCTCAATCTGAGTGAATAGGTTCTTAATAAACTAGCGCGCTTTACCATCAACGATCGCATCACTGCTTACCATCAGGCGGGATTGCAGTCAAGCGCTAGTTTATAATTATTAAAAAAAAAAAGAAGATAAATGATAGGATAATAATTAATCCCCGAAAATGAGGAATCTAAAAAGCGCGATATAACCGAATTCCACCGCGGGCGGAACGCTAGTTTTAAAATAAAGGTAAATTTTACATATACATATCTGGCAATCCTTCTGAAGTGTACGGACGACAGCAGGTCAAGCTACCCAAAACTGTCAAATATTACCAATCAACCTTGAGCCTTAATGCTTTACAGATAAAGTTCTAATATAGAAATTTGACAGAAAGCAGCAACTTGATGTGCTTTCGTCTATATCTGAAAACGTGATGGTGTTTTATATCACGTTGTGACGGGCCCATTAGATCAAACGTTGCCATGGCGTGATGCCGGGAATACGAAAACACGTGACCCAATTCAATACATGTGGCAATAAAACAAGTTGGAGGAACTCACTCTTTTAATATAGCATGAAGGAACCTCATACAAAATAAACAAAACAACTTATTGTCTCTTTCACAATTCGGGTTTAGAAGCAAATTGTCTACAGCGAATGCTGTACAAAAGCTAACAGACAACGTTGCACAAGAACTCGGTGATGGAAACCAGGTCTTAACTATCTTCCTAGACTTAGCAAAGGCTTTTGACACCGTATCTGTTCCTTTACTTTTGAATAAACTGGAGGCTTTAGGAATAAGAGGTACACAGCTGAAACTCTTCAAAGATTATTTAAGCGATAGATCGCAATGTTTTCGAATCGAGTACATGACTAGTGACGAAGAAAAAACTCTAGGTTTTGGAATCCCACAAGGCAGCATCCTTGGTCCATCGTTGTTCCTTATATACATTAATGATTTATGTAACTTAAATTTAGTAAATGGAAAAATAATATCGTACGTCGATGACACTGCGATTATTTTCACCTCCAAAACGATTTCCGAGTTGTATAGCACAGCACAGGCAGGCTTTAACTCCGTTATTAACTGGCTTTGTTGTAATCTATTAACACTAAATGCTGTGAAAACAAAATATATCCATTTCACTATGTGTAATGTTGATAACAAAACAATTGATTCCCATTTATACGCTCACCACTGTAACTAACCGTCTATCACTTCTTGTACCTGTCCTAGGATCCTTGAAACAAAGTGCCTAAAATATCTTGTTGTCTTAAGTCTTTGTTGACAACACACTATCCTATAGACAACATATTGAAAGTTTGGTTACAAGAGTACGTAAACTTATGTTTATATTCAAAAAACTGCGCTCCATTGCAGACACCAACTTAGTAAAACAAGTTTATTTTGCTCTATGTCAATCTATACTCCAGAATTGCATAACTTCATGGGGTGGAACATCAAAATCTATCCTTCTCTTCCTGGAACGTGCACAAAGATCTGTTCTAAAAGTAGCAAATTCTCTGCCTTTCCTTTTCCCTACATACCAGTTATTTAAATCCTGCAAAGGTTTGTCAGTTCAGCAAATTTATATACTGCACATAATACTAAAACAGCATGCTACGCTTACTTACAATGCTAATATAATTAACAAAAGGCGGAATGATATAGTGTGCAGCTCAACCTCTATCTCTAAATATGCATTTACACATAAATTCTATACGTTATTAGGGTCCTTTTTATACAATAGATTAAATAGAGTATTAAATATTTATAATTTGAATTATTTTAGCTGTAAGAATGTTTTTTCTAATTATCTACAAGGTTTGTCATATGAGCAGACTGAAGACCTACTTACAGTATGTAAATAAATTTAGCAATAACCATTACTTTAATAGACTTAATAATACTACGTAAGCAATATGATACTAATAATAACACTGTATACTTCCGTTGTGTTCTAGATTTTTACGTACTACTTTTATTGTTAATTTATTGCAAAATAAAATTTTTTAATAAGCACTTTTACGCCTGAAGCCGCCGAACGCCCTTTTACGAATGGGCGGGCCGAACGATCCCAACTGATACCAACTCAGTCGCAATCATTTGACAAAAATGTGTTCGCCGATTAGGGGGCGGGTCTGAGCAGTTGTGTTGCGATATGTGCCGGGTACGATGCACCAAATGTTGTTGCGTTGGGAGTTTGGTCGTGGTGGGTTTTCAGATCAATCTCCCTCTGGCTCAGCATCGTTGGTCGAATTGTTGCAGTGTGATTACCGAGCGCGCCACGCAAATCATATACTTGCGGGCATGCAACGGCTGACGCCAGAGGTCAACGCTCCGCTCCACCATTAACCACATTTTTGTTGGGACGCTAAGTAGGGTGAAACTTTGTGGTTTTTCATTATGTCTTTTTTAAATGTTGTACATAGATTCTATATTTAAAAATACTGGACACGTGTTTCTGGTTTCGCATAGACAAAAAATAATGTTGTATAATCTCCTGTTACAGTGTTTGTCCGCAAACTCCTTCAAAACTGATGAACAGATTTTATTGAAATTTCGTATATTGAACAACCGTTAGTCCTGAGAATAGGTATTTTTAATAAATAATTGTACAGCTACTACTTACGCGGGTGAAACCGCGGGCCGTAGCTAGTTTAAATATAAAAAATCGCTGCTTGATCTGTGTACGGTGTGTGATAGTTCATACAAAATTAGAGAAAGGAGAATGTGTGGGGAGTTTGGTCGTGGAGGGTCTCCAGATCAATCTCCCTTTGGCGCAGCATCGTTAGTCGCGTTGTTGGGCTTAACATTGCATCACCTCGCTCAACTGCCGTCTTCCTTCCTATTCACTAAGTTTTTTAAGTGAATGGGTTTAATAAACTAGCGCGCTTTACCATCAACGATTGCATCACTGCTTACCATCAAGCGGAATTGCAGTCAAGCGCTAGTTAATAATTATTAAAAACATATGTTTATGTGCGGTAAACATGACGCAAAAAATTCCAAAAACACAAAATAATAATGAGAAATGGTTGAATGGTTTCGCTTCCCCTTTTATACCACGTACATCGAAGGAATGGAACAATTTACCAGCGGCGGTGTTTCCGTCACACTACAATTTGAGTCTCTTCAAGGCTAGAGTGAATAGGCTCTTAATAAACTACCATCAACGTGCCAATAATATAAAATAATTCCAACTCCTGCCATGCGTGGGGATTATGACAACCCAATTCAATCCGTCGAAATATAATGATGAACGAGAACTTATGGCATGCGGAGCGGTACTAACAAATCTATCTTAGTCTTTTTACTTCAAAACCATAATGTACATCAGAAATATTACTGCGCATCAAGCGTTTCCATAATCTAGCCCCGATACATAAATAATTCAAAATCTTCCGCAGTGACCAATAAACATTGAATACCTAATAGCTCTAACAAAAAGTTTCTTGAAATTGTAAACTGTCTCCGAACCCGACAGACTTATTCAAAGAAAGAAAAAACACAGATGAAAGAATCCCTAGATCTATAGTTGTGCTGGAAGGAAAAAATGGTGAAAACACAGCTCTGCATGTTAAAAGATAATTATGTAAATTCTTTGTTGAGAACAGTGGTCAACTGGTTACCCATTGTAGACATACAGACTCTTTACTTTATGTAAATTATTTTATCACCACTGCTCTTCGGATGGCGAAGGAAAAAATCATGAGGAAACCGACATGTGTTAGAAATCGAAGACATGTGATATTTACCACCCCGCATTGGGCTACTCCCTTTCATCCAGAAGATACTTCTGTACTGGTACGGAAGTATCTTCTGGATGAAAGGGAGTAATGATTATGTTATGTACTTGTTCGTCTGATCTTTATAATTAAAATCTTAATTATATGAACAATACAACGGAGTTAAAAGATAAATGATTTTGTTAAGAATCTCCTATGATTTTTGAGTTTATCGGCGGTGAACGCTGCCGAAAAGTTAAAGTAAACGGAACGCGACCATAGTAATTGATGTGGATGCTTCCGCTGACAGACGCACGGCGTGGCGAACGCACTTCCTTTCGAACTGGCAAGCTAGCGAGTCATGACCACGATCTTTTATCGGTAAATAAAGACCCGAAAACGGAAATAAGCCCCTGAGAGATTTAGGCCTCAAAATTCAAAATTATTAAAGTTAGGGAGTCTGCCAGTGAATTGTGTCGATGTGTGCATCATCATGATCTGGTCTAGTGGTCTATGATGCATCTGAAGGTAGGTAGAGGGCAGTAGTTTGTCGCTTGTAGTACTTTAATCAGAGGGAGTTACTCCTAAGGCATAATTCTATCACATATTTGCTTATAGTTTCTAATACATATGTTGCTAACCGGAAAAAAGGCGGGCCTACAGTGTTCCCCCGTACACAGGGGCCGGGCTGGGTACGTCTTCTTGTGCGAGAAGACGCAACAGTCAATGGTTTTTTAGCGAGGTGTCCTTCCTCTTGACCCCACTCGTTTGCCTGGAAGCAAACGGGGCCCCCGCTCCTCTCAGTGAGGAGACCGGGTTGCCAGACGGTGACCCGAGGTTCGGGTCTCGTCAGCCACCTGGAGTGGTGGCCGACCCACCGCACGTGTGACCGCCGAAGCGGTCCCCACATTTGGTTTTGGTCCGCCCCGGTAAACCGGTAACCTCCATATCTGGAGGCCGTTCCCCTATCCGCCACCTGGGGACGCGTCCGATGGCAAGCCAGAAACTGCACACGGAGACTACTCTAAGCCTAAACCAACTCCGATATCACATTTCACCGGCTTTAAATGCTAGACTTAGAGATAATCTTGGTCAGATCTTATGAATCATGTATATACCATGTATAATAGTCTTTTCAGGAAAGAACCACATATTTAGATTGAGTTAGCCTGTCCAGTCAACTCATTTCCTATATCTATAGGTAAACCTCAGTTCCATAAAATGTGCCCGGCAGCACTTTTCCAAAAAGTAGTGAACAGGATACATCCAGCAGACCTATGTTTAAGGCTTATAATCATATTCAATTCCTAGTAGTACTGTGCCAGGCAGGGAGAGACCGTAATACTTTTTTTTAAAAGACCAGCACCAATTTTAATGCCGCCGTAAATATGACGTGTATTGAATAATAAGCGGAATTCAGAAAGGACGGTAGTTAGGTTCATTGTATTTGCATAGGAGCGGTTGGAGTTCCAGATTTCCGATTTTTTTAAGCTATTGCATAGCTTCTATCGCGGGCCTTGAGCGCGGGGACCGAATCCAGAAATTCCGTAACGAAAAAACCTCACGCTCCCCACTCCGACGGGCACGGAGGTGTGGCTTGAAGGCCGTACATCGTCTAACGTCGTTTCAGTTCGGCAGTCTTCGGCACGGTATGTTTCTGTGCGTGCTACTACATCTTTTGAAAACAATTTATAGATTTTCAAAAAGAGCATGCATATTGCAGGACGCGAACTCAGTTCTACACACTTGCCATGTTACTGATAGTCGCGATGTGCTAAACTTGCGATTAATTTTCTCTCTGAAATAGGTCTTCTATAGAGATATGTCATAGACGTCATCGACGTTGTCATGGCTACCTTAAAAACTTTTCATATAATTAATTATTAAGTACTTTTATTCAAATTAATTTAGTAGTGTTTTTAGAAAATAGCTTTTTTTTTAACGGAAAAGCTAAGATGAATGTCACGCTAATTTTTCATTGGACTTTTAAATTATTTATAGTGTTGTTTACTAAATAAAAGCGCGTGATTTTATAGAGTAAAAAGTGCTCACGCGGCCGTTTTTTCAACTATTGGCGATATCCGCCATTATTGTGAAATATTTTTTTAAAGAATTTCTATAATTTGTTACACGTGTTATTGGCAAAATTGTGGTATCTATCCACAGGGACCAGATCAAGAGTTGAAGTTGAAGTTTTTATTAAATAAAATATTACAGAAAGATGTCGGTGAACAATGTTAATACGAGTACATTTAAGTGTACGAATTGTAATATTGTTATCTCCGAAACGAAACAACGAAAGTTTAATAAAAATATGCTCGTCGGCTTTTTCTGAGGAAGACATTGATGAGGCAGAAAAGTTATTGTTTGTTTCTACGAAGACAAGACAAAAACATGTATCGAGGCGTAAGAACAAAAAGCAGAAAGACCTAAAATATATGATTACGGTGTTTAAAATCACGGATCCCGAACAATCCCAGTTTTTGTGGCATATGACCTTCACAAATTGCCACCAGTTTGCTTTGACTACGTAGAACGTACGTAAAGAAGTTGATGAAGGATTTATTAATTCTACGGTCAGATGTTAACGCAATCAGAAGTGATTATGTTACTAAAGATCAGCTCGAAAATATTAAATTGATAACAAATAATTCGACACCGACGCCGTTCATCATCAACAACCTTTTTATCGTCCCACTGCTGGGCACAGATCTCCTCTCATACAGAGAAGGATTGAGCGTAATCACCACGCTTGCTCAATGCGGGTTGGCGATTTCAGACTTATAAAGCCCAGGTTTCCTCAAGATGTTTTCCTTCGCCTTCAGTCATTGGTGTCCAAGATATACTTAGAAAGTACATATAACTTTAGAAAAGTTACATTGGTACTTGCCTGACCTGGAATCGAACCCGCGCACTCATACTTGAGAGGCTGGTGTTTTAACCACTAGGCCACCACGACAAAACAGTGGGGTATATTGAAAAAGAACCTCGGAGTCTTTGAGTATTTCGTGGTGCTCCCTGTGCGCCGTTTCCGAGTCAACGAAATACCAGTTGGTGGAGTCATAAGGATACTATAGCTGTCTTGCCTGCCCCTCAGTGCCCGGCCGGTCTTGCGATTGCACCGAAACAGCACACAATGACAGAGATTATAAGTAATAGCATAGACAGACCTTACGGAGGAATTGCCCTATTGTAGAGGAAGTCCGCTTTCTCAAAGGTATCAGTGTTGTTGTGTAATAGTGATCGTTTAGTTCTCACACGGATCGTTCTATGTTAGTTTTCTCATTTTACATGCTTACTGACTCGAGTGATAATATAATAGATTTCATGGGATTTTTCTTTATTTCTTTATTTTTTGGCTTCGCACGGTTTGTGCATTTAGCCAATGCCACGTAATTATGAATTATTCATGTCGAAAAAGACGGCCGCGTGACCCGTCTTACGAGTGAGGTTTGGGACAAAGTCATGATGAGGCCACTATGCAGCGATATTTCACTGTTGTTTATGAACTATTTACTAAATGCACTTTTTACTACATAAATCACGCACTTTTATTTAGTAAACAACACTATAAATAATTTTAAAAGTCCAATGAAAAACGAGCCTGACACTCAGCTTGACTTTCCCGCCAAAACTCAGGGTGCTGATCACGAAAATGATTTCATTTTTGAAATCCAAGATGGCCGACATCATATTTCATGACATTCTGACATGGGTGTGATAACGAACATGACGTCATTTTTAAGCTATTGCTTAGCTTCTTTCTATCTCTTTATCAAAGTCGAACAGAAAACATTGAATATATGTAGTTTAGTCGCTTAATCGTCACCATTTTTCGCACTCTTTTGATGACGTTGCTGGTAAAAAATAAATAAATTACAAAACAGAAAGAAAACTTGAATTGATATCAAAGAAAAAAAAACAAAAGAAAAATTACTGTATAAATAAAATAAATAAATAATTATAATTGCAAGTTATAGTTGATAAAAAAGGCTATGCAATAGCTTTACCGCGGCAGTCTCCGAGTGCCACACGCCTTTCTTTTTTTTTTGTTTAATTTCGGCTGACATGTGCTAATATTTTTGTGTCTGTAACCTACTACCTACACCAGGAGTTAAGTAAAAGTGTTAGAAACCTTATAGACTCCTGATATAAAAGCTTTTTTATTCTATTTTAAACGATCTCATGAAAGTTTGGTGAACCTTGGGCTGTGATAAGACGTCTTGGTCACCAGTTATTGACCAACTGCTGTAAGTAAACTAGAAATAGCTACAAGGAAATTGCCAACACTATAAAGCTAACGAATCGCAAAAGACGATTCAACTGTTTTAGATTCGCAACAAAAACTATTAGAACAGAACTGTGAAAGAGGAGGAAAAACTTTGTGAATATGCTGATAAAACCGAAGACTTTTGTACTACAAGGAAAAACACCGAAAATATACACATTCTTGTAGGAAGTTTATTGGTTGTTGTTATAGCGAAGACAGAAATACATGCTCTGTGAAAAGTCAACTGTATACCTACTACGGTTCACGAGATACAACCAGTCGAATGGACGAACGGACGGAAAATGGACTCTTAGTCATCGTGTCTCAATGGCAATCATTGTCTATAGAATAAAAAGGAGATTAATTCAGAGTTGATATTTACACTCCCGGGAGATAACAATTAGTCAACTGCACTTTTAATTCGTTCGCCAAAAATTCAAATATTAGTTAGTTCGGTTAGTCAAATATTTCAAAAAGTGGGCACAGCCCTAAGCTTCACAAAAGCTATGTAAATGCCTGGTCACTGAATAGGGATGCGGGTGCATCAGCTTGCAAATTGCGGATTCCCTGTGTCTACATATGTTGTTATACTGCTCTCATAACCTTCGGATTACCAGCTCAGTGTTTGTTGTATAGTATATATCTATAATCTCCTTTGTTTATGATACTATAAGGGACGAGTAGGCCTAGTATGAGTTTTCATTACGAGACTCGATCGTCGAAATCGAGCGCATTTGACTCATCGATTGGCCCGCTTCAAGGTGCCAAACGTGCTCGATATCGACGATCGAGTTTCGTAATGAAAACTCATACTAGGCCTACAGGCTCGAGTCAACGGCGCGTCGTGTTTCACACGCGCCTTAAAGAGATGTCAGCACATTGTGACGGGGTCCACGAAGACCGATGCCTCCTGGGTCAGGGTTGCGGATTGGGTAAACAAGAAACCGTGGCCCTGGCCGTTGCACAGGCAAGAGAAGAAACACGGGTGGGTTTTAGTCAGTAAAAGTCTGAGACGCCCTTCCGCTCCACCCAGAGCGGGAGAAATCATTTGATAATTTCCCATCCCAAAAAAAAAGAAAAGTTGCCGGGAGAAATAATCAAACAACATTTAGTTCATTATATTCCACAATTGTTCCTTTAAAAAATGTTTCATCCTTGTCTGTCCGACTCCTACCGACTCACTCAGTTCATGAGACCTTGCCTGGTAACAGATTAGACAGAAAAACGAACAGTGGAGCTTCGGTAAGAGGGCCCCGTTTTTAGCCATTAGATGCGGAGCCATATGAAGCGTTAGAAATCATCTATGTTAAACAATCAGGTTGTCGATATGACACTGGCCCCTGTATTCTTTTAAACTTGTTCCTTCGTCTTTGTGTCAATGTTCTAGATCGAACTGTGAATTTGAACAGTCCGCACATGACATTTTGTGGGAGTGTATTCTTTGGCAGAATGAACGCAATATTATGTTGGATAGTGTACAAGTTACATCCGGAGTCGTTTATTATACGGACCTTGTAGAAACTAGAACCAATTTCCGTGCGTTCAGGCACTTTTGCCATATCTATTATTGGAATCAATTGTAACAGCACATACCTACTTAGGATCCATTAACTTAATCAAACTTTATTCCGTGGTGCTTGGCAATCTGGGCTTCTCCCAGTTGCAATAATGTCCCTTTTCGCCGATTGGCTTAGTTCTGTTCTGTCTCCTGCTTGTTATGGAGGGAAGTGGAAAAAATATATTTTTCATTTCTCATATTCGGAAAGTAGTATTTTCTTGATCTGATTATTGGGTAGAAAGTGCTATTTCCCTCCCTAGAGCGGGAAAAGCTCATACAAATTACTTCCCACCCAAGGGTCGGAATGAACTTTAAAAATAGAACTGCTGTCAGCTGTGAAGAAATTTGTTTAAAAAACAACTAATAAAAAAAATGCAGCGGCAATGTGAGTTTTTAAACAGCCAGTGTGAACTTAGCGCAAACTTCATTATAGAATTAAGAAGTACGATAGTACCTACTTATTAATTATATGGTCGCAACAATAACGTGGCGAGTCCCATATTTAAAATTAAAAAATTCGACATAAATTAGCGGGATACTAATCTCTTATGTATCTGTGACGGAATTTAAAAAAAAATAGTTATGTTAATACCTAATCTTTTATGCTAAGATTATATTTTAAAAATGAGTTCAAGCGATTCTGAAATATTGACTCCAAATTCAATTAAAGACAAATTAAAGGCAAATTGTGTTATTAACAATCTTTTACCAGAAATCTCAAAAGAAAGATGATTGAATGATTTTATGAAGTGGCGAGCAGAGAAGAATATAAAATCATTTTCCGAAAGTGTATCTCTTACATATTTTAAAGGATTGTCTAGCAAACTACAACCTTCTACGCTATGGAGCCGATATTCAATGCACTAGAGTACACTTAGTGTAAAATACAATGTAAATTTGAAAAAATTCCATAATTTAACATCCTTTTTGAAAAGAGTCTCAGGAGTTCAAGAGTAGAAAATCTAAGGTTTTACCTCTCATGAAGTGGAAACATTTTTAAATGCTGCTCCTGACAAGATATTTTTGGCAGTGAAGGTAAGTTTACCTAAGTATTATTAGATTTATTCTAAATAAGAATGTATTTATTACACAAATTTAAAAATTATATGTTTTCACAGGTGGTATTGATACTTGGTATAAGCGGCGCTTGCAGAAGCAGTGAACTCACAAGTTTCACAATTAAGGACATTGAAAGTCAAGGACAATTATTACTAGTAAAACTGACTAAAACAAAAACAAATATTGAGCACTCGTTTGTTGTACAAGAAGAGTTTACACAAATAGTAAAGAAATACCAAAAAACGAGACCCTGGTCTGGTAGTTGAGAAATGGTTTTTCTCAACTACCAGAATGGGTAATGCTACAAACAAGTGATCGGGAAAAATAAAATCTCAGGTATGCCGAAGCAGATAGCAACATATTTTAATTTAAGTATCAAATTTTGAGCAGTATACCGGACATTGTTATAAACGTACGTCGGCAACTCTTTTAGCCGATTCTGGGGCAAACATGACGACGTTAAAAAGACACGGAGGCTGGAAATCCAGCACAGTCGCCGAAGGCTACATTGAGGATTCAATCCAAAATAAAATAAAAACTTCGAACAAATTAACGGAAACTATAAAAATACACCACAATTCGCCTCAGCCGTCAACCGCCAGGGAGTATCCGCCTGATGAAAAACTAGAGTCTCCTGCTTTTACAGATATCCAGAACACCCAAATTTGCCATAATGTATAAAATAGCATAAACATTCCAAATAAAAATGTAACTCTTAATTTCACGAATTGTCTAAATTTGACTAAGTATCAATTTTAAATAGAGTACCGATTTAAAATTAATAGTCAAATTAGGACTAACATTATTATATATAGTGTTATCCATAAAACGTTCAGATATACAACTAGTTTTATTTTCCTCATATTCGAAATGAAAAGTAGAGTGTTTAACACGGGTAAAAGAATCAATTCCTACTCGGACTATAGCCTAAATACCTCGGGAATTGATTCTTTCCACCCTCGGTTAACAATCTACTATTTTCTTACTCCTCCGCTATTCTTTTCTGATTATTTTCGTTGCGGGACCCAAGACAGTTGAATCGTTTCTTCGGGACTCGTCGAGCTTCAGTGCTCGGCGTTTTTCTGGCGGTCTCCACTATTGATTCTGGCTTTCAGGAGTTGCAGTGGGTGGGAAAAAGTATGGCGGGCTTTGTCCAAAAAAAAAAAAAACAAAATTACATTGGCCCCGATTCGCTTCTTCACAAACTAAATAAAATTTAAGTTCAGCGCATCTTTTTCTTTATATTTTATTCAGAAAAGGACCGAACATAAAATGTCAGTTTAGATCTGTCAAATTGGTGGATGTCACATGTCTTCAAAGTTTTTGCTTCTAGGACACACCGGTTTCCTCACGACGTTTTCCTTCACCGTTTTGAGAGTAGTGGTGATTAAATATTTACGCCAAGTAAAGCGCCTGACGGGGTTCGAACCTACGATCTACAACTTAAAGTCGCGGCCGATACCACTAGACCACCACTGCTCTAAAATATATCTCAAAACTATAGCTCCAAATTAATAAAAGTTGAAAATCACGAAATATGACACTAAAATGAAATATGACTCTAAAATGAAATGTTACCAGTTGTGCGTAGTAAATATGACACTAAAATGAAATGTTACCAGTTGTGCGTAGTAAACGCTCTTAATATATTGCCATAACGATCACAGAAAGATCTTTTAGAACTAATAACAGAAGTTGGCAGCTAACATTTCTTTTAAGTGACCATTCCATAATGAGAAGGCGACTATGAAGCTTTGCGAAACATGATTCCTTAAACGATTATTTTGTTCCCAATTTGCGTGTCAAACGTTTATTGTTAAAAGGGTTCCAAGGTAACTTTTTGTTTTTAAATGCTACGATAGATATCCATCATACAGACGTAATGACATGTCACCTGTGTCACTGAAATTTATTCGTGTTTCTAAATATTGGGAAAAATAAAACAAAAAGCTATGTATATCATATTGTGTTTTGTGTTATAAAATAACACGATAAATTTATTTGGCAAATACGCTAACAAAATAACGCTGATCTAAATAAACTGTTTAAACGAAAATTCTAGTTCCCTTCAAATTCTTGTCGCCATATCTATGACAATTATTGTCAAAAATGTTAATTTTTTTTCAGGCTTAGCCTGATATTAGGATATGAACGTTTTTAACCATAGAAAGATAACGTTATTTTTTTGTACTGAAAAGAGGCGCACCGTCTTAATAGTCGATTTTTTTGATGAATGTCAATTATTTTTGTTTCATTTACTAATGTAAATTGCTGAATTATTAATAGGTAAATAAAATACATAATATATGTATTATCATTATTGAAGTGAAACTTCTTTACGCACGCTTGACTTGGGGAGTAAGCTGGCGAACGCGTGACGTAAGCGTTACGAAAAGTGATCGGGCAAGGCGAACGGAAGTTAAGTGGGGGATATAAGCACAGAGGCGCCCGTGGCGCGAGCTTGGTACTACAAGGTCTACGAGTTTTTTTTTTTTGTCAATAAAAATAGAAGATCTATGCAAAAATATTAATTTACCAATGAAACCATGAAATAAATTTAAATATTTATAGAAAATTAATATATGTATATGTGTATACATACATGTATATATTGTACACATATATATATATATATATATATATATACATACAGATGGGGCGAAAGAAGTTTCACTTCAGTCGTGTGGTCATAAGCACACTCGTTTTTTTTTTTTTTTTTATTTAAAATATTAAAACTTGTAGGATTTTATAAACCCACAACAAAAATGAACAAAAATTAGAAGTCTTCTGTATTTAGATAGACATTTAAAAAAATAAGCAACTTTTATAGCGTTTTTTCTTATAAACTAATTAATTATAATATAATCAGTCTCAAATTTAAAAAAAATAGTGGAAAATTCAACGGATAAAGACAATTGTTGCAAACAACTTATTTATGTTCTCCGCACAATGTCTTTTTACATTTTATGCACGTTATTTTGAAAAATTCTTTTCTATTTTTAGTACATAAGCGACAGTACCGTCGAATTTCAGTTAGTAGTTCCTCATCAGCTTCTTCAGACATCTTTCTGTTACTTTGTACATATTCAATACTTTCTCTCAAGCGTCTTGATAAAGTAGGAATTTCCAACCTAGTTTTCAAACACGGTACAAAAATATATCGACACATACAACTAGGCACTATTTGAATGAACTATATTGATTGCAGACGTTTTTCTGGTATTTTGTCCTTTAGCAGTAGACCAAACATGCCTATTCTTGCCCCTGATCATATCATCAGGCATAATTACTATGCGTTGGTCATGTCCAGTATTTTCAGTGACATTCTGTGATGATGTATCCTTCGAATTTTCATAGATCATCACTCCTTCTTGGCCATCAACTTTAGTCATTGACATGGTCCTTGATCTTACTGTCACTGCCCTCATCAGCGCCTTCATCTTCTTCAGTCAATAAAGAAACAATTTCTCTTTCATCCAACACTCTTCTGCTGGACACGGTGCTAAACACTCCTAAAAACAATTGATGACAATAAGTATTCACTAATAAAAAAACAACCTTTATTATTTACCTTACATTAGTGAAAATTACAAAAACAAATTCACTATGAAATTGGCAAAAGTTACACAAAAGATAAACATGCGCCTCTCGAGCGCAACACATCGCTCTAACAGCAAAACTACGGTACTTACCGAATAGTAGCAACCGTCTCTTGGAAGTGTTGGCCAACGACTGAATTGGCTAGGAAACACAAGCTTGTACATGCGTCAGTATCAGAATTGCAGCGAAATATGTATTTTGCGGGCGCTTCTGAGGCGCACGTTATCTTTCTAGGGTTAAAGTCAGGGAATCTTCCTGCAGGTTCTTGAAGTGCCGTTACGTAAAAATACCAAAACAAAGAAAAGAAAGGGAGAGAAAACGTTAAACATTATGCAAAAAATTACAAAAACAAAAGAAATAAAATAAGAAATGATCAAGGGAAACACATCTACGCAAAACGGCTGTCGCTCAGCATTATGACAATAACCAGCAACAATCAAACATAAAACTTAAGATGAAAAGGCAATGTTAACTTGAGAATCAACCGAATAAACTTTCAAAGACCAAAGTTTGCAGAAACAAGACAGCCAGAGCATTCTCATCATCAAATCATCACAACTGTTAGACACATCTAATAGACTTTTCATTTCTTTCCAAGAAATATGTAGCTGTGGGTAACAAACTAAACTTGTGTAAAACTGAACAGTTGGGAGTTAGAAATGCTACGTATATTACTTTTATTTCTCTTGGGGCGGAACTGTTAGTAAAACTTTTTAACGACACAGGCAAGTTTCGCGGCGGCTGTATCTTGGTTTACATAAAATGTTGCTGTTATGACATTTCCATTCGGTTTTCTCATTTTTATGTTGCTTTTGAATCTTGGATTGAAAGTTTCGATTGGTTTGTTAGGGAATATTGAATTTTTAGTTGTGTTTTGTACTTTTAGCGTAATCTTACTACTTTAAAAGTTTATCCAACACAACACGTCATTCGCAAAACATCAGTACTATGTCGTGAGTGTTCAATGTTCATATATATAAAAAACTACAGAAGGAACCAGACATAATTGACTTTAATAAATATAAGGTTAAATTGAAGATTACGGATCGGCTCATGCAACAGGACTATATAAAAACAGAATCCTTACTAGCTTACATCACTTACAATGTCCCTAATAAACAGTCAGGCACGTTAAAATCAAAATCAAAGCTTTTATTTCAAATAAACCAGCTACATGCACTTTTGAATTGTCAGAAGGTCGGTCAGTCAGTAAGGTGAAGCTAGTCGCCCATTACAAAGAGTAGGTACCTATGGAGAAGAACGGGTAATAATTTCCGTGGATACTCTTTTAAATTATCAAGCTATTGATACAAATATTTGATTACATCATTCATTTTGAAATCAACTGTGTGAGAAAGATGCATAAATATATTGTACGCTAAGAGCGTCCATTATGGAAAACACACAAAAAAAAACATGTCAGAAATCAATAAAAAAAGACTAACCCAATAAATAGATGCTTTACAGCAAGTACATTGTGCTCACACGTTTGCCATGCAATTATAAAATATTAAGAAATTGAATTTACACATTGCAAAGATAGTTTTGTCCAAGGTTCAGCAGCTCCAACAGTGTTCCCGAATACTAAGTTTAGCTCCTGTGTAGCTGTACCAGTGCCGAACACCCCTGTCAGCGATGCAATTCCATAACGTACAATAAAAATTGTGGCTTTGAGTAAAAAAAAAACATAAACAATTACAAATTAAAACTACAAGAGGAAAAAGAACAATCAGTGTTTAGAAATCGGACACAGCTCAAGCCCAAGCTTTTTTATCCTCAATATAATCCTTAACACTATAAAATGCTTTATAATTACATAATCACTTCACCCTATGTATCACACACGCTTTACCACATACACATAACATACATACACAACACACACCTATCCATGGTGGATATACTACTCAGTCAAAACCCATTAACATGCAATTTCTCCTTCTCATTAATACATAATGTACGTGTTAAATTACACTTATTTTGGTAGATCAATACGCGTTCCTTCTCTTGAAAGCAACTAAATGAGCTGTTTGGTCAAACATTGTCTCTTAGGATACAGGTCCCCTAGTTTAAGAGGCAGGTTTTATAATTTTCGGTTATATAGATTTAGTTAAACAATTTGTATGTTTGGCCTACCACCTTGTATCTAATCTGTATAATTACTCTTTGGTAAATAAATATTTTTATTATTATTATTTTCTGTAAACAGAAACGCAACCAAAACTACGTTTGTCATAGTAGAAGCTCTTTCAAATGGTGAAGGAAAACATCGAGAAGAAACCAACATATCCTGGAACCAAACTCTGGAAGAAATAATATTATTAAATTTTGACAAAGCTGCAATGGGCTCCCCACGTGGTAGATTCTCGCACTTTCAAGGAGAGGAGACCTGTCTCTCTACAGTGGGAACATTATAATGCTAATGCTAACGTTAATTTTTTTTTTTTAGTTTATGGCATGTCGTAGTTGACCTTGAGAGGTCGTGACTACTTAACCGGACTATCCTGTGGCTGCCTTAAATAAATTTAAAGCTTCCAGCCAGGGGTAATGCTAACGCTAATGTCAGCGGATCATATAGGCACGCGCGTGATTGGTGGAGGGGACAGTGCAGCCCCTCAGCCACAGACTCTCCAGTAGAAGAGGGCACCGATGTCCCCGGGGTGACGCAGGTAGAGACGGGAGCGGTCGTGTCGCGGCTCCGGGCCATGAACAAAGCGCCCAACCCGACGGAATTCGTGGCTGAGCTCTCGTCCTGGCTCTGAAGGACGTAGAGCCCCAGCTAAGGGGGCTCTTCGCGGCATGCCTCGAGCAGAGTCAGTTTCCCAGTGTGTGGAAGGAGGGGAAGCTGGTCCTGCTCAGGAAGGAGGGGCGCCCCGCGGACACACCGTCCGCGTATCGACCCATAGTGCTGCTTAACGAGGCGGGCAAACTGTTCGAGCGGATTATCGCAGAATGCCTCGTCAGCCACTTGTGCAGAGAAGGGCCGAACCTGGACGACAACCGTTCGGTTTTCGTCGGGGGCGCTCCACCATAGTCGTCATCAGGCGCGTGAGAACCCTGGCGGAGGATACGTTATCCCGGGGTAGGGTGGTGTTGGCGGGTCTTTAGACATTTCCAACGCCTTCAACACCCTAGCCTGAAGCTGAATTAGGGAGGCTCTGAAATACCATCGGGTGCCTCCCTACCTCCGCCGCATAGTAGGGGCTTATCTGGAGGGCAGATGCGTCATCTATCGGGGACGTGACGGTGCCGGTCGGCACCAAATGTCGTGCGGTGTTCCACAGGGATCGGTCTTGGATCCGCTCCTGTGGAACATCAGCTACGACTGGGTGCTGAGAGGCGAGCTCCCGTTGGGGGCCGACTTGGCGTGTTATGCGGACGACACGCTTGTCATTGCCCGGGTGAGCTCGCACAGGGAAGCGACGTTGATAGCCACGGCTGCGATGTCACAGGTGGTAAACCACATCCAGCGCCTGGGCCTGGAGGTGACCCTTGACAAGTTGGAGGCCATGGTCTTCCATGGCCCCCGGCGTGCGTCGGCGCCGGGATCACATATCGTGGGCAGTGGGGCCCGGATAGCTGTCGAGTCCACCATGAAATATCTGGGATAGGTGCTCGACAGCCGATGGGAATTCGGGCCCCACTTCCTGTAGGCGGTTGTATGTAGGAATCGTGCGGTCCATGACCCTGTACGGGGCCCCTGTGTAGGCGATGGACCTGACGGCCGGAACACTCGCCATTCTGCGCAAGCTGCAGAGGGCGATGACCGTCAGGGTCGTCCGCAGGTATCACACGATATCCTACGGATCCCCCCCTGGGACATAGAGGCGAAAGTTATCGCGTCATTGTACGAATGGCGCGAGGAAGAGCGGACACAGGGTTCCAGTCCGGTGTTGCGGAAGATCGAGCTGCGCCGAGAGGAACGCCGTCAGGTCCTGATGGCGGACTGGCGGCAAAGGCTTGTGCACTCTACGGCCGGCCTCGCTACCGTCGAGGCGATCCGACCAGTACTCGACGACTGGCTCGGGAGGAGGCACGGCTCCCTGTCATTCAGGGTGATACGGGTACTGTCGGGGCACGGCTGCTTCGCCAAGTACCTGTGTCGCTTAGGCAGAGTGCCCGACGCTCAGTGCCACCACTGCGTCCAATGCGGGGAGGACACGGTGCAGCACACGCTCTCCGAGTGTGTAGCTTGGGAGGAGCAGCGGCGTGTCCTGACAACTGAAGTAGGAGGCGACCTGACCTGATGCTCCTACGGTAAATATTTGACACAGAAGGATTCATCATCATCATCATCATTTCAGCCGAAAGTCGTCCAGTGCTGGACATAGGCCTCCCCCAAGGTTCTCCACGACGACCGGTCCTGCGCCTCTCGCATCCAGCGGTTTCCCGCGACCTTCACCAGGTCGTCGGTCTACCTTGTCGGGGGCCTACCCACGCTACGTCTTCCGGTGCGTGGTCGCCACTCGAGAACCCGTCGGCCCCATCGGGCATCGGTCCTACGGGCAATGTGGAAGGATTACTACAATGTAAAATGTGAAAAATATGGAATGTTCAGTATATGCGATTAGCTGTTATCCTTGAATAAATAAATAGAATATGTTTTTTATTTATAACTAGCTGACCCGGCGAACTTTGTTCCGCCTTAAAGGCAATAAATATCACATGATCACATTTTTTACTTTTTCAATTAGGAACATTGTAATGAAAAAAAAAAAAAAATATTCCATGATTTTTTTATTTGTCATTTATTTATTGTCATTCTACTTGTGCTTCGTAAATTATCTAGTTGATCTCTGAGATGTCGTGGTGGCTTAGTGTGTCGTGGTGGCCTAGTGGTTAAAACACCAGCCTCTCTGGTATGAGTGCGCGGGTTCGATTCCAGGTCAGGCAAGTATCGATGTAACTTTTCTAAAGTGATATGTACTCTCTTGGTATATCTAGGACACCAATGACTGAAAGTGAAGGAAAACATCTTGAGGAAACCTGGACTTTATAAGTCTGAAATCGCCACCCCGCATTGAGCAAGCGTGGTGATTACGCTCAATCCTTCTCTGCATGAGAGGAGACCTGTGCCCAGCAGTGGGACGGTAAAAAGATTGATGATGATGATCTCTGAGGTTAGTTCGCCGATTTCGCATTGTCAACGGAGCAGTTTCACGGACTGTCGCCTCCCTTTGCTCTTGTGAGTGAGAAGCACGAAGTCGAGTCATACTAAGGCGGCGCTCTGCACATGCAATTTCTTGCTCTTCCTCAGTGCTTTCATTCAGAATGTTTCGATTTACTCTTGCATTACGGCTTTGTCGAAAAAGATTTTATGGTCTTGGTCGCGGCATGGTATTTTTATTGATGATAAATGGCACAGCAATACAATATTAGAAATTTTGAAGTTGAAGTTGGCTTTGTGGTTTTTTATTAGAAACTTTAAACCAGCAGAGAGTATTTATATTCTTTGCTTTAAACGATTGCTTCAACCGGTTAGATTTTTTTTTAAATATGCTCAGCTGTCATTTGCTTCTTGTTATACCATTTTTGGTATATGAATCGCTGACTTACATTTTGAATGAGTTGGTTTGTTATTCCATGTCAGTTGCGTTTTGTTATACCACGTCTTATGTCACGTCAAACGGGAACGACGGCAACGGGTTCTTAGCTACCTCCCACCAATATTCAGCCAAATCGGTTCAGCCAATCTTGAGTTATATATAAATAGTGAATAAGCAACTGAATCGACTCCAATAATTTTTACACCATGTTATATTTTGTCCCAAATACATTTAGAAATTGTTGCAGTGTAGTTACCGAGCGAGTCACGCAGCTTACGATACATCATAGTATTGCGCGCGCGCAACAGCTGACGCTAGAGGTCACCGCACCGCGCGCGGATCTTTGACCATATTTTTGTTGGGACAACCAAGTAGAATAAATAGCAAGCTAACTTTGTGGTTTTTCATTATATCTTTTTGAAATTTTGTACATATATTATTTACTTAAAAATACTGGACACGTGTTTCCTACTTTGTGAAGGTGCAAGGTACCAGGGTAGCACAAAAGTGTAGGAGAAGTCGAAACAATAAATAAACCTCATTCATTCATCATTATCAATCAAATCATCATAATACATGAAAGAGGTTTTTTTGTGCATAGTTTGTGGACGTGCAAGGTACCAGGGTAGCACAAAGGTGTAGGAGAAGTCGAAACAATAAAGCTCATTCATCATTATCAAATCATCATAATACATGAAAGAGGTTTTATTTTGCATAGTTTGTGGACGTGCAAGGTACCAGGGTAGCAAAAAAGTGTAGAAGAAGTCGAAACAAAGAAGCTCATTTATTCCCAAAGGAACGACGGGGAGTCATTTGATGATTTCCCATCCCAACAAAAAAAAAAAAAGGAACGACGGGAGCGACATAGAAAGTAACCTATATCCTTCTCCCGGCTCTAAACTACCTCCCTGACAATTTTCAGCTAAATCGGTTCAGCCGTTCTTGAGTTATAAGTGGAGTAACTAACACGACTTTCTTTTATATATATAGATATGGATGAATTTTATTTTGCCTACTTTGAGGAGGTGCAAGGTATCATAAGGTTAGCACAAAAGTGTAGGAGAATTCGAAACAATGAAGCTCATTCATCATTAAATCAATGGAAGAAATTTTGTTTTGCCTAATTTGTGGAGGTGTAAGGTACCAGGGTCGCACAAAAGTGTAGAACTCGAAACAATTTTGAAAGAAATGATGTTGAATATAAACAACAATATTTTTGTTGTAAATATAAAATACATGGAAGAACTTTTATTTTGCCTACTTTGTGGAGGTGCAAGGTACCAGGGTAGCACAAAAGTGTAGGAGAAGTTGAAACATTAAAGTCTTTCATCATTACTAAAATCATATTATATGGATGAATTTTATTTTGCCTACTTTGAGGAGGTGCAAGGTATCATCAGGTTAGCACAAAAGCGTAGGAGAATTCGAAACAATGAAGCTCTTTCATCATTAAATCAATGGAAGAAGTTTTGTTTTGCCTGCTTTGTGGAGGTGCAATGTACCAGGGTAGCTAAAAGTGTGGGAGAAGTCGAAACAAAGAAGCTCATTTATTCCCACAGGAACGACGGGGAGCGGCATATAAAGTATCCTATGTCCTTCTCCCAGTTCTTAGCTACCTCCTTACCAATTTTCAGCCAAATTGGTTCAGCCGTTCTTGAGTTATAAATGATGTAACTAACACGACTTTCTTTTATATATATAGATTATAAACTAGTGCTTCATCGCATTCCTGCCTGACGCGAAGCAGTGAGGTAAGCGTTGATGGTAAAGCGCACTAGTTTATTAGGAGCCTATTCACTCTAGCCTTGAAGACACTTAAATTATAGTCAGACGGAAACACCGCGCCGGCAAATTGTTCCAGCCCCTTCGATGTCTTCCTCAGGTCGTTTTCCTCATTACTGAGGGTCCTGTTGTCCCTGTGGAATTATCTTCTCCTTTAGAATAGTTCACCGTCTGTTACGATCCCCGGCCGCGAGTATAGCATCATGCAGACCGGTGTCCAAAGATGAACGAATTTGGTCCGTCCACCTTATTGGACTGCGACCACTAGAACTTCCTTCATCCAACCTTCCCAGTAACCGTCAGATGTTGGAGGTTGTCTCCATTTTTTCTGGCCTCTATGTACGCGGTATAAAAGACGAGGCGAAACGCTTCGTCCTTATCATGTTCCGGATGTTTAATATATGCTATATTGGTTGTCCTTGAATTAAAAAATAAATAAAATATCTTCCAACACCTTTAACTAATTCTTATCAAACTAACTCATCATCATATTTAACCCTTATTGTCCCCACTGTTGGCATACAGATTACAAACTAACTCTACTCCATTAAAACTTTTTAATAAAAAATATTAAGAGATTTAAAGAAAATTCCCGCCTAAACAATCTTAGTTTTAACTTTTCACGCCTCAGAACGCCTCAGAAAATATTTCTTGAACAAGGCCAGCTAACTTAAATCGATGTTGCAAACTCTAAAAGTTGTAGTTCATAGTTCGGTACTCGTTATAACTTTCCTATCCGACTAGTTTACGAGTAATTACTTCATTACCGAGTACACGGTTTACATGTTAACTCAGTGACCGAGTTTGGTTTACCTTTAGATTAAGGTTGTGAGTTAAAAGGTATTTATTTACACTTACTGTTTCCATAACTCGGATAAGTGTTCTCTTTTACATGAGTCATCACCATCACCTCGGCGTTTATCCCAGTCGCATCCGAAGCTTTTTTACAGCTTTTGGAGAATGGGGTCCACTTTACCAGTCCAACTCCTAATTTTGGATAAACTTTGATATTTTACGTGAAGCGACTGCCGTCTAACCTCCACGACCCGAAAGAGATATCGAAGTATTGCAGTTAGACCATCGTATGGCAGCCGGGACCAACAGCTTGACGTGCTTTCCGATGCACGACCAGAGCAGTCCAAATATTCATATTCATGTATACAAATATTAGCACTGCGCGGGGATCGAGCCTGCGCCTCCCTTTGCAGCGCTTTCACCACCGCTACGCCACGTAGGTTGTTTTCTTTTACGGCTCCGTACCTCAAAAGGCAAAAGGTACGCTTTTAAGATCACTTCTTTGTTCGCCTGTTTATCCATATGTCAAAACTGTTTTTCTCTAGAATACATAGTGTTATTAACTTAAATTTATGTCAAATTCTTAAACCTACTGTCCCTTGGAGCAGTGAAAAATCAGACTTCTAAGTCTATACAATCAAAAGATACGGGCGTTTCCGTTGCTTATCATTCCATTTATGCCACATATTTTGACACTCGCAAGGGAATCGACACCTAAATTATGCTAATTGTTGTTGAACCTATTGTTGTAACCAAGAATCATGAAACTTGGCAAGAAGCTATGTCATGTAGCACATGTAATAGAAAAAATCCAAAATCAACGCCCTCAATCAACCTTCAATTTGTAAAGAGAAAGAACCCTGGGCACGCGAGTATAACTTGTAATAAGCTGGATTTTTAAACACGATTTCTAAATCGTGTTTAAAAATGTTCTGAAGCAAATGAATGAAAATGTTCTGAAGCACTCCAAGTCTTGCACTCTAGTGCAAGACTTGGAGTGCTTCAGAACATTTTGAAGACCTTAATATCGGCTGCTGGCAGAAGTTAATATAAAAAAAAAACAATAATAAATAATTATTCGCAAGATATTTTTCTTCACAGTTGAGATCAGTGTTTAAAATAAAATTCATAAAATAATTATGTTCGAATCTGTAACCATAAAAAAGCACCATAAGATATGGCTTTAGAGGTATATGTATACTCTATAAATCTTACTCTCGTACTCCGATCATAGACGCACACGCATGCCTCCAGTTTTGATCTACACTCGACGCGGAGCGAACACCGCTCGCTTGCTTACCATTCTGCTTATAGTTTTTGCCTTTAGCTAGTCTGTGATAAGAAATTTACAGTGGTACACTGCATTTGCTTTTGACACCAAGTGCTTGTGAACTTTGTGACTAAACCATTAACACATCTGTGCTTATCAATTCTCCTTTATTTTGTGCTTTCATGATAAATCTTTGTATTGCTATGTATATAATAAGCTAGCTGGGGATAACCTGCTATGGACTATAACCTGAAGACTTCACGATGCCCAGAATCTCACATACTTACAAAGAAGGAAACAATCACAAAAGGAAGGTAGGATTTACCTATACTATTTATTCAACCCAATGATTTTTGTTGAACTGTTAAATTTATATCATTGTTGTTGATTGAATTTATGCAGTTATCTTATAAGATTTGCTTACTATACGCGTCGAGCTGCACACCTCCACTCTAATATCAACTTTGTTTCCATGACACTTAAGTTGATTTCAGAGTGACTAGAATTATAAACATGTTTGAAGCTGTACCTACCGTAAACTGAATATTGTAGTGTAAGAATTGAGGTTATCTTTCCATTAATTCATATTTTTTGTAACATGTTTGTATGTTCGTTGGTTGTATGGAGCCAACCTTTTGTACCTATCTTGGATGGGCCCCTACAGACTACGCTCAATACATTATGCGAGACGGTTCACCACTCAGCTCAAAGGAGGTTTCAGCTCTCGTCTCGATTCGCATCCGTGTATTGTTTTGATGAATAATTTAATCGAAGAACATTTTGAACTCGTGACTTCTCATCGTATTTCAATGGAATATAGATTTCCTACATTGTGCTATTTATTGTGCATCGATTTTAGAGGAAATTATATATACTTCAGTTAAACGTTGTTTATTTTCAATGCAATTCTCTAGGTGGTAGGTCATAACATCGGCTGCCGGCAGAAGTTACCACCCACCAGTTTGTCTTGCCGCCAAGCGATTTGTCGTGCGGCATGATGTCTGGTGAAGCCGTACAAAGGATGTGTACCGGGTATGATACGCCAAATGTTGTTGTATCGAGAGTTTGGTCGTGGAGGGTCTCCAGATCTATTTCCCTCTGGTGCAGCATCGTTGTTGGCCGTGTTGTTGGGTTAAACATTGCATCACCTCGCTCAACTGGTATCTTCCTTCCTATTAACTCAGTTTTTTTGAGCGAATAGGCTCTTTCATAAACTAGCGCGGTTTACCATCATGATTGATAATAAAGACCTCAATATCGACTTTCGGTCATGATAATAGCGGAGACCAGCCTTCTAGGCTTTGACTTGGGACATATAATAGTTCACAAGTCTGGATATAGGTGCTCGCTCTCTTCCTTCACTTTCATTGGCCAACGGGACAGCATTTCGAGACGACCGGAGAGAGCTACGAAAGTAGATTTACTGCAATGCGGCTCTCTAACCATCTCACCGTCAAAACTTTCTCGTGGAGGGATCTGTTATTCCAACTAAGGCTGAGGTAGTGGCGCCATTCATAGCTCACTCTAAACTCACTTCACCCAACATTTCATGATGAATTTTATACACAACCAATCGACTGCATGGCAAAAGTACCTATTACGTACCTACAAGCCTGGAGCACAGGCAAAGAGTAGCCAGCCTGTCGGTGTTCTATAGGATGCTTTTTGGAGAGTGTGCGAGGGAATTGCATGATTTAATTGCCCTATCTCCGTTCCTTCATCGGACGACCCGTCGTACGGCGAGTTTCTACCCTTACGTTTTTGACACCACACCGATCTGGGAAAAGCGTTTCGCCTCGCCTTTTATACCGCGTACATCGAGGGACTGGAACAATTTGTCAGCAGCGGTGTTTCCGTCTGGCTACAATTCAAATGTCTTCAAGGCTAGAGTGAATAGGTTCTTAATAAACTAGCGCGCTTTACCATCAATGATTGCATCACTGCTTACCATGAGGCGGTCAAGCACTAGTTTATAATTTAAAAAAAATATAATAAAAAATATAGGTTAAAAAAACTATTTGAAAAACCTTTTGATATTATAATCCATTCCGTGATTTTTCCGGATACGTAAAAAAAACTCATATACGTATTTTCCATCCAATAAAAATACTTTCACAAAATTTATTTTACTGCCATGACTTTACTCATCCTGTTTTATTTGGCACAATATGGCGTCTGTAAATAAACATTTTTTATTGTCCTACTTGTCATATTGTAGTAGGTATAGTGCTATATGGCAAAATTCGCACTAAAAAGGCACGTAAGTACGGATGACTGCAGGTCAAGCTACCCCAACTGTCAAATGTTCCCAATCTCAAGGTTGATTGGAAATATTTGACAGTTATGGGTAGCCTTAAAGCTTCGGAGATAAAGTTGAAAATCTAATAAAAAAAATCTGACAGGTCATATTACCTTGATATGCTGTCGTCTGTATCAACTATTGATATTATTCATGTTGATTTGGAAAATAAAAACCATGTTTGTTTACGCAAAAATTACTTGTGGCAACATTCCACAAATGATTCTTATTTCTACTCTTTCGGTTGAATTTATTGGATATAGGTATATAAAGAAAGAAAGAAAGAAAATTTTTTATTCCGCACAAACAAAATGCACTTTACAATTAAATACCATAAAATACCAACAAAATACAATACCAAACAAAATACAGGAAAAAAAAAATATCATCAAAAGTCTCGTACCCTAACATGCAAAACTGCCAAACTATAAACAAAGTTGATTTGATGTCAAAGCCAGGGTCATAGACCATAGACGATGGAAGTAATAAATACTACGTACAACGTAGTTCTTACTACCTCCATGCCATAGGCATTAGACAGCACACATTATTTGACAATTCGATCCGCCTGTATAAGGCATAAGTTTGGATCTCGATATCTGGGTAAAATATGCTATTAGTTATTCCTGCACCCTACGCACTGTTACTAGCAGTTGGAATCATTTTGACGCTTATTGCTGTTCCATTGCTCCCTTTGTTCGAAAATGTCTCTATACAACAACGTGAATAACGCAATGAATGTTGTTGAACTGTCAAAATGAAACCCGTTACAGCTGATAATGTGTGTTCAATTACCCTACAGCCCCCTAATCGGCGAACACATTTTTGTCAAATGATTGCGACTAGTTGGGATCGTTTGGACCAAACGGAACAATGGGCGGTCCAAATGATCCCAACTAGTAGCAATCTATCAATAGCCTATATGTCCACTGCTGGACAAAGGTCTTTCCCAAGGCTTTCCACGCTGACCGGTCTTGTGCTGCCCGCATCCATCTTCCGCTTCCCGCGACCTTCACCAGGTCATCGCTCCACCTTGTTGGGGGCCTCCCTACGTTGCGTCTTCCAGTACGTGGTCGCCACTCCAGAACCTTACTGCCCCATCGGCCATCGGTTCTACGAGCAATGTGCCCTGCCCACTGCCACTTAAGTTTAGCGACTCGCAGAGCTATGTCGGTGACTTTGGTTCTTCTACGGATCTCCTCATTTCTGACTCGATTACGCAGAGAAACTCCGAGCATAGCTCTTTCCATTGCCCTTTGTGTGACTCTGAGCCTTCGTATGAGGCCCATTGAGCAATCATTTGACAAAAAGGGGCTAGTTATAAACCATTTGTGTGTACGTGTGTGTGTGTGTATGAAAATATCATATTACACACGAAAGTAATTTAAAAATATTCTGCAGCATAAAACTTTAAGCCCCGAACCAATCTCCATCTAATTTCCTTATTCCATTCTCTAACAAAGCAGGTGACATCCATCTTTGTTTACGACAGTACCTACATACGTAAGTCGGATCGTGGATCGTAAACCGTGCGCGCTACAGTTTACGTACAATCGTAAAATTGATAGGTCCACCGGGCATAGGGATTTCGCTTTCCAGTTTTGTGTAACATGTAATGGGTTATGTTTAATCCACAATGCGTGGAGTATTATACGATTTTTTGTGTCCATTTCATATGGACAAATGCGGGTAATAGTCGCCAGATTCCCTAACCAATTGAGTAGTACTAACTGCGTATTAACCTTATATATTAATAAGGATTTTGAAGAAAATAATTCTTAATATGCTATTATTTCTTAAGTTTGAAAAATTACCTGAGAAACCCAGTGAATGTGGTTGAATTTTCAAAGTGTCATATGCAATTCGAATTATTATGAATGTGTTGCGCAATGACCTAGCTTTATTACTAAATGAATTTCTATTATCTCATAATCCCAAGTTCCCTTTAGTAATGGTTGATGCTAGATTCATCAGTGCAGGTGCTGCAGTGATATCGCAGAAACATGATTGTATAGAAACTTAATAAAGTAAAAATTCTGCACTAAATGTACTGTTAATCTCTTCGGCAAAAAGTAATTACAGTTTGCTAGAACACGTATAAAACTTTAAAATTTTAAAACATCTGGGTTTATCTTTATCTGAGAAAAAGAAACGTTAAACTATAGAAAAGAAAGAAAACATTGTATGCTTATTATAATGTGAAGATTGCACACACTGTAACGAAGAGTCTTCTCTGCTATTTCCCATCCTATTTTAACAGGCACTTCCACCAGAAATACGCTCAAAATTTCATCAATTATCCGGTTCCCTCTTTTCACTTAACATTACAGACGTTTAACGCAGTGTTTTGCAAATCATCCCACTTAACACGTAGACACTGAAACATCTTGAAAACGTTCAAAAACTTGATTCGGTTACCAACCCTAACAGTTCTCAGACCGTTGGGAGTTTTAAGCGGCATTCACAATGAGAGCGAAGAAGACAGACAAGGATTTTTTTGCTGAAAGTATAGTTAGTAATGACTAACACACATACTAAGTGTAGTATGTGTGTTAGTCATTACTTACATTACATTTAATGTAGTAACTAGTGAGTTACTACATTAAATGTAATGTAGTACAGTCTGTAATGTACACACACACACATTACACTAATTTATTTATTTAATAATTTATTATTATTTGATGAAGATTTAAAAAAAATAGTTACAACATGTTTACCAGGGTGATACATAGGTACTTGGCTAGATAGTTCATTTATTTTAGTGACCTTATGTTATGTTGCGCTTGGCTAACATCTACTGTTACTTTTGGTTTAATTAGCAGGCGAGGACCCTGGCACCCTAAACACAAGTTAAATCTTAAATTGGGTGCCAGAGTTTATCTAAAACACTTGCGTTGTTATAAGTTTAGTGATTGATATTTTATGTTGTTATGTTCAAACCAGTGGTAATAAATGTCTTTTTTTTAGCTATGCTCGGAGTTTCACTGCGTGATCGAATCAGAAATGAGGGGATCCGCAGAAGAGCCTAAGTCACCGACATAGCTCTGCGAGTCGCTAAACTTAAGTGGCAGTGGGCAGGGCACATTGCTCGTAGAACCGATGGCCGATGGGGCAGTAAGGTTCTGGAGTGGCGGCCGCGTACTGGAAGACGCAGCGTAGGGAGGCCCCCAACAAGGTGGACCGATGACCTAGTGAAGACTTTGTCTGGTGGGTGGTAACTTCTGCCGGCGGCCGCTGTTATGGCCTACCACCTAGTAAATAGTACTGGAATTCGTGTTATGACCTATAGGAATGAATGAAATATATGTAAGTACTAGCGTCCCGCCCCGGCTTCGCACGGATGTAATGCTGATACTGAATACACTACAGAAAAACTGTGAACGTATAAAAAACAGCGACCCGCCCCCGCTACTGTCGCCCCGGCTGGACGCTCCTGCCCGCAATTTTTAAATCTGTAATATCTTCGAATATATTGTTTTAAATCATATACTGTAAATAGCAGTATAGATCTAAATTAAATCAACAATTTGTTTAAGGTATTAAATTGGATAAGGATTAATGCTGTATTGGTTAAAATCGCTTCGAAAATTAGCCGGTGTTTGTCATAAAAAGTAAATGACAAAAAAAAATATTGTGGTGTATAGGTATGAAAATCAAAAAAATAATTAGTCCGTCTTATAGATAATAAAAAAAATTGAGAAATAGGGGATTTTAGCTAACTAGCCTAGCTGTCAACTTTAAATTCGGAACAGAATTTTAAGTTGACAGGAGTTTATTTATTAAAATTCTCAGCAAAACTCGTGGTAACTACCATCTATTTCTATAGCCAGTAACATATAAATAGCCTTCATGCCATTTGGAAACCTATTACCTTGATTTTAAGGTTGTAATTTAGGCGGGTGTTATAAAAATTCTCGATTTCGCTCAGCACGCCTTTCTCTAGTGCAAAATACGCCCCTGCCTTGTTCTGCAACCACACTAAGAGCTACGAATTCTCGCCTCCCTTAATCTGACTTTGGATAAGTTTCGAGAATTATCTGGATCAAGGAGTATGCGCGGTATTTCGGGATATCATCTAAATAATATGAGATAACAATCTTAAATGGTCGGTTTAGAGTCGATTTTCGGACGAATTATGAGGGTTCTCTCGTTTTAAATAAATTCAGAGACGGTTTTGTCATTGTATTGTGAAACAATCTTGGGATTGCTTGAAGTTCTTCAATACATTTCACGTTAAAGTTCTTCATTGTTTCATATATCGTTTTGAATAACAACGCGAGGAAACTTGTACTGACACCCATTCGCTTGACTAAGTAATGCTATATAATCGTTGGTAAGTTGGGATTATTTCTTTGCCAGGAATTATACGGAACCTTACACTTTTCAGTCATGTCATGATACGACTGAAACTATTGCCTAATGTAAGATTATAGATTTAACATGTTTAAATATTAATTGTATGTGTATAATCATTATATTGTTGCTCGGTGGTCATAACATCGGCTGCCAGCAGAAGTCACCACCCACCAGACAAAGTCTTGCCGCCAAGCGATTCGTCGTGTTCCGGCATGATGTCTAGTGAAACCGTACGGAGGACGGGTCTGAGCAATTTTGTTGCGATGTGTGCCGGGTACGATGCGCCAAATGTTGTTGTGTCAGGAGATTGGTCGTGGAGGGTCTCCAGATCTATCTCACTATCAGAGATCTATCTCACTATCACTATCACTCCAGATCACTACTACATACACGACCAACGTGTGTTGCTGGGTTTGACATTGTATCAGCTCACTCAACTGCAGTCTTCCATCCTTTTCACTCTGTTTTTTTGGAGTGGACAGGCTTAATAAATTATCGTGCTTTACCATCAACGATGCTTACCATCAGGCGGGATTAGAAAGAAAGAAAGAAAAATGCATTTATTGACATTATAGCAAGGTACATAAATTTAAAACTATAAAACTTGGCTTGTAATGCCAAAAGGGCCTCAACTCAGCATGTCAGATGACAACACGAAGTGTACCATCTGACGCTGATTTTCAGTTGCAACCCACGAGTGCCATACGCTAGAATTACAAAAACACAGTCTGCAATAATATAAATGATATATTATAAAAATAGTAATCCAAATGATAGAAAAACTTAAACAGAATCACATAATTTTTTTTTTGTATGACTAACATTATATGGACTACGTCTGAAATAAATAATAATAATTATTATTATTATAAAAATGTTGTGACATGCATAAATGTGTGTGTGTGTGTGTGTGTGTGTGTGTGTGTGTGTGTGTGTGTGTGTGTGTGTGTGTGTGTGTATGTATATACATATGTTAAATATATTGTAATTAATCAAATAAAAAATAAGTATTCAATTTACAATAATTTTATAAACAAATACGTTAGATAAATATTAATACCTAAATAAATACCTAAAACATTAAAATTAAATAAATAAATCCGGAAAACCGAAAATATCCGCTCCCCCCAATCATACAAAATAAAATAAAATGGCTTATATGGCAGATACGTCTGCTTGGAAATCTTCGAACTCTTTTTTTCTCGGTTACGGTCAGGCACTAGTTGAAATTTATTAAAAAAAAACATACTGCAAGCACCAATAATTTCAAACGATTTCCTTTTTTCTTTATTTGCAGAAGTAGAAGGTATACGATTTTTTAAATTATTTTTTAAAATTATTTTAACATTAAAATTTGAGATTAGAGACCTCCTGGACATCGGGATTCACCAGCCGATTCAAGGCGGCGGATATATAAGGACCAGGCCCAGGTCAACGGTATATTGTATTTTACGCGTGCCTCTACGTTCAAAGTTGTCAGTAGACAGCCACAGGGTTCGCTAGAACCAATGCCTAACAAAGCCGTGGATTATTCGAAAGAAAGTTACAAGGTTATTTTTTGTATATGCCAAAGAATTTTAAAAAAACATATAATGAAGAATCACAAAGTTATGAGCTTGTTATGTTACCTGGTTGTCCCAACAAAAATATGGTCAACGCACTCCTCGCCCGCTCGCGCCTAAAACGGCGCGGCGCGGCGTGTGCCCTAGCACACTATGATCCGCTTTGAACTGTGCTATGCGTTCGTTAACCACACTGCAATATTTTTTAAATGTATTTGGGAAAAAATATAGCATGGTGTAAAAATGATTGGAATCAATTCAGTTGCTTATTCTGAACAAACTATATTCATTAATCGTATTAAGAAAAGTGTGCGTTCGCGCAGCGGAATGTTGTTGAATTTAAAGATTTTAGATATGCAGATATTTAGTGTATGACGTCGTGTAATTGTGTATGGTAAAAAAAAATTTGTGCACGCAGCCATTGTGGAGAAATTCACAAAATACTGATTCCGCTGGGCGAACGTTGTCCTGGCGGAACTTTTTTTAATCCTTTGACATTAGAAAAAAGAGATGTGTCCAAAAATTAGTGTGTATTTGTGTGTAATTGTGTATGTATGAATAAAATTTGTGCATGCATAAACTTCGGAGATATTCAAGTTTCCGCTGCGCGAACGTTTGGCCATTAGCTAGTTTTCATATAAAGCGCTTACATAGAGAGCTGTAGATTTTTACATACTTTGTTTTGAATTTGTGTATATTTGTTTAACAAACAGATTTAGAAAAAATCGTAAGGCTTAAAAGATAAAAATATAAACGTAAAACACGCTTATTTGGTCTTAGTTCTTAAAGTATGCACTTTGGGGTCTAGATTTTCACGTTTATACAAACCTTGTAAGTGTCTGCAATATATTGCCAAGTATCAATGATGTTCCTTTAGTAATTAAAGAGTTATAGGACAATTTACCATGACATAATCACTGTTTACAAAGCAGTCAAATATCACGACATTCTAAAGGAATTGAATGGTAAAATGTATGCCAATAATTAGTGTATTCATTCAACTATTCACATGCAAAATTTCATGTCATTAAATTCAGTAATTAATGAAATACAATTATAAAACTGACGAAGCATCGAAAACCTACATAACCCGACCAAGTTCGGATAGCTATAAAAAAGCGGCCGTGCAATATATTTAGGTAACATCCCAAAATTTACAGTATAATGCCGGTATTGTATTGGTATAGATGATAACAAAATTGTTTCGATATAATATAAAGGTCATTTATTTATGTACACCTATTTTTTAAATGTATTTGACTATGACAAAGTAGGTACTATTTATGTAGTTATTTTATTTAAGTATGCGCTTGAGACTTGAGATATAATCTAGATATATTAATCAGGTTCAAATTAGGGTTGCCACCTTTTTTTTAAGCAAATAGAGTATATTTACTTTTTAAGGTAAAAAAATAAAGTACAAGATCTGAAAATAAAGTATTATTTATTTAAACTGCTATTTTTTTCCATACATATTTTTTGTTACTTCTGGCAACATCTAACAAATATTTATTATCAAAGAACGTCTTAACCGCATCTTTACAATCTATGTTTAGATGGAAATATATAAATAATTCGTTTTTTATTAAATTTAGGGACGCTCTGTTTCGTTCGTCCCGCCACTTAGCATTCATCAGAGAAAAAACTCTCTCTGTAAATGCTGAAGTGGCAGGAATGGATAGCAGAAATGACACGATTTTATATATATTTACGAAATCATTACTACTTTGAAAAATTTTTTACCACTTCTGTGATGTAGATAATTCCAAAAAATCTTTAGAATGATTAACTTGTGCATATAACTCTTTTAATAAAGAAACTTCTTCATACAGGTCATCCATGTTAATATTAAGTTTTTGCAGTTTCAAAGTTTCTACTAAGTGAGAAAAGTGTTGATATTCAACATCACTTTTTAAATTTATGTTGCTCAGTGAAAAGAGCCAGTTTGTGTGATTGAAATCGAACCATTTATCCAGGTACATTAAGGCTTTGTCTAAGAACAATATAAAGTTTCTATGAATTTTTTGACTAACTTCAGGCGAGGACATCTCGATTTGTTTAATCTTTTTTCCAGTTTCATATCCAAAAAAGAGATCTTCTTTTCTTTTCATTAATTCTTTCCTAAGATTGTGCATAATATTGTATACATCCAAAATTGTTATGTTATTCCCTTCTAAGAATTTTACAGTTTTAGTAAACACATTTAAAATATGGCTACAAAAATTAAAGTAAACATCAATCACGTCATGATTATCACTGGTATTCAGCAATAATAAATTTTGTATAATCATTGGGCAGTCTTCTCCTAGGCTCACAAAATAATTTCTAATTGCTCTCCAATTTAACAATATGGTATCTATACACATTTGCTGTTGTATTTGAACTTCAAATACAACAGCAAATGAATACGCGCGGGCCGCGGCTAATGAAAACATATTGCCCTCTCTTTTCTTCAAGGTGTATGATTGTTCGGTTGGTAAATATTAAAGACTTTAGATAATTAGACTGGTTTATTTTTCTTGTAGAATTATTATATTGGAAACGACCTCTTCTAGGTCAGATCCTAAGTTACAATGACAAGACAATAGACTATATTCATAGACACTAATACATAGAGATGGTATTAGTTACTCGACTACAGAGTAGTGATGTATGATACAACATCCCCCCTGTTTAAGTTTAAATTAACCCTTGACAAACAATGTTATAGAAACCTGACTTAGTTACAATTTAGACAATGACTTAAGACTATGGTTAGGTCTTAATCTAGGATACAATGTTCTACTTAATCTATTTCATCAATTAGCCTTCTGGTTGGCTTTACAACTCTTCCAGAACGAGTTACATGTTGACTGACTGAGGATTGAGATGAGAGCTCTTGAGGTCTAGACTCCTGCCTGTTACCTTCCTCTCTCCCCTGCGACGAATTGGATAGCATAGGAGAATATTTGTGTCTTAAATGAACCCTATTCCTCCTATACCTAACCCCATTGACATCCTCAACGACATATGACCTATTATTAGCCAACCTTAGCTTGACAATGGCTTGTTCCCAATTGCTATCAGGCTTTCTTTTAAAGTATACATGATCATTGGGATACAGTAATGACAATGACTTTGTATTTCTATTATAATATTTAGACTTATTTTTATTATTTTGCTTGACACATTCTTCATAATTTTTGAATGTAACCACTTTAGGTTTTAATTTCTTATAAGACATAGGAATGTTATTTCTTAAATTCCTGGACATTAACAATTGAGCTGGAGATGGTAAATTATTCTTAGGTGTGTTTCTATACTGTAATAAAGCTATGTATGGATCAGATGAGTTTCTTTTACATTTTTTAAACATATTTTTGATAATTTTGACTGAACTCTCTGCTTGACCATTTGACTGTGGATGATATGGGCTAGTTACAATGTGTTCTATGTCCCATTCATGCATAAAATTCTTAAATTCTAATGACTGAAAAGGAGGACCACCATCAGACACTAAAGATAAAGGTATTCCATGACGAGCAAAAATGGACTTTAAATGTGTTATTACATTCTTTGCTGTACTGTTTTTATTTACCAAAGCTATTTCTATAAATTTAGAATAATAATCTGTGACAATTAAATAAGTAAGGTTATCAAAATACATCAAATCAACACCTACTTGTTGCCATGGATATTTATTTATTTCAAAATTTTTTAGTGGTTCCTTTGGATTATTAGGTTTAAATTGTGCACATACATAACATTGTTCTACCAAGTTTTTAATATCAGCTGACATGCTTGGCCAGTACAAAGACTCTCTAGCCAGTTTTAAGCATTTATTTATACCTTGGTGACCTTCATGAATTTTACCTAACATTTCCTTATACATTGACTGTGGTACTATTAATTTTGACCCTTTGAACAACAAATCTTTGACTACATGAATTTCAGCTTGTATGTTCCAAAATGGTTTTATTGACAGACTGACATTATTTTTATTTTTTGGCCAACCTTCATAATAATACTTTTTTAACAATTGCAAAGTATCATCTTTCTTAGTGTTCTGTAACAATTTTGTACAGTACTCCTTTGTGACTGCTAGACTTGAATGCATTAAATTGACATGACAAGATATTTCTGACTCATTCTCAGGTATATAATGTTCTTTCAATGCTGCTCTAGACAGAGTGTCAGATATAAACATTTCTTTACCAGGAACATGTATAACTTCCAAATCATATTTTTGTAAAGTTAACATCATACGTTGCAATCTTGCTGGTACATCATGTAATGGCTTTTTAAAAAGATAGACTAAAGGTTTATGATCAGTATGAACAGTTACTTTATGACCGTACACATACTGGTGAAATTTTTCACAACCAAACTGAATGGCTAACAATTCTTTCTCAATTTGAGCATACCTTGACTGAGTTTGAGTTAATGTTTTTGAACTATAAGCAATAGGTTTATTATTCTGCATAATGACTGCTCCTAATGCTGACTTTGACGAATCGACTGACAAGACTAATGGTACATTGGGATTATAATGAGCTAAAACTGGTGAATTTGTAATTTCATCGATTAAACTCTTAAGACATTGACTATGATTTTCATCCCAAGTCCAGACTGAATCTTTCTTCAAAAGATTTCTTAAAATTTGAGTTTTTTGAGACAAATTGCTAATAAAGGGACCTAAATAATTGATCATACCTAATATTCTTTGCAATTCTTTGACATTTTTTGGTGTGGGCATATTGACAATTGCTTTTACTTTCTCTTTATCAACCCTAGCACCATCTTTACTAAAAACATACCCTAAAAAACAGACTTCTGATACTAAAAATTTACATTTAGACTTATTGAACTTTAAATTGACTTCACGTGCTCGTTGCATGACTTTATGTACTCTCTCATTATGTACTGACTCGTTTGGTCCATATACCAAAATATCATCGATGAATATTAGAACTCCTTCTAAATCACCGAACAAATTCATCATGACTCTTTGAAAAATTTCAGACGATGCATTAATACCAAAAGGTAACCTTAAATATTTATATCTACCGAAAGGTGTTTGAAATGTACATAAATCAGAACTATATTCATCTAGTTTAAGCATCCAAAATCCTGAAAATGCATCTAAATGAGAAAAACAAACAGCTCCTGCTAGTTGAGATCTGATCTCATCTATTGACTTTAGTGGATAAATTTCCCTTATAATATTCTTATTCAAATTTCTAGGATCTAAACAAATTCGTAACTGACCCGTGCTTTTGACTGTTATCACTATACTGTTCACCCATTCTGTAGGTTTAAAAACCTTTTCAATGACCTGCATTTTCTCCATGCGATCCAATTCATCGCGCAGTTTGTTCAGTAAAGCGAAGGGTACTCTTCTCGGAGCATCCACGCATGGCACTGCTTCAGGTTTGAGTTTCAGGCGACAGACTTGAGGTAGACATCCAAGACCCTGAAATACATCATTGTATTGTGTAAGAATTTGTTCACTAAAATTTTGTTGAGACACAGAGAAAACTCTTTGAATTATACCTAATTTTTCACAAGTTGGTAGACCTAAAACATTCGGACAAACTAAATCTGTGACTATAAACACTATATTTACACTAATAGTGCTATTATTTAAAGATAAACTACATTTTACATTGACTTTGCCCATAATGGGTATTGATATACCACCAAACCCACTAACGTTTATTTGACATTTCTCAAGTGACATTTGACTTTGACATTTCAAAGATTGAAAAGTTTTCTTTGACATAATATTGATATCAGCTCCTGAATCAATAATGCAATTAATTTGTGTATGACCAACTAAAATGTTTATGTTCCATGACTGTTTAGAATAGTATTTGTTTTCTTTTGACTCGACTGTATTGACCTGTTTACTATGTGTTGACTTTGCTGTAATAATTCTACAAGTGTTTGTTGTGTGAGATTCCTCAGACTTGTGTCTGTACTCATCATTAAGATATGAATCTCGGCTAAGACTTTTTGACTTTTTTGACTTGACTGTGAATCTCTCAGACTGTTTAGTGTTATCATCATTGAGATATGACATATGACAAGAGTCTTCATTGGATCTCTCAGACCTATCAGTCACCAGCCTTTTTTCATCACTGAGGCATTTTTTATTAGACCTCTCAGATATGGCATTATCACCACTTTCATCACAGAAATATGACACAGGATATTTTTTATGACAAGATGAGTCTTCATGAGATCTCTTAGACATTGACTGCGACTGGCCCATGTGCGACCTGACCGTTGATTGTAACTTATATAGTATAGGATCTGACTGTGTGTATGACAACCTGCTATGTCTGTAATGATTTTGATTGTGATGACTTTGTGACTCTAAATGACAATTATATTGACTAGACTTATGACTATGACTGAAGTTATGACAATTTAAAATTCCAACAAAATTATCTTGACTACCAGTTGAACTAAAAGACTCTAAATGACTGACTTTTTTATTATTGGAGTAACAAAATTTTGCAAAATGACCATAAAAGTTACATGACCTGCATTTAGCTCCCTGCGCTGGACATTTGTAGCGGTGGTGTTGTCCACAGCGGCTACACGTCTTCGAGCGCTTCTCAGGACTGGGACTTGACTTTGACCTCCCTGCACTGGATCCCTGCTGACTGACTGGTGAAGCTCGCCGTCGCTGACGCTCCGCTCGACCACGGCTCCTCCGACGCAGATGCATGACTTTTTCAGACTCTTGACTAGTGGACCTCTTGACAATTTGGTCTGCATCCTGCTGTGCGACGATGAGTGTCCTAGCTAGCTCTCGCATCCTCTGATATGTCAGATCAGGTTCCTGCAGCAGTCTCTGACGTACATGTGCTAAGTCCAAACTCAAGTTGGCGATAAAAATATCTCTGATAAGAGATTCTCTGAGCGTTCAAAATTCGCAATCTTGGCTCTTATTTTCGAGATCGGTTAAGAAATCCTCGATGCTTTCCGATTTCTGTTGACGTGTGGTAAAAAACATGTAACGATACATGGTAATATTTTTTCTGGGTTGAAAAAATTCGTCGAATTTGGCTTTGACGTCATGTAATGTGCTTTCTCCAATATTTATGCTGAATGTGTTGAAAATATTTAAGCATTTTTCACCAATGTGATGTAATAAAATGGCGATCTTGCGTTTCTCACCGGACTTGTCCAAACCCGTTGCCAACAAGTATAATTCGAACTGTTGCCACCAGCGCTTCCAGGTTTCGTAATTGTTGTTTGTTGCATCTGACGATATTTTAAGCGCCTTCAAGCCACTGTTCATTGCAGCTCCGGTGTCATGGCCGCCACCGACGCCATCCGACTTTTGCATTTTATGAATTTTCTTTCTTCGTATTGGGTTTTTTCACTCTTCTGACACCATGTATGATTGTTCGGTTGGTAAATATTAAAGACTTTAGATAATTAGACTGGTTTATTTTTCTTGTAGAATTATTATATTGGAAACGACCTCTTCTAGGTCAGATCCTAAGTTACAATGACAAGACAATAGACTATATTCATAGACACTAATACATAGAGATGGTATTAGTTACTCGACTACAGAGTAGTGATGTATGATACAACACAAGGATGGAAGTACTGTTTCAAGCGGGAAGCCGCCTAACGCTCGTTGCGCGCAGCGCGTTGTCTATTGTTTCACACTAGAATATTTTTGATCAATTCATAACTACAATAGTAAGGTTCGTATTACAGAACGTCACTCAAAACTCCAGCTTTACTTAAGTCTCGTTTGAAGCCTTTTGATAGGTTAAAACTAGTTTTAAGTAATGCTCAAGTATTACTTAAAACTAGTAAATAAAGCTTGAGTTTTGAGTAACGTTCTGTAATGCGTTCTGCGTTCAATCAAAATAATTCTGCATATTTTGGTGGGTGCGGAGGAACACGCTCACTTAAATAAGTCACAACCAGTACAACAGTATAGACCATTAATTAAAAAATCGATTGAAGAAGTAGTTTTTTTTAAGTTATTAGATTGTTTGATCCACTAAATTTGCAAAGGGGAACGCTCGTCTAGTGCATTGGTTAAAAAGTGTTATAAGCTACAATATGATAAATATTTACCTAAACAGTAGTACTTACTTGTGGTAATTATTTAATATCCCTGGGGGGTCTATAGTAAGAATACTGATGCGTGAAATCTTCAATAGAAATTAGCTGTATCAATTTTATTTGCCTAAATTAATATATCTAGATTATGTCTCAAGCGCATACTTAAATAAAATAACTACGTAAATAGTACCTACTTTGTCATAGTCAAATACATTTAAAAAATAGGTGTACAAAAATAAATGACCTTTATATTATATCGAAACAATTTTGTTATCATCTATACCAATACAATACCGGCATTATACTGTAAATTTTGGGATGTTACCTAAATATATTGCACGGCCGCTTTTTTATAGCTATCCGAACTTGGTCGGGTTATGTAGGTTTTCGATGCTTCGTCAGTTTTATAATTGTATTTCATTAATTACTGAATTTAATGACATGAAATTTTGCATGTGAATAGTTGAATGAATACACTAATTATTGGCATACATTTTACCATTCAATTCCTTTAGAATGTCGTGATATTTGACTGCTTTGTAAACAGTGATTATGTCATGGTAAATTGTCCTATAACTCTTTAATTACTAAAGGAACATCATTGATACTTGGCAATATATTGCAGACACTTACAAGGTTTGTATAAACGTGAAAATCTAGACCCCAAAGTGCATACTTTAAGAACTAAGACCAAATAAGCGTGTTTTACGTTTATATTTTTATCTTTTAAGCCTTACGATTTTTTCTAAATCTGTTTGTTAAACAAATATACACAAATTCAAAACAAAGTATGTAAAAATCTACAGCTCTCTATGTAAGTGCTTTATATGAAAACTAGCTAATGGCCAAACGTTCGCGCAGCGGAAACTTGAATATCTCCGAAGTTTATGCATGCACAAATTTTATTCATACATACACAATTACACACAAATACACACTAATTTTTGGACACATCTCTTTTTTCTAAAGTCAAAGGATTAAAAAAAGTTCCGCCAGGACAACGTTCGCCCAGCGGAATCAGTATTTTGTGAATTTCTCCACAATGGCTGCGTGCACAAATTTTTTTTTACCATACACAATTATACGACGTCATACACTAAATATCTGCATATCTAAAATCTTTAAATTCAACAACATTCCGCTGCGCGAACGCACACTTAAGAAAAAATTACGCTGTAAACTCCGCTCCCGCTCAGCGGAAGAAGCCATTTGATAATTTAACACCCCCAAAAAGGACTGCAGTTCTGGCGATTTGAAATACAGATCTCACATCTAGTTTAAGCATTACCTTTCAATAGCATAATTATTGCTGTTACGTTTTGTAACAATACGGCAATATTGCGTAACACACAATTTCCCTCAATTTGAATGATTTTGACGCAAATTCATTATCATTTCCATACATTCGAAAATATGTCTGTTCAAGTACGTATAATGCAATGAATATTGTTAGACTGTCCAAATCAAACCCGTTGCTGCTGATAGTATGTTATGCAAATACTGTCTTCTTCTTCAGCGTATAGATGTCCACTGCTGGACAAAGGCCTCCCCGAAGACTTTCATTGCTTTGAGGGATTTACCATAATCCCCTTGGAGTTCCCTTAGTTACAACACCGACGCGAGGATATGGATTGGTACTACTCTAAGCCACCGGGCTTAGACCATACGGAATTACTTTGCCCACTTTAATTTACATTTATACTTGGGTGAGAAAATAATTCATTATCATCCTTTATTTCAAAATAAATACAGTCATTGAAAGTTATGTTTATAATTATTAAAATCTAAAAAGTATTAAAATCAGTATATAACCATACGAAGCTTAGCAGCCCACTGGTTTCCTAAATAGGGTTACTATTTTCATAATATAAAGCAGTGTTCAGAATCTGAGATAATTAATTACATTCCGATTTAGCTTAATCATCCATCCTCTTTAGTGAAATTCTTAGTTTATTTTTGAATGATCATTTGCATCAAAAGCTACCAATTAGTTTTTAATTGCAATGGAATTTGAACTCTGCTAAGTATGACATTGAGTTTGTTATTCCCAAATTCCTGGCTCTAATGTAGGTACCAAGTTTTAAAAATATTCTGTTGAATAATTCTATTCCCTTTTTAGATAAGCAGGACCTCCTTTGTTTATTCAAACGAGATTCACACATTAGATGCAATCGATTGCCTTTTGTTTCAAATCTTACTTTACTTTCGTATCGGGTTCTTTTGTGTTTCTCCTTTGACTTTGACTACAAACAAACGAAAAGATTCTATTGAAATGCTATGCCATAAACTACAGCTAAATTTCTATCATATTGTAGCATATTGTTAATCCAGTGCTCCATATGTTCGTAAATATTTCTGCGTTACAAAATAAAAACCGCAATGAATATTGTTAAACTGTCAAAATGAAAACTAGTTAACAGTTTTTTGACCCATAGAACTAGTGAGAAATTCTATATTTTTTTGTCAAACTGATTTACGTACGGTATTACAATGTACGTTAAGAGTCAATAAGAGAAGGCAGTTTTAAATTGCTTTTTTTCGCATTTTAAAATTAATTTACGCGAAATCTGGAATATGCAGGTACGTTCTTTGACAGCTGTCAAAAAGGTTAACAGACGGACAGGGTATAATTAAGTAGGTAATGTTATTGCAGGAATGATATGTTTACTGAATAAATAATATAATCATCAATTTTATATTATTCGGGAACAAGTTACACGTCTGTTCCACTCACGAATTGTGTTTCGATCAATATACGACGTAAAACAAGGCTTCATTTTGCAAACAACCAAATAAGATTTAAATGTGGTAGGCTCAGCTGCACAATTACTTTAACTCGCCATTTTCCGCCCCTAACTTCACAGTTCGTAAATCTTCACTTTTATGAACACCATCACTTTCGTAAAAAAAAAAATGATTAACACTTCAACTGGATGTTACATACATAATCAGCCTCAAATGTTCCCAATTTTGGGACACGGGCCCTTGAACATTCCTTGGGTAAAACTGAAAAAAATTGGCGCAATCAATGCGTTAAATTGACAGACCATGTTCACGTAATCCCAAAACACAGATCGAGAAACCGTTAAGCTGAGGAGAGACTGAACTGGCCACGTCTGCCGTATGTCCAATGAGGTATGAGCCAAAATAGCCACTACCTGCAGTACAGACACAACCTGAAAGTGTCGTGGTAGACCCCGTAGAAGATGGCACGAAACAACTAAAAAAAATCGGTTGCCTGTATAGTCGGTTCACTGGCGATAGTTGAACGTACAACATCATAAGAAAATGCTGATGGAATGGTTGCATTTTTCAAACCTTTATCGCCACAATTATCATTGCTATAAACAATTGACACTACATTCACTTTTCACTGCACTTTATACTTGATGATAACATGTAAAAGTATTAGTGTATAGCAGCTGTCTACGCGGACGCATCGCTCACTCAGCGCTCGCTTGCACTTCAAGCCTTAAATGGAACGGGGTACAGCCGCATAAGTCATGTTTTTCCATGCGTGCAGCCGGCTCCATCGAATTATAAGATGTCAAAAACACACGAAGAGTGATTTACTTTAGCCCTAGGTCGACAGATATGGAAATCATGGGAAAAGGACTTTGCCCAGCAGTGGGATGATAACTTCTAAGAGTAACAGTAAACTAAAGAGACAGGAAAAATTAACTTTGCAACCGTGGATCTGATATTAAAACGTAAAATTAATCCTCCGCGGACCGCAGTAATAATTTAGGACCCACCGCACGCCATCAGCGTGGCAGATTTATAGCAAAGATTCGATGTGGCTAACTCAGAGTTATTGGTGTCATGTTTTATGGAACATTTTCATATTTATATTCATACTCCCATAACTTTGAAGTGAGTGGTTTTCCCGGTAGGCTTGAATGAATGATTTGGGCATCATCAGCGTTTCTATCACTTGAGAGAAAGAAATTTTTAATCCTTAGATTAATTAATTAATCAATTTAAGGAAGTTACCACCCATCAGATAAAGTTTTGCCGCCAAGCGATTCGTCGTGTTCCGGCATGATGTCTGATGATGCCGTACGGAGGACGGGTCTAAGTAGTTGTGTTGCGATGTGTGCCGGGTACGATGCGCCAAATGTTGTTATCTTGGGAGTTTGGTGGTGGTTGGGTTTAACATTGCATCACCTCGCTGAACTGCCGTCTTCATTCCTATTCACTCAGTTTTTTTTTGAGGGAATAGGGGTCTTAATAAACTAGTGCGCTTTGCTATCAAAGATTGCATCACTTCCCATCGGGCGGGATTGCGGTCAAGCCTTGGTTTGTAAATATAAAAAAAGGACGCTTCATCAACCACATAAATTGAAATTTCAAAAACACCGTTAGTAATATGTCTGATTGATCAACTGCGCTGCGTGTCGCCAACCGAACGGAACAAATGTTTGTATAAACTGTTAGCAAGAACTGGCGCCCCACCCTAAGCTCAGTTATAATTGTAATTCATATGGATAATATACGAACATTTGAAAGTTCTGATTTGTTTCTTTAATAAATACCACTTCTGATCGCTAACAGAACTACAGGTAGTTTTTTCCGGGCCTGATTGGTTATGTACATGAGTTTAAATATTTCTAAAGGCACCCACGATACAGGAGTAATTCCTAGTGTGGGGCAAATTAAAAAAAAAATGTTTAAATAACTATTGCCAAATTCAGCTTACACAATATCTTACATGTCATAATGACAATTCCATATCCGGATCAACCCGTCAGATATTAAAAGAAATCTTGCACGTTTTTTCACATGCACAAAAGTGTACAAGGATTGAAGACTACCCTTATTTTAGGGCAAATACATACGAGCGATTTTATTATGGCATTCTTCTCTTGAGTTGAGGTTGGAAGTTGAGCGGTCGCACAAAGATGTGCTGAATATGCTGTGTAGGTAGTTGGCAAAGAAAACACCCACTATAATAATTACATATATCAGAGCGAACGTTGTGAAGGTGAATTAAGACTGACGGTAGGTCTCGGAACATCAACAGACATCGGGCAAGCGCTCACGGGGTGGTACGAAGGCATTCGTATACATTGCAAAAAACTATCCCACCGGCGGTACTCGTGAATTATGTTATTTATACATTGTAATTTTGTTGTGGATTGTGAATTTTTGTGTGATTTGTACGAGTAATGTATGTCTATGTGCTAAACATTACAAAAATAAGTAAAATGTAAGTTTGTATTTATGTAGGATTTTGACACACATTGGATAAACACACAGCTATGCTAAGACACTGCAGATAGCAGCAGTACGAATACTACGCATTTGGTCTGCCCCCGTCTGGTCTAAAGAGCTGGCGATCAAGTTAACAAAAGTTATAATGGTCCCTGCATTATGAGTTTTTGATTGATTTGCCATAAAAATCTATAAAACAATCAGAAAAACTGAGAGGCCAATCTGCAGTGCAACTTCAGAAAAATAGATTTATAGACCCCGGCATGATGTCTGGCGAAGCCGTACGGAGGACGGGTCTGAGCAGTTGTGTTGCGATGTGTGCCAGGTTATGATGCGCCAAATATTGTTGTATCGGGAGTTTTAGTCGTGGAGGGTCTCCACATCAATCTCCCTCTAGGTTAAACATTGCATCACCTCGCTCAACTGCCGTCTTCCTTCCTATTCACTCAATTTTTTGAGTGTTTGGGCTTATTAAACTAGCGCGCTTTACCATCAACGATTGCATCACTGCTTACCATCAGGCGGGATTGCGATCAAGTACTAGTTTATAATTATTAAAAGAAAAAAATATTATCTTTAAAATCACTCAATTGTTTAGAATACGATGAATTCCATTATTAGAATGATGACTCTATGCCTAATAGCTGTACTGAAAATTTTTAACTGTCTCAACTGACCATTTGCATCTCCATATCATGATGTCCCAAAACAAATCTTATCAAAAGTGTCGACAATACCAATCAAATTCTATCGTTGACAACAATCAACGCTAACCGTCGTCCGCTTGCACCCGTCTTTATCTCCAACATGTGACAATAAAGGGCCGAGAGCCCCGATTTAATATCTTTCCTTTGGCGAGTGTCGTATTTCCGACTGTTCTTTACTTGTTATTATTTTTGAGACACTTTTCCTTGTCCGTAATTGGTAAGGCGATACAAGGGATCGTTTAACAATGGTTATAGTCTCTGTTATTGGTAATTATGAATGATTTGTTGGTTGGTTTTTGAAGTTAATGTTAGAACTTCTTCTTTGGGATCGAGATTGTTTTTAAAAGCTATCGTTAATAGCTGATTACTTAATCTTTCACATGGTATGGAACGGATAGTAGTTTTTTGACGATATCGTTAAGTAACACATGATATAGGGACATGAGTTGGAGTGTATAAAAGGGTTAAAAGTTAATAACTTCTTATACGACGTTAAGCACTTTCGTTGTACGGGGAAAAGCATTGAAGCCGCGCGAGCGTGACCGGCTGTGACCGTATTTTTTTTTTTTACTATTTGTGTATTCTGTGTTTATTAATGATTTTGGTTTTCACTTTTGTCCGTCAATCTCACGACAACTTATTTTTAACTAGCGATATTAGCTAAGACATGTTGGTACATGACGAGAATGATTCTTATAACTTACAAACTTTTTTTAGGATCGTTCCATGAAATAATCCATCTCCTACTAGTACAGGGTATAATTGTCCTGCAGCTCGCCGTCCGGTAAGAACCAGACCTGGGTCGACGTACCGTAGAATTGGGAGGACCCGGTACCCCGGAAAGGCAGATGACGAACGCTTAGGTGGTTTTTAGCCGGTAAGAGTCCAAAACACCCCTCCGCGTCCCCGAGCAGAGGAATCAGTCCATGAGAATTTTCCCACCTTCGGAACAAAAAAGGCCCAGGTCGACGGCGCGTTGTATTCGTCGCGTGCCTCAAAGAGATGTCAGCACAGCGTGACGAGGTCTACGACAACCGATACCTGCCAGGGTTGCGGTAGAGATACCGTGATCCTGATGCGGTGGCAAGCGAAGGAACATGGGTGGATTTAAGCCAGTAAAAGTCTGACACGCCCGCTCATCCGAGGTCATTTGAAGATAATGTTATTTTGTTATCTGTGCCTGGTAATGGAAATATACTCATCCACTATCACATAACTAGTTACGTTATGGATGAAAGTAAGTAGGCTTCTGCCTAAGCCTTCGTGGAATACGTGCGTGATATTATGTGTTACTTAGAAAAATATTTCCCGGAATTGGTAACAAAATCAGATGAGTGTTCTTATAGTATATCTACTCATAACCATATTTGTGCCCCAAAACTCCAAGTAAAATATTTATAAGAACCGAAAGGATATAGTTACCAACTTTTCTTGTTAGCCATCGAATTCAAGTAGGTACTTCTCAAATATTCCTCTTATTTAGTTAGTTCATGCTAGTGTAAGCCATACATTGGAGTGGTTTGTCGTTCATTCAGCTTGGATTGCCGATAAAAGGTCGCCAACCCATGTTGGGCAAAATATCTATTCAGTTTATTACGCGTCGTGATTGTGGCAATTTCCTCTTTGACCGTTTACTGTCTCGATGGCATGATGATAAAATCGTACCTTATCAAAAAGAGATTAATAAGGAAACATTTACTCAGGTTGGTATCGAAAAGTACTGCATAAGAATGCCTCAGACTGTTATAAAAATATTAGTAACATAATCATCGAAGTCCAGGTGGTAGAGGAGCTGACTACACAATGTGTCATGAGCGTACTTTTATTGTAGGTGTAGCATAAAGGTAAGCTAAGACACTACAGCCTCATTCAAAGCCTGTATTTAGAAGTTGGTTTACGAGTTTTATTTCCACCTCTATTTTATAAAATGTGTATCCTTCGCAAAAAACATGATGCGTGTCAACAGCACCGTATAATCAAAATGTACCATTGCCATAGCTGGCATATTTTCATTGTTCTTGTATTTTCTTGTGTTCATCACTATACGAGTACATAGTATTGTATAAATTCACGTGTTTTTTTTTTTTAAATGAACAGACAGCTGTGCTGCTGGGGAGTTTCTTCCGTCACTTCTTCTTCCAAGCGAAAGCACTAGGAAGTGTCGATGGGTGGGCGTTTTGGGGGAATCGAATAAATAACTTTTGATTTTGATTTTAATTGTATTGACCGAGTTATTTTACACAGTTACGACAAAAAAACACGCGAGTCCTGTCGAACCTGAGGAAGTATTTACAAAACACAGCAGAACTGAACATGTTAATGTAGATACCTTAAAGAACTAATAGACAAAATAATACAGTCATTGGTAGACCAATAAGTTATGGTTGCTTTCTTAATCCACAGGGGATTAGGGAAGCTGTATTATACAGACCATATACCATCAATACATTTTTTCATAGAAGGCTGAACAGTCAACTCCTCTACCACTAAGACTTCGTGGATTATGTTCACAATATTTTTTATAAGAGTGGGAGCCATTCTTATGCAGTGCGTGGCGATACTACATAACCTCCGTAACATAGAAATGTTACGAGTTTCATTTACACACTTAAAGGGATAGCCCTTCAAGGGGACCACTGTACGTATTTTCGTACTCATAAAAAGAACACAAAATACAAAAATCAGGTTGAGGGTAAACATGCATTACATCCACACAAAAAGTCGCTCATAATAATACCGTCAAAAATGGTGTTGTTACTTTTTTAAAAATACCAAATTATTGTTTTTTTTATAATTTATCAACTAGCGCTTGACCGCAGTCCAACCTGATGTTAAGCAGTGATGCGATCCTTGATCGTTGCTAAAGCGCGCTAGTTTATTAAGAGCCTATTCACTCTAACCTGTGAAGACACTCAAATTGTAGTGTGATGGAAACACCGCCGCATTTGCGTTCCAGTCCCTCGATGTACGCGGTATAAAAGAAGAAGCGAAACGCTTCGTCCGGATCGTAATAGTGTTAACAACGTAAGGGTGGAAAGTCGCCGGACGGCGTCCGATGACGGAACAGAGATGGGGGAATTAAATCATGCAATTCCCTTCAAAAGATTATTTCAAAATTTATTAACGCTTAACGTAAATTGACGTATGTTTTGTCGCCATGTTTTTAATCGCGTCTATACTGTTCATGGAGTATTTTAAGGAGATGTTTTATTTTGGGCCACCACTATGTACGGTATATAGATAAAAAAGAAAAAAAATAAAGATTTTCATAAAAATACTACTAAATTAATTTGAATAAAAATACAAGTACATATAATTAATTATTTGAAACGGTGTTTAGTGAGACAACCCTTTATTAAGGTGGCCATGATAGTGGTTATGACGTTTGATTGGCAACTTTGACAGTACTATTTTCTCGTTGAGTTCGTGTCGAGTGTTGCTTTGAGTTGATTGTGTATTTAATGGGCCGTATGTTCGGAATTTATGTTTTGTTTTTTTCGCAGTCATATGGTAGATAATATAGATACGATAGCCATCAATCCAGGAAGGGTTTAGGCTACATAACATCACGCTGCGACCAATAGGAGTGGGGCATATAAATAAACAGTTTTGTAGAGTCATCACGAATCGTCTCATTCGCAGGTTCGACGACTTCCAGCCTCCCGAACAAGCAGACTTCCGAAAAGGCTTTAACACCATAGACCACACACATACGCTGCGACAAGTTATACAAAAGTCTGAGGAGTATAATAAATCACTATACTTGGCGTTTGTGGACTGTGAGAAGGCTTTCGATTCGATCGAGACTTGAGCGGTGCTACAGTCTCTCCAGCGGTGCCAAATTGACCATCGATACATTGAGGTGATAAAGTGTTTGTACAAAAACGCCACTATGTCAGTCCGTCTCCAGGATCAGGACTCGAAACCGATCCAACTCCAGCGTGAAGTGAGACAAGGAGATGTCATATCTCCCAAATTGTTCACTGCTGCGTAGGAAGATGTCTTCAAGCTCCTGGACTGGAAAGGACTTGGCATCAACATCAACGGCGAGTACATCACTAATCTCCGTTTTGCAGATGATATCGTGGTCATGGCTGAGACGGGCGGGAAGCGGATGGATCCGGGCAGCACAGGACCGGTCAGCGTGGAAAGCCTTGGCGGAGGCCTTTGTCCAGCAGTGGACATCTGCTGAAGAAGAAAAAGATATAAATAAAAACGCGGGTGAAATCGTGTGGCGTAGCTAGTACTAATATATAAAGCTGAAGAGTTTGTTTGTTTGTTTAAACACGCTAATCTCAGGAACTATTGGTGCGATTTGATTTCTTTTTGCAACGGATAGCCTATTAATCCAGGAAGGCTATATAACATCACGCTACGGTCAGTAGAAGCGGGTAAAACACATCGAAACCAACGCGGGTGAAACCGCAAGACGGTGCTAGTTTGCTATAAGTTAGGAGGAGGGTTCCATCTATATTTGGATTAGCATACCACATTATAGTTTAAGCTGGGTCAGACCTATCCTGGCAACGACAAACAGTTCGGTTACGACAAACAGTTCGGTTTTCGTCGGGAACGCTCCACCATAGACGCCATCATGCGCGTGAGAGCCCTGGCGGAGGATACGGTGTCCCGGGGTGGGGTGGTGTTGGCGGTGTCTTTAGACATTTCCAACACCTTCAACACCCTACCCTGGAGCTGTATTAGGGAGGCCCTGAAATACCATCGGGTGCCTCCCTACCTCCGCCGCATAGTAGGGGCTTATCTGGAGGACAGATGCGTCATCTATCGGGGACGTGACGGTGCCGGTCGGCACGAAATGTCGTGCGGTGTTCCACAGGGATCGGTCTTGGGACCGCTCCTGTGGAACATCGGCTACGACTGGATGCTGAGAGGCGAGCTCACGTCGGGCGCCGACTTGACGTGTTATGCGGACGACACGCTTGTCACTGCCCGGGGGAGCTCGTACAGGGAAGCGACGTTGATAGCCACGGCTGCGGTGTCACAGGTGGTGAACCGCATCCGGCGCCTGGGCCTGGAGGTGGCCCTTGACAAGTCGGAGGCCATGGTTTTCCATGGCCCCCGGCGTGCGCCGGCGCCGGGATCACATATCGTGGTCAGTGGGGCCCGGATAGCTGTCGAGTTCACCATGAAGTACCTGGGATTGGTGCTCGACAGCCGGTGGAATTTCGGACCCCACTTCCGGCGGCTGGCGCCCAAGCTGATGGGTGCAGCGGGTGCACTATCAACGTTGCTTCCCAACATGGAGGGCCCGAGCGCCGCCTGTAGGCAGTTGTACGTGGGAATCGTGCGGTCCATGGCCCTGTATGGGGCCCCTGTGTGGGCGATGGACCTGACGGCCGGAACACTCGCCATTCTGCGCAAGCCGCAGAGGGCGATGGCCGTCAGGGTCGTCCGCGGGTATCGCACGATATCCTACGAGGCGGCTTGCGTCCTGGCCGGATCCCCGCCCTGGGACCTAGAGGCGAAAGTACTCGCGTCGTTGTACCGATGGCGCGAGGAAGAGCGGATACGGGGCTCCAGTCCGGTGCAGCGGCAGATCGAGCTGCGCCGAGAGGAGCTCCGTCAGGTCCTGTGGCGGACTGGCGGCAGAGGCTTATGCGCCCTACCGCCGGCCTCGCTACCGTCGAGGAGGTAGGGAGGAGGCACGGCTCCCTGTCGTTCAGAGTGACGCAGGTACTGTCGGGGCATGGCTGCTTCGGCAAGTACCTGCGTCGCTTAGGCAGGGAGCCGGACGCTCGGTGCCACCACTGCGTCCAATGCGGGGAGGACACGGCGCAGCACACGCTCTCCGAGTGTGTAGCTTGGGAGGAGCAGCGCCGTGTCCTCACAAATGAAGTAGAAGGCGACCTGACGCTGCCGGAAGTAGTGCGGAGGATGGTTGGCAGTTCAGAGTAGTGGGACGCGGTGGTGTCCTTCTGCGAGGTCGTGATGTCGCAGAAGGAAGCTGCGGAACGGGAGAGGGAGATATCAATTCCCTTCCCGGGCCGCAGAAGACGCACCGGGCGCCGAGGAAGGGCGGATAACGCCCTCTTCCGCCCCCCATGAATGGGTCCAGGGGCGAGGGACATGGGGAAGTCCCCGCCCCCCATTGATGGACCCCGAGGCGGAGGCGCGCGCGAGTGTCGGCGGGCGCCTTTGAGGCGATGCACGGGGTAGTTTAACACCCCACTACCCCGTGCAGGAGACGAGGCCCGGACAGACCGGGCCAGCACGAGGGTGTGGGGCCGTGGAAGAATTTAGACTCCCGCGGCCCCACGCGCGCTCGTGATAGAAGACACACCGGGGTGGTTTTAGTCAGTAAAAGGCTGACATACCCCGTCACCCACCCCAGGGCGGCGGGCATCCTATGAGGATTTCCACACCGGCAAAAAAAAAAAAAAGACCTATCCTGGCACGCGCATAAATGTGTACGAATGTAGTAATTACTAGTTACGCCGTCGGGGTCACCTATGTAACTTTCGATCCGCGGGGATGTCATAAATAATTACCTTTTTTTCCGCGTTTGTAGTGAAACGCTGGCTGAATCCTACGATATTATTTTTTTTAATAATTATAAACTAGCGCTTGACCGCAATCTCGCCTGATGGTAAGCAGTGGTGCGACCGTTGATGGTAAAGCGCGCTAGTTTATTAAGAGCCTATTCATTCAGAAAAACTGAGCGAATAGGAAGGAAGACGGCAGTTGAGCGAGGTGATGCAATGTTAAACCCATCAACACGACCAACGATGCTGCGCGAGAGGTAGATTGATCTGGAGACCCTCCACGACCAAACTCCCGACACAACAACATTTGGTGCATCGTACCCGGCACACATCGTAACACAATCGCTCAGACCCGTCCTCCGTACGGCTTCACCAGACATCATGCCGGAACACGACGAATCGCTGGGCGGCACGACTTTGTCTGATGAGTGGTAACTTCTGCCGGCGGCCGATATTATGGCCTACCACCGAGAAAATTGACCAAGAAAATGTATATTCAATTTCTTTTACAAACCTTTGGTTGAGTCAGCGTAGTAAATCGGCCGATGATGGATTAGATGTATCGTGTATCTGAGTTGTAATGCTTTGCACTACACTACGACCTTCTAAAGTTAGGAGGTCATAGAAAATTTAACATTTGCAATAACTGGTAATGTTACACTGAAATCCACCCCAATATTACGCAGATTAATTTTATACCAAAACGGTTTACGGTTACCGTTTCAGTAACAGTTTCAAACAACAAAGCTTAGTAGTTTTATTAAATTATCATGGTAAAGCCCTGTTTATTGGAAATTTGCTCGATCCCAGGTTCAATAAACAAATTAGATTTGAAAATTTAATTAGTACTGGTAATTCTATCCTTCACAAGTTTCAACAATATGAAATTAAAAAGCAGAATAGCTGGATTTCATCATGTTTTTAAGGTTCCATAGAAAAGTAGAAACCCTTATAGTTTCACCAAGTCTATCTATCTGAAAGTTGAAGTTTGGTACCAATATATAAATCAATCACGTCGAAACAGTGGAAAAAATGTTTTATAATATTAGAGGGGATAGCATAAACGTAGAGTTAGGAGGGCTTTTGTTTCTTTTCAACCCTTTTTTTTTTGTTGGGATGGGAAATCATCAAATGACTTCTTCCGCTCTGAGCGAAGTGGAAGGGCGTGTCAGACTTTTACTGACTAAAACCCACACGTGTTTCTTCACTTTCCTGTGCGACGGCCAGGGCCACAGTTTCTTGTTTAACCAACCCACAACCCTGACCCAGGAGGCGTTGGGCTTCATAGACCCCGTCACAATGTGCTGACATCTCTTTGAGGCGCGCGTGAAACACGACGCGCCGTCGACTCGGGCCTGGTCCTTACCGGGCGGCGAGCTACCCACTGCTCACCGTCCGTAGGTACCACACCTACGGTGGCTGGGAGTTCGGTGTCGTTTCCCGATCAGGGCGTCTCCTGCGGCGGCTAGTGGCGTGAGGGCCCTGGGATGCCTGCTGCCTCACGCGTTCCGCCTCCTCCTTTGCCAGCATCACTGCTTCGCAGAAGGAGATGACGGCCTGCCATGCACTATCACTCCGGACCATGGCCTGGACCAGGGTCGGATGCGAAAGATCGCCGCTGATCGCCGCTATACACGGCGCACTACCCAAGCCACCCAATGCGATCCACCCAATGGTGACACGTTTCCTCCCGCTGTATATGGAACAGGAACCTCGCGAAACAACCGTGTCCGGTGAGGACCTGCGTCAGGCGGAAGGGTAGGGCACTGTGGCTCCTCTCTAGCCACTCCTCAAAGAGGGAACTTACCGCTGCTATTGTGGCGTGCCCAGCACTAGGTTAGGACAATCGCACTCTCCATGTCGCCATGAGACCCCGATGAAGCTCTGTCCGCCGTACCGCGATTTCTCGCGGCAGCAGAGCTATGCTCCGGCGTTTTGCCTACTCTCGCCATTCCCACATGTGGGCGAGGGCTTTGGCCTCCAGATCCCATGGCGGCTTCTTTTCACCCCTAACGTGTGATATATTGTTGGATAGGTATCTAAAAATAAATAGGGGTATACTAAAATAACTCTTTGGTAATGTCAATATTTTCGGAAATAATAGTTCCGAAAGTAAAAAATAAATGCCTTCCTCTGTATCTTTGGAGCTATAGGTTAAAAATACTTGACCACACGACTGAAGTGAAACTTCTTTCGCTCCATCTGTATGTACGAGTATATTATATATATATATATATATATATATATATATATGTGTGTACAATATATACATGTATACACATATACATATATTAATTTTCCATAAATATTTAAATTTATTTCATAGTTTCATTGGTAAATTAATATTTTTGCATAGATCTTCTATTTTTATTGAAAAAAAAACTCGTTGTAGACCTTGTAGTACCAAGCTCGCGCCACGGGCGCCTCTGTGCTTAATCCCCCACTTAACTTCCGTTCGCCTTGCCCGATCACTTTTCGTAACGCTTTCGCCAGCTCACTCCCCAAGTCAAGCGTGCGTAGAATTGTATAAAGACTTCTATCAATATTATTTTGGATTTCATAGGTTCATAGTTTTTGAAAAATTGTACAAATTAATTTTTGAACTAGGTTTGTACTTTAAGCGTAGACGCAAGCAATTTTTTGTATTAATTTACACATTTTATTATTCTATACATATTTTCTTTCAGATAAAAAAAGGATTGTGTGGTTTTATAAAGGTACAGTAAAAGTGAAGCTGTTACCGCTTTAGTAAATAAATACTTAATTTATTAGCCGTGGCCGACCGTCATGCGACATGCAACACACAGACGAAAAAGTTTGTGACGATGTAATAAGGTTCACTTTACAAGTATTATTAAAATCGGTCCAGCGAAAATCCAACAATATAACCCGTCTAGTTTGTATAAATTAGTAACCTAATGCCCAAAATGGCGCTGTACTTTGGGTTACAGGTACACTGTACTATCGGGACGAGTATGACCTATTAATTTATCGAATTGTTCGGTTGATCTCTCATTGTCATTTAAATTTGTTCATTGTCCATAACGTACAATATCTACGTAAACTCTTGCAGGATATAGTAACTGATTTGCGGACAATTTGGAGAAATTTGGAGTTGCCTTGCCATTTACCTTATCACTGCATGTTTTATCACATTATTTTTTTTTTAATTTTCCATGCGTAGTTGGAATCTGTAACTTCTTTTTTGCTATCAGTCATCACGGTCCTTCGTGAGCCCGTATTTAGGATTCTGTACTTACATTGCGTTGACATACAACGCAATGTACAATAGCCCATTTCTTACACTTATTATGACGGACCGGAAACCCGACATGTTCTTGGCCGATTTTTTCCTATGAAGTCGCAGTTTTGTTACAAATTATTGAAGGCAAAACTTGTATCGGTCAAAATAACTTCCTCCCTTTTGAACATTATTTTTATATGTTTTTTTTTCTCTTGTTTCATGTTTATTAATAAGATGTATACGTGTATTTACTACATATTATAAAACAAAGTCACTTTCTCTTTCCCTATGTCCCTTTGTATGATTAAATCTTTAAAACTACGGAACGGATTTTGATGCTGTTTTTGTTAATAGATAGAGTGATATAAGAGGAAGGTTTATATGTATAATAACATCCAATAAATTCTGGAGAAATACTATTATTTTTGAGGTTTCTAATGTGATGTCGTAAATAATTAAATTTTTTCCGCGTTTGCAGTGAAACGCAGGCTGAACGCTACGAGATTTATCAAAATAATGTACTAACTATTGTACGCTTTGAAAAGTTCTATAAAAAGTCTGCGATGGCATATGTCATCTCTTGTGAATATCTTGTGAATATTTTTTTTTATCATTTACTTTTTACGACAAATACCGGCTAATTTTCAAAGCGATTTTAACCAATATAGCCTTAATCCTTATCCAATTTAATACCTTAAATATATTGTTAATTTAAGATAGATCTATCTTGCCCTTTACAGCATATGATTTAAATAAATATTTTCGAAGATATTACAGATTTAAAAATTGTTTACTTATATTATAAATGCGATAGTATCTCTGTCTGTCTGTTCGTCTGTCCGGCTTTCACGTCAAAACTACTGAACCGATTGTAATGAAATTTGGTACACAGACAGTCTACAGCCCGAGAAAGGACATAGGCTATATAACATCCCGCTCTGACCAATAGAACCAGAGCAGTAATAAAAAATGTTGCGAAAACGGGGGCAGACGCGGACGTACATGTTGCTCCCATTATTTTAACAGGGGCTTGTTTTATATCAACACACGGTCGGAGTAGCGGGTAACAGCTAGTATTAAAATCATTTTTCAAATCGGTCCGGAACTGCGTGAGATTAGCGCGTTCAAACAAACAAACAAACTCTTCAGCTTTATATATTAGTATCTAAATAGTACACCGTACACCTACACGATTTATCTCTACTTCGCCTTGGTATTCCATGCCAAGCTCATCTGAAAGTAGCTAAATACCGGTATTTTATATACAGCGAATGCTTATCTGACACCCACAACCCACTTTTTGGTTAATACGATACCCCTTAGCAGGGACCAACGGCTTAATGTGCTCAGCAAGACACGGAGGGGTCTTAGGATTCTTAGTGTCTTCAAGGCTAAAGTGAATAGGCTTTCAATAAAGCGCTTTACCACCAAAGATTGCATCACTGCTTACCATCAGGCGGGACTGCGGTCAAGCCTTAGTGGAAAATTACAATAAAAATATTAGAAAACATTTATTTTTTCGTGGCTGAAAATATTGTCGTCAATAACATTCTGGTCATTGTTGTGCGATAACAAGAAATTTTAAGTCAACAATGGATTGGTATAATAAATAGCACCTCCTCTCTTTGAACATATCATTATATATTATTTACTCTTATCTTATCTTATGATGTTTATTAATTAGATGTATATATTTATTTAAACTAGTATGATTCACTTAACGTACATATTTATTGTATATTCTATGTAAATAGTACACTGTAGACTACCTACATTATTTCTCTCTCCTTTCCCTTAGTATTCCATCCAAAGGTTGTCTGTAAAAGATTGCTCTTAGCGATAAGGCCGCCCATTGTGTCACCCTTTCTAAAACATTATATTTTATTTATGTCCTGTAATACATGCGGTGTACATATTAAAGAGTTTTCTATTCCATTCCATTCTATTCTGTTCCGTTCCGTTCCGTCCCATTACGTTCCGTTCCATTCCATTCCATATCATCCCATTCCTTCCATTTCATTCTATTCTATTCTACTCTACTCTATTCTCTTTTCGGATACTGCGATGGGCCTTAAAAAAGACACGTACGTCACTTTCCCTTCTGTCTGTTATGAACATATATACGATCTATTTTCTGTTTCATGTAGTTCTATTTTCATATTCACCGGGCTTTTAAAAATATTCTATGAACATTATCAACACTAAAAAACTACGTCAAAACCAACGATCAACTTACAACACTAACTAAACATTTTAACTTCGTATAGAACATTAAAAACTCCATACAAAAACCTCTATACAAACTATAACGGTGCCATATTTAAAACTGAACTAGTATACTTTTGTGTGATAGGACGGGAAAGTGACGCTATTCGGAATGGTGTTCATCAAAAGATAGCAATGAATGAAATCCTTTCTCTGCGCGCCGGACGTACCAGCACTACTATCGTGGTTGAGTTTATGCACTAGTGTAGCAATTTTACGGCACTATTGTGGATTGTAACTGTTAAAAAGATGTAGTATGGGCAGGCGACGAGGTCTGTCAGACTTATTGAATAAAAACCACTTCAAAGAGACCCTTTGCCGCCAATCTGCCACCATGACTTGACGGAACTCCTCTCGGCGCAGCTCGATCCGCCGCTACACTCATCAGCATTGGCGCCAGCCGTCGGTAGTGGGGCCCAAATTTCCACCGGCTGTCGAGCACCAGTTCCAGATACTTCATAGTGGACTGGACATCTATCCGGACCCCGCTGACCACGATATGTAATTCCAACGCCGGCACACGTCGGGGGCCATGAAACACCATGGCCTCCAACTTATCGAGGGCCACCTCCAGGCTTCCACACCGCAGCCGTGGCTATCAACGTTCGCGTCGGGCCCTGGTCCAAGTCATGGTCTGGAGCAACAGTGTATGGCAGGCCGTCACCTCCTTCTGTGAAGCGGCTTTGCAAACTCACCCACGATACAGAAGTATTTCTTAGTATATATGTACATAAATAGCCTATAATGTTGTCTCGGTGTTAGGGAGTAGGCCGTAATCTACCTCGCTATCCCAATGCAGGTTGGTAGATAGCTCAATGTCTTCGGGAATTTTTGGCTCTAAGACATGCCGGTATCCTCACGATGTTTTCCGTCACCGTTTTGAGAGCAGTGATGATGAAATACATAAAGTAAAGCGCCCGATAGAGTTCGAACCTACAAGTTGTCAGTCGCAGCGGATACCAAAATGCTACCGCTGCTCTTTTTGTAGCAGTTCCTCTATTTAAAATACTGCATCCAGCAGCATCCAATTAGACTAGAAGCCGATTCCAACACCGGTGGGAAAAGCCTTCTCCTACTTCTTCAGCCTATGGAAGTCCTCTGCTGGACAAAGGCATCCCCTAAGGCTTTCCACGATGACCGGTCTTGTGATGCCCGCATCCATCGGCTTTCTGCGACCTTCACCAGGTCGTCAGTCCACTTTGTTAGGGGCTTTCCTACGGTGAGTCTTCCGGTACGTTGCCGCCACTCCAGAACTTTAGTTCAGGTCATTGGCCATGGGTTCTACGAGCAATGTGCCCCGCCCACTAAAACTTAATTTTAGCGACGCGAAAAACTATGTCGGTGACTTTGTTTCGCTGGGAAAAGCCTAGGCAGATGATTTAATAATCATTCTAATATACACAAAGGCCAAATCATTTGCTTAATAACTTCTGCCGCGAATAATATTATATGATTGAACTTATATTACTTATAAATCTTTACTGGCGTGTCATTAACTCCCAGTATATATTTATAGATAGAAATGAGTTGAAAAATACGGGAGATATAACTCAAATTATAGTGTTCAGTTTCAGTGTTCTTCAAGATCCTAAGTATGAGTTTGCTACCATAGTGCGGCCTTCAAGTATTTAGATGAAACGGCTGCTACTAGCTATTTCTATGCGCCTGGTACATGCGATCACTTACCCCAGCTCACGTTTTTAGCTTCGGGGAATTTAAATATTTTCAAGATAATCATGATTGAGAGGATTTATGGAAATTTTTCTCGAAAGAATAGAAAGAAAATTATGAGGAGAGTAAAAGGTAAGTTTTAAGAATAGAGAGGTATTAATATTTTTTGCTAAATGTGTATAAATGACTTCCAATTTGATTTCATATAATAAGAAATATACTTCTGGTTATATAAAATCAAATTAAAAGTCATTTATTCAAATTTATCTGAGAATATAAGCACTTTTCGAACGCCAAAAACACAAAAGATAGTCCCCCAAAACGCCTGCCATTCACCATTATAGAATAAGTGCGGCATGATTTATTTTGAAATCGCCATAGATTTAGATAGATTTAGATTACGCAATCTGTTTCTGAAGCCAACAAATAATAATAATAATAATAATAGTTTATTGAACACTCCAAGAATTACAATTTTCTCTTATTCTATATACAAAATCATGGTAGTTATATATTCCTTATTTATAAGAGATAACGTTGACGACTATACTAGTATGAACTGTGTCACAATCGTCAGCGCCTTCCACACTTAATTATTTGAACCATAAATTATTGTTTCAAGCAAAAGATCTGTAACATTAATAAATAGGACTGATTGATTGTAATGTAATGATTCTTTCTAAAATATTAAGAACATTTATTAGTATTTTAATGATCAGTTTTTGTTTAAATTTCATATAGTTATCTAGAAAGAGCGAAACCGGAAATTACGCCAACTCTCTAGTACCCTCATTTAATTCGTCAAAGTGGTGGCGGGATTGAAATTAGAAATAAGCATTTTTAGAGCGAGTACGCTCAGTTCTTGGTTCCGTCCGTTATGTATTCGATTTAAGTATAATATATTGGCTGTTACCTGTTGTGAAGAATAAAATTATTATATGGATCTGTCCAAGTTGCAGTTTTATTGAAATCTCAGAAGTGAGAGAGGATTCAGCCCACAAAATAAAGGTATGTATAAGCAATATTCATTTCTTGATTATAAAAAAATGATTATTTATCGTTATTTCAAACCATGCCATGTAGTATTTAAAATATTAATTTTACGTAAACCAAATCTAATCGGTGGTTTTATTGTCGTTGATTCATCTGGTGAGGGCAACTCCCTCATGGTGTTTTGGTGATAATATACCAACGTTGAAGTTTTGAATGTATAAGTTCGTACAGTTTCTAATCGTGAATGGGCAGCGTTCGGTCAGGGCAACTCCTTGACAATGCTATTTATTCACATTTTGTGGTTTATCGCGGCGAACATTTGGTTAAGGCGACTCCTTAATATTGTTGTTCGTGATAGCTACAGGAAACTGTATGTAATTTGGGTACCTAGATGTTTAGAATAAATATTTTTATGAACATAATAATTGAGGGTATGGTTTGAACAGATATTTTTAGACACAGATCAGATACAGTAACTATAATATGTATGTTTACTGGATTATTGTTAAGATTGCGTGGACTATGCTGGTTCACTGGATTATTGTTAGGATTGAGTGGACTATGCTTGTTCACTGGATTGGATTATTGCTAGGATAGGGATAAGGTATGAGAAAAAAAATTTAACAAATTAGAATATAACAAATTGCCAAATGAAATCAAGGAGTGTAGAAGCATGAATATTTATAAAAGAAAACTAAAGGAATATATTACGCTGAACGTAAGTTGTACATAAATACCCTGGCAACATACTATGAAATACTTTGTAAATTAATAAAGTATTAAATACGATTACTACTTGTAAATCAAGAAAATTAAGCATAAAAAACATGTACTTATTTAAATATATTTAATAATAAGTATGCCTAAGTAATAATTACAACATAAAACTAACATACACATTATAGCCAAAATTATAAAATGAAACACATAAACGATCACCGGTCTCTGAGACTATAGTTTGCTGCATACATAAGCACATCTACACAATAATTTGCTCAAAAGTAAATAATCAATAAATAAGAGGGTACCTCGGTTTCTAATTAGCCAGCCGTATTAACTTGTTTGTAAATGTACTATGTAACTACCCACACTTTTGTTTTTTGCTTTCTTATCGTTTTACCTATTGTGTATCTGCATGCTGCGTCACTAGACGAAATAATTTGTGCATTAAATGTTAAATCTCATATAAGTGAACTGTATTATGTTCTTTTTGAGAAATAAAGTTCTTTAAACCTAAAACAAAGAAAAAAAAGAGCAGAAAAAAAAGAAGTATCTGATGAATCGAACATTAATTATTATAAGTCGTCATCCCGATTGCGTGGACTAGGTTTGTCCACGGGATTTCAGGATTGCGTGGACTAGGTTTGTCCACGGGATTAATGTCAGGATTGCGTGGACTAGGTTTGTCCACGGGATTAATGCCAGGATTGCGTGGACTAGGTTTGTCCACGGGATTAATGTCAGGATTGCGTGGACTAGGTTTGTACACGGGATTAATGTCAGGATTGCGTGGACTAGGTTTGTCCACGGGATTAATGTCAGGATTGCGTGGACTAGGTTTGTCCACGGGATTAATGTCAGGATTGCGTGGACTAGGTTTGTCCACGGGATTAATGTCAGGATTGCGTGGACTAGGTTTGTCCACGGGATTAATGTCAGGATTGCGTGGACTAGGTTTGTCCACGGGATTAATGTCAGGATTGCGTGGACTAGGTTTGTCCACGGGATTAATGTCAGGATTGCGTGGACTAGGTTTGTCCACGGGATTAATGTCAGGATTGCGTGGACTAGGTTTGTCCACGGGATTAATGTCAGGATTGCGTGGACTAGGTTTGTCCACGGGATTAATGTCAGGATTGCGTGGACTAGGTTTGTCCACGGGATTAATGTCAGGATTGCGTGGACTAGGTTTGTCCACTGAATTAATGGCAGGATTGCGTGGACTAGGTTTGTCCACTGGTTTAATGTCAGGATTGCGTGGACTAGGTTCGTCCACGGGATTAATGTCAGGATTGCGTGGATTAGGTTTGTCCACGGGATTAATGTCAAGATTGCGTGGACTATGTTTGTCCACTGGATTATTATTAAGATTGAGTGGACTATGTTTGTCCACTAGATTATTGTGAGGACTGAGTGGATTATGTTCAGTAGTTGCTTGGATAAAATTAATGGCTTAAAGCTTATGAAACTATTAGCAATGAATATTTTTGTACTCATTTGGATAATCGGGGTATGGATTTCTACTCGGTTCAATTTATTTTCAGCCATGGTACCAAGCGAGGATGATAAAAAGGAGGGGCACCTCCAACTACTCCGCCTAGGAGGCAATCAAAGAATAAAAGGAGAACGACTTCTACTTCTAGCGAAGAGGCCACACCAAGGAAGGCTCGTAGGACATCGAGTATGTTGGCCGCAAAAGACTTGTTGAAGCTGCTCCCCGACTTCAAAGGAGAACCAAGTGGAAATTCATTTCAATTTTTAAAATTTAAAATAATGTAGTTCCCGAATTCGACCCGGCCTATAGGGACAAACCATTGACAGCTGGCTTAGGAAAACGAGAATGACGAGGCAAACTAGTTGTCATTATTTCATTATTTTCATTTTCGTCAATTACCCATTCATAACAATTTACATTGTATTGAATATTGCATATAAAATTAAAATAGAAATACCACATGTGGCTAAAAAAATTAAAAATGTCGATTTGAATATTTTATTGTGTGTACATAAATAATAAAATAAATAATCACAGACAAACTTAACAAGTCAATCAATTATTCTTAAGTGTGTCAATAGATATATAAACAAATGTCAGATATGATTACAAGAAAAAAATAAATAAAATAATGTCAAATGCATTGTTACAGTCAAAGTTAAGGAATTGAGTCGAAAGCGTGTTCACTGGTACTTTCTTTATTTTGTATCATTTGACATGAATTCTGATACTGATTATAAACTAAACATCTTTCCAACAAGGTTTTTAATTTATTTTTAAATAAATGACTATTATATATTAACAATTTCAAATCAGTTAGTAACCTATTGAACAATTCAACTGCTTGGTAGCTGGAGCAATGCCTGACCACGTTAAAATTTGGTGACAACTTGTGTTTAAACTCCTTTCTTCATCTGCTTTCTCTTACCTTACGTTCCTCTTGTGATTGATACTGATGAATATACTTGGCAAAGTAACAAAGAATAACCGATATATATAAACTTAGTACTGTCAAAATATTCAACTTTTAAAAAAATGCTCTCTACAAGATTCTGTTTGTGAGATCCTTATTCAAGTCCTTATAGCACATTTCTGTAAGATGAATGCTTTCTGACACGTATAATTGTAACTGTTACCTCAATCTAGCTTCGTTAAGCACTATAATAATTAGCCTTTAGATGCTTTAAATCTAAAATATCTCTAAGGCTCCTGAGTGCATAGCATGCTGATGAAATAGAAGAGTCAATAGCAGCTAGCTCATGTTTTTAATTTAAGTTCACATCTATGTTAATACCTAAGAATTTGACTTTGTCTACTAAGTCAATCTTGTCTCCATCAATTTGTACGTCTAGATTGTCGTTGTTACGAGTTGTTGTCTTGAATAAAGTAATGTTGGTTTTACTTGTATTTAGCAAAAGGTAACTGTAAACCAATCGTAAAGATTTTTAAGTGGTTCGTTTACAGCTTGGGTCAATTCTTTTAAGTCATTGGCCCCTATTATGTTAGTGTCATCCGCAAAGACAAGTTTTACATTAAGTTTAGTGTGATGCATAAAGTTCAGCAAGTCATTTGTAAATATGATAAATAGAATAGGCCCCAAAATTGAGTTTTGAGGTACACCACGTTGTATCTTTGTGATTTTAGACGTGTATACAACTTCCATGATTGTTTCTATAAATAAATAAAATAAATTGTTTATTTCTCAACTTTGTACATAATTTGTATAATGTTTTTCTTAATTCTAAATAGCTATCGATGCTTTTAATTTCTACAGACATTCTTCTATTATGTAAGTAGGATCTTATGAGAATTAAGGATTTGCCTCTCGATACTGTAATGTTCTAAGTCAGTCAGTAATAATTCATAGTCAATAGTATCAAAAGCTGAGCTGAGGTCGATAAATAGTCCAGCCACTTTCATTTTGTCATTTAATTTATTAATTGTCATATGTGTTTATGGCATCAGAACAAACAATCTCCTTTCTGTTAACCAAATTGTCTTCTATTAATTATTTTGACATTCAAATGCACCATCATTTGACATTCATATACATAATATTGCCATATTTAAAAACAAAGTGTGCTCTATTCATTGAATTCTGATTATTAAGCCAGATTACAAGAAATGAACTGTGCGATTCTGAAGTAGATGTTCTATATTATCTTATACCTTTAAACGAGCAATTCTTGTATATATGTATATATATAATTGGAATCTCGGAAACGGCTCCTACGATTTTCATGAAACTTTGTGTGCAGGGGGCTTCGGGGACGATAAGTCGATCTAGCTAGGTTTAATTTTCAGAAAATGTCTTTTTTCCGTGTTTTGAGGCACTGAACAATTGCTAAACTTCTTATAAGAAGCTAAATTTCGCTGCTGTCCTTAATGATGCGAATAGCCGAGGGGCTTCGGCCTCTGATTCGGAGCTCGTAGACTTCGGGTTCAAATCCCTGACGACATAGTGTTTTCCTTTTTTTTTTGAAGTTTAAAAAAAAAGAATGATGGCGTTGTCTAATGCTTTTTTTATTTAATAAAAATTTAATTTAATTTATTTTATTTTATTTTATTATTTTTTCTTTTTTTTTATATAATTGGAAACTGCGTCAACGAATTTTCTTTTTCGTTTATTTTATTAATGGAAGAAATTTTGTTTTGCCTAATTTGTGGAGATGCAAGGTACCAGGGTCGCACAAAAGTGTAGGAGAAGTCGAAACAATGAAGCTCATTCATTTTAAAGATCAGCCTGAAGGAGCAGTCGAATTTACAACAGAATTTCTCAACAGTGTCAACATTTCAGACTTGCCACAACACGAACTAAAATATTATTATTATTCCCTTTATTTCTTTATACATACAGATTATTCTACATTTTTAAATATTTATATAAAAACATACAAAAACATTTAAAAATATAAAAAATAGTGTTCCACCGATGGCGGGAGCGGGGTCCAAGCTACCGGTGGTTAGGGCTCCAGAGACAGGAACCTCCTCACGATGCGGGCCGTATCGAGGAGTACTGCCTTTTGAATCAGGCCTTTGATCCAACTGCCTAACGAGAGCCTCAATAGATGTTGGTCGAGGCTCTTGGCTATCAAACCATTGGCCGATACGACAATCGGTACAATGACAGCCGAGTTCACATTCCACATGTCAACAACCTCGTGCGCAAAGTCGGGATATTTAATTTGTTTATCTTTCTCAGCTTTCACGAGATTCCCGTCATGTGGAATGGTAACATCGACAATCATTGCGAGGCGCGCTAATCGATCTATCACTACTATATCAGGCTTGTTTGCAACAATAGTCCTGTCAGTAATGATAGACCGATCCCAGTATAACGTGACATGGCCATTTTCAAGAACTGGGTCGGGCACATACTTATAATACGGTACCTCAGAATCCACAAGTTTATATTTCAAAGCAAGTTGCTGGTGGATAATCCTAGCTACTTGGTTATGCCTGTGCAATACTCGCCATTAGCCAAACGAGAGCAACCAGAGATAATATGTCTGATGGACTCACCCGGATGGTGACATGCCCGACACACGTCAATCGTCCCGTCCTTCATAATATATCTTTATTATTATTATTGCTAACATTATGATACCTTGCACCTCCTCAAAGTAGGCAATATAAAATTCATCCATATAATATGATTTAATAATGATGAAGTACCTGGGCGACCGAGCTTTGCTCGGATTTGCTTTTTTTTTTAATAATTATAAACTAGCTTGACCGCAATCCCGCCTGATGGTAAGCAGTGATGCGATCGTTGATGGTAAAGTTCGCTAGGTTATTAAGAGCCTTCCGTGTGCAGTTTCTGGCCTGCCATCGGACGCGTCCCCAGGTGGCGGACAGGGGAACGGCCCCCAGATATGGGGGTTACCGGTTTACCGGCGCGGACCAAAACCAGAAGTGGGGACCGCTTCGGCGGTCACGTGCGGCGGGTCGGCCACCACTCCAGGTGGCTGGCATGACCCGAACTCCGGGTCACCGTCGGGCAACCCGGTCTCCTCACTTAGAGGAGCTGGGGGCCCCGTTTGCTTCCGGGCAAACGAGTGGGGCTAAGAGGAAGTACACCTCGCTAAAAAACCCTTGGCTGCTGCGTCTTCTCGCACAAGAAGACGTACCCAGCCGGGCCCCTCCCCATGGAGGGCCCACTGTGGGCCTGCCTTCGGGCGGGAATCGCCGGCGGGGGATTGGTCGGCAGGCTTGCTATTTCCCATGACCCCGCCACTAAGGCGATGTCGGTGTGCCGCTGTTCGGGTTTAGTGGGTATTCCCGGCTTCGGCTGGGCGAGTCCCACACGCGCCCTTCGGGGTATGGTGCGTAAACAAAGCATTCCCACAGGGTACAAAAAAAAAAGGATATTAAGAGCCTATTCACTCCGGAAAACTGAGCGAATAGGAAGAAAGACGGTAGTTGAGAAAGGTGATACAATGTTAAACCCAACAGCACGACCAACAATGCTGCCCCAAAGGGAGATTGATCTGGAGAACCTCCACGACAAAACTCCCAACACAACAACATTTGGCGCATCATACCCGGCATGATATAGTATGGAAGGAAGTATTAGGTTAAGACCTTAAACTACGAGTATGTATTGATGATAATATATAACTGATGTAACTGATTGTTAAACTATAAGTACTTATTTATAATAAAATGTTAAACTAAATTGCACTCGTAATTTTATATTTAAATAACAGTTAATAATATTTTTTATTATTATGTCGGTATGATCGAAAAACATTAGTCAAAAAATATTATTTAAAAAATTCGCTGGTTTTTAATTGTTGGTTTTGAAAATATAGAGACACACGATGTACCTAACAAAAAAAAAAGTTGCCGAGCAAAGCTCGGTCGCCCGGTACTGATTAATTAAATAAGGTAATTTAATGTAATGATTCTTTTTCTTGATTTGATAATCAACTGAGATTTTAAGTAATGTATTATTGAATAGTATTTGTTATTGTTGTATATGTCGGCGCAATCACAATATTTAATCACTTAAATAATTAACATTCATAATTTGATGGTTCTAAAATCAGTAGATTAATTACTTTACAGTTTATTACGATGTCAAATTAACGTTAAACAGCAAATCACTATCTTTGTTATTGTAATATTTGCACGAGAGTGGGGGCGATGACTATAAATACGACCGCACCACCGGCACTCGGGCACGGCGGCACTTGTCGGCGGGCGCACCCGGGGAGTACATTAAGAACAATAACCCCGGGTCCACAGTTATAGAGGCCGCTCTTCGGGTCCTACAGGAGATACTGGTAGCTCTTAGTAGAGGACAGGACCCGATGCCAGTTATTCTCACCGGCATAACGGAACTTATTATGTTACACAGGAATGGCTAAGCCGGTGAGAATACTTCACTGGAATGCCCGCGGCCTCAGGGAGAAGGTCGTGCTCCTCCGTCCTCTCCTACAGGAGCAGGACATCGACGTGGCGCTCATCAGCGAGACATTCCTGGGACCAGCAGACACGGTCAAGTTCCCAGGATACCACGTCTATAAGAAGGATGGGCAACCCAATAACACCAACAGGTGCCACTCTCAAGGGCTGGTGGTGCTGGTGAAGCGAAGAGTCGTCCACCAGGAACTACCGCCCCCCACACTCAGCAGTATGTCTGCGCTGGGTGTGCAGCTGCATGTCGCCGGCAGGCACGTGTGTATGTACGCAGCCTATAAACAACCACACAAGCAGCTCAACACTAGCGACATACACACGTTGCTAGCATCGCCGCATCCCACCATCATCGCCGGCGACTTAAATTGTAAACATCCGGCTTGGAATAGCGGCACCACCAACACGGGGGGCAGACGGCTCTTCAGCGACGCAGAGGCCCAAGGGTACGACGTGTCTGGACCGGAGACGCCGACACACTACCCGGACAACATTGCACATACACCCGACGTACTGGACATCGTCGTGCACAAAGGCCTCACCTGTCAGATCGCGCAGGAGGTACTGGACGACGAGCTGCGATCGGACCACCAGCCGGTGCTCGTTCGCCTAACAGACCACGCCACCAGAGTTGCCCATCCGGCGCCACGTCGACACACGGACTGGGAAAAATTCCGGAAGGTCATGGAGGCCACCACACCCACTCGGCCCATCACCAGCGCCACGGACGTGGACGCGTTGGCAGAGGGGCTCACCGCTTGCATCCAGAGCGCCTTGGAAGCGGCGACATGCACCACCACCGCGACACAGGGGCGCTACCATAAGCTCCCCGCACACATCGCAGACCTGATCGCCGTCAAGAGGCGTCTGCGCAAGCGGTGGCAACAGACAAGATGCCCCACCATCAAGAACCAGCTCAACCGTGCCACGGACAAGGTGAAGGCCGAGCTACACGCGCGCGCAACGGAGAGCTGGGAGAACATCATAGACTCGGCAGATAGCGACTGGGCGTCGGTACACCGACTATGCCGACGCCTCAAGAATACCCCAGCCCCGGTGCGCCCGCTGCGCAACAGCGACGGGGCGCTACGCTACGAGGCGGCCGACCGGGCCGAAATATTCGCCGAACACCTGGAGCGTCAATTCACGCCCAACCAGACTGACGCCCTGGACCATGTCGCAGCAGTGGAGCAACACCTTGGAGAGTACTTCAAGACGCCGGTAGCTCCAGAGGAAGACCCTATCTTTTTCTCCCCGGGCCAAGTACTGGGGGCAATAAGGCGCACCAAGCCAAGAAAGGCACCCGGTGCGGACGGTATTACTAACACCGCACTCAGACACCTGCCACCGAAAACAGTGGCAGCGATAGCTCGCCTGTACAACGGCATACTCCGCACCGGCACCTTCCCCACCTGCTGGAAGCAGGGGAAGGTGATTATGTTGCCCAAGCCCGGGAAGAACGTCCTGAAGCCGGAAAGCTACCGGCCCATCACGCTCCTTCCCACCACCTCCAAGGTGTTTGAGGCGCTCCTGCTGCACCACCTGCTGCCGCACATCACGCCGCGCCAAGAACAGTTTGGCTTCAGGGCCGAACACAGCACGACGCTCCAGCTGTCGAGGGTACTGCACTTACTCACGGCGGCCGTGAACAAGAGAGAGTACGCCGCAGCAGTATTCCTCGACATGGAGAAGGCATTCGACCGGGTCTGGCACGCCGGACTTATCTACAAATTGACCAAGACCACCACGCCCCGTCGCTTGATACAGGTGGTCTCCTCCTTCCTACAGGACAGGACGATCAAGGTTTCGGTGGAGAACGTGTCATCCAACGCACGCCCCGTCAGAGCGGGCGTGCCACAGGGGAGCTGCGTCTCACCTGCGTTATACTCGTTATACACCGACGACATTCCCGCCACGCACACTGCGACGCTCGCGCTGTACGCCGATGACGCCGCATACATCACAACATCGCTGTCGGCCGACCACGCGGCCATCAAGATGCAGCGCGCGCTAGACGACCTCCCCGACTGGCTCAGCAAGTGGAGACTGTCGGTTAACGCAGGTAAGACGCAGGCTATTATAGTCACGGCACGAAGCGGCCGCCATCCACCGAGCCTTCAGCTCATGGGGACCGAGGTCGGGTGGACCAAGACCGCCAAGTACTTGGGGGTCACACTCGACAGTCGGCTCACCATGGGCCCGCACGTCTGCAACACCGTCGCGCGGGTCAAGGTAACAAGGAACCTTCTACATCCGGTGTTCTCGTCACGCCTCTCCACGCGAGTCAAGCTGGGGATATATAAGACCTACGTGCGCCCGCAGCTAACATACGCTGCACCGGCTTGGCTCGCCCTCACGGCCGAGTCTCACAGGAAGAAGCTCCGGGCGCAGCAGAACATCACGCTGCGCCAAATAGTAAAGGCGCCTCGGTACGTGAGGAATTCTGTAATTCACAGGGACCTGCGTGTCGAGAGCATCGACGACTTTGCAATCCGCCTGGCGAGGGGGATGTTCTCGCGTGCCAGCACCTCCGAGCACCACCACATCAAGGATATTGCACCCTGGCACGCGAGGCCTCCCGATCACAAAAGATTCCCGCGCGACCTCATCGCAGACGTCGCATAAAATACCGGATTTGACGCCCGGGTAGGTCGCTTACACTTTCACACGCGACCTACTCAGACAATAATATCGACTTTACAAGCGCAACACGACACCGTCGTGCGCATTGCGGACTAAGTTAATATAGGCGCTTTGCGTTCGACATACAGACATGCATTACTTGACATGCAGGCACACACACAGAATTCCACGCGAGCGGAGGACACACACACACATACCGCTCGTTACTCACCACCACCCCCCGCACCCCGCAGCCAACCGTACATAGCTGGTTGAGCTGTTAGGGGCCGGGGTAAGCACCCACTGTAGCGGAGCGCCAAACAAAACCGACGCTCGGTCGCTGACCGACCCTTGCTGGGCCTTCTCTGGGCCACTAGAGATCCCACTCGGCAGGGGCCTGATCGCCCGGGCGTCGAGAAGCACTTCGGGCGCTCCTACAGTCACACACCACAAAGCACACCGACGACCGCCGGAGGGAAGGCACACCCCTGCGGCGGACAACTAGGTGTGCGAAGATTGCACCCTATGGGTGCACTCCGACGACGGGTCTCCATTTTTGGAGACCAAGAGACCGACGCCACGGGCATGGGGCCAAAAAGGAGCCCCAAACCCGTCTCCTCGCGCCCCCATCTCGGGGACGCAGAGATGTCCTCGAAGCACTCGGGCATTCAGTTCTGAGCCACCGAACAGTAAGGACCTAGTTGTGACGTCATTACGTTGTTTGTTGAATAAAAGAAGTTGTTGCGGAATTTGTGAAGTTTCCTTTGGACGATCCACAATGAGTGATCATCGTGAAGATAACCTCTGTGACGTCAGCTATGCTGACGTCACACTTTTTAAAAACACCAAGGAGGTTCTTCCTCCGTCATCAGAAGTGGGATTGCAGGAAGCTCCTACCCAAACCACTTCCTTATCAGATCGTTCACCACCTGATCAACTAGAACCAACTATCACACGGCAGCGCGAGCCCGGGTTGGTTACCAATGCACCATTAGAACCTGTGTTCCAATCAAGACCGCAAATGTATCCTCACTATGGAATGCAGATGGCCGGTATACCACCACAATTTATGATGCAAATGATGGAGATGATGCAGAAAATGTCGGAGAACTTATGTGCTCCACCAACCGGAGCAAAAATAAGAATTAAGGATGTGTACCTGCCATCATTTGATCCAGATACTCACATCGGTGTACGAGAATGGTGCCAGCATATCGATCAAGCGATCGAAGCGTACAAACTGGACGATTTCGATATCCGTATGAAAGTCTGCAGCCTGTTGAAGGGGCGTGCAAAAATGTGGATCGATGATTGGATGGTCACAACTACTACGTGGGAAGAGTTGAAGAAAAACCTCATTACTACGTTCGAACCTGAATATAGATATTCCCGGGACATCATCATGTTCAGAGAACATCTTTATGACTCAACTAAAGACATCGCAGAGTTCTTATCACGAGCTTGGATCTTGTGGAGAAGAGTTACCAAAGATAAACTGGAGGACGAACACGCTGTGGAAGCAGTAATAGGATGCGTTAATGATGAGCGCTTACGTATGGAACTATTGAATGCCAGGGCAACCACTGTCCCTGAGCTGATCTCGGTATCCGTATCCGTACGAAAGAAGCGTACTCACCCAAGCTCCAGTTCCACAACACAAAACAAACGCCCCCGTTTTTCGGAAAGTGCACCATCTACATCTAGCTGCGGTATATGCAAAAGGACAAACCATGCTACCGATGATTGCAAATTCAAATCTTTGCAGTCTAAACCTGAAGCTAGCAACAAAGATTCAATCACCTCAAACACTCCCGTTTGTACCTATTGCAAAAAACCGGGCCACACTTATGAAACTTGCTTCATACGTGAACGTTCGTTAACTTCAAACATGAACTAGCAAGCAGTACGTTGGTAAGAGTTCTTCTATTTTCATTAACATGGACTATTTTCAATAACGTGAATACCCAAAGACACGATCAACACTGGCGACCATGAAATCAGACTAAAGAAGATCATACCGTCTCAACCCAATGAAACGTTAGAAGGTTCGCAATATGATTCAAGAACTTCTGAAACATAATGTAATTCGTGAGAGCAAATCTCCTTACTCAAGCTCGCGAAAAATAGAGACTCGCATCAAAGCTCCAATATCCAAAACTATCGAGCAGGCCAGGCAGTTCAATGGCCTGGTTACCTTAGGAAATGCATTCCTGGCTTTTCTCGTGTGCTACTTTTGTACGAATCGACAAGAAGCAGTTTGGACATGGACAGACAAGCAAGAAAAAGCACGTAACACAATCATCGAATGCTTAACATCCAAACCAGTTTCTTCCAAGAAGAAGCACCCACATTACTGTACACGGATTCAAGGTTGCACATGACCAGCTGCGCCCTGCCCCTCAACCTGGAGATCAGTTGACCGTATCGGCCGAAAATGAATCACCTACTCGCCGAGATCCAACAAAACGAGCCTATACCATCGACGCGACCCACCAGAATAATCGTAAGGGGTAAGTAACTAAATTCAATCATTTTAAATAGCCTAACAAGTGTAGTAGCAAATCTCCGAGACCCTCCGAGACCCTCCGAGACCCTCCGAGATCTTCCGAGACCCTCCGAGACCCTCCGAGACCCTACGAGATTCTCCGAGACCCTCCGAGACCCTACGAGATTCTCCGAGACCCTCCGAGACCCTACGAGATTCTACGAGACCCTACGAGACCCTACGAGACCCTACGAGATTCTACGAGACCCTCCGAAAACCCTCCTAGACCCTCCGAGAACCCTCCTAGACCCCTCCTAGACCCTCCGAGAAACCTCCATAGATTTTCATAACAGCTGCCTGTTATTACATAACTACTTAATATAAAGCAACGCAAGTTGCTCTCAGATATCCAACTCAGAGGAAGTTCTTTCTATTCTTACAGATATCACGCAGAGAATCAACGAGGCTGGTGCAGAGCGCGCACCGCCTGTCAGAATGGCCGTGTCGGCGCAATCACAATATTTAATCACTTAAATAATTAACATTCATAATTTGATGGTTCTAAAATCAGTAGATTAATTACTTTACAGTTTATTACGATGTCAAATTAACGTTAAACAGCAAATCACTATCTTTGTTATTGTAATATTTGCACGAGAGTGGGGGCGATGACTATAAATACGACCGCACCACCGGCACTCGGGCATTCAGTTCTGAGCCACCGAACAGTAAGGACCTAGTTGTGACGTCATTACGTTGTTTGTTGAATAAAAGAAGTTGTTGCGGAATTTGTGAATCAGTCGGAATAGTTAAGAAATATTGGAGTCCGTCCGTTATGTATTCGATTTCAGTATAATATATTGGCTGTTACCTGTTGTGAAGAATAAAATTATTATATGGATCTGTCCAAGTTGCAGTTTTATTGAAATGATATAACATTAAAGAATTTACAGGGGAAATTAAACTATTTAATATAAGTACATTACCACATTGAGGAGTGAGGAGTAAGTGTGTAGAATATTAGTGAGTGTGGGTGTGTGTTATGTGGGTAGGTGTGTGATGTGTATGTGTGTTGGTATACATGTACAGTAGGTGTAGAGGAGTTGCTGTGTTTCTTACTTCAAAAATAAAGCAATTTTTCAGTTTCACTATAGTTTAATCGAAGCAGCCACTCTCGTATTACAACCCTACATTTATTATTTGTAAGTGCATAAATATTATTCAAACGGTTTGCTACATTGTATAAAATATTACTTGCAATATAATACTGTTGCCTAGCATGTACCGTTCTGTGAGGCATCCCTGAGCAAACTCTTGCTTTATCCCGCTTTGCAATTGGGATATATGCAATGCTTTTATGCTTACGGAGTATTGCTGATGAAATAAATAGCTGTCTAACAGTTAAGACAGAGCACTCTCTATACAAAAGTTCAGTGCTGCATCTTCGTGGTCGTCCAAGCATGACCTTCAATATAGCTCTTTGTGCACGTTCCAGGGGAAGTAGGATAGTCTTGCCAATCCCTCCATGCGCCCATTGACTGAAAATTGAATCAGTTTGAGTCGAACACTACTAATTATAATATTATTGTTATTAATTGCACCTTATTCAGATTTTTGAAGTGAAACTTCTTTACGCACGCTTAACTTTGAGAGTAAGCTGGCGAACGCGTGACGTAAGCGTTACGAAAAGTGATCGGGCAAGGCGAACGGAAGTTAAGTAGGGGATATAAGCACAGAGGCGCCCGTGGCGCGAGCTTGGTACTACAAGGTCCACAACGAGTTTTTTTTTTTTTTGTCAATAAAAATAGAAGATCTATGCAAAAATATTCATTTATCAATGAAACCATGAAATAAATTTATATATTTATAGAAAATTAATATATGTATATGTGTATACGTCATGTATACAGTATGTTAAGAAAACCCTGTCGGACCCGTGAAGGTGTTGTTAGGTATCGATAACTGATTCTACTAATGCATACAAAACCGGGCGAAACTTAAAAAAAAATCCCCCTAAAAAAATAAATACTATTTCGCAAAAAGAGGTAACTTAATAAATGTGCGCTATGCACACCTATGCCCCAATTCGCGGGCGGCGGCGGCAGGGCACGCGCGGCACGTAGTCGCATCGCTATTCGCCCATAAAATACCGGTGTTGTCACTTTTTAAAAATTATCAAATTTCGGGGAAGTTGAAATTAATTCGCGGGAAAAAAAGATTATTTCAAAATTCATTTGTATTGGTACTATGATGATTTTTATTATATCTATCATCATCATCATCATTCTTTTATCGTCCCACTACTGGGCACAGGTCTCCTCTCATACAGAGAAGGATTGAGGGTAATCACCACGCTTGCTCAATACGGTTGGCGATTTCAGACTTAAAGTCCAGGTTTCCTCAAGATGTTTTCCTTCACTTTCAGTCATTGGTGTCCAAGATATACTTAGAAAGAACATATAACTTTAGAAAAGTTACATTGGTACTTGCCTGACCTGGAATCGAACCCGGGCACTCATACTTGAGAGGCTGGTGTTTTAACCACTAGGCCACCACGACAGAGATTATATCACACATAGGTAGATACATACATACATAGATTATATCTATACTAATATATAAAGCTGAATAGTTTCTTTCTTTGTTCGAACGCGCTACATTTATCAAACGTATTATACAGTATGTTACGAAAACCCTGTCCGACCCGTGAAGGTGTTGTTAGGTATCGATAACTGATTCTACTAATGCATACAAAACCGGGCTTTACTTAAAAAAAAAATCCCCCTAAAAAAAATAAATATTATTTCACAAAAGGAGGTAACTTATTAAATGTGCGTTGACCACCCTTCGCCTGCCGACCGCGGGGGGCGGGCGGCAGGACACGCGGCACGTGGTCGCATCGCTATTCGCTCAAAATAATACCGGTGTTGTCACTTTTTAAAAATTACCAAATTTCGGGGAAATTGGAATTAATTCGTTGGAAAAAAAGATTATTTCAAAATTCATTTGTATTGGTACTATGATGAATACGTAAAATTTTATATTATATTTGGTCATGTGTTTACCTAACCTCTATTATCCTTATGGGTCGGACAGGGTTTTCGTAACATACTGTAGAGTAGTGGATTAGCTATATGCTTCAAATTTACTGATATCGATAGTAATATTGTGTTACAAATACTGCATCCACCCACTTAGCATATCGCTCAATCTCGCTTGATCAAGCATACTTACGTTTCAGATATCCGAAGCGCTCACAGTTGATGTTCTAATTAATTACAATTTACATCTAACGAACATCTGCTTTGATCAATGATATACGAGTATCATGTCGGAGCCGGAAAAACATCTAACGTTTGGGCTCGATAATGTTTTCTTAAAGAGGATTTCGAATATTGATTTGTCTTTTATGACGAAGACTACGTACCATTTTATTGCTTAATGATTAGTGTCCAATTGTACTGAATCGTGTATAGATTGTGAAAGTTGTCGGCTTAATTAAAATAAACCAATAACAAGCTCTTTTGATGTAATCCATTTATTATGTTCATAGGTAGTGGTGGCCTAGTGGTTAACACCAGCCTCTCAAGTATGAGTATGCGGGTTCGATTTCAGGTCAGGCAAGTACCAATGTAACTTTTCTAAGTTATTCCGGCATGATGTCTGGTGAAGCCGTATGGAGGACGGGTCTGAGCAGTTGTGTTGCGATGTGCGCCGGGTTAACAACAATAGGCGCATCGTGCGCCTAATGTTGTTTTGTTGGGAGTTTGGTCGTGGAGGGTCTTCAGATTAATCTCCCTTTGGCGCAGCATCGTTGGTCGTGTTGTTGGGTTTAACTTTGTTACACTACTATTCACTAAGTTTTTAAGTGAATAGATCGCATCACGGTTTACTATCAGGCGGGATTGCGGTCAAGCGCTAGTTTATAAATATATATAAAAAAAAATGTACTTACTAAGTATATCTTAGATACCAATAACTGAACAAAAAGTGAAGGAAAACAACTTGAGGAAACCTGGACTTTAAATCTGAAATCGCCAACCCGCATTGAGTAAGCGTGGTGATTACGCTCAATCCTTCTCTATATGAGAGGAGACCTGTGCCCAGCAGTGGGACGATATAAAAGGTTCATGATGAATTATTATGTACTAGCTGTTGCCCCCGATTTTATCTAGATCCAGGAAAAAATAGTGTCTTGTCCTGTCCTCAAAGCCGTTAAGCCGTTTTAGCATGACAGAGTTACTTACTTACAGAGTTAGTTGAAAGTATGGATTATTGAAAGTTAGTGACCCACTTTTGTTCCATGGATGGGTGAATATCTTAACATAAGCTGTTACGAATACACCTTGTGTCGATGACATAATGTTACAATGTTACTCCTCCCAGAACCATGCCTCGGCAAGCAGGTTAAGCCGTGGATCGGGACTCTCATTCATGAATCTCAGATTGTCTTTACGGGTCTTCAGAAGCCCTAAAGTCTGACAACCAGACTTACCAAGAGGTTTCGTATTACTCGAACCAGTAACTGGGTTTTGGAGTTCGGTTAAGCAGATTACCTCTTTCATAACTAGAAATTACTCCTGTATAGTGAGTGTGTTAGCAAAAATTTAAACTCACATATACAAATATAGTCGTGATGGCCTAGTAGTTAAAACACCAGCCTCTCAAGTATGAGTGTGCGGGTTCGATTTCAGGTCAGACAAGTACCAATGTAACTTTTCTAAGTTATATGTACTTACTAAGTATATCTTAGATACCAATAACTGAATAAAAGGTGAAGGAAAACAACTTGAGGAAACCTAGATTTTAAATCTGAAATCGCCAACCCGCATTGAGTAAGCGTGGTGATTACGCTCAATCCTTCTCTATATGAGAGGAGACCCGTGCCCAGCAGTGGGCTGATAAAATGTTGGTGACATAAATATTTGTTCCTTGTGGGAATCGAGGCCGTGAGACGCAGCGTAGTAAGACTTCCACTGATGGACATCAAAATCTCACCCAAAAATCACTCCATACAAATAATGGTATTCTATTTCTTGCAGCATGGTTTACTGATCCATTAGGCTTTCAAAAACTCAAGTGTCTTTATGTTTTTCTAGAGATGTAACGGATTGTAGTTTGGCCGGATACCGGATACCGGATATCCGGCCGACCATGTGGCCGGATAGCCGGATATCCGGCCACCGGTTATCCGGCGAAACTTAGTCGTTTGCGCAGGTGGCGATAACCTGTGAGCTGGATTTTTATCTCAAGTCTTCTTATTCTGGGTGGGCAGCTAACGCCAAACAATACCCAAATTTAACACAGTTTGCTCAAATCTACCTTTCTGCACCTTGCAGCAGTGTCTATAGCGAAAGACTTTTTTTCTGAAGCTGGCCATATTTATGAAGAGAAACGCTACCGCCTGCTACCTCCCAATGCAGAGAAATCAGTTCATTCACCATAATTTACCCTTAGTGCAGTATGAGTACTAATTCATTCATTTTTTTTTTGTATTACATTAATTTACTATAGTGCGATTAAAAATATAAAACTTAAACTAATTATATTAAAGTGATACTAACTAAATAAAGCAAATAATTACTCAAAAATATGTTTCATTTATCCAGTTTGTTCTATTTATTCGGCCGGATAGACATCCGGCTAAATATTAGCTATCCGGTATTCGGCCGGATAGTATTAGGACGGCCGGATAGGCCGGATACCGGATAGTTACCGGATATCCGTTGCATCTCTAGTTTTTACAGGTATACTGAATATTAGAAACAAGAACTTTTTATACAATAGCAAAGGAAACCAATAATACAGCTGCGACGTGGGAGGCTAGTCGACCCTTGAATAGAAGCATATTCATATTTTATCAATTCAGGCGTGCATTGGGATTGATAACAATACACTCGGCTTGAGCTGGAATCCTTTGACGACAGTCTGTTGACAGATTACGTGCATCATATAAATGTCGTAATATTTGCATGCACGAGGGAGCAATTACGTATTTTCTTTCATCTTATCCTTTTATAAGGATTTGCAATATAACTTTATTTACTAAAGGCAAAGGGCGGGCGTTTTGGGGACTGTCTTATGTAATATTGACATTCAAAGAGTGCTGATTCTCAGTCTAATTTGAGAAAATGACTTTTGATTTTAATTTTAACGTTCTATTTTTAGGGAACCCTACCTTTAAGGGGACCTCCCCTTGGAGGTATGTTGATAACAGCGAGTTAGATAGGCTTATGCTCTCGTTCTCTGAGTAAATTCACCAGAAATAAAGTCTTTGGAATAGTGATCCTAGCATATACCTGTTTATTCACGATGTTTTCCTGTGATTTTTTAAGAGCCATTGTGGTGAAATTATTTTTTTCTTCATTCATTTCAGCCGAAAGACGTCCACTGCTGGACATAGGCCTCCCCCAAGGTTCTCCATGATGACCGGTCCTGCGCCTCCCGCATCCAGCGGTTTCCCGCGACCTTCACCAGGTCGTCGGTCCACCTTGTCGGGGGCCTACCCACGCTACGTCTTCCGGTGCGTGGTCGCCACTCGAGAACCCGTCGGCCCCATCGGGCATCGGTCCTACGGGCAATGTGTACAGCCCACTGCCACTTTAGTGTTGCAATTCTTCGGGCTATGTCGGTTACTCTAGTTCTTCTGCGGATCTCCTCATTCCTGATTCGATCGCGCAGTGAAACCCCAAGCATAGCCCTCTCCATTGCCCTTTGAGTGACTTTGAGCCTTCTTATAAGGTCCATTGTTAGCGACCACGTCTCAATTCCATAAGTCATCACTGGCAACACACACTGGTCGAAGAATTTTGTCTTGAGACACTGCGGTATTTCGGACGAGAAGATTCTACGTAGCTTCGCGAAAGCAGCCGGTGAAATTATTGTCACAAAGAAAAGCGATTTCTTGGTTTCGATCACACGACAGCTGCCACTGAGTTATCACTTTTCGCTAGTCTGACTATTTTTTCATATTCAAACCAACCTAATTTTCACATTTATTTTTACTCCGCAGAACTTCAAACTAGTGACATAATTATATTCTGAGGATCTGGCCTCCTCGTTTACTTTTGTTGGACACTGTTTTTTACATTTGATGAACAACCTTTGATGATGGTTGTGGCCTTCATCAGACAAACAATGGGAAACGCTTGCCCACTCCATCGACTCAAATTTCGTCGATTAAGTAAAAAATTCAACGATTAAAATAACAACACAATTTAACGATTATTGACTGCACGGTTAGCAGTGGTCATGCTATTGACTGCTGCACTGCGTGTCACGGGTTCGATTCCCGCACGGAACAAATATTTGTATGACCTACAAGTAGTTGTTTCGGGCCTGGGTGTTTTTGTATGTGAGTTTATATGTTTGTAAACGCACCCACGATATAGGAGAAAATTCTAGCGTAGGGAAACGTTTTAAAAAAAAATCAAAGTCAAAAATCAAAGGTTATTGTTTACCATTAGTTAACTGCCTAAGCCAGTGGAGTATACTCATGACGCGTGTAGATGACATGCAATATTTCTAAGAAATATGTATGTAATAAAGGGTATATGTAACCTAAAAAGGACTCAATAATACACAGGGCCCAGGCCAAACAGTCCCTAGGGCGACAGATGTTACAAAAACCGTTCCTTTTTACCTACAAAAAATATTCCTGTAGAAATACTAAGTTTTTATCCAACGTAGAAAGAGCAAGCAATCAGCATAATGCCAGCATTAGTAGGGAATCGCGTGTGTCTGACCAAATGTGAACATTGACCCAATTTCTCTTAGAAGTATTATTATAGGAGTTTATTTTTTGTTTGTATATCGTCTTGCAGGGTTGGTGAATCTTTTTTATTAATACTGGGTCGAGATAAATTAGGTTATTCAAATATATAAGATTTACTGTCATTTGGCAGTCGTTACGGGTTCAAACTCCCAGTTACTGGGTTGTGGCGGTCAAATAGGTAGTCGCTCCATGTCATCAACCTATTTATTATCCCACTGCTGGGCACAGGTCTCCTCTAATACAGAGAAGGATTCCCAGGTTTCCTCAAGATGTTTTCCTTCAACATGTAATTAGTCATTGGTGTCCAAGATATACTTAGAAAGTACATATAACTTAGAATAGTTACATTGGTACTCGCCTGACCTGGAATCGAACCTGCACCCTCATACTTGAGAAGCTGGTGTTTTTAACACTAGGCCACCACGTCCCGCTCCATATAAAGTACTGAGGCTAAAAGAGTGATAATACATAGATATAATGATCCAGATACAAATGCTCATCATAATCCACGATTCCATATAGGAATAGTAACAATGACTGCTGCGCTGCATGTCGCTTGTTCGATTCCCGCACGGAACAACTATTTGTAAGTAGTTGTTCCGGGTCTGGCTGCTTATGTGTGTCAGTTTATATGTTTGTAAACGCACCCACGGTACTAAAATTCTTAGTGTTATGGAATTATTTGGAGATGAAAGGGCTCGTAGTGATTAGCAACTTTTAATGTGGGACCCAATTTTTTGATTTTTTTACCTATTGAGAAAGTCACGATTGCAGTTTGCAATAATTGAAGTTGAAAACTCTAATTAAAATAATTGAAAGCATTTGGCTCGTTGATTTATTTTAAGTAGTAATTAATTTTAATTACGATGGGTTTACGAGGTAATTAATAAAATGACAGTTCGGCCGAACTGAAAATACGTTCTTGACCACCTGTCAGTTTCATACAAATGAATATAGTTCACTTAAAACAAGTATAAAAATCATCCTTATTTCAATAACAGTAAAGTTGATTTTAGCGATACAAGTGCTATTGAAAAAAATAATTAAAGTTATTTTCCCAATACCTCATCTTTGTTTACATTTTGGGCTAATATGCCTAAAATGTAAATAAAGAAAGGAAAGAAAATGCAGGTTACGTGTTTTGCGATTTCAGTCTTTATTAGTTACTAGAATTGGGTTGTACCCTAAAAATAATTTAATATCCATCAAATAGCTTCATAAAAAATATTAAACACGTATTTTTTTATTTTTTCTTTCTTGAAATGTCGCATGATAATTAGGCCCCACTCCGTAACTTTAATACGCTATATCTCAGTAGTTTTTGGTAATTTTGACAAAATAAAAAATACGGGGCTTAATTTTTTTTATTATCTATAAGACGGACTAATTATTTTTTTGATTTTCATACCTTGGATACATCCCAATTATCGCACTAAGTATTAGGAATACATTTTCTCAACAACCGATCTGTAAATAATTACATTAACATAAAAACTCTAAAAATACTGAACAAATTTTTGAAGCATAAACTTCGGGATGGGTAAAATATATTAAACTCGCATCAGGACACGTGACACTGGTCGAAAATTCGTAAGACGGAGGTAGAGTCGACCACCAGCGCGGCGTAATATCTCCCTCTCTTTCTACAGCGCGGCGAATATGAATGCTTCCTCCTGCTGTTTCATTTAAGTGGCGCAAAATAGATGGCGACTGCGAGCTGAACCGTCTGTAAAATAATACAATTCGTCTAAATAAAGTGATTCGTGCAAAATTATTCCCTAATCGTCCAAAAATGTTAAGAAATGCACAATGTTAGGAATATTCAAGTTTTCATTTCTGCATCTCGGACTTTACGTCGATGTATTTTTTTCCCTGTTATTATTCACTACATCTAGATCATTGATGTTTGCAAAATAAAGTCTTATATTCTGCCAAAGGTTGGGCATCCCTAACTTGAGTGAATGAGACTATAATCTCTGTAAGGTATGTAATAGGCAATCAGATTTGATAGAGGAAATGTATGAGTCTTGTTAGATTTAAGTATTAAGGAAAACTGTGTTTGGATGCAAATATCGTGGTATTTTGTACTCGTATTGTGGGGTAAGTTGAAAAAGACGGTCGCTGTTGAAAAAGATAATTTTGCTAACAAACATTTGTGGTTTGTTGTTTATCGACGATAGATTTGCGATTGTATTGAGGCCTCACGTGTTTTCGGAAGGTTCCATATTGACGCTTTACATTTCTTCTTCAACCAATTAAAGCTTATTCAAGTAATTTCTTTATAAAGCCGTTTTTTTTTTCATTTTTATAATAATGTGTTTATTCTAAAACACACAACATTGACATTAATAATGACCAAAAAAAAATTATAAAAACTATACGAACCAAATTTTTAGGAATTTTGCTAGATGAACACAAGACATGGAAAACGCACATGGAGATTATGATAAAAAAGATTCATCAATTCTGTTATGTTCTACACAAATTAAACAAGGTTGCAAATCGTAATACTGTTCTTATTGCATATCATGGATATGTCTCCACAGCTCTTCGTTACGGCATAATGTTTTGGAGCAACTCTGCCAACAGAGAAACAGCATTTTTAAAACCCAAAAACAATGACTTTGAGCCCTATGCATGTTAGAAACCACCGACAGCTGCAAACCATGTTTTCTTAGTTTAAAAGTACTTACGCTTCCATCCATCTATATTTATAAAACTTCAATTTTTGTTAAGAAGAATGTGTCTATGTCTGAAACACTTAATACTAGACGTCACCAAAGCACACTAAAGACAAAAAAACACAACCCTGCACTTTTTTCAAAGAGTTGTCTCGGCATGGGTCCAAAAAATTTTAATAAACTACCAAAAACTTTAAAAAGTATGACTAACATAAATATGTTTTAAATCACAACTAATGAAATTAGTGCTTGACAAAGCTTACTATTCCATCAATGAGTTTTTAGATGATAAGAGTATAAAATAAAGAAATGTTCAATTGTTAATTTAAATTACCAATATTGTTCTTAAATAATTTGTTTTTTTTTTATAATTATAAACTAGCGCTTGACCGCAATCTCGCCTGATGGTAAGCAGTGATGCGATCGTTGATGGTAAAGCGCGCTAGTTTATTAAGAGCCTATTCACTCAGAAAAACTGAGCGAATAGGAAGGAAGACGGCAGTTGAGCGAGGTGATGCAATGTTAAACTCAACAAATAGGGTATTGCGTAATATACTATAAGTAGACATGGTTACATTTTTTTTTTTAAATATTGCTCATCTCTAGGAATTTCTCCTGTATCATGGGTTCGTTTACAAACATATAAATTCACATACACAAGAATTTCCAGACCCGGAACAACTACTTGTAGCTCATACAAATATTTGTTTCGTGCGGGAATCGAACCCGCAACACGCAGCGTAGCAGTCAATAGCTTAACCACTGCGCTAACCGCGCAGTCTTCTCATTCAGTCAGTCACTTCATTTTGACAGTTACACAAGATTCATTGCCTTATTTACAATGTTGAGCAGATACTTCTTCGAATTATATGGAGCATTGGATTAGCAAAATGCTTCAAAATTATTTAAACTGAGAGTAATGCTTCTAATGTTGTACAAAGCACAGGTCCGTTCGTGTGTGGAGTACTGCAGCCACATTTGGTCTGGTGCTGCTAAGTGTCACCTGGCCACTTTGAATTCAGTGGAGAGGCGTGCGAAGAGGCTGATTGGTGATCCTGTTTTAATTCGAGATGGTCTCCAAAGCCTAGAGCACAGGCGTTGAGTAGACAGCCTTTCGGTGTTCTATAGGATGCATTTTGGGGAGTGTGCGAGGGAATTGCATGATTTAATTCCCCCATCTCCGTTCCACCATCGGAAAACTCGTCGTACGGAGAGTTTCCACCCTTACGTTGTTAACACCTCTACGATCCGGACGAAGCGTTTCGCCTCCTCCTTTATACCGCGTACATCGAGGGACTGGAACAATTTGCCAGCGGCGGTGTTTCCGTCGGACTACAATTTGAGTGTCTTCAAGGCTAGAGTGAATAGGCTCTTAATAAAATAGTGGGCTTTACCAGCAACGATTGCGTCACTGCTTACCATCAGGCTGGATTGCAGTCAAGCGCTAGTTTATAATTTATAAAAACAAAAAAAAAAAGTATTATTATGTTACCGAATAGGAGTACTGGTGATGGCCAAGGGAATATGCTGGATACGAAAACCACAAAAGTGGTTAATTTGCCAATGTTTGAGGGACGCTTACGTCCAGTAGAAATGACGACAGAGATGAACTTTGAAAGTTCTTTTTTCAACTCAAAGGCTACTAAATACGGGCTATTTAGACATGACGATGCATTCCACTAGTTTCTACGATAAATCCTTTTCTGTACAAGCAGTTCGGCTATGGAATGACTTGCCTGTGTCCGTAAGGCGTGCTCAAACTCTGTTCACTTTTAAAACTATGATAAGAAAGCACTTCCTCTCTCTTTAAACATGTCATTATATTTTATCTGCTCTTGTATAATTTTTATTAATTAGATGTATATATTTAGTTAAACTAGTATGATATATTTAACGAACATATTTATTGTATACTCTATGTAAATAGTACACTATAGACTACCTACACTATTTCTCTCTCCTTTCCCTTAGCATTCCATCCAAAGGTTGTCTGCAAAAGATCGGTCTTAGCGATAAGACCGCCCATTGTGTCACCCTTTGTAAAATGTTTATATTTATGTTCTGTAATCTATATGGTGTACATAATAAAGAGTATTATATTCTATTTGCCCAGATTTACCTTTCGCATTTCCGGATTTGTCCATTCCGACATTGTTGTTACATATGTACCATTTAATCCAGCTCAGAGGATTAAACTTTACATTTTACAGCTCCACGTTAATTTTATATAAAGGTTTGCCATCTAATCTTTGTGTAAAACAACATGTGTTGTGAATTACGTGTACTTTGTATGTTTACCATTGTTTTTTGTTACTTCATTTTAGTTTCATTGCAATGATGTTTGCAGTAGTATCAACTCCCTATTAGATCTAAACTGGATTAGAGAAATATCATTGCCCAGTACAGTGGTACTGTTGTGGTTTCATATTCACTCGATATACAATATGTAAAGAAAACCCCGTCCGACCAAAACGGATAATAAATGTTAGGTATACACATGACCAAATAAAATATGAAATTTTACATAATCATCATAGTGACAATAATAATTTATTTTTGAAATAATCTTTTTTTTCCGCGAATTAATTCCAACTTTCCCAAAATTTGGTATTTTAAAAAAAAGTGACAACACCATTTGTGACGGAGCGAATAGCGATGCGACCACGTGCCGCGTGCCCTGCCCCCCTACACCCGCGCATGTACCCCTAACGTGTTGCCTACCCCACATGCATTAAGTTACCTCGATTTTTTGAAATAATATTTATTTTTTCAGGGGGAATATTTTTTTAAGTTTAGCCCGGCTTTTTTGACATTATTAGAATAGTTAACGATACCTAACAATACCTTCACGGATCGGACAGGGTTTTCTTTATATATTGTACAGACTGTGAAATAGGCGGACGCCAGGTATATTGAAATTGAAATACGGAGACAAACCGCGAGCAAGCAATAATGAAGAGTTTGGACTTCCAGGAGGCTTAAGACGATGTACTCCTGGAATGCTGGAGTGGATGGAGGCCTCCTCCTGGTCCACTTAGCGCTACAGACTTGTCGATAAGCTCACCGGCCGGTGGCGGTTTGGATTGCGGTTACTTGATGTTCAAACCAGGGTTACGGAAAGAGAACCACATTATATTGACTGGTGAATGGAAAAAACCTGCGCTCCGTTCGTTCTCCATTCCTTAATGAGAAAGAAAGAAAGAAGAAAGAAAGAAAGAAAATACATTTATTCAGCACAGACTTAAAGACACACAATACATCTAGCATAAACATACATCAGGTAGCAACAAAATAATAAAAAAAAAAACAAATAAAAAAGTAAAATAAAAAACCAAACAATATCTAAGTAAAAAATCCCTGTTTAAAAATAGCAGCAAAGTGTGCCTCGTGGCTGCACCAAAAAGGTCCAGTTCGGCAAAAATGCCAGACAACTAGTGCCTGAAGCTGGTTTTCAACTGAACTTGATGTGAAGTGAGGTGACGGATGTAAATCAGCTTTATACAAACTGCATAACGCGTGTATGCATACTTAAATAAAAATAAAAGCGTGTTAGATAAAATGAAATGATTACGAGTATGTACAAAAATAGTGTGAGATTGACTTATATTGCTAAAAACTAATAATAAAAAATAAAGTAAGAAAAGAAATTAATGCTGATTTGTTACTCCGCCAGGCAATGAAGTTGAAGGGAAAAATCGCGGGAATATTTGAATATGCTTGCTAATTGATGTACATATTTAATTGTTGTGTGCATTAACAGGTACCTATAGATTAAGTGTACCTAGACCTGTACTATAAGTACCTGGTACCAGTGCCTGGACTGTGAGTACAGTGTAAATATATAAATTATGACTGTTCTTATAGTACAGTCATATTTGGTCGAGCAAAGAGATACTCGGTACACCTCAGTCAAACACATCGAAGAAACAAGGGATGATGTTCCGTGTCATAAGATATTATGGATCATTTGACTTCAAAATATGTTACCTAATATTAGCAAAAGCACGTCATAATGGTAATCTCTATTTTACTGGCATTTGATAGTTTAATGTCACAGGAATTGGCCTTTTGTAATATCAACTCCTCATCTTAGCGTTAATCCCAGTTGTATCCGAAGTTTCTCAACTTTGGAGTCTAGGGTCCACTTTACCAGTCTAACTGCTCATTTTGGGTAAACTTCGATATTTTCCATAAAGCGACTGCCGTCTGACCTCCACAACCCGAAGGCGATATCGAAGCATTGCATTTAGACCAATTGTAGGACTTTTGTGGGCTCCAACAACCCGTAACGACTGTTCTCACTGACTTGTGACTGACCATTAGATGTTCGTATGGCAACCGGGACCAACGGCTTAACGTGTTTTCCGAGGCACGATCAGACCAGTGCAAATATTCATATTCATGCATACAAATATTTGCACTGCGCGGGGATCGAACCCGCGCCTCCTTGAGCAGCGGCCCAGTTCGCTGCCGCTACGCCACGGAGGCTGTCCTTGTAATATCAACTACAATACGATTTTAGCGAACTAAAAGTTTTCTTGCACTGTTTTTTTTTTTTTACTGTAAGTTTTTAACTGTATAAAAAACAAGACACAAGTACATTACATAACACAATCAGCGTGCAATGTTCCCACTCCTAAGACACAGGCCTTCTATCGGTGAGAAGGAGTGGGCACTAATCGACCAAGCGGGCCCAGTGCGGGTAGATGTCACACGTATTCCAAGTTTTTACTCCGGTTTCCTCACGCTGTTTCCCTTCACCGTTTTGAGAGCATTTGTGATGATTTTATTTGTGTTCCGGCATGATGTCTGGTGAAGCCGTACGGAGGACGGGTTTTAGCAGTTGTGTTGCGATGTGTTCCGGGTACGATGCGCCTAATGTTGTTCTGTTGGGAGTATGGTCGTGGAGGGTCTTCAGATCAATCTCCCTTTGGCGCTGCATCGTTGGTCGTGTTGTTGGGTTTAACATTGCATCACCTCGCTCAACTGCCGTCTTCCTTCCTATTCACTCAGTTTTTCTGAGTGAAAATGCTTTTAATAAACTAGCGCGCTTTACCATCAAAGATCGCATCATTGCTTACCATCAGGCGGGATTGCGGCCAAGCGCTAGTTTATAATGATTAAACAAAAAACTAATTTACACTAAGTAATAAGCCTGATGGGTTCGACGGTAGTATTTGTGAGCTATTATCATATTTGTGACAAATTATATTTAAAAATACAAGCATAAAAATACCGCACATTTACCACACACCCATAAACCGTAAACATATAAAACAATGTCCCAATTTTGGGCCACTCGGCGATAACCTCACCCATCCTGTTTGACAAATACGTTCACACCGCACATTACAATGTTATAGCGTACACCCCTGTATGTATAGAACTGCTCTTAACCACACTTCGATGAGTGCAATTTGTATCTTTCTACTTTTTGCAGAACAGAACTGTAAGTGCCTGAAATTATATTGGCTTATGGTAGGTTAAAAAATGTACCTACACTCACAATCAGTGCAATAAGTTTTAAAACGCCTAATTCGCTCTCTAGTTGATATTACAAAAGCAAGTAAAAATCCCAATTTCCTTGATTTTAAACGTTCAAAATCTAGTTGTAATCGCACTATTTTTGACAAATTGAGGCCGAGCTTAGCATATAAACGTTCTTAAAAAAAACTTCTTAAAAAAAAAAAACAGCCGACATCCAAAAACCACTACAAAGTGAAAAATAATTAATTTCGGAAGTCTGTGTCAAAAACGAATATACAAAAAAACCAAAGACCGATTTCGAAATTAATTATTTTTCACTTTGTAGTTTGTAAAAAAAGTTTTTTAAGCTATTGCATAGCTTCTATCGCGGGCCTTGAGCGCGGGAACCGAATCCAGAAATTCCGTAACGAAAAAACCTCACGCTCCCCAATCCGACGGGCACGGAGGTGTGGCTTGAAGGCCGTACATCGTCTAATGTCGTTTCAGTTCGGCAGTCTTCGGCACGGTATGTTTGTGTGCGTGCGACTACATCTTTTGAAAACAATTTATAGATTTTCAAAAAGAGCATGCATATTGCAGGGCGCGAACTCAGTTCTACACACTTGCCATGTTACTGATAGTCGCGATGTGCTAAACTTGCGACTAATTTTTTCTCTGAAATAGGTCTTCTATAGAGATATGTCATAGACGTCATCGACGTTGTCATGGCTACCTTAAAAACTTTTCATATAATTAATTATTAAGTACTTTTATTCAAATTAATTTAGTAGTGTTTTATAAAATAGCTTTTTTTTTTTAACGGAAAAGCTAAGATGAATGTCACGCTAATTTTTCATTGGACTTTTAAATTATTTATAGTGTTGTTTACTAAATAAAAGCGCGTGATTTTATAGAGTAAAAAGTGCTCACGCGGCCGTTTTTTCAACTGTGATTGGCGATATCCGCCATTATTGTGAAATATTTTTTTTAAGAATTTCTATAATTTGTTACACGTGTTATTGGCAAAATTGTGGTATCTATCCACAGGGACCAGATCAAGAGTTGAAGTTGAAGTTTTTATTAAATAAAATATTACAGAAAGATGTCGGTGAACAATGTTAATACGAGTACATTTAAGTGTACGAGTTGTAATATTGTTATCTCCGAAACGAAACAACGAAAGTTTAATAAAAATATGCTCGTCGGCTTTTTCTGAGGAAGACATTGATGAGGCAAAAAAGTTATTGTTTGTTTCTACGAAGACAAGACAAAAACATGTATCGAGGCGTAAGAACAAAAAGCAGAAAGACCTAAAATATACGATTACGGTGTTTAAAATCACGGATCCCGAACAATCCCAGTTTTTGTGGCATATGACCTTCACAAATTGCCACCAGTTTGCTTTGACTACGTAGAACGTACGTAAAGAAGTTGATGAAGGATTTATTAATTCTACGGTCAGATGTTAACGCAATCAGAAGTGATTATGTTAATAAAGATGAGCTCGAAAATATTAAATTGATAACAAATAATTCGACACCGACGCCGTTCATCATCAACAACCTTTTTATCGTCCCACTGCTGGGCACAGATCTCCTCTCATACAGAGAAGGATTGAGCGTAATCACCACTCTTGCTCAATGCGGGTTGGCGATTTCAGACTTATAAAGCCCAGGTTTCCTCAAGATGTTTTCCTTCGCCTTTAGTCATTGGTGTCCAAGATATATTTAGAACGTACATATAACTTTAGAAAAGTTACATTGGTACTTGCCTGACCTGGAATCGAACCCGCGCACTCATACTTGAGAGGCTGGTGTTTTAACCACTAGGCCACCACGACAAAACAGTGGGGTATATTGAAAAAGAACCTCGGAGTATTTGAGTATATATTTATTTATTTAATAAAAGAAAAATTTGTTTCCTTATCGGTCACCACGCTCAAAAAGTGTAACTTGAATTAATATCAAAGAAAAAGAAATACTGCATAAATAAAATAAATAAATAATTATAATTGCATAAATTGATACAAAATGCTATGCAATAGCTTTACCGCGGCAGTCCGCGAGTGCCACACGTCTTTTTTTTATTTTACACTTTTTAGTTGTGAAATATGTGTATTATGTATTCCGTTGCATATGCTCAGACTGGAAGCTGACGCAAATATAGTTCGGAATCGACGTAATTTTGTCTACTTTAATTTTTACCCGCAATTTTGAAGAATTCCCTCGACTGCCTATGATCTTCATCATCAGATTTACATTATTTTAACCCAATGGGTGCAAAGTTCTTATCAATATAAATGAATAAAGACCAACCACAAAGTAGCTACTGTAAACCGTTGAGGACGACCCATGGGTCACAACCCATCTAGGTGTAAATTTCTTATCAATACAAATTAATCAAGCCCAAAGACAAGGGAGCTGCTGTAAATTGTTCCCCTTGATTTCTCTGGTCTTTCATCATCAAATCCTGATGTCCTTATCATAGGACCACCTTGGAAATATCTTCTTTCCAACAAAAAAGAATTATAATCAAAATCGGTTCATAAACGACGAAGTTCTCCGCGAACAACATAAAAAAAGCATATATACGGTCGAATTGAGTAACCTCCTCCTTTTTGAAGTCGGTTAAAAAAAGCTCCCAATACCCTAAAATCTTAGAGCTATTAGGCGCTTGGAATGCCTTTACGTCCCAGTTAACTCTTCAGCTCAATCACTCTGTGCTGACTAACAATTGACTAAAGTCGTGATAGTAGCAAATGTTTTCCTTATATTTTCTTTCCTTTGTAATATCTTAACGCTTTTGAGAGATTCCGCAGGTTAAACGCGCAGTTCAGCAGACTGACTCTTGAAAAACATTGTTACTGAAATAGCATCTAGGGGGTTAAATGTTCGTTTATAGACTTAAAAGATAATTGTTTGCAAGACACTGAAATAAAGTTAAATAATTGATGATATACCAGATCTTCAATGATACTTAGTTACTCACATTTAGACGTTTATGGCTCTATACATAACAGTCTTGAGCAATCGTTATAGTAACAAATATTTTCCTTGAGGACATTTTTAATCATGTACCTACCTAAACACTATTGGGTTTCAGGGAAAAATTTTACAATCTACTTTGCCCAAAATTTTACAACCTACTTTGCCTAAACGCTATTGGGTTTCAGGGCAAAATTTTACAATCTACTTTGCCCAAAATTTTACAACCTACTTTGCCTAAACGCTAGTGGGTTTCAGGGCAAAATTTTACAATCTACTTTGCCCAAAATTTTACAATCTACTTTGCCTAAACGCTATTGGGATTCAGGGCAAATTTTTACAATCTACTTTGCCCAAAATTTTACAATCTTCTTTGCCCAAAAATAAATATTACAAGCAGCCGCCCGCGAATTCGCCCGCGTAGTTATTTAAACACTCGCTACCCGTCCCGGCTTCGCACGGGTGCATGTATTATATATATAAATCTTCCTCTTGAATCAAATGAAATTTAAAAAATCGCATCAAAATCCGTTGCGTAGTTTTAAACATTTAAGCACACCTAGGGATATAGGGACCGAGAAATCGACTTTGTTTTATACTACATAGCGGTCCCCCGCAGCTCCGCCTTCGTTTATTCCCAAGTCAATTCACAGACACCGACACTAACATCGACGATGCAGTCATTATCCGCAGGTTTCATAGATTGTCTTTATGAGGATGTTAAAGTTGGTAATGATAAAAACATTTAAATGTAATTAATACAAAATTTTTACTTCTGCCAGTCCCAGAGTGCAACCCGTTGTTTTAGGATAGATAACTATGTAAAGCGATTATTGTAGAGCTTCTCTATAAACAACATTTGACGTTAAATTATTTTCAGGTAACCAAGTACATATACTGATGATCGGGAGCCCCGACCCGTGATAGGGCAAAGTAAAGTTGCCCTATCAAACATTATTTTCATAAATCAATTCCTACTAATTTGAATCTTTGTCCCTGGCATTTGTTTATCGTTAGTGCAAAAGGAATTTTTACTAGAAATTAAAGCCTTATGAAGGGCATAGGCAAATCAGTAGGAACGTTGGGAACGCATAACTCAGAGGTTCTCAAATTTTGTACGGCAAGGCGTTGCAAACGCTCGACACTTGACTCTCGTTCGGGTAAGTCAGAGGTCCTTACATTTTGTTCATGTATACGTTGGAAACGCTCCAGTCCAGTCGAGGCTTCTCAGATTTTGTTATTCAAGGCGTTGCGAACGTTCGACACTCGATTGTCGTATGCGTACCTGAGAGTTTCTCTGATTTTGTTCAGCAAGGCGTTGTGAAAGTTCTGGTGAAGATACTTCCATACCTATGACGTATTCTTGCTGCCCGTGCTTGAGAACTATGTTTAGAAAGTTGCGACCTGGCTCTCTTAGGCATTTTTAAATGTTTAAGAAAATTTTAATAGCATGTAATATTCTAGCTCTGAAAAGGACTGTTGTTTAGTCCTAGTACTCTTGTTTAGCCCTGAAAAGAACTGTTGGTTGGAACACCGCTGCGTAGGGATCCGACATCGCGTTTGAGCCGCGCGGGGACCGTACTCATAGATGAAAGTGATGAAATAATTTATTTTGAAAAGGATAAATAGCATGAGTAAAATAAATGCGTTTAAATGTAGTCCAATAAAAATTCAAGATTTTTAAATAAAAAAAATGGTTGTTGTGCCTCACTCGACATAGATACGTATAGTGTGTCGCGTACTTTTTTGTAGATAGATATTTATAAAATCTACAATTAATTACAACATTTTGTCGTTATATCTTTTATAGTTTAGATAGCGTACGCAAAATAAGTAACTTGATGTCTGGTGAAGCCGTACTGAGAACGGGTCTGAGCAGTTGTGTTGCGATGTGTGCCGGGTACAATGCGAAAAATGTTGTTGTGTTGGCAGTTTGGTCTTGGAGAGTCTTCAGATCAATCTCCCTTTGGCGCAGCATCGTTAGTCGTGTTGTTGGGTTTAACATTGCAACACTTCGCTCAACTACCGTCTTCCTTCCTAGTCGCTCAGTTTTTCTGAGTGAATAGGCTCTTAATAAACTAGCGCGCTTTACCATCAACGATCGCATCACTGCTTACCATCAGGCGGGATTGCGGTCAAGCGCTAGTTTATAATTATTAAAAAAAAAACTTTTTTGGATGATTTTTACACCTTGTATTCAAAAAACCCAAATATCTTACGAAACCCTATTTTTTTCCAAAATAAAATTTTGCCTGTTACTCAGTGATAATGTAGCTTTCTAATGTAAAAAGAATTATTAAAATCGGTTGAGTAATTTTTGAGTTTATTCGTTACATACAAAAATACAAATCTTTCCTCTTTATAATAATAGTGTAGATTTTATTTTAACCCCAAAATATACAGCATACATTTTTAATTATTGTTATGCTCCGCTCCTATTGGCCGTAGCGTAATGTTATGTAGCCTTAAGCCTTTCTGGATTAATGGGATATCCAACGCAAAAATATTTTTTTTTAATCGGACAAGAAGTTTAAGAGTTTAGCGCGTTCAAACAAACAAATAAACTCTTCAGCTTTATATATTAGTATAGATATATTGAAAACACAGTTACTCCGATCTACACCAATACATACAATAAGTCTAGTATAAGCTAATTTACCCAAGTTCAAAATAGAGAGGTTTTAGTTTGAAATTGTATTCAACGAATTTGTACGCCTCATTACTATGTTATAGCAAGGTGTTCCTCTTAACCAGTCTCAAATGAGTGCAATTTGTACAAGCTCAGCTTTTGTTAAGTGTTAACAATAATTGCACCGACATTATTCAAAGCGGTTAACGAGTGGTCATGAATAATTCAGAGATCTAGGTAGTTTATTAATGGTCGGTTTTTTTTTATCAGTAAGTTAAGTTCTACCACGTGCTTCAACACGATAGATATGCGCTTCTCCAACTGATTATGATGGGCAAGGTAGAAGGGAAGAGCCGCGCTGGACGAAAGAGAAAATCGTGGCTGCGAAACATCAAGGAGTGGAATGGCTTTACTTCCGTTCCGACTCGCGGTTGACAAGACCGAGTACAAGAAGCTAACGTACAACCTTCAGGGTTGAAGAGGCCCTGGAAGAAGAAGACTAAGTTCCACCAATTGTTTTTATTTTTTTCAATAACTATAAACTAGCGCTTGTCCGCAATCCCGCAAAATGGCAAGAAGTGGTGCAGTCGTTGATGGCAAAGCGCGCCATCGCCAGTTTTTTAAGAGCCTATTCACAAAAAAAAAAAACTAAGTGAAAAAAAAAAACTGCGTTTGAGCGAGATGATGCAGTGTTAAACCCAAAAACACGATCAACGATGCTGCGCCAGAAATCTTAGATTGATCAAACTCCCGATACAACAACATTTTGGCGCATCGTAGGTACCCGGCACATATCGCAACACAACTGCTCAGACCCGTCCGCTGTTCGGTTTCACCAGACATCATGCCGGAACACGACAAATCGCTTGGCGGTAAGACTTTGTCTGTAGGGTCTGGGACATCTGCCGGCAGCCAAAGTTATGGTCTACGATCGAGAAAATTATAATGATTAAAATAGTAACGTTTTTGCTATGTTCCAAAAATGTTTCTTAATAAATAAAATAAAAAACGTAACAGTTATGAAAGGGATATAACACGCTACATTGACGTACCTATGGTTTTAGGAATACTCTTACGATATATGTCCTCACAGTACATCCCCCTAATAAATTGTTTGACAAATACGCTCCCGCCGCACATTACAATGTTATACCACAGCGTTTCTCTCGACCGCACAGGAATGACTATAATTTGTATCAGCTAAATTTGTCTGATGTAAGCAGAATTGTGTGTAATTAAAATTATATTGTTACCAGTTAAAGCCACATATGTGGATGTTTCAGTAAATTATTGGTAACGTATGGAAATACAAAAGCATACTATTCCATCAATGACTACTTAATTAGAATATTACAACCAATATTACATAAGACCGTCCCCCAAAAGGCCTACCATTCGCCACTTTCTAGTGCTTTTGCTGCGAAGAAGAAGTGGCGGAAGAAACTTCCCAGCAGCACAGCTGTTTGTTCTCTGTCATTTTGCAGCGCCAGTCCAAATGTGGCAGCAGTACTCCACACACGAACGAACCTGTGTTTTGTATAACATTAGAAGATATTCTGGTGTAAAGTGCCGCCGGACCTTTGCAATAATGTCAAGTTTCCTAGCAGCCACCTTGCTTTGGACTTAATGAACCACCCAAATTTACCAACCGCCCAGTTTAGGTTCGAGGAAATCTCAACTCCCAAAAACTGAAGGCGGTCGATGCACTCCAAGAAGGCATTACGAAAAGTAGGAGCCAAGGTGGATGGGCTTCCTCTGGCAGTTAATAAATATGTAATGTGATTTAGCGGCGTTGAATGCTAGAAGATTAGCTTCGCCCCATGGCACTACATGGCAGTCTCCGACTGCCTGGAGTGCAACATTCGTAAAATTTACCAAAGCCTTTTTTTGGATGGGATATCATCACCCACTCTGGGCGGAATGGAAGAGCGTGTTTCTTCACTTGCCTGTACGCCTGGGCTACGGTTTCTTTGTAAATCAAACCGCAGGCTTGGCTCAGGCGCCGCATAACTTCACACATCCATCGCAGCAAATTCATCTCTGTGATATGCACCTCCTGCTTGTGATCGCTCAAGCACAGGCCTCGCCCCTGCCATACAGAAGAACAGGTCTAATGATGGTCTTATAGACCTGTCCCTTAAGCATAACCGGCATTTTAAGGTCACAAATGACTCCTGTCAAATTAAAAAAAATAGAACTGTAAATGTAAGTAAGTAAAAGCCTATTAACTAAATAAAGCCTACAGGCATAACAAGCGTGACAGCTGACATAATAAATATGTCAGCTGTCACGCCCGTTATGCCTGTAGGCCTGACATATTTATGCATTGTAAAAAAAGATAATTATGATAATTATGAATTGGCGTTCTGTATTATGAACTCATATTACGTGTCAGTAAACTAATTCGGGAGATTTGCCCTGAGTTAATGAGAGCTAGGTCGCTCTCGCGCTAAGCAGTTCCAGTTTGGTCTTATTTGTCCTATTTATATTTTTGTGAACGCACCCACGATACAGGAGAAATTCCTAGTGTAGGGCAACGTATTTTTTTTAAGTAAAAAAAAAAATACCCGTATTTTATATGTTGTTTTTGTATGTTTTAAATTAAGAGAATTGGCGTTCTGTATCATGAGCACATTTTACAAATGTACTCAGTTACATACATTTTATCGTACTGGCGCTGTGTTGCTCCATTCTCACTGGAATTATTGCTATTTGTTACTTCTTGTACTAACTAGGGTAAGTAGTTAAGTGGTTAAGTTATTGTAGTGTTTTAGTGCGCTGTAGTAGATCACTATGAACGCAGTAGGTTGCAGTCGTGGATATAGCTGATACAATAAGAATCATGTTTTACACTTTGTGTAAAATCTGATGTTGTGCTGAGCTGGGCCCTTTCGGCATTATAACCATGGGTTTCTGTTTAGTTCATCATCATCATCTCAGCGTTTTTCCCGGTTGCAACCGCGGCTTTGACGTTGGAGCAAGGGGTCCGCTTTCCTGCATAATCGCCTCCATTTCGCGCGATCTTTAGCATTCTGTCGTAAGAGCTTGTTGGCATGTCATCTCTTACAACGTCAAGCCAGCATTTTTTTGGTCTACCCTGCTTGTTCTGCCCCGGCGGAGGCGGCATGGAAAGACATTTGTTACCCACGTACCATGCCGGTTTTCGTAAGACGTGACCGTATCAGCGTAGGCGACCCTCCTGCAGTTTTTCTGCAATGTTACGGACACGAAGATCTCCACGGATGCGGGAGTTCTTGATGCGGTCTTGCCGCGTAACTCCACACATCCACCGCAGCATATTCATCTCCGTGACATGCAGCTCCTGCTTGTTTCGCTCACGCACAGACCACGCTTCACTGCAATAAAGAAGAACATCTAATGGTGGTCACACCATTTTGCCCAAGCTGCAGAAATACGTGACCTGACGTCGCAATCAATGTCGCCGGACGCGTGAAGCACAGACCCCAAGTATTTAAACTGGTCTGTACTCTCGACCATGTCTCCGCCTATGCGCACAGACATGAGGTCTGTCGTGTTGCTGGCCAAGTACACGGTCTTCGCCACGTTGAGTTATACCTCAGTTCTCGAGCGAGTCCTTCCACACGTTCACACGCCGCACCAACCATTCCCTGCCCGTCCGCCAGCGCGATATCAGCAGCATACATGAGTAACCAGGGAGGTTGGATTTCTGTTTAGTTATAAGGTGTTTATACTTTAATGGAATGCCCATAAAATCATTTTTCTTTCTTTATAATATTTTGTAATCATACAAAATTGGCTCGTTTTAACATTTACGGAAGTTTTGATTAACTAATCTGACAGATTTTATAAAATCAAAATCAAAAATCAAAATCAAAGCATTTATTTCAAATAAACCAGTTACAGGCACTTTTGAATTGTCAGAAGGTCGGTCAGTCAGTAAGGTGAAGCTAGTCGCCCATTCCAAAGAGTAGGTACCTATGGAGAAGAACGGGTAAGAAACTCCATGGACACTCTTTTAAATTGTCAAGCTGTTGATACAAATATATGATTACATCATTCATTTTGAAATCAATCGTGTGAGAACGATGCAGAAATATATTGTACGCTGAGAGCGTCCATTATGGAAAAAAAAAACAACAATTCAGAAATTAAAATACGCCTTATATATACAGGTGTATCTGACATCGTAACGCAAACTTCGCGAATAGGCTACACCGCATGTCACTAACATAATTATGATAGTCATTTATGTCGTTAATGAGCGGTTACAGTAATCACAATGTTTAAAAAAATGTGTTGGCTCGGTCGTTGAACGTAGCAAGCATGCCGCCGTGCGGGTTTGTAGGTATGACGTTGATCCCTGATGTGAAGTCTACTAAATCAGCTGATAATTTGTTTTTCGAGTTTTGTTTTCATTGCGATTTTTTGTGTAATTAGCGAATTGGGTTATCGCAAAGGTCCGGCAGTACTTCACACCAGGGCAGCTTCTAATGTTGTACAAAGCACAGGTCCGTTCGTGTGTGGAGTACTGCAGCCACATTTGGGCTGGTGCTGCTAAGTGTCACCTGGCCACTTTGGATTCAGTGGAGAGGCGTGCGAAGAGGCTGATTGGTGACCCTGGTTTAACTCGAGTTGGTCTCCAAAGCCTAGAGCACAGGCGTAGAGTAGCCAGCCTTTCGGTGTTCTATAGGATACATTCTGGGGAGTGTGCGAGGGAATTGCACGATTTAATTCCCCCATCTCCGTTCCACCATCGGACGACCCGTCGTACGACGAGTTTCCACCCTTATGTTGTTAACACCTCTACGATCCGGACGAAGCGTTTCGCCTCCTCCTTTATACCGCGTACATCGAGGGACTAAAATAGTCTGCCGGCGGCGGTGTTTGCGTCGAACTACAATTTGAGTGTCTTCAAGGCTAGAGTGAATAGGCTCTTAATAAACTAGTGCGCTTTACCATCAACGATTGCGTCACTGCTTACCATCAGGCGGGATTGCAGTCAAGCGCTGGTTTATTTTTTAATAAAAAAAAAAGTTATGAACGGATTAAAGTGAAAACAAAACTACATATTTTTTTTTTAAATCATGAAAAATTCCACCACTGGGGGTTCAGAATCATGTACTCGATCCAAGGCACTCATTTGTGCGTCAATGTCAGATACACCCTTTATACATAACATAACATTGCAATACACAATAGTCTATAATCCTCCTCAGACTCAGTCAGTCCTCTCTCAGTCCTGTTTATGTAACAGGACCTCTACTCAGTGAGACAGAGTGGGCCGTAATCTACCACGTGGGCCCAGTGCGGTTTGGTAATATCACTTGACTTCAAGGTTATGAGTCTAGGATATGCCGGTTAAGCACAATGTTTTCCTTCACCAAGCCTGGAGCACAGGCGTAGAGTAGCCAGCCTTTCGGTCTTCTATAGAATGCATTCTGGTGAGTGTGCAAGGGAATGCATGATTTAATTTCGGTGGCGAGTTTCCACCCTTACGCTGTTGACACCACTGCGATCCGGACGAAGCGTTTTGCTTCCTCCTTTATAGTGCGTACATCGAGGGACTGGAACAATTTGCCAGCGTCGGTGTTTCCGTCACACTACAATTTGAGTGTCTTCAAGGCTAGAGTGAATAGGCTCTTAATAAACTAGCGCGCTTTACCATCAACGATCGCATCACTGCTTACCATCAGGCGGGATTGCGGTCAAGCGCTGGTTTATAATTTATAAAAAAAAGCAGTGTTGATGAAATAATTTATACAAAGTAAAACGTCTGACGGGGTTCGAACCTAGGACCTGCAACTTTTAAATCGCGCCCGAAACTTAATCATTATCATCATTATCAACCTTTTACCGTCCCACAGCTGGGCACAGGTCTCCTCTCATGCAGAGAAGGATTGAGCGGAATCACCACGCTTTCTCAATGCGGGTTGGTGATTTCAGACTTAATTAATGTCCAGGTTTCCTCAAGATGTTTTCCTTCACCTTCACTCATTGGTGTACATATAACTTTAGAAAAGTTACATTGGTACTTGCCTGACCTGGAATCGAACCCGCGCACTCATACTTGAGAGGCTGGTGTTTTAACCACTAGGCCACCACGACATATACTTAATATTCACACTTTAATATCTAACTCTGACGCTAAAAAGCGTTATTGTAATAAACCTATTTTTTGTTGCATGCGAAAAAGTTGAAAGGACTTTTTGTGAACCGTTTGTCAACATTCTAAATATTTTAACAAAAAAATGAGAGATTTTAATATCTCCCAGGCCATCTCTTTCACTTCATGCTTGTGAAAAGCAAAAAAAATGGATAAAAGACAAGGATTAACTAGACAAAGAAATATAAAACAGCTGTTTACAATATTTAGCTTCTGAAATATTCATTAAGCCATAATATTCATTAGGAGGCAAAGGAAATTTAGCTAGTCGCCGGCAAGACACTCCATTATTACATGCAGGCTATGTGTACTTGCTATTTACATCTTATAGCGATGTATGTCGTCAAGTGACTTCGGTGCTGCCTTAAATATTTTATGCAGTGTAGCTTGTGAGTAGTACATCTTGTTTCAAGGAACTTATATTTTATTTTCGAAGGTTTTTAGGTGAGTGTTGATTATTTCACACGTTTTATGATGGAGTAAATGTTTATAAGGCTGTTGTTTTTTTCCCAAAATACCCTCTAAGTTATTTTATGAAAGTATCACGGGTGATATTTTGACAACAAAGTTAGGGGGCTTTTTTCATTTTTAATATTCACTTTTTTTTATTTAGTTTAACATCGTTTCAGCGTTAATCCCAGTTGCATCCGAAGCTTTTTCAGCTTTGAAGTCTGGGGTCCGCTTTACCAGTCTAACTGCAAATTTTGGCTAAACTTCAATATTTTTCGTAAAGCGACTGCCATCTGACTTTCACAGCCCGAAGGCGATATCGAAGCATTGTAGTTAGACCAATTGTTGGTATTTTGAGGGCTCCAACAACCCGTAACGACTGCCACTAGATGGTCGTATGGCAACCGGAACCAACGGCTTAACGTGCTTTCTGAGTCAAGACCAGACCAGTGTAAATATTCATATTCATGCATACAAATATTTGCACTGCGCGGGGCTCAAACCCACGCCTCTTTGCGCTGCTCTTTTTTTACTTTTTTTATTTGGTTGTAACTGAATCACTAAATAATGTATTTATATAAATATCTATTCGAAAAAAGTATTATTTCGTTTCTTTACAATCTTTACACGAAACACTCTGAACCAACTTTTGTGTAGCATTTAAAACTAATTTCAACGCTACGATCTTGCTACGCCAAAGAGACTTAATTTCGTAGCAGCTACGATACGTGCACCAGCGCTACGTGTATTCTGTATTGTGTTAACAAAATCGTTGGATTCAGAAAGTTGGCTGCATACATTGAACAGATATGCACGCACACACCGACATGTTTCTTGTACAGGGAGCGCAAGCGCATTCGCGACTAGTTTTCTATTGCCATCGCTGTACGTAGGTACGTCTATGGATGCGTGCCCCAGCTTCGATCGTTGAATGAAGTAGGCCTTCTGTACTTTTATTTTGTTTTGAGGCAAGAAAGTGCTTTAATTTTAATTACCTAGACTTTAGATATCTTACAAGGTCATTTTAAGACTTGAGAGAGACAATTTTTTAAGTTCCTTTGAGAGTACCTACATTAGATATAATCTTAATCTCGCCTTTTCTTGAACTGCTCCTTAGAGCCGCGTATTTTTAAAAAGCTGAGTACTTAAAGAAAGTACTACCAGTCCCTGTATTATTTTAGATGCCGAAAAACTTTGTTATAGCATATCTTGGAAAAGTGCCCCAGATACACTCAGATTACTCAGTATTCCTACTACTTTTGTTTACTAATATTATTTTGTAATTTTAAATTGTGATAGTTTTTGAGGATATATGTATGAATGTTGGATACTCATTCACGCAAAAACTAAGAAAGAGATTTGGATGAAATTCGATACACAAATATTTTATAACTAAGAGTAGCACATAGAATAATTTTGATTTCAATATCGCCACAGGATTAAACCGTATGAGAGTGAAATCGCTGAGCGCAACTAGTTGTAAATATTTTTACTTGTATCGTTTTGCGTGGACGTGACTCACATTTTCCACCAACTTGTTCGTTTAATGTGTGTGTTCTTTCTCTGAGTCATGTTAACCGCAAATAAACGTATTTTTTTTCTTTTTTTTTTTGTATTTTGTTATAACTGCTTCGTCGATCAAGAGCTCGCAAGCGGGCCTGTTAAGCCGGTACGCTTGACAGCCCTTTTGCTCGATTCAATTTTGTTCGACCAGAAAAAATCTAATGGTATTTATTTATTTATTTAAACGCTTCTCCTACTTGTGTAGCTATGAAATAACTGTTGACATACCATTATATGTCACTAGTGACATAACTTGTAACATATCATTATAAGTCACTAGTGACATAGCTGGTGACATAGGATTACATGTCACTAGTGACAAACCCCCTTATTCATAAAAGATGTTTAAAGTTAACTAGCGATTAGCGCTTCTTTAACCATACGAGTACATTTTAGTCATTTACACGTCACTTAACTTTAATCTTCGTTTATGAATAAACCCCTTAAACACTGTAGTGTATATTCATAAAGGATGATTTAAGTTAAGTGACGTTAAAATACCAAAATTGAATGGTTAAAGAATCGCTAATCACTAGTTAACTTTAAACAGCGTTTATGAATAAGGGGGATAATTGGTAACATATTATTATATGACTTATGTGACATAACTGGTGACATATTATAATGATATGTCACCAGTTATGTCATAGTCCTATACACTATTTCTAACACTTCAAGGAATATAAGCATAATATTTCGTTTTTCTATTTTTATTCATAAGAATATCTTTATAAAAATATAATTAATCTACCTAAAACGTTTCCAAAATCGGGAGACAGGCCTCTAATTCATAATTCTTCTTCACGACATTTTCATTCACTAATTTGGTTGCAATTGGTGATTAAATAATTTACACTGTAGCGGTACCTACAAACACCAAGAACAAACAACGCGTCATACTGACGTCACACGAATTCTACATCTCGCAATCAGAGTTTACCGTGCAACTAGCATATATACAACTTCCCAATTTCAACCGTTGGGCAAGTGCCTGCCAGACATAACACCTGTCTGGTCGGAGGATCCTTCGTTTTCTATGGAGGATGAGTGAACTTTACTCACTGTTCCTCATGCCTCCACATACACAAAGAAAATTACTTTCTGAGGTCGCACCTATGACCCGCCATCGTCCCCTAACCTCTAGGTTTTAAAAAGGAATACCTATAATAAATTAGTTCGTCAACATAAAGCGTTAACTAGACTACGTTTAAAGCAAACTAAACGTTCCAATCAGGATCATTGGCAATTTGTTAACAGTAAACAGTCGTTACAGCAAGTTAGCTAAGCATTTAAACGTTTGCGGTCTGCTCATTTAAGTCCAGCGCCATTTAATTTATTGTTTTGTCCAGAATTGTTTGAAATTAATTTGAATGTGGTAAGCTTGAAATGAGTGTAATTTGTTTATTTTTGAAGAGTCTGTCGGTTGGGAATAGATAGGTTGGTTGAATGAAAGATGGCTGTTGTATTTTAATAGCTGACACTTTCGGTGACACTTTGAATTTTAGAGATTGTTTGGAACCCTAACGACTCATCATGTTGTTAAAGAGAAGGCTTTTGACAGATAACTGATGTGGATACAGCCAGAAATGTTTATTTTAGTTATTTTCATAGTCTTACGACTTATGGGATTCTTCTCTGGGGAACTTGTGCGGACATCAATACCATTTTGTTTTACAGAAAAGGGCTGTTCGAGCCATTTACGACCTTGGTTCTAGAGATTCTCTTAGGGAAAAATTCAAAGCGGTGAACATTCTAACTGTAGCTTCACAATATATATTTGATAATCTAATATATAAAAATTTATCGAATTTTAAGAAAATAAGCCATATTCGTAATATAAATATCAGGAACAAACAGAATCTTGCTGTAAATCACACTCGTCTCCACAGAGTAGGCAACTCGTTCATGGGTTCACTTTTACAACAAGCTTCCCATGAACATTCGAAACTTACCCATTAAACGATATAAAAACTATATAAAGGCCAAACTTTGCAAAAAGGGGTATTATAAAATCACAGATTATTTAGAAGACAAAAAAGCTTGGGACTGAGCTGCTCGCTCTGATAAGCATTGTTATTAACACTAGAAAGACCAAGGCCGTCAATTTGACCGCACGGCGATTATTTTTAAATATTTTACAAACTATATTTTTGTTTCTTTTTATATTTTATGACTTTTCCTAATTTGGTATTGTTATGCTAAATCTATATAAACAATATTAAAACTATATGTTGTATATGAGATTCCTTTACAAATACGTACAAAGACCGCATACCGTCAATGTGAAAATAAAAGAATATAAAAGCAGCGATAAGGATAGTAAACAAAGATTTCTTCAAAATAATGAAGATACTTTTGTTTTTATTTTAAATGAATTCTGAATAAGTGGTTACTGTTTAGCTTGTTTACATTACACTTAGTAGACATTGGTTTCGTTTAGTGAACACTCGTAATTCGTATTTTTTTTATTTAAATTATTACAATCATAAAATAATGTATAGAACACAAAACAGTACTTTTTACATTTACATTTTTTGCTTGTATAGCTTATTTCTTTTCGAATTCTGAAATTATTGTTTTTTTTTTTTTTATTTTTTATTAATTATAAACTAGCACTTGACCGCAATCCCGCCTGATGGTAAGCAGTGATGCGATCGTTGATGGTAAAGCGCGCTAGTTTATTAAGAGCCTATTCACTCAGAAAAACTGAGCGAATAGGAAGGAAGACGGCAGTTGAGCGAGGTGATGCAATGTTAAACCCAACAACACGACCAGCGATATGCTGCGCCAAAGGAAGATTGATCTGAAGACCCTCCACTACCAAACTCCCAACACAACAACATTAGGCGCATCGTACCCGGCACACATCGCAACACAACTACTCAGACCTGTCCTCCGTACGGCTTCACCAGACATCATGCCGGAAGACGACAAATCGCTTGGCGGCAAGGCTTTGTCTGGTGGGTGATAACTTCTGCCGGCGGCCGATGTTATGGCCTACCACCGACATTGTGTGTATAATTTACCAAAAGTAATTTGTTGGGTTTGAACTTACAACCACTTAAAACACTCTGTAGGACACTTCTGCACTGTGATTGTTATAAATTGTTTTTTTTTTTTTGTTTAGTAATAGTACTCGATAAGTTTCCACCAGTCTCGCCAGTTTATTTTTAAACCACATATACAACCTCCCTTCTTCGCGCGATTTAAAGGTTTATTCAACGGTAAATATTGTCGTTTCGTTCCACTTCTCTCGACACTTAAAGCTACCTTCGTCCGCCAACCTCTTGACCCGACAGCACACTTGAAACAAGCTATTGGTTTGCACGTTACCCAAATAATAATAAAAACAACTTACACAAAAGTCGGTTTCATATGATATTTGAGATATATTGCGTCCATTTGTAACGTATTGGCCTGCACATTGATTAAAAGAGTAAAACTAATAACACAAAATCGTAACTATATGTTTACCAACTAACAACAGCTAAGTACTTAATATTATTTGAGTTATTGTAGCTAATAGGTAGTGATTTTATGTGAACGGGTGATTCGCTTTGTTTCAAATTTACCCTCATCTTTTAAGATTTTTTCAGAAAGTGTCATCGTTAAGTTGCGGATCGGTATTTTTACATATTTTTGTTGTCATCATTCTTTACTCACCAACAAACATTTTTTTTTTTTTTTGTAAGGTATTAGATTTGAACTCGAACCACCTTGAACGCTAATCACGGCGGGGACCGCTTAGCCATTCGGACACTTACTGTAAACGTTGAAATTAGTGAGTAGTACCTAACAATCATAAGCGGGCAGCAAGTTATCAAAGTGTATCAGTGTGTATCAAACTTTATTATAGAAGAAGGTCAAAACTACAACTAGTATTGCTTGGTTATAGTTTTGTGAGATTGTAACTCGACTTTTGGTCGTGATAGTACATTGCAAAGATTCTCTCATAATAAAACAAAAGAGTATCGCCATCTTTCCTGACGACCACTTTTACTAAATCCTCCCGTATGACCCATTACACTAAAACCATGCTTCCACATTTGTCATACACACAGAGGGATTGTGGTCAACGCCATTTGTTTTAGTGCTCACTTATTCTAACTACAGATTTGGCCTTGCGTTACTGATATATGTATGGGTTAAAACATGTTGGTCTCCTCTTTAGTGGGGCTTGAATGATAAAACTGATTGATGTCCGCAACTTTGCAGCAATACGAAATAAAATTAAACGTCACTTTTTCAAATAAGGCTGAGAATCAGCACTTTTTAAACGTCTATATTACATAAAACAGACCCCCAAAATGCTCGCCCTTCGCCATTTCCTAGTGCTTTAGCTGGGAACAAATTCCCCAGCAGCACAGCTGTCTGTTCATTTAAAAACCATATCACTTTATGTAATATAGAAACAATAAATAAATAAAAAAAATCGACTTAAAAAAAAAGCACAAGAAAGTGATAAAAAACTAATTGCGGAAGTCGGTTTCTTTGGTTTTTGTGTATTAATTTTTGACACATGACAAAATATTTATTTTACTCTTTTTGGTTGTGAAAAATACTGTTCAGCTGCAGCAGGTCAGACTGGATGCTGACCCCAACATTGTTGGGAAAAGGTAAATGACATACTTTTGTTTACTTTAATTGTGACCCGTGATTTTGCTTTAAAAACCAAACTACTGAACCGATTTCCATATAATTCCTATGGGATCAAAATTATAGTATGAGCATTGCTAGAGATGACACGATTACACAACTTAAATTCAGTCTCTTTATTTTAATTGATTGTTGAATAAGTATGAGAAGTAGGAAGTGATTGTTCTAGGTTAAACTTCAATGCTGTAAATTGTTGAGGAATTCACTCGACTGTCTATGGTCATCATCTTCAGATCTACTCGACATTCATTTTAACCTAAATGGGTACTAAGTTATCATCGATATAAATGAATTAAGTCCAAACACAAAATAGCAACTGTAAACCTTTGACTGTTCCATTAACTGTCCTTCGCCTTCATCATAAGACCCCTAATGATAATCACATTCCATTCTATACATAATGAAAAATTTAGAAATGCTCTAGTCGCCCTTTCGATTTTTGAAAGTTCCCCTTGATTTTCCTGGTTTTTCATCATCGGAGCCTGATTTCCTAATCATGGGACTACCTTGAAGATATTTTCTTTCGACAAAAAAAAAATATCAAAATCGGTCCATTAACGACGAAGTTTTCCGCGAACAAACAAGAAGAAAAGTATATATGCGGTCGAATTGAGTAACTTCCTCCTTTTTGAAGTCAGATAAATATAAGAAAACACAGTACATTAAATCCATACCAATTATTATACACCAGCTAGCCACGCAAATGTACCAGAAAACTAAAGAAATAAAATAAATAAAAAAGTAGATAACTCCAAAACTGGAAATGTAAGTAACCAAAACTTGTTACCAAAATACAAATATATTAATAAGCCCTGGAGGCTTTTTTATATATTTGTATAACGGGAGTGACAGACAGCTCACATTTTTTTTCTTTGTAAAAGAAAAAGAATATTATATGAACCTAGTGGCCTAGTGGTTAAAACACCCGCCTCTCAAGTATGAGTGCGCGGGTTCGATTCCAGGTCAGGCAAGTACCAAAGCAACTTTTCTAAAGTTGCAAGTAGCAAGAAGGCGCGGGTTCGATCCCCACGCAGTGCAAATATTTGTATGCATGAATATGAATATTTGCACTGGTCTGGTCGTGCCTCGGAAAGCACGTTAAGCCGTTAGTCCCGGTTGCCATACGAACATCTGGTGGCAGTCGTTACGGGTTGTTGGAGCCCTCAAAAGTCCAACTATTGGTCTAACTGCACTGCTTTGATATCGCCTTCGGGTCGTGGAGGTCAGACGGCAGTCGCTTCACGGAAAATGTCGAAGTTACGCCAAAATCAGCAGTTAGACTGGTAAAGCGGACCCCAGACTCCAGAGCTGGAAAAAGGCTTCGGATACGACTGGGATTAACGCTGAGATGATGATGATGATGATGATCTTGGACACCAATGACTGAAGGTGAAGGAAAACATCTTGAGGAAACCTTGAGGAAGGACTTTAAGTCTGAAATCGCCAACCCGCCTTGAGCAAGCGTGGTTATTACGCTCGATCCTTCTCTGTATGAGAGGAGACCTGTGCCCAGCAGTGGGACGATAAAAAAAGGTTGATGATGATGATTTGAACTGAAATAATGAATGAATCAAAGGTTTTCTCACGATATTTTTATTATTCTTATATTATTAATGATCATCCTCATCCACTGCTGGACATAGGCCTCCTCCATGGCACGCCAACTAGCTCGATCCTGAGCAGTTCTCCGCCAGCCACTACCAGCAACCTTTTTGATGTCGTCGCTCCATCTCCATCTCGCCCAAGGGCGTTCTACGCTACGTTTGCCAAGACGCGGTCTCCACTCGTTTACCCCAACGGTTGTCGTACCTATCATGACTTACGGGGCCGAGACGTGAACACTAACGGTCAGACTAGTCCATAAGTTTAAAGCCACTCAGCGAGCTATGAAGCAGGCTATGTAGGGCGTCTCTCTGAAAGACCGCATCAGAAATGAGGTGATCCGACAAAGGACTGGTCCTTTGTGACGTATGTCAGTGACCCTGGGGTCACTGACATAGCTGATGGGATAAGCAAGCTGAAGTGGCAATGGGCTGCTCACTTATACTATTAATATCGCACATAAAATAAAATAAAATTTTCTAAGTTTAAACTTGGTATATCATTATGAGTTACCTAGGTGAAATCAACACCAAGGTGAAAGTGTCAGCAAAACAGACATTAATTGATTCCATTACTCACCAATTTTTGAGCAACAATGCACCTGAAACTAACTAACTTTGATACAAACGAGCAAATTTGAAGGCACTAAAGTGAGGGAGAAACTGGTCATCACTAAGTTGGTCGAGACACTCCAGTGCTAAGTGTTATACAGTTATTTATCAAGTTACCTAAGTTACGAAGTCAACTGCATTGGAAACTTTGATAGTAACTTAAGAGTTTCGGGTATTGGGAAATACAGGGTTGATATTAGGCGAGCATGTTGGACGTAGATGTATGTTTTATAACCCAAGTGCTACTGAAACGAGACACTTTGGGCGGTAGCGGTACCTTTAGTCGTCATTTGCGAACAACGCATCATACTAGTAGTACATACGCAAGCAGAGTTAACCGTGGAACTGTTCGGCAAGTGCCCGCCAGACACAACACCCGTCTGGAATCCTCCCTTTTCTATGGAGGATGAGTGAACTTTACTCCCTGTTCCTTACATCTCAAACGTGGTGACCCCGAACATGAACGTCAGCGCAGCCTTCGTACTACGTAAAACTTAAGCGTGACGTCATTATCTTTAACGGTAGTTTAATAAAGGGAAGGTAGCCTTTAATGTATGTCGTTTATATGTGTTTTAGGTCTTTTATTAATAGCCCATCACAGTACCTTTTTATTATTAATAATTATAAACCAGTGCTTGACCGCAATCCCTCCTGATGGTAAGTAGTGGCGCAATCGTTGATTGGAAATCGTGCTAGTAAACTAAGCCTATTCACTCAAAAAACGTCGCGAATAAGAAGGAACACGGCAGTTGAGCGAGGTGATGCAATGTTGAATCCAACAACACGACCAACGATGCTGCGCCAGAGGGAGCTAGAGACCCTTCATGACCGAACTCCCGACACAACAACATTTGATGCACCTTACCACACATCGCAACACAACTGCTCAGATCAGTCCTCTATACGGCTTCACCAGACATCATGCCGGAACACAACGAATAGCTTGGAGGCAAGACTTTGTCTGGTGGGTGGTAACTTCTGTCGGCAGCCGATGTTATGGCCTACCACCGAGAGATTCTACGTTAGTGGCGTTTTTATTGATTATTGATTGACACCAGTGCATCTTTTAATTCTATTTCATTAAGAAAATAATAGAAGATAAATATTAGGTTAATCTTGTCAAATTAGTCAGCGCCTGGAGTAAATGGATGTATTTTTTTTATTTTTAATAATTATAAACTAGCGCTTGACCGCAATCCCGCCTGATGCGATCGTTGATGGTAAAGCGCGCTAGTTTATTAAGAGCCTATTTACTCAAAAAACTTCGCGAATAGGAAGGAAGACGGCAGTTGAGCGAGGTGATGCAATGTTAAACCCAACAACACGACCAACGATGCTGCGCCAAAGGGAGATTGATCTGAAGACCCTCCACGGCCAAACTCCCAACACAACAACATTTGGCGTATCGTACCCCACACATCGCAACACAATTGCTCAGACTCGTCCTCCGTATTTTTAGTGTTTACGTTTTTTATCGCATCTAAACTGTATCCGATTTACAATTTGTAGGTGTTTAGTTCGAATCCCCAAAGGCACTTCGCTTTGTATAAATTGTTTCATCGCCACTGCTCTTACAGACGGCGAATAAAAACATCGCGAAGAAAGCGGCATATCCTAGAGGCAAAACTACGGTGACATGTGACATATAGCAACCCGTATTGGGCCCGCATGGTATAGCCCACTCCCTCTGAGCGACAGGAGACGTATATACCAGGAGAAGGACAGTCTATGGACTATTTTAATTTGCCAGGACTAACTAATTGCTTCTGTTTTGTGACCTCGCGTGTAAGAAACGTGACATTTTATATAGTCGAGATAAATATTTTGCTAATCATTACTAACACGCTGATTTTATTATACTACTGAATTGTTCAGTATATGGTTCTCCAAACAACTACTCAGTGTGTAAGCATATCTTAACAGTACGGTGTGAGGCAGCAACCGTCTCATGTATTGGAGGGAAACTAAAACGGGTGTTAATAGCTACACTTGGCAGTTATCAACACAGCTTTGCATACATTTAGGTATACGTATGCTGCATTATGAAGATAAATCCTTCAAACAGTTGTTGTAGGTGCAATAATAAAAATTTAATAATAAATGTTAATAAATTCAGTTTTTTTAATCACTTTTTTTATGGTGTTTATGCTCTTACGATAAAATGTCTGTAAAGTCTATATAAAATTTTGCATAACAAAGAAAATAAAAAGAGAAGAAAGAAAATATTAAATTCATGTTTCCACCCACCATACAAAGCCTTGCCGCCAAGCGATTTGTCGTGTTCCGGCATTATGTCTGGTGAAGCCGTACGGAGGACGAGTTTGAGCGGTTGTGTTGCAATGTGTGCCGGGTACGATGCGCCTAATGTTGTTGTGTTGGGAGTTTGGTCGTGGAGGGTCTTCAGATCAATCTCCCTTTGGTGCAGCATCGTTGGTCGTGTTGTTGGGTTTAACATTGCATCACCTCGCTCAACTGCCGTCTTCTTTCCTATTCGCTAAGTTTTTCGGAGTGAATAGGCTCTTAATAAACTAGCGCGCTTTACCGTCAACGATCGCATCACTGCTCACCATCAGGCGGGATTGCGGTCAAGCGCTAGTTTATAATTATTAAAAAAAAACAGTCTATAATGGCCCCACTCCTGGAACATAGGCTTCCTTTCGGTGAAAGATACTGGGCCACGTATCTACCACACGGACTCAGTACGGGTTGATAGATGTCACATACATTCGAAGTTTGGACATGACGGTTTCCTTCCGATGTTTTCCTTCACTGTTTTCCGGGATAATTAAATGTTTTATTTAAAATGTTTGATATATGTACGTAATATATATTTTTTAATTATTTTGATTACACTGCAAATTGGATCTTGGGTGAAATGTCCAAAAGGCAAAAAATGTAGCGTCTGACACGACGCTAGACGTCAGTTCGGCACTGCATATTTTAGCAGATATTTAAGAGCAAAAGTACGATAGAAGTGTCAGAAAATATAAAAATATGATTACATATTGCCACCCAAAACTTCAATAAAAAAGATACGACAAAATTTCTTAGCAACTAAATACACTCCATGCTTCGCGATATTCTTAAAAATAAGTCCTCTCCTTCTGAACTTACAAAGCTGCCAAACTCTTCGTGCCTAAATCGAAAAAAGGCTACAAGCGAAGTGCATTTTGTTCTCAAACGTACGCCGCTTGCGATACACTGAAGGTAAAGTTTCCGAAGAGTTGTGCCTTTTTTGGGGCCCGTATACAAGGTGTACAGTCGAAAGAATAGAAAAGTATGGCGATAATTCAGTGCAACTACTTTATGTAAGCTCACTTTTAGTCTATTTTATCTTTATTGGGCCTTTTACGCATAGCCTTTTGACCTTTTTTTACTTCTAGATGTCCGTAGACATCTTATTCTTCTTATTGGAGTTCACTTATATTTTTAGTTCTACACTATAGCTTCTATAACTCTAATTTTAGCAGATACTAGAAAGCCAAATCCCGTAATCTAAAATGCTCAAAATCTAGACTCATCTCGGTGACAAACAGATGTCAAAAACTTGTCATAATGTACGAAAATTGGGCGTATTTTTAAGAGAATAGACTATGAATATTCTTGTCATTACGAGAATTGTTTTTTTGGCAAGGGTCAAAGATGGCAGGTGGAGTAAGGCAGTGATCGATTGGCTCACAATGATCAAATCTGTTAATACAAAACTATCTAATGTATTAGCGAAGTTATGTTAAGCAAAGCCTCTTAGAAAGCAGGAATTGGTGGATTGCGATATATTTAAAACAGGATAATATTTTTTTTAAATTAAAATATATATAGTTCAGATATTTTATTCCCTACAAACCAAACTATTTCACCGATTGTACAATTGAGTAGTAACTTTACAGCTGGAAACATTTTCGGGATGAGTTTTTTTGACGCAACGTTGGTTTCCCAAATGACTGCGTGTCGTCATACGTCGTTGGCTACACAACCGGAGTCAAATGTAAAGAGCTGGCTTGTCATTTTTGTTTTTTTTTTTTGCACTATTTTGGCGATTTAATAGAAAAAATGCGTGGGTAGTTATGTAATGGATACCAGTGTCATTGCTTTGAGTTACTACCTTTTCTGAAGTAAGACATGTGTGGCAGTAACGTGCCTACTACGAAAGATTTTAAACAAGATTCAAGTGGACTGTATTTAGGGTAGCGATATATTAGAAAATATAAGTAAATATGTGATAGAATGATTCCTTCGGAGTATATCTCTCTGATTAAGGTGCTAAAATCGCTAAACCATTTACCTCCAACCTGCAGATGCGGAGTTCGTAGACCACCAGACCAGATCACGACAAGGCGCACATCGACACAATTCACTGGCAGACTCCCAAACTTTATTAATTTTTGCAAATTCATAAAACTAATTAAATTTTGTGACCGTTAAAAGATCGTGGCCATGGCTCACTAGCTTGCCAGTTTGAAAGAAAGTGCGCTCGTGTCGGCGGAAGAACGCAGCCCCACTATGGCCGCGTTCCGTTTACTTTAAGTTTTTGGCAGCGTTCACCGCCCGTACACACAAAAATCAGAGGAAATATTCAACAACGTGACTGTGTTTTTATAGCGATGGGTTAAATACCAGTGCAATTACAGGGAAATGTCAACGTTCTATCTTCTACATATATGTCATTCACTTATGTGTCAATAGTTATTTCTCAGTAAAAGATCAGTACCATTATTACAATAGCTGTTTGTGACAGTGGCATACAAAACTTTTTATACGACCTTGAAATAAATAAATACAAAAAATCGCCAACCGCATTGAGCAAGCGTGGTGATTACGCTCAATCCTTCTCTGTATGAGAGAAGACCTGTGCCCAGCAGTGGGACAGGTTGATGATGACGAATCGTAAACTTCTCAATCACTTCAGTTGTCATCCCACGATACAATTGTACTTTTCAATTTAGCGAAGATATAATTTAAATTATAACTGGGTTACTAGTACATTGCAGAATACTACCTCGACGTAATGACAAACGAAGTGACTGGTATTACATGTAGTCAGTCAACTAAATCACATGGTTTTTTTGTTTACCTACCTTTTATTAACCATCTAAACCGATGAAGTACCTTGTTTATTGTAAACTATACTTCTGCCCTTGGAACGAGCCCAAAGAGCAATCCTGAAGGTCGCTAGCTTTCGTCCTTTCAGATTTCCCACCCACCAGCTTTACAGTGAATGCAAAGTGCTAACAGTACGCCAGTTATTTATTTTGAATATAGTACTACTCCAGCACGCTGATATTGGTTTTAGCCCTGTACCTTCTGGCAAGAGAAGAAAGGATTTAGTTTGCACTAAATCACGGACGAAACATGCTTTTACTAACAGATTTTATTTATTTCTCGTACCATATTTGTATAACAAATGTAACAAACTACTAAAGATATACAGTGAAAGCTCAAATAAATGTTGTGTGATGCTAACTGAATATCTACAAACCCTCAGTTACACAGATACGGAAAAAATGCTGGAGGTATTAAAATAAAATGAGTAGTTTAGTAAGTTAAATTATATACTAATAAATAAGTAGAGTTAATGTATTATTTAAGTTTTTAGACCAATTTTTCATTGCTTAGTCTTAAATACTTTTGTCATATGTTTATTATTATATCGTCTGTCCAATACTAAGAAAGCATACCAAATCTCTGATACGGGTGGAACAGCACGGTTTTCAGGAAAAGAAATCTGTTCTTACCAATCTCGTCACATATGTCACGCCTATCATGGACAAAATCGATGGGAACCAGCAGGTTGATTCTGTCTATACCGACTTTGCTAGCGCTTTTGACAGTGTCGACCACAAACTCTTAATAACTAAGCTGCATAGTCAGTTTGGTGTTTGCGGATTGATGCTGAGCTGGTTTGAATCATACCTCAGAGATCGGGAGCAGATAGTGGTCTTGGCTGGATATGAGTCTAAAAATACTTTGCCACATCCGGAGTACCTCAGGGGTCCCATCTGGGCCCAATACTGTTCTTACTCTTTGTTAACGATATTGTAGCCGAAATCCACCACTGCCGGTGCTTCCTGTTTGCCGACGATATGAAAATCTCGCGACAAATCAGTTCGTTAGATGACGTGAACTTAATACAGGCTGACTTGGACCGAGTTTCTGCATGCTGTCGCGTCAATAAAATGAAGCTCAATGCCTCAAAATGCCAGCATATACGTTTCACAGAGAAAAGGAAAGTTATCAAAACGGCAGTCCACATAAACAATGAGGAAATCGCTGTTGTAACGGAAGTTAGGGATTTAGGCATAATTCTTGACTCCGGACTGAATTTTATCTCCCACTATAGCAGCATTGTAAAAAAGGGAGCAAAAATGTTGGGTTTTATCAAACGCGCTACTAAAGACTTCAGGCATCCTACCTCGCGCATAACGTTATTCAATGCTTTGGTTCGGAGTGTGCTTGAATTCGGCAGTGTCATCTGGAATCCACATTATGCAGTTCACTCCGAACGTATCGAGGCTATTCAACGGTCGTTCACTAGGCATCTGACTTTTGTCACACCTGGTGTCAGCATGAGGTGTTCGTACGATGAGAGGCTGTCTCGTTTCGGACTTCATACCCTGCTGCATCGCAGACGTATGCTGGACTTGCTCTTTTTCCAGAAAGTTGTACGATGCCCCACTCGGCTCAAACAAAAGTTGTTGGAAAGGAAAGGGAAACCTAAGCCCAAACAAAATTGTAATTAGTGATATATTTAATGTGCATTCTCATATTTCGTCATCATTGTACAGAATTTTACTATATTTTTTTTTGTCACATTATCTTATTATTTTATTATAGTTATTCAATGTTAATGAATTAATCCTCAATTATTATTGACTAGATTTAAATCTTATTAGGTATTATATTTTTTGACATATTATATTCAATTTATTGTTATTGTATCTAGTTGTTTATTTTTCATAATGTATGTTTTATTTTAAGCGAATGTTGTGCACGTCTGTTATTGACACTAACACTAGAATAAGACCGTTGAAATGTTAAATATCCATGTTTGTGTTTGTGTTGTTGATGTGCCTTAATAAATAAATAAATAAATTATTATTATATTATAGCCATCAAATATTCTTGCTGAAGGTTTAAAAAAACCTAGTTCGGGTGGTCCCAACATTAGTTTTAGATCGTAACTTTAAAGATTTATATTATGTATTAGACTACATTAAGTTAGCTTTTACGATTGTTATTATTAAGATTTTATTACTTTACAAACAGACTTTTTGTACATTCATTGTCGTTCTATATTTTTTAATAAATTTCATTTTAATTTTTTTTTTTTTCGTTGTTCAATTGTCATCTGAAAATCAGTTACTGCGTACAGAGAGTAAATTAAAATGACAGCATAAGTTTTTAAGTATGAACATAAGTATTTCATAATGAATATTATTTTACCATACGTGAGTTTTTTATAATTAATAATTATACAACATTATTTTTTGTTTATGCGAAACCCGAAACACGTGTCCAGTATTTTTAAGTAAAGAATCTATGTACATAATTTCGCAAAGATTTAATGAAAAACCACAAAGTTATGAGCTTGCTATTCTACTTGGTTGTCCCAACAAAAATATGGTCAAAGCTCCGATTGAGCGCACGAGCGCGGTGAATTGACTTCTGGTGTTAGCTGTGGCGCGCCCGCAAGTACTATGATCTATCGTAACCGCTCGGTAACCACTCTGCAATAATTTCTAAATGCATTTGGGAAAAAAATATTTCGATTTTCTCGATCTGATTGGACTTAGTCTGAACAAACTATATTCAGGTTTTGCATAAGCAAAGAATAACGTATACACAAGTTGTTTTTTAAATTAATTAATAATATTTAAAAAACTTATTCTTATCAATGAAAAATTGTTGTAGTCGAGTGGAAGAAGCCATGTACACTAATCGTTCAACCTTAACACAAACGCAAATTAATAGAAGCCCTAAATGCGATAAATAATAAATAAAGAACAGGATTATTTTTATCCAATTTCCATTACAATCATGAATGAACGTAACCAAAGATTAAATACAACCAATAGAAAAACCAATCAACTGATAATCTATATCAAAATAGACGTCATGAAAAAAACACTCAGGAGATACAGAAATAATTGTACCGAAAAACACAAGCAATTATTCCGGGTCCAACCCGATATTTTATCAATCAAACAAGGTACATGATTCTGTATATCGAATTCAATTCAAATATTCACCTGAAAATATTCTTTTATTGCGCGGAGCCCTAAAATGGCGGCGAGACTGGACCTATCAGGCGTTTCGATAAATGGGGGCGTTGTTTTTTTTTTCTTGCGTTTCGGGGGTGTATTTAGAAAGCGGTCGTGAAATTATATCTTTTAGTTAAACTGTGGAGGCATGAGGAACAGGGAGTAAAGCTCACTCATCCTCCATAGAAAAGGGAGGATCCTCCAACCAGACGGGTGTTATGTCTGGCGGGCACTTGCCCGATGGTTGAAATTGGCAAGTTGTATGTATGCTAATTGCACGGTAAACTCTGATTGCGAGATGTAGAATTCGTGTGACGTCAGTATGACGCGTCGTTCATTTTTGTGGCGTTTGTAGGTACCGCTGCAAAACGTTAGCAATAATTGGATGGAAAATATAACGAGTGAGTGAATATGTAAAGTTACTTTTATGTTGTTCATCTTGAATTAATTGTCGATTGTTCCCACAGCTGGGAAACAAAACTCCTCTCTATAAGTTGTAATGTGCTGTAATGTACCACGTGGGCTCTGTCGGTACATGTTTTCTAAGTTATGTTCTTTCCACATGGGTTCCTCACGAACTTCTCGTTTCCCGATAAGGAGCAGTAGTGGTGAAATTAAATACAAAAAAATCTCTGTCTGGGATCGAACTTATGACCACACCAGAGAAACAGTTTATAATCCTCCATCATCTTCTTGATCCTTCTCTACCGTACGAGTCAGAATAAATATATTTTCATTCTTTCCAAAATAATTAGAAGTAATATAGTCATCGGTGCGTATATTGGCAGAAGTTTTTTCAGTGGCGGAAATTTGCGCATGCAAAATACATACATTTTACATGCGTCAACTTCCATCAGTAACTTTTTTGCCAATTTATGTGACGGTAACTATACAAGGTATAAAAAACTTTTTTTTTGCAAAAATAGTTTTTATATTACACTTTTTAGTTGTGAAAAGTACTGTTCAGCTGCATTCGGTTAAACTGGATGCTGACGCTAAAATACTTAATGAAAAAACTTACAAACGCACTGGTTGCCCCTACGATTTTTGAAAGATCCCCTAGATTTCTCTGGTATTCCACCATCAAACCTTGATGTCCTTATCATGGGACCACCTTGGGAATATCTTCTTTCCAACAGAAAATTATAAAGAATTATCAAAATCGGTTCATAAACGACGAAGTTATCCGCGAACAAACATAAAAAAAACATATATACGGTCGAATTGAGTAACCTCCTCCTTTTTGAAGTCGGTCGAAAAAGTAAGCTTTCTTTGCATAGTTCAAAGTTAAATATTTATTGTGATAATGCTATTGTCCTATTAATATTCTGAACCCGAAGTATTGCATGGAGGGACGAATGTTTGTCACTCTATCACGCCTAAACTACTGAATGGATTTGAACGAGATTTGGCACACAAATTTTTTTTTTAATAATTATAAACTAGTGCTTGACCGCAATCCCGTCTGATGGTAAGCAGTGATGCAATCATTGATGGTAAAGCGCGCTAGATTATTTAGCCTATTCACTAAAAAAACTTAGTGAATTGGAAGGAAGACGGCAGTTAAGCGAGGTGATGCAATGTTAAACTCAATAACACCACCAACGATGCTGCGCCACAGGGAGATTGATCTGGAGATCATCCACGACCAAACTCCCGACACAACAACATTTGGCGCATCATATCCGGCGCACATCGCAACACAACTGCTCAGACCCGTCCTCCGTACGGCTTCACCAGACATCATGCCGGAACACGACGAATCGCTTGGCGGCAAGACTTTGTCTGGCGGGTGGTAGCTCCTGCCGGCAGCCGATATTATGGCCTTCCACCGAGAAAATATATACGTAGTTTATGACCAGGATTAACACATAGCAAGTTATCGATATATTCATGGTACCTAAACTTTTGCGAGTGAAGTCGTAGAAAGCAGCAGGTTATCTAATAAAGAAGGGAATTTTCTTCACTCATATCAATCACTGCATCAATTGAAAAAAACTAAGAAACAAAAAGTAAGCCCGCAATCAAGACCCCAATCCAGGACTGCACATCAATTCCCTAGCTAATCCTCTTCAGTATCCTACACTTGGGTAGCCTCCTACCCAGATCAGACTACCTGGCATGCACATCACGCCACCCAAACGTGACTTCCATTCGGCAGCTCGTCTACACGAACGGCTTAATATTCAAGATTATATCTCCAGCACTTTTTGGAAAGCTGCCAGAGTGGATACACTGGATAGTAGAGTAGTCAGATTTTTTTTTTATTTGCATTGTTCTTTCATACGGTTTGAGCCTGTTATTATTCGAGAATTAAAAGTGTTTCGTGAAAAGAGTGATAATCGTATTTTTAAATGCGCAAGACATTGTTTTAAACTGTGAAGAGTTTTGGCAAAATGCAACCTCGTAAATGGAATAATTAGCGTTAGTATGACCGCCTTGGTTTGGAAGGAAGTTGAAACTACTCCACCTAATAAGGCATTGTATTATTTTCTTGTTGTGATTGAGCGAAGGTCAATGGGTGAATTTGTCGCATATTTTTTACCATAACAATATCATAAGTTTGTCAGGAATTACTTTTATATAAAATATTACAATGCTGCCATATTAACGTTTGTTTGATTTATTAGTATAAGAATACTAGCTTTCCGCCCGCGGCTTCGCTCGCGTGGAGATCAGTTATATCGCGCTTTTAGATTTCCCTCGTGAATATAATTTTTTTCCGGGATAAAAAGTACCCTATTATTTTGAATTTTACTCTACGTCTGTAAAATTTCAAAACAATCGGCTTCGTACTTACGGCGTGAAAGCGGAACAAACAAACTCACTTTCCGATTTATAATATTAGGATATTTGGTGTACACATACAAATATTCCAGTAATCTCCCTTGGGAACTTGATGTTTTTTTAGGACCAAAAGTAGCCTATGTTACTCTCCATCTTTTCAACTAACTGTATGCCAAAAATCAGGTCGATTGGTTGCTTAGCTACGGCGTGAAGGAAGGACAAACAAACAAACAAACACACTTTCACATTTATGATATTAGTATGGATCTACACTTAATAATATATAACTTTATAATATATTGCATTATAATATGTTTATTGTTTGTTATTATATTACATCTATAGTAAACTAAAACAAATAATAATAACCTTTTTTTGACATAAATATTCAATAAATTGTCCTATTCGTCATAATTTTAAATTATGTGAAACAACAAAAAGGTTTTGTCTTAATTAGGATTCGGACCCACAACCGCACGCAATGCGGCCGTTAACTTAACTTCAACTGAAGTAACGAAAATTTTCATTACTTTAAAGAAAAACGAACACTGCGATAAAAAAACGGTTTGCTAATTTTGTTTTCCTTGTCTAGCATAGACTACATCTTTAATTCTTCGTAGAGTTACTACACAGCATGCGGTTGATTGGTTGGAATATAACACACACGGATATAAAATAATGCGTTAGTGTGCGTGGCCGGTTTAGCACAGGCGACAGTAGTCTTTAAGTTGGAAGGAGACTTCTACGTGTGATAGTACCTAATATTGATAGAACGAAAGGCAAAAGAGAATAGCTTTGAATTGGCTAGAGGAGATCTCTATCGATAGCAGTCCTAGTTATTGTCTTTTTTTTTTGGTAGTCAACTTAGTGTCCCTGTACTGGGCAAAGGAATCTCCTTTTTCCTTCCAAAACTCCCTGTCTTAGGCTATACTTGGCCATATTGGCTCTGCGAACGTTACAAGATAGTCACACCACGTCCGCCGTGATGTACCTCGAGGGTGATATGTTCCCACAAGCGACCAGTGAATGTTAATTTTTCCTCATCTCTCGGATTGCATTCGCAAGACATTTTCAGCCTACGCCTGAAGTAGGCGTAGGCTGAATAGTTAAATTTAATTTTCATTCATATATTTTAAGTTAACAATGTTAAATAAATATTCAATATTATCATAATAATCAACCTTTTTATCGTCCCACTGCTGGGCACACGTCTCCTCTCATACAGAAAAGGATTGAGTGTAATCACCACGCTTGCTCTTTGCGGGTTGGAGATTTCAGACATTAAGTCCAGGTTTCCTCAAGTTGTTGTTGGTGTTGTTTGTCATTGGTGTCCAAGATATACTTAAAATAGTTAAATTGAACAGTGAAATTTAAATTTTATTCATATATTTGTAGTCAATAATGTCATATAAGTATTCGATGTACAAAGAATAAGTAAATTAAGAAAAAAAAAACACTTTTATATTTTTATTAAAATTATAAACTAGCGCTTGACCGCAATCCCGCCTGATGGTAAGCAGTGACGCAGTCGTTGATAGTAAAGCGCACAAATTGTAATCCGATGGAAACACCGCCGCTGGCAAACTGTTCCAGTCCCTCGATGTACGCGGTATAAAGGAGGAGGCGAAACGTTTCGTCCGGATCGTAATGGTGTTAACAACGTAAGGGTGGAAACTTGCCGTACGACGGGTCGTCCGATGGTGGAACGGAGATGGGGCAATTAAATCATGCAATTCCTTCGCACACTCCCCAAAATGCACCCTATAGAAGACCGAAAGGCTGGCTACTCTACGCCTGTGCTCTAGGCTTTGGAGACCGTCTCGAGTTAAGTCAGGGTCACCAATCAGCCTCTTCGCCCGCCTCTCCACCGAATCCAAAGTGGCCAGGTGACACTTTATCCATTTAGAAGTGCGCGTTGAACTTTAATCTCGTCTGAGGATAAACGAAAAGTTATCGACGACGCTGAAGGCCTAAATTTCCTTTTTATTCGATATTTGAAGACCATTAGAAAAAAATAATATCGTGTAATATAATAATAAAGACCCCGTCATACCTTTGCCCTTGTTTTTGCGTCCCGAACCATATAACCCAATACGTTTTTATTAAAAATCGCATTTTGGCCAAATGCTTTCCCAAAACCGCAAATGGCTCCGCGAAATGAAACGTATACAATTCTTTTGTTATAAAAGTACTTTGTGGATATATGTGGGGTTAAGTGGAGTAGACGTGTATTATGTAGAGATTTGAATGACGAGACGGTTGTTTGACTCTCTTGTAGAGGTCAAGAATAGGGTCAAAAGGTCTCTACTTGTATATTTCTTGCAATATCTTGCTTTTATTTTCCAAATCTTTGGCACTTTACTTCAAACAAGGCTTAGGAGACGGTATAAGCTATCAAGGATACTGTGGACTCTGTACTTTTTATTACGTCTCGTCACTTCTAAGTACTTAAGTAAGATTTCGTCTGAGTAAGTACGTACCACATTCAACCCCACAAAAATATATTTTAAGTAATATTGAGGGCACGGTTGGCACAGTGTTTAAGGGATTAAGTGCTAAGTTGCGTACCGTGGATTCGATTCCCACGAGGAACAAATATTTGTCTAAAAAAGATACATGTTGTTGAAATACCTAATGTAAAGAAACGGATAAAAAGTGGAAAATAAGATAATATATAACAATGTCTATTTAGAAAAACAAAAATATTAAAACTACATGTTAAAGTATTTGGTACGACTAATGATTTTGATTCCATGACTATTAATGATTTCAATATAGCACATCATCTCAGCGTTAAGCCCACTCGCATCCGAAGCTTTTTCAGCTTCGGAGTCTGGGGTCCGCTTTACCAGTTTAACTGCTGATTTTGGCTGAACTTTGATATTTTCCATGAAGCGACTGCCGTGTGACCTCCACAACCCGAAGGCGCTATCGAAGCATTGCAATTAGACCAGTTGTTAGACTTTTGAGTGCTCCAACAACCCGTAACGACTGCCACTAAATGTTCGTATGGCAACCGGGACCAACGGTTTAACGTGCTTTCCGAGGCACGACCAGACCAGTGCAAATATTCATATTTATACATATAAATATTTGCACTGTGCGGGGATCGAACCCGCGCCTCCTTGCGCAACGGCCGCGTTCGATACCGCTACGCCACGGAAGCCAATGATTTAAATATATCATTTAATGAAAAACTAGAACATACCTGTAAATCCCACTTACATTTACTATACACAATAGTCCAATCAAGTAAATAAATGACCAATAGTTTAGAACAATGTGGCAGGTACGATGTACATCAAGGACCGTCCCGTTTGGCAATATAAACTCATTACCATAGACAAAGACTATATAAAAGCGACATAGCTTTTCAAAACACATTTTAAAAAGAAAGAAAATACGTGTATTCGGTTAACATGATGCAAAAGAAAACACAAAATATTTTAAGATTGGGATAAACATGTGTTATTTTCAGTCAAAGCGCATATCGCTCAGCATTATGAACCGTATGTAAAACACAGCCCGTGCATTGGTTTTCAGTGACTTCCGGCACTGACTGGACAACGTCGGCCGGTGCAAAAAATAATTCTTACAATTTGTACCCACCGCTATTAAAAATTCAAGCGATAAGACGTCTTGCGACTACGAAGAATACAAACGAAGATGCAGAAGAAAGAAATAAAGAAAATTTCCGCATAATCAACACGCTTATTACAAGTAAATATAATAAAAAAAGAGAAAAAAAAAGTCAATAGTCTAAAGAATTTCCTGCGAGCTCTTCGTCATCAATAGCATCAAAAGTTCAATGGCGATTTAATTTTATACTATTTTTTTTTTTGTGTTCATGTTCAGTTTGTTTCTTTCAATTTACTTTCACTTTTATTTTCAATATTTTATTAATTTTAATCATCGTAAACCATAATTCCTTAATTAATCTCAATAATTAATATCATTGTTAATTAATTATTATTTTAATAGAATTTATATGCAAATGATTATTATTGTTACGAATGCACCTTATGTCAAGGGCATAAGGTTCAATATCGCGTGACATGCAGTGTGTAAATTTTAAGCCCTATAACTCGAGATCTAGACATCGTATAGGTGTAATATAAAAACGCATTCCTAGACTTAAGGTGGCCTATCGAATGGTACAGGTTTCATCAATTTTGTCAACTAAGTGACGACATCGAAATTTCTAGAAGCCCGTTTCCGGGAATTACCGTAGGTACCTAGTGAACGTACTCGAAGTTATGCGCTATTATTATTACGTCTAGACGATTCTGGAATGTTCGATCAGCTGGCCTATATATAGCGCCGTGACGCCGACGCGAGTCAGTCTGCATTCGACTATCGATACGAAAACAGCGACATTCAAGAAGCGATCTTTGAGAATACCTACTGCGACAACTGTAAAGAGAACATTGAGTACTACGTGAAGAAACATCTGTAGTGTTATTGTGTGTTTACAACACGGACTTCGTGGACGTAAGTGAAGACTTCGGTGCAACGTCAGCAACATTCTACTTGTCATTGCCTACAATCGACTGTACCTTCGTTGCCAATAAACTTCGATACCCTTAACCGGTATTTTAGTACCCCTAGCCCGTAACAATTGGTGTCAGAAGCGGAATGCCGGTCACGCCAAGGGAAGACGAAAGAGTTCGCACGCGACGACAAGCAGCGATGGATTTGGCGCGTCAAGAGGAAGAATTGCTTAGTGTCCCTGCACCCATAGAAGATCGTAACACCGACGAATGTGAGTGCGCCTAGTACCACCACTATTCCCGGAACCAGCGGATGCGATTTATCGGCATTACTGGCTCACTTGACGGCGCAAATAAAAGGTATAGCAGAATCCCAGACAGCAATCCTGGCAAAAATAGATAAATCCCAGGCAGAAACCCAGGTTCAAATAAAACAAACCCAGGCACAAATAAAGGAATCCCAGCAGCTGGTATTAGAATTAAACGAAAAATGGGAAAACACCAAAGAAGAGGTCAACGAACTTAGAGTAAAAACAGCACAACAAGATGCACGTATGGACCAGCAAGATACGCGCATAGACAAACAAGAAACGCGTATGGACCATCAAGATACGCGTATAGACAAACACGATGCTCGTATAGACAAACATGATGCGCGTTTAGAAAAACTAGATAATACCATCCTGGAGTTTGGGAAAGAAAAAGAAAGAGTACAAAAAGGAGGTATCAAAGGTGTGGTACCTGTACCTAGTGCTTCGCCGACGTTCAAAGTACCTCACTTCGATGGAACAACGTCATGGGTGGCCTTCCGTCTACAGTTTGAGAAGGTTGCAAAAGGCAATAATTGGGACGACGATCAAGCTGTAACCGCCCTTACGCTTGCTTTGCGTGGTGATGCGGTACAAATCTTAGAAAATATTTCCAGCGATTGTAATACCCTAGCCTGTTTGTTGGAAGCGTTAGAGTCTAGATACGGGGAGAAACACCTCGAACATGTCTTCAGGGCTCAACTCCGCGACCGCACACAGAAGAGCAGTGAAGGTTTGCAACAATGGGCTTCGGAAATAGAACGCATTGTTCGAAGGGCGTATGCATCGACACCAGCATTAATTGATGCTACTACGGTGCAAGCTTTTACGGATGGAATTCGAGATGCGGAAGTCAGGGCTGCAGTTCGTCTGGGTCACCATCAGACTCTGAAGGCAGCCTTGACACACGCTCTAGAGGTGGAAGCAGTACGCCAAGACGGCCGACAACACCACCGTATTCGTGAGGTCACCGCACCAATAAAAACCCGACAAGGACCAACCTGCTATGAGTGCGGCGAAAAGGGGCATATTCGGATCAATTGTCCCAGGAAGTCTAAGGGAAGAAGTACTTCTGGGACACAGGTGGAAGCCGAGGATTTAAACTAGGAACAGCCAGGGCTATGGGGCGAGTACTGGCTGGTCGACATGAAGCCCCCATAATAACAGTATCACAAGTGGGCGACGGAAACAGTCTTACTGTAGAAGGAGAGTTGAACGGAAAATCCTGCAGTTTCACTTTGGATACTGGTGCATCAAGAACTATTGCTCGACCGGAGCTATTTCCTCGGACCATAGTATGGAAAAGAGGATCTTCACAATGGCGGTTACAAACCGCCACCGGCCAACCCGTACTCGTCCTTGGGGAAACGAATGTGACCTTGAAAATGGGTGATAAGACATTTACACATCCTGTTTTAGTAGCGAATATTACAGATGATAGCATAATAGGACTGGACTTTCTGAAGAAACAACAGTGCGTCCTTAATGTAGCAAAAGGAGTATTGAGTTTTCCAGAACAAGAAGTCTTTCTTCAAGGTGCAAAACAAGGGTCAGCGTATTGTTTAAGGAAAACTGTATTACCGCCAAGATCAGAAACTTTAGTAGATATTAGATTTTCACCAATAGGATCCCGCAAACGTTGTATTATAATAGAGGATTCTGGAGATCACCCAGACTGGAAAACGGCAAGGACACTGACGATGATTTCCGATAAACCAAAAATACGCATAATCAACGTTAGTAACAAAGAAATAATTCTCGAAAAGAACCACATGGTGGGAATGTGCGATAATGTAGCATCTTTGAGAAAAACAGAGGTGCACGAAAAGGAACTTGATAAGAAGTGGCAGGAACATGTATCGACACTACTCGAAAGTTGTAAGGGCAATTTAAACAAGTTCGAAAGTCACAAAGTTAAGCAACTGTTACATAACTTCCATGACATCTTCGCGAAGACCGACGGTGACGTGGGAAGGACCGGGCTAGTTAAACACCATATAGATACGGGTGATACACAGCCGATAAGACGGAGACCACGTCGTATTCCCTTTGCAAGAGAACAGGAAGTCACGGAAATGTTAAGAGATATGGAGAGAAACCGGATTATAGAAGCATCCACCAGCCCTTGGTCATCTCCAGTTGTACTAGTCAAGAAAAAGGATGGCAGTACAAGGTTTTGCGTTGACTACAGGATGTTGAATGATGCCACGAAAAAGGACAGTTATCCTCTGCCACGTATAGATGACACTTTGGACTTGCTAAGTGGCATGAAATGGTTCTCCACAGTTGACCTCAAAAGTGGATACTGGCAGGTGGAAATCTGTCAGCAGGATAAAGAAAAGACCGCTTTCTCCACTGGTCCTGGGAACGGTCTCTGGCAATTCAATGTCATGCCTTTTGGACTGTGCAATGCTCCAGCTACATTCGAGCGCCTAATGGAGCGCATTTTGGTGGGGTTGCTTGGTGATGCATGCCTGGTCTATTTGGATGACATCATCATTATGGGACGAAGCTTCGAAGAGCACCTACGCAATTTGGAGAAAGTGTTCCAAAAACTGCGTGAAGCGAATTTAAAACTCAGTCCTAGTAAGTGTACACTATTCCAGAAAGAGGTTGGATACTTAGGACACATTATTTCGGCGCAAGGAATTCGAACAGATCCTGAAAAAATAAAAGCCGTGTCGAAGTGGCCTACCCCTCGTAACAAAACTGAGGTACGCTCTTTCTTGGGTCTGTGTGCATATTACCGTCGGTTTGTGAAGAACTTCTCAGAGTTAGCGAAACCGTTGCATCGTTTAACAGAGGAAAAGTGTCAATTTGAATGGAATCCTGACTGCGAACAGGCATTTGCGCTACTCAAAACTCACTTGTGTGGGGCTCCTGTATTAGGTTACCCTAGTCGGGAAGGCCGATTTCTGGTGGACACGGATGCCAGCAATGTTGGCATTGGAGGAGTTCTCTCTCAAACACAAGGAGATCGGCAGGTCGTTATTGCCTATTTCAGCAAATGTCTTTCCAAGCCAGAAAGAAATTACTGTGTTACCCGTCGAGAACTTCTAGCCGTTGTTAAGACCTTACAACACTTCAAGAAATATTTGATTGGGAGACAGTTTACACTTCGCACCGATCACGCTGCCTTACAGTGGTTGCTTCAGTTCAAAGACCCAGAAGGACAAGTAGCAAGGTGGATAGAGCAGCTGCAAGAATTTGACTTTGTCACTGAACATCGAAAAGGCAAGTCACACAATAATGCTGATGCTTTATCTAGACGGCCTTGCGAAGAATCTTGCCGACATTGTGCCAAACAGGAAAAGAAAGAGAACGTAAGGATTATCCAGGTGAACGCTTTGGATGAAGAATGGGATAATCGATCATTGGAAGAGGCACAAAAGGAAGATAGTGACTTGAAGACAGTAATCGAATGGAAGAAACGTGGCCAGCGGCCCGCTTGGAGTGAAATATCAGCGCTTAGTCCAACAGCAAAAAGTTACTGGGCTCAATGGGACAGCCTGATAATTGATAATGGAGTTATGAAGAGGAAATGGGAATCACCCAGTGGACAGGAGGTCACCTTACAGATAGTTGTCCCCTGCGATAAAGTCGCATCAGTGCTAAAGCAGATGCACGACGGAGTATCCGGAGGACATCTAGGAGTGAAGAAAACCTTGGAGAAGGTGAGAAAAAGATTTTATTGGGTGCATTGTCGCGAAGACGTAGAGGACAGGTGTAGGAAATGTGTAGCCTGCTCCTCAGTAAAGGGACCGCAAACGAGAGCCAGAGGTCGGCTGAAAATGTACAATGTTGGTGCACCATGGGAAAGAGTTGCTGTCGATATAGCTGGGCCATTCCCTATTACTGAAGAAGGGAATAGGTATATCATCGTCATGCAAGACTATTTCAGCAAATGGCCAGAAGCTTTTGCAGTACCCAATCAAGAAGCTCATACCGTTGCCAAAAAGCTAGTTCACGAGGTGTTTTGTCGATTTGGCGTCCCTTTGAAGTTGCACTCTGACCAGGGTAGAAACTTCGAGTCTTCACTATTTCAAGAGGTTTGCCAACTACTCGGGATACATAAGACTCGTACAACACCATATCACCCTCAGTCAGATGGAATGGTCGAAAGATTCAACCAGACGCTAGAGAATCATTTGGCCAAAGTAGTGGAAGAACACCAGAGGGATTGGGACCAATACATTCCACTCTTCTTAATGTCATACCGCTCTGCAACACATGATAGCACAAATTGTACTCCGGCGAAAGTCAACTTCGGCCGAGAAATTAGACTACCCATAGATGCACTAAACGGAACACCCCCCGATACCCCTATTCTAGCCGTCGACTATGTGGCTGACCTACGACGTAAACTAGATGGAATACATGAGCTAGTGAGAGAGAATGGTCTGAAAACCAGCGAGAAAATGAAGATCCGATACGACCGCAAAGCTAACGTGCCCGGATTTGAAGAGGGAACTTTGGTATGGTTACATAATCCCATAAGGAGAAAAGGAAAAAGTCCGAAATTTCAAGCCAAATGGGAGGGTCCGTACACGATAGTAACGAGGATAAACGATGTCACCTACCGCATAAAGAAAGGACCTAGGGGGAAGCTGAAGATCGTACACTTAGACCGCCTAGCTCGCTATTATGGGTCAAATCATGCTCGGGACGAGCACGACTAAGAAGGGGGCAATGTTACGAATGCACCTTATGTCAAGGGCATAAGGTTCAATATCGCGTGACATGCAGTGTGTAAATTTTAAGCCCTATAACTCGAGATCTAGACATCGTATAGGTGTAATATAAAAACGCATTCCTAGACTTAAGGTGGCCTATCGAATGGTACAGGTTTCATCAATTTTGTCAACTAAGTGACGACATCGAAATTTTTAGAAGCCCGTTTCCGGGAATTACCGTAGGTACCTAGTGAACGTACTCGAAGTTATGCGCTATTATTATTACGTCTAGACGATTCTGGAATGTTCGATCAGCTGGCCTATATATAGCGCCGTGACGCCGACGCGAGTCAGTCTGCATTCGACTATCGATACGAAAACAGCGACATTCAAGAAGCGATCTTTGAGAATACCTACTGCGACAACTGTAAAGAGAACATTGAGTACTACGTGAAGAAACATCTGTAGTGTTATTGTGTGTTTACAACACGGACTTCGTGGACGTAAGTGAAGACTTCGGTGCAACGTCAGCAACATTCTACTTGTCATTGCCTACAATCGACTGTACCTTCGTTGCCAATAAACTTCGATACCCTTAACCGGTATTTTAGTACCCCTAGCCCGTAACATTATTATTTCCTTTGTTACCTATTGTTCAACTTCCCGCCTTTTGTTTTTTAATTATTTTTGTATGTACGTTTTTAATTAAGTTTTAATTAAGTATCTAAGCATGTAAACCGTTATTTTTTGTGCATGTGGAGTTAACCTGTAATTAATTTTTGCATTTGTAAGTGTTACTCTAGTCATCAAATAACAATAATATACAGTGTAAACAATTGTTGGTTAAGAATAATACACAGTGTAAACAATGTTAGTTAACAATAATATACAGTGTAAACAATTGTTGGTTAAGAATAATATACAGTGTAAACAATGTTAGTTAACAATAATATACAAAGTAAACAATTGTTGGTTAACAATAATATACAATGTAATCAATTGTTGGTTATCAATAATATACAGTGTAAACAATTGTTGGTTAACAATAATATACAGTGTAAACAATTGTTGGTTAACAATAATATACAGTGTAAACAATTGTTGGTTAACAATAATATACAGTGTAAACAGTTATTGCTTAACCTAAATAAATAAAATAATGTTCCCATTCCTAGAGCACAAGCCTCCTCTCGGTGAGAAGGAGTAAGCCGTAATCTACCACGCTGGCCCAGTTCGAGTTGGTGAATGACACAGGTCTAGTAGGCTAGTAGTCCAAAAAAATGTCTTTTACTCGACGCAAGTCAGTTCATCTCATGAGTGAAAATAGTGTCACTTCTACAAAGTTTTGTTGATCTATGGCACTACCTAGTTTCTACTGGCCATCCCTTCTACCATCATTTAGATGCCAACGGCTCCCATGGGAAGTTATGGGACGGTCCTTTGCTTCATGAGAAACACAATAAAGAGTGCTAAATTATGTACATTTGTAAATATGGGTAAAGAATATTATGCTTTCGGTATACAACTCAACACAAAATTGTTAGGAATAAGTTGGACACCCCACAAAAAATTTCAAACTTGTAATGTTTTGTTAAGGCCTTCTTTTAAAATATTAAATGCTTCCATATAGTTTTTCAGTGAAATCAACAACCAAAAATTCTTTATAATAAGGATAATTTTAACCGTGTGTCGTGGTGGCCCAGTGGTTAAAACATGAATGTAACTTTTCTAAAAGTTACATGTACTTTCTAAGTATATCTTGGACACCAATGACTGAAGGTGAAGGAAAACATCTTGAGGAACTGGACCTGGACTTTAAGTCTGAAATCGCCAACCCGCATTGAGCAAGCGTGATGATTACGCTCAATCCTTGTCTGTATGAGAGGAACCTGTGCCCAGCAGTGTGACGATTAAAAGGTTGATGATGATGATGAATTTCAAACATGCAAGAAATATTCTTATATTTTTATTTATATTGCGTAAAAGACGGTAAATATAAGGCCCGGGCCGACAGCGCGTTATGTTTTACGCGCGCCTCAAAGAGCTATCAACACATCGTGACGAGGTCCACAAAGATAGAAGTCCAATCTGACCAAGGCTGCGGATTGGTTGAAAGAGAAACCATGGCCCTGGCGCACAGGAGAGTGAAGGAACAAGGGCGGGTTTTAGTCAGTAAAAGTCTGACACGTTGTCTGACACCTAGAGTAGGAGAGATCATGTAATGATTTCACATCTACACCAATAATAACTGGCTCAAAGAGGTAACACATAGTAAGGGCGCCTTAGTGGATGTGTGATCGTGGGATCGGTCGCACTTGGCGATGCACCTGCTTTCTGCTTTGCTTGGCGAGCGTTACCAATCGGGGGTGGGATTTCTTTTTTAAATTTATAAACTAGCGCTTGACCGCAATCCCGCCTGATGGTAAGCAGTGATGCGATCGTTGATGGTAAAGCGCGCTAGTTTATTAAGAGCCTATTCATTCAGAAAAACTGAGCGAATAGGAAGGAAGACGGCAGTTGAGCGAGGTGATGCAATGTTAAACTCAACAACACGACCAACATGCTACGCCAAAGGTAGATTGATCTGAAGACCCTCCACGACCAAACTTCCAACACAACAACATTAGGCGCATCGTACCCGGCACACATCGCAACACAACTGCTCAGACCCGTCCTCCGTACGGCTTCACCAGACATCATGCCGGAACACGACATATCGCTTGGCAGCAAGGCTTTGTCTGACGGGTGGTAACTTCTGCCGGCGGCCGATGTTATGGCCTACCACCGAGAAAATGGGAGGAAAGGGGATGAATTTAAAAGTATCTTCCGGGCCCCCGACTCATGGTACTGAAAGGAACATTGGGGTTTTAGTCTGTAGGAGTTCAACAGAACCCTTCGTTATTCCCAGTAAGAAGGTATCCATGAGGAATTCCCCAAGGTATTACAAAAGCTATTCGGTCCTCTATAACCTAATTGATGAATGAAGAATGATATTCGAAAAACGACGAACGTTAAAATTCTAATATGCGTAAAACAAAGAACCAAATGAATAACATTAATCCCTTATAAAGATTGAGAGAATACTGAAGCTATCAGCGAACAATTCTCGCAACCCTTTCTATTACGACCGACGTTCAACAAAAAGAATCTATTACTCTTTCCACAAATACTCTTACGTATGGTCCTATGAATAGCCGTGTGAGATGAGGAAATCCAACAAAAGTGATTTTAAATCTCGTGGAGACAATGTCGGGTGGTCGTTACACCGTACCGTGTCACGTATGTTACGTTATACAAAAGGTCTATGAACGAACATAAAATCGAAAAGACGATAATGTCTTTTGAGTGAGTTTTCAATGTTCCATATTTTGGAGAGACTTAGTTTTTTATACATAGTTATGTTCATTTTATTTTTAATAAAGAAATTACTTACCTTTTTGCATATATTTAGTACAGACACCTAATACCCAAAAATTGGGTTTTAAAATTCAAAGCCCAATTACCATGCCTTTTTCCTGAACTTTAAATATATGTGAAAGTGTCGCGGCAGTTTGCCATATTATCGTCAATCTATCTATCTATGTATGTAAATAAAACCAATGTTTAAACCATGTTTATCCTCTATGTGTTCCGAGACCATTGATCAAATAAAACTATAGTAGGGAGTTCTGGGCACATAGGAGAGAGTTCAGTGTAATCAGTCTATAATTTTCTTATTCTTTGAACGCAGGCTCAGTGAGAGGTCGTGGGCCGTAATTTACCACATAGGCCTAGTGAAGGTTGGTAAATGTCACATGTCTTTAAAGTTTTGCCTTTAGATCATTATGGGAACCTACGATCTATAACTTTTAAGTCGCGGCCAGTATCACTAGACCACTGCGCATGCAGTTAGTTAATTAATTAAAATAACAAAATTATATCCCAACTTAACTAAAACTATCCTCAAACTAAATACAGCGTCGAAAAATTGCTCCACATCGCTGTCAACTCGTGATGTATGTACCCAAGTGACCGGCGGAAATAACTTATGCCAATGCCATTCATGCATGCCTCCGGCCAAGTTAAAAGCCAGCCCTTGGGCCACGGGAAGTGTCAAATAGCCCTTTTTCAAATTTTCCTTAAAACGACCATGAATACTCGGAGAAAACGGTCCGAGGGTTTCACATCCAAACAGCCCCAAAATATAATCGTTTTCTATTACCACCTCATCGGTGTAACTAGCAGCCATATTAAAAGGGAACCAATACATATATTACCGTTATAACTTTTAGATTCCACTTTGCCAGTATCTAACATATGTATTTTATCCGCGTTTAAAAATCCTCTCCGGTGATTCCATTGTTGTTTTATGTTCATGAATGTGTTATTTTATGAGATGAGTAGAATGGGTAGTAACAATACGTAAAATATGGTGAATTTAAAAACTGGTACCAGCTGTATTATATATTGAGCATAGTGCACTGTTTACTGTAAAAAATTATAGCCCACTTTCTCTCAAAGAGAAGAGACCTGTGCCCCACCAGGGGGGTCATTATTCCTTCGTAGAACTACCAATAAATAATAAATAAATAAATATATACGGACAAATAACACAGATTGAGCTAGCCCCAAAGTAAGTTCGAGACTTGTGTTATGGGATACTAACTCAACGATACTATATTTATAATAGATACATATATAGATAAACATCCAAGACCCAGGCCAATCAGGAAAAGATCGTTTTCCATCATGACCTGGCCGGGGATCGAACCCGGGGCCTCTACGTCGCAGGCAGGCGTGTTGACCGCTGCGCCACGGAGACCGTTAAAACCAATATATCTGTTATTTGGATGATAAAATACATTAATAGTTGAAAATATTTTATGTTAGAATTTTCGATTAAAGAGCTACTTTTATTAGCCGTATGCGAGACTGCTAAGCATGGGTTTCTGGGTTAGACTGTGAGGTTAACGAAAGTGTAAATGGATTTTTCTTTTTGGAATATCTTAGCCCAAAGCTCGGAAGTTGAAGTTTCTCTATTTGCTTTATTAAAGAAAAATGTTTTGAATTTTGTATGCTGGGATTTTTCAGTAATAGTCTTATACACCCGGAAAAAATAAGGCAATTTCCAGAAATTCCGTAACGAAAAAACCTCACGCTCCCCATCGTCTAACGTCGTTTCAGTTCGGCAGTCTTCGGCACGGTATGTTTGTGTGCGTGCGACTACATCTTTTGAAAACAATTTATAGATTTTCAAAAAGAGCATGCATATTGCAGGGCGCGAACTCAGTTCTACACACTTGCCATGTTACTGATAGTCGCGATGTGCTAAACTTGCGATTAATTTTCTCTCTGAAATAGGTCTTCTATAGAGATATGTCATAGACGTCATCGACGTTGTCATGGCTACCTTAAAAACTTTTCATATAATTAATTATTAAGTACTTTTATTCAAATTAATTTAGTAGTGTATTTATAAAATAGCTTTTTTTTTTAACGGAAAAGCTAAGATGAATGTCACGCTAATTTTTCATTGGACTTTTAAATTATTTATAGTGTTGTTTACTAAATAAAAGCGCGTGATTTTATAGAGTAAAAAGTGCTCACGCGGCCGTTTTTTCAATTGTTGCAAGAATTCAAAAGACTGTCTTTAAATAGTGTTCAGACGATTGCTCAAAGTGTATTAGATTTCATTAGTAATAGAAATGGCATTTCAATAATGACTTTCAACTGCCAAAGTCTAAATAGTCATAAATACGATTTACAAGATTCAGTTACGAGACAAACACATGTGTTACTTCTTACCGAAACTTGCATGACACATGATAATCCAATTGAAATACCTAATTTTAATTGTATTGTTCAGTTCAACCGAGATACTGTTTCAAAAGGTAGGGTAGCTATTTACCAAAATAAAAATGATATTACTAATATTATGACTCCGAATATTGAAATAAATATTGCACACGTTAGCGATGTTAATGTTAGGCGCTCAGTTGTTGGAGATATTTGTGCGTGCTTATGCAAACTTAGAAATGGCCTACAAATAGTTATGGTAGCAATTTACATTTCTCCGAATCCAAAATTGGACGAGGTAGAGCATTTTATTCATCGCACTTTACTGGAGTACACTGAAGAAGGCTCGAAAATACTTGGTACAAATGGTAATAAATTTCCACTTATCTTGGCTGGCGATTTCAACATTAACTTCGCTGATAAAAAATCAGAGCGGTTGACAACTTTTCTATCAAAAACATTGAATTTGAAAATGAATGATGATCCACAAGAGTCCACAACAAAATATGGGACCACCATTGACGCGGTATTAAGTCGCAAACTTATGTTTCTTATTTCAGTTATCATAAACCTATAGTTTCAATGATAAATATTCCTGAATAACCAACAGCTACTGTAAGGTAATAAAACCCACATGTATTGTAAAATAATAAAAATATTTTAAATAATATTAACTTTTTATTTATTTAATAAAAGAAAAATTTGTTTTCTTATCGGTCACCACGCTCAAAAAGTGTAACTTGAATTAATATCAAAGAAAAAGAAATACTGCATAAATAAAATAAATAAATAATTATAATTGCATAAATTGATACAAAATGCTATGCAATAGCTTTACCGCGGCAGTCCCCGAGTGCCACACGTCTTTTTTAATAATTATTGACCGCAATCCCGCTTGATGGTAGGCAGTTATGCGATCATTGATGGTAAAGCGCGCTAGTTTATTAAGGGCCTATTCACTCAGAAAAAACTTCGCGAATAGGAAGGAAGACGGCAGTTGAGCGAGGAGATGCAATGTTAAACCCAACAACACGACCAACGATGCTGCGCCAAAGGGAGATTGATCTGAAGACCCTCCACGACCAAACTCCCAACACAACAACATTTGGCGCATCGTACCCGGCACACATCGCAACACAACTGCTCAGACCCGTCCTCCGTACGGCTTCACCAGACATCATGCCGGCACACGAGAAATCGCTTGGCGGCAAGGCTTTGTCTGGTGGGTGGTAACTTCTGCCGGCGGCCGATGCTTTTTTTATTGCGGAAAACAACCGATATTTCAATGGTTTTCGGTAAGATTATTGCAGTCAGCCATAACCTTTATTCGCAACTGCAGTTTTGGTCCTAAACGAACTCATTTTATTCGCGCTTCTGAATTATTTGACACACTCACCTTCTAAAAACAAATGTACCAAATTGTCAGGAATACATTAACAATTATATTCGACTCCTTGCAACCGACGATACAAGCAGTGAATTTCGATCATAATTGAACTTTCCCTTGAAACATTATATACAATAGGATCGATCGCCGTGCTCCAATTTTCTACGAAATTAATTAATTTTCTGACCCTATTCTGGTGCTGAGCTTCTGTAGAAAGTTAATTGAGTTTATAAACGTACCGGTATGATTGATTCAGGTATTTTAATGTATAATAAATATATATTATTAGACGGTGAAATAATGTGGCTTCTATGTTTGGTTTACGCATTTACTTCTTTAAGTGGACCATTTTGCATGTAGTAATACATTTTAATCATTTCTATTTATTTCGTCGGTCCGTCTTGTCGGGTCTTAACCACGCTGCTTTTTCTGGTGCGTGGTTGCCACTCGAGAGCCCGTCGGTCCCATCGGGCATCGGTCCTACGGGCAATGTGCCCGGCCCACTGCCACTTAAGTGTTACAATTTTTCAGGCTATGTCGGTTACTCTCATTTCTGATTTGATCACGCAGTGAAACGGCAAGCATAGCCCTCTCCATTGCCCCTTGAGTGACTATTTATTTCTGGCTTCGCTAGCGTATTGATGTACTTATCCTAAGCATACATTAAATTACTATAAAATTTCACATCACTAGCATTTGACAAATCTACGCATTCATTGCAGTAGCAATGAACAAAATCCTATAGGCTAATTTTACTGTATTGGATATGGCCAGTGCGGGATCTAGCCCGTTTGCCCGTAGCCAATTGCTGCGGCGAAGTCCTCCACCGACACCAACTGAACGAGCCAAGACCACAGCTCCCCCTACTCCAACAGTACCCACGGAACCTGAGATACCCTTTGAAGTGATACCCACGTCAGAAATTCAAAAATGGATGAGCTCAATAGAGTCCATCTTGAGCGAAGTGTGTTGTATAGTAGCGGAGGGAAAAATGAACTCTGAACAGAAGCTCCGTGTGACCAACTTATGCCGCAAGGTCACTAGTGGGACATCTCAGATGGCTGTGTTGTATCAGTCCTTGCAACATAAAACTATACACGCGTACACCAACATTGAAAACTTACGAGAACAGCAGGGAGTTGCGCAAACACTATGGCAATTCAAAGAGGTTATAGAAACTAAAATGAAACCTGCAGAAAGTACTTCTTTTGCAAATATGGTAAAGAAGGGTTCCGACAGCTACATTCGCCCGGAAAATTTAAGCTCCGTTGCTATTTATCCTAACGACAAATCCAAAACCAGCGACGACACTAAGTCCCTCGTCCAGAAAATCATCTCTCCTGAAGAGCTCAAACTTCATGTTCGTGGTATGAGAAAAGTGAGAAACGGAGGAGTCATCATCAGCACAGAAAAGAAAGCAGACATTGAAAAATTAAGGAAGTCGGAGAAACTGGTTTCCTCAGGCCTTACCGTTGAAGAACCAAAAAAGCGACGTCCTAGAGTTGCAGTTATTGGTGTCCCCGTAGCTCTAACTGAACAGGAGGTATTTGAATGTATTTTTGAACAAAACCTATCTGAGAAGCTGCCGAATACAACCCGTGAGTCCCTCTTAGAGACAATAAAATTAAGCCATAAATCAGGTAAGAAAAATATGAGTACCTGTAATTACATTCTAGAATTGCCAGCTAACATCAGGAGAATCCTGGTTGATCAAGGTCGAATTTATATCAATTGGACATCTTGCCCTGTTAGAGATTTCACGATAGTCACCAGGTGTTTCAATTGTCAACAATTTGGACACGCAGCCAAGTATTGCCGAGAAACTAGCACAACTTGTAACCACTGCGGAGAGACTGGTCATTCCTTTAAGGATTGCAATAATAAAAACGCTCCCCCTAAATGTGCGACATGCAATCGCTTTAAGCGCAAATGTGACCATCAAACTGGTGATGTAAATTGCCCGGCACGAAAGTTTGCAGAGGAGAATTATATAAACTCCATAGATTATGAAGGCGCCTAAGAGCCCTACAGATTTCTTATCTTTTTAAGTGCGCACACAGGAGTTTAAATTGTATTTTTGTCTTTTATTTATATATTTAAATTATAAATAGGATCAAAAACTTGTGCCTTGGATAGTTTTTTCTGTGTCTGAAGCTTAAATCAGTAATGTCGATAAAACCAAATATTTACAATTGTTTGCTAATTAATCATAATGCTATTTAATACAAATATTATTGTCGGGAAAAAACAGCATGTACAGCTATTCTAAAGTTAATATGGCAAAACCTGAATTAAAATTGACATACACAGCACAAATATTGACCTAGTTCACAACTCATGTGATGCAAATGCTGTCATTACAAAAATGCCAAAACATTGTAGTCTGAAGGTGTGCGAATAATTGGGTGAACTTAATTATACAGACACAGAAAAAACCTATAGAAATACTGCAATAACTTTGTATGTTAAATTGGTAATTTTTTTCCTTTAATTTTATAAGTAGTATAGTATTATTTCAATAAGAAATTTACTGTAATCCTCTGTTTGCTTAGTCTGGAGATGGCCTGAAACACAGGTTTTTATTAACCTAGCTCAGGTAGGTCGCCACAAGCTATGATGTCAGTACCAATGCACCATACATGAAGATTTTAAAATTGTGTAAATTAAATTAGTGTTTATTTTGAATATTTAAGACTATCGTTAAAATATGGTACTACTAAGTATTTATAAAGCCGTAAATGTACTACATTGTAAAAGGAACTAAATAAATTATTATTATTATTATTATTTCCTGACCTGTTGTATGATACTTCTCGTGGAAACGATGAAACAACATGTCCTGCGACCAGAAGTCTTCTTCAATGACGACGGTCGGATAGAAATTTGGCACCACAAACGTCTTGAATTTTCCATTGCGGTGTGACTCTAGTAACTGTATCTTTTTTTTTAATAATTATAAACTAGCACTTGACCGCATTCCCGCCTGATGGTAAGCAGTGATGCGATCGTTGATGGTAAAGCGCGCTAGTTTATTATGAGCCTATTCACTCAGAAAAACTGAGCGAATAGGAAGGAAGACGGCAGTTGAGCGAGGTGATGCAATGTTAAACCCAACAACACGACCAACGATGCTGCGCCAAAGGAAGATTGATCTGAAGACCCTCCACGACCAAACTCCCAACACAACAACATTAGGCGCATCGTACCCGGCACATATCGCAACACAACTACTCAGACCCGTCCTCCGAACGGCTTCACCAGACATCATGCCGGAACACGACAAATCGCTTGGCGGCAAGGCTTTGTCTGGTGGGTGGTAACTTCTGCCGGCGGCCGATGTTATGGCCTACCACCTTCTCTTCGGCGTATACCTCGTCTTCTGGCGTACGGGTGCCAGAAGATGAGGTATACCACGATGGCCTCCACCGTTATAGAAGTGTAGGGTAGGCAGAAGATACATCAATGAGTTTTATGATCGTGGGCTCCGTAATTGATTTGCGGTTCTTGTTCATTCATGACTGGCCATTCCTTCTTTGCATCATCGCAAAAACTACCTTTTGATGAATATTTTAATCAGAAAGGTCAGGTACATCCATACTAATATTATAAATGTGAAAGTGTGTTTGTTTGTCCTTCCTTCACGCCGTAGCTAAGCAATCAATCGACCAGATTTTTGGCATACAGTTAGTTGAAAAGATGGAGAGTAACATAGGCTACTTTTGGTCCTAAAAAAACATCAAGTTCGCAAGGGAGATTACCGGAATATTTGTATGTGTACACCAAATATCCTAATATTATAAATCGGAAAGTGAGTTTGTTTGTTTGTTCCGCTTTCACGCCGTAACTACTAAGCCGATTGTTTTGAAATTTTGCAGACGTTAAGTTAGAAGTCCGGATTAAATAATAGGGTACTTTTTTATCCCGGAAAGAAATTATATTCACGAGGGAAATCTAAATGAGTGATATAACCGATCTCCACGCGAGCGAAGCCGCGGGCGGAAAGCTAGTACATGTATAAATGATGAACTAAAATGAAGCAAAACGAGTATGTGAGGATATAAAGAAGAAGTGTTGTGTTCTTTGTTGGTGTTTCCGGTTACTTGTACAAATACTTCTCTATTCACTGTTGTTTGCTTCTCTTCAAGCTCTGTTTTGCCTACCCCAAAGTGAAGAAGGCGAGAGTTTACAGTAGCTATATGTATGGATAACAAAACGCAGTAGAGTAATCTCTAAATTGTTCTCTCGAGTTATAATAATATTAATGGATCTGAATAATGTCATTGACATAATCTAATATCAAGTTTTGTGATTAACTTTGATCGTTTTAATGAAACTTTGAAAAAATGTTCTTGGGGAGAGAGAGGTATTTGACTTCCCCCGCGACGTCTAAAAGTGGCACACATGGAATACTTCACGCCGCCACCTCGGATCCTGATGTTTGGGGGGTGACAGGTGTCCCCGAGTTATAGCTAGTGATTCCCCGTATTCCGGCATGATGTCTGGTGAAGCCGTACGGAGGACGGGTTTGAGCAGTTGTGTTGCGATGTGTGCCGGGCACGATGCGCCAAATTTAATGTTGTTGTGTCGAGAGTTTGGTCGTGGAGGGTCTCTAGATTAATCTTCCTCAGGTGCAGCATCGTTGGTCGTGTTGTTGGGTTTGACATTGCACCATCTCACTGCCGTCTTCCTTCCTATTCACTGAGTTTTTTGAGTGATCTTGATAAAGTAGCACGCTTTACCATCAACGATTGCATCACTGCTTACCATCGGGCGGGATTGCGATCAAGCACAAGTTTATAATTATATAAAAAACAACAATGAACGCCATTTCAATAATACTTAACCCTAGAGTGGGCGCGTCTTTTTGTAAAACGTTAGTGGGCGCGTGGGGAGCATTTTGCCGCCCATTTTCTTTGATCATTTTAACTAATAATACAGCAATTTAATCATCTTTTTCTCAGGATTTAAATAAGAGACTAATAAGTAATAATAAATCAACATATTTATTAAACTTCATTTTAATAATTTTCGTGTACAAAACATTATAGGAAACTTGACATTTTTACTGGCTTTTTTCCCTTATCCTACATAATACTCTATACAACTTACAAAATTGGAAAAAAATAACAGAATTATATATTTTCTAAATTAAAATTATATGTTTTTTAAAACAGTCTTCACAAAGGTATGTGTAATGTTAACTGCACAGTAACTTTGGGTATCAGGGACACCCTTTTATGTGCACCTGTTTTTCTTTGAGGGATATATACTGCAGATCTTGCAGATATTTTGGGATAATCTTTGTACTAAAGCGTTTGCTGAATTATCTATGTTGAACTGCCCTTGATCCTATGTCCTCTGTGCAAAATACAATATGAGCTTCAATTTTGTCCATTCTTATTTTTAATTATCAATTAATATTTCGAATGCTAAAACAAACATGCTTTTTAATTTTAAGCATAAATGCACCATAAAATATAGTCTACATTACAAGTTTGTAAAAAATACATTACATAATTTTATGTACGTGAGGTGCGCGGTGAGCAATTTGCCGCCCGGCAACACCTGATGGTAACAACCTTCTCCTCAAGCGGTCCCCTGCTCGCTGACTGGGTCCAGCTTTTGGGCGCGCGTTGCTAACGAGAGTAGCGTCAGCTACTAAAAAGCGCTAGCCTAACAGACAGTTGTTTTAAAAATAATTTAAAAATTTTTCGCGCGTGCGACGATATGCTCGTAGCGCGCCCATTCTAGGTATAAAGTTATAATTTTGTTTTCGTATTGGAAAGCATTTATACCACAACGCACGCTATTTAACTAATTAGCGGCATAATTGCCGTAGTTAGAAATAGTTGAAAACGGTACATATTTACAGCCAAAGACAATTTAATTGTCGCTGCTAATTTGTAACTAAACTACGGACAGTACGAACAAAAGAGATTCTAAATAACTATAAAACAGTTTTGAAATGGATTTTCGTATTTGGATTCAAAACGTTTTAGAATAGTTTTGATATTGAATATGAAAATGTGTTGATGATAATAACATCTTCCTCTTTTACCGCTTGCATCGAAGAAATTGAACAGTTAGCCAGCAGGGTCTCACTACAATTTAAGTGTCTTCAAGGCTAGAGTGAATAGGGTAAAAATAAACTAGCTTTACCATCAACGATTATATCACTGCTTACCAACAGGCGGGATTGCGATCGAGCACTAGTTCGTATCGGGAATAGAACGACAAGCAGCGCAGCAGTCAATAGCATCACCTCTGCGCCAACCGTGCTGTCTTTAGTACTTGAATAAAGAAAATTTTATTCTGTTCTTTAGATACTTATACTCATGGTGCCCCATTATTTATTTTTAGCCGGATAAAAACTGTCCGATATGTTTATTCTAGTTGTCCACGAGCTCGATTATAAAACGTCATGCTTTGTCTCTCAAAAAAGACTCAAAAGGCGAGCAAAAAGGCAAAAACTTTAAGTGAAAATGAAATGTTTGGATCGCATCGCATCACCTGCCCAGCATTTGCATAATAATATAGGCTAAGGAAACGGGAAATATCATGCTAAAGAAGGCGAGCACAGAAACTAGTTGGTAATAAATCTACTACCAGTTTAATTTATTCGTAACCTTACTAAATTAATACCCAATACGTGTGAGAAAATTAGCTATTCTATTTCATTTAACCTTCCAATATGTTAACATCACAATTGTTATCCCGCCGACACAACCGACTTATGTTGAAAGAAACATGTCGGCAGCCAACGCGCGCACGTGTTGCCCGCCACAAGCCGACACGTCGGCGGTTGGCCGGTGGCTAGCGTACTCAAGCACTCAGTTGCCCGGCGACATATGAGCTGTAGTAACGAGTTAATATATATAAGTTTCTGATGTCGAGCCGCTGACATGCAGCCGGCAAAGTTTTACGACTTGCTATGACTGAAGCCGCCAACCTAGCCCGCCGGCAAAGGGTTGCCGACATATGCCGCCGGGCTTTGGTGTGTAGAACGCTTTAAAGACTACTTGTAACACGGCAAATTGACGTACCTGATGTGTCAATCTGAAGAAACAATAAATATCCTTGAGCAATCCAATTGATATTAATAAATTCCAGAATACACCCTCAAACTGTCTCTGGAATGCGATGGAAATATCTTAGGAAAGTTTCCTACCAGTTGTTTGGAACAAAACAATTTCGACATAATTGCAATTAAAACCTAATAATATTAAATAATAATAATGTAAACAATATAAGAAACAAGCACAGAAAAGTTGTTTAGTTTATTCCGTACAAACAAAACGCAAGTTAATAATAATAATATTATATATACCTTTCAAGTTTTGTCTGACTTTATTGTTTTTTAAAGTATTCATTACGTATCTTAATATACTTTTCGATTCGCTCAAATCAGTTATTCTGTGGTGATCAAAATGGCTGACTTGAAAGTATTGACTGCTACTTCACCGCAACCAATCGACTTCACCGGACTGAAACCTTTGACTACGAAGGCTTTTCTTAATTTTAAGAAATATAAAGAAATCACAAGTGCTTACGTCAGGACGGTATGGAGGTTTCCGTGTGCAGTTTCTGGCCTACCATCGGACGCGTCTCAAAGTGGCGGATAGGGGAACGGCCCCCAGATATGGGGGTTATCGGTTTACCGGCGCGGACCAAAACCAGAAGTGGGGACTGCTTCTGCGGTCACACGTGCGGCGGGTCGGCCACCACTCCAGGTAGCTGACGTGACCCGAACCCCGGGTTACCGTCGGGCAACCCGGTCTCCTCACTGAGAGGAGCTGGGAGCTCCGTTTGCCTCCGGGCAAACGAGTGAGGCTAAGAGGAAGGACACCTCGCTAAAAAACCTTTGGCTGCTGCGTCTTCTCGCACAAGAAGACGTACCCAGCCGGGCCCCTCCCTATGGAGGGCCCACTGTGGGCCCGCCTTTTGGCGGGAATCGCCGGCGGGGGATTGGTAGTGCAGGCTCTGCTATTTCCCATGACCCCGCCACTAAGGCGATGTCGGTGTGCCGCTGTTTGGTTTTAGTGGGTATTCCCGGCTTCGGCTGGGCGAATCCCACACACGCCCTTCGGGGTATGGTGCGTAGAGGCATTTCCACAGCGTCAAGGAAAAAAAAAGGACGGTATGGAGGTTGATCAAGAATTTCAACTTCTACCTGCTACATGAAATACTAAATCGTTTGACGAACGCTGTGTGAACTTGCCTTGTCGTGGTGCACTCACGCGTCACTTTGAGTTAGATTTTCGAAGTTCGGCGTTGAATTATGGTATAAAACTCTGCGTTAACCGTTTTACGATCTTCAAACAATTTAAATGATAGACAATTGACATTATTTGAGGATTGACATTGACAATTCATAAAATATCCGCGCCCGCGACATTGGCAGATGACATTTTACAATAATTTTTCCTAACCATTTCCTACATATATTGAAGTCCGTAGTTTAAACTGAGCAGTTCAATACCTGTATTTTACATAGAGCGACTGCCTAGATAGGCAGTTACGAGCTAAGACTGATTGTCAAACTGTCGTGCTTCTGATCACCCGTAAGGACTGTTAAAACTCCACGAATGACAAAAACCGAAACACATGCCCAGTATTTTGAAGTAAAGAATCTATGTACAAAATTTCAAAAGATATAACGAAAATCCACAAAGTTATGAGCATGCTACTTGGTTGTCCCAACACCAATATGGTCAAAGCTCTGTTCGGGCGAGCGAGCGCGGTTCGTTGACCTCTGGCGTCAGCTGTGGTGCGTGCGCAAGTACTATGATCTATCGTAATCGTTCGGTAACCACAGACTCTGCAGCAACTTCTAAATGTTTTTGGAATAAAATATGACACGGTGTAAAAATGATTCGAATCGACTCAGTTGCTTATTCTGAACAAACTATATTCAGGTTTGGCATAAACAAAAAAATAACTTGGTATACATGTACATACATGAAAATAGAAAATAGCGCTGAAGGCTTCGATATTCATAAACTGCCTGGGGCTAAATTGATTGTGAAAACTAAACTTCCCCGAAATTGAGCGCTCAAATATTGAGCATTAGTCTACACGGGACCGACAAATAACCAGAATTATAAAACGTTTCCACATACATTTGAACATAAATATTTTTCACTCACCTGGCTGTGTCGCTACGTGTAAATAACGCGACATACTGACGCCATGAAAAATCCTGAGATTCAGGATGTTTCATGGCAAGCAGAGTTTACCGCACAACTAGCATATTGTATTCAACGGCCCGACATTAATCATTGGGACTTTAACCTTATATGCCCATAATCAGTTCAATCGAAAAGAGTATACTTAGAGTGTTAGGTCTTTGGTCATCTTAAGATAATGAATAAAAGGCGATGGTATTTACAAAGCAAAGGCAAGTGAGCCAGAAGGACGTTCTAAGAGGACGTTCTAAGACATCATCATCATTATCAACCTTTTTTTTTATCGTCCCACTGCTGGGCACAGGTCTCCTCTCATACAGAAAAGGATTGAGCATAATCACCACGCTTGCTTAATGCGGGTGAGAGGACATACAGTGACATAATTATTATTGCTGATAAAATTAGACACTTTAGGTGTGAAAATTGTACTCACAATCAGCGTAAGTTTCTTAGCGACAGTCAAAGTCAAAACCTTATTCAAAAGTAGGGAAATTAGAGGTATTTTTACAGACTCTGAAAGTTCTTAAAATTATAAGAATTAAGCCTTAAATGTATGAACTTAAACGAGACAAAAAGAATATGCAATGACCTTAAGCAGGTGATGCTTTTCTGTTGATTCCGCAAAGAAGGAAAGAAATCATAAGTGTGTATGTGTATTTAATCACAAAACGAAATAACTCGAACAATCGACGCTATTTCACCAGTATCCATCGTCCACGCCAGCTCATACAAAAAAGAAAAAAACAAATTAAAAGCACAAACTGACAGTTCGATGGACACGAGCCTTATTTACACCGTGGGTTCCAAAAATAGTGACCCTTGCCCAATGATCTCGTGATGTTTACTTTCTGTACCCTGTTCTGTTCGCTGGCAAATTGATTAGGTTTTATTTCCTACGTTCCGTTATTGCGAGATTTGCTCAGCTGCTTGTGTATTGGACAAATAATGTCCATGTGTTGAGATAAATAATAGTAAAGCGAGGTTGTTTAGTTTCAATTTAAGCTTAGTGTATGATTTTGTAACTTCAATTTCTCTACGAATCATTAACATGGTATACATTTTACATATTTATAAATTTAAAAATCTGTCTTCTTTTCGTTCTTTCTTTTTTTTGTTTACTGAAATCAACAACTACCATGAATGATCTGTGATTAGACAAGTCAATAACTTTTATGATAGAAGGGGTCTAAAATATCAGCCAGGTAGATACTTCGTTCAGGTTACGATCTATATAATCGGACGGGCAACTTACACAATGAGGTCACGGCGTAGTCCTACCCAAGCTAGACAAAAAAAACATACTTCTCCAACGTGTACCACACGATATGCTCCAGGCAAGCAGCTCAGTTTTTGTAGCCAGAGAAAGGTCTAAGGGTACCATATCGCCGCTACAACTACACGTGCCACTGCTATAAACCTAGAAATTCAAAATCCGTCACCATTCTATTATTAGAACTGCTACTCTAAATCTCACGAAACACTCCAAAACGTCCATACACTTGTAACTGACCGCACTTCACAGCAACGCAATAATCAAGTGACCGATTGAGATCTCACAGCCTCAATATTTCTTCCACGTTCCGCCACAGAGTGAAGCGATACCAACACAAATGACAGGGGTCTTTGTGACGAATAGCGGCTTACATGAGAGAGGGATTTGTTTGGCCCATGTGAGCAACATGCTTCTAAATCTGTTTGCTGCAGATTTTTTAAAGTGGAATGGAATAAAAAAAATTTTGCTGCTGTAAAATTCCTGACCTACAGCAAAACTTTTTTATTTTCTCTTTCCTTGGTCGTACAGCGAGCGTAGCAAGACCACCATAAAAATTGGTTTTTTTGAAGGAGATTTATAAATGACAGAATGACATGATATTTGAATTGACTTTGGATTCAGTGGAGAGGCGTGCTAAGAGGCTGATTGGTGACCCTGTCTTAAATCGAGATGGTCTCCAAAGCCAGCCATTCGGTGTTCTATAGGATGCATTTTGGGGAGTGTAATAAATAAATAAATAAAATAAATAAATAAATATATACGGACAAATCACACAGATTGAGCTAGCCCCAAAGTAAGCTCGAGACTTGTGTTATGGGATACTAACTCAACGATACTATATTTTATAATAGATACATATATAGATAAACATCCAAGACCCAGGCCAATCAGGAAAAGATCGATTTCCATCACGACCTGGCCGGGGATCGAACCCGGGGCCTCCACGTCGCAGGCAGGCATGTTGACCGCTGCGCCACGGAGACCGACAAAAATGTGCGAGGGAATTGCATGATTTAATTCCCCCATCTCCGTTCCACCATCGGAAAACCCGTCGTACGGCAAATTTCCACCCTTACATTGTTAACACCTCTACGATCCGGACGAAGCGTTTCGCCTCCTCCTTTATACATCGTACATCGAAGGACTGGAACAATTTGCCAGCGGCGGTGTTTCCGTCAGACTACAATTTGAGTGTTTTCAAGGCTAGAGTGAATAGGCTCTTAATAAACTAGTGCGCTTTACCGTCAACGATTGCGTCACTGCTTACCGTCAGGCAGGATTGTGGTCAAACGCTACTTTATAATTTATAAAAAAAAAGATTCCTTTGTTTACAAACTAAACCTAATTTAAGTTCATTGCATCTGTTTCTTTATATTTCATTAAGAAAAGGACAGAAGATAAAATATTAGTTTATACCTGTCAAATTAGTCCGCGTCTGACGTAAATTGATATATTTTTGGTCGCCATATTTATAATTGCGTCTAAACTGTCTAGGGAATATCTAATTTGACAGGAATAAACTGAAATGTTATCTTCTATCCCTTTCTTAACGAAATAGAAACAAGAAGATACACTTAACTTAAAATTAGTTTAGTTTATGAACAAGAGATTCGGTGCCATGGTCTCTTCTACAATAAACCTGTTTTAAACTAGTCTGTAATATTGTCTGGTTGTCAAATGAGAAGAGGCCAGAGTGAGAGGGAAGAGAATTGTTCTTGTTTGAATTTCAAATAATTGTCATCAACATTTAACAATTCGAATAATCGAGATGTACTAAAACATATGAGTTTGTTTTGGATAAAGTATAGCCACGATCAAAAATATATTAACAAAAACCAATTTTCATCACTATCTTCCATTTTTTCGTCAAATAACGAGGATAACGTTGAAATACGTCACAATATAATAATATAATTAAGGATCGGTTATCTAGTTTGGATATATATTTATTTGTAATTCTAATCGATCGTAATCCATTTTTTTTTTAATTATAATGATGGTAGTTACTCGGTGGAAGGCCATAACATCGGCCGCCGGCAAAAGTTACCACCCACCAGACAAAGTCTTGCCGCCAAGCGATTTGTCGTGTTCCGGCATGATGTCTGGTGAAGCCGTACGGAGAATGGGTCTGAGCAGTTGTGTTGCAAGGTGTGCCGGGTACGATGCGCCTAATGTTGTTGTGTTGGGAGTTTGATCGTGAAGGGTCTTAAGATCAATCTCCCTTTGGCGCAGCATCGTTGGTCGTGTTGTTGGGTTTAACATTGCATCAGCTCGCTCAACTGCCGTCTTCCTTCCTATTCGCTCAGTTTTTCTGAGTAATAGGCTCTTAATAAACTAGCGCGCTTTACCATCAACGATCTCATCACTGCTTACCATCAGGCGGGATTGTGGTCAAGCGCTAGTTTATAACTATTAAAAAAAAACTTACGACCTTGTAATTCACGGCCGATACCACTAAGCCACGGCTGCACTCTAACTATATTTAAAATTATCATAAAACCAAGTTAATGAAGTGAACACTCATCCACACATCTGAACAGGGCATCGAATAATGAAAAGCAATTAAAAACCTTCCCCGGTCAAATTCCATTTTCAACACAATTAATAAATCCGCAAAGTATTACTTCGCAATATCATAAAATGACACAATAACTTTAACATTCCAATCCTTTTTATGATCACGCAAAAATAAGAAAGAAAAAATAATTTGTACATTATTCTGCGTTGTCATCAATGTGTAGCATTTTCCGTACTTTATAAAAACCAAACACGTCTTCACTTGTGGCGCACGTAAAATATGGTGTTCCTCTTATTTTGCAATATTCACCATGGATAAGGTGAGGTTTGTATTGAGCTATCGTTAAAATGATGTCACTTTTTTTACTCTGTTGAGGTTTCGTTACTGATGTAGTGGCAGGATTACATAAAGTTGTGATTCACTTAGCTTCATCTGTAACACAGAAGTAAAAATAATAGTTTTCAAACCTTTCTATATAAAAACTTTTTTACAAAAAAAAAAGAACCGACTTCCAAAAACACTACAAAGTGAAAAATAACTAATTTCGGAGGTCGGTGTCTTTGGATTTTGTATATTAGTTTTTGACACCGACTTCCGAAAGTACTTATTTTTCACTTTGTAGAGTTTTTTGGAAGTCGGTTTTTTTTATAAAAAAAGTTTTTTTTTTACATTTTTTAGTTGTGAAAAGTACTGTTCAGCTGCATCCGGTTAGACTGGATGCTGACGCTAAAATACTTAATAACAAAAAAAACTTACAAACGCACTGGTTGCCCCTACGATTTTTGAAAGTCTCCCTTGATTTCTTTGGTTTTCCACCATCAATCCCTAATATCCTTATCATGAGACCACTTGGGAATGTCTTCTTTCCAACAGAAAAAGAATTATCAAAATTGGTTCATAAACGACGAAGTTATCCGCGAACAAACATAAAAAAAACATATATACGGTCGAATTGAGTAACCTCCTTTTTGAAGTCGGTTAAAAATAAAGTTGTGGAGATGTTTATTTCTGAATGCGAATGCTACTTTAACCTATTTCATTTTTAGTACTAATATTATAAATGTGAAAGTTTGTGAGGATGTATGGATCGATTAATGTCTGTTTCTCTTTCATGCAAAAACTATTGATCAGATTTGGATTAAATTTCGCACACAGATGGTTTTTGTTTGTGACGTAACCCCGAATAATATAGACTAAAGACGACTTAAGTAGACGTAAAAGAACTGAATATTATATTTACTGTCCACTTGAAAACCGTTTAAACGGTGTATTCGAATATAGAAACAATAATTAACAATCGTAATATATAAGATACGAAGTCTCATTCGAGCCACGATAGTTGCCTATTTGATAATATACACTTGGGAACAAGAAAAAATTAACACTATTCAAAAGTCAAACCTTTCATCCTGGCCACAAAGCGACCACCAATGATTGGAATAGACAATTTGAATTCTGTATAATTTCCTCTCTTTTGAATTGGGAAGATTTTTTGGCAAATGCCCAAACGTCTCTACAATAAGCACGTTTGAGGTTCAGCATAACGTGCTCATTCAGCACAAACGCTGAAGGCATAGACAGTTTTATGGAAGTATTTTGTCTAAGAATCACAATGTAACTGCTGTAAATTACATCTATTAGACGTGAGTTAAAGCGTTGAGTTCAGCAGTGGCCTAGTGGTACAAGTACACTTTACTTTGGCGCTACGGTACGTCTTCAAGCCAAATAACGTAGAACAAATATGACATCATCATCATGTGCCCGCGTGGTAGATTACGGTTCACTTAAGATTATTTTATGATAAAGAGTTGGAGGTGGAAGGGAATCAAACCTCAAATATGGTCATTATTTTTTGTGTTCTTCATCACGATTGCTCTAAATATTATGATACATCTTGAAAAACCCGAAATGTGCCAGAAGTAAAAATTCGAAGGCATACTATCTGTCAAAGCCCATTAGGCCCTCGTGGTGGGTTGTGGCTTACTGCCTGTATAAGGAATATTGCAGGAATATTATTAACAGATTATGACAAAACTCCAAATATTTTTCTTTACTTTTATAGGCAATGCTTTCATAGTGCATTCAGTTATTTTACCTCCGTTTTTGCTGTCTAAATCTCTGTAGCCTATAATGCATTTTATTAGAGTTGATTTTGGATTGCTCTTGCTGATAAGTCTATTAAAATCAGAATGATCTTTACTCTCGTTACTATAGGGTTGTTATTTGAGGGTGGAGTTTCAGAAAAAAAAAATTAAGAAGGAGTGTAGCAGATTCAAAATCAAAATCAAAGCATTTATTTCAAATAAACCAGTTACAGGCACTTTTGAATTGTCAGAAGGTCGGTCAGTCAGTAAGGTGAAGCTAGTCGCCCATTCCAAAGAGTAGGTACCTATGGAGAAGAACGGACACTCTTTTAAATTATCAAGCTATTGATACAAATATTTGATTACATCATTCATTTTGAAATAAATCGTGTGAGAACGATGCAGAAATATATTGTACGCTGAGAGCGTCCATTATGGAAAAAAACAACAATTCAGAAATTAAAATACGCCGTAGCAGCTAAGAGATGACCAGTCCCCTCTGACGGCGTCCGTTCACGAACATGACGTATGGATCAGCATCATTCAGCTCAACCATATTGAAGGGAACCTAATGACCCAACACACACGCCACCACCAGCGAGACATTTGAGTGAGCATGACATACTCTCAACAGCCATAGCACTATCAAGTCAATAAACGACTAACCCAACAAATAGATGCTTTACAGCAAGTAGATCGTGCTCACACGTGTTCTATGCAATTATACAATACTAAGAAATTGAATCTACATAATGCAAAGACAGTTTTGTCCAAGGTTCAGCAGCTCCAACGGTGTTCCCGAATGCTAAGTTTAGCTCCTGTGTAGCTGCACCAGTGCCGAATACCCTTGTCAGCGATGCAATTCCGTAACGTTGGTCCGTAATTGGTTTTGGTTTCGTATAGCCAGTAAGTTTTCTTGTATCGTTTTTCCTTAAATCTTTACAACTACTAAGGTTATAAAAAATGTAGTCAAGTAATATCGGAGTACGGAGAATCTCAATTACTCAGACACAGAAAAGCTACTGTGAAGGCGCCCCAGTACAGCGCGTACATCTACCGCGCATTTGTCACGGCTTATTCAACAAACAAGGTCGGCTTACAACACAAGTAAAATCAATCTCCGATCACATTCTAGTAAATCTACGGGACTTGCCTGGGACTCAGTGTGCTCCGTCGAGAAGTGAAGTCCGGCGAGGTCGACGCGCGCGCCGACCTTACAATGACGTCCGATGTCTTCAAATTCGCTGACTGTCCCATACCAGTCTGCACACCAAGTTCCCTTAACAGGCACCAAAGCTCACCAACGTAGGAAGCCACTTAACAGCGTCAAACACGCCCGACAAAGATCGCCAATGAAACCACGCTTCCGATTCAAATTCAACTCAATGTACAGACGGCACTGATACGTATTCTAGTTCAAGTAAACACTTCAAAACCCGAGCAACAATCGCGACAAACTATACAAGACGCGCAGGTGGTATTCCCGAAATTCACTCGTCCGAAACACGCCACGCGTGCGAGAGATTATTCGTCAAGATTTCAAGCAACGGCCCGCGTACGCGGCGGGGTCTAACACGTTGTTATTTTCAAGCAACGACCGCTGCCGGCGCGGTTCCAAAAACGTTGTTATATCTCAAGTTCAAGCAACGGACCTTCTCCCGGCGAGGTCGCAAGACGTTGTGTTTAGCGCGTCACCGATCACCACAGATTATACTAATTACACTAGCCCGTACCGGCCGTGCATCTATCAACTCGACTAACTAACAATCGGACTTGACCGATAAAACGAGCGCGAACATACTGGAATTTATAGTGTGATAGTAGATAGTTCGCAGATAAAAGTTAGATTAGATATACAATTAATTTCGTTTTTAATAATTCGTTTTTTATCCTGTGTACTCACGTGTGTTTATAAAGTGTACTAATAAAGTTATTATTATTATCAAACAAAATACTTTCATCTTTATTATTAAATTATGTTATTGTGATGTATTGTGAAATAGTATAACATAAGATAGGATGAAAAATAACTAAAGATTTTGTTTATTGAATTCCTAGTTATGGACTTGCGACGTTGCATGATTAAATCTTACGGACTTATTAATATATTGTGATCTAGAGTGACCGCCTGAATCACAGGTTTAATAAACCTAGCTCGGGTATGTCGCTAATTTTACATGATTCTCTGTAAAATACGTTCATACACATAAGGTCATACGTTCTGTATGACCATATGTATATTTTTAGTCACACATAATACCTAGCTGTTATTTAGGCAATAACATATGTATGTATTTGTATAAGAATATTTTTGTAGCTTTTATTTTACAATGTTGTGTAAGTTTTTGAATAAATATTATTATGATTATTAGTTATCGGCTGCGATTTACAAGTTTTAGGTCGTAGGTTCGTACCCCATCAGGCGCTTTGTGTAACTTATTTCATTACCGCTACTTTCAGAACAGTGAAGGAAAACATCGTGAGGAAACCGGCGTGATCTGGAACCAAAAACTTCGAGGACATGTGAAAAACAAAAGAGCAAATGCAAATCCTAGTGTGGGATAATAATTTAAAATAAAAAATTTTAAAACATAATTAACATTTACCCTGTACAGAGTAAGAGTAAATTATTTTATCGCTTTCTCGTATACAGTATGTTAAGAAAACCCTGTCCGACCCATAAGGATAATAAAGGTTAGGTAAACACATGACCAAATAAAATATAAAATTTTACGTAATCATCGTAGTAGCAATACAAATGAATTTTGAAATAATCTTTTTTTCCCGCGAATTAATTCCAACTTCCCCGAAATTTGGTATTTTTTAAAAAAGTGACAACACCGGTATTATTATGAGCGAATAGCGATGCGACCACGTGCCGCGTGCCCTGCCGCCTGCCGCCCGCGGAAGGGTGCTTACGCACATTTATTAAGTTACCTCTTTTTGCGAAATTATATTAATTTTTTAGGGGGGTTTTTAAGCTATTGCATAGCTTCTATCGCGGGCCTTGAGCGCGGGGACCGAATCCAGAAATTCCGTAACGAAAAAACCTCACGCTCCCCACTCCGACGGGCACGGAGGTGTGGCTTGAAGGCCGTACATCGTCTAACGTCGTTTCAGTTCGGCAGTCTTCGGCACGGTATGTTGGTGTGCGTGCGACTACATCTTTTGAAAACAATTTATAGATTTTCAAAAAGAGCATGCATATTGCAGGGCGCGAACTCAGTTCTACACACTTGCCATGTTACTGATAGTCGCGATGTGCTAAACTTGCGATTAATTTTCTCTCTGAAATAGGTCTTCTATAGAGATATGTCATAGACGTCATCGACGTTGTCATGGCTACCTTAAAAACTTTTCATATAATTAATTATTAAGTACTTTTATTCAAATTAATTTAGTAGTGTTTTTATAAAATAGCTTTTTTTTTTAACGGAAAAGCTAAGATGAATGTCACGCTAATTTTTCATTGGACTTTTAAATTATTTATAGTGTTTTTTACTAAATAAAAGCGCGTGATTTTATAGAGTAAAAAGTGCTCACGCGGCCGTTTTTTCAACTGTGATTGGCGATATCCGCCATTATTGTGAAATATTTTTTTAAAGAATTTCTATAATTTGTTACACGTGTTATTGGCAAAATTGTGGTATCTATCCACAGGGACCAGATCAAGAGTTGAAGTTGAAGTTTTTATTAAATAAAATATTACAGAAAGATGTGGGTGAACAATGTTAATACGAGTACATTTAAGTGTACGAGTTGTAATATTGTTATCTCCGAAACGAAACAACGAAAGTTTAATAAAAATATGCTCGTCGGCTTTTTCTGAGGAAGACATTGATGAGGCAAAAAAGTTATTGTTTGTTTCTACGAAGACAAGACAAAAACATGTATCGAGGCGTAAGAACAAAAAGCAGAAAGACCTAAAATATACGATTACGGTGTTTAAAATCACGGATCCCGAACAATCCCAGTTTTTGTGGCATATGACCTTCACAAATTGCCACCAGTTTGCTTTGACTACGTAGAACGTACGCAAAGAAGTTGATGAAGGATTTATTAATTCTACGGTCAGATGTTAACGCAATCAGAAGTGATTATGTTACTAAAGATCAGCTCGAAAATATTAAATTGATAACAAATAATTCGACACCGACGCCGTTCATCATCAACAACCTTTTTATCGTCCCACTGCTGGGCACAGATCTCCTCTCATACAGAGAAGGATTGAGCGTACTCACCACGCTTGCTCAATGCGGGTTGGCGATTTCAGACTTATAAAGCCCAGGTTTCCTCAAGATGTTTTCCTTCGCCTTCAGTCATTGGTGTCCAAGATATACTTAAAAAGTACATATAACTTTAGAAAAGTTAGTTGGTACTTGCCTGATCTGGAATCGAACCCGCGCACTCATACTTGAGAGGCTGGTGTTTTAACCACTAGGCCACCACGACAAAACAGTGGGGTATATTGAAAAAGAACCTCGGAGTCTTTGAGTATATTTCGTGGTGCTCCCTGTGCGCCGTTTCCGAGTCAACGAAATACCCGTTAGTGGAGTCATAAGGATACTATAGCTGTCTTGCCTGCCCCTCAGTGCCCGGCCGGTCTTGCGATTGCACCGAAACAGAACAGCACACAATGACAGAGATTATAAGTAATAGCACAGACAGACCTTACGGAGGAATTGCCCTATTGTAGAGGAAGTCCGCTTTCTCAAAGGTATCAGTTTTGTAGTGTAATAGTGATCGTTTAGTTCTCACACGGATCGTTCTATGTTAGTTTTCTCATTTTACATGCTTACTGACTCGAGTGATAATATAATAGATTTCATAGGTTTTTTCTTTATTTCTTTATTTTTTGGCCTCGCACGGTTTGTGCATTTAGCCAATGCCACGTAATTATGAATTATTCATGTCGAAAAAGACGGCCGCGTGACCCGTCTTACGAGTGAGGTTTGGGACAAAGTCATGATGTGGCCACTATGCAGCGATATTTCATTGTTCCTTATGAACTATTTACTAAATGCACTTTTTACTACATAAATCACGCACTTTTATTTAGTAAACAACACTATAAATAATTTTAAAAGTCCAATGAAAAACGAGCGTGACACTCAGCTTGACTTTCCCGCCAAAACTCAGGGTGCTGATCACGAAAATGATTTCATTTTTGAAATCCAAGATGGCCGACATCATATTTCATGACATTCTGACATGGGTGTGATAACGAACATGACGTCATTTTTAAGCTATTGCTTAGCTTCTTTCTATCTCTTTATCAAAATCGAACAGAAAGCATTGAATATAGTTTAGTCACTTAATCGTTACCATTTTTCGCACTCTTTTGATGACGTTGCTGGTAAAAAATAAATAAATTACAAAACAGAAAGAAAACTTGAATTGATATCAAAGAAAAAAAAACAAAGGAAAAATTACTGTATAAATAAAATAAATAAATAATTATAATTGCAAGTTATAGTTGATAAAAAAAGGCTATGCAATAGCTTTACCGCGGCAGTCTCCGAGTGCCACACGCCTTTTTTTTTTTTATTTAAGTTTAGCCCGCTTTTGTATGCATTAGTAGAATCAATCAGGCCGGACAGGGTTTTCTTAACATACTGTATATACACCACCCGCTCGCTAATTTTGACTTCGTGATCGAATTTTTAGATAGGACAGCGTCGTAATTTCTTATAAAATGTAATTACAATATATAGCGCGCTACTTGATAATTAGGAGTTAAATTTCAGGAGACGTGTGATCTAAATTAAGATTGAGTTTTAAATTAGTAACTATTTTGGTGTTGATGACCTGGTGAAGGTCGCGGGAAGCCGATGAATGCGGGCACCACAAGACCGGTCATCGTGGAAAGCCTCGGGGGAGGCCTTTGTACAGCAGTGGACCTCTATTTTCTGAAGGAATAGAACTTTATTGATTGAGAAAAAAATGTTAAAGAGCAAGAACAAGAACCAGAGTCGTAGATCCTGGATTCGAATACATGTAAGCACTTTACATTGGGTATCATATTTCAACACCATCGAAAGAAAAACAAAAGTCGAAGCAAAAACATTAATAGTTTCTGGAATAAAAACATCTAAGACATCCATCATTAATCTTTACTATGCATGCGTTTTGGATTATGACCTACTCCATCTTAGAAAAGAGGCTTAAATCTCTTATCATGCATATACAACAATAGGGTAGTTGACTAAAAAAAAACTAATTAGTCCGTCAGTCAAATTTCCAAAAAACACTAGACACGTATTTTTTCTTTTTTTCATATAAACAAAAAACGAAAACGACACAGTGCTTCCAAAACTCGTGTGGCGTCACTACACGCTACACTTTTTAGCGAGCAGTGACGTCACCAGCCACCACTCCTGATCTTTGATGCCTCTTATATTTGTCAATCTTTACTGTTTTGATAAAACAAAATATACGTATCCAATATTTTTCTATAATCTGAATGACGGACTAATTAGTTCTTTTTAGTGTATTAGTCTTAGTCAATTAGTTTTAGTCTTTTTTCCCTATTGTAACATTATACCGATAAACCTACTTACGCTTTTCCCAACTGCGTTGGGTTTGGCTACCAGTCTAACCGCATGCAACTGAACACCCATATATAACATGAAACGACCACCTAACTGACCTACACATGGCTTTATTTTGGTCTGGATGGGAAATCATCAAATGAACTCTCCCCCTCTGGGCGGAGCGGAAGGGTATGTCAGACTTATACTGACAAAAACGCGCCCGTGTTCCTTCACTTGCCTGTAGGCCAGAGCCACGGTTTATTTTTAGCCAACCCACAACCCTGACCCAGAAGGCATCGGTCTTCGTGGACCCCGTTACGATGGGTCCGTACCGGGCGGCGAGCTGCCCACTGCTAACTGCCCGCAAGCCCGAGCCTACGGTGGTCGACAGTTTGATATTGTTTCCCGACCAGTGCGTCTCCTGCGGCGACTAGAGGCGTGAGGGCACTGGGATTCCCGCTCCCTCGCCAGCTCCGCCTCCTCTTTTGCTAGCATCGGTGCTTCGCAGAAGGAGGTGACGGCCTGCCATACCGCTGATCACCGCCACGAGGACACGGCGACATAAGCCGGGCAGACCTCTATCGTATGCTCCGTCGTGTCCTCAGGGCGATCCACACAGTGGTGACAGCCTAGCATTTCCTCCCACCTTATACGGAATGCGCTTCTTTTTTAAGAACCTATACACTCAAAAAAACTTGATGGAGAGTGTATAGGAAGGAAGACGACAGTTGAGCGGGGTGATTCAATGTTAAACCCAACAACACGACCAACGATGCCGCGCCAGAGGGAAATTGGTCGGGAGACTCTCTACGACCAAACTCCGGGCACAACAACATTTGGCGCATGGTATCCGGTACACATTGCAACACAACTGCTCAGATCCGTCCTCCGTACCGCTTCACCAGATCAAAATACTGCGATCCTCAACCCGCCTGATAAGCGTGGGGATTATAGCAACCCCTCATCTCCCTTAAATAAACTTAAAGATACTGATTCATAGTCATTTTGTACTGTTATATATTTAATCACATGAAATGTTCACTAGTGTGATAATATGAATTGTACATGTTCTGGGTAACGGTGTGAATTACACATTTATATACCTTTAGTTTTACATATATTATTTACTCAGATGTAATGTGGAACTGTTTTTTTATACCAAATAAATAAATCTGGTTAAATTGGAACTCGACCCCAATAAAGTTAAAAAATGGCTATAAGATGATGATGGTGCTTACAAAATAACATCACTTTAGTTTATACTGGCTTTCACTTAAATTAAAATGAAGTCAACCTAAAATAGAAGACGTATTATTAATTTAAGTGGCTCGGACGTACCCTAAGGTGACAAGGGACTGTGTTCCTGACAAATGCACGGGTACCCTCCGTGCGGTATCCAACTCTACAAGATTTATAACTACCACTATTGCAAGTACATATATGGATTACCATTTTGTAGTTTAGTAGAGGATTGCTAAGCATAAACTCCTTAGTACGTTTCCCAAATTGAACAAAATATTATAGGGTTTTATCATAAAGGATTTTGAAGGCAATCAGTTCGCCGACGTTCTTTAATTAATACTTCTGTTTATGTTATTCCCACGGCTAATTAACCTACGACTGGCGTATGATCTGGCGTTATAAAAATTAGCCCAAAAATTTAATAATTAATTTTATAATAGGAAAGTACACCAATATTGATTTGAATTTAAACGGAGAAGTACCAGGTATTCTCGCCAGTTAAAATTTGTAGTAAAATTACTTAAATTGATCAAGAAAAATAAATCATAATAAATTCTATTGACTACCCACAATGTTATAAACTTTATTTTGTAAGGATTTACTATTTCTATTGTAAATCCTAACAAAAAAGTAGATTATTAGTTTTTCACTTCAAATGAAGTTCCTCGCGGTTTCCCGACCCCATTCACCCCTAACTTCCCTGACCTACCGATACCCCGACCCCGATGAGGGCATCGCAAAACTGATGGTAATATTAGTACATTTTGTTATGCATATGGATTTGGTGGAATTTTTTACGAAGTAGAAAGATAGAGAAAGATTATATGGCTTGTAAAGAAGTCATCTCAGGGGCCTATTTATATTAATGGAACACCCACGCACACAATATAAGTATATTAGAAAAGGCAGCATAATTGACAGCCTCCAAGCCGCATAGCGGTAGCGAACGGCGCAAGGTGGCGCGGGTTCGATCCCCGCGCAGTGCAAATATTTGTATGTATGAATATTTGCACTGGTCTGGTCGTGCCTCGGAAAGCACGTTAAGCCGTTGGTCCCGGTTGCTATACGAACATCTAATGGCAGTCGTTATGGGTTGTTGGAGCCCTCAAAAGTCCAACAATTGGTCTAACTGCAATGCTTCGATATCGCCTTCGGGTTGTGGAGATCAGAGGGTAGTCGCTTCATGGAAAATATCGAAGTTTAGCCAAAATGAGCAGTTAGACTGGTAAAGCGGACCCTAGACTCCAAAGCTGAAAAGTTTCGGATACGATTAGGATTAACGCTGAGATGAAGAAGAAAAGAAAGAACAGCATAAGGGCCCAGCGTCTAGAGACTTACTGTAGCAATCCAACATCAACCTTATTTCAAGAACGATAAAGATTAAACTGTAATTTAGATACTGAAAACCAAAGGTGCAATAACGGAATGAACTGCCTTAGAAGAAATACCTATGCAAGGTTTGATGGACATAACTACAGGAAAAGCATCAGGGTGACTTAAGTTCCTGTATCACCTGGATGGAGCAGCGAGCGCCCACATGTACTGCCATCCCATTCAGTCTTGAGCTTCGCGTTTTATTTCGCTCCAGGTTTTCCCTATCCTCTTCGCTTTTGCGATGACCGCTCGCTGCTAGGTATGTTTAGGGGGACCACGTTTACGCTTTCCTTGAAGATTCTAGGGCTTGCCTTGGTATATGTTCAGGATCCCTTCGATCCCATGATTATATAGCAAGTATGTATTTTCATCTTATAAAGATGATTATGCGCTGATGATCTTTCTCAAGATATGTTTTTAAATAGCACTCCTCCTCTCTCTCTCATTTTTCATAAGATTTAAGATTCAATTGACCTCCTTTTTTACGTATATTTATCTACCTAGGCTTTTCCCAATTATGTTAAGGTCAGCTTCCAGTCTATCCGAATTCAGCTGAATAACAATATTTTGTATAGAACGATTGCTATTGCTACCACGGACTTTTTGACCTCCACAAACCAGTAATTGGGTAATTCGGTACGCCTTGGTAAGACTGATGGTCAGGCTATCTGACTTCTGACGCCCTGTAACGACTGTCAAACTGTAACAGTCCAAATCAAATCAAATCAAATCATTTTATTTGTTAACACAGGTAAATATTTAAAGATCTTACATAGAAATAACGCGCTGTGTCATGCCAGTGGGCGTACAAAAATATACTTTCAGAAATCATGCACAATTACCATTTCCAATTAAAATGACAGACCCAGATGAGGAACAATTTCTTCTTAATTTATGTCAACAATTCTAAGTCAAAATAATCAAAATCATCAATATAAAATCATGCATAATTACTGTTTAACTTAAAATGTCAGACCCAAATGAGGAACTATTTCTTATTACATAAATGTCAAAAAAAAAAAATCTTAAGTCATAATAATTAAAATGTCAATATATATACATATATATGGATATACAAATTCAAAAAGAAAAAAAGAAAAAAAAATTAAAATTCAAAATATTAATTTAAAAGTCCGTAAAACCAACGGCTTGACGAGCTTTCATTTATGATGTATAAGGCTAGAAAAAAAAGTTATTAACATGGCAATAGTGAATTGTCAATTCATGGCCCTCTACATAAGAAATAACTTTCCCAAATTCTGATTCCTTTCTAATGGTATAACTTCCATGATACTTCAAAAACATAATTTAAAGCGCTCTACACACCAAAGTCCAAGCTATATGTCGGCAACATTTTGCCGACGAGCTAGGTTGGTGACTTCAGTCATTGCAAGTTGTAAAACTTTGCCGCCAGCATGTCGGCGGCCCGACATCAGAAACTTAATTTGGCAGTTATAATATTAGCACCTCACTACAGCTGAAATGTCGCAGGGCAAATGAGCGCTTGCGTACGCTAGCCGCCGGTAAGCCGCAGACATGTTGGCGGGCAACACGCTCGGGGTAATGTTGCCGACATGCTTCTTTCAACACAAGCACGGGTTGCGTCGCCGGGCTGGCGGCTTTGGTGTGAAGTGCGTCTTAAGAAAAATAAAATGGTAACTTTTCCACACATCAATATGTCGTCACAACCTCGTTCCAAGCTCTCAACGAAACTTTGATTAATATTCTTATTATGTATACCCTGACAGCTCTTTTCTTCTAACTAAGTATGTTAAATTAATTCTGTCTCGTACGTCACGTGTAAGTTCTTTGACCTCGTATCCGTGGGTAACATCATTCACATCAACATAATTTATGGCTAGCTGCGTCTCGCGGTTTCACACTCGTAAGTTTCGATCTTGTAGGAATATTCCGATAAAAAGTATCCTCATTCCTGGATATAAAAACCTCCTGTTTGCCAAACTTAATTCAAATCCATTCCATAGTTTTTTTTTATTAAAGAGTATCAAATATGGCAGTCCCACTAATATTATAAATGCTAAAGTTTGTGACTGAATACAAACTTTAGCATTTTTAATATTAGTGGGACTGCTTACTGGTGTAGAATAAAAAGGTACATCTAAAAGCCTGTTTTCAATTTTAACGATAAATTTTATGACTAGCTGTCAATAGCACCTTTTTGTAAAAGCCGTGTTAACAGCATTCTTTTTTTTGGATTGTAAGTCATAAAAATGATCACCCCCGCTCTGAACGGAGTGGTAGGGCGTGTCAGACTTTTACTGACTAAAACTCACCCGTGTTCCTTTGCCCGTTCATTTGCCTGTGCGGCAGGGACCACAATCTCTCTTTCATCGTTTCTCATCACGCCATGTTAACAGCCTGTCAGCAGTTTATGTATTTTTGTCTTTTATTATATAAAATCATTGCTTCAGACTAGGACTTCTACTGTGCAGTGAGAGTACAAACATTTAAACAGCCAGACTCGGAACAACTATCTGAAGGCCATACAAATATTTGTTTCGTGCTGGCTACTTCTTCGTCAGCCTGAAATCTTTCCCGACTCACCTAATATGATCGTCTCGCCGCACCATCGTTATTATTAGAGAATAACATTGTCAGGAAACGTTTTTCTTCACTTTTTTCTGTGTTTTGCTCCTGGGGCTTGATAGATGTTAAATTGATACCTATTCTCCTATCTATAATAAAAGTTTGCTATTCCGTTCTATTATTAGAAGGAGACGTAGACAATAGCCACGTCCAACAAGAGCTACACAGATTTTAAAAGGTCCATTTGTATGTGAGTACATTATCCAGATATATATAGTTCTTCACACATTAAAACTAAGACCGCACAACATTGTGGGATCACTAAATCACAGCGGTTTGTTTGTTCCGCCATTTCTCAGATAGTATATATAGTAGTAAGGGAAGTGTGGATATGTCCCATAATACTTTTCCAATGGTGTATTTACTTTAAATGTAAGCTGACACGGTGTGAATTTAAAATTTCATAATTATGCTGTTTCTTTTGAAACTTGGAAAAGTCTCAAATCAAGCATACATTTTCAAAGAAGTTTCTCTACTTACTAAACCTATAAGGAGAATATTAAAAATTAATTATGAGTGATTTATGCCAGGAACAAGCGAGGTAAACTAAAGAAGTACTGGCTTGACGTTGTAAGAGATGACATGCATGCCAACAATCTCACACCACGGAATGCCAGAGATCGTGCCAAATGGAGGCATATTTACATAGGAAAGAGGACCCCGGGCTTCCACGTAAAAGCCGTGGATGCAACCGGGAGTATACGCCGAGATGATGATATGAAAAATGAAACACTGTTCTTAGATAAAAATGTCTAAAGGGTTGTTATGGCAACCAGCCTAGCGATGTGGTCTTGTGGGAGTGTGTTCTTTGGCAGAATGAACGCAATATTATGTTGGATAGTGTACAAGTTACATGCGGAGTCGTTTATTATACGGACCTTGTAGAAAGTAGAACCAATTTCCGTGCGTTCAGGCGCTTTTGCCATACCTATTATTGGAATCAATTGTAACAGCTAATACCTACTTAGGACCCATTAACTTAATCAAATTTTATTCCGTGGTGTTTGGCAATCTGGGCTTCTCCCAGTTGCAATAATGTCCCTTTGTGCCGTTTGGCCTAGTTCTGTTCTGTCTCCTGCTTGTTATGGAGGGAAGTGGAAAAAATATCTTTTTTCTTACTCCTCCGCTATTCTTTTCTGATTAATTTCGTTGCGGGACCCAAGACAGTTGAATCGTTTCTCCGGGACTCGTCGAGCTTCATTGCTCGGCGTTTTTCTGGCGGTCGCCACTGTTGATTCTGGCTTTCAGGAGTTGCAGTGGTTGGGAAAAGTGTGGCGGGTTTGTCCCATTAAAAAAACAACCAGCCTAGCGATTCGACGCATCTCACCGCAAAAACTTAAGTGAAACGAGCTTAGAAGGAGCTGTCAATATTGTTAAACCCTCATGATTAGATACAATGACAACATTGACGGAACGCGCTCCGTAGCTGTTAAGTACTGTCATAAATTTTTATATCTTCAAAATTTGATATCAGTGGATTATCCCCTTATTTTTTTTGTAAAAACCTAAGTTTATAAGCGACAATCATTCAGTGCAGTGCGCGAAGAGTTATCCAGTGTTTTAAAGACGATTAACCAACAATAGTAATATTGTTCAAAAGTGCCGTATCACAGTGACAGTTTAACAAGTGCACGGAATTCTGGCAATTAGTTGTACGGCATAAACAGCAAAGTCCTCTGCGCGCATTCCTCGCTGGACTGTCAGTGCTACCAACATACTGACAACGCACTTGGCACAAACGTTCCGTTCCAAGTAACATAAACGGTGCGTTCCAGCTACATAAATAATTACCTAGATTGTGACTGGTGGCGCCACCCCGACCATAGTAATATCTTCAGTTGTTAATTATGTCGGTTAAACGCTCGCCAGTGAAGCCTGTTTCTGATATCCGTCCATTCCTGCAGTCTGAATCTTCTCCGGACCTCTCTATCTTGGGACAAGATTATAATGTAACAAACCGTAAGCGTAAGCATGGCGGGTGTGATTGTATAGACCGTCTGGACGAAATTCGTGCATTATTGTCGGAATCTTCCGCTAAGTCTGAAGAAAAGCTTGCAGCTTTACAGGCATCCATCTCTGAAATTAGTGCTCAAAATGCAGAAATACAGAAGTCTATGGAGTTTATTTCAAACGATTACGACGACTTAAAGGTAAAACTCGGTAACTTAGAGTCGGAACGAGAAATAGACCGCCGCCGTATCTCTGAGCTGGAAGGAAAAGTAGACTTAATAGAACAACAACTGTTCTCTACGAAGATTGAGATACGAAATGTGCCCGAAAAACAGAATGAGAATAAGGAAAGTCTTCGTGCCCTTGTAACCGAGGCTGCCAACGTACTTGGCACGCCGATAAACGGAAATGAAATAAAAGATGTATTCCGTACAAAGAAAAAAAATAACAATTCTACTATCACGGTTGATTTCATAAGTGCAATAACAAAAGATAATATTATCAAGAGGGTTCGTCAATTTAATAGCGCAAATAAACAAAACAAGCTATCAACAACCCACTTAAAATTTGACGGACCCAGGCAACCTATATACATTTCCGAAAAACTTACACCTAAGACTCAACGTCTGTATTATATGGCCCGACGCTTTGCTATAGAAAATGTATATAAATACTGCTGGACTTCCTATGGTAAAGTCATGCTGCGAAAGGTGGACGGTGACCGACATTTCGTTGTTAAAAATGAAGCTGATTTCGACAGCCTACGGCTAAGTGCATGACTTATGTCTGGGCCCCATTCTCAAACTATAATTATGAGTATAATGTCTTGCTCTTTGTTTAAATACTCATCTTTCCAAATGTGCACCTTTTTATTTTTCTATAAGCCTAAACTATACACAAATCCACTCATTCAATTGACACACATAAATGTAGCAGAAATTAATCAACACAAAAACACACACACACACTTATCAGAAGATCAACACCGCACTAACTTCTCGCACACATTCTTACCAGGCTCTAAGTTTTACTCTGGAAAACCTAATTTCACCTTCACTTACTTACCGTTAAATGATCGAGACATAAGTTCTCTATTGGTGCTATTTAGTGCTGACTTAATCCTCGAGCTTAGGTTCCAACTAGCTGTGATATTATACAACCTTTTTTATAAATGATGAATATTGATCAAATATCCCAGGAAATAGATAACGTTTCCATAGCTGATTCGTTTACATGCACTCCGGAAGCATGTCTAGACTATGTAGAAGAGCGCGATTGGGGTTTTCGAATCATTCATATAAATATTAGGAGTATAAAAAAGAATCTAGATCAATTTGTTGCCATGTTAACAGTTACAAAGGTTGAATTTGATTTTATTATATTAACAGAATGCTGGTTGCACGTTGCGGGTTACATCCCTGTATTGCAGGGCTATACTTCGCACTCCACTAGCAACAACCCTATAAAAAACGATGGCGTCGTAATTTACGTCAAAGACACAATCAACTGTACCACACATGAACCGTTATTTTCGGATGCCAACTGTCTAGTAACATGCTACAATAACACAGCTATAATAGCAATTTACCGGTCTCCATCTTATCTAAACCCAACTAACTTTTTATCTAGTTTAGATGACATAATAACTTCTGTTAAATCACAAAACAACATTATCCTCATTGGTGATATTAATATTGATATCAGGCCAGGAAATAATGATCGTCACTCTGACGACTATTTAACATTATCAGCAATGCACGGGTTGCTGCCTGCCCACAGTCTCCCGACAAGGATAAATAGTTGTCTGGATCATGTCATGATGAAGACTAAATCGCCTGCCAAGGTTCTTGTATTGGACACCCATGTTACTGATCACCTTCCCGTTGCTGTTTTCCTAGGGACTAGTAAAATAACTACAGCCCCTCCAAAAAAAACCTCTGTCCGGTATGACTACGACGAAATAAAAAAGGAAATTAGTAATCATGATTTTACTCCCATTCTCATCACCTCCGATCCGGACCAAGCCACAAATACTTTAATTGCCGATCTTCAAGCTATCATATTAAAAAATACCAAGATTGTTCAGACTCCCAATAGAAAAGTTGTTAAGAAACCTTGGATGACTGCTGGCTTAGTACGATGCCTCCGTAATCGCGACAAAATGCACCGACAGGTTAGTAAGTCTCCCAATAATATAATATTAAAAACAACATATACGCGGTACCGCAATTTTTGTAATTCCCTTCTAAAAAAACTAAAGCAAACTTATGAAAAAGCTGAACTTAAAAAGGCAAACAACAACCCGAAAGCCATGTGGAAAATTATCAAATCAATCACACATAGCAATCAACAAAGGCACTCTCCTAATGCCCTGCTACAATCTTCCGTCGCGCCTATCGTATCTGTCAATAATGCCAATAGGTTTTTTGTTAATGTCGGAGCAAACCTTGCATCAAAGTTTTCTACTGTCTCACCGTCCGTTTTCTCATGTACTACCTCATCTCCAGTTAACTCTTTGGCTATCCCATTAGTTGACCAAGCAGTCGTTACAAGCACTATTCATAAATTGCGTAGTGATTGTGCCGTTGGGTGGGATAACATCCCGGCAAATATAATAAAACAATCAATCTGCACTCTGGCTCCTCCCATTGCCCATATCTGTAACTGTGCCATAAATTCGGGTGTTTTCCCAAAAGCTTTCAAGCGTGCCATTGTTCATCCAGTGTATAAGGGCAAAGCAAGGGATGATGTTTCCAATTATCGGCCAATTTCTGTCCTTAGCTCTTTATCTAAAATACTCGAACGTATCCTCAACACTAGTCTGACAAAATTTCTTTGTAAAAATAAATTAATTGCCAATAATCAATATGGCTTTCGGACAGGAATTTCCACAGAGGATGCCGTCTCTGATTTCACTAATACCCTAATTGATAGATTAGATAGTCGCCTTAAATGCTACGGTGTCTTCTTGGATCTGACTAAGGCCTTTGATACGGTGTCTATCCCCAGGCTGTTGGCAAAGATGGAGCATATGGGTGTGCGAGGTTTGGCCCTGGATATTTACAGGGATTATCTCACTGGGCGTAGCCAATGTGTCAAAATTGATTCTGTTCTCAGTGATGAGGAATTTATCAGCTACGGTATACCTCAAGGCAGTATATTGGGTCCCACGCTCTTCCAAATATACATAAATGATCTTTGTCAACTCTCCTTTTCCCATTGCGACATTTTTGCCTACGCAGACGACACTGCACTATTGATATCTGACGTGACCTGGGACAAGGCTAAACAAACCACTGAACTTACCTTGCGAACAATTATGGACTGGCTTTCTACTAACCTTCTGACGCTTAATATCTCCAAGACTAAAGTAATTCAGTTTAAACCGACAAATTCACCCAAACCGACAATGAACTCTGATAAAATAATAGCGCATACCTGTCATGACTCATCTGCATGCATCTGCAAATGCCTCGACATGGTACCAAACATCAAATATCTAGGTGTTTATATCGACGAGAAGCTAGATTGGCGCACGCACACGGATACTCTCTGCTCCCGGCTTCGAAAACTATTATATTTATTTAAGGAGCTCAGATATGCGGCTGACATCGAAACAGCAATATTAGTATATCGGTCATTATGCGAGTCAATGATTACGTACTGTATCCCGGTATGGGGCGGTACCTTCAAAACAGTGATGCTAGGGGTGGAACGAGCTCAGCGGGCTGTTCTCAAGGTTATTTATTTCCGTAAAAGGGACTTCCCCACAGCTCAGCTATACTCAGATGCCCAAGTGCTGACAGTGAGAAAATTATATATCCTCCGATCAGTCTTGCGCCAACATTCCACGATGCCACTAGATGGAAAACTAAGTAATCGACGAATAGGCTTTCCTGTCTGTGAGTCTGTGCAATGTCGTACTGCACTTGCGCGACGACACTTTCGTGCCCAAAGCGCATTAATGTATAATAAAATAAATAAAAAACTTTTAATTTATAAACTTACCTTACATAAAGTCAAACGGACTCTCAAATCATGGCTACTGTCACTGAACTATGACGAAACAGAGAAAGTTATCGTATCTGTTTCCTAAGATTATAATAAACCCTTCTAAAAAAAAAAAACTAAATAAATAAATAAATAGGTAAATAACTGCTACACACATATACACACATAATCACGAACACACACACGCGTGAACACTTGCAGACACACGCACACACACGCACGCACTCATACATACACACACACACACACACACACACACACACACACACACACACACACACACACACACACACAGACAGACAGACACACGCGCGCACACACGCACACACACACACACACACATAAACATGCACTCCCAAATACTAAATACAGGCTTCTTTTAACCAGTTTAGTTTAGTTTACTTTTGTTACCTAAATTCATTAATTTATTATTTGTTAATTCTGTTTGCATAGAATTCTCTAAAATTTCCAATTTGGGAGAGGGCACTGGCTCCTGTAACACAGGTGTATCACCTAGCACGGGAGTCAGGGACTTCACACTTATTTGTACCAATTTTTTGTGCAATAAAGATTATTATTATTATTATTATTAATTTACTTCACTTTCACTACAGTTAAGTTTTCACGGCGAGATGATTCTTTAATGTTATAAACTAGTGCTTGATACCCTGACCTGATAGTGAACAGTGATGCAATGTTAGAGTATATACTCGCCGTACGACAGATTATCCGATGATGGAACGGTGATAATGAATTAAATCAAGCATCCTATAGAATACCGAAAGGCTGGCTACTCTGTACCAGAATACAGAATTGCACTACTGGATTACTTTTATAAAATATAAAAGTTTTATTCTTGCCTAAGTACAATTTTAAAAAAATCGTCAATAACGAACAAAGTATTGTGAAAACTAACCTCTTTGCTTCCAAATTTTCAAGATTTTAAGTCTCAAAATGTCCGCGTAACATAACAAAACCGGTCCACTCTATTTCCTGTTACAATTTCACCGTTGAACAAGATGTGATGTATCCGCGTCAGTGTGCTCGTTTTGACAAGGGTGAGGTAAAAGGGTTGGGAAGTCCTGTACTTCGGATCGGACGATAGGGACCGCGCCGTGGACTGGCGTGGTGCGACGTATTGTTTAGTGTAAGTTTGTTTGTTTTGTTGCGGTTTGCGATAGTGGTAATTATTGTTTGAGTGTGATGTTGTGTTTGTGATATTGTGGTACCAAACGCTACAGACAATAAAAACATTTTTACAAAAAAAAAAAAACACAACCGACTTCCAAAAACCTCTACAAAGTGAAAATTATTTAAAAAAAATATCAAAATCGGTAATAAACGGCGAATTTATTCGCGAACAACATAAACAAGATCATATATACGGCCGAATTGAGTAACCTCCTCCTTTTTGAAGTCGGTTGAAAACTTAATATCAACAAAAATGGTAAAGCTCCAAAGTGTAACGACACTTTAAAACTACTACTTACTAAAAAAAAAAACATTTATCCTCCCATTTAACCCTTGTTAAATGGGAGGATAAATGTTTTTTTTTTTCTACTTTTGTTTAGGGAAATTTATAATCGCAATGCGTATGTCAGTCCCATCGTACCCTGAATACACATTTATCACATTTGAGCCATAAACCTAAACAGACTCTTCGCATCGTCGCCATTTGGTTGGACCAGGATTTTATGGAATGTGCCTATTTCAAGTCTGTTCAGCCTCAAGACCCTGAACAAGTCATTTCTATCAGACTCGTATCGGACACAATCCATCAATAAGTGGTATAAGTCTTCGACAACTCCGCACTCCACACAGTTAGGCGACATCGTTTTTTTCATTATGAACGCAAACTTATTACATGGGATGTGTCCAGATCTAAGTCTATGAGCCGTAAGATAAATGTTTTTGAGATGCAAAGTGGTGATGACAATACGACAATAAATTAAACATCGTGTACCTCAACACATTCTCAGACTACCCATAAAAAATCATATAGATGTATCCATTAGTTTAGTACAGGACATTATTTTTAATTTTTCACATTTTCTACATGATGTACATGTTGATATGGAAGCGCTTACAGGTTGATGACCGCCGCACTGCATGAGTGGTACTAAACTTTAATAATAATGTCGCCAAAAAGCAAGTCGATACACGACCGCGCTGTCGCCCGCTGATCGAAGGTCAGTGAATCAATATTTTAAAGGATGTTCTATTCCGTTTGCAATTTTCTGCGATTTAGTTTGTTTGAAATTTTCATTTTTTTATTTTAATAATTATAAAGTATCGCTTGACCGCAATCCCGCCTGATGGTAAGCAGTGATGCGATCGTTAATGGTAAAGTATGCTAGTTTATTAAGAGCCTATTCACTCAGAAAAACTGAGCGAATAGGAAGGGAGACGGCAGTTCAGCGAGGTGATGCAATGCTAAACCCAACAACATGACCAACGATGCTGCGCCAAAGGGAGATTGATCTGAAGACCCTCCACGACCAAACTCCCAACATAACAACATTAGACGCATCGTACCCGGCACACATCGCAACACAACTGCTCAGACTCGTCCTCCGTACGGCTTCACCAGACATCATGCCGGAACACGACAAATCGCTTGGCGGCAAGGCTTTGTCTGGTGGGTGGTAACTTCTGTCGGCGGCCGATGTTATGGCCAACCATCGTGAAAAATTTTGAAAATTTTTCTCCGAGAAATTTTATTTTTGATGGTAGGTTTTTTCCTATTGTTTAGGATTCTTCCTATGAACTAGCATAGTAAGTGTTTTCATTTATTGTTGTATTATTAGCACCACTCTGTGTACTAAGAAGTATGGGATGAAATAGGTGACAATTGTAGAACACCATCACAGGTCGAAAAAGTTGTACGAATTATAGTTGCGAGCACTACGCGATATTGATGGGGTAAAAAGGTTGGGATATTCTACGTCCTATCTGTTGTGACGTTAGTGACTGTGTACGGCTGTGTGGTGTGACGTATTTGAGTGCATTTTTTGACGGTTAACTGCCAAGACCTACAACTGACAATAATTACTAATTATTTTTGTCTTGTCATTAGGTATGCTTTTTCATGATGAAAAATTCCAGAAAAATATATTACTCACAATACTAAAATCTTCTATATTTATGTAATCTATACTAATATTTAAAGCTGAAGAGTTTGTTTGTTTGAACGCGCTAATAACAGGAACTGCTGGTCCGATTTGAAAAATTATTTTTGCGCTGGATAACCTATTAATCCAGGAAGGACCTCATGCAACCAATAGGAGCTGAGCATATTAAAAAAAACATATCAACACCTACGCGGGTGAAACCGCGCGGCGCAGCTAGTACGTAATATTTCGAGAATTATTTCTATCATGCCAATACCAACTATATATAAATTATTTCAATCATATCATATGAATAATTTTCCTGGGTATCGGTTTTTTTTTTGTTTTGCAAAAACCAATAATCATAGATCTACTTTTTAAACAATTTGTAGTTTATGTAGTAATCATCATTATCAACTTTTTTTTATCGTCCCACTGCTGGGCACAGGCTTCCTCTCATACGCAGAAGGATTGAGCGTAAACACCACGCTTGCTCAATGCGGGTTGGCGATTTCAGACTTACAAATTCCAGGTTTCCTCAAGATGTTTTCCTTCACCTTCAGTCATTGGTGTCCAAGATATAGTTAGAAAGTAAATATAACTTTAGAAAAGTTACATTGGTACTTACCTGACCTGGAATTGAACCCGCACACTCATACTTGAGACGCTGGTGTTTTAACAACTAGGCCACCACGACTTATTTAGTAATAAAAGTTTGTAAATAATATCTTTAATTTTAGTAAAATAAAACTTATTCTCTGATTGACTTGTGAAAGTGTTTGCACGAACCTACTATTTTATCTATATACTTGTGAAAAAACATTATGACTGCTTTTAATATTTCACATTTTGCATGAGTGTTTTGATAATTTATTTTAAAACAACGTAGTCTTACGTAATAACAAATCCTTGAAGAACATATTTCTCCATAAAATATAAATAGATAAAATTAGAAATCAAGACATGGCTCTGAGTTGTCCCATAGAACTAACACAGATCTTAGCAAATGTTTGCAGTCCGTCGTACAATCTGATACATACCTGGATATCTGCACAGGAGTATAGTCAAACATACGGGAACGGTGGTATGTACTGCATCTAATATAATCATCTGCTTTAGGATATTGTAACTTATTGTGCTAATATTATGGACGATAATCTAGATTATTTAAACCTCAGACTGAAGTTTGGGAGGACCTCTTATCTGAATGGCAAAGAAGGTGGAATAATTCCATCAAGGGCACCTCCATTTATTCTTTCCATCCGTTGGCGATCGGCTGGATAAGACATGGCTGAAGGTTGACCAATGTGTTTACCAATTTCTCACAGGCCATGGCAACTTTAAAAGTAAACTGTATTCTTTTAAACTTGTTCCATCGCCTTAGTGTCAATATTCTACATCGAACTGTGAATTTTAACAGTCCGCACATCACATCTTATGGGAGTGTGTTCTTTGGCAGAATGAACGCAATATTATGTTGGATAGTGTACAAGTTACATCCGGAGTCGTTTATTATACGGACCTTGTAGAAACTAGAACCAATTTCCGTGCGTTCAGGTGCTTTTGCCATACCTATTATTGGAATCAATTGTAACAGCACATACCTACTTAGGATCCATTAACTTAATCAAATTTTATTCCGTGGTGCTTGGCAATCTGAGTTTCTCCTAGTTGCAATAATGTCCCTTTGTGCCGATTGGCCTAGTTCTGTTCTGTCTTCTGCTTGTTATGGAGGGAAGTGGAAAAAATATGTTTTTTCTTACTCCTCCGCTACTTTTTTTTTCATTAATTTCGTTACAGGATCCAAGGCAGTTGAATCGTTTCTCCGGGACTCGTCGAGCTTCACTGCTCGGCGTTTTTCTGGCGGTCTCCACTTTTGACTCTGGCCTTTAGGAGTTGCAGTGGGTAAGAAAATGCGTGGCGGGTTTTATCCCAAACAAATCAAAAAAATATGGACGATTTCGCCTAAAAAGCTTTTTAAGATTTTTAAGCGCAATTCAATCATAAAATCACTGGTTAAATATCATAATAGATTTAAAGAAGATGTTTCAGAAATGTATGGAGACTGGGCCAACACATTGCACACTTAATGCTAGGTATAGTTACGCTATAGTTAACTGTTTTTAATGTTAATTTCCTATATTTTGGCTTAGTTTTTATACAGATTCAATTTAACTCGGCCAAGGAGTGCAACACAACTACTAATAAATATGGTGGTGCTGACCACCATATATAAGCGACATAAGATTTTGACAGTGACATTTAATTTACGTTTCATGTATCTAAGGCTATCGTATCTATATTATCTACCATACGACTGCGAAAAAAACAAAACGTGAATTCCGAACATACGGCCTATTAAATAAACACAATCAACTCAAATCAGCACTCGACTCGAACACAACGGGAAAATAGAACTGTCAAAGTCGCCAATCAAACGTCATAACCACTATCATGGCTACCTTAATAAAGGATTATCTCACTAAAAAACGTTTCAAATAATTAATTATGTATACTTGTATATTATTCAAATTAATTTAGTAGTCTTATTATGAAAATCTTTTATTTTTTTCCTTTTTATCTATATAGCCGTACATAATGGTGGCCCAAAATGAAACATCAAATTTTGGTGAACACAAGGCTTAGAATGTAATTATGTAATAATTGAAATTAAAACGTTTTATTTGTATCAATTTTAACAGTCAGCGCCTGACGTTATTTGACTTGTAATTCTAAGGTCTAGTTTTACAAAATATTATGTCATGTAAGCTTGATGAGCCGAGCTGCGAATAAATATATTTTTATACCCTTTTAGATCTTCTATTAGCTGAGATGAAGAAAGATTATGAAAGTATCTTAGTGGCAGATTTATGTACAAGGAAATGTTGAAATTTCAGTATTGTATAATTATTATTTGTACCCACCAGACAAAGTCTTGCCGCCAAGCGATTTGTCGTGTTCCAGCATGATGTCTGGTGAAGCTGTACGGAGGACTGGTCTGAGCAGTTGTGTTGCGATGTGTGCCGGGTATGATGCGCCAAATGTTGTTGTGTCGGGAGTTTGGTCGTGGAGGGTCTCTAGATTAATCTCCCTGTGACGCAGCATCGTTGGTCGTGTTGTTGGGTTTAACATTGCATCATCCCGCTCAACTGCTGTCTTCCTTCCTATTCACTCAGTTTTTTTAGTGAATAGGCTAAATAAACTAGCGCGTAGTAGTCAAGCACTAGTTTATAATTATTATTTGTACCTATTATCCGACCAAGATAATGGCACCGATTCTGTTTTTCACAAAATAAACTAAGAAAAGGATAGAAAATAATATTTTAGTTTAATCCTGTCAAATTAAGATACTCCATAGACAGTTTAGACGCGATTATAAACATGGCGACTAAAATACGCCAGTTTAAATCAGGAGCGCATTAATTTGACAGGTCTAAACTGACATTTTATCTTCTGTCCTGTTCTTAATTAAAGAGAAAGAAAAAGTTGTACTGAAATTAAATTTAATTTAGTTTGTAAACTAGGGAATGCCCAATGCCTGGACCCATGCCAATGTGTGGACTATAAAAGACACTCTGACCTCTGGATCGGTTTTCTTCGCAGAAAATATGATCTACTTGTAAAAGTGTTTATGCAAACCTACTTATAGGAAACACATCATTCATCATTCATCATCATTTCAGCCGAAAGACGTCCACTGCTGGACATAGGCCTCCCTCAAAGGATCTCCACGACAACGACCGGTCCTTCGCCTCCCGCATTCCGCCGTTTCCCGCGACATTCACTCTGCGTCTTCCGGTGCGTGGTCGCCACTCGAGAACACGTCGGTCCCATCGGGCATCGGTCCTACCGGCAAGGTACTCGGCCCACTGCTACTTAAGTGTTGCAATTCTTCGAGCTCTGCCGGTTGCTCCCGTATTTCTGCGGATCTTCGCATTTCTGAATTGAATTGAATGGCCTTGAACTTTTTTATAAGGCCCATTAATCGTTGCATAATTAAAGTTGTTTTTTTATTCGACGTGATATTTCCTCAAAATGCCTTTTTCATCATTCATTTAGTCTGCGATATTTATTTGCTCTGTGTGTTAATATTATGAACAAAAATTTAATTTTCAGTATTAAAACGTGCTTCAATACTAAAAACAACAAAGTCACTTTAACACACGTTTAAACTGGTGTTTAAACTGAATAAAAATATTGCTACTTAACTTCAGCATCAGTCGTAAAGACCGCAGTCTCTTATATCATATCAGCTTATATTTCTTTGTCGTAAGCTTTTGTTATATTCAGTGGAGCTTTAAAGTAAATGCTCGTAGCAGCGTCTACAAATTGTCTACGAGGTTTGCTACGAGGCTACGATATCGTAGCACTTCGTAGCTCACAGTTTTTATTTGATGACATTGTTTGTTTGTTATGTTATGCGGTTTGTGATAGACGTATGTTTCAAGTGTATTTTTTTGTTTGATCGTGTATATAACGCGATTTATAAATAGCGCGTGATAACATTGCAAATCGCTTAACTACGCGCACGTAAAAGCATTCCTTTGCTTAAAAACCTGCTCTTAATTTTACTTTATATCACACTGAAATAGATATTTTTATTTGTCGTATCTACTAAACATTCTATATTTCACAAAGTCATGTCGATTACTATAAAATATCAGAAAGGTAACTCGTTATTTCAGTGAAACGCTGCTACATAGTTTATATTATTATTTATTGGAGATCTAGAACAGATAATACTCAAATATAGTATAAATTCACAATAATAGAAAAGTCATGTTTTTTTTTAATAAACAGGCAGTTGTGCTACTGGAGAGTTTCTTCCGTCACTTCTTCTTCTCAGCGAAGGCACTAGGATGTGGCGAAGGTCGGGCGTTTTACGTAATATTGACGTTCAAAAAGTGTTGATTCTCAGCCTTAGTTGAAAATAAATGACTTATACAGTATGTTAAGAAAACCCTGTCCGACCCGTGAAGGTGTTGTTAGGTATCGATAACTGATTCTACTAATGCATACAAAACCGGGCTAAACTTAAAAAATAAATCCCCCTAAAAAAATAAACATTTTTTCGCAAAAAGAGGTAACTTAATAAATGTGCGCTATGCACACCTATGCCCCAATCCGCGGGGGGCGGGCGGCAGGTCACGCGGCACGTGGTCGCATCGCTATTCGCCCATAATAATACCGGTGTTGTCACTTTTTAAAAATTACCAAATTTCGGGGAAGTTGAAATTAATGCGCGGGAAAAAAAGATTATTTCAAAATTCATTTGTATTGGTACTATGATGATTACGTAAAATTTTATATTATATTTGGTCATGTGTTTACCTAACCTTTATTATCCTTATGGGTCGGACAGGGTTTTCTTAACATACTGTATAAAGGGTGTATCTGACATCGACGCACAAACGAGTACCATGGATCCCTCGATGTACCCGGTATAAAGGAGGAGTTGAAACGCCTCGTCCGGACCGCATAGGTATCAACAACGTAAGGTTGGAAAGTCGCCATAAGACGGGTCGTCCGATGGTAGAACGGAGATGGGGGAATTAAATCATGCAAATTCCTCGCACACTCTCCAAAATGCATCCTATAGAACACCGAAAGGCTGGATATTCTACGCCTGTGCTCTAGGCTCTCTAGACCCTCTCGAGTTAAATCAGGGTCACCAATCAGCCTCTTTGCACGCCTCTCCACTGAATCCATAGTGGCCAGGTGACACTTAGCAGCACCAGCCCAAATGTGGCTGCAGTACTCCACACACGAACGACTTTATACAATTAAGGTTTTTGGCGAAGATAAAAAGTAAGTAAGTAAAATTAACACGTTTTTGGTGCGCAAGCGCGTTGTTGCACGTGAGACGACTCTTGTCAAAAACAAAAGACCGCGTGTCATATATTTTTAAAGCAGCTTCTAGAAGAATGTTCTAGAAGTCGGTCTCTTTGGTTGGATGAGATAGGTTCGCTTTGTATTCTTCTTGAACCTATAGAGGTCCACACTGTAATGAAAGTCTTGGGGTAGGCCTTAGTCCAAGGCCTACCCCAAGACTTTCATTACATTGGGGGGATTTTTCATAATCTCCACGCTGGAAAGGCGGGTTGGGGATTGCAATAATTTGATATTCCACAAGAGAAGTGCTGCTGCCCACTTCCCTGGTTCGCTTAGTAATAATTATTTATAAAGTATTTTGAATTTCTAGATCTCCCTGAATAAACTTCATAATAGGGATGTATCCAATGTATGAAAATCAAAAAAATAAAATAAAATAGTGCGTCTTATAGATAATAAAAAAAAAAATAAGACTGGTATTTTTTATTTTGTCGAAATTGCCAAAAACTAGTGAGATATAGCGTGTTAAAGTTAGGAGTGGGGGCTAATTACGTCACGCCGTGGTATATTTTGTACCACACCGTGACGTAATGCGATATTTCAAATCAATATATCTTCCTAAATATTTGAATGAAAGAAAGAATAAAAAATAAATGTTCAGTATTTTTTATAAATCTATCTGATGGACATTAAATTATTTTTTAGGATACAACCCAATTCTATCAGGAGTGTCTTGCATTATTTTTTGTCTAAAATCCTTTTAGCTTTGCCGTCAAAATAAGGCAAGTCAAAATAAGGTCACTATCTAGAGAGTGATTCCAGTTGTAAAGGCTATTTCACACAATACTTGCGCCCGCGGCCACTACGCTTCATAGAGTACGTGAGCGAGTTAAGCAATGTAGGACAGTTACACATGAAGTGTATTATAATACAGTTATAAAGGAGTATGTGTTTCTAAGTGAACTCCCTCGTTGATGCAGATTATATGTAGTTATGGCACTTGACTCATTAAGTTAACTTTAGTGAACGCTTTGATGAAGATACCTCCCGTGTATCGAACAACAAAAAAAAAAAGGGTGAAGGGCGAGCCACGCTCAGCATAGGGTTCCGCAGGCCACTGCTTGCTGAATAAGCATCTCCAAACAATAGGCATAACGGACAGCTCTTTATGCAGAGCCTGCATAGAGGCTGACGAGACAATTGCGCATGTACTCTTCGAGTGTACAGGCGTTACCCAAATTCGAAACAAACCATAGGAGCACCAAGATCTTACACAGATGTTCTCAACAGGCTAGGAGACCTGATGTGCTTCTGGAGGGAGGTGGGCTGGCTGGAATAATCCGCCAAAGGCCGCCATGGTCCAGCACAATAGTCCACTGGAGGGAATGAGTGCGGAAACCAAATCAGTAACATAGAACATAGGGTTCCGCAGTTTCTCGTAAGTCACAATAAATAACCCCACTTAAGACTTATAAAACCGGCCAAATGCGAGTCAAACACGCGCACAAAGGGTTCCGTATCTTTAAAAATGGGAAAACCGGCAAAAAAAATCATGTTTGTTGTATGCGAGCCTCCCATAAATATTAGTAAGTATTTGTTGTTATAGAGGAAAGAGATATACATAATCACTGAAAATGTCTACTGTCTAACTATTACGATTCATGAGATACAGTCTGGTGACAGACGGACGGACAGACGGACAGCGAAGTCTCATGACTAGGGTTCCGTTTTACCTTTTAGGTACGGAACCTTATTATGGGCTATTTGTTACATTGAGTTGAAATTCTAAAAACGGGCCCACGATGGATGGTGATAACAAAGGATAGGAGGAGGAAGGATGGTGAAAGAGTTACAGATTCCAACTATTCTGTAGCTCATACTCCTTTTGACAACTCGAAGAGCCCAAAGTGTAGCCTTTCGGTCTTCTATTATTAGGAGGAATTGCATGATTTAATTCCCCCATTTCCGTTCCACCATCGGACGACCCGTCGTACGGCGAGTTTCCACCCTTACGTTGTTAACACCATTACGGTCCGGACGAAGCGTTTCGCCTCCTCCTTTATACCGCGTACATCAAGGGAATGGAACAGTTTGCCAGCGGCGGTGTTTCCGTCGGACTACAATTTGAGTGTCTTCAAGGCTAGAGTGAATAGGCTCTTAATAAACTAGCACGCTTTACCATCAACGATCGCATCGCTGCTTACCATCAGGCGGGATTGCGGTCAAACGCTAGTTTATAATTTTATTAAAAAAAAAAAATTGTTTTACTAATTTATAGAAATTGTAGACGTGTGCGCATGCCGCATTTTTGGTGGTAATTTTGTTTTCCGTGGACGGATTTTAATAATTATTTTTTAATTGAAACTTTATACATTTAGGATAATAAAATCTCTCAACTATGATAGCTAATATACTTGTATATAACGTTAAAATTTTACAAAACTCAGAAATTATCTTGTATTTTTTTTTTCGAAAACTGTTCACTTTGCTTCCTACTTTTCGGAATGTATCCTTTTCGGGGTGTACCAACCGCCTTCAGCTTTGGGAATTGGGATTTCCTCGAACCTAAACTTTGGGCGGTTCATTGAGCTTTCTAATGTGAAGTAGTAATGATGTGGAGTACTGTAGCCACATTTGGGCTGCTGCTGCAAAATGCCGCCTGGCAACTTTGGCTTCGGTGGAAAGGAGTGCGAAGAGGTTAAGTGGCGACTCAGATTTAGTTCGAAACAGTCTCTAAAGTCTGCAAAGGCGAAGAGTAGCCAGCCTGTAGGTGTTATATAGCATGCATTTTGGAGAGTGTGGGAATTGCATGACTTCTTCATCGACCTTTTTAATCGTCCCACTGCTGGGCACAGGTCTCCTCTCATACAGAGAAGGATTGAGCGTAATCACCACGCTTGCTCAATGCGGGTTGGCGATTTCAGACTTATAGTCCAGGTTTCCTCAAGATGTTTTCCTTCACCTTCAGTCATTGGTGTCCAAGATATACTTAGAAAGTACATATAACTTCAGAAAAGTTACATTGGTACTTGCCTGACCTGGAATCGAACCCGCGCACTCATACTCGAGAGGCTGGTCTTTTAACCACTGGGCCACACACAATTGCATGACTTAATTCCTACATATTCGTTGCGTCGTACGGCGAGTATCCATCCTCACGTTGTTGACACTGCTACGATCCGGATGAATATCCGAATGATCCTGTTACCCTATTTTGCTGTGCCCTACAGGGTCCATAATTGATCTCATATAAATTGTTACCACCTTTATATGATCTTATGGTAAAGCAATAAAGATATTGAGTATTGAAGCATTTCACTTCGTCTTTTATACCGCGTACATTTACATAGGGCCTGAAACACTTTCCCAGCGGCGGCGTTTCCGCCTAACTACAATTTAAGTAATTAAGTGTAATTTAACTCGGCGTCATAGGGGTTGGGTCTATGGGACCCGTGACGTTTTATTTCGCTTTCAGTTTTGTTACTGTGTGTGCGACGTTGCCGTTCTTCTCAGTAGCTGGAGCTACTGAGTTGTTCTATGCGTCGCAAGCAACATATTAGTCGTGGCACAACTGCCGTGGGAGTTACAGGTGCGCAAAGTTGAAAAAGGTACGTAAGACCCATCCCCGCAGTCAGTGTAACAATTTCACGCCATTTTGTTTTCATATTGTTTTACTCATTATCTGTGTTTTTATCCTTTTATGTTTAATTTATTTTTGTTGTTTACAGTTGTTGTTGCTAATAACATAGTTTAATGTATTTTATTTTTATTTTTGTAGGTACTTAGTAAAAAATGGAGGTGGCCATTGACAATTTTTTATGCCTCGTTAAACATAGCTGCCATTAATGGCCTAATCATACACAAAATAAATAATAATTATTCGAAAATTAAACGCAGGCGATTTATAAAAATATTAGGTATCAGCCTTGTCATGGAACACCTAAAACTTCGCCAAAATGTATCAGTGCTTCCACGTGAGTTGAGACGGAAAATTGGAAATTTTTTTGGTGAATCTATAGAGGAACCTCCAGCGAAAAAGGCTAATATTCGCAAACGGTGCCAAGTATGTTCAGCCAAGAAAGACCGTAAGACGAACTACACCTGCCAGAGTTGCAACAAATATATCTGTGTAGAACATATAGTACCTTTCTGTGCTGACTGTACCAAAGATAATGATTCAGAGTGATTGATTGTTTATTTTTTCCTAAAGTTAATTTAGTTTGATACAAAAAAGTGCCATGAAAACATTAAGGCTAATTATTAATTAATAATGTTATTACATTTAAGTAGAAGAGAAAATTTTTGTTGCCATTTGTCGCTCTTTTTTTAAATTGATTTTAAATATAATTAAAACATTATATAATATTATATATGTGTTTTATTTATTCACAAAACTACTTCAAAAACTATATACAAATAAATATTAACTTCATTTTAATAAAATATAGGAATAACTTTGATTTAGTCGACGGGTCTGTGAGACCCACTCCAACGTCCGCGTAACACTTTCCCACCCCCATGACGCCGGGTTAAGTGTCTTCAAGGCAAAATTGAATCGGCTTTTAATAAACTAGCGCGCTTTCCCATAACGATTGAATCACTAGGTACTTACTATCAGGCGGGATTGAGATCGTACTAGTTTATGATTATAAGAAAAAGACCAAAATAATTTTCCTAGAAAGCGAAAACAGCTTTCCATGAAGGTTGTTTCTATAAAGTTCTAATTTCGATTTTTTTTTAGCAATCAATTCAACTGCCGATTGATTGCAAGAAAATTTATCCATGAAAATTTTGGGAAGTGAACCTTGTAGAGTCAGCTATCAATAGTGTCAATCTCTTAGCATTAGTAGCAATGCTCACTCCATCCAAACATTCCTTGTACCTACGCTTTTAAAAAAATTGCGTTATTGATTTTATTCTCGACATAGGAACAACGCTTGCCCGGTTCGAGGCGAACATTTTATTGCTATGAGAGTGAATTTATTTACAGTGTATGTAATACTGCTTTTACGCCATCTTTAGAAGCTTCGGAACGGGCTATAAACATACTTTAAGATGTCACTTTACTGTTAAAAGCGCGTGTTTTGGGGACGAATTTCCTTCTGATTTAAAAACAGATTAGATATGTAGATATGAAACAATACAAGGCTTTTATGTTGAATTTTGATGTATACATGTACATAAAATGTTTGATGACGCAGAAACGCGTTTGGCGGTAGCATTACTAAATTTATTTCCTTGTTTAATGTCGTAAACTGGTAATTTATCGTGATCCTACCTGATGGTAAGCAGTGATGCAATCCTTGATAGTAACGCATATTGGTTTATTATGTGCCTCTTTATTCGAGCCTTCAAGACACTTAAATTTTAATCTGACGGTATGTTCGCTGCAGGTAAATTGTTCCAGTCCTTGGATGTAAGGGGTATAAAAGACAAGGAGAAACGTTCCGTCCGGATCATAGCGGTATCAACAATGCAAGGGTGGCTGTACAATGGGTCGTCATCATGGAACACTAATGTGTAAAAGATATTATTGTACACAATAGAGGTACAATCTTTCTTCCCTTACTTTCATAGTTTTATAGGATGGCAATTATACTCGACGGGAAAGATCAGGCGCGGGATCAACGGCTTTACGTCCTTTCTGAGGTGTGATAACCCCGTGGTATTACACCACCAGCTTGAAACCTTCGGGCTGGTACTGAGAAATCGAATAAGGGACCTAAGCATAGCGACTGCAAAACCAATAGAGCTAATAGAATTCAAAATATAAATTCAGTCATTTATTTATTCTTCATCATATTAGGCTGAGAATCAGCACTTTTCGAACATCAAAATTACATGAGACAGTCCCCCAAAACGCCCGCCTTTCACCCCTTCCTAATACTTTCGCAAGGGAGAAGTCACGCAATAAACACTCAAACATCTCAGCTGTCTGTACAGTTAGATAAACTTTCTTCTATACAATGGCATGCAAAACAGTTAACATTACGAGGCACAGAACACCAAACTAAAACATTTCCTATTTATCAGCCACTCACGCCATTCAACCAAATATAAAATTGTAAACAAAATTGAATTAAAAAAAAACACATAAGTAAAACCTGCCATATTGCCACATTGAACACCTTATATTATGCGATGTTGGGTTATGATCCACACAAATGAGAAACTAGGTTCCTTGAAGTAAAATAAACAGTTTCAGTTTTTATCAGAACTTCGTATCTATATACGAATTAAATTTATATTTCAAATTGATGATATTTCATGTAAAAACAAACATCAAATTTATTATAATGGTTATTTAATTGATTTTAGAGTGGCTGGTATTATTTAAAAAGATTTTTTTTTTTAAATTAAATTTTAAACCAGCGCTTGACCGCAATCCCGCCTGATGGTAAGCAGTGACGCAATCGTTAATGGTAAAGCACACTAGTTTATTAAGAGCCTATTCACTCTAGCCTTGAAGACACTCAAATTGTAGTCCGACGGAAACACCGCCGCCGGCAGATTGTTCCAGTCCCTCGATGTACGCGGTATAAAGGACGAGGCGAAACGCTTCGTCCGGATCGTAGAGGTGTTAACAACATAAGGGTGGAAACTCGCCTCGACTCGGGTCGTCCGATGGTGGAACGGAGATGGGGGAATTAAATCGTGAAATTCTCTCGCACCCTCCCCAGAATGTATCCTATAGAACACCGAAAGGCTGGCTACTCTACGCCTGTGCTCTAGGCTTTGGAGACCAACTCGAGTTAAATCAGGGTCACCAATCAGCCTCTTCGCACGCCTCTCCACTGAATCCAAAGTGGCCAGGTGACACTTAGCAGCACCAGCCCAAATGTGGCTGCAGTACTCCACACACGAACGGACCTGTGCTTTGTACAACATTAGAAGCTGTCCTGGTGTGAAGTACTGCCGGACCTTTGTCCGTATTAAAAATTTCAGCGTCAACTGAATTTCATTGTGTACGATTTAAAGTAATTTTTCCATTAATTCATATTTGATTTACATTCATGGCAAATAAATAAAGAATCACGTGAAGAGTCAAGCTACATAATAAAATTCCTAAACATTTACCCGATAATACTATTTACAGAATGAATTTACTTTGCATGTTAAGTAGAATCAATATGAATTATGTCCGACATTCTCCTAGCTGCAGTGCGGAGAGGTAATTAATTAATAAGACAGATTAAATATTAGTGCATGCAATACACGTAGTAATTATTGGACGATTTCAGGCTTGAATATACGAAGGATTACATGAAGCACCAATTAGAATGTTTCTTTGGTATAATGCGGTTTTATAACAAAGAAAAAAAAATTAAGCTTAATAATAGAAAAAAGTTATTATTATTAAAACGTGTCATTTCTCCAGAAATTTTTCAATAGCAGGTCAAAATATGCCCGATTTTTTTTTCTAATCATTATCTAGTGTTTAACCGCAATCCCGCCTGATGGTAGCACTAGCAGTGATGCAAATATTGATGGTAAGGCGCTCTAGTTTATTAAGAGCCTGTTTACTCAAAAAATGATGCAATGTTAAACCCAAAAACATGATCAACGATGCTGCGCCAGAGGTAGATTCATCAGGAGATCCTCCACGACCAAACTCTCGACACAAAAATATTTGGCGCAGCGTACCCGGCACACATCGCAACACAAATGCTCAGACCCAGCCTCCGTACAGCTTCACTAGACATCATGTCGGAACAAGACGAATCGCTTGGTGGCAAGACTTGTCTGGTGGGTGATAACTTCTGCCGACAGCCGATGTTATGGTCGGCCACTAATAGTAACAGTCTGACCTATTACAAGGAGCCTAAATGATAACGGGCAAAATGGTAATGTACTATTTCCAACTTTTCCTAAACAGGCAAAATTGCCAACGAGCGTTAGAGAAAAAAAAGGACACCAGCTACAAAATGGCTGCCGAAAAATGATTATAATAAATGACTAAAGCAATTTGGTTAATGTTGCATTTTAAATTAATTTAACCCTTAATCGTTCACGCGAAGGTATGCACGACCATGCTTGCATTTTACGAATATTATTAAGACTAAGGTTTGCGACACACGCTACGTTTTTTTAGTATTTAACAAAAAGTAATCTGTTGTGAATTGTTGTTAAGCATGAAATTACGGTTACGAATGAAAATAAATTATGTTACAAAGGAATAGAAAAAAAAATGGGGCATAAAATATAGTTTAAATAAATAGCTAAGTAAAATGAAGAAACAAAAATAATAATAGACGGCTTAGCTCCACGATAATGCAAATAGCATTGTCGTGGAATTTTGGTCACCAAACCGTAAGCGTACGAAAATAAAATATATAACACGAACCCTTTTGGAGTTGAATCTAGAAACTTCGACTCAGGTCAGGAGGGATCCTGACCTGAGTCGAAGTTTCTAGATTATAGAAGCTTCCTTTAATATCACATAACCCGCGCCTCTTTTGATTTTGACGAGAGTCGTGTGCCGTCCGACAAAGACGATATGCGCCGATAACATGCATCATTTTTCTAATATTAAAAAAATTATAACAGTTGTCGTATCAGCCACAGGGCCTGATAGCCGAAAGCCTCGACCAACATCTATTGAGGCTGTCGTTAGACAGTTGGATCAAGGGCCTGATTCAATAGGCGGCATTATGAGAAGGTTCCTGTCTCTGGAGCCTTAAACACCGGTAGCTTGAACTCTGTTCCCTACATCGATGGCTCACTCACTATTATTAAATCTCTTATAAGTATTTCCATATTAAAATATTTAACAATATAAATAAATATGTACATAGAAGAATAAATTAATTAATAACAGGTATTGAATACCGTACCGCTGGATGCAGGAGGCACAGCACCGGTCTTCGTGGAGGCCTATGTCCAGGAGTGGACGTCTTTCGGCTAAAATGCTGATGATGATAAGGTAAATGTAACTAAAATACAACATTACATTCTAAAGCGCATAAGGAGGAGCATTCAAAACAAATTGAGAATACGGATAAGTCATTTGGATATTCTTCCCGTAAACCAAAGATTACAACGATAGCGGCAATGCAGCAAATCATTAATCTCAAACACTATCTGAAACAGACTAGAATCGAATAATGTCATAGAGTCTGGTGAAGCCGTAAAGAGGCCGCAGCATCGTTGGTCGTGTTGTTGGGTTTAACATTGTATCACCTCGCTCAACTGCCGTCTTTCTTCCTATTGACTCAGTTTTTTTTGAGTGAATAGGCTCTTAATAAACTAGCGTGCTTTACCTTCAACGATTGCATCCCTGCTTGCCATCAGGCGGGATTGACGTCAAACACTGGTTTATAATAATAAAAATATAGAATAGAAAACTCTTTATTATGTACACTATATAAATTACAAAACATAAATATAAATATTTTACAAATACTGACGCAATGGACGGTCCAACCAATTAAGTGAACAGCCAGTTCGTACAAAATACTACCTAAAACATCGAACTTATTACCATAAAACAGTAACAACATACCCCTGCAAATACAACGGAGCGGCCGAACACAAAATTCCAACAAATTGTTCCTACATTGAACCGATCGCGTGTGTAACCAACCTTACCTGTCAAAATCTGCATTACACCGCGGCTTCTGGTACTACAATAATTAATTTCCTACTTAACCTGTAATAATTTCAGGTAGAAACAGTTGCTAGTATAATTAATATTATGTTACAAATAATATATTTTCTTTTGAGCCCCGCCGCGTAGGGTTGGTCATAAATTGTGATGTGTTAAATTTAATGTGTACTGTCAATCTGTTAATTTCGAAGTGAGAGGCTTGTGTTTGATTTTAAGCTAGTAAGCTAATTGTTCTTCGAAATGGAAATTATATGTTTTCTAAATTGTGCCTTTAGAAATACTCAAGACGTAATGATTATTGTCATCTGCCAAATGAAGTTGGCACCCTAATTGTATTACACAGCATTACTGTCAGTTGGAATCACTTCGAAGCATATTGCTATTCCATTGCTCCGTGTGTTCGAAAATGTTTCTGCTCAACAACGTAAATAACGCAATGAACGTTGTTCAACTGTCAAAATGAAACTCATTGCTACTGATAGTGTGTTACGCAATTATCAAGTTTATTATCGTTTCGCCTCGTCTTTTATACCGCGTACATCGAGGGACTGGAATAATTTGCCAACGGCGTTGTTTCCGTCTGCCTGCAACTTGAGTGTCTTCAAGGCTAGAGTGAACAGGCTGTATTGCATCACTGCTAACCATCAGGCGGTCAAGCACTAGTTTATAATTGTAAAAAAAGATAACGCTATGTGCTAACCCTGAAAGCTTACCTGAAAAACAGAAGGCCAGATTATAATGGAATTAATTAAGTAGCTAACAATTCAGTGTAAATTATTAATAGACATAATCTGACCAAAATTACGTCTGTACTTTAAAACAGACTATGACCTCTGAATTTGTTCCGCCTTTTGTTCTCAGAGAAGTCAGTTAGAAAACACAAACTCATAGCTTATTAATACTATATGATTGATAAATAAAAGTGTTTCTACAATTCTGTTTACAGAAATAAAATCGTTTACCATTTTTCTAATTCAATAAAGAGAAATTTAAGAAAAAAAAATTACTTCGAATAGTAACTGGCCTTTAGCTAATGGTCATATACCAATTGATTTTTACATGGTCCCATTCATACCCCAGACCAATGGGTTTTCAAAAATAAAAAAATAAATGTTCAGTCTCAGACTGACTGACAGAAGTGAAAACAGAAATTATTGAAAAAAAAACAGAATACACAAAAGTAAAGGGTTGGTCACGCTCACGCGAATTCAATGCAACAAAATGCCTCAGCGACGCAAATGAAATGATGTATAAATTTGAGTTGTTGTGTAGTTGTATAGATGTGTGTGTTGTGCTTGGGGTTCAAGCACAACACACACATCCAAGGCATAAAAACTTGAATTATTTGCTTTTACTCATACACTAGCTGTATCCACAACTTTGTTCGCCTGGACGACGAAACTTAGAACTCAACCGCGGGTGACGTAACCCACGATAAACTTATTATTTGCGGCTGGCATAGTAATCGGGTCTAGGGACCGAACCGCGAAATTAAATTTATTTTTTATTGTATATGCTTTGCCGGGATAAGTGTACCGGCTACTTAGTGGAGCGTCCAGCATATGTAAAAAAAAATGATACCAAGTTTCACTGTAATCGAACCGGAAGTTTTTGCGTGATGCCTGAACAAGCAGATAGACAGACAAACATATTTATAAAAAAAATATTTGGGTTCGGTGTCGGTATAATAATACCCCCTGCTATTTACTTTTTTTGACATTTTCAATGTACAGAATTTCTACTTGTACAGGTTTATTATAAGTATACATTTTGGACATTTCTTCATAAATATTAATATTGTTATGCAACCATTCTTACATCAAGCACATTCAAATTTCCCGATTCCTTCCCATGCAATTCCTAATTCCATATATCTGACCTAAAGGCCTAGAGACTAAGCCAGAAAACTTACAAAATACAACAGCAACTTCTCTTCGGTTTTAAAACACATCCCCATCAAAAATAGCTTCATGGCATGCGCCGGCCGGCAATAATAAAAATTCTATAAATCAATAATTAATAATAATATAATAATAATAAAAATGTTTTATTGAAAATAAATTTTACAAATTATAACCTACGAATATATTAGAGGAACTACGTTACAAACAATCAAAGTGAGCCCTAACGTCTAAACTAGGCCGAGCCTGTATCATAGACGTTAGTGTACATTAAATATAAATGCAAAATAACATGTGCGCTAAAAATAATTAGGTTATTATTACAAAATTTAATTTAGGTTTAAAATGAAGGTAAACATAAGCCACAAGATAAAAGAAATAGTTCGCTTTTTTTACAGAGTACCTTCATTGAATTACTTTTCAAATAATCACACATAAAGTTTGAACTTAGGGTAAAATTGGTTTGCTTCCTTTTTTTTTTTTTTTTGTTTTTTAATAGTTGATGAAATATAACATTGAAGATCTATTAACTCCTTAATATTAAATGTTTATGTTGTTTTTAAATTGGATAAATGATGGTGATTACCCCTTGAATCCGATAACAAAAGTGAAAAGTGGACATCTTGTGAAGGCTTCCATCATCACGCGGAGAATGCGGGGCTGTAAATCCAGTGAGTCCTTTCTCTTGTCTTTCCTACTCACACGTTCTGTTAGTGCAACATGTAATTTCCTAGAAAATCGTGCCTAAGAAACGCAGTTCAGCTATCGAAGAAATATCAATAACAATATCAAACAAATATCCTAAATAAACACTTAATTTTTTTAACAACCTAAATATTTTGCCCTGCATTCGACTCACAGCCAGCCCTACACCCCTTTAAACCCGAGCACACGCAACTATAACATCCATCATAATACCACGAGTCTGTTCACAAATCCGTATACTTATCGTATCTGCATTTTTCTTACATATGCTACTTTATGATTTATGTTGTGTTTGCATTACTTCGGAAACGAGCCGTTTTATTTTTGTGAGTAGACGGTTGTTTCATTGATAATCATAATCAGGCTATATTAAATGAATAAATATCTACGGATAAATCACACAGATTGAGTTAGCCCCAAAATAAGTTCCAGACTTGTGTTATGAAATACTAACTCAACGATACTATATTTAGAATAGATACATAAAGGGCGCGAGCGAGTACCTTGGATCCAGTACATGATTCTGAACCCCCCAGTGGTGGAATTTTTCGTCGGCTTTTTCATGATTAAAAAAATATATATGTAGTTTTTTTTTTACTTTAGACCGTTCATAATTGCTATACTTTTAAAACCCAATAAGATTTTAAAATAAAAAAAGCGCAATGAAAACAAAATTCGAAAAAATATCTTATCAGCTGATTTAATAGAGTTCACATCAGGGATCAATGTCATACCTACAAACCCGCACGGCGGCACGCTTGCAACGGTCAAAGGCCGAGCCGACACTTTTTTTTTAAACACTGTGAATTCTGTAACCGTTCATTAATGAGATAAATGACTACCATAATTTTATTAGTGGCATGCGGTGTAGCCTTTTCGCGAAGTTTGCGTTACGATGTCAGATACATCCTGTATATAGATAAACACCCAATACCCAGGCCAGTCAGGAAAAGATCGTTTTCCATCATTACCTGGCCGGGGATCGAATCCGGGGCTTCCACGTCGCAGGCGTGCTGACCGCTGCGTCACTTAGGACGACAAATATTGTTCTCACTGTTGGCATACAGGGCCCTCTTACCAAGAGGAGACCTCGAGGACTTGTGTCCCAATAGTGGGACAGTGGGAGTACAAAAGTGGGAGTGGGCCGTCATGAATCACACTGGCCTAGTGCGGGTTGGTAGATGCCATATGTCTTCGAAGTTTCTGGCTCTAGGACATGGCGGTTGCCTCACGATGGTTTCCTTCACCGTTTTGACTGCAGCAGTTTTGAAATAATTTACACAAAATAAATAAAAAAAACACAGAATAAATAAAAAAAAGTCATAGTGGCCTAGTGGTTAAAACACCAGCCTCTCAAGTATGAGTGTGTGAATGTAACTTTTCTAAAAGTTATATGTACTTTCTAAGTATATCTTGAACACCAATGACAGAAGGAAACAACTTAGGAAACCTGTTCTTTATACTTTGAGCAAGCGTGGTGATTACGCTCAATCCTTCTCTGTATGAAAGGAGACCTGTGCCCAGCAGTGCGGCGATAAAAAGGTTGATAATGAAGCTTACCCTACAGAGTAATTGAGTAAAATTGATTTGGCAGTGGACGTTAGTGTTTTTTATCATATTACAATCATATATATAAGTGTTCTCACTTATGTATACAAATAAGTAAGAAGTGGCATATGGAGAAGGCTATGCTTGGAGTTTGGCGTATTTGAATCAGAAATGAAGAGATCCTTAGAGCACATTGCTCACAGAAGTGATGGTCAATGCAGATCAAAAGTTCTGAAATAAAATGAAATGAAATCGTTTATTAAGCAAGTAGGATCACTGATCACTTTTACACGTCATATTTTTTTATGGAACTAAATGGTGGCTGGCTGGAAAGCCAAGCACTGACCTTGTGAAGGCTGCAGGAAAACATTGAATGTGTGAAGCACGGAACCCATCATAGTGAAGGTGTTAAAAAAGCGGCTATGCAAAAGAAATTAGGTTCTACAATCTACATTAAAAAACTAAGGAATCCAATAAATATGAACAAGTCGCGGGCACATAAACAAAAACAGTCTCGCTATCCTCCAATGACCACGTCCCTTCTACGAGGTCAAAGAACTCGGCAAAATATGGTCACGTTGCCTATATTGGATGAAGTCAGTGAACTTTAATAACACGATTCGGCTACCAGCTAGGATCTGTAAAGTTAGTAAAAATTTTTTTTTTTTTACTTTTGCCTTACACTGCAACTCAATAATTCTTTATTGTGCTACACAATATAGGTTTCTTCTTCAGCCTGTAGAGGTCTACTGCTGGACAAAGACCTCCCCCAAGGCTTTCATTGGTTTGGCAGGCGGGTTGGGGACGGAGTAATTTGATATTATACAGAAGAAGCGCTGCTGCCCGCTTCCCTGGTGAGAGTTTCTTTAGTCGCCTCTTACGACCGTCCTTCCGTAGGGGGAAGGATATAGGTGTAATTAAACAAAATCGTTTATTATGCAAGTAGGATCACAGATCACTTTTAAATGTCATATTTTTTTTTAACTGGCTGGAGCCGACAGGTCCGGCAGTACTTCACACCAGGGTAGCTTGTAATGTTGTACAAAGCACAGGTCCGTTCGTGTGTGGAGTACTGCAGCCACATTTGGGCTGGTGCTGCTAAGTGTCACCTGGCCACTTTGGATTCAGTGGAGAGGCATGCGAAGAGGCTAATTGGTGACCCTGATTTAACTCGAGTTGGTCTCTAAAGCCTAGAGCACAGGCGTAGAGTAGCCAGCCTTTCGGTGGATGGTCTATAGGATACATTTTGGGGAGTGTGCGAGGGAATTGCACGATTTAATTCCCCCATCTCCGTTCCACCATCGAACGACCCGTCGTACAGCGACTTTCCACGCTTATGTTGTTAACACCATTACGATCTGAACGAAGCGTTTCGTTTTTTCTTTTATACCGCGTACATCGAGGGACTGGAAAAATTTGCCGACGGCGGTGTTTCCCTCACACAACAATTTGAGTGTCTTCAAGGCTAGAGTGAATAGGCTCTTAATAAACTAGCGCGCTTTACCATCAACGATCGCATCACTGCTTACCATCAGGCGGGATTGCGGTCAAGTGCTGGTTTATAATAAATAAACAAAAAATATTTGATCATGATGAATGAGAAGCTCATTCATCAGGATCAAATCTTTTTTTTTATGTTTAATTTTCTGCTACCCTGGTACCTTACACTTCCACAAAGTAGGCAAAATAAAACTTCTTCCATGTATAACTTGTTCTACTCTAAACAAAAATATGGTCAAAGATGCGCTTGGGCAAGCGAGCGTGGTGCGTTGACCTCTAGCGTCAGCTGTTGCGCGCGCGCAAGTACTATGATGTATCGTAAGTTGCGTGACGCGCTTGGTAACTACACTGCGACAATTTCTAAATGTATTTGGGACAAAATACAACATGGGGTAAAAATGATTGGAATCGGTTCAGTTGCTTATTCTGAACAGACTATATTCAGGTTACGCATAAACAAAAATATCGTTATATACAACGATATTTTTTCTTTGTTGTGTTTTTTGTTGTGGAAAGTCGTGTTAGTTACACAATTTATAACTCAAGAACGGCTGAACAGATTTGGCTGAATATTAGTGGGAAGTAGCTAAGAAACCGTTCCCGTCGTTCCCGTCTAACGTGACATAAAACGTTTTATAACAAAACGCAACTGACATGAATAACAAAACAACTCAGTCAAAATATAAGTCAGCGGTTCATTTGTTAAAAATGGTATAACAAAACGCAACTGCCAGCTGAGCATATTTTAAAAAAAGTCTCACCGGTAGATGCTTCGTTTAAAGCAAGGAATATAAATAGTCTTTGCCGGTTTGAAGTTTCTAATAAAAGCTACAATGCAAGCTACAACTTCAAAATGTCTAATATTGTAAAAATCTTTCTCCACAAAGCGGAGCAAGAGTAAATCGAAAAATTGCATAGAAAGCGTTGCAGAAGAGCAAAAAATTGCATGTGAAGAGCGCCGCCTTAGTATGGGTCGACTTCGGGCTTCTCACTCGCAAGAGCAAATGGAGGCAGCCCGTGAGACTGCTCCGTTGACAATACGAAATCGGCGAGTAAACCTCAGAGATCAACAGCTAGATAATTTACGAAGCACAAGAAGAAATTCATCATTTCTTTCACAAGTTGCTACAATCAGCATCATTTCAGCCGAAAGACGTCCACTGCTGGACATAGGCCTCCCTCAAGGTTCTCCACGACGACCGGTCCTCCGCCTCCCGCATCCAGCGGTTTCCCGCGTCCTTCACCAGGAGCTACAATAAATGATAAATAAAGCATCATGGAATAATTATATTATTTTTTTTTATTTACAATGATCCTAATTTGAAAAGTAAAAAATATGATCATGTGAGTTCGCCGGGTGAACTAGTATGCATATAATTATCAAAATAAACGATATTAATATCGCAGACATTTATGAAAATCTTTTTACCATACGTGGCGATTACAGGAATATGTAGATACATTCAAATAAATCAATTTCTCAGCAATTCAACGTCAATTTTCCGCGTTATAGGCATTTTATTCAATTACCAATGGACGTGGAAATACGGATAATTTAGGTAGCAGCCAATTTGCTTAATTCATTTCCCTGATTTAATTACAGCATTACACTTTCGTGAATGAACGAACATACCAACAACAAATCTATTCCCTGGAGTTTCCGTCTCAAAAGTCATCCCTCAAACTTTTAATGTCCAATTAAGTATGATAATATAAGACGTCTATTTCCATGGAATGGTTCCACTTCGTTCACAAATTAAGTTAGAATTAAAGAGATTTACGTCGATACGTAATTAAAGAAGCCAATTAAATTATAATGCGATTCTATTCTGCAACTTTTTCGTTGATCTCATTTTGTTACATGGGCGATAAGGGTGGAAGGGTGTTTTATCGATATTATTTTAAACTAGCGGCCGCCCGCGTCTTCATTCACGTGGAGATAGTTAATTGAAAATATTATTTTAACCCCAAAAGAGTCACTTTTTATAGATACATTATTACACTACTAGATCATAATATACAGCATACATTTTAAATTTTTCTTATGCTCCACTCCTATTGGTCGCAGCGTGATTTTATATAGCCTAAATCCTTTCTGGATTAATGGGCTATCCAACGCAAAAATAATTTTCCGAATTGGACCAATAGTTCCTGACATTACAATATATACACCAAACAAACAAACTCTTCAGGTTTATACAAAGTGGTGAGCACAATACGACAATAAATTAAACATCGTGTAACTCAACACATTCTCAGTCTACCCAGAAAAAATCGTTTAAATATATCCATTAGTTTAGTCACAGGAAATTATTTTTCATTTTTCACATTTTCTACATGATGTACATTTTGATAAGGAAGCGCTTACACGTTCATGACCGCCGCATCTAGCGGTACTAAACTTTAATAAATAATGGCGTCAAAAAAACAAGACGATACATGACCGCGCTGTTGTCGATCAGAGGTCAGTGAACCAATATTTATAAAGCATGGTCAATTACGTTTCCAAGTTTATACGATTAAGTTTATTTGAAATTTTCTTTTTTATTTTTGATGCTAGGTTTTTCCTATGGTTTCGGATTATTCCTATGAACCAGCATTTATTGTCGTATTATCAGTACCAGTCTGTATATTATATGCATAAATATAGATTTTTTGATATTTTAGTTTGTTAATTGTGCACGTAACGGTTTTCTATAGTTTACCTAAATAGTAACCAGCTGGGCAAAAGCATCGCTTTTTAACTAAGAAAATATTTTTTCTATATTGTATTACCTGGGCAATGATCTCAACATTTTCCTTCCAAACTGAGCCATCTTTTACTATGTCTGACCATATTGACCCCGCAAACCTTAACAAATCACCACACTATATATTTGTTTTAGCTACTTGTTATGGAAATGATGATACCGGTTGATGTTGAAAAACACTTTGCAAGATGAATGCCACAAACATCTTATTATTTAAATTCTTGTATTGGCCAGTTTGATGTAACACAAAGATTCTTGAAGCATTATTAAGCCCTGAATAGTTAATGGATTTTAAAACGAATATGTTCGTTGCTGAAAGGCCAGTTTTGACAATAAACCTATCATAAGGCCAAACAATGTATGCTCGTACCCATGTAACGATGTAGCTAAACACAAATTTTATCGACATTAAATTATCGATTACACCACATCCCTACCAGTCGTTAGAGCACGAAATCACGCTAAATGCCATTCGGAAATTAAAGCGGATGTTAAAGCGGATATGATGTCACCAGATGCCGACCTCCGCGGATAAAAATAATATACATTATTTATAGTATAGCTTACATTAGGCAGGTGTTTTTTATTTATTTTTAAAGTGTAAATAAATAAATGTTTATGAGGCACACTTTCCTACTAATTTATTACTACGGATTGATACTTTTTAGGGTTCCGTACCTAAAAGGTAAGACGGAACCCTATTCATGAGACCTCGCTGTCCCGTCTGTCCGTCGATCCGTCCGTCTTTCACCAGGCTGTATCTAATGAACCGTAATAGCTAGACAGTTGAAATTTTCAGATATTATGTATTTCTGTTGCCACTTCAACAAAAAATACTAAGAACAAAAAATAAAAATATTTAAAGGGGGCTCCCATACAACAAACGTGACTTTTTTGCCGTTTTTAAAGATAATGGTACGGAACCCTTCGTACGCGAATCCGACTCGCAGTTGGCCATTTTTTTATATATCTGACTGGTATATCCTGTGTTTTTACTGTGCAAACTACCCCAAAAATGACTATAAAAAACAATATCGATCTTAAGTTTAGGACCTATTCCTCTGACATATCGAATCTACACGAAAAAAAACAGAAATATAGGTCCAGCATTTTTGAAGGAGTTTGCTTACAAACTCCCGAGAATTTTATACACAATATGTAAAGAAAACCCCGTCCGATCCGTGAAGGTATTGTTTGGTATCGATAACTGATTCTACTAATGTCCACAAAGCCGGGCTAAACTTAAAAAAAGATCCCCTATAAAAATAAATATTATTTCGCAAAAAGAGGTAACCTAATACATTTGCGGTAAACAATCCTTCCGCTTTCGGCGGGGGACAGGGCACGCGGCACGTGGTTGCATCGCTATTCGCTCATTACAATACCGGTGTTGTCACTTTTTTAAAAATTTCCAAATTTCGGGGAAGTTGGAATTATTTCGCGGGAAAAAAAGATTATGTCAAAATTCATTACTATTGTTTCTATGATGATCATGAACATTTATTATCCTTACGGGTCGGACAGGGTTTTCTTTACATATTGTATAGGATAACCCGAAAATATACTGGTAGGTACAAAACACAGCGTACACATGTACCTGCCAATCACAGCGGTAATCGCCGTTCAATTGTTATCCACCTGCCCACCCCACATACATAACACGCGAGATAATCTCCACATGACAGGTGATGTAACGCTCTCCCCAATACTTCGACCACTTTACATGTCTGACATTTTGTTTTATAGTTTAAAAGATGACTTGTAAACAACTGCACAGCGACCGGCTGAGTTTCATTAGGCTTTTCTTTCCTTCACCGTTACGATAGCTGTAGTGATGCAATAATTTACATAAAGTCTCCAAAGGGTTACAGTAGTCAGCCTTTCGGTGCTCTATAGGATGCATTTTGGTGAGTGAGCGAGGGAATTGCATGATTTAATTCCCCCACCTCCTTTCCACCATCGGAAACCCGTCGTACGGCGAGTTTCCACCCTTACGTTGTTAACACAACGATGATCCGGATAAAGCGTTTCGCCTCCTCTTTTATACCGGGTACAGCGAGGGACTGTGTTTCCGTCGGACTACAGTTTGAGTGTCTTCAAGGCCAGAGTGAATAGGCTCTTAATAAACTAGAGCGCTTTAACATCAACGATTGCATCACTGCTTACCATCAGGCGGGATTGCGGTCAAGCGCTAGTGTATAATTTATTTTTAAAAAAAGGTAGGTTAAAAATAAAAAATAGCACCCACTTTCTGACAATAAATAAAACATGTCTATACAACTAAATGACTAGAAAAATCATTTAGTTTACGTTTTAGTTTTATGTTGAATTCTTGTACAACTCCATTTTTGTATGCATGCACAGTTCACCTATAAGTGACATTACTCTGTCACCTTTTAAAATTACATGTTACCTTATGTACAACACCCAGTATAAACAAATGTTGGTGGACCAAAATAATAAAATAAAATTAAGGAGCATTAAGGAAAAAATTAAATTTTTGCGGTCAAGCACTGGCCTCTCTGGTTTCATTCCAATAACTTTCATAGGATTTACCTGTGTGAAACGTAAGGGAACATGTAATGTCTCATACGCACTGGAGCCACTTGTTAGATTGCGGCCCAAGTCATCTACCAAGTGGGCTCAGTGTGCATAGGAGACCGAGGACAAATTAGTATATTTATTTGTTAGGAAAGGTCAGAAAATAAACATTTAAATAAGTCAACCCTGACGTATAATTAGTAGCCATGTTTTTAATGAAATCAAAACTGTCTAGAGAATACGTTATGTAATTTGACAGTACTAAACAGTATTGTTCTAAGTATATTTTGGGCACTAATGACTGATTACAATATGAAGGAAACATCTTGCACTTTAAGAGACACCTAGACTTGAGCAAGCGTGGTAATTACGCTGAATCCTTCTCTGCATGAGAAGAGGCATTTGCTCAGCAGTTGGACGATAAAAAGGTTGATGATGCTGATCATGAAACTAATATTTATCTACTGTCCTTTTCTTCTTTTTAGTAAAAAAGATGCACTGGTTTTGTAAAAAAAAGAAGTCAGCGTCCATTGATTATCCATTGCTCATTAAAATCAAAGCTATTGCAGCTGTTAGTATGTTACCCAATAAACCGACTGTAAAGTAGACGTCCTCTTATGAGGGTTTCGTCGTATTTATTTTTTAAATGATTGTGTGTTTATCGTTTCATTTGGCAAAGGAATACTGGTATGAATTGAAATATTCGTAAATGAGAAATAAGAATGACAAATTATTTAATTTCTGTGTGTTTTTGGAAAACGTTTTTTTTTTTTTAGGAAATTTGTACATTTTTTTATCATTATTACAAACTAATACTTGACCACAATACTGCCTGATGGTAAGCTGTGCTAGTTTATTAAGAAGCTATTTACTAAATAAAAACTGAGTGAGTCGGAAGGAAGACGGCGGTTGAGCGAGGTGGTGCATTTTTAAACCCAGCAACACGACCAACGATGCTGCCCCAGAGGGAGATTGATCTAGAAACCCTCCATGACCAAATTCCGCACACAACAACATTTGGTGTATCATACCCGGCACACATCGCAACACAACTGTTCCGACCCGTCCTCCCTACAGCTTCACCAGACTTCACGCCGGAACACGACGAATCGCTTTTACAAAGGCAATCATATTTTTTTTAAGTTCGAAGAACAAACCCCGAAAAAAACTCAGAGGTCACAGTATCCTTTAAAGTTCAAGCCTAATAAATAATAAAGTCAGATATTACTCCATATGTTATCAATTCATCACTGGCAACATACTATCTTAGATGACATACGGAACTGAAATGTGTTCGCTCACAATGGTCCTCATACCAGGTCAGACAAAGTGCGATGGAAAGTTCTATGCTCGGAGTTTCTCTGCACGATCAAATCAGAAATGATGAAATCCGCAGAAGAACCAAAATCACGGCGGTTACATTTCTCGTAGAATCGATGGCTGATAGGGCATTAAGGTTCTGGTGTAGCGGTCACATACCAGAAGACGCAGCGTAAGGAGGCCCCCAACAAGATGAACCGATGACCTGATGAAGGTAGCCAGAAGCTGATGGATGCGGGCAACACAAGACCGGTCTTTGTGGAAAGTCTTGGGAAAGGCCTTTGTCTTTGACCTCTATAGGATAAAGAAGAAGATATTAAGCCTTCAGTCACTGTTTGTAAAACTCCCGTGGGTTAGGATCGTACATATGAGTTCATTTGGTACATAATATAAATGAATATACATTGAGTCTTGAAAACTAACCTTTACGTAAGAATAAAATTTTCGAACCGGCTCCAGTTCAAAGCCTTCAAAATTAACACTTCGTTCATAGATCAAACTTGAAAATTGTTCACAAAACTCACGTGTAAAATAAAACTTTATCTTCAAGATAATACAGCTCGAAATCTATTGTTAAAAGTTACGAAAGGTTGATGAATGTCGTCTTTAGATCATTTCATTCCTTCATTCGAGTATTCGACACCTTCGATGTAGGAAACACTCAACTTTATCTCTGGGGACAGGTGCCGTATAGGGTGCTCCGAGCAAAGTTATTTCATTGACTGAATTAGAACAAAACATACATTCGTGTGAATAAGTAACTTTATCATATTTATGGAAAGTATTTATAGGGTGTTTAACATCAGTGTTAATATTATAAAAAAGTTAGCAGTGATGGGACTGAGCGAAAGAAGTGTAAACTGAAATCGTTAAAAACAGAAAACAAAAAACCATCAAGGTTTCGGGTTGGTCACGCTCACGTGATTCCAATGCTTTTCCCCCATCCGTCACTAAGACAAAAACTTGCTTTCAAAAACTTTTTTTTCGTTCTTTTTCCTTATGTAACACGAAAATATGATTATTTATATCTAATAATACGTACGTCCAAATTCAAAACTTCTCTCCACTTTTTTTTGCGAGCTAAATAAAATTATCGTGTCTCTTTGAAAAATGGATTTGCGTCGAGACCATTTTCGCGCTATGATTTTTACGATTTCAATTGTCGCCTGAAACCAGACGAATAGTACGATAGACTTCAAATGGCATTCATGGGTGAATGTCCTTCTAAGGCAACGGTGTATTGGTGGTATAATGAATTTAAGCGCTGGCGACTAACTTTGGGGGATGAAGAAAGAAGTAGTCGCCCTTTGACGGCTGATACAGAAGAAAACTAGCAGTGAAAAGTTTGATCCAAGAGAATTACATACCAAGAATTCAGCCTAAGCTGCAGATTGGATCAAGAAACCTTCATAAGGTTCTACACGTGCATCTTCGATTGCGGAGAATAGTTTCACGCTGGGTACAGCACAATCTCACCGCTGCTCAGAAGCAAGGGGTTAAGATTATGATCGCGAGCTTTTTCTGTTTGACTGACTACTTGGTGTCAATTTCTTTGCGAAACCAAAGAAGCTTTAACGCTAGTATACTACCAAATGCTTGAAAGTTTTCTCTGTTGTGTGCAACAAGCGACCAAACACAGGGACGGAGCCCTGTGAGTTATTGCTTCACCGCGACAATGCGCCCGCCCACTCAGCATTCAAAACGAGGGACTTCCTGGGTCAAACTCCGGGGTCACCCTCCTTATAGCTCTGCCTAGCACCGTGTGATTTCTTCTTATTCCCAAAAATAAAAGATTAGCTCAAAGGGCAATTATCGTCGCCGGATGATGCGCTGTCAGCGTTCGAGCAGGCTGTTAACGAGGTGTCTGCGGCGGACTGAAAAAAGTGTTTCGAAAACTAGTTCTTCTTCAGCCTATCGATGTCCACTGCTGGACAAAGGCCTCCCCCAAGGCTTTCCATGCTGACCGGTCTTGTGCTGCCGGCATCCATCGGCTTCCCGCGACCTTCATCAGATCATCGGTCCACCTTGTTGGGGGCCTCCCTACGCTGCGTCTTCCAGTATGTGGCCGCCACTCCAGAACCTTACTGCCCCATCGGCCATCGGTTCTACGAGCAATGTGCCCTGCCCACTGCCACTTCAGTTTAGCGACTCGCAGAGCTATGTCGGTGACTTTGGTTCTTCTGCGGATCTCCTCATTTCTGATTCGATCACGCAGAGAAACTCCGAGCATAGCTCTTTCCATTGCCCTTTGTGTGACTCTGAGCCTTCGTATGAGGCCCATTACGAGCGACCACGTTTCAGTTCCGTAAGTCATCACTGGCAACACACACTGGTCAAAGACTTTGGTCTTGAGACACTGTGGTATCTTGGACGACGAGAAGATGTATCGTAGCCTCCCGAACGCTGCCCAGCCGAGCTGGATTCGACGAGACACCTAGTTCAGACGAAAACTAGTTCAGACGAATGAAACTTTGCATAGACGCTGGTGGAGAGTACTTTTAAAAGTTTTTATAAAAATATTTGTACATACATATAGAACATTTTTTTTACTATCGCAAAACTTTCTGAGAGTCCCACGTTCTTGTAAGCACAATAACTTTGCCAGTTTCCCGGACACTGCATTTAAGATAAAATTAGACACTTAAATAAACAAAGGTATAATTATTTATTAATTACTAGCAACCCGACCCAGCTTTACACAGTTTTAGCGACTTGATAAAACTTCTAAAATACTTTTACATTCTTACTTTTGGGACTGAGGACTCCACTCTGTGAAAGGGAATAGTTCGTAATCCACCTCGCGGGCACTATATGGGTTGGTCATATGATATCATATGTCTTTGAATGTTTGCTTCTAGGATTGCCGTTTTCCTCCTTTTATCGTTTTTGAGAGCAGTAAATTAATTAAACATTACAACTGAATATAGGATAAGAAATTCAAATCAACCAAAATGGTTAACTGAACTCGAAACCTATGTAGTTCCAGACGATGATAAATAGGATACAACTAAGTTTAACCACCGCTGTGCGGCTGCACCTAATTTTAGCTACTATGATGAAGTTTAAACCTATTTCTAACCGAAGATAAGTAGAATATGTCTAAGCTTAACGGCATTTGACGGTTGCACCTTGTTGTAACCGACTAAATTTAGTTGAAGCGGCAGTTCGGCTATTTGCAGTAACTTGCATATGCATTATTATTATAAACACTTTTAAGAAATGATAAAGAAAGATGGCAGGAGAATTCGTCGTGGTAGTATGCGCGTTGAATCATTAGGTTTCTTACAAAATGGTTAAGCTGGATGGTGCTGTTACGAGTCCACACGTCATTTTTGAGAACGGGCGTCGTCGGTTAAGACTGGACATTTATTCATTTTTAGATTACTAATATTAAAAAAAAATGGTAATTAATACGTATTTGTAATACATATTTCTTGTTTTTAATATCTTGATCTAAAAAAACCGGCCAAGTGCGTGTACACGCACAAAGGGTTCCGTACCATTAATTTATGAAATTAAAGGATTTAAGTTATTTGTATGAAAGATTACGCGGTAATAAGCGGTTTGCGATTTACGAGGTATTAAAAAAATTACTTACTAGATCTCGTTCAAAACAATTTTCATTGGTAGTTTTTATAGTAATGTACATCATATGTCTTTTTAGATTTTTCATTTTCTTATTTTAGAAGTTAAAGGGGGAGGGGGACCAAATTTGTTCCACTTTGGAAGCACCTGTCACGTAAACTATTCGGTTTAGAAAAAAATATTTTAGAAACCTCAATATCATTTTTGAAGACCTATCCATAGATACCCCACACGTATGTGTTTGATGAAAAACAAAAAAATTGAGTTTCAGTTCTAAGTATGGGGAGCCCCCAATATTTTTTGTTATTTTTTTATTTTTGCATCAAAATCGTAATGCGGTTCACAGAATACATCTACCTAACAAGTTTCAACAGTACAGCTCTTATGGTTTCGGAAAAAAATGGCTGTGACATACGGACGAACAGACGGACCGACGGACAGACAGACATAATGAATCGTACGACGAAAACTAAATGGTCTTAGTTTTAGTTTGAATAAAGCCTCTTCATGATTATGAAACCGTTTTGGAGCTTAAAAAAGCAATGCTCTCATACAAACAGGCATGACTATAATTTATAATAATGTACGTTTAAATAGATTACCAATTAATTAGTCACAACCTTTATAGGCATCAGATAAATTTTGTGACAATATAAACACCATTATAGACATTGTAAGTGTGAACAATATTCATTTAATTAACATTTGAACATCGTATTGCGTGTTTGAGAACATTAAATTAGGGATTTAGTTTTTAATGGGGACGTAAATTAATGTTCAGAACAGATTTGTTTGCCATCGTGTTTTGTTAATGCGTGTCCGGTGGAAATAAGTAGTAAATTTAAAGATACTTTTGTTCGTGATAATTTATTGTGTGTACTAATAAAATTATATTTTTATTATTATCTGAATTTAAGTTCAGTAAATCTTTTTCTGTCTATTCCATTAAGAAATGGGAAAAAGGAGGATTAATATGATTGTTATTTCTCCTTTTTTGCCATTTCTATGTAGCGTGACATTTATAGCCTTCGTCAAGAATTGGGCTATCAAATACAAAAATATTATTTCAAATCATACTGGCAGTTTTTTGAAATTAACAAAAAAAAACTATCGTGCTCCGCGTGGTTTTATTAAAGACATATACATAATAGTATGTACAAATGCGAAAAAAAGTGTGTCTCGTTATTAAACTTTCAAATATATATTTTTTTTTAATAATTATAAACTAACGCTTGACTGCCATCCCGCCTGATGGTAAGCAATGATGCGATCGTTGATGGTAAAGCGAGCTAGTTTATTAATAGCCTATTCACTCAGAAAAACTGAGCGAAAAGGAAGGAAGACGGCAGTTGAGCGAGGTGATGCAATGTTAAACCCAACAACACGACCAACGATGCTGCGCCAAAGGGAGATTGATCTTAAGACCCTCCACGACCAAACTCCCAACACAACAACATTAGGCGCATCGTACCCGGCACGTATGACAACACAACTGCTCAGACCCGTCCTCCGTACGACTTCACCAGACATCAATAACGGCTAAATGGATTTGCATAAAATTTGGAAGATGCCTGAAGAAAAAACATGAGCTGCTTTTTATACTGAATCGCAAACGAAGCCATGGGACACAGCTAGTAGAATGTAATTCTCTTAAAATGTTCTGGATTCATGAGTATTTGATAATAAGTCTTGAAACCACATATCATGAATACAGATTTTACAGAAAATGTAGAAGTTTCAAGACGTTGTTGCTACTTCTAATCATGTCAAATATCTTAATAATCCAAAACCTTACACTACACAAAGAAAACATAAAAACAAAAATAAAATCCAAGAACTCCACTAACTCCACACGAAACTGAAATTCGATTTCTAAACAGAACACCCTGTAAAGGCGAGCACAAGAAATCTAAATTGAATCGAAATTGTAAGAATTTCCGTGTGTGGGACACCCATTGTCGCGTGTGCACCAAATGTAGGATCTGTGTGTGGGTGAGTTAAAGTATCGGTGTGGGCGTGTGATTATGGCTACGATTTCTTTAAGCCGTAGGATTGTTTCTTTTGATACCGTAACTTATTTTTATGGTCTGTCGTTTATTAGGTCTACAGGAGATCTTTATGTGGAAATTGTGTAAAGATTGTGATTGGTTTCAAAAATTATTGAATTTTTGTATTTAATTATAAATTTTATCGTTCACGTTTCATTAAACGTTATGTAAATCCGAGAGCAAACAAAAAAAAACATATATTAAATGAGCTTAATTGTAAAAGAAAAATTTGTTATTAAACAAAATTATTTTATTCCCAACTAGGCAATTGATAAATCAATTTATGATGAAATTATATATTACTTAATAGACAGAACGGTGTTTATATATAGATGGCCCCACAGAATAAACGTGTAAGTCAAAAACGACAACTTTTCAGGAAAAAATAAAAACGATAAAACTTGAATAACTGTTGTTTGGTTACTACCAAACAACAGTTATTCACAGCAGTTATTTACAGCCTCCGTGGCGTAGCGGTAGCGAACGCGGCCGCTGCGTAAGGAGGCGCGGGTTCCATCCCCGCGCAGTGCAAATATTTGTATGCATGAATATAAATATTTGCACTGGTCTGGTCGTGCCTCGGAAAGCACGTTAAGCCGTTGGTCCCGGTTGCCATACGAACATCTAATGGGTCTAAGGTAATCTAATGGGTTGTTGTATAAGAAAAAACCATTTTATTTTTTATTCTTGTGAATTTCTATGACTAGATCACAGTAAACTTTCATGGGAGCAATGCAATAATTATAAATAAATAATATTTTAAAACATTCATTGACTGATTAAGAATAAACATTGTATGCTTTAATAACATGAATAAACGTGTAAGCTGCTATTATACAAACTAAAAAGGTTTGCTTGTTTTAACGCGTTTAGGAAGACATTGTCGTAGTTTTTATATATCCTGTTTTTTTTTATTTTTTATAGTCCTGTTTGTGTTTGTTGAAACTGTTCTCTCACCATTTACAATTAAATTTACTTTTTATGTTTTTATTATTACGTTTTTATTTTTACTGTACTACCGGTTCGGTGCCACTTTTAACTGTTTGTTGCATCGGATGTTTTTACGTCGGCGTCGGCTGTAGCTGAAAACCAGCGCCGGGCTCTGTTTTTGCATAGAGTCCCAGCATAATGCTGAGCGACAGCCGTTTTGCGTGGATGTGACACATGTTTCACTCAAAAATTTCTTATTTTTTGTGTTTTGTAAACTCTTGCGTCATGTTTACTGCTAATATGAACTCGTGGACCCAAAAAGCGTTTACAATAGCATTATACTTTTATACTTGTGATATGATTCCATGATTTCTCCCTGGAATAAAGAAATCAAATGATAAATTATAGGCGTATGTTGAGTAAAAAATTTAAAAAATACGTTGAGAAGGTGCTGCATAGGTCAATGAAACGAAAAATGCAAGAAAAATAAAATGTGTAAGAGCTCTTACACGTTTATTCTGTGGGGCCATCGATATAATGTTTTCAGATTATAATCATTTCAGTAGTCAAACTGACATCAGAACTTTCCATCTCAATTTCATTAAAGACTTCACTTCTTTTGTACGGGGAATCAAAATATTGATAAAATATTTTAAAATGACAATAAATTTTAATTCTAGGAAGAATGAAAATTTATTTGAAATAGCGTAAATATTTATGCAGGTACGGAAAATTATAAAAACCGTTCAGTTACCGGCTTCCTCGAAAAATGTGCAAGCAGCGTGAGGAATTAGAATAATGGGGTTGCCTACATAATTATATATAATCCGTTTACAGTTATAACGCAATAAAATATATAGGAATATGACAAAATTAAAATTGGAGTACTTATTTCTGGGTGTTGGTAAATAATGTGTTGCTTATTTCTTAAGAAATTTCCTCCAGCAGACCTGCGAAAGGAAAAGTAAAGAAGGAGTATAGAATAGTTATAGTGTGTAGGATCAAAAAGAGAAAAAACGTATTCGTTATTTTTTTTAGCAGATATATGCTACACATTAAGATGTGTAGCATATAATGTAATAACAATAAAAACCAAAATAATTTTGACAGAGTTGTTAACGGTAACGATCCAACAGCAGCCTTATTAAAAGGAGTGTAAAGCTCATTGTGTTTTTGGCAGTGATGCAAACAACAGGAAAAATTATCAAGTTATAAGCTGTGTAGCAAAATTAAAGGCTTTTTGACTGGTTGAAACTTGGGCCTATATTACAGAACCTCAGTCAAAAGTCAGGAGTTATATACAAGTGTTGAGATGTCTTTATGAAAGCGTGAAAAACCGACCGTGGTCGACCAAACTCAGGACCAGCGAACTGAACATATCCTCTCCGTCTTGGGGTAAGCGACGTAATTATCCGAAAATTGTTCTTTAGCATAGTTTTTAGCATTAAAGTTTTCTAGCATTGAAGGATGTGTTTAAAACTCTGAACTATGCATGGCGTTTTATACGTGGAGGTCATCTCACTCTTGAGATTTGCAGACACATCATACTAGTCAAATCGTTGCCAAATTTGCAGCAGATGCTGGACAACGTAGTCGATTTTTCTGTACACATTGGTCCCGGATGTACTTGATTAACATAATCATTAAAATTATTAACCACCACATCATGATTAAAACTAATTTAAAAGTAAAAACCACACCACAACATATAAAGGGTGTATCTGACATCGAAGCACAAACGAGTACCATGGGTCCAGTACACGATTCTGAACCCCCTAGTGGTGGAATTTTGCGTCGGCTTTTCCTCTATTTAAAAAAAAATATGCAGTTTTTTCACTTTAGGCCGTTCATAATTGCTATGCTTTTATAACACAATAAGATTTTAAAGTAAAAAATAATTAATTCGTTAATTACACAAAAAAGCGCAATGTGAACAATACTAGAAAAACTATCCTATCAGGTGATTTAATAGAGTTTGCATCAGGGATCAACGTCATCCCTACAAACACGCGCGGCGGCACGCTTGCAACGTTCACAGGCCGAGCCGACACTTTTTTTTTAAACTGTTTCTGTAACCGTTCATTAGCGACATAAATGACTGTCATAATTATGTTAGCGGCATGCGGTGTAGCCTTTTCGTGAAGTTTGCGTTACGATGTCAGATACATCCTGTATGTCTGCTGTATAGTATACCTTGCGTATACAAGCAGCTTGTGCCTATGCAGAAGAAGAATTGGACATCAAAACAGCCCTAAAACTAGCCTGTTGCTCGAATAAGCTGTATTAAAGAGAAATACCATATTCATAGGCTAATCGAATTACAAGCAAATAGCATAATGATCCACTAGTAACAATTGATTTAAGCCCCAGTACAAATCCACGCAAATCCACTGGAAACCTGTTAATAAACCGCTGCTGTAAGTCGAGCTAACTTTCCGCTACTTCATCGTTTATTTCGCTTGAATACGTTTTAGTATCAATGTATGGCTTTAAATGGTGGTGCTGGAAGATATCGTGTATGTCCAAGTATATGAACTATAATATAAGGGATGGTATTATATTTTATATTATTTCTCTCGGTGGTAGGCCATAACATCGGCTGCCGGCAGAAGTTACCACCCACCAGATAAAGTCTTGCCGCCAAGCGATTCGTCGTGTTCCGACATGATGTCTGGTGAAGCCGGACGGAGGACGGGTCTGAGCAGTTGTGTTGCGATGTGTGCCGGTTATGATGCACCTAATGTTGTTGTGTCGGGAGTTTGATCGTGGAGGATCTCCAGATCAATCTCCCTGTGGCGCAGCATCGTTGGTGCCGTCTCCCTTCCTATTCACTAAGTTTTTTTAGTGAATAGGCTAAATAAACTAGCACGCTTTACCATCAACGATTGCATCATTGCTTACCATCAGGCGAGATTGCAGTCAGCACTAGTTTATAATTATTAAAAAAAAAATGTGATTGTTGGTTTACAGATAGCAGATTATAAATATTTCCACAGCATATTACTAAATACTGTATTTAATTTATACTACTGTATTTTAATTAGTACTGAAAGCGTTAAATACTTGGGCGTTCATATGGATGGTGGTCTGAGATGGGACAGGCATATAGAAGCAGTTACCACTAGGGTAAGACGGCTGATACACCTCTTTAAAACTCTTAGGAACTCTGCTACCTTCGACAAGTTAAGACTGGTTTACTTAGCCCTCTGTCAATCCATCATCCAGTATTGCATACCGGTTTGGGGAGGGGCTGCCAAAACTCTTCTAATCGGATTGGAGAGAGCGCAAAGAGCTGTCCTAAAAGTAATAAGCAAAAAGCCTTTTAGATATCCCATCACAAAACTCTACTCGGATTTTAAAGTGTTAACAGTAAGACAGCTATTTGTGCTCAAATCCACGCTGAGGAAGCATAGTGATGTCCCCTTACTTGACCCAGGTAGACGCAAAAAAACTTTTGTTTGCTGTGGAGTTGCCTGTAAGACGTCTTTTGCAAGTGGACACTATAATGCAATAAGCTATCAGCTGTACAATATGATAAACAAGGATCTGCAAATTGCAGGACTAACCAAAAATAAAATGAAACCTCTGGTGGAGGATTGGCTTCTGCAACTAGACTATCACAAAACTGAAGAATTATTAATATACAACACGTAATCTTTTTCAGACACGCATAAAACTACAGATGCATACTCACATACTAAGCACACTGTACGTAGTGGTAATGAAACCGATCCCAAGATTTACATCGCAGGGCTGCGTGCACCCACACACACACAGACGTTCACCCATACACACGGACACTCACCCTTACTCTCGGACTTTCATCCGTCCACATACACTCACCCATAATTAGTGATAAATATATACATGCTGCACTTTACTCGAGACACCTACCGTAATTACATTCCAGTATAATAATTAGGAAGAATTATTTTGTAACCATATGCACCATCCAGCGACAATTTTTCACAATATTTCACCTTTGTCCTCAAATATCAATTAATGTATATTGTATGCCGTCACTATGACTGAACATTGTTTTCCCAAAATACAAGCTCAAGCTTAGTTTGGGAATCAATATCAGTATGTATTGTACTATATATTTAAATTGTCACCTGTTTTATCCTGTAAAGTTGTGAATGTATCTAGTATCAATAAACAATTTTTATTTTATTTATTTTATATTCATTTCAATTATTATGGCAAATATTTATTACGTTGTAGATACTACTATGATCCGGACGAAGTCTTTCGCCTTTTCATCAGTACATAATATAAATATAAAACGAAGTCACTTTTTCTTTCCCTATGTCCCTTTGTATGATTAAATCTTTAAAACTCCGCAACGGATTTTGATACGGGTTTTTTTAAAGATAGAGTGATTAAAGAGGTCCAATAAATTGTGGAGAAATGCTATTATTTTTGAGGTTTCTAACGTGATGACGTAAATAGTTACATTTTTTCCACGATTGCAGTAAATTGCAGGCTGAACCCTACGAGATTTAGATTTATCATAATAATGTACTAAATATTGTACGTATTGAAAAGGTCTACAAAATAGTCGGTGATGGTATATGTCTATCCCAAAATACCATTTTTTTGTCATTTAATTTTTACGTCAAACCGGCAAAATTTCGAAGCGATTTTAACCAATACAGCCTTAATCCTTATTCAATTTAATACCTTAAATACATTTTTGATTTATTCATTATTTATTGTTGATCTATATTAATAGATCTATATAGCCCTTTACAGCATATGAGTTAAATGAATGTTTTCGAAGATATTACAGACTTAAAAATTGCCGGACCGATAAACTGGCCGCGCGGGGCGGGAGCAGCAGGCCGTTAAGTTTTTTTTTATACAAGGTTCACAGTAATACTAATATTATCATTGCACCCGTGCGAAGCCGGGTCGGGTTGCTAGTCTTTTATAAAGCATACATCGAGGGACTGGAACAATTCGCCTGCGGCGATCTTGTCTGAATACAATTTAAATATGTTCAAGGCTAGAGTAAATTGGCTCTTAATAAACTAGCGCGCTTTACCATTAACGATTGCATCACTCTTTACCATCAGGCGGGATCGCGGTATAGCACAGTTTTAAAAAGATAATTAACTACTTAATCTTACTTAATCTATAATCTAAAGATCTTATTATTCCTTCATTATATTTTTAATTTTACACTGTTTTAAATCGGATTTTGGCACGGATTTCCCTTGCATCTGTTGTTCAGAGTTTAAGTGAATTTAGATATCAATTCGCTAGCGTTTTTAAAGAGTACAACCAACAGCTGCGCTGAATTTTAAACCGTGGCTAAAGATTTTAAAATTTTCATATTCTTTGACAGTTTTCTTACGAAAAATGTTCACTTGGAGCTTGATTATAGATAATATAACGTTTTTTTTTTTGTTTATGTTTATTTAAACCTGAATATAATTTATTCAGAATAAGCAACTAAATCGATTCCAATAATTTTTACACCATGTTATATTTTTTCCCAAATACATTTAGATATTGTTGCAGTGTGGTTACCGAGCGCACACGGTAGATCATAGTACTCCGCGCTCGCGCAACAGCTGACGCCAGAGGTCAACGCACCGTGAACCCGAACGAGCGGAGCGTGGACCATATTTTTGTTAGGACAGTCAAGTAGGATGACAAGCACTTTGTGGTTTTTCATGATATCTTTTTGAAATTTGGTACATAGATTCTTTACATATAAATACGTGTTTCGGGTATCGCATAAACAAAAAACAATGTTGTATAAACAAACTTCCTGAGCAATCGTAGTGTGGGATGCCTCCCAACTATATAAAACTTAGCATTATACTTAGTATTCGGGAACACTGTTCGAGCTGCTGAACCTTGAACAAAACTATCTTTGTATTGTGTAGATTCAATTTCTTAATATTGTAAAAATGAATGGCAAACGTGTGAGCTCAATGCACTTGCTGTAAAGCATCTATTTGTTGGGTTAATCTTTTTATATTGATTTCTGAATTGTTGTTATTCTTTTGTATTTTTTTTTTTTGTGTATTCCATAATGGACGCTCTTACCGTACAATATATTTCTGCATCGTTATCACACGGTTGATTTCAACATGAATGATATAATCAAATATTTGTATCAATAGCTTGATAATTTAAAAGGGTGTCCATGGAGTTTCTTGCCCGTTCTTCTCCATAGGTACCTACTCTTTGAAATGGGCGACTAGCTTCACCTTACTGACTGACCAACCTTCTGACCTTCAAAAGTGCCTGTAACTGGTTTATTTGAAATAAATGCTTTGATTTGATTTGATTTGATGGTGTCTGGAACAGATTGGATATGGAAAGAAGAGCACACGATGTCTTGCACGAGATTTACGTCCAGCAGTGGATTATATAACAAAATATTAATTGGATTCTTCTTAGTATAATAAGACGTCAAAGTTCACAGTTATAAAGATTTACATATTCATAAATTGTGATGTTTACTTCAAGAATGCATTTTATTTTTTAAATTTGATTACTGACTTGAAGCGTATGTTAAATAAGCGGCATAGCATACGAAGCACAAGCCTCGTACTGTTTGAATGCACTACTTTTATGTAGGTAGTTGTCCTTTCCCAAAAGTAGTATCATAAAGAGAAGAGTTCATATATAATTCCACAGTTATTATTTTTCCACAGTTACATGAGAAGACATTGTACCCAGAACAACTATACTACACCAGATAGGTAAATAACCTCAGCAACATATGCCCACAAATCGAAATATAGCAGTCAAATAATAATTAGTACCTAAGTTCTAGCAAAAAGCCTCTTATACTGTTAAAGACCTGGTTGAGGACAAAAAGGTTTGAGATTGAGCTACTTCGGTACACATAGAAATTAATTAGTTTTGTAAACAATGACATTTGCTTCCTTTGTTATATACATTAATTATGGCGAATGCGAAGACTGTGTGCGTCATTTTATTATATTTTTTTTTTTGTCATAGACAGAAAATTTAAGTAACTTATGTGGCCTACCCAAATGTCCTTTCCTTGGTATTGTTCCTCGAATCGTTGTTCTCCTGTAGTTTGAATTGAGCTGCACGATTTCTGACAAATGCATGCTCTTACTAGATACTGGATAGATCCTCTCAATCTGTGTGTTTCTCTCCTCAAAAAACCATTTTAGACATCGATCTACATGGTATTTAGTTGATCCGACCAATATTATGTATGCCTGAATTTCAAAAGTACATAACTCTGTCCTCTGAGTTTGTTTCGGATTTTCTTCTCAGAATAGCCAGATAGGATACTCCAACCTCTTCTGATTTACAAAATATAATTGACGTGTACAAGCGCTGGTACAACCCTATTTGCAAAATAAAATATCATTTATTTACTCTGGTTGTCTATTTGGTGCAGGTGCTTCGTGGAGTTTAGACAATGTCTGTGTGTGCCGGACCGCTGTGTGTGGAGGAGGCGTCGTTCACCGCTGCTGCTTATACCAACATCGAGAATTAATCTGCTAGCCTAGGCACATTTGAAACTTACCCATTAAACGATTTAAAAACTATATAAAGGTCAAACTTTGCAAAAAGGGGTATTATAAAATCACAGATTATTTAGAAGACATAAAGGCTGGGGACTGTTCTGCTCGCTCTGTTAAGCATTGTTATTAAGTAATATGCGTAATTATAACGTAAATTATTGTAAACATTTTCATTTTTAATGTCTGAAGTTGAAAAAAGACGATGATCCCTGAGTATGTTTCGGCTATTTCTTCTCAGAGGTAGTCAGTTAGGAAATGTCGGCTTCATCTAGTTAAAAAAAATAAAATAAAACGTATGACGTGTAAAAGTGATCAGTGAACCTACTTCCTTAATAAACGATTTCATTTCATTACTCATAACCAGAATTGTGCAGTTGAGGTGCACAACTCAACTCTGCTTAGGGGTATTTATTTACATGTGTCAGGAGTAAATTGTCTAAAGCACTGCTGTTTATTCTGTGTTTTAAACTTAATAAATAAGTTACTGTTACTAATTATGTATATTATATTATATAAAATGGTGTATATAGACATTTAGTAGATTATAAGTGTTTGTGTATGTTTATATTTATATTTTGTTAAATAGTACTAAGGTAAATAATATGTTAATTTTTTTGAACTATTACATTAGGGCCTTAAGTGGATTAATAAATAAATAAATTTCATTAAATTCGCTCAAACTCCATAAAGGCAATCGCGCTGGCTATCAAAAGTTGCTTCAAAGTCGCCGAAGTCTATTAACACTGATCCTCTGCCATTAGTACGTACTAGAAACTAATCGACAATAATGTTAGTAGAAGTTAGTTAGTTCTAACTGTTGTACTGCTAATCTCTGCATTCCAATTTAAATGGTTTCTTTGTGCCAATAGAGTCAAAAGTATAATTATTTTTATTACAATACGTACTTAGGTTAGCCGTGCCAGCCTAGTGGGTCAAATCTTGCTTATAAAATAAGTAAGAATATATTTTCTAATTTTCAGAAATCAAAATGTGAGAGGTCCATATGTCAACAACATCATCAACATTTTTATCGTCCCATTGCTGGGCACAGGTCTTCTCTCATACAGAGAAGGACTGAGCGTAATCACGACGCTTGTTCAATGCGGGTTTGCGATTTCAGACTTAAAGTCCAGGTTTCATCAAGATGTTTTCCTTCACTTCGTAATCAGTCATTGGTGCTCAAGATATACTTAGAAAGTACATATAACTTTAGAAAAGTTACATCGGTACTTGCCTGACTTGGAATCGAAGCAGCACACTCATATTTGAGAGGTTGGTGTTTTAATCACTAGGCCACCACGACTTGTCAACTATGTCAACATGCACGCACACAACTGCAAAGTCGTCTGCCTATCGCAAACTCAACGAAGCGATTCTATTCTTTGAGAGTGATTTAAATTAAGCTGACCCATACATGTATGGAGAGTTTAGACGTGATTAAAAACAAACTCAAATTATGTTCAGTGCACCTCTTTCTTTCTGTTGCATTAGGAAGAAGAAGATAAGCAGATTATTTTAGTTCTGTCGAATTAAAATACTAGAAGGACAAGTTAGATGTGATTAAAAAAATATGGCTACCATAAACTAACTAATGGACTAAACTAATTTACTTTATCTTCGAACTGTCCTTTTCATTATGATATAGAAAAATAAGATGCAATTAACTAAATTTAAGTTTATTTTGTTGACAAGATAATCGGCTCCATTATCTACTTCAGTTACTTATTTTACTATTTTTTAAATAAATTATGTTAATTGTAAGCAAATTTCTTGATACTAGCAACCTTGCATTTTCTGGGGACTTTGAGATCTGTTCTTTAATATAAAATATTTCAGGCACATAATTTCTGTTTGTGTGTCTTTAAGTTAATTAATTTACATTTATAGAGCAAATTTAATGTTTCTATACACGAATTTAAAGTTAGCTCTGTGAAAATTATTATATTAATATTATTTCAGCAAAAAAACTTTTGACATTTTTCATCAAACAGACTATTTATGGATAGTTTCAACCTTTTTAGAGCTATGTGTCGAAGGTAATAAAACCGAAATAGTCGATTTTTTATGTCGACAAATCAATATCTGTAAATACCAGCGTTGGAATACGAATAAATTCCCTTTGATACTATTTTTGGTATTTTTAAATCGAGTTAAGAACATATATTCACAAACGACCAATCCTTCAATAACATATTTGGATAGCATATATATGACTCAGATTATATGCATCTCGCTTAAAAATTGGTTATATTTTTATTTACTTTGAAGTAAAATAAGTTTTATTTTTGTATTTGGTGAAAATTTTTCATCTAAAGGGTGTATCTGACATCGACGCACAAACGGGTACCATGGATCCAGTACATGATTCTGAACCCCCCAGTGGCGGAATTTTGCATCGGTAAAAAATATGCTTTTTTTCACTTTAAACCGTTGATAATTGCTGTACTTTTACAACCCAATAAGATTTTAAAGTAAAAAATAATTAATTCGCCAATTACACAAAAAAGCGCAATGTGAACAAAACTCGAAAAAATATCCTATCAGCTGATTTAATAGAGTTCACATCAGGGGTCAACGTCATACCCACAAACACGCGCGGCGGCACGCTTGCAACGTTCCAAGGCCGAGCTGACACATTTTTTTAAACACTGTTATTTCTGTACCGCCCATTAACGATATAAATTACAATCATAATTTTACTAGTGGAATTTCAAATTAGCCAGTAACTGGGATATTCGTTGCTCTATGAAAAAAACTAATATTCAGTCATTGAGAAAAATCTAGGCAGATAGATGATAAGAAAGAATCCAACAAAAACTTTGAAAATCTTAAGCCATTATATTGTGTAATTAAGTTACTCTCAAATGGATTAATATACTACTCAGAAAATCCGTGAGTAGCAGCTTTGATTAAACGGACCCTGAAAATATGAAATATAGTAACATTACATAAAGTAGGGTCGCCACACGCTTTATTTGTTAGGATAAGTACTTTTCATAAGCTGTAAATAGACATACTATTATGTGGTTATGGCGCCGATTACTATGTTCATAAACTAAACTAAATTAGAGTTTAGTGCGTCTTTTTATTCCTATTTCATCAAAAAAGGACAGGACATATATATAATATATACTCTATACTAATATATAAAGCTGAAGAGTTTGTCTGGACGCGCTAATCTCAGGAACTACTGATCCGATTTGAAAAATTCTTTTTGAATTGGATAGCCCTTTAATCCAGGAAGGCTTTAGGTCATATAACATCACGCTGCGACCAATAGGAGCGTAACATAACTCCACGCGAACGAAGTAGCTGGCGGCCGCTAGTTTTAGATAAGTCTTGACATTCAATTGATATTTAACAGTCCGTTATCCGTTCGTATCCCAGGAACTGGGTTATTGAGGTTTTATAGGCAGTAAGTGTCGATCTAAACATGGTTGGCAAAAACTCGGCAGATAATGATAATCTTAACGATTTGAGTCAATTTTCTTTTGACTTTTATGTTTCTTTCACTTGATTATCGACAGCCCTAAAGCAACTATAAACATTAATATTACTTATAGCTTGCGCAGACAAGGGATTTTTGTCCGCGAACTTTTTGTCCGCTTAAATAGATCGCTTACAAATGTATCGAGTAACGCAAACGAGGGATTACGTTACTCGATTTGTATGTACCGCGTACAAAAAGTGAACCGATGTATCGCGTACAAAAAGTCCCCCGAATAACCGAGGACATGCAGAGAGCAGACCGGACAAAAGTACGGGGGAGTCCCCGAATAAAATAGAACTCGTGTGACTCGGGTAAGCAACGCACATGGCGGACTTTAGTCCGCGTTGTGTGCTCTCAATACCCTACATTTCAGGACAACAAATGACCGCACACTGTGTGCGTTGAGTTCACAGTAAATGCGCGATGGACTTTTTATTACCGGAGCGTACTTTTTTCTCCGCCGCGGAGAAAACTCCGTTGTCTGCGCAGGCCCTTACAGTTTTCAAGTTCATGATCCGTAAAATACATTTTAGCTTTAGTTCATCATCATCATCATCATCAACCTTTTAGCGTCCCACTGCTGGGCACAGGTCTCCTCTCATACAGAGAAGGATTGAGCGTAATCACCACGCTTGCTCAATGCGGGTTGGCGATTTGAGACTTAAAGTCCAGGTTTCCTCAAGATGTTTTCCTTCACCTTCAGTTATTGGTGTCCAAGATATACTTAGAAGGTACATATAACTTTAGAAAAGTTACATTGGTACTTGCCTGACCTGGAATCGAACCCGCGCACTCATACTTGTGAGGTTGGTGTTTTAACCACTAGGCCACCACGACTTTTTAACCACTAGGCCACCACGACTTACTAGGCCACCACGTTCATAAGTCATACTAAAGTCAGTTATGGTTTATAGAGGCTTCAAAATATATTAATGATAGAATGATAAGCAGGACTTATAATGATAGAATAGTTCATCCAATTATTAGTTGAGCAATATTGAGTGTATAGTGGTGTCATAGTAACTTGCGTAGACACTGAAGTTGAGGTGGATCCCTGATTCAAAGTTAGTCAGCGCTTTAGTAAGCAAACTCGCTTACTAAAGCGCCGACGCGGACGAACATTATATCTTTGAAAGATACAATCACAAATGAAATTACCTGGGAAAGGACCCCGTCACGATGTGGTGACATCTCTTTGAGGCGCGCGTGAAACACAACGCGTCCTCGACCCGGGCCTGGTCCATACCAGGCGGCGAACTACCCACTGCAAGCCCTCGGAGATGTCAGCACATCGTGATGGGGGACGACCACCTCATGGGTCAGGGTTGCGGGTTGGTTAAAAATAGAAATCGTGGCTTTGGCGCACAGGCAAGTGAAGAAACTAGGGTGGATTTTAGTCAGTAAAAGTCTGACACGCCCTTCCGCTCCACCCAGAGTGGAAAAGGTCATTTGCTGATTTTCCATCCAGAACAAAAAAGAAGGTTAAATAGCGTGCAGCGTAAACAATCTGGAGTAAGCTGAGCGTGTTTAACAAAGGCCAGTGGAGCGGACTTGTCTGGGGATGCTGACCGCGTGTTTTTAAGTGTGTTATGAGATGTTGAAATGTCGTGGTGGTCTAGTGGTTAAAACACCAGCCTCTCAAGTATGAGTGCACGGGTTCGATTCCAGGTCAGGCAAGTACCAATGTAACTTTTCTAAAGTTATATGTACTTTCTAAGTATACCTTGGACACCAGTGACTAAAGGTGAAGGAAAACATCTTGAGGAAACCTGGACTTTATAAGTCTGAAATCGCCAACCCGCATTGAGCAAGCGTGGTGATTACGCTCAATCCTTCTCTGTATGAGAGGAGACCTGTGCCCAGCAGTGGGACGATAAAAAGGTTGATGATGATGATGAGATGTTAGATCTGACTGGCACAACTGATACATCCATGGATAAAGCTAAGTCCGATAGAAGACTGCGATGACTATCGTAGTCCACTATCGGACTTAACTTTGTTCAACCACACTTGCGTTTTAGCCATATTTTTAATTATACCCAAATATTAAGCTCTCAAGTGTAAAAGCTCCGCTGTTTCTCTGCGTCGAATAAGTTAAAAAATATATATTTTGTTTACATACACTTCGAGAACAAGTTATCTAAATGATCGTGAAAACAGCATCAAAATCTTTTGTGTGCTCTAAAATGACATCGCAGGCACGAGGACGGACAAGAAACCGGACTTTAATGTATATATATGTAAAAGATGGTTATACAATATGTTAAGAAAACCCTGTCCGACCCATAAGGATAATAAAGGTTAGGTTAACACATGACCAAATATAATCTAAAATTTTACGTAATCATCATAGTACCAATACAAATCAATTTTGAAATAATCTTTTGTTCCCACGAATTAATTCCAACTTCCCTGGAATTTGATAATTTTTAAAAAAGTGACAACACCGGTATTATTATTAGAGAATAGCGATGCGACCACGTGCCGCGTGCCCTCCGCCCGCCGCACGCGGAAGGGATGCTTACCGCACATGTATTAAGTTATCTCATTTGCGAAATAATATTTAGTTTTATAGGGGGATTTTTTTTAAGTTTAGCCCGGTTTTGTATCCATTAGTAGAATCAGTTATTCATACCTAACAGTACCTTTACGGATCGGACAGGGTTTTCTTTACATATTGTATATGTATAGTACAAGAAGTCATAAAAACGCAGAGCAAGTATTAATTAATTAACATTACTGCATAATGTAACAAATTATAAAAATTTACATTATATGATCACACATCATCTGAATGTTAAATAAGTACATTACAATTTAACAATAATTTGCGGAGTTAACATGCAATAATTGTAGCAATAAATGCATTCATATTTTAACTGTGCGGTTAATTTACTGAATCGTTATTGAAAATAATAATTATGAATTTGACGGTGTTTACATAATTAATTAGCCAGGTCGCGTTGGATTGGACCATGATGAAAAGTAACCCATGCATCTTTCCCAGCCAATCCGTTATCTGCCTACGAGATATCCATGACTAGAATGAGAATGAGTGTGCCGTAATCCACAATGCCGACCCAGTACAGGTCGATAAAAAACTTTTTTTTTTTAATAATTATAAACTAGCGCTTGACCGCAATCCCGCCTGATGGTAAACAGTGATGAGATCGTTGATGGTAAAGCGCGCTAGTTTATTAAGAGCCTATTCAGATTTTCTGAGTGAATAGGCTCTTAATAAACTCTCTCTAAGCTCTTAAGAAGAAAGACGGCAGTTGAGCGAAGTGATGCAATGTTAAACCCAACAACACGACCAACGATGCTGATATTTTTTTGGCTCTAGAATTGGAACGACCTTAAGAACGAGTTTTACCCACATAAGTAAGTTACACGGTCCCGTGGAACTTCGAGACAAAAAGTAATTTTATGAAAAGTAAAGTCATTTTATTTTCGTGAAAAAGTAACAAGCAAACGTCAACTGCGCATCAATCCATACTTTCAAACTTTCATATTTATAATATGACTTATAATAAAAATACATAAATAATAATCATCATCAACCTTTTTATCGTCCCACTGGTCATGTACAGGTCTCCTCTCATACAGAAAAGGACTGAGCGTAATCACCACGATTGCTCAATGCGGGTTGGCTATTTCAGACTTGAAAGTCCAGGTTTCCTCGATATGTTTTCCTTCACCTTGTAATCAGTCACTGGTGTCCAAGATATACTTAAAAAGTATATACAGTATGTTAAGAAAACCCTGTCCGACCCGTGAAAGTGTTGTTAGGTATCGATAACTGATTCTACTAATGGATACAAAACCGGGCTAAACTTGGTAACTTAATAAATCTGCGTTAACCACCCTACCGCGGGGCGCGGGCGGCAGGGCACGCGGCACGTGGTCGCATTGCTATTCGGTCATAATAATACCGGTGTTGTCACTTTTTTTAAAATTACCAAATTTCGGGGAAGTTGGAATTAATTCGTGTGAAAAAAAGATTATTTCAAAATTCATTTGTATTGGTACTATGATGATTACGTAAACTTTTATATTATATTTGGTCATGTGTTTACCTAACCTTTATTATCCTTATGGGTCGGACAGGGTTTTCTTAACATACTGTATAGATTAGCGAAGTTGCATTGGTACCTACTTGTCTGACCTGAAATCGAAACTGCACACTCATACTTGAGTAGCTGGTGTTTCAACCACTGTGTCATCTCGACTTACATAAATAATAAAATATGTATATATAATAATATACAACCTGGAATGTAATTAACGCACACTCTCATAATATATACGCTAAATTATTAATTTAACATGTATATGCATTACCAAAAACCTTAACTTTATTGGGATAAGGTTGTTTTCTTTATTTTGTATTGCATGATTAAATTTGTATGAATACAAATAAAAATTACCTATATTAAAAATGATATAAACCAATTCAGTAAACGATTCTGAATAATATATTTTCAGAAAGTGCGTTAATTATGTGTTGTGTATAGATACCATACATATAGGAAGTAGGATGTATAAATTTGCTTTACGTTTATCTTAAAGACCTCATAAATATTGTAGTGTACTGTAGTCAAAGCACAACCTATAACAACATACCGATTAAACATTAACTATGATTATGTTGATACGAGGAATTGAAGACAAATAGTTGGCGTGTGTTATATAAGCAGGCTGTGTATAGATATGTGACCAACGCGGCGCCACTAAGACGTTCACTAAACGGTACTGTTTATACACAAGTGTGTAGACTTCTCAAATATGGTAGACTGTCTTATGTTTGGACTGGGAATACCAGTTTTTTATTGACGGAAACTAACCTCCTTCAATATTGCCCCGTCTCTTAAATCATCTCTTTAAAGAAACCGTGCAGTTCACAAAGGACCTTCCTCTTTAAAATCTACTTTTCATTAACCTACACTTCTACACTAATATTATAAAGAGGAAAGATTTGTATTTTTGTATGTAACGAATAAACTCAAAAAGTACTGGACTGATTTTAATAATTATTTTTTCATTAGAAAGCTACATTATCACTGAGTAAAATAGGCTAAATGTTATTTTGGAAAAAATAGGGTTCCGTTATATATTTGGGTTTTTTGAACACAATGTGTAAAAAATCAACCAGAAAAAAGTTACTTATTTCGCTGCCTAAACTATAAAAGATAGAACCATAAAATGTTCTAATTAATTGTAGATCTTATAAATATCTACAAAAAAGTCCGCGACACACTATACTTATCCATGTCGAGTGAGGCACAACAACCATTTTTTTTTAATCTTGAATTTTGACTACATTTATACGCTTTTATTTTACGCATGCTATTTATCCTTATCAAAATAAATTATTTCGTCACTAGGTACAGTTTATGTAGACAATATTTGGTCTGTGAATGATTAAAATTGGACGTTTGGTTTTGAAGTTATGACGAAATAAAAATATTTATTGCGATTTCTTTCAACGCATGCGATAGGGGAGTTTAGATCTATGAGTAAGGTTGTGGTTGACGTAGCGGTGGTGCGCGAAGTCTTTAATTTTCGTGTGATTTTTTTTAGATTTCGTTGTTAAAACTACACCTATGCAAAAGTTCTTCTCAGAACTAAACAACAATTCTTCTCATTGCTAATTAACAGTTTTTTACAGAGCTAAGAAATAGTTTTTTTTTCGGGGTAACCAACGGTTCTTTAAATGTAGGGACCTCGACCGCTATGTAGTATAAAACAAAGTTGCTTTCTCAGTCCCTATATCCCTATATATGCTTAAATCTTTGAAACTACGCAACTGATTATGATGCAATTTTTTTAAATAGACATACAGTGATTCAAGAGGAAGGTTATTTTTTTTTTTTTGGACAAATCACACAGATTGAGCTAGCCCCAAATGTGTTGCTGCGCTACAGAGACCGACGAGTTTATTAAGAGCCAATTCAGTCTAGCCTTGAAGACACTTAAATTGTAGTCCGACGGAAACACCGCCGCTGACAAATTGTTCCAATCCCTCGATGTACGCGGTATAAAAGAGGAGGCAAAAAGCTTTGTCCGCATCGTAGTGGTGTTAACAACGTTACGATGAAAACTCGCCGTATGACGGATCCAGTTTTTAAATTTATTTTAAACGAATCGCAGGGCACTGCAATAGCAAGGTGACAAACGTGACCACGGCCCGAAAAATTTACAAACAGAGCAGAGAGCGAAGATTGGGCAGAGCGCATTGTACGTAGAACAAAGGCCCGATAGGGCTGCAAGCTTTTAGTGGGGCCACCGACTACCAGAAGATGTAACGTTGGCCTCCTTTAAGAAGTACCGACGATCTCGTTAAAGCCATAAAAGTGGATGGATGTGATAAGCACGGAATCGGTCAAAGTGTAGGTGTTCGAGAGAAGATTATGACCTAGCTTCCTCCTTCAACATCAGCTCAGCGCAATCCCAGTCACATCTAAATATTTTCTTGGAGTCTGGGGTCCGCTTTACCAGCCTAGCTCCTAATTTTGGCTTTACTTCGATATTTTCCGTGAAGCGACATCAAAGCATTGCAGTTAGGAAAATCGTTTGCATTTTCAGGGCTCCAACAACCCGTAACGACTGCCATTAAATGTTCATATGTCAACCGGGACCAACGGCTTAATGTACTTTCCGAGGCATACCCAGATTAGTGCACATAAATATTCAATGCATGCAAATATATGCACTACGCGGGAATCGAACGCGCGCCTCCTTGCGCAGCGGCCGCGTTTGCTACCGCTTCGCTACACAGGTTGTTCTGAGGCTTCTTCCTGAAATGATAATAATAATGATAAGAGACGTGGAACTAAAATGGTCCTTGACTAACTCAAGCCTTCTATTCAAATTAATGTGTACGCAGTCGGTTATAAAGGCGAAGCTTCCAATATACTCAAGTTATGAGTAAGCTATATTTAGGAGCTGTGTTGGCCTTACAAAAACGGTGATTACAAACAACAGATAGCGCTGCTGCAAACTGCAAAACTCCTTAGACGATGGAAATATAACCATCTTATACAGAGCTATCTCTTTGAGCCATCTGAGGTTGGAACACTAGGGCCATGGAGTATGAGTATTTTAGGACATTATACAATATGTAAAGAAAACCCCATCCGACCCATAAAGATAATAATGGTTAGGTAAACACATGACCAAATATAATATAAAATTTTACGTAGTCATCATAGAAACAATACTAATGAATTTTGAAATAATCTTTTTTTCCCCACGAATTAATTCCAACTTCCTCGAAATTTGGTAATTTTTAAAAAAGTGACAACACTGGTATTATAATGAGCGAATAGCGATGCGACCATGTGCCACCTGCCCTGCCGCCCGCGGAAGGGTTGCTTGCCGCACATGTATTAAGTTACCTCTTTTTTGCGAAATAATTTTTATTTTTTTATCGGATTTTTTTTTTAAGTTTAGCCCGGCTTTTTATCCATTATTAGAATCAGTTATTGATACCTAACAATACCTTTACGAATCGGACAGGGTTTTCTTTACATATTGTATATACATAGGACACTTGACCATCTCAGGGCTAGCATAGTTTTCAGCTCGCCGCTTAGTAAGGACCAGGCCCGACTCGACGGCGCGTTGTGTTTCACGCAAGCTTCAAAAAGATCACATCGTGATGGGGTGCATGAACACCGATGCCTCCTGGGTCATGGTTGGTTAAAAAGGAAACCGTGGCCCTGGCCGTCGCACAGGCAAGTGAAGAAAAACGGGTGGGTGTCGCCCGTGTTTCTTCACGCCCTTTCACTCCGCCCAGAGCAGGAGAAGTCATTTGATGAATTCCTATCCCAACAAAAAAAAAAAAACGAGTGTGCTTATGACCACACGACTGAAGTGAAACTTCTTTCGCTCCATCTGTATGTATATATATATATGTTACCGGAAATGTATGAAACCTAGGAATTATATACAATTACTAGGAAATGTATACAATTCCGAAGCTATATAGGAAATGTGTAAAATATTGTTCCAAACATTATTTAATACACACATATCCTGGGAAATGTACCTATACATTTCCTAGAAATTGTATAAAATTCCTATATCGTATTAGGAAATGTATAAAACCATGCTTTCTATGAATAAAATTAATAAAACACGTTGTTAAACTTAGAAACAGATTTATTATTAAGACTCCGGTTGAAACAATTAGGTTAGGTTAGGTTAGTTTTGTTATAATCCCCGCATACTAATGGACATCTTTAAAGTAATACATTTCCGTTAGCTATTTAGGAAATGTATAGATTTACTAGGAAATGTGTGTTATAAAATTTATTTCACACATTTCCGAGCAAATTTAGGAATTATATAAATTTCCTAGGAATTGTATACAATGACGCATTACATACATTTCCGTTAACATACATATATATATGTGTACAATATATACATGTATACCTACACATGTACATATATTAATCTTCTATAAATATTTAAATTTATTTCATGGTTTCATTGGTAAATTAATATTTTTGCATAGATCTTCTACTTTTATTGAATAAAAGGGGGGGGGGGGGGGAAGTGGATTCCCTCAGGGCCAAAAGGTCGTGCTCTTCCTCCTGAATCAGGGGACCCCAAACTCGGGTAGTCCACGACCTCTGGTTCCCGAGATAATCCACGGGGGGGGTGAGGTAATCAATGAGGGGGGTCGGGGGGGGGAGTGGCTGTGAAGTAGGCGGTACCAAATTTTATGTTAACTGACCCCCTTAATGGTTGTCAGTCAACATAAAATTTAATGTACAGTGTTAAGTGTAAATAAATAAATAGATAAGTGTATCCGTGTCTCAAAATTAAAAAAAAAATATATTTTTGCATAGATCTTCTATTTTTATTGAAAAAAAAAACTCGTTGTAGACCTTGTAGTACCAAGCTCGCGCCACGGGCGCCTCTGTGCTTATATCCCCCACTTAACTTCCGTTCGCCTTGCCCGTTCATTTTTCGTAACTTTTTCGCCAGCTTACTCCCCAAGTCAAGCGTACGTAAAGAAGTTTCACTTCAAAAACCTACCTACCACAATTTTAGACCAAACAATTTTTGGCAATCCAAGATGTCAACACTTTATTCTTTTGCCCACTTTTCTCACGGTTTGTCATATGAACGAATTTTCGGATGCCCAATGAACTCTTTCCCTTTTTGTCCTTTATGTGCTAAACTAAGTTATACATTATTATGATAAAACAGCGAACGCCTTTTCGCTAGGTACTTAGTATCAAACTTGCAGTCCCACCAAATTAAATAGCTCGGAAAACGCTTTAAAATACATCACCCACTTAAAAAACATTTGAACGTTTAAATTTTTATGCCACTCATACATAGCTGGTCTACATAATTCTTTCTCTGAACTAATCTACATTCTAAAGGTAATGGATGCTGTGCTAAGCCATACGTTGTACTATATATGGTTGGTTTGGATTTACTTTGAGTAATGTTTGAATTAGAAGTGATGCGTCAGTGTTTTAGACATAACAATGAAAATTCAACACGTCTGGGAAACTTATTGAAGACTGCTGAGGTCTTTGTTTGAAATATTACGTGTGTCTGTTACCAAAATATGATGATTAATGATATTACTCTAAACTTACAATGTATGCGGGGTGAATATTATCTCTTTAATAACCGGGTTGATAGTATAGAGATAAGATGAGGAACTGGATGTAAATTTCACTCATCCTTCATAGAAAAGGGAGGACCCCCCGTCTAAGCTGAAGATATACTTACTGTCTGACAGGCAAATTCTCCGACGGCTGTTGCCGGGAACTTATATAATATATGCCAGTTGTGTGGTTAACTCTGCTTGTCAGATGCAGCATTCGAGTGACGTCAGTATGACTCATGCGCATGCGCCGTCGTAGAGACCGCTACAAGAGCAACACAACACATTGACGAGTAGAAGACATTCAAATGGGCTAATTATTTTTCTACACTATATAGTATTATAAAGAGGAAAACCTTGTTTGTTTGTTTGGTTGTAATGAATAGGCTCAAAAACTACTGGACCATTTTCAAAAATCCTTTAACCATTCATAAGCTACATTCTCCACGAGTAACATAGGCTAAATTTTGTTTTGAAAAAAAAAAAATAGAGTTCCGAAAGATATTTGGATTTTTTGAACACAAGGTGGAAAAATCAACCAGAAAAGTTATTTTAGTACATGTTATCAAACGATATTCGCGATCTAGATTTGGTTCAAAAAGTTCTCCAAAGCATGGAGCACAGGCGAAGGGTTGTCAACCTGTCGGGGTTCTATAGGATGCATTTTGTAGGGTGTGCGCGGGGATGGCATGACTTAATTCCTCCTCCTCCGTTCCATCATCGGACTACCTAACGTACGGAAAGTTTTGACAACACTACGATCCAGACGAAGAGTTTCGCCGCGTCTTTAATTTATTTGTTTATTCTTTCTCACATGACTTGTACAGAGGCGGACTTAATGCCTTAGGCATTCTCTACCAGTCAAACACAGGTGGTGAAGAGATTAGATAGCAGGTGCTTTATACTGCGTACATTGGGGGACTGGCAACAATTTGCCAACGGCAGTGTTTCCGTCTGACTACAAATGTACGTGTCGTCAAGGCTAGAGTAAATTTGCTCTTACTAAACTAGCGCGCTTTACCCTCAACGACTGCACCACTTACCATCAGGCGGGATTGCCGTCAAGGACACTAGTCCTACCACAACCGGATGACCGGTCTTGTGCTGCCCGCATCCATCGGTTTACACCAGGTCATTGGTCCACCTTGTTGGGGGCCTTCCTACGGTGCGTGTTAGTAATTTGATTCCGTTTTTTATACTTTAGGCACAGAACCTCTGACATTCAGCACAGAAAACGACCGTTCAGCCGCTACCCAAAGCATGTCGTCAGAAACATTTCAGACTTTTCTGGTTCCCTCATCAAATTACTTCTCCCGCTCTGAGCGGAGCGGAAAGCGTCTCAAACTTTTACTGACTAAAATCCACAAGTGTTCTTTTATTTGCTATTTCGAGCTCCCCGCTACCTTAGGAGATAACCCACGGCCCTGGCTGACACATTCCAGCTGAAACTCCAAACATGCCTACCTATTTTACCCGGCAACAATAAACGTTGGGAAAACAATTGGGAAACAAAACGACGTACGGTATTTAGTAATTGCTTTTAATAATTAACAGGCGCGAGTGAATCAAGCGATCACGTTGCGTTTCCAGCTACAAATCACTACGTGATTGTTGGTACAAGTTAAGAGTAAATGGCGTTATTTTGAGAGTCAGTAGTTTTGCATGCAAGTTCCCTCAATAGTACTTGTGTGAAAGAATAACAAATACCATATACATTTGCACAAATTTTCACGCATTTCATTTTAGTAGGTCTTGGTCTTTAGCTCAAGCCTAGAATCTCGTCAGCTCTGGCACTATATTTGAACGCTAAGACCAGTATTCCCGTTGGGCACCCTAATGTTAACATAGGAGGTTGAGGTGATTCGGGACCTTGGCGTAAACTTGGACAGTAAATTGAGATTTCACAAGTACATTGAAAAAATAATTGCAAAAGGCTATAAAATGCTGGGTTTTGTAATCCGTAACAGCAAAGAGTTCAAAAAGCCTTCTACCAAACAAACATTATTCAAAACATTGGTTCGATCTGGTCTTGAGTATTGTAGTCAGATATGGTCTCCTCATTATGAAATCCATATAAAGCGTTTAGAATCTGTACAAAAAAGGTTTATGTGGCACCTTGCTTACCAATGCAATAAAGCTAAACGTTTAAATTCATATGCCTCGCGTCTGAAACATTTTAACTTGAACAGCCTTCAGGATCGCAGACTGCTATTGGATCACATGTTCTTATTTAAATTAGTCAATGGATATATTGATTCTCCAGATCTATTGCAGAAAGTTAAAATTAATGCTCCAAGTAGACTACCCAGATCTCACACTTATGTACCCTTCTGTCAAACTCCGTCAAAAACTAACCTAGGACGTTTCTCCACCATCAACCGACTAGGTAAACAATACAATGCCTTAGTCAAGAAAAACACAAGCATTGATATTTTCTCAAATAAGTACTCCGTCTTCCGTCGTAACATTTTATCATCATTCACCATCTAACAATGATTGAGCCTTGTCCTTTGTCCTTTTAATTCTATGTACTGTATAGATTGCATTCTTGCTGTCTTTTCTTAATATTATAGAAATTAATAAAAACCCGACCACAAAATGATACATGCTGTGGCAACCTATAATTAAGTCTGCACTCAACATAAGATTTTACATCATTGTAATATATAAATATAACTAGTGTAAGATTTGTTGGTTGTCCTAAATAAATAAATAAATAAAATAAAATAAATAGAAAGAAGCTTTACTCGTTGTTAGTAATTAAAGAAAAAAGGTTAAAAGATTACTTCAACTTAGCTGATGACAACCAGTTGATGATCGCAGTGGTGCAGGCTTAATTTTTAAGAAAAATGAATTGGATCATCATTACCTTCATCTCAGCCACATGAGGTCTACTGCTGGACATAGGCCTCCCCTAACGATATCCAAAAAGACTGGTTGGATGCGGCCTGCATCCATCGCTTCTGATCTGACCAAAATACGCAAACCGACTAGGACCTAGTCGGGTAGCGTCCAACGCTGCGCTTGCCGGTACGTGGTTGCCAATCAAGAGCCTTTCTACCCCATCGGCCATCGGCTCTACGAGCTATGTGCCCCGCCCATTGCTACTTCAGAGAGCTAATCCGCTGGGCTATTTTGGCGACTTTAGTTTTTTTACATCCCAGATTCGATCACGTACAGAAACACACACACACGGAGGTGCGACCTTGAGCTTTCTTATGAGGCCCATAGTGAGGAACCACGTTTCTGATCCATATGTCATCACTATTGTAATACATATTGGTTAAAGACTTTTTTCTTTAGGAACTTAGGTGTTTTGGACGAGAAGACACTACGGAGCTTAACAAACGCTGCCCAGCCAAGTCGGATCTGTCGGAACACCCCATCCTTGAAGCCAGATCTATCGATCTGGATCAGCTGTCCCAGATACACATACTGATCTATAGCTTCAAGGATGGAACTCCCAACATAAACCGGTGATGGCGCAACATGGACATTCGACATGACCTTCGTTTTGTCCATGTTCATTAAAAGGCTCACCTGTTGGGAAACCCCATTGAGTTCGTTGAGCATGATACTCAAGTCCTCCAGTGACTCCGCCATAATAACAACGTCATCGGCAAATCGAAGATGAGTGATATACTCGCCATTGATACTGATGCCCAGCCCTTTCCATTCCAGGAACTTGAAGCCATCTTCTAGTACAGCGGTGAACAGTTCCGGAGATAAAAGGTCTTGAGGCAAGGCTCACCCCTCTAATTGGGTCTTTAAGGGTGTAATAAGATTAGATAAGGTAATAAGATTTACCTATTAAACGCTATCTTCCTTCACTGAGGCCACACGCGAAACAGTCCTTTGGTCATATATCAAGCACATTCAGACACATTGGTCCATTTAATGAATTGCACCAAACGTCCTGATGCTTCCGAAATCTGTTGTGATTTAAACGCCACCCAAATTTATTATAAGCTCAACATTGTCGCCGATAACTCGGATTCAATTTAGGATACGATGTCTGTTCCTGGAGATACATTTTTCATGAGAATAGTTTTTGAACAATAAATAAATAACACAATGGCTGTGATTATCATCATCATCATCATCGGGCGATTGCGATGATTGAGCGTAATCACCACGCTTGCTCAATGCGGGTTGGCGATTTCAGAGCTAAAGTCCAGGTTTCCCCAAGATGTTTTCCTTCACCTTGTAATCAGTCATTAGTGTTCAAGATATAACATACAGACACAGATAGGCCATAACATCGGCCGCCGGCAGAAGTTACCACCCACCAGACAAAGTCTTGCCGCCAAGCGGTTTGTCGTGTTCTGCCATGATGCCTGGTGAAGCCGCACGGAGGACGGGTCTGAGTAGTTGTGTTGCGATGTGTGCCGGGTACGATGCGCCAAATGTTGTTGTTGTGATGTATGTATTGAGGGTAGATTAAGTTTTATATTTTGCCTTTAGATTTTGGTAGGTAGTCAGTTTGTCTTTTGTCTTCGAATACAAGTAATTAAGAACGGACGTGTTTTAATTGCGAACCTTATAAGACCTAGTCCTACGGGATTTCACAGTGGCGACGAGGATTTACAGAACTCACTAGTGCTGTGTTGTACTAGTTAATGAAGCAATTTTGTTATTGAGATGTCGATCGGCAAGTTGGAAACTTTTGATCTGGCCCGAGACAGTTGGGACCTGTACATTGATAGACTGGAGCAGTATTTTGTGGTCAACGACGTCAAGGAGGCGTTGAAAGTAGCAACCCTCATAACTGTGATTGGCGGTGAAGGTTATGAGCTACTTGTGAATTTGTGTACGCCAGCGAAACCTTCAAGCAAAACTTATAATGAGCTTGTATCAATAATGAAAGGTTATTTACAACCCAAACCTAGCATACTAGCAGAACGTTATATTTTTCGCCAACGTTTTCAACGCAAAGGTGAAAGTATTGCTGAATACCTTGCAGAGTTAAAAAAATTAACAAAACACTGTGGCTTTACTTCACAAAGTTTATTGGAAAATTTACGCGATCAGTTCGTTTGTGGCTTGTTAAATGACAGCATAAGACTGCGGCTGTTTACGGAGGAAGATGTCGGGTTCGATGAAGCATTAAAATTAGCAATTAGCATCGAGGCCGCCGAGGTTAATGCAGCTTTAGTGGAAAAACACGCAAAAAGAAGCGAACTATCATCTGTCATAACAGACGAGGTAGCGGTGCATAAGGTGGCAGCTGTGAAGAGCAATGAATCACGCGGGGACTCAATGCGCAGGAGCGGCGGCAGCGGTGGCGGGAGTTGGGGCGCGGCCGGTTACAGCGGTCGGCCGAGCGCCCGCAAAGTCCGCGGCGTCAACCCGGCGACAGCGACCGGCGGCGGCGGCCAAAGCAATAACAGGGGCGGAGCGAGTAATGCAGCGCGGCAGAACAGGAGCCACATGACGAGAAGCCAAGGCAATTGTGAAGCGTGTGGTGGATGGCATAATTCCAGTTCATGTCAGTTTACGGCTTATGTTTGTCGCGTTTGTAATCGGCGTGGACATTTGAAGAGAGTGTGCCCAAACTTGCAGGCGAAGTCGACATATAATATGACGGAGGAAATATTGAAGGTCAACTCAGACGAAGGGAGCGATGAGGTACATACTTTTTGTTTACAAACATGTAAAAAGTTAGCTAATGAACCATATAAAGTGAATGTTTGCGTCAATAACGTGGACTTAGAAATGGAGATTGACACGGGGAGCGCGGTGTCATGTATTAGTTATGACTGTTATAAGAGATATTTCAATCAGTGCCCGTTAACAAAAAGTGACTTGTCTTTACGTTACTACACTGGTGAACGTGTCGAACCGATCGGTATGTTTGTAGCGGAGGTTGTTTATCGAAACAATAAAAAGTCATTGAGTTTATATATTGTGAATAAAGGAAATGTTAATTTAGTGGGTAGACAATGGTTAAACGAGCTATCTATAGATTTGTCTAGAAGCAATTGTAATCATATCAATAAATCCGATAGTGTATTCAACTTAGAGAGATTCAGTTCCAGATACTGTGAAGTGTTCTCGGACGGCCTGGGGCGGTATACGGGCGGCACGGTCGGGTTCCGGCTGCGCGAGGGAGCACGGCCGGTGTACCTGCGCGCGCGCCCTCTGGCGTACGCGCTGCGCGAGCCGGTGGAGCGAGCCCTCAACTCGTTGGTCAGAGATGGAGTGATCACGCCTATTAGTACCTCGGACTGGGCGACACCAATTGTGCCGGTAATGAAGAAAGATGGCGATATACGGGTATGTGCCGATTTTAAAATTACGCTCAATAAAGTGTTAGAGGTGGACCGTTTCCCGTTGCCGCGGGTGGAAGATTTGTTAACAAAATTACATGAGGGTGACAAGTTTACAAAAATTGATTTATCCCAAGCTTATTCTCAATTCGAATTAGATGAAGAATCCAAACAATACGCGGTGATTAATACTCACCGGGGATTGTTTAGATATAACCGATTAGTTTTCGGTTTAGCATCAAGTCCCGGTATTTTCCAACGGAAGCTAGAGCAGTTATTTGCTGACATGCCCAGGGTGGGGGTGTTCTTAGATGATCTCATCATTACGGGTCGAAATGACCAAGAACATTTGGAAACCTTACACGAGGTTTTCAGTAGGTTGACGCAGTATGGTCTTAAGATTAAAAAAGGGAAATGTTCATTCTTTACTGATTCGGTAACCTACTTAGGATTTGTAATAAATAGGGACGGGGTACATACTTCACCGGGGAAAATTGAAGCCATTTTAAAAGTGCCGGTGCCACAAAGCGTTTCGGAGCTGCGCTCTTTTCTTGGTTTAGTGATGTACTATGCGAAGTTCGTTCCAAATATCAGCACGTTATTAGCACCACTGTATAAACTTCTTCGCAAGGAATCTAAGTATAGGTGGGATGATGATTGTGACGGCGCTTTTAATAAGGTAAAGAAGATGCTGGTGTCGAGTGAGGTGCTGGCCCACTACAGTCCCGAGCAGCCGCTGGTGCTGACGACGGACGCCAGCAGCGTGGGTGTGGGCGCCGTCATATCGCACGTCACCGCGCAGCGCGAACGCCCGATTGCCTACGCGTCGCGCGCTCTTAACTCGGCGGAAAGGGCGTATTCGCAAATAGAAAGGGAAGCGTTAGCTATCATTTTCGGAATAAGAAAATTTCACCAGTATTTGTATGGCAGGAAATTTGTATTGAGAACAGATCACAAACCGTTAGTGGCCATTTTCGGTGATAAGTATGGCATTCCCGTTATGGCCGCCAGTCGGATGCAGCGCTGGGCGGTATTATTGTCGGGTTATGATTACACCATCGAATACGTGAGTAGCAAAAAAAATTCAGCGGACGCGTTGTCTCGTTTACCTGTGGGGCGACCACTGAAGGAATGTCGGGAGACCACTTACGTAAATTTTGTGCAACATTTCTTATCAGTGACTAGGGAAACAGTACTCGAACACATGCGTAAGGATACGGTGTTACAAAAAGTAATGTTGTACATACGATCAGGTTGGCCTATTAATTGTGAAGATGAATGTTTGAAAACGTATTTTAACCGGCGCAACGAGTTGTATAGTGATGGAGGTTGCATTGTATGGGATTACCGATTGGTAATTCCAGCGACGTTACGCGACAAATTAATAAAAGAACTTCATATAGGACATCTGGGCGTGGTTAAAATGAAAAGTTTGGCTCGAAGTGTTATGTGGTGGCCGGGCATCGACGCAGACATAGAGCGAGCGTGTCGCGAGTGCGCCACGTGCGTCGCCGAGAGCGCCGCGCCGCCGCGCGCGCCGCCGCAGCCGTGGCCCTATGTGGCCGAGCCCTGGTCTAGATTGCACCTAGATTTCCTAGGTCCGCTTGGAGGAAAAACTTTCTTAATCATTATTGATTCATCAACGAAATGGTTAGAAGCATTTCACATGTCAAGGACAACAGCTAGTTCTGTCATTAAAGTTTTGAGGGAAACTTTCGCTCGTTTTGGTCTTCCTAGGGAGGTCGTTACGGATAATGGCCCCCCTTTCACCAGCCAGGAGTATACGCATTTTATGGCTAATAACGGGATCAGAATATCCTATTCGGCAGCATATCACCCATCTTCAAATGGAGCAGCAGAGGGCGCTGTTAAGCTATGTAAATGGGCTATTAAAAAGGCAAGTAGGGACCGATGTGATATTGATGTGGCCTTGCAGACTTACCTTATGGCATACAGAAACGTTGAGCACAGTACCACTGGCGCGTCACCAGCCATGCTGCTGCAGCGAAGACAACTTCGTACACGTTTAGATCTACTAGGAAGTACGAGACAAGTAGAAGATAGGGTGCGAAAAGCACAGGAAAGACAGGTTTCTCAGGCGGGGGGTGTTATTAGGCACTTCAAAGAGGGGGATAAAGTACATATTCGAAATTTTACGGGGGGTGAAAAGTGGGTTAGTGGTTGCATCCAAAAAAAACTAGGTTCGCGTAATTATTTGGTTAGCAGGGAGAACGGTCCACCTGTCGCGAAACATGTTGATCAATTGAAACGCAAAACGGTACACCGATATATGTGGTCATCTTTACCAGAACCGAACTCGGTAGGTTCAACCGAGACCGAGACGCGAGATGTTGGTGACCCAACCAGTGGTGGGGCGCTGGCTCCTCCGTCTAGTAGTAGTGCCCAGACCACAAGCCCGATCGTCCCGCCCGCCGAGCCCCGACGTGCAGGTTTTAGACCTAGACACTTGCTCCGGCCTGTTGTAAGATACGGTTATGATGAAATTGATTGATACCTACTATGTCATGTTGTATAATTATTATATATAATTATTATTGTATAATTGTTATATTAGGGTCATTGTTTCCTATAAGTATAGTTAGATAAGGGTGAGGGTGTGATGTATGTATTGAGGGTAGATTAAGTTTTATATTTTGCCTTTAGATTTTGGTAGGTAGTCAGTTTGTCTTTTGTCTTCGAATACAAGTAATTAAGAACGGACGTGTTTTAATTGCGAACCTTATAAGACCTAGTCCTACGGAATTTCACAGTTGTGTCGGGAGTTTGGTCGTGGAGGGACTTCAGATCAATTTCCCTCTGGCGCAGCATCGTTAGTCGTGTTGTTGGGTTTAACATGGCATCACCTCGCTCTACTGCCGTCTTCCTTCCTATTCGCTCAGTTTTTCTGTGTGGATAGACTCTTAATAAACTAGTGCGCTTTACCATCAACGATCGCATCACTGCTTACCATCAGGCGGGATTGCGGTCAAGCGTTAGTTTATATATATATATATATAAAAACATATAACTTAGAAAATTTACATTGGTACTTGCCTGACCTACAACCGGACCAATACTCATACTTGAAAGGCTGGTGTTTTAACCACTAGGCCACCACGAATTGATGTGATCAGGACATATTTATTGCATATTCTGACAAAAATTCAAACGTACATACCCTAACAAAGGAATTTTTAAAGACAAGCTATATGACTGAGACAGTCAGTTATGTAACTAATATTACTTCCTGGTTCAGTACCATCAAGTGCATGTACGGCACTTCCCACAGCCAAGGGCACCTTCCACCTTGAGTTGTATTTCGTATCACCTGTGCACTCGGTGATCGGAGGTAAGTGGAGTTTGCGTAGCTGAATTTGGTTAAAAATGTTTAAAATTCCCATCGATAAGCTAAGAAGAAGAACATGGATCAGTTTATTAAATGACTAGCATAACTAAAGCTTTACTGCGTTTAAATAAGGGCTAACACAAATTTCCATTTAATTGATGTAATTTGTTTGTTTATTTTTAACCAAAGCACCTTCTAATGTTTTTACCACCCACGGTTGACTCGTAAAGACTGCCTAAGGCGTCAAGTCTGCCTTTGTACATACTTTTGTGTGAAAGTATAAATAAATCGAGATAAGGTTTTTTCTGAAATTAAACGTCTACAGCCTAGTTGGCAGATACAGAATGCCCGAGGTACTAAAGTCACCATTGTACCTTTTTATATCCGAGAGGTTTTTCAGTAAATCAGTAGATGACCGAAGTCTGGAATCATGCCCCGCTGATGATAGTAGGATAGAGACGTGCGAAGAGGCTGATTGGTGGCCCAGATTTAACTCAAAACGGTCTCCAAAGCCTAGAGCACAGGCGTAGAGTAGCCAGCCTTACGTTGTTCTATAGATGCATTTTGGTGAATGTGCGAGGGAATTTCATGATTTAATTCCCTCATCTCCGTTCCACCATCGGACGACCCACCCTTACGTTGTTAACGCCACTACGATCCGAACGAAGCATTTCGCCTGCTCTTCTATTTCGCGTACATCGTGGGACTGCAACCGACGGACTACAAATTTAGTGTCTACAAGGCAAGAGTGAATAGACTCTTAATAAACTAGTGCGCTTAACCATCATCGATTGCGTCATTGCTTACCATCAGGCGGGGTTGCGATCAAGTGTTAGTTTATAATTAACAAAAAAAAAAACAGTAGGCTCGCCTGTTACATAAGACTCAAATTATACTTGCTGAAATGTGGGTGTATCGACGTAAACCTTTGCCTAACCTTTTGAGGAACACACGCGTGATTTTATATTAGATTTTCAATCAATAACATGTATGCATGTTGGAGATTCCAAATATCAAACAGTTTTGCTAGTCTCAAAAAACAACAGTTTCCAATTAGTAAATCTGATTATAGCTGTTGATATGACCTATCAACTGTTAATTAGAAGACCGTTTTTCGTAATTTAAAACGGTCATAAAAAGTTCCCTCTCGGGAAAAAAAACTGGAAAATTACAAAATGTAGGGAAATTAGACATGTTCAAAATGATCAGATTGAAACGCAGATAAACAGGTTAATTGCGTAACATACCAGCAGTAACAATATGGTTCATTTTGACAGTTCAATAACATTCACTAAGTACGTTATTTACTTTGCTAGGCACACACATTTTTCGAAAATATAGAGTAGTTCAAAATGATTCCATTTTTTTAAAATAATTTATTGTTTATTATTTGATTATGCTGTTGCTTTAATTTAATTACTTATTGAATCTATTATGCGAACTATGTAAGTGCTGTGTACAGGTGTGCAATTAAAGGTTTAATTGATAAGTTCGCTGTAGTAGGTACTTTTTATTTTTATAAACTAGCACTTGACCGCAATCCCGCCTGATGGTAAGCAGTGATGCGATCGTTGATGGTAAAGCGCGCTAGTCTATTAGGAGCCTATTCACTCAGAAAATCTGAGCGAATAGGAAGGAATACGGCAGTTGAGTGAGGTGATGAAATGTTAAACCGTGTTGGGTTTAACACACCCGGCATATCGTATATCGTACCAATATCGTACCCAGCACACATCGCAACACAACTGCTCAGACCCGTCTTCCGTACGGCTTCACCAGACATCAATTGATAGTAATAGGGCATTATGTAATTAGGCTGTTGACTGTACTTAAAATTACGAGAATTTTCGCTCAGAGCACTTAGTACGACGCTGACATTATATGCGTTCGCATATGATTTTACTACCGGATGGCGCATGTCGTGGTAATGTAAATCCCAGTGATTCTCTGATTATCGCATTTGGATTTCAATTTGGAGCATTCCTACGAATTGCACTAAACTGTTTGGTTGAACCGATTTACAAACGTTTTTGCTTTGGTAATGCTGCAGCTCGGAATTGTATAGGGTAACCTAGTTGTGTTGATGGTTCTAGCAGAGAATAAGCGATGCAATTTAACTGAACAGCCAGCTGTGCTGCTGGGGAGTTTGTTGCGCTACTTTTTTTTATCGGAAAATGCCGATTCTCAGCATAATTTAAATACCTAAATAACTTTTGATTTTCAATATCGAGAGGTAGAATGGTTTCTGTGGCAAAGTAATAGCTGCCGTACCGGTATAAGAAACACTTATCGATGTTGCTCCGCAGATGAGTGTCCATCGTAACACGTCATCAATATCCCTCCTTGCTGGACAGAACAGGTAAGCCGCCTGGTATCCTAGGAAAATCTGTATGGTTATTCAAAAATTTGAAACTCTGTCAACTTTATAACTGAGATATCCATATTCCGATCCTACACAAAGAAAGAGATAGGTAATTATGCCATGTGAAATAGAGAATAACATTGAAAAGCATAGGTTAAGTCTCAAAGAACAAGAACTAAAATTCAGGAAAGAAGAGACCGCAGGATGTTTCATATTTATTTATGGTGGGGAACCTCGGAAATACAATACCCTCCATCTGGGGATAAGGGTGGGATATGTCAAACTTTTACCGACTAAAACCCCACTGTTTTCTGCAGTTCCATGAGTCAGGGACCAAAGAGATGCTTGTAGTATTCGCCGTATCCCGGACTGATATCAGCCAGGGAGGTTACACCCTGCACAGAAATGCCAAAAAACAGCTGATTCTCGATGTAATTTCAACAAATGACTGTAGATTTTTGAGAAAATGACTTTATTTTTTTCATCAGGTTGAATAGCTTGCAATAAGAGATTCCTATATCCAGCAGTGGATTCCTACGGCCTGATGATGATGACTTTAGAGATTTTGATCAGATTAGTCTAGGCAAACATTGTATTGTAAACAACCCTATAACACTGCTCACTAACTCAAACACCATCATAATTAAATAGTTATCAGAGTGCTCTTTATCACTTTAAGAACGGATGGTATGACCAATTTGGCTTAGTTAATTACGTATAAGGGTCGGCTTGCAAGCTTGACATCAGACACCGTATATAGTTGGGTAGTTGAGTAGTTGAGTTACTAGCGGTGACTTCATCGATGTAAAACCTTGTACACATTACCAATGAAGATTTGATGATAAGAAGATCGTGATCAGATCCATGAAGACTGATTTCTGTCAGGGCTGAGGGTTAATGGAAAGAAATGTCGTGGCCCTGGCGCACAAGCGGTATAAAAGAGGAAGCGAAACGCTTCGTCTGGATCGTAGAGGTATCAACAACGTAAAGGTAGAAACTCGCCGTACGACGGGTCAAGTACGTTGAGGGACTGGAACAATTTGCCAGCGGTGGTGTTTCCTTCGGACAACAATTTAAGTATCTTCAAGGCTAGAGTGAATAGGCTCTTAATAAACCAGCGCGCTTTATCATCAACGATTGCATCACTGCTTACCAACAGACGGGGTTGCGGTCAATCACTAGTTTATAATATATAAAAAAACACAGGCAAGTGAAGGAACAAGTGTGGGTTACTGTTACTGGTTTGGTTTCCGCATTCAGTCCCTTCAGTGGACCATTGTGCGTGGTGTGGGTTTTAGTCAGTAAAAGTCTAACACGCCCTTCCGCTCCACCTTGAGCGAGAGAAGTCAATTGATGATTTCCCACCCGAAAATAACAAGATGATGTACCGATACAGATTCTTGTCAACACATTAAAATTGGTACTGCGTGCGATCTTCAATTTTGTGGTCCTCTGTGGCGCAGCGGTCAACACGCCTGCCTGCGATGTGGAAGCCCCGGGTTGATTCCCGGCCAGGTCATGATGGAAATCGATCTTTTCCTGATGGGCCTGGGTCATAGATGTTTATCTATATATGTATCTATTATAAATATCGTATCGTTGATTTAGTATCCCATAACACAAGTCTCGAATTTCTTTGGGGCTAGCTCAATTTCTGTGATTTGTCTGTATATATTTATTTAATAATATACTATATAAATAGCTGTTAAGATAAGGTTTAATAGTCCCTAAACTGGACTGGGTATGAACCAATACTGTAGTCCCAAATAGCACAGAACTGGTTCTCTGGGACTGTAAAGCGTAGTCACGCTAGTCATGTAGGAGCTGGCATGACGAGCTAGATAAGTTCCGTTAAAACTGGAAGGAAGAAGCTGACTCACAGAAAATAATCAAGAAGGAAGGAGGAAGCCTTTTACTTAGAAAAAAGAGGCAGCCGTGGCACTGTCTGGACTGACAATACCATTGTGTGGAAACTATTTAAGTGAAGAATAATATTCAAATTAATATAAGATCATGTTTTCTTCGTCATTGACTTACGTCATGAACTACATCATCAACAACCTTTTTATCGTCCCACTGCTGGGCACAGATCTCCTCTCATACGGAGAAGGATTAAGCGTAATCACCACGCTTGCTCAATGCGGGTTGGCGATTTCAGACTTATAAACTCCAGGTTTCCTCAAGATGTTTTCCTTCACCTTCAGTCATTGGTGTCCAAGATATACTTAGAAAGTAGCCTGACCTGGAATCGAACCCGCGCACTCATACTTGAGAGGCTGGTGTTTTTACCACTAGGCCACCACGACTTTGATATGAACTACAGATTGTAAATAAAACAATCTCTGTGCAAACAACGTTTTTTTACTTCCATGCCGCAGTCGTCTAGTTTATTTCATCAAAACATTGTATACACTATACAGAATACATATATGTATATCTCGCTGCAGCGATCATGATGTCGGGTCGGTCACACTTATGCGAATTTATTGCATTTTTGCCCCATGCAACAAAAATGCTCAACGTCTTACATACTTTCTATTTCATATTTTGTGACACTGTGTAACAAGCCTTATTCGAAATCACAGGGTGTGCAAATTGATGCCATACCTTTTCGCAACAAATTACTCTTTTTTTTGGATGGGAAGACATCAAGTGACCCTCCCGTTCTGAGCGGAGCGGAAGGGCGTGTCCGATTTATACTGACTAAACCCACCCGTGTTTCTTCACTTGCCTGTGCGACAGCCAGGGCCAGTTTCTTGTTTAACCAACCCGCAACCCTGAACCAGAAGGCATCGGTCTTCGTGAACCTCGTCACGATGTGCTGGCATCTCTTTGAGGCGCGCGTAAAACACAACCCGACTCCCGACTCGGGCCGGGTCCTTAAAAAAATTCATCAGTTATTTGCCTCTGTGATCGGTATCTCTTTCGTTCAACCGCAGCCTTTGATAGCCAATCGGTCTTAGTGGATCCAGTCCCAATATCCTGTCAACTCCATGTGGTGCCCTGGAAACACAACATGCTGACCATGAAATGCTGACACGTCCCCATTGTCTCGCGTCAAAATCCTAATGGCTCCTCCTAACTGACTTCAGCAATTTCTATGAAATTTTATATGCATACATAGTAGGTCTGGACATCGGCTAATATTTTTCATACCTTTAAAAGATAAGAGTTGATCACCCCTAAGCTTTTTTATATTTTTTTGGATTTTTTTGATCAATCCCTGTTTTTAATGGCGATTTTAATAAAATATTTCTTAGAAATAATGTATATGGTAAAACAATAGGTACCGGGTCATGTAGCTTTATTAAAAAACTGGATAATTTTTCCCAGAAAGGCACTATTCTGTTTTCATAAACCTTGATGGATTTAGTAATTACGAAAACCAATTAATTCACACCTATCTTGTAACCCAGGTAATGTATTTGCATAGCAATGTTTACCATCGCAGGTTCAGAACTGATTAGTTTGTAATTAGCGAATTCTCCTCTGAATACAAGTTACTGCTTACCGATATTAATGTCTTGACAACGGCCTTGCGTGTGCTGAATTAATGAGAGAAAGTTATGTGAAGTTTAAATTAAATAAAGGGGGCCGTTTTCCATGGCTTGCTACTCAAAATACGTCGAATTACATCAGACGTTGACTAATCTGACAGGACTTAAATAATATTAAAATTATGTATTTTTCTTTATGGTACTCTAAACTTAAATTTTGGTAAATTGGTGAACAAATGTTCGACAACAATTGATGCTTAAAATAAAGTCCTAAATCTTAGGTATGTCCTCGGAATACAATTTTCATCTTACAGTTCTAGTATAGAAGAATTCAAAATTTACTTCCTATAAAGAAAAGTTAGAGAAAAGGCAAGTGATTAGGTTAGATTATAAGTTTTTTTTTTAATAATGTCTCTTCACAAACGCCTTTTATTGTAATTCCTACACTTGTTTTACGGTTATTATTGTATATTTATTTACATAAATAGAATAGAAAATAGAAACAAACTACATACAAGTTATGTAGTTTGTTTCTATATGTATTTATTATACATATATGTAAATAGAGTGTAGTACGAGTATTCTAATTCTTTTCTATCTAAATTGATCCAAATGTTGTCTTTAAACGTCGTCGAGTCAGTCGTCCTCCGTGGCGCAGCGGTCAACACGCCTGCCTGCGACTTAGAGGCAATGGAAAACGATATTTTCCTGATTGGCCTGGGTCTTGGATGTTTATCTATATATGTATTTATTATAAATATAGTATCGTTGAGTTAGTATCCCATAACACAAGTCTCAAACTTACTTTGGGGCCAGCTCAATCTGTGAGATTTGTCATAAAAAAATAATTAAATAAACGATCACTCATTGTGATACGCCTTATAAAATTTCCACATTTATATTCTTTAATGTTTATGATGTACATTTCTCACTTAAAATTAACTTTCCATCCCTTCAAACATACCCCTCTCCAGAATGACTAGTGGCACTGATGATATTTACTCATATACGCCACAATAAAATTATATTTATTTTTTTTTATATTTTATGTTTAGGTATAGTATATGTATGTGTATTTGCTGTTCTGATAATAGGGCAGTTGACTAAAAAACGAATTAGTCCGTCAGTCAGAATTCCAAAAAAAAACTAGAGACGTATTTTTCTTTTTTCATAAAAACAAAAAATGAAGACGATACAGTGAGTTGAAAACTCGTGTGACGTCACTGCTTGCTACACTTTTTAGCAACCTGTGATGTCATCAGCCACCACTCCTGATCTTTGATGCCTTTTATATTTGTAAATTTTTATTGATTTGATAAAACAAAATATACCTATCCAGTATTTTTCTATAATCTCAATGACGGACTAAATAGAATCAATTTTTTTTTACCCAGGAAACATCCCTATTATAACATGATATGTACTTTTATCTTTTTTTTTGTTTCATTCCTCCAATAACCTCACAAGATATATGAAGGTAACATCGTAAGTTTTTGTATTAATTATTATTATTGTTTATTTGCACGATTATTGCACGATTTAATTCCCCCATCTCCGTTCCACCATCGGACGACCCGTCGTATGGCGAGTTTACCCTTATGTTGTTAACACCTCTACGATCCGGACGAAGCGTTTCGCCTCCTCCTTTATACCGCGTACATCGAGGGACTGGAACAATCTGCCGGCGGCGGTGTTTCCGTCGGACTACAATTTGAGTGTCTTCAAGGCTAGAGTGAATAGGCTCTTAATAAACTATTGCGCTTTACCATCAACGATTGCGTCACTGCTTACCATAAGGTGGGATTGCGGTCAAGCGCTGGTTTATATTTTAATAAAAAAAAAAAAAAAAAATTACACTCTTGTTCTCCAATCCATTTTTAACATTAGCGGAATAGTTGACATCGGCTCAACTTGCTATAAATAAAAATAGAATAGAATAGAATCATTCAGGGATTAATTCATAAAGAACATTGAAATATCGCTGCATAGTGGCCACATCATGGCTTTGCATCAAATCTCCAAGTAGGCGGCTCACGCGGCCGTTTTTTCAACTATCATTGGCGACATCCGCCATTATTGTGAAATAAATTTTTTAAACAATTTCTATAATTTGTTACACGTGTTATTCGCAAAATTGTGGTATCTATCCACAAAGGCCATTGAAGAGTTGAAGTAGTATTCACTCTAAAGATAAAAAAAGACGTGTGGCACTCGGGGACTGCCGCGGTAAAGCTATTGCATAGCATTTTGTATCAATTTATGCAATTATAATTATTTATTTATTTTATTTATGCAGTATTTCTTTTTCTTTGATATTAATTCAAGTTACACTTTTTGAGCGTGGTGACCGATAAGAAAACCAGCCTCTCAAGTATGAGTGCGCGGGTTCGATTCCAGGTCAGGCAAGTACCAATGTAACTTTTCTAAAGATATATGTACTTTCTAAATATATCTTGGACACCAATGACTGAAGGCGAAGGAAAACATCTTGAGGAAACCTGGGCTTTATAAGTCTGAAATCGCCAACCCGCATTGAGCAAGCGTGGTGATTACGCTCAATCCTTCTCTGTATGAGAGGAGATCTGTGCCCAGCAGTGGGACGATAAAAAGGTTGTTGATGATGAACGGCGTCGGTGTCGAATTATTTGTTATCAATTTAATATTTTCGAGCTGATTTTTAGTAACATAATCACTTCTGATTGCGTTAACATCTGATCGTAGAATTAATAAATCCTTCATCAACTTCTTTACGTACGTTCTACGTAGCAAACTGGTGGCAATTTGTGAAGGTCATATGCCACAAAAACTGGGATTGTTCGGGATCCGTGATTATAAACACCGTAATCCTATATTTTAGGTCTTTCTGCTTTTTGTTCTTATGCCTCGATACATGTTTTTGTCTTGTTTTCGTAGAAACAAACAATAACTTTTTTGCCTCATCAATGTCTTCCTCAGAAAAAGCCGACGAGCATATTTTTATTAAACTTTCGTTGTTTCGTTTCGGAGATAACAATATTACAACTCGTACACTTAAATGTACTCGTATTAACATTGTTCACCGACATCTTTCTGTAATATTTTATTTAATAAAAACTTCAACTTCAACTCTTGATCTGGTCCCTGTGGATAGATACCACAATTTTGCCAATAACACGTGTAACAAATTATAGAAATTCTTTAAAAAAATATTTCACAATAATGGCGGATATCGCCAATAACAGTTGAAAAAACGGCCGCGTGAGCACTTTTTACTCTATAAAATCACGCGCTTTTATTTAGTAAACAACACTATAAATAATTTAAAAGTCCAATGAAAAATTAGCGTGACATTCATCTTAGCTTTTCCGTTAAAAAAAATGCTATTTTATAAAAACACTACTAAATTAATTTGAATAAAAGTACTTAATAATTAATTATATGAAAAGTTTTTAAGGTAGCCATGACAACGTCGATGACGTCTATGACATATCTCTATAGAAGACCTATTTCAGAGAGAAAATTAGTCGCAAGTTTAGCACATCGCGACTATCAGTAACATGGCAAGTGTGAAGAACTGAGTTCGCGCCCTGCAATATGCATGCTCTTTTTGAAAATCTATAAATTGTTTTCAAAAAGATGTAGTCGCACGTACACAAACATACCGTGCCGAAGACTGCCGTACTGAAACGACGTTAGACGATGTACGGCCTTCAAGCCACACCTCCGTGCCCGTCGGAGTGGGGAGCGTGAGGTTTTTTCGTTACGGAATTTCTGGATTCGGTCCCCGCGCTCAAGGCCTGCGATAGAAGCTATGCAATAGCTTAAAAAAGGAAAGAAAAGAATAGAATAGGATGTACGTAATATGGAATATCGTTTTAGTCTTCTATATTTTGTTACATTATCATCACATTAATTACACGAGCCAAGAGTACGTTATTGATCTGTCACGGCGCGCGAGGAGGGTGAACGAAATTTTTCGACAAAAATGCCTTTCGATGCCTCGCGCTATTATCCAGTTATGTAGTAATAATGTTGGAATTTTAATAGTGGAATGAAACTAAGGAATTTGAGGAAGTTTTAGCCTAGAATTTGAAGTAAAATTATGAATACACGTGATACAAGCACTGTAGATCTTCATCACCATCATTTCAGAAGAAAAATGTCCACTGCTGTACATAGGCCTTCCTCAAGAATCTCCACTACGGCCGCACACATATAACTTGTTACTCCACATCACTCACATGAACGATGTCCACTGGGCAAAAACTTCTATACAATGGGAGCCTGGTCATTGACCCCCGCCGGCCGAAGCCGACCCAGCAAGAAGGCGAGACAATCTGGACGCGTACCACGAGATTTGGCGTTAGTTCGACCTGGTGCAGAAAAAATCCTGGAAACATTTCGAATAACTTAAGAACAACAAAAGAAAATATCAATTAGACTTGTGCACGAAGGATTCTATAACATAGATATAAAAAAAAAAATTGTAGTTATAGCGCCACCAGAAACACGTAACCTGTGGAATTTCAACTGTATAGGATAACACGGTCCTTGGGGTACATTGGATACACTCGTCTCCACAGAGTAGGCAACTCGTGCATGTGTCAATGTATACACTTTTACAACAAGCTTCCCATGGACATTCGAAACTTACCCATTAAACGATTTAAAAACTATATAAAGGCCAAACTTTGCAAAAAGGGGTATTATAAAATCACAGATTATTTAGAAGACAAAAAAGCTTGGGACTGAGCTGCTCGCTTTGTTAAGCTTTGTTATTAAGCAATATGCGTAATTATAAGGTAAATTATTGTAAACTCACTTTTAATGTCTGGACTTGAAAAAAGACGATGATCCCTGAGTTTGTTTCGGCTATTTCTTCTCAGAGGTAGTTAGTTAGGAAATGCCGGCTTCATCTAGTTAACAAAAAAAAAAAAAAAAAACTTTGACGTGTAAAAGTGATTGGTGACCCTACTTGCTTAATAAACGATTTCATTTCATTTCATTCAGCCTGGTGACAGACAGACGGACAGTGGAGGCTTAGCACTATGGTTTTTACACTTTTTGTACGTAACCCTAAAATAGTTACTTTACACGTATTTGCGCTCGGAAAGATCCACAAGACTATGATATACGCTTATATTCTAAACTTTTTTTTTTAATAAAAACGTTGCCCCAAACTAGGAACTACTCCTACACGTACACAAACAGCCAGACCCGGAACAACTACCTGTAGGCATACAAATATTTGTTTCGTGCGGGAATCGAACCCGTGTCATCATATCATTTGATGAAACCGGTGTGTGACCTGTTTTCAGTTTAATCCTATAACCTATCATTTGTTAAGCGATACAATTCTCCAGATTTCAGATCTATACTCAGATTTCATAGCGTAAAAATTCCACGCAAAATTATAACTCATCTCTCGCAAAGGTCACGCATCTTCTTATACACGGTATGTACATACTCGTACAGGGTGTATCTGACACCGTAACGCAAACTTCGCGAAAAGGCTACACCCCATGCCACTAATAAAATTATGATACTCATTTATGTCATTAATGAACTGAATTCACAGTGTTTAAAAAAAAGTATCCGTTCGGCCTTTGAACGTTGCAAGCGTGCCGCCGTGCGGGTTTGTAGGTATGACGTTGATCCCTGATGTGAACTCTATTAAATCAGCTGATAAGATAGTTTTTCGAGTTTTGTTTTCCTTGTGATTTTTTATGTAATTAGCGAATTAATTATTTTTACTTTAAAGTCTTATTGGGTTATAAAAGTATAGCAATTATGAACGATTTAAAGTGAAAAATACTACATATATATTTTTTTAAATCATGAAAAAGCCGACGAAAAATTCCACCAATGTGGGGTTCAGAATCGTGTACCTGATCCATGGTACTCGTTTGTGCGTCGATGTCAGATACACCCTTTATACTGTTAACTGTTACCACAATAGATCATTCTCAATGCCATGGGACAGTGCCAGGACAAAGCCTAGACTAACATAGGAATTGTCATTCGAATCCATGGATTTGGCTTGTTTCCACAAATAAAAGGTGCTTCTAACGAGAGGACGTCCCGCTAGTCACGTAGTGCAGACAGAGACAGAACTTTTAACCTACTGAGGATTTTGGTTTTTCTGCCGATATAGTGAGTCTGGTTTTCAGTAGTCAGCTGAAGGATGAAAAATCATTAAATTACATCTCCCGCTCTAGACGGAGCAAAAGGACGTGTCAGACTTTTTCTCATCATTACTTCTTGTTGATAAAAATTAATTTGTTAATATAGTTAAATATATAGTTATTTTACTATTTACTGTGTACCCACTTGTTTTTAATGCACACTTTTCTAATTCACATTTGTTATTGGCAGAAAAGTTGACACGAATTAAAAAATAAAATAGAATAACCGCACGTCAGAGCCAGACATAAGCTCTAATTTTAAATGACATTCACTATTAATGAAAACATAATGTTTTGGCTTCTTTAACAGCCTACGAATATGTTTGATATAGTTTATGTGGAAGAATTTCTATCCCAATCAGTATTTCCATTCTGCGTGGATTTGATTGTTGAAATGATTATGATGTATCCTAAAGTCTGATTGGCTACCATTTACCGTTTTTTTTCTATTTTGTAAGCAGTGATGCAGTCGTTTATTCATAAGCGGGCTAGTTTATTAAAAGCCTATTCACTCTAGCCTTGAAGACACTTAAATTATAGCCCGACGGAAACACCTTCGCTGGCAAACCGTTCCAGTTCCTCAATGTACGCGCTATAAAAGACGAGTCGGAACGTTTCGTTCGGATCGTTGTGGTGTCAACAACGTAAGGGTGGAAACTTGCCGTACGACGGGTCGTCCGATGGTGGAACGGAGATCGGGGAATTAAATCATGCAATTCCCCCGCACACACTCCAAAATGCACCGTATAGACATCTTAGCAAGGGTTATGGTATTCTGGGCAATTGGATTGTCAAGGTCAGATAATGATCACAAATTTAAAGATATAATTTATGTGCAAATATGATGAAAAAATGAAATAATAATAATAATATAGAAAAACGCCGAGCAATGAAGCTCGACGAGTCACGGAGAAACAATTCAACTGTCTTGGGTTCCGCAACGAAATTAATGAGAAAAGAATAGCGGAGGAGTAAGAAAAAAGATATATTTTCCACTTCCCTCCATAACAAGCAGGAGACAGAACAGAACTAGGCCAATCGGCACAAATGGACATTATTTCAACTGGGACAAACCCAGATTGCCAAGCACCACGGAATAAAATTTGATTAAGTTAATGGGTCCTAAGTAGGTATGTGCTGTTACAATTGATTCCAATAATAGGTATGGCAAAAGCGCCTGAACGCACGGAAATTGGTTCTAGTTTCTACAAGGCCCGTATAATAAACGACTCCGGATGTAACTTGTACACTATCCAACATAATATTGCGTTCATTCTGCCAAAGAACACACTCCCACAAGATGTGATGTGTGGACTGTTCAAATTCACAGTTCGATGTAGAACATTGACACAAAGGCGAAGGAATAAGTTTAAAAGAATACAGTTTAATGCAGTGCAATACTTTTATCTATTTCTAAGAAATAGAAATATAGGCCAGATAGGCTCCACGTAGCTGGTTCTTGGTTGAATTTTGTTAGACTGGAAAGTGACCCCAACACGGTTGGAAAAAGGTTAAGCACGTTAAACCCCTCATGGTTTTAAAAGTTCCAATAATTTTCACGGGCGCGTGGGCCAAGTCAAAGGTAACAAGGTAACTTTTTCATGGAACGATGTAATCTGTAAAAAAACAAACGACATGGAATAAACATCAATTAAATTAAAATGTTAATAAACGAAATCAAGTTAAATGAGCGCAAAATAAAATCGATCTATCAGTTGATGAGAACCTGTCGACCCCATCGGGCATCGGTCCTACGAGCAATGTGCCCGGCCCACTGCCGCTTTGGTGTCGCAATTCTTCGGGCTATGTCGGTTACTCTCGTTCTTCTGCGAGTTCTCGTGTGGCGACCACGCACCGGGAGGGGCAGCGTGGGTAGGCCCAGATGGATGCTGGAGGCGCAGAACCAGTCATCATGTAGATCCTTGGGGGAGGCCTATGTCCAGCAGTGAACGTCTTTATAACGCCCGTCGTCTAAATTACTGCGTAATTAAATATTTTAGTATATGTTTTCTTTTTTATACGATAACAAAATTAAAATCGATGTATCTTTATCTAAATTCCCACAAAAACATCACTCTTACTTCCAATTATCGACTTAATCGTTTGTCGATTACCACCTCTACAACTTAGGATATAAAGTTCTATTTGGCATGAGTCATCCCTTGGTTCGGACGAGGGTCCACGGCAATTGTTTTAAATAGCCGTTTGGGTAAAAGACGTATTTTTAATGCCTTTTCTAAGTATAGATTAAAATCACATTGATTATACCACATTATTCTTTTAAGCTTTTATTAAGTAAGGCAATTTTTTTCCATTGGAGGTTTCTGAAAAATAGGTTGTGGAAAAGTCGTTTACAGTCTTTTACTTAATTGAAATGCTGTGACATGACTTTTACAAAACCAATTATTATTTAAATGCCTTTTACATCAAAAAATTTAATTATTTGAAATTGGAAGAGAAAAACTGATGTTGTGTTTTTATTTTCGTGATTTTCCTTATCGCGCTTTAGATATTTATTAAAAAACCAAAGTTCTCTAGTATAAATACTAGTCAAGTTTTAGGTTTATGTGTGTAAAATTCAGAAAGTTAGCAGTGATCTACTATGTCAGCCCGATCGATCCCCGCGCAATGCAAATATTTATATGTATGAATATGAATATTTGCGCTGGTCTGGTCGTGCCTCGGAAAGCATGTTAAGCCGTTGGTCCCGGTTGCCATACGAACATCTAATGGCAGTCGTTATGGGTTGTTGGAGCCCTCAAAAGTCCAACAATTGATCTAACTGTAATGCTTCGATATCGCGTTCGGGTTGTGGAGGTCAGACGGCAGTCGCTTCATGGAAAATATCGAAATTTAGCCAAAATGAGCAATTAGACTGGTAAAGCGGACCCTAGACTCCAAAGCTGAAAGTTTAACGGATTAACGCTGAGATAAAGAAAGACTTAAACAGTATAATGCGGCATCGGCCATGTAGACCCCATAACGATGTGAAAGCCTCAAACACTTAAGCAATAATTCTACAACATTCATCTTCACTTATCTATCGAGAAACCTTTACATCAGTGAAACGAAAACCACAATGGAACTTTAAAACACAATTAATCCAAAACCGTTAACCAAAATATCGTTACCAATCAAACACCTACAGCTGATGACATATAGTACATAGTTACTAATATACTAAATAGAATACACACGCTCGGACGCACTGCGCACAGCTGATAACTCCGCTGAATGTGGCTCCATAATTAGAGCTGCGTCGAAATTAGATCTCACTCAATTGATGTTTATAATTATGTTGGAGTAAGCCTGGTGAGGAAATGCGTGGTTAAGGTGGTTTAAGGTATGTACGTATTATAGATACACACTTATCCATCACAGTGGATACTGATATATATATTTTTTAATAATTTACTTTATACATATACAAGCCCTTCAGTCGAATACATAAATGGATTTTAACTTCATAACTTATCGTAACTTAATTTAACCTAACCTATCTCCTTTCGATTCCCGCGTGAGCCGACTAGGAGGGGTTTGGGGTAAAGTCATGATGTGGCCACTATGCTACAATATTTCAATGTTCTTTATAAATTATTCATTGAATGCACTTTTTACTACATAAATCACGTGCTTTTATTTAGTAAACAACACTATTTATAGTTATAAAAGTCAATGAATATGAGCGTGACACTCAGCTTGACTTTCCCAAAACTCCAGTGGATACTGAGGTGGATAAGTGTGGATAGGTGACCAGATTAATAAAGCATATTGGTAAAAATTTTAACATGTACATGATGATGCATACAAAATTATACATAAAACGGATTAGGTATACATCATTAATTTTCTTTATACGAAACCTGCATACAGTTTGTTCAGAATAAGTAACTGAAGCGATTCTTATAATTTTACACCGTGTTTTTTTTCCCAAATACAATTATAAATTGCGGCAGCGTGGTTACCGAGCGCGCCATACAGCTGGCGGTAGTCCATAATACTAGGGGCACAGTGAGACATGGAAGCGCCGCGCCGCTGCAGGCCATATATTTGTTGAGACAACCATATAAGATATTATTGTATAGTATTGTATAATAGTAGTTTATGAAACTGTTACATAATGAGGGACATTATGCACGAGTGTGAGTTTAAAAAACGAGCGAAGCGAGTTTTTTAATAGTATCACACGAGTGTGTAATACCTAATTATGTACAGTTTCATACACTACTTTATCTAATTTGGTTAATTGGGTTAATGTCTTATGTAATATTGATGCTGAAAAACTGCTGATTCTCAGCCTAATTTGAATAAATGACTTTTGATTTTTTTGATTTTGAGATAACAAGCTCATAACTTTGTGATTTGTAATGGTATCTTTTTGAAATTTTGTACATAGAATCTTTACTTAAAAATACTGGACACGTCTTTCGGGGTTCACATATACAAAAAAAATAACTTTGTATATATAACATGTAACAAAAATCTTTTGACTATGTACGTGTTAATTAAATAATGTGGATTACGAAAGTAAATACTTATATTTGTAGAAATATAAGTATATACTTTACGTTTAGACGGCATATTTTTATATCGAACACAAACTAAACTAATTTTAAGTTAAGAAATGTCAGTTTAGACCTGTCAAATTAGTGCGCTCCTGACGTAAACTGGCGTATTTTTAGTCGCCATGTTTATAATCGCGTCTAAACTGTCTATGGAGTATCTTAATTTGACAGGATTAAACTATAATGTTATCTTCTATCCTTTTCTTAACGAAATGGAAAGAAAAGGATGCACGTAACTTAAAATTAGTTTAGTTTTTGAACAACAGACTTGGCGCCAGTGACAGTGATAGGTGGCCTAAACTTAGCCGACGTTTCACTGACAGCTTACTTGGCCTGTTTTCTTTTGTGTTTATGTACTACATACTTTTTAACTCTCACAAACAAACAAGATTTTTTTCTTTTATAAATTATAAACTAGCGCTTGACCGCAGTCCCACCTGATGGTAAGCAGTGCTAGTGTAATAAGAGCATATTCACTCAAAGATTCGTAAAACTACCTGTTTAGTGTTTTCACCGAACACCTTAGTTAGCAATATCGGCGTAACGCGTTGACCTACGATAATTAATTAATGTAGTAGATATTATATCCAATACACTTTGGTCTCATGCAGTAGCCGGGTATACTCGAACATTTTTATAATAATAACAGTTTGTGAGTTGTTCAATGAATAGTATTCAACAAAAACATTTGTTCCTCCTCAAAAACACCGACACCTCGCTACATACCTCGATACTACCCATTACTTATCAAGACTCGTCTTTGCCTCGAAAAGCACGTGAAGGGGTCACCTTCACGTGCTTTTCGAGGCATGGACCACCAGGCATAATCACCAGTCTCTCCAAGAGTCGCATTACCGATTTACTGGGTTGTGGAGTTCAAATAAGCAGTCGATCCAAGTAACATATTGGTGTCCAACTGAATACAGTTTGACTAGAAGTCGAATCCAACATATTTCTAAAAAGCTAGGCGGATGAGGAAACTCAGATAACAGACCTAACAAAATAAACACAAAAACGAACCAAAGAACCTATTTGTCATAAAACAACAAATTAAGTTAAATTCGGGTCTGATAAAGTCCACTTCTGGCCAAATTAAGTGGGACCCTGAATTAATTCAAAAGATAATGGGCCGCGATAAATAATAGAAATGTTAGCTTTAAATATAGGGACTTCATAACTTAGCATTGTGCTAAGGTTTCTTTAAGGCTTCTTTGTGAGAAAATACCCTGAATGGCCGGTTTATTTTTTATTCAGTGTAAAATGGGTTTGCTTTTAAGACTGTCCCATTTTCGGGGATATATTTTTTAGGTTGAGTACATTCATAATATATGCGTTCTTTTTGTTCCAAATGAAATTCGCTTTTATGATATACTAGCTTTCCGCCCGCGGCTTCGCCTGCGTGTTCGGTTCGGTTATATCGCGGTTTTTAGGTTTCCCTCGAGAATATCAAAATTTTCCGTGATAAGAACTACCCTATTATTTAATCTGGACTTCTACCTTTATGTCTGCAAAATTTCAAAGCAATCGGTTCAGTAGTTAGGGCGTGAAAGCGGAACAAACAAACTCACTTTCCCATTGACAATATAATAAATAATAATAATAAATAAATATATACGGACAAATCACACAGATTGAGCTAGCCCCAAAATAAGTTCGAGACTTGTGTTATGGGATACTAACTCAACGATACTATATTTTATAATAGATACATATATAGATAAACACCCAAGACCCAGGCCAATCAGGAAAAGATCGTTTTCTATCATGACCTGGCCGGCGATCGAACCCGGGGCCTCCACGTCATATAAGTAAGGAAGTAAGGATAAGGATTTTATAAAATATGAAGAGAGATAATATAGCTTCCCAGTGTAATAATAGGATAAAAAAAAATTCTTACAAAAAAAACAACCGACTTCCAAAAAACACTACAAAGTGAAAAATAACTAATTTCGGAAGCCGGGGTCTTTGGTTTTTGTATATTAGTTTTTGACACCGACTTCCGAAATTAGTTATTTTTCACTTTGTAGTGTTTTTTGGAAGTCGGTTGTTTTTTTTTTTGTAAAAAAAAAGTTTTTATTATACTCTTTTTAGTTGTGAAAAATACTGTTCAGCTGCATCCGGTTAGACTGGATACTGACGCTAAAATGGTTAATGAAAAACTTACAAACGCACTGGTTGCCCCTACGAGTTTTGAAACGGCTCTGGGTGGAGCGGACGGGCATGTCAGACTTTTACTGAACAAAACGCACCTCTGTGCCTTCACTTACCCGTACATTTGGTGTACGGGTAAGTGAAGGCACAGAGGTGCGTTTACGACCACGGTATTTCTTTCGAACACCATGGGGCCCTGGCACGTCCTATGATCAGCCTTAGATATCATGAGACAGCACTGTACCATAGCTAAACAATTGAATTTTCGATCCTTTTTGTCAACCAACTTGTTTTAACCTATTGCAATTCTAGCTTTCGTGCTTCTCCCGTGGCTTCGATCGCATGTTATTTCAATAAAAAACCTATATCCTTCCCTATGGTAAATAACCCCAATATCAAATGTTATAAAAACCAAACTAATCCAGCCGTTTCGGTGATCAGCTGGAACAAACAAAGTGATAATAAAATGTAAATAAAAATAAATGTGCACGATAAATGTGTATGTTACATTTAGTAAAAAAAACTGTTATTAGACTTTGCATTTAGTAAAAGAAACTGTTATTAGACTTTACATTTAGTAAAAGAAACTGTTATTAGACTTTACATTTAGTAAAAGAAACTGTTATTAGACTTTACATTTAGTAAAAGAAACTGTTATTAGACTTTACATTTAGCAAAAGAAACTGTTATTAGACTTTACATTTAGTAAAAGAAACTGTTATTAGACTTTACATTTAGTAAAAGAAACTGTTATTAGACTTTACATTTAGTAAAAGAAACTGTTATTAGACTTTACATTTAGTAAAAGAAACTGTTATTAGACTTTACATTTAGTAAAAGAAACTGTTATTAGACTTTACATTTAGTAAAAGAAACTGTTATTAGACTTTACATTTAGTAAAAGAAACTGTTATTAGACTTTACATTTAGTAAAAGAAACTGTTATTAGACATTACATTTAGTAAAAGAAACTGTTATTAGACTTTACGAATACTTCAATTTCATTTATTTGAATATTTTACTGTATACAATATTATTTTTTTATTTATGCGAAACCGTAAAGAATCTATGTACAAAATTTCAAAAGATATCATGAAAAACCACAAAGTTTGTTATCCTACTTGCTTGTCCCAACAGCTGTTGCGCGGGCGTGCTCACGCGCCAAATACTATAGTCTACCGTAAACTACGTGACGCGCTCGGTAACTACACTGCAACAATTTCTAAACGTAGTTGGGAAAAAATATAACATGGTATAAAAATGATTAAAATCGATCACTTACTTATTCTGAACAAACTATATTCAGGTTTCCTGTGTAGAAAAACTTACGTTGTATATTTTAGCATATCCTCAAGACTAAAAATTAATTGAGTAATGAAATAAATGACTATAGTGACTAGGTTAGTCTTGTTTGTAAACTAGAGCGGGCACTTGTACCTATTAATTAGTTGTTCATATACGCACAGTGTGTCCGTAAACCCAATTTATCATTGTCGTACCCTTGTCTTTAGCCAACATGTTACTCTATATTAGGTTCGTACAGGGATTATTATAATCTTCTTTAGTGCCAGTACTTTTTCTGGCTTTATGTGTAATTAAGTTATAATTTATTTAAGTCATAAAAGGTTAATATAGAGCGACAAAATTTACAAGAAAAATTCTTATGGACAAAAAAAACAAAAAGCAATTAAAAATGCAGCACTATTCAAGTACCTTTATGAATGTATTTATTTTTTATTAAATAAAATAATAAAAGGATATATTCTTTTATTTTGTTTTATTTATTAATCCATCTATTTCAGGCATCAAAGCTCATATAAACTTATACAATACTATATTAACAAAAAAAATATAAAAATATTACAAATCTATACAACATATTTAATTAACTACCATATATACGTAGAATCGGCTTGTCGATTTTATAATGGAGTAGTCCATATTGACTCAGGATCAAGTGGAAAAAGAGAGGGAGGCGTTTGTCGTGCAGTAGTATAACATGGGCTAATTGTATTATTTATTATTATATTGAAATACTCATTATTGAAACAAATGCATTATGTTGTGCCTGCAGCACATTTCCTTTTTTAGTATGATGAGATCACAAGACTCGTGTTACTCAAATTACAGATACAATTGGGTTGTATCCTAAAAATAATTTAATGTCCATCAGATAGATTTGTAAAAAATATTAAACGCGTATTTTTTATTTTTTCTTTCATTCAAATACTTCGGATGATATATTGATTTTAAATGTCACATGACGTCACGCCGTGTACCAAAATATACCACGGCGTGATGTAATTAACTCCCACTCCGTAATTTTAATACACTATATCTCAGTGGTTTTTGGTAAATTCGACAAAATTAAAAATACGGGTCTTAATTTTTTGTATTATCTATAAAACGGACTAATTATTTTTTTGGTTTTCATACCTTGGATACATCCCTATTACATTACAGAACTTCAACTAACACAGTATGTTAAGAAAACCCTGTCCGACCCATAAGGATAATAAAGGTTAGGTAAACACATGACCAAATATAATATAAAATTTTACGTAATCATCATAGTACCAATACAAATGAATTTTGAAATAATCTTTTTTTCCCGCGAATTAATTCCAATTTCCCGAAATTTGGTAATTTTTAAAAAAGTGACAACACCGGTATTATTATAAGCGAATAGCGATGCGACCACGTGCCGCGTGCCCTGCCGCCCGCCGCCCGCGGATGGGTGAACGCACATTTATTAAATTACCACTTTTTGCGAAATAACATTTATTTTTTTAGGGGGATTTTTTTTTAAGTTTAGCCCGGTTTTGTATCCATTAGTAGAATCAGTTATCGATACCTAACAACACCCTCACGGGTCGGACAGGGTTTTCTTAACATGCTGTATAAGAGGACGCAACACTAAATTGTTTACCATGGACTCTTCAATGAAACTCCGTAAACGCATAACTATTTATATTTAAGACACATGCAATCAGTACAGAGGTTATTGATCGACTCCTTATAAATCTACCTATCTGTAATTGAGTAACGTGATTCTTGTGAAAAAAGGAAATGTGCTGCAATGTCTCAAAAATGATGGCAAAGATACACCTACAGAGTATTGACAATAGGGAAGTAGAAATAAAGGTTGGTATAATATAATCAGCCCTAAATATTCTCCCAACTGATACACATACCTCCTCCCGGTGAGAGGGGGGGGGGGGGGGGGTGGTAATCTATCACGTGGGCCCAGTGCGGATTGATAGATGTCACACGTCTTCGAATTATTAGTTCGAGTATATGTCGGTTTCCTCACGAAATTTTCCTTCACTATTTTGAGGGCAGTCGTGATTAAATAACTTACCCAAAGTGAAGCGCCTGGCTGCCTGGTATTCAATTGTAGTTCTCTCTCTAGTTAGACTAACAGCCAATCTCAATATAGTTGGGACAAAACCCAACGTTAGGACGGCTAAGTAGATGACGAAGAAAATGCCGGTCAGATTTCGAAACTATCTACCGACATAAGGACAAGAGTATTTATATTACGACACTAAACGGCCATCAAAGTAACTCAATCCACAAAATACCAGAAACTTTCACGAAACTAATAACAGCCACAAAACTAAAAGATTCCCGACAATCTCCGAAAACGCTGTCCGTCGAAATCCTAAAAATATCTTCTCAACAAAACTACTTATCCTTAACAGAACTTCTATCGAGGAACCAATCTGGGCAAACATCAAGCCGTGACGGCACGTCAAAACGTCGCCCGTCTGTCCCGTGTAGACGAAGGACAGAAATATCTGGCAATAGATACATCGGAGTGGAAGATTTTGTTACCGAATGTACAGTCGACAAAAGAGGGGTTCGGAGCTAAATCATAAATCAGTGTTTTGTTTACCAGTCAAATGCAAATATCGGTAATTGTGTGGAAGTGTTTGTGAACGGGGAAGACCTACCATGATACAGTTTTCACCAGTACGGAGGTCAGTGGAATTTAAGCTCAAATAACATCATAACGTACTCAGGTTATAACCAATTCCATAGTAGAAGTATATTAAACGCCAATCAAATTGTATGTAACGTTTGTACTTTTTTATATTGTTACGAATACACCTTATGCCAAAGGCATAAGGTTCAATATTGCGTCATATGCTGTGCGTATCTTTTAAGCCGCATATCTTGAGACCTAGGCATTGTAAAGGTATATGCAATATAAAAAAGCATTGCTAGACCTAGGATGGCCTATCGAAAGGTACAAGGTTCATCAATATCGACAATGAAGTGTAGCCATCGAAATTACTAGAAACTGGTCTCGTGTGAAGTACCTATAGGTACCTGCTGAAAGTACTCGAAATTAAGTGTTATTATTATTACTTGTAGACAAATCTGGAATGTTCGATTAGCTGGCCTATGAAAAGCAGTGTAAACACGGATGAGTTGCACTTGACTATCGAAGCGTTAAGTCATCATCATCGTAATCTCAGCGTTAATCCCAATCGTATCCGACACTTTTTCAGATTTGGGCGACATCGAAGTATTGCAGTTAGACCAATTGTTGGACTTTTGAGGGTTCCAACAACCCGTAACATCTACAGCGACAACTGCAACGAGAACTTTAACGACGAGATTACATTGGGTGACTTCAGTAGTGTTGTTGTGTGTGTGTACGACACGGATTTCGTGGACAGAAGGAAGACTGGTGCGACATCAGCTACTTCCCATTGTCTACTATGGACTGTACCGTCGTTGCCAATAAAAATCGGAACCTTTAAACGGAATTTTAATACCCCTAGCCCGTAACAATATATATATTCGTATTCAATAAACTTTTCATCTCTAGGGCCGCACGTGTCGATTGAATATTTAAGAGTCATTAATCATTGTCGACTGGTTGCCAGCGACTGAGTCCCTCAGTCTCAGCAACCAAAATGTAGGCAATATTGCCCGGGCAACCGTCGACCAATAAGTAAGCGCCTATTTAAACTATGTACAGTAACTCACAGGGTTCTATTCCAGGTCAGGCAAATACCAATGTAACTTTTCTAAGTTACGAGTATATGTACTTTCTAATTATATCTTGGACACCAATGACTGATTAAAAGGTGAAGGAAAACATCTTAAGGAAACCTGGACTTAAGTCTAAAATCGCCAACGCACATTAAGCAAGCGTGGTGATTACACTCAATCCTTCTCGGTATGAGAGGAGACCTGTGCCCAGCAGTGGGACGATAAGAGGTTGATGATAGTAAGTCACATGCGCCACCGACCGTGTCGCTGGCGATCAGCCGACCGTACTTAATGGTTCTTATCACGCTTGCCGTGATTGGCTCGTGGTAGGGTGCCCATCCATTCCTTATATCGACACGCCTTCATACATCGGAAAGCTCGTTAAACAGTTAGTCTCGGCTGTGAAATCTTTAATAGCTGTTACTAGTAATCAGAAGCCCAAAATATTGATATCTTTCTTATCAAAAGCAATTGTGTTATCCAATAATGAAGCTAACTGACCTTTATGGCCCAGGGTAACAGGGGAACAACATCATCATCATAATTTCAGCCGAAAGACGTCCACTGCTGGGCATAGGCCTCCCCCAAGGATCTCCACGACGACCAGTCCTCCGTCTCCCACATCCTGCGGTTTCCCACGACCTTCACCAGGTCGTCGATCCGCCTAGTCGGGGGTCTACCCACGCTGCCTCTTCCGGAGTATGGGTCCACTACTAAAACTCAGGCCTCCCCTCAGATAGAGGCAGTGGGCCGTAATCTACCACGCAGCCTTATTGCGTGAGTACATGTAACATGTCTTGGAAGTTTTGGCTCTACAAAAGCTTTTCTTCGCCGTTTTGTAAGCAGTGGCGACGAAAAAAAGGTTACCTACACAAAATAAAACGCCTGATAGAGTTCGAACCTATGACTTAGAACTTATAAGTGACGGTCGATACCACTATGCTACCGCTGCGCTCTTTCTGCTATAGCTTAACCCGAAATCGTAAACTAGGCTAGGTAGATTTACTGTCCAGACAACAAAAAGTTCTAGCTATACAAAAAATACCAAAAATACAAGACCTCTAGTGAATATACTACATCAAAGCTCACTTCAAATATTGTACACCAACTGTGCCCTGCGTTTTCACCCACCTCAGTTTTGATCCGATAGCCGATGGGGCAGTAATGTTCTGGAGTGGCGGTCACGTACCGGAAGACGCAGCGTAGGGAGGTGCGTCCAACAAGGTGGACTGATGACCTGGCAAAGGGCGTGGAAAGTCAATGGATGCGGGCAGTACAAGACCAGTCAATATGGAAGGCCTTGGGGGAGGTCTTTGTCCAGCAGTGAACCTATAGGCTAAAGAAGAAGAAGTTTTGATTCCTCATTATCGGGATAAAAAGTATACTTTTTTTTAATGATTATAAACTAGCGCTTGAGTGCAATCCAGCCTGATGTTAAGCAGTGATGCAATCGTTGATGGTAAAGCGCGCTAGTTTATTAAACCCATTCACTTAAAAAGCATAGTGAATAGGAAGGAAGACGGCAGTTGAGCGAGGTGGTGCAATGTTAAACCCAACAACACGACCAACGATGCTGCGCCAGGGGGAGGTTGATGTGGAGAGCCTCCACGACCAAACTCCCGACACAACAACACTTGGCGCATCGTACCCGGCACACATTGCAACAAAACTGCTCAGACCCGTCCTTCGTAGGGCTTCACCAGACATCATGCCGGAACACGACGAATCGCTTGGCGGCAAGACTTTGTCTGGTGGGTGGTAACTTCTGCCGGCAGCCGATGTGGCCTACCACCGAAAAAATCCTATATATTATTAATGGTTATAACTTATCTGTGTGCCAAATTATATCTAAAACCGTGCAGAAGTTTATGCGTGAAAGAGCACATCCTCACACACTTTTGCATTTACAATATTAGTTAGATTTGCGTTCAGTTAGCTACCTGTGCACCTATTATTTTTGCAGACTGTTCAGCTTCTAAAATGTGGTTGTGTTTTTGGGATTTGTATTTCTAGAACTGTAGAAGTCGTAGAGAGAATGTAGGATATGAGATGTTGAGTGTGAGAATCCTGGTGGACTAATTTTATAAACTTGTGTTTATAAACTAGAACTTGACAACGATCCAGCCAGATGGTAAGCGGTGATGCAATCGTTGATGGTAAAGCGCGCTAATTTATTAAGAGCCTATTCAGAAAAGCCGTTGTGGATAGGAAGGATGAAGGCAGTTGAGCGAGGTGATGCAATGATAAACCCAACAACATGACCAACGATACTGCGCCAGAGGGAGATTGCTCTGGAGACTCTCCACGACCAAACTCCCGAACACACATCGCAACAAAACTGCTCATAGCCGTCCTCCGTACGGCTTCACCAGACATCATGCCGAAACATTACGAATCGCTTAGCGGCAAGACTTTGTCTGGTGGGTGGTAACTTCTGCCGGCATCCGATGTTATGACCTACCACTGAGCACTACACTTAAGCGGCAAAGTTTTGTCATGTAAGTAGTAGTGATAAGTTTTTTTTCTTTTAATGAGTACATAACATCCTTGGGTTTGTTGGTTTTATTCCTACCACTTAGTTAACTATTACTTGGTAGTTCCTACTACTTAATACAGGTCTCCCAAAGTGATAATGCGCATAGAAATCTTCGTCACTGTTCGGCAACGGTTGTATTCCCCGAGCGTTCGGAAGAAGATATGTATATATAGTGGTGCACTTAACCACTTTTTAAGCACTTAACCACTCTATATACATATCTTCTTCCGAACGCTCGGGGAATACGACCGTTGCCGAACAGTGACGAAGATTTCTATGCGCATTATCACTTTGGGAGACCTGTATTTCTTATTTAGTTTTTCATTTAAAAAACACTAGGATTTCCCTACACTAGGATATGGTACAGGAGTCTCTCCTGTATCGTGGGTTCTTTTACAAACATAATAAACTTACATACCGAAATAACCAGACTCGGAACAACTAGTTATATGCCATACAAATATTTGTTCCGTGCGGGATTCGAACCCGCGACACGCAGCGCAACAGTCGATCGCTCAGCCCTTTTTCCAACCGTGTCGTCAAATTAATACTAATAAGCCCCCAGTAGCGCCGCAAAAAATCCAGTCACTAACATAGCTCTTCGTATCGCTAAAATTAAGTAGCTCTGGGCGAGGGACATTGCTCGTAGAACCGATTGCCGATCTGCTGACCAGGTGAAGATCGCGGGAAGTTGATAGATGTGGGCAGCACAAAACCGGTCATTGTGGAAAGCCATAAAGGAGGCCTTTGTGTAGCACTGAAACTATACAGTATGTTAAGAAAACCCTGTCCGACCCATAAGGATAATAAAGGTTAGGTAAACACATGACCAAATATAATATAAAATCTTACGTAATCATCATAGTACCAATACAAATGAATTTTGAAATAATCTCTTTTCCCGCGAATTAATTCAAACTTCCCCGAAATTTGGTAATTTTTAAAAAAGTGACAACGCCGGTATTATTATGAGCGAATGGCGATGCGACCACGTGCCGCGTGCCCTGCCGCCCGCTGCCCACGGAAGGGTGCATAACGCACATTTATTAAGTTACCTCTTTTTGCGAATAACATTTATTTTTTAGGGGGATTTTTTTTTAAGTTTAGCCCGGTTTTGTATGCATTAGTAGAATTAGTTATAGATACCTAACAACACCTTCACGGCTCGGACAGGGTTTTCTTAACATATTGTATATATAGGCTGAAGAAGAAAAAGTAGCACTGAAGGTAATAGGCAATCTTACAAAGCAATAGTTTGATATTTGAGTTGCAATAGCAATAGTTTGATGTCCTTCTAGTTTCGAGATGGAGATATCGTCCTATCACCCGGCCCGCAGCAGACGCATTGGGCGTCGGCGGAGGGTGAATAACGCCCTCTGCCAGCCCCTAAATGGATCTAGGGGCGACAGACCCGGGGACATCTGTCGCCCCCCAAACATCCGGACCCAAGGTGGTGGCTCGAAGTGTTCCATGCGCGCTACCCTTAGACGTAATGGTTGGAGTCATGCACCGCACTTCTTACTTTTTTTTAAATATAAACTAGCTTGACCGCAACCACGCCTGATGGTAAACAGTGATGCCAGAGAGAGCCTATTAACTTAAGCCTTGAAGACACTTAAACTGTATTCAGACGAATACACCACCGCTGGCAAATTGTTGCAGTCCCTAGATGAACGCGGTATAAAAGATGAGGTGACAGGTCCCAGGATAATTGTTCCTTCGATGTATGCGGTGTAAAAAATAATAATAAATATATAAGGACAAATCACACAGATTGAGTCAGCCCCAAAGTATGTTCGAGACTTGTGTTATGGGATACTTACTCAACGATTCTATATTTATAATAGATACATATATAGATAAATATCCATGACCCAGGCCAATCAGGAAAAGATCGTTTTTCCATCATGACCTGGCCGGGGATCGAACCCGGGCCCTCAACGTCGCAGGCAGGCGTGGTGAACGCTGCGACGAGGCGAAACGCTTCGTCTAGATCGTAGCGGTGTCAACAGCGTAATTATGGGTGCAAGAAATATTTTTTACGATTCTAGCATACTTGTTTTTATTTTCCAGGGTGGAAATCCTCTTAGGATGTCCGCCGGCCTGGGCGACGGGGTCTGTCAGACTTTTACTGACTAAAACCACCCCGGTGCCTCTTCTATCACGAGCGAACGCGTGGGGCCGCGGGAGTCTAAATTCTTCCACGGCCCCACACCCTCGTGCTGGCCCGGTCTGTCCGGGCCTCGTCTCCTGCACGGGGTAGTGGGGTATAAACTACCCCGCGCATCACCTCAGAGGCGCGCGCCGAAACTCGCGCGCGCCTTCGTCTCGGGGTCCATCAATAGGGGGCGGGGACTGATGATTCTAGCATCCTACTATGTATAAATGTCGAAAGGAGACTCCACCTATGTTAGTGTTAAAATATTTATTACACTAAGCAAACAATGTTAGTTTCCGTCCTTAGGGTACCATTGAATTAAGCTGCGAAACTGTAGGCTAATGCAAGATATTTATGTATTATACCTATGTTCCGTTTCAGGGGATAATGAGTTTCGGGTTCAACATACAAAGGAAATTGGAATATGATAGGAGGAGAACGTGGCATGTTCGAACAAGACATGGCGTGCAAAGAGGCATGTTTAAATTCTGAATTTTATGTTTTCTTTACAACAAGTATTTGTAATAGGGTATTTGGCTAAAAAAAACTAATTAGTCCGTCATTCAGATTATATAAAAATATTGGATACGTATATTTTGTTTTATCAAATCAATAAAGATTAACAAATATAAAAGGCATCAAATATCAGGAGTGGTGGCTGGTGACGTCACTGTTCGCTAAAAACTGTAGTGTCCAGTGACGTCACAAGAGTTTTCAAAGCACTGTGGCGTCTTTATTTTACGTTTATATGAAAAAATACGTGTCTAGTGTTTTTTGGAAATCTGACTGACGGAATAACTAGTTTTTTTTAGTCAAATACCCTATTCTAAACTAGTATTTGGTCGCAATTCCATCCGATGATAAGCAGTGATGCTATAATTGCTGGTAAAGCACGCTAGTTTATTAAGAGCTTATTTACTCAAAAAACTAAGTGAATAGAAGGGAAGACGGCAGTTGAGCAAGGTGATGCAATGGTAAATCCAACAACACAATCGACGATGTTGCGCCCGAGGGAGATTGATCAGGAGACCCTCCACGATCAAACTCCCGAAACAACAACATTTGGCGCATCGTACCCGGCACAGATCGCAACACAACTGCTCAGACTGCAGGGTATGTTTCCTGGGTAAAAAATGATTCTATTTAGTCCGTCATTCAGGTTATAGAAAAATATTGGATACGTATATGTTGTTTTATCAAAACAATAAAAATTGACAAATATAAAAGGCATCAAAGATCAGGAGTGGTGGCTGGTGACGTCACTACTCGCTAAAAAGTGTAGCGTGCACGTTGACGTCACACGAGTTTTCAACGCACCGTGTCGTCTTTATTTTTTGTTTATATGAAAAAAGCAAAAATACGTGTCTATTATTTTTTCTGACTGACGGACTCATTAGTTTTTTTTAGTCAACTACCCTGTTATGTAACACACTATCAGTAGCAAATGAGTTTCATTTAGACAGTTCAACGACATTCATTACGTTGTTTAAAAAATTGAGCACACACATTTTCGAACATATGAAGCAATGGATTGGCAATTTGCTTAGAAATTATTCCAACTAATAGCAATAGCGCGTTACACAATTAGGGTGCCGTCCTCACCTTCTCCGCGGCTTCACCAGACATCATGCCAAAACACGACGAATCGCTTGGCGGCAAGACTTTGTTTGGTGGGTGGTAACTTCTGCCGGCAGCCGATGGCCTATCACTGAGAAAATCCTTCTTTTGCTCTCTATACGATAACGCTCCAGGGTATCCGTAATCAATATTACATTAACTTGAAAACTAACAGTCTAAACGAAATTACCCTACCGTTCACCACAAACTACAACCTCATAATATTCACTATCGTCATCCTTTTCCATCTCACCACTATCCACATCCATCCATCCCTCTCCCCAAATTTAATCAGGCTATATATATCCAAATTAACCCATTTGGCGCCGCTGTACTCAAATGAGTACAGTTGAATAATTGAGGGTAGTCTTAAAATGTAAGGAGCTGTAATTATTTTGTACCGCATATTTTATAAATGAGATATAATACTTTTTAATAAATATAATACAAGTGGGTATTTGCATATTTAGTGACATTGTGTGGATTTTAAGTTGAGGTTAACATCTCATATACAGGTACGTTAACATTTTTAATTATTTTCATTATGTACTGATGATCTAATTTTCGTTAACATATATATTTTGGTAAATTATGTATCTTTTTATAGTTTAAAATTCAAATTGTAATTTTATTGATAAAATCTAAAGAGTTATTGCTATTTTCATAGTGCTGTACTCAATTGAGTACAATGGCCGAATTCGTGTACTAATCGACCTTTTTATTTTTCAGATTTATAATAATGACTTCTCAGCGATTTAACATATCTAACAGTTTTAAAGGACTAGAAGAAGCTATCGAGGCCGTTTTAGAAGATAGTGACACTGAAGCTGATTATGATTTAGCAATCATTCCACCGGAACCCAGTGTCGTGACCGATGAAGAAGAATGTGTTGATGAGGATATGGTCACTGCTTCTTTGCCGCATGATATACCTGGTAATGTAGAGGTATTTAGGAGTAACGGAGATAATGTACGAAATTGTGACGATAGTGATAGCAGTGATGATGAGCCGTTGGCAGCAAAGCGAGTTCGCAGACAGCTGCAAACTACATCGTGGCGTAAATGTTCACCGACATATTCTTCGCCATTATTAGAAACCACTGATGTTGCAGATAGACAGAATATTGTAAGCGAAGAGCTCAAAAATCACAGCCCAGTACAAATATTTGAAACATTATTTGACGAAGAAGTAGTAAACTGGATAGTTACAAACACGAATTTATATGCTCAACAAAACAACAGACATAATTTTCACGTGGATGCTGTTGACTTGAAAAAGTTTATAGGTATATTGATCTTATCTGGATACCATAAACTTCCCAGGGAAGAGTTGTACTGGTCTTTGGATGAAGATGTAGGTGTCGAATTAGTATCCAAGTCCATGTCAAGACAAAGATTTCGCGACATAAAAAAGAATCTTCATCTCGCAAATAACGACGAGGCGACTAGTTCCACGGACAAGATGTTCAAAGTTCGGCCATTAGCTAACATTCTTATAAATAAATTTCTTCAATGGGGTGTGATTCATGAAAATATTTCAATCGATGAATCGATGGTGAAATATTTTGGCCATCATCCTGCAAAACAATTTATACGAGGAAAGCCAGTCCGGTTTGGCTATAAAAATTGGGTAGCTGCAAGTTCTACAGGATATGGCTATTCTTTTGATTTTTATTGTGGGAAGGCAAATGAAGCTTCTACAGACCCCTTAGGATCAAGAGTAGTGAAAAAATTACTTCGAAAATTAGGGGCAGACCCAAAGAATCACAAGGTATACTTTGATAACTTTTTCACGTCTTATGATCTTCTCGTAGATCTCAAAAAAGAAGGATATCGTGCAACAGGGACTATCAGGGAGAATGGAACAAAAAAATGTCCACTGAAAAGCGCTAAAGAAATGAAGAAACAAGATCGAGCTTCCTACGACTATAGGTTTGACAAGCAAAACGAAATACTGTTAGTACGGTGGAGAGACAACAGTGTCTGCACAATGGCCACTAATTATGACACCATTGAGCCCCTGGGAGTTGTAAAGCGATGGTGTAGCGTAGCACGTGAAAAAACTGACGTCAGTATACCAAGTTTGTTTCAAAATTATAATAAACATATGGGAGGTGTAGATGAGCTCGATCAATCTATTTCTCTTTATAGAATCGCAATTCACGGAAAAAAGTGGTGGTGGGTTTTGTTTACCTACATGATCGACATGGTTATCGCTAATGCCTGGCGCTTACATGTTATGAGCCATAGTAATTATATGGATCAACTTCTTTTCCGGCGTAACATTGCTAGGTACTATTTACGACAAAAATCTCTACAAAGAGCACGACCATCGTCTTCATTGGTTCCAAGTTTACCTCAAGATGGAGCCGGACACTTTCCTCAAAAGCTAGATAAACAGCTGAGATGCGTTTTATGTCATGCAAGAGTACGTTGGCAATGCAAAAAGTGCCTAATGACATTGTGTGTTGAAAAACCGTGCTTCGAAAATTTTCATACATAACACGCCGTTGTACTCAAATGAGTACACCCCCCTCTGAGGGAGGGTGATTTTTTTTTTCATTTTTTTTTTCAATTTTTTGTTTACTTACTTCCATTGTAATAAGAAAATAAACACTTTGGAAAAACTACTCTTGTATTTATTGTTTGGCGGTTAATGGGTTAAACGGCACTATCGTAATGAAATCAAACCTGTCAAACGCGTGTATCCACAAATTATTTGATAAAACACTGAAATTATGAGCTCGTTAATAACAGATGTTCCTTTATAACAATGATTTATTAGTGATTTAAATTAGTGACGTCATTATTTGCATTGACACTTGTATTAGCAGCGATAGGTCAGATGTCAAAAACATTTGTTTTATCGTTTCGTATCGTTTCGTTTTCGTATCGTTTTTTTTTAATAATTATAAACTAGTGCTTGACCATAATCCTGTCTGATGGTAAGCAGTAATGCAATCGTTGACATTAAAAAGAAAACCTTTCCTGGCAGTCAGGTAAAAAGCCGAAACGCACTCAAAGCTCACAGTCTCTTTTAAAGTCTAGACACAATCTTAGTCAGAATATGAAAACCATAAGAATGGATGTCTAAGATGTTTTTTTAGGAATGACCCACACAGATTAAGAGGACCTGTCCAGTCAGAGCACGCATTTGTCAGAAACTCATCAACGAGTTAACTTTAACAATTCACTTAACAAAAGAGAAGTCAATTAAAAGGAAAATTGAGACAAGCATACCCTTTCTCCACTTATACAGGAGTATATACGATGAATTTCCTTTGGTAAAGAGATCTATATCTTTGGCGTTAAATCGCACAGGTCGAGGTCATGATTTGGATGGGTAAATTACGACGAAATTCGTTTCGGCATTCGTTTGTAGCGCGTATTTTTCTATTTTGAAAAATTAGCGACATGACAGTCATCATCGTCCACTTCTGGGCATAGGCCTCATCCAAGGATCTCCACGACGACTGGTCCTGCGCATCCCGCATCTAGCGGTTTCCCCCGTCCTTCACCAGGTCGTCGGTCCACCTTAACGGGGCCCTACCCATACTACGGCTTCCGATACGTAGTCGCCGTCGGCCACATCGGGCATCGGTCCCACGGACGATATGCCCGGCCCACTGCCACTTTAGTGTAGCAATTCTTCGGGATATGTCGGTTACTCCCGTTCTACTGCGGATCTTCTCATATCTGATTTGATCACACAGTGAAACCCCAAGCATAGCCCGCTCCATTGCCCTTTGAGTGACCTTGAGCTTTCTTATAAGGGCCGTTGTTAGCGATCACGTCTTAATTCCATATAAGTCTCAGTCCAATATACGAAGACAGTACCTACACATACGTAGATAAGTACCTAATATTATGGGGTCTCTGTGGTTTATTGACCTGAATTCTTACATCGAAAACAACGATATGGAATACAAATAGAGACATTTCGGTAAGTGGCCTTGTTTATTTGGATTGATAGTCCTTTGAGTAAGGTATATTTATAATAAACTGTGTCCCGAGGTTTACCCGCATAAATTTCAATTAGAATTGAACAGAATGCTCTTTATTATGATTGTACTGTAGATACACCATATAAATTACAGAACATAATTACAAAGATGTGTGCCGGGTACGATGCGCCAAATGTTGTTGTGTTGGGAGTTTGGTCGTGGAAAGTCTTCGGATCAATTTCCCTTTGGCGCAGCATCGTTGGTCGTATTGTTGGGTTTAACATTGCATCACCTCGCTCAACTGCCGTCTTCCTTCCTATTCGCTCAGTTTTTCTGAGTGAATAGGCTGTTAATAAACTAGCTTGCTTTACCATCAACGATCGCATCACTACTTACCATCAGGCGGGATTGCGGTCAAGAGCTAGTTTATAATTAATAAAAAAAAAAAAAAGATTTTATAAAGAATGACACAATGAGCGGTCTTGTCGTAAAGAGCGATCTTTTACAGACAACCTTTGGATGGAATACTAAGGGGAAGGAGGGAGAAATAGTGTAGGTAGTCTACAGTGTACTATTTACATAGAGTATACAAAAAATAAGTTCGTTAAATGTATCATACTAGTTTAAATAAATATAATACATCTAATTAACTGCTTGTATAGTGAAGGATTTATCACAGAAGCTAGTAGAATGCATCGACAACTCTAGTATCAGGTTTTCCGATGATCTCCGATATCTATTATGTGTATTATGACGGAACTTGATACCACATGACTGATGTAATCAAATATTTGTATCAATTGCTTGATAATTTAAAAGAGTGTCCATGGAGTTTCTTGCCCGTTCTTCTCCATAGGTAGCTACTTTTTGGAATGGGCGACTAGCTTCACTTTACTGACTGACAGACCTTGTGATTCAGAAGTGCCTGTAACTGGTTTATTTGAAATAAATGCTTTGATTTGATACGTCAGTTTGAATATCTGGATAAACACAAGCAACACACATAAAGTAAGAACTTTGTTAATTAATGTATGAACGGCAATAAATAAATGGCACGAACAAATCTTATAATTTCGATGTAATGTCGTGGTGGCCTAGTGGTTAAAACTCCAGCCTCTCAAGTATGAGTGTGCAGATTCGATTCCAGGTCAGGCAAGTACCAATGTAACTTTTCTAAGTTATATGTACTTTCTAAGTATATCTTGAACACCAATGACTGATTAAAAGGTGAAGAAAAACAGCTTGTGGAAACCTGGACTTTAAGTCTGAAATCGCTTACCCAAATTGAGCAAGCGTGGTGATTATGCTCAATCCTTTTCTGTATGAGAGGAGATATATATATATAGATAAAACTATATGTGTTTGATGAAAAAAAAAATCAGTTTCAGTTCTAAGTACGGGGAGCTCCCAATATTTTTTTTTATTATTATTTTCGCATCAAAATCTTAAAGCGGTTCATAGAATACATCTACTTACCAAGTTTCAACAGTATAGCTCTTATAGTTTCGGAAAAAATGGCTGTGACATACGGACGGACAGACGGACAGACGATCAGACAGACATGACGAATCTATAAGGGTTCCGTTTTTGCCATTTGGCTACGGAACCCTAAAAACCACGTGACTTAGTTGTAGTACTCTTGTATTTCTTCTTCTTCTTCAGTCTGGGGGGGGGAGGAGGTGCCGTAATCCCTACGCCTACCAGGTGGGTTGGAGATCGCAGTAGTTTGAGATTTCACAAGAAAAGTCCTTAGTCGCCTCTTACGACACCCACGGGAGGATATCTTTCAATCATAGTCTCATAATATAGTCTACAACTAGACAAGCCATTTTTCACAGCGCAAACTTTAAACATATTACTCTACGGAATCAGACACGCCAACATTCAGAAATATCTCGAGGTAGAGTGTCAAATAACAAAGTCACAATAGAAGAACGTTATTCCTTCACAAAACTTTCAGCTGTAGACACGGATGATTGATTTATTATCTCCGTTCTGTTTTATTAGTTTTGTGTTAGTTCTAACTTACAAGTTATTTCATGTTTACTTTGTTCTAGTCAAAGTTTATTAGGATCAGTTAATAAAGGTCCAAAGCACAGGTCCGCTCGTGTGTGGAGTACTGGAGCCACATTTGGGCTGGTGCGCGAAATGTCACTTGGCTACTTTGGATTCAGTGGGGAGGCGTGCGAAAGACTTAACTCGAAACGGTCTCCAAAACCTGGAACACAGGCGTAGAGTAGCCAGCCTTTCGGTTTTCTATAGGATGTATTCTGGTGAGTGTGCAAGGGAATTGCATGATTTAATTCTCCCATCTCCATTCTATCATCGGATGACCCGTCGTACGGTGAGTTTCCACCCTTACGATGTTGACACCACTGCGATCCGGACGAAGCGTTTCGCTTCCTCTTTTATACCGCGTACATCGAAGGACTGGAACAATTTGCCAGCGACGGTGTTTCCGTCAAACTACAATTTGAGTGTCTTCAAGGCTAGAGTGAATAGGCTCTTAATAAACTAGCGCTCTTTACCATCAATGATCGCATCACTGCTTACCATCAGGCGGGATTGCGGTCAAGCGCTAGTTTATAATTTATATTAAAAAAGAAAGTTTTCCTAAAATATAGATCATGTTGCAAAAAAAGGTTCTGTAGTTCTGCCGCTGTAGTATTTTGTCATTGTAAAGTCGACCTCGCACCTAAGCATTAAGGTTGACTTTCATTTGCTTTTCACAAAATGATAAGGTGTAAGTTTCTACGCGCTAGTTAGAAAGTTTCAACCTTAATGAAGTTTGAATTTATTGGATATTGCTGTCAAACGAAAGTAAGGTAAGGCCTCTCATCTACCTACTTTCCTGAAGGGTATACCTTTTTACAAATACCCATTTTTCTCGATGGTAGGTCATAACATCGACTGCCGGCAGAGATTACCACCCACCAGAAAAAGTCTTGCGCCAAGCGATTCCAGCCAGAATACAACTTCTGGCATGGTGTCTGGTGAAGCCGTACGGTGAACGGGTACGAGCAGTTGTGTTGCGGTGTTGGGAGTTTGGTCGTGGAGGGCTCCAGATCAACCTCCCTCTGGCGCAGGATTGTGTTGTTGTTGGGTTTAACATTGCATCACCTCGTTCAACTGCCGTCTTCCTTACTTTTTACAGTTTGTTTTAGTGAACAGGCTCTTAATAAACTAGCGCGGTTTACCATAAATGCTTGCATCACTGCTTACCATCAGGCGGGAATGCGGTCAAGCACTAGTTTATCTAATATATAAAATTCTCGTGTCACGGTGTTCGAACTTAAACTCCTCCGAAACGGCTCGACCGATTTAGATGAAAAATTTTGTGCTTATCCGGTATCTATGAGAATCGGCCAACATCTATTTTTCATCCCCCTAAATGTTAGGGGTAGTCCACCCCTAAATTTTTTTTTTATTTTTTAGACAAAATTTTTAATTTCTATTTTTTTATGATACAACATACAAAAATACATACAATCCCCAATTTTACCCTTCTACGATCAACCCTTATTTTTAATAGCCATTTTAGTAATTTAATCTATTATTTATATGGCAAAACAACGTTTGCCGGTCAGCTAGTAATTATATAAAAAAGCCGTATTTACCTATTTATTGCTAGATAGTTATATGTACATATCTATTCCCATAAAACTTACAAATATTATAGTAACCGCATATAGGAAAATGATTAACTAACAACTTTCACATTATATTTTAGCCGAATATTTTGGGAATATGAATTACAACCTTATTGTAACAAAAATAAAGGTCACTATGATTTCGAAAGACTTGCAAGCGGTAAGCGATCAGCAACCTTCTTGCAAAGATTATAATATCACTATGATTTTGACATGGGTAGTTAATCAAAGGTAAAATAAGTACATATAACTAGCCTGTCTTGTCTCATCATCAACCATCAACCATCATCAACCTTTTTTTATCGTCCCACTGCTGGGCACAGGTCTCCTCTCACACAGAGAAGGACTGAGCGTAATCACCACGCTAACTCAATGCGGGTTGGCGATTTCAGTTTTATGCGATTTAGTTTGTTTGGAATTTTCATTTTTTTATTTTTATGCTAGATTTTTTTCTTGGTTTAGGATTATTCCTATGAACTATCACTGTCCATGTTTTCATTTATTGTCGTAATATCAGCTCTGTATTTGTATATGTTACCAATGCCGCGCTGCGACTCGGGTCACCTCTTAAATGGCAGTAAAACATTATACGGGCCAAGCGCGAGTTAGTAAATGTCTCATGCGTTCAAATTTATGGTTCGAGGAAATGCCTTTGTGCCATGTATCTTCCTTCTCAAGATATCTTCCTTCACCGTTTTGAAAACCTACGGTACGACTTAACTATCCACATATTATCACTTATGCTTATTCGTCATCAACCTTTTTTTTTATCGTCCCACTCCTGGGCACAGGTCTCCTCTCATACAGAGAAGGATTGAGCGTAATCACCACGCTTGCTCCATGCGGGTTAGCGATTTCAGACTTATAAAGTCCAGGTTTCCTCAAGATGTTTTCCTTCACCTTCAGTCAATGGTGTCGAAGATATACTTAGAAAGTACATATAACTTTAGAAAAGTTACATTGGTACTTGCCCGACCTGGAATCTAATGCTATGGAATATGCTTATTGCTAGTCTTAAATTAATATAAGTAAGTGCGTGGTAATGAGTTTTATCAATTTAAAAATATTTTTATTCGACATTACGTTTACGGTTTATTACATTCGTTTGTGCTAGGACCATAGTTTCTTCACATAAAAAGAATCTGTTACCATAGCATGCAGAGTAAATACTTCCCCCTTTACTTTCACTAAACTAAACAAAACTTCCCAGAATCCCTTGCTACATACATACCACATTAGTGGTTCTCTAAACCGTTCGATTCTTTCTGGGAAAGATTCAGTTACCATGCAAACAAACTAGCAATCAATCTAATGTCAGTACTGTCTGGGGGAATTTTTGTAATTCTTGGAACTTTCAATCTATTTCTCCTATAGTTCCTATTATCAATATAATTTCGCAATTTTTCTATTACCTTTTTCTAGAAAATTTGGTTTATTTGTGGACCAAATCGACCATTTGGAATAAGAACCGCTGAACGTAGTATTGGCTTGTATCCTAAAAAATAATTTAATGTCCGTCAGATAGCTTTTTAAAAAATATTGAACACGTATTTTTTATTTTTTCTTTCATTCAAATAATTAGGAAGATATATTGATTTGAAATGTCGCATGACGTCATGTCGTGGTGCAAAATAGAACGGCGTGACGTAATTAGCCCCCACTCTATAACTTTAATACGCTATGTCTCAGTAATTTTTGATAATTACGACAAAATTAAAAATACGGGTCTTAATTTTTTTTACTATCTGTAAGACGGGCTCATTATTTTTTTTGATTTTCATACCTTGGATACATCCCTATTCCAATTATTCCATATATTATTATTATTCTTTTTTTTAACATTGCCTCACACTAAGAACTTCTCCAGTGATGTGGGTGCATTTACAAACATATAAACTCACATATATGGAATAATCGGAATATCTACAACGCTACATGCGAACTGGACGTGAGATTGACGTCACGCGCTTCCCGACATCATTTGTCGGGCAGTTGCACGCCAGACACAAAACCTAGCTGGTCGGAGGATTCTCTCATTTCTATAGAGTTTGAGTGAACTTTTAAATACGGTTTGTCTAAAAATTAACGAAAAAAATATAGAAATGTTTTTTTGCTATTTAATTTTGTGTTAACTTTGATCTGATTTTATATAATATTACTTATACTTAACATGAGTTAAAAGTTAAATCACTTATTAGCTTACAAAATATGGATTGTTATTGTCCGAAATAAACGTTTTGAATTGAACCGAATAGACATTAGGTTAGCGATCGGCCATTACCAACTAATAACAATTTAAAAATCTTACTGCTAAACAAAACTCTATAACATGAACCTTTTTGGAACCGTTCTCTTCCGACCAAAGAGGTCGATAGATTACATCTAGATCTAGATTCTAGAAGCTTCCATATAAAAGACTAGCAAACCGCCCCGGCTTCGCACGGGTGCATGTATTATACATATACGAGTAAACCTTCCTCTTGAATCACTCTATCTATTTAAAAAAATCGCATTAAAATCTGTTGCGTAGTTTTAAAGATTTAAGCATACATAGGGATATAGGGACAGAAAAAGCGACTTTGTTTTATACTTAATAGCGGTCGCCCGCAGCGCCGCCCGCGTGGATGTCGGTTACCGCTGCAAAACGCGACCTAAAATATATTTGTAAGAATTGTGGGTTTTGGCCTGATGATGGTAAAAGGCTACCAATGAGATGATACACGTAGTCCTTCAATTTTAAAAGTGGGCATATAATTACCTAGCCTTATTTTTTTGCACCAAAAGAAATAATTTGAAAAAGAAGTATTTACGTATATTTGTTAAAAAATTACCAGATAATTGATGAGATTTTTTATTGTATGTGGCGCCTCCTGAAGGTTAGGAAGATAAACTTTACCTGAAAAACAGCTCATACCATTAGATTCGTCCGCCCTTTTCTTGGACTGACGCTTGTTGTGCATGATTTTGTGTGTTGTGCGTTTGTGTATTTATTATATAATTTTAGGAAACAGCAACAGACTGGGTTTCAGATATAATCGGCAGATTAATCAATCTGCGGATCATATCTGAAAGCCAGTCTGTTTCTGTTTGCTAAAATTCGATTGCGAACTGTATTTATGGACAACAGCTGTCTCTCTGCCTCAGCTCTAAGTCGCTGCAAACGCTCGGGAACTGAGAGGTCCTTACATTTTGTTCGTGAAGACGTTGGAAATGCTCCAGCCTCGACTCTCGTGCACGTAACTCAGAGATTCTCAGATTTTGTTGTGCAAGGCGTTGCGAACGTTCGACACTAGACTCTCGTGTGGGTACCTGTGAGTTTCTCCAATTTTGTTCAGCAAGGCGTTGTGAATGTTCAGGTGAAGATTCCCCATACGACTTATTCTTGCTGCCCGTGCTTGAGAACTATGTTTAGAAAATTGAGACCTGGCTCTCTTAGACATTTTCAAATGTTTAAGAAAATGTTAATAGCTTGTAATATTCTAGCTTTGAAATAAACTGTTGGTTAGCCCTGAAAAGAACTGTTGATTAGCCCTGAAAATAACTGTTGGTTAGCCCTGAAAGGAACTGTTTTTAGCCCTGAAAAGAACTGTTTTTAGCCCTGAAAAGAACTGTTGGATAGCTCTGAAAAGAACTGTTGATTAGCTCTGAGAAGAACTGTTGTATAGTTCTGAGAAGAACTTTTGCGTAGGTGAAGTTGTAAGAACGAAATCTAAAAAAAAAACGTTCAAAAATTACAATATTAGACACGCACGACCTTGCGTAGGTAGCCGACCTTGCGTCTGAGCCGCGCGTGGGACCTTACTCATAGATATAAATTCCCACAACGGACCGTGCAGCAGAAATACGTTTTCTGCTGCACGGTATATATGTATATATATATATATATGTATATATTTTAATTTCGCCATAACTTCAAAACCAAACGTTCAATTATAATCATTCAAAGACCAAATATTATCTACATAAACTGTACGTAGTGACGAAATAATTTATTTTGATAAGGATTAATAGCAAGATTAAAATAAATGCGTTTAAAAGTAGATCAGAAAATTTTCAAGATTTTTAAATAAAAAAATCACCTGGTGACTTTGGATTCAGCGGAGAGGCATGAGAATAGGCTGATTGGCGACCCAGATTTAACTCAAAAGTGTCTCCAAAGCCTAGAGCATAGGCGTAGAGTGGCCAGCCTTTCGATGTTCTATAGGATGCATTTTAGTGAGCGTGGGAGGGGATTGCATGATTTAATTCCCCCATCTCCGTTCCACCATCGGACGACCCGTCGTCGTACGGCGTTTCCACCCTGACGTTGTTAACACCACTACATTGGAACAATTTGCCAGCGGCGGTGTTTTCGTCGGACTACAATTAAAGTGTCTTCAAGGCTAGAGTGAATAGGCTCTTAATAAACTAGTGCGCTTTACCATTAACGATTACGTCACTGCTTACCATTAGGCGCGATGAAAATATTTGACGGGTTCCCAGTTTGTTTTTGGAGAGCCGTCTGATGTCCGTTTTAAACGTTTTAATAAAGTTTATTGACTTTAAAATGTTATAATAGACTCAAATGCCTTCTAAAATAATGTCAGTGCCTCCAATACAACCTCGACGTAGTCTGATTTCAAAATTTGCCTCACACCGCAACAAGTTGCGATCTCCGATCCTCGATAATAATTGGACTTTTTACTGGCGAACCAGTTCGTGTAACTTTACTTTGGCCGAATAATTGCCTACATTTTATTTTTATTTTTGCTGTCGGATTTTGAGGTTTAATTTGAGAACAATGTATGGTATCGTTACAGGTTGTAATGTTGATCTAACTCTGATTGGTTCTGTTTTGTTAAGTACATTGTAACATTGTATGAATCATATACAATATGTAAAGAAAACCCTGTCCGACGCATAAGGATAATAAAGGTTAGGTAAATACATGACCAAATATAATATAAAAATTTACGTAATCATCATAGTAACAATACTAATGAATTTTGAAATAATCTTTTTTTCACGCGAATTAACTCCAACTTCCCCGAAATTAGTTATTTTTTAAAAAAGTGACAACACCATTTGGACTGTATTATTATAAGCAATGTGACCACGTGCCGCGTACCCTGCCCCCCGTCGCCCGCGGAAGGGTTGCCTACCGCACATGTATTAAGCTACTTCTTTTTGCGAAATACAATTTATTTTTTTAGGGGGAATATTTTTTTAAGTTTAGCCCGGCTTTGTATCCATTAGTAGAATCAGTTATCGATACCTAACAATACCTTTACGGATCGGACAGGGTTTTCTTTACATATTGTATGTATGTTCTCGTGAGCGACGGCGAAGCGATTGGGTCGTCAGCATCTTGGTGTGGTGGTAAGAGTTCCATTTCATAGGTGTAGTTTTGAATTAAAGCACGACGTGTAAATATATCTTCCCTCCAATCTTGGCAATAGCAATTTGAATAGGCAAATCGACAGTTTCGCCACGGAGATGTGCCCTTGTCCGCGCCTCAATACAAAGTGACCGTTCGACAGTCCCCACTTTCCAAAACGACTCTGTCCTTGTGCCGATATCACAAAATAACGTCACCACGTTTGCTCCACTACTACGTAAATCAAATGAGCAACCTCCACCAAAATATTACCCTTTGGTAATATTTTGGTGCTCATTTGATCTTTATCCACGACATGTATATACAACATCATTTTTTCTTTATTGGAAACCTGAATATCCACTCAAGCGTCCGGGCCAACAAAGTTGCCTAAAAATTTTTGGCATTAAGCGTTCAGGCAACCATGGTGGCCACACCGACATGTACACTTTAAACGAGTTTTTATTTATGATATGTATCAAAGAGCTTTATAAACTTTTCACTAGACGATTCTGTATTAAACAACGATTCTCGGATGTATAAAACAGTGCCCCACCTGACACATAACATCGGACTTAAAGTTTGTTTATAAACGGTGAGTGCAGTTTTGTACAGTGGCAGTGAGTTCTGCGATTAAAATGAGAGTAATAAATTATTTTTTATTATCGGACTTTTATTAGTGTTATAAATTAAAATAATTGTCGAGATTTATTCTTTCTGAATATGTATAAATACTTCGTATCCAATGTCTTATAAGTTGTCTTTACGAGTGTTAAAGTGGACGATGAAATGATTGCTCATTGCTCATTGTGTGACGGATTTTCGTCAAGTTTTTGTTTGATATAATATCTTAATATATGAGAAAATAATCCCTGCAGGAAAAATAGTTCATATTTAGTCATTAAATAGACTTCTGCCAAAAAAATAAGAAGAAAATAACGAGGATTTTACAAGCGATCGCGCGCTCGGACGTACAACGCATTCCCAGCTGTCACATCGGGACGTTCAAGTGGTTATAGTTTTTTCAAAATAAGTAACTGAATCGATTCCAATCATTATTACACCATGTTATATTTTTCCCAAAAACATTTAGAAATTCTTACAGCGTGGTTACCGAGCGCACAACTTATCTAGGCAATAAGATCATAGTACTAGGCGCGTGAGACAGGGCCCCCGCGCCGCCACGATACAGCTGTGCGTTGACCATATTTTTGTTGGGACAACCAAGTAGGATAACATGCTCATAACTTTGTGAATTTTCATGATATCTTTTTGAACTTTTATACATAGATTCTTTACTTAGACATAGTAGACACGTGTTTTGGGTTCCGCATAAAAAAATAACGTTGTACATAAATATATCATCGCCAATAAAACTTTAATATTCCGTCAAAAGGCACATTTCGTTTATTTTCGAAGTGGATAATGCTAAACTATGTATAATTGCACGATCAAATCATATATTCACTGCAGATGCTTGCAACAAATTCCCACGCACAACATAGTGCACATAACTCCACACACAATGAGTATATTATCAAACACAAATATATATACAATATTCATACAATATGGATCGCTTTGAATAGGCATGTCGTATTATTAACGGCGTACTGAACATTTCACAGATGACTTCCTCCAACATTTTTGATAGCAACATCAGGTATTAGACTTGACTTTTGGCCGATTACCGTTTTATAGGGTCATTGAAGTTGATAAATAAGTTTTCTTGAATGTAAGATTAATAAATCGGAAATTGAATGGAGGAAGAACAAGAAAAGAAGAAAATGAGAAGAAAGAAGAATGTGTGATTATCAAAAGGGATGTAAAACAACAAACTAGATAGTAAATTTCATCAAAAAACAGGCAAATATGAACCAATTGAATAATAACTTTAATTCCTTCCTAATAAAGCTCAGGTTAGTCGAGGTAGCCTAGTGGTTAAAACACGAGCCTCTTTTTTGTATGGGAAACCATAAAATAACCTCACCCGCTCTGCGCAAAGCAGAAAGGCATGTCAGAGTTTTACTGAATAAAAACCACACGTGTTTCTTCACTTGCCTGTGCGCCAGAGCCATGATTCCTTTTTTAACTAACCCGCAACCCTGACCCAGGAGGCATCGGTCTTCGTGGACCCCGTCACGATAGCTAAATACCTCAGGAATTGATTATTTCAAACTTAGGTTAACAATCTACGTGTATGAAACGTGCAACAGTTTTAAGTCCCAATAAAGTATATTATTTTTAACGCAATTTGAACATGTAATTAGTATTAGTAAAATATGTCTCAAACATCGCTCGTTTGAAGAATTTTGTATTTTTAGATCAAAATCGAAAGTCATATATTCGAATTAAGCTGAGAATCACCACTTTATGAACGTCAGTTTTAGATAAGACAGACCCTTAAAACGCCTGCCCTTTGCTACTTCCAAGTGCTTTCGCTGGGAAGAAGAAGTGGCGAAACAAACTCCCCAGCAGCACAGCTGTCTGTTCAATCAAAAACATTTGAGGTTATACAATACTATGTATGTAAAGTAACTAATAGAAGAAAACACAAAAATTAAATTAAATTATTTACTCTATGCCCGCTGCTAGCCACGCTAATATACCAGCAAAGCAAAAAAGAAATCATTTAAAATGGAACTTATTACTTAAATAAAAGGCTCCAGGTGAAAAGGACGTAACAGCTCACATATTTATGAGCAGAAGAACGAGAGTAGCAGACGTAGTCCGAAGATTGGTGTTGTAATCCCGACCGATTTCGGCCACGGCGACCGTCTTCAATTCTGATTTTACCGTTGATGTGCTCGCTTTGTGGCCCGAAGAATTGCAATACTTAAGTGGCAGTGGGCCGGGCATATTGCCCGATGCCCGATGGGGCTGACGGGTTCTCGACCTCGCACCGCAAGACGCAGCTTGGGTAGGCCCCCGACAAGGTGGACCGACGACCTAGTGAAGGTCGCGGGAAACCGCTGGATGCGGGAGACGCAGGACCGGTCGTCATTGAGATCCTTGCGGGAGGCATATGTCCAGCAGTGGATGTCTTTCGGCTGAAATCAGTAGCACCTTATTTATGTTCATATTATACTCATAAATCTTCATTTTCTTCGGAATAAATTCCTTAAATGACGACAAGAACTTAAGTCCATTTCGTAGAATACAATAGAAAACTTCCAGAAAGGAGTCCATAAATTTTGTAACAATTTTACTTAACTTCTAGTGTTAGTAGGTTACATACACTTTACAAAAAGTAAGTGGTTACCTGGCATCGCGGACGCATAGAGTAGGGGATTCTGTGCACAAATCAAGTGTCATCAAGACGGTGCATCAGTGGTCACGTCACTGCTGTACACAGCGAGGCCTAGGGGGGCTCTTTACGGTAAAGAATAGAATATGCCCTACAGTCGTCGCGCAGGGGCGGTTCCGGAATTGGTCTTTTAAGAGGAACAGGAACCATCCCTATTTGCAAGGGTTTTTAGTGAGGAAAAATTCCCACACTCTTCACTCTCGGTCCTCAGAAGTCGAGTGCCTTTTGAAGGTTTCCCCCGAAAACAAAAAAACACATATATAAGTCACAATTAGAGAGACGCATGTTATAACGTACTTAACGTGGAGCTGCGTCCACCTCCATCACAACAGCGAATCTCACCGATCCGCAAACACGTAAAATAACTTGATTTTTGTACTATTTATAAAAGACTGCAAATCGCACATGATATATAGCTGGTTTAAAACTCACACTATTGTGGGAAAATATTTTACAACCCATTGAACACACACTTACCTACACTACATCCACCAGTTTACAAAAGTACAAATTCGTAGTACAATCATTATTAGAATATATAAACGTTAGCTTTTCCGTTATTTTACTATAAACATTCGCAGAACATGTTTCACACAACACAACAGTTTTTGTCAATTAGCTTTGAAATTTTGTAGAGAGAGCTATGCTAGAAAATACAAAAAGTTTTACATGAAAAGCGAACATATTTGGAACGTATCCTATACTGCATTTTGCAGGTTACGATATAATTAATTTATTAGATATATTTAACTTATCTATAAAGTCGTGAAAATAGGTCTTTCTGAAACTAACAATTTTAAAAGTAGGGCAACACTTTGTCATCGGCAGTCATCGATTTGTTTTGTGACTTGTTATTTATTGAAATTTGTAATAATTTTCAATTCTATTTCAACAAAACATCGAAACTCCCAACACAACCACATTTGGCGCATCGTACCCGGTACACATCGCAACACAACTGCTCAGACCCGTCCTCCGTACGGTTTCACCAGACAATACAATTACTTAATATATTATGATAAGACTGTAATGGTGGCGGTGGAATACAACCAACGATGATGACAGATAGGGGTTTATTAACTTTACTTCAAACACTTGACAGATTTTAGCACACAAAGTTACACTGAGGCGAAACCTATTTGTGGTTCTAGGAATGGACTGCGGGGCTATCCTATCCCTTTACCTCCTAGCTAGGCAATTCCTGAGGGCGACGGGGCCTCCGCTCAGGTCAAGCTTAAGACTTATCATAACAGTGGTGACTGCGGGGCTATCGACCACTGCGCATCCTAAGTAGCGAGTGCGATCGGTCCTTTTTTTTTTGTTATGGCATCTCGTAGTTGAGCATTAGAGGCCGTGACTATTTAACCGGACTTTCCTGTGGATGCCTTAAGTAAAATTAAAGCCACCAGCCAGGGGCAATTAACAATTAAAATTAAGGTGACTACGCACTAAGGGCACTCCCTGTAGGGTACGAGCCTCGGCATAGGTCGTCTCTAGAGAGAACAGCAAGGGACGGTTGGATCGAAAGGGTTCCTAGTGGTTTAATGACCACGGCGTTTTCTAGTACTAGCTCTGAGAAGAAACCCCCAGGGCTCCGTACTGGGCCCTTTGATCTTCACGCTGTTCACCAGCGACATCCCCAAAAGTAAAAAGGCCCATCTCGCTCTCTTCGCAGACGACACAGCCATTTACTGTTCAGGAACCAGCCCTAATTAAATTAAACTAAATCTCCAAACCGCTGTCAACGCACTTGCTGACTGGTTTAAAAAATGGAGAATAGAAGTTAATCCCGACAAAAGCCAAGCGGTCCTCCACTCCAAATCGCACAGCAAACCCACCCTCCCCCGACCAATCACCATGTCTGGCAAGCCGATCCCTTGGGAAAAGCGAGCCAAATACCTAGGAGTCATCCTAGACGAACACCTCACCTTCGGAGAGCACATAAGGACGGTACGCTCGCGATCGGTCCTCCATGAGTGACCGATTATATAGTCGGTTTGACGACAGTAGTATGTGTCTTCATCATCTAATGCTTGTATGTGGTTGTGAGTATCATCTTCACACGTTGCACGATAGTTGTCGCTAGTAGTCTGTTGTGATTTACTCAGGTGGCATAGTATTGTGCAGACAATCAGGTAGATGGCGTAAGTAGTCGTGTTATAAGACTAATTTATATTTATATTTATGTGAATTAATCGTTGGAGTGCCGTAATAATACTAAATAAATAAATAATCATCATTCATCATTATCTACCTTTTTATCGTCCCACTGCTGGGCACAGGTCTCCTCTCATACAGAGAAAGATTGAGCGTAATCACCACGCTTGCTCAATGCGGGTTGGCGATTTCAGACTTAAAGTCCAGGTTTCCTCAAGATTTTTTCCTTCACCATCAGTCATTGGTGTCCAAGATAAACTTAGAAAGTACATATACATAACTTTAGAAAAGTTACATTGGTACTTGCCTGACCTGGAATCGAACCCGTGCACTCATTCTTGAGAGGCTGGTGTTTTAACCACTAGGCCACGGTCGACATAAATAAATAAATAATAACAATAATAAATAGTTGATTTATCCACAGTCGCTTTAGCAAGACGCGTTTCGGTGGATGTTGCTTGAGGCTTGGGCGCACGGGTAAGCGTCCTTATTTTCTTGGGACGGTCACAGTGTGAGCTTAGTCATTGGGGTTCTAAAATACCCCTTTATCTTTCTGTTTTATGACGTATCTATGAGGATTTACTAGTACGTGTTGTTTTACCCAATAGAAGAGGGGTAGAAATCCAAATTTTTATATTTATAATATACGTTACCTGAAGTTTTTATATCCGTACTTTAAAAGTTTTAAGCGCAAGGAAATTATAGGATGTGCATAACCATCTTTTCTTTTTTAAGAAATCGTTGCCCCACACTAGGAATTATTCCTGTACCGCGGGTGCGTTTTACAAACATTTAAACACACATACACAAACAGCCAGACTCGGAACAATTACTTGTAGGTCATACAAGTATTTGTTTCGTTCGGGGATCGAACCCGCGACACGCAGCGGAGCAGTCGATTGCTCAGCCACTACACCAACCGTGTCGTTGAATAAATGTATCTGCTCTAATAATAAAGGGCTATGCTTGGGATTTCACTGCGCGATCGAATCAGGAATGAGGAGATCCGCAGAAGAACGAGAGTAACCGACATAGCCCGAAGAATTGCAACACTGAAGTGGCAATGGGCAGGACACATTGCCCGTAGTACCGATGCCCGATGGGGCCGACGGGTTCTCGAGTGGCGACCACGCACCGGAAGACGTAGCGTGGGTAGGCCCCCGACAAGGTGGAACGACGACCTGGTGAAGGTCGCGGGAAACCGCTGGATGCGGGAGGCGCAGGACCGGTCGTCGTGGAGAACCTTGGGGGAGGCCTATGTCCAGCAGTGGACGTCTTTCGGCTGAAATGATGATGATGATGATGATGATGATGATCTGCTCTAATGGAGAGAAATTTGCATGGTGTAAAAACAGTTTAACTAAAATTTATTTTACTGCAAAGTAAATGACATGAGATTAATTTTATTAAAAAAACACAGTAGATCACAATGAACGTACAAGAAGTCCCAGTATGTATAGTAATAAAAATTCTTAATAATAATAACAAAAAAAATCGAAATACTTAGCTAATTTAATGTAGACTAATTCAAAATATAATGCGAAAAAGTCACGATCTAAAACTAATGTTAGGACCACCTATTAAATAAATATATACGGACAAATCACACAGATTGAGCTAGTCCCAAAGTAAGCTCGAGACTTGTATTATGGGATACTAACTCAACGATACTATATTTATAATAGATACATATATAGATAAACATCCAAAACCCAGGCTAATCAGGAAAAGATCGTTTTCCATCATGACCTGGCCGGGGATCGAACTCGGGGCCTCCACGTCGCAGACAGGAGTGTTGACCAGCTATTGCTAATTCAAATCTAATTAGCCAATTTCCACATGTATTTTTTAATCTGTCTACTACAGTCCTCTGCTAATATAACTTACTACAAAAAAAATACCAGCGTTTTGGGCAAGAATTCAGATGATTTTTACTTACAAATTAGAGGGTAATCCTCTTTATAATAGACTGAACAGAATGCTACTCCTCTGGAAGCACTGCGTCGCATCGCATCGCATTCTGGGCACGTACTTTTCAGCCCGCATCCTAATTACGTAACAACGTAATTAGGGTGCGGGCTCGGCATTTTTTGCTCAAGCTTCGATCGAGTGGGTTGGTCATACTCAAACTCAGTGGCTCTCATCTGTTTTAATTTGAGATTATCATTGTAATTCCATAATATTAAAGTGATCTGAGTGTCTGTACAGTTAAAATAATAAGAATTTAACATCACACTATAGTTATTTTTCAACGTTTTCTCGAAATACCGCCCACGATGGATGCTCATGCGGATGAGAGGACACCTCAACTATCCGGAACTTCGGCCCGGCCTTCCTGACGGTTTTATACACCGTCATCAGAATTAGGATCAGAGTCTTGCTGGCGCAGTGTTGGAAATTGGGATCAGAGCTTCGCTGGCGCAGTGTTGGAAATTGGGATCAGAGCCTCGCTGGCGCAGTGTTGGAAATTGGGATCAGAGCCTCGCTGGCGCAGTGTTGGAAATTGGGATCTGAGCCTTGCTAGCGCAGTGTTGTTGATCCAGCAGCGGAGTGTGATGCAGTTGATAGAGGCTATCAGCCTCATCGTCTGGGATCGCTCTGCCGGAGGTCGGCACAGAGCCCCCAGGTGCCTGGTGTGCAACGGTTGACGGATTCCAAGTAACAATAGCAACAATCGCCACCCCGCACCGCGCTGCAACCTCAGGCAGCGTCTTAGTTAAGCGGTTGGTCTTTAACTATTTAGCTAATCATTACACCACTGCATAATAAAGCCATTAATTTAAACATTTTAAAAATAATGGCCCTATAAAAACAGTTATTTCGCTCATTATTATATAGGAAAACTTCCGTTATTTAATGATAAATATAAAACATATTCCCCCTTATTCATAAAAGTTGCTGAAAGTTAACTAGTGATTAGCGATTGTTTAAACATACATTTTAGACGTTTGCACATGACTTAACTTTAATCATCATTTATGAAAAAACTCCATAAACACTGTGGTGTTTATCCATAATCGCTATTCACTAGTTAGCTTTAAGCAACCTTTATGAATGAGAGGAATTAAGTGTACCTCCACCAAGTAAACGTGCCCAGAATTAGTGTGTGTAAGAGGCCATAAGTGTGTGTCTTACCACATTATTAGTATCAACTGGAATAATTTTGAAGCGTATTGCCAATCCATTGCTGCATGTTTTCGAAACAGTATCTCCTCATAAACGTAAATAACGCAACGAATGTTATTGAACTGTCAAAATGAAACCCTTCCTATTGATAGTGTGTTAGGTAATTACCCTACAGCTCATCTACTCTACTATTTACTTGGGAGTTGAAACCGCCAATATATCAACAAGTCGGAGACCAGTGAGTCGAGCGACGCACTCGACCGTTCACATTGAATGAACGGGCGACCGCGTGTGAATCAACTGAAACTTCTAAAGTTGTAGTTCTCTTATGACTTATACGTCAATTGTTTTTACTGAACTTTTTTTTTTTAATAATTATAAACTAGCGCTTGATCGAAATCCCGCCTGATGGTAAGCAGTGATGCGATCGTTGATTCACTCAGAAAAACTGAGCGAATAGGAAGGAAGACGGCAGTTGAGCGAGGTGATGCAATGTTTGACCCAACAACGACCAACGATGCTGCGCCAAAGGGAGATTGATCTGAAGACCCTCCACGACCAAACTCCCAACACAACAACATTAGGCGCATCGTACCCGGCACACATCGTAACACAACTGCTCAGAACCGTCCTCCGTACGGCTTCACCAGACATCATGCCGGAATACGACAAATCGCTTGGCGGCAAAGCTTTGTCTGGTGGGTGCTAACTTCTGCCGGCGGCCGATGTTATGGCCTACCACCTTTCAGTCTTTCTTCGTTCACTTTCTAATTTATTTATCAACCACATTTTTATCGTCCCACTGCTGAGCTCAGGTCTCCTCTCATACACAGAAGTATTGAGCGTAATCACCACGCTTGCTCAATGCAGGTTGGCGATTTGAGACGTCTAAATCCGTTAGTTTTAGCGTGAAATAATAACAAACATACATATTTACAATATTACTAGCAATTTGCTGGTTTCAGAGTGATTTTCGATCCCGTAATAATATCAGGATATAATCTATACTTAGTTATTCCTGACTATAAACTGTCTGGCAAATTTCATCCGAATCTGTTCCGTAGATTCTGGAACAAACATTCAGCCATCCATAAATCCTCACAAACTTCCACATTTAAAATATTAGCAGAATTAGTAGGAAAAGAAGAGAAATGTTTTGAAATTTAATAAACGTCATATTTTATAATAATTTTCTCTACAATGTTACGTATGTCTGTAAGTTCTGATACCCTTCCAACATGAATGTAAGCTATTGGAAAAACGTTGCGATGTCGGACTTGCAGACTGCATTCACACCGAAACGAATGGGCAATAGTTTAATACTTTACGACTGTTAATGCATCATCATCTTCATTTCAGCCGAAAGACGTTCACTGCTGGACATAGGCCTCCCCCAAGGTTTTCCACCACGACCAGTCCTGCGCCTCCCGCATCCAGCGGTTTCCCGCAACCTTCACCAGGTCGTCGGTCTAGCTTATCGGGGGCCTACCCACGCTGCGTCTTCCGGTGCGTGGTCGCAACTCGAGAACCCGTCGGCCTCATCGCGCGCCGGTCCCACGGGCACTGTGCGGCCCGCTGTCACTTTACTGTTGCAATTGGCTTGTATCCTAAAAAATAATTTAATGTCCATCAGATAGATTTCTAAAAAATATTGAACACGTAATTTTATTTTTTCTTTTATTCAAATACTTAGGAAGATATATTGATTTGAAATATCGCATGACGTCACGCCGTCGTACAAAATATACCATGGCGTGACGTAATTAGCCCCCACTCCGTAACTTTAATACGCTATATCTCAGTAATTTTTGGTAATTTCGACAAAATAAAAAATACGGGTCTTAATTTTTTTTATTATCTATAAGACGGACTAATTATTTTTTTGATTTTCATACCTTGGATACATCCCTATTCTTCGGGCTATATCGGTTACTCTCGTTCTTCTGCGGATCTCCTCATTCCTGATTCGATCACGCAGTGTTAATGCATAATAACAATTAAATACAGCAATAAGCAAGCATATTCAAATATTCCTGCATTTTGCCCGTTCAACCTCATTGCCTGGTGGAGCATCCAATCAGCATTAAGGAATGGAGAACAAATCAAACACAAGGTGGTCAACACGCCTGCCTGCGACGTGGAAGCCCGGGTTCCATCCTTGGCCAGGTCATGATGGAAAACGACCTTTTCCTGATTGGTCTGGGTCTTGGTTGTTTATTTATATATGTATCCATTATAAATATAGTATCTTTGGGTTAGTATCCTATAACACAAGTCTCGAACTTCCTTTGGGGCTAACTCAATCTGTGGTATTTGTTTTTTTTTTTATAAATTATAAACTAGCGCCTGACGCAACCTGCCCCCTAATCGGCGAACACATTTTTGTCAAATGATTGCGACTAGTTGGCATCAGTTGGGTTAGTTCGGACCGCCCCCCAAGCTGATGGGTGCAGCAGGCGCGCTATCAACGTTGCTTCCCAACATGGGGGGCCCGAGCGCCGCCTGTAGGCGGTTGTACGTGGGAATCGTGCGGTCCATGGCCCTGTATGGGGCCCCTGTGTGGGCGATGGACCTGACGGCCGGAACACTCGCCATTCTGCGCAAGCCGCAGAGGGCGATGGCCGTCAGGGTCGTCCGCGGGTATCGCACGATATCCTACGAGGCGGCTTGCGTCCTGGCCGGATCCCCGCCCTGGGACCTAGAGGCGAAAGTACTCGCGTCATTGTACCAATGGCGCGAGGAAGAGCGGACACGGGGCTCCAGTCCGGTGCAGCGACAGATCGAGCTGCGCCGAGAGGAGCTCCGTCAGGTCCTGGTGGCGGACTGGCGGCAGAGGCTTATGCGCCCTACCGCCGGCCTCGCTACCGTCGAGGCGATCCGGCCAGTACTCGACGACTGGCTCGGGAGGAGGCACGGCTCCCTGTCGTTCAGGGTGACGCAGGTACTGTCGGGGCACGGCTGCTTCGGCAAGTACCTGCGTCGCTTAGGCAGAGAGCCGGACGCTCGGTGCCACCACTGCGTCCAATGCGGGGAGGACACGGCGCAGCACACGCTCTCCGAGTGTGTAGCTTGGGAGGAGCAGCGCCGTGTCCTCACAAATGAAGTAGGAGGCGACCTGACGCTGCCGGCAGTAGTGCGGAGGATGGTCGGCAGCTCAGAGTCGTGGGACGCGGTGGTGTCCTTCTGCGAGGACGTGATGTCGCAGAAGGAAGCTGCGGAACGGGAGAGGGAGATATCAACTCCCTTCCCGGGCCGCAGAAGACGCACCGGGCGCCGAGGAAGGGCGGATAACGCCCTCTTCCGCCCCCCATGAATGGGTCCAGGGGCGAGGGACATGGGGAAGTCCCCGCCCCCCTATTGATGGACCCCGAGGCGGAGGCGCGCGCGAGTGTCGGCGCGCGCCTTTGAGGTGATGCACGGGGTAGTTTAACACCCCACTACCCCGTGCAGGAGAGGAGGCCCGGACAGACCGGGCCAGCACGAGGGTGGGGCCGTGGAAGAATTTAGACTCCCGCGGCCCCACGCGCGCTCGTGATAGAAGACACACCGGGGTGGTTTTAGTCAGTAAAAGTCTGACATACCCCGTCGCCCTCCCCAGGGCGGCGGGCATCCTATGAGGATTTCCACCCCGGCAAAAAAAAAAAAAAAAAAAAAAAAAAAAAAAGTTCGGACCGCCCATTGGTCCGTTCGGTCCAAACGATCCCAACTAGTCGCAATCATTTGACAAAAATGTGTTCGCCGATTAGGGGGCTGATGGTAAGCAGTGATGCGAACGTTGATGGTAAAGCGCGCTAGTTTAATAAGAACCTATTCACTCTAGCCTTGAAGACACTCAAATTGTAGTGTGACGGAAACACCGCCGCCGGCAAATTGTTCCAGTCCCTCGATGTACGCGGTATTTCTCTCTCCATAACCCTGATATTTGTACTACATGAAGTTACCGAAATCCACTGCCACCGGCCGGTGATCTTATCGGCAAGTCTATAACGCTAAGTGAACCTCTGGGTACCATCCACTCCAGCATACCAGGAGTACATCCCCTGTAAGTCCAACCTCTTCATTATTTGGTTCTATTTGCTCGAGGTTTCTTTCAGTATTTCAATTTGTATATATCTAACGTGTAGTGGCCTAGTGGTTAAAACACCAGCCTCTCAAGTATGAGTAAGCCGGTTCGATTCTAGGTCAGGTAAGTACCAATGTAATTTTTCTAAGTTATATGTCCTTTCTAAGTATATCTTTGACACCAATGACTAATTAAAAGTTTTAGGAAACATCTTGATTAAACCTGGACTTTTAAGTCTGAAATCGCCAACCCGCATCGAGCAAGCGTGGTGATTACGCTCAATGTATCTCTGTATGAGAGGAGATCTGTTCCCAGCAGTGGGACGATAAAAAGGTTGAGGATGATGATACCTAAAGTGTGCCTATTTTACAGTCGAGATAATATAAATACCACAATATTTTTGGCTAATCTAGCCGACGACTTCGTTGATTAGTTACGCTTCCAGCTGAACAGATGACAAACAGAAGAAGGATAACACATTATCACCATCGGTAAAATCACAATAAGAAGTTCTGGTTTATAATTATTATGGCGACATTAACATCGTGACAATACACTGTCGTAACGGAAAAATCGAATTCGCACAAGCAGGGTTTATTGTCTCTGACATATCCAATGCGCCGCTACACTAGCGACATTAATTGACCACACGATTAGGGCTAGTAACTAGGATTCATAAAAAATTACCCTTCTATAATATGACGCGGTTAAACAATAAGTTACATTGTGGTTTGAGGGAGCAGCGGTGGCCAGGTGGTATCGACCGTAACTTATAATTAGTAGGTCGTAGGTTTGAACCCCATCAGCCTTTACTTTTAGTAAATTTATCACCACTGCTTTCAAAACGGTCAAGGAAAAGATCGTGAAGAAAACAGCATGTCCTAGAGTCAATCTTCCAACCCGCACTGGGCCAGCGTGGTAGATTACGGCCCACTTCCTCTCGCTGAGACTAGGTCTGTGTATGAGAAGTGGGAACATTAAATTCTGACTACGATGTGGTTTGAGTAATTAAATTTCTGTTTTACTCCTCCAATATTATGAAAGTGAAAGTTTGTATGTATGTGGATGTATGTATGTTTCTTACTCTTTCACGCAAAAACTACTTAATGTCAGGATTAACAAATGGGATACTTTTTATCCCGACATTCTTACGCCGCTCGGAAACTTAGGGCTCTTTCCTTCTATCACTCTTTGCACGTTATTTTAAAAGGAATTATAATATTTGCGTTCGCGAGTATTCCCTATGCGCTTCAAATACGGAGCAACCCCACCACAACCCTGGAAGTATTAATAAATGCTTTCAGGATGATGATACGTCGTATGTCGATCGTACAGCGTGACACGATGGACGCTATATGACCGTTGGGTATATCTAGCCCACAGGCTGCAAATGTTGTACAGTTTTTTTTTTTTTTTGATATGGCATTTCGTAGTTGACCTTGAGAGGTCGTGACTACTTAATCGGACTATCCTGTGCCTTAAATGAATTTAAAGCCTCCAGCCAAGGCTACTAAAAACTAAGCGACTACACGCTAAGGACACCCCCTGTGGGGTACGAACCTCGGCTTAGGGTTTCGCTGGAGAGAACAGCAAACGGACGGCTGGATCGAAATTTACTTACGTACTGTACAACATTTTATTTTCTCGCTCGCAACAGATTACTGTTGACTTTAAACTAGCAGCGTGCAAACCTGTGAACCAGCATGCTCGCCTTACCGACAACGCCCTCCGCTCCTGCACAATATCAAGTTCGTCATCGAGGTCAGAGGTCAATATATGACCAAGATATTATAACTTATACACTATTTTAAGCGAAGCGCCATTGACAAATACATGTGGTAAATACTTATGGACCAACCACAGCTACAAAGACCGTTATCTCCAATTTATTGGAGTTCTATACCATACCATGTGTTCAAACATACTTCTCACATTTAGCCATTAATCTTCTTACACTGTAATAAAAGAGCACGTAACATTTAAATTTTCCTATATTATATTAGGTATAAGTAAAATCTCTTAAAAGTTTGTGTTGCTAAGCCGTGTGATCCCTTAAGTTGGTACGCTTCGGTATAAGATACGGCCACATAAGCTGACCGTCGTATATAACCGCCGACCACGCAAGCGGCGCGTGTTTGCACCACCATTTTAATCTTAGCTTCACGCTATTTACTGAAAAGAGTAGGGAAACTCACAAGCTGGCTGTTCAAGGCAAGCTTTTATACATAGATTTATTTTGTTAGAAGAAAGAGAAAATTGAGGGCTATCGTCATAATTATATTGGCTCCAAAGTTGGCTTGGTTGGTACATTTGATCAAGAAATTTTCTTCTAAGTAATAGAAGCAAAGTGTTTGATCAAATTCGAGGGAGTGCATATCCTTACTTAATTTCCTTACTTAATATCATAAATGGGAAAGTGAATTTTTTGTTTGTTTGTTCCACTTTCACGCCGTAACTACTGAACCGATTGCTTTGAAATTTTGCAGACGTAAATAATAGGGTAGGTACTTTTTATCCCGGAAAATTTTGATATTCCCGAGGGAAATCTATAAAGCGCGATAGAAGCCGCGGGCGGACAGCTAGTTCAAAATACATGCGAAAGTTACTATCTGTCTTTTATCCTCTACGTCTTAACGGCTGACCGAATTTCGATGTTTAGTACGCTGATGCGTCATGCCATGGCCAGGACAAAAGATATTTTATATCATGGTAGTCAATTTCTGTGGGATAATTTAAATTAACAACATCGTACATCTTGCTTTATTACGTGCATCTTTTTTAAATACGTTGCCCCAAACTAGGAATTTCTCCTGTATCGTGGGGGCGTTTATATATTTTTTTTTAATAATTATAATAAACTAGCGCTTGACTACAATCCCGCCTGAGGGTAAGCAGTGATGCAATGGTTGATGGTAAAGCGCACTAGTTTATTAAGCCCATTCACTTAAAAAAAAACTTAGTGAATAGGAAGGTAGACGGCAGTTGAGCAAGGTGGTGCAATGTTAAACCCAACAACACGACCAACGATTCTGCGCCAGAGGGAGATTGATGTGGAGACCCTCCATGACCAAACTCCCAACACAACAACACCCGACGCATCGCACCCGGCACACATCGCAACACAACTGCTCAGACCAGTCCTCCGTACGGCTTCACCAGACATCATGCCGGAACACGACGAATCGCTTGGCGGCACGACTTTGTCTGGTGGGTGGTAACTTCTGCCGGCAGTCGATGTTATTTCCTGCCACCGAGAAGAGTATACGAGTATTATGGTACTAGTGTGTAATATTGGTGATGACCTCCGAGGCGCTATTGAGATCCGAGGCGTAGGCGAGGGTCTTAAGAGAGCCGAGGACGGTAATCATCAATACACACGTGTATCATACGACGTTTTTCAACATACTTGTGAATAAAATAACAACAAAAACTCAGTATATCTAGTAATAATAACTTTAGAGAAACAATTGCTAAATGTGCAATAAGTAAAATTGTAATTAACTGTGTTTGATGGCATAGCGGTCTTATTAAAAAGATTATTTATTGAAATATTTTCATATCCTATTGTAAGTTGAGATGGCTCATTATTTGTGTAGGTTGGTGAAATCCAATCATTTGATATAGGGATTTCATCAGTAAGAAGCCCCTCAGAATCAAGTTTAATTCTTTTTGTAATTTTTGCACAAATTTCCTTCTTGTTTTTATGGAATCTTCTACGTATGATTCTACTACATTGCTCGATCGCCACCCACAATGACGCTCCAAAGTTATTATATCAACTCCTGAATTAGCTAGTAATGTAGCTGAAGTTCTTCTGAAACTATGTCCTGGGTAGCTCGCAGCATCTGCTAAACCTAAAAACTTAGCGATTTCTTTAGGTATATAAACAAATTTGTTTATACCTATAGGCTGACAGGACATTTACTATTCCGGTAATTTAGAAAGAAACGGTCAGTTTTTGCTTTTGGTGACCGTAAACTTTCATACTTCTTAACAATTTCATAGAATGGACCGTGTATGGTGAAGGACCTCGGTATTTTATTTTTTAATACAGTTGCTCAAAAAGTGGTGTATTACAGGGACGTATAGCGTTCGGAAAGTGGGCTATTACAGACTCGTGCTTTTTCTTTACCTTTTCCGAACTAGTGCGTTCTCTTTCCCAACTGTCAAAATATTGTCTATTAAAAATAAAAAAAACCAACCATGAAGTTTTTACTTGAAAAAAATCATAGAAGTTTTTATGATTCATGCAAATAATTCTAAAAAGAAGCTACTAATTTGTTTCAATATCAGATTTAATGATTTAATTCAATGAGTTAGGTTAGGTTTTATTTAACTTCATCTCATTTCAATTTCATTTCATATCAATAAAAAAATTCTACTGAAGACTTGGCTGTATGGGCATAGTTCCCTTTGCCTAATCGAGTGGGTGAAGAAAAAAAAATCTCTGCTTATATTCTTTTACGGTTTGCGCCATTTTTCAAAAATTTTCTTTGCGAGTTTAGTTGTTTGTTGCACAAAATGAGTAATTTCGACGATATTTTATTTGAATTAACACCACCGGAACTCAGTATAATTGCACAAAATGCTTCGGAGAACATTTTACCGGAAAAGTCAAAAAGTACATATCTATATACAACGAATTTATTGCGTGGAGAGAAGAGAAAAAGGCAAATAGTTTTTCAGAAAATGTTATGTTGGCATATTTCTCCGAACTGTCAGCAAAATTAAAACCTATATTATGGTCGAGGTTTTCGATGATAAAAAGTATGGTGAAAATAAGAAACAACGTGGATATAAGTCAATACCCAAAACTAAATGCTTTCTTAAAACGACAATCAGACGGTTTTACAACTAAAACGTCGAAAATATTAACACCGAATGAAGTGGAAAGGTTTTTAAACGAAGCTCCCGATGATCGTTATTTAGCCACAAAGGTTTTTAATTAATTAATAAGTACTTATATTTTTCTTTAGTATTCAGTTTACGAAATCGCAAAATACAGGCAAGAAATAAATTATTAGTTAGTTGAGTTTATTGTGTTTTTATTATTTTAATAAATTGCTTAATTTTTTCGCAACTGTATTAAAAATAGTTGTTCAGTACACGTGCGGAACCGTCATTGCAACTTGTTCCGACTGTCAGCTCTCACCTTCGGCTGCGCCTCGGCTCGGGTCGACATTTGTCGGAACTCGTTGTAATGACAGGCTTTCCGCACTTGTAATGAAATATACTATTTCGTGATAGGTATATTCACTAAAAGCATCTGGCCATAGTTTTCTATGTTTTTTACGGTTATATTTGTTAATCCTTGTATCCTACAGGCACCACTTACATCAAATATTAAAGCAACCTGAAAAAATAAACAATAATTCAATTCAACACACAACACAGGCTGAAGTCGCATAGATGTTTATAATTAACTAGCGGCCGCCAGCGACTTCGTTCGCGGGGTTAAGTTATGCTCCGCTCCTATTAGTCGTAGCGTGATGCTATATAGCTTAAAGCCTTCCTGGATTAATGGGCTATCCAACTCATAAATATTTTTTCAAATCGGTCCAGTAGTTCCTGAGATTAGCGCGTTCAAACAAACAAACTCTTCAGCTTTATATATTAGTATAGATTTAACTAACCTTAGTTGCCAGATATTGGTTAGGTACCTGAAGCTTCTTTTATAAATTTTTCAATATCGTCAGCTGATAAAACCTTTGATTTCTTGCTTCATCCATCCATCGGATAGTCTCTTTAGATAAGCTGACCAATTAAAATATGTTTTCAAGTCCACTCCATTCTTTGTTCGCACTGTACTTTTTAACATTGAATATAAACACCATAAAGAGCTAGGTTTGTACTTAGAAGATAATTCTTTAAAGTACGCCATGAACACATTTTCTGAAAAAGACTGCGTATTCTTGCTGTTTTGGCATTTTATGAAATTTTGGTATGCTATTAGATATGTTTCCTTGGAGTTTTCAGGTAGTAAATTTTGCATAACGTTAAGGGCTTCACATCTTATATCGGGCAGTGTACAACATAAATTATTTTCTTCGCAACTACTACTTATAGACATTTTAATTAATAAATAACTATGATATCAAATGTAAGAGTGAAATCGAGATGTGAAAAATGTTTCACAAGGTCGGGAAAAATAATCAGTTTTCCTATGCGCGCGCAGGAATGAATGAAGGAAATGAAGGAATGAAGTATTTTTTTATTTTCCGCGCATAGGTTTTGCGCCTATTCTGCCACATACAAAATGAGAAATTTAAAGTTTTCTCTATTACAGACAAAACAAACTGAGAGTACTGTGTCGTCTGGACGTGAATAAGGCTAGTGGTCCAGATGGTATACCAGCGATTGTTCTTAAGGCTTGCGCGCCCGAGTTGTCTCCTGTATTGACGCGCCTGTATCGCCTCTCATTTAGGACTGGTATAGTGCCCAAGTCCTGGAAGCTTGCCAACGTGCAGCCCGTGCCCAAAAAGGGTAGTCGTGCCGATCCTACCAACTATCGGCCGATTTCAATAACCTCCATACTCTGCAAGATTATGGAGCGTGTGTTGAACTCGCGCCTCTTGGCTTACCTGGAAGGTAATGATCTCCTCAGTGACCGACAGTACGGTCAACTGGGGACCTACTAGTGTATGCCACTCACTTGTGGGGCGAGGCCCTCGAGAAAAATGGGGAAGCGATTGCCGTCTCCCTTGATGTCTCGAAGGCCTTCGACCGGATATGGCACGCTGGCCTTTTGAGTAAGCTTCCAGCGTACCGCATTTCCGCTGGCCTGACTGGCTGGGTAAAAGACTTCCTGACTGAACGGTCCCTCCGAGTTGTTGTCGACGGTTGCTCATCTGAGCCCATGTCGACCAATGCCGGTGTTCCTCAGGGGTCTGTTCTCTCTGCAACTCTGTTCCTGCTGCATACGAGTATTAACGATCTGCTGATGCCCGGTATCTATGGGTATGCAGATGACAGCACAGTTGTGGAGAGATACCTGCCGGAAGCTCGGGCTAGTAAGGAAAGAATCCGGTCCGAAAGAGAGGCCACGGTAGAGCGTGTGAGTGCACTGCAGGCAGTCTCCGAATGGCGCAATGCCAATCTTGTAGCATTCAATGCCGCCAAAACACAGGCGTGTCTTTTCACCGCCAAAAGGAGCCCGTTCACCTTGGCTCCTACTTTTCAGAATGTATCCTTGGAGTGTACCGACCGCCTTCAGCTTTTGGGAGTTGAGATTTCCTCGAGCCTTAACTTTGGGCGGTTCATTGAGTTCAAGGCCAGGGTGGCTGCCAGAAAACTAGGCGTCATCGCAAAGGTCCGGCGGTACTTCACACCAGGGCAGCTTCTAATTTTATACAATGCACAGGTCCGCTCGTGTGTGGAGTACTGCAGCCACATTTGGGCTGGTGCTGCGAAATGTCACCTTGCCACTTTGGATCCGGTGGAGAGGCGTGCGAAGAGGTTGATTGGCGACCCAGACTTAACTCGAAACGGTCTCCAAAGCCTGGAGCACAGGCGTAGAGTAGCCAGCCTTTCGGTCTTCTATAGGATGCATTCTGGTGAGTGTGCAAGGGAATTGCATGATTTAATTCCCCCATATCCGTTCCATCATCGGACGGCCCGCCGTACGGCGAGTTTCCACCCTTACGTTGTTGACACCACTGCGATCCGGACGAAGCGTTTTGCTTCCTCCTTTATACCGCGTACATCGAGGGACTGGAACAATTTGCCAGCGTCGGTGTTTCCGTCACATTACAATTTGAGTGTCTTCAAGGCTAGAGTGAATAGGCTCTTAATAAACTAGCGCGCTTTACCATCAACGATCGCTACACTGCTTACCATCAGGCGGGATTGCGGTCAAGCGCTGGTTTATAATTTATAAAAAAAAAAAAAGAATGTCGTTGAACTGTTATAACTAAACCTTTTGCTAATGATAATGTGAAACAATTACTCCGCCAGTTGTATCGGCAGAAGTATAGGTTAGCCAATATTACGCCAGTTATGTAATAGTTTGGGGCAAAGTTTGCAGAACATAATACACGGTGTAGTTACGAACATGTTTGAGAACTATCAATGTTTTAATGTAAATTATCAGTTTGGAATGTTCCCATTTCTGGAACACAGGCCTTCGTGAGAAGGGGTGAGCTTAAACCACCACGCAGACCCAGTGCGGTTTCGTAGATGTCACATGTCTTGAAAACTTTTGGCTCTACAACGTGCCTATTTTCTTTTCATAATAAATTCTTTAACAACAGATTCCCTTTTTTATAAGATTCATGTAGTTTACACGACAAACTAACATAACATAATCAGCTTATAATTTTTACTCTCCTGGGATATGCGGGATTATATAAAAAAAACTTATAAGTATATATTAACTCGTCACTACAGCTCATATGTCTCCGGGCAACTGAGCGCTTGCATACGCTAGCCGCCGGCAAGCCGCCGACGTTTCGGCGGGCAACACGCGCAGGCGAAGGTTGCCGACATGATTTTTTCAATATAAGCCGTAGGGTTGTGTCGGCGGGTCGGCGGCGGTACAAACTCAATGCTTTCCCCCCATCCAACATGAGTACCCAACGACACTAAAAAGTTTTTACTTCTATAAGAGATGGAGAGCAGCAGTAGCCTAGTGGTATCGGCTGCTACTTACAAGTTTATGGGTCGTTTTCATCGTCATCATCATCAACTTTTTTTTATCGTCCTACTGCTGAGCACAGGTCTCCTCTCATACTGAGAAGGATTGAGCGTAATCACCACGCTTGCTCAATGCGGGTTGGCGATTTCTGACTTAAAGTCCAGGTTTCCTCATGATGTTTTCATTCACCTTGTAATCAGTCATTGGTGTCCAAGATGTACTTAGAAAGTACATATAACTTTAGAAAAGTTACATTGGTACTTGCCTGACCTGAATCGAATCCGCACACTCATACGTGCGAGGCTGATATTTTAACCACAAGGCGTTTTAATTTGTGTAAATTATTTTTCATCACCACTGCAAAACGGCGAAGGAAAATATCGTGAGGAAACTGATATGTCCTAGAGGCAAAACTTCAAAAACATGTAATATCTACCAACCCACACTTGACCTGCGTGGCTGAGGTGGCCATATCCCAGGAGTGGAAACATTATTTATTATGTTATGTTAGTTATTGAAAATAATAACTTAAGTTGATTTTTGAAGTGAAACTTCTTTACGCACGCTTGATTTGGGAAGTAAGCTGGCGAACGCGTGACGTAAGCGTTACGAAAAGTGATCGGGCAAGGCGAACGGAAGTTAAGTGGGGGATATTAGCACAGAGGCGCCCGTGGCGCGAGCTTGGTACTACAAGGTCTACAACGAGTTTTTTTTTTTTTTTTCAATAAAAATAGAAGATCTATGCAGAAATATTAATTTACCAATGAAACCATGAAATAAATTTAAATATTTAAAGAAAATTAATATATGTATATGTGTATACATGTATATATTGTACACATATATATATATATATACATACAGATGCAGCAAAAGAAGTTTCACTTCAGTCGTGTGGTCATAAGCACACTCGTTCTTTTTTTAGATTATATCTTACGATAAAAAAAAATATTCTTGACCATTAAACTACTTGGTATTTTTAACAATTGTTGGAGTAAAACTACAGTGTGGCTACCATGAGTTCTAATTACGAGACTCGATCACACGTACGAACGCGTTTGGCGCTCTCATTGGTTGAGCTTTCTTACAACCTTTAAGAGTTCTCTAGTGCGTAGGAATTTGGAAAATAGGTATTTGAAGAAACTATTGCCGTCGCGTTGCTCCCAACCTCTCCCAGTAAAGTGCGAAAAGGACAGTTGCAACTCAGGCTGATTTTACCTACAAAAAAGTTGACCAAAATAGGTTTCGTAATCCGTTGTTTTCTTTTTCAAATCACGACAGATCTCAATTATTTTTACATCAAAATTTAGAGGAAAAGTATACCTGTGCTTCTATTATTTTCTTTTTTGTCAAAAACTTATCACGTTTGTCTAATAGTCATCTGAAAATCACGGTAAAATTGGGTTATTTTTCGCGATTTTGAAGTACCGTATTACTTTTATTAATTAAGTTTCGGAAAAAAAATCAAATGATAGGGTCACGTACAGTATGTTAAGAAAACCCTGTCCGACCCATAAGACCAAGACCATAAGACCAAGACCATAAGACCATAAGACCAAATATAATATAAAATTTTACGTAATCATCATAGTACCAATAGAAATTAATTTTGAAATAATCTTTTTTCCCCGCGAATTAATTCCAACTTCCCCGAAATTTGGTAATTTAAAAAAAAGTGACAACACTGGTATTATTATGAGCGAATAGCGATGCGACCACGTGCCGCGTGCCCTGCCGCCCGCCGCCCGCGGAAGGGCGCTTACGCACATTTATTAAGTTACCTCTTTTTGCGAAATAATATATTATTTATTTTTTTAGGGGGATTTTCTTTTTAAGTTTAGCCCGGTTTTGTATCCATTAGTAGAATTAGTTATCGATACCTAACAACACCTTCACGGGTCGGACAGGGTTTCTTAACATATTGTATAATCACGGTTTAAATTGTAGAAAAAAATGATTGCTCTAAAAGCATTACCCACGAAGAAGACAGTGGAATACGTTTGTATAGAAAAATCACCACTAAAGTTCCCTCTTAAGTGGGCCAATCGATGAGTCAAACGCGGTCGATATCGATGATCGAGTCTTTGTAATGAAATCTCATGGTAGCCATACTAATAAAAAAATAGTCAAGTGCTCTATCTGATCTTAACAAAATTTGCATAACATAATACATAAATTAAGCACAAACTACCACAATATGCCACGCTATGAAATTATGAAATTCCTTCTTAACTGCCAATGTCTAAAGGTACAATAGACTTTAATAGAACGAACTTATAAAGGTTAAAATTGAACCTTGCGAAATTTTCTTGAAGTGCCCATTTACTCTTAAATGCGAAGCCCTAAGCATTATACCTACAGCTATTTTGTATTGCATTTTGTACTATCAAAGGACCAAATCGGAGTTTAAATTCTAAGACGAAGATTTCGGATCGAGATTCTGTATTTCTATGTACCTATTGTACGCGTTCTTATTTGAACTTTTAGATTGCCACCTGTTATAACAGCCGCTCAGGTCGATCGATCAGGGTAAGCTATGCTTGCCGCGGTTGATCTGTGGATGCGTGAACCCTTTCGTGCCTCGGAAAGCACTTTAAGCCGTTAGTCTCGGCTGTCATTTGTAGAACTTTGACAGTCATTACGGGTCGTCAGAAGACCGAAAGTCTGATCACGACAGTCTTACCAATGCGAATCGTCATCAACATCAACCTTTTTATCGTCCCACTACTGGGCACAGGTCTTCTATTGGATTGAGCGTAATCACCACACTTTCTCAATGCTCAGACTTAATTAAAGTCCAGATTTCCTCAAGATGTTTTCCTTTACCTTTTAATCAGTCTTGCGTGTCGTATTACCCAGTAAATGGCTTGTGGAGGTCAGTCAGATAAGCACTCGCTCCATGTAAGATACTACTGGAACAGCTGAAACTACTGGTATAGGGTTTGACTGGAAGCCGGCTTTATATCGCTCCAGGTCTACCCATGTTCTTCGCTTCTGCGATGACCATTCGCCGCCAGGTCTGTTTAGTGCGAACACGTTTACGGTTTACTTGGGGATTCCAGTCTAGGCCTTACCTGAGTACCTACATGTTCAGGATCGCTTCAGAGCGTGTGGCAGATCCAATTCCATTTGTGGCGTTTGATCTGCTGGTCCAACGAAGATTCACCGCAGCGCTCCCACAGCGCTCACACATCTTTATTTGAGATGTTCTCGGGCCAGTAGATAGCGATAATACGATGAAGACAGCTGTGCAGTTGACAACGACTTGAAGTTTATGCGAGATGTCTTCTGTGACCTTCCGCGTGTCACACCCATACAGCAATTATGCCAATAATAATAATCCCAAGCATTAGTTGGAAAACATATGAGCTGTCTTTACCTAAATTCTCTCGTCCATGAGAAGCGATACCTCAAACATTGGGCCACCACGACGTGAATATAATAACTTCACGTAGGTCTGTAAACTACGTCAATATCGTGTCTGCGAAGTTTAGGTACAAGGAAGTTCAGATGCGGCACATCAAAAGATGCAATATTAAGCCCTCTCAACGGGAATGTTTGGCAGCAAAACGCTCAGAATGGCGAGGGTTGGTGCAGAAGCGAGTAAGCGATTTCGAGGAGCAGCGCAAAGCTGGCCCCGATGCTAAGCACAACGAGCTGAAAACTCGCCAACCTGCAACCATTCAGTGCCTTATGTGAACGGAATGCTTTCATGCCCTCAGTGCGCACGAGCTTTCTCAGCAAAGATTGGCTATATAAGGCACATGTCTGACGAGCTGATTAGGAGTTTAAGTAGTCGCCATGACCGAAGTCGGTCGGAACATTCATCATTAGTTAACGAATCGAAATTAGAAGCCACGCCACTGTTTATTAAAAAATAATTGGCAATTCTCATAATTTCATGAACCTTCACAGTCTGATCTCAGGCTCAATCTATCAAATCCTTCTTTGTATGAGGCCTGTGACCTGCAGTAGGGAAGACAAAAAGGTTGATGATGACGTCTCATTTGATTTCGACAAGTTGCAGTCAATCGTTCAGTCACTGCACCAACCTTGTCGCCAAAATTCCAATTTGATTCAAATTTGAGATATATTGAGGCCAAAATTCAAATTTGAGATATATTGAGTCCATTTGTAATATATTAGCCAGCATATTGATTAAAAAAGTCAAACTAATAACACAAACTCGTAACTATATGATCACCAACCAACAACAGCTAAGTAATATTATTTGAGTTATTGTAGCTAATAGGTATTGGAATATTTTATGTGAACTAGTGATTCACTTTGTTTCAAATCTACCCTCATATTTTTATAATGACTCTAATATAGAAAAAATCTTAAAAGAAAGTATCATTGTTAAGTTGCGAATCGGTATTTTTACATAATTTTTTGTCAGCATTCATAACTCAACAATAAACATTTAAAAATTTTTTGTAAGTTATTAGATTTGAACTCGAACCACCTTGAATGCATATCACGGCAAGGATCGCTTATCCATTCAGACATTGTGAACGTTGAAATTAGTAAGTAGTACCTAACAATCATAAGCGGGCAGCAAGTTGTCAAATTGTATGTTACGTATTTTATCTACACGGACGTGGGAAGCGGGTACACAAGTGAAAGGCTCTGTAGCTAGCAACGCACTGCTTTATTCGCATAGGGTCTCAACGGGACAATAATGTAGGTGGCGCGCTTGCGTGTGCGCTTCGGATACGCATACATAACATTGTATGAGTGTGTTTCAAACTTTATTATAGAAGAAGGTCGTAATTACAACTAGTATTGCTTGGCCATAGTTTTGTGAGAATGTAACTCGACTTTTGGTCGTGATAGTAAACTTACATCCTACATTTTGTAAGCAGAGTTTATCGTGCAACTAGCATATATACAACTTCCCAACAACAACCGCTGGGCGAGTACCCACCAGACACAACACCCATCTGGTCGGAGGATTCTCCCTTTTCTATGACAGATGAGTGAACTTTACTCCCTGTTCCTGACATCCCCAAAAGACCATACTTTAAGACTGCAGAGATTCGTGATTTGTGGGAGTGCGTTGAGTAATCACAACGCAGTCTAATATCAACCGACGCAGTATTAAAATCACGCTCCTTTATCGTACTTTTCTTTTGTTTAACACCAGGTGTATTATGTGCATCTAGATAAAGGTTCAAAGGCTATACATACCTATCTTAACAAGAGCGTAGTTATATATTCTATACTCCAAAATTCTTGTTTTTAAAGTTGTTTTTGTGTATTGAGTTTAGCTTCTCTAATCTCTGGGTTCTTTAAGGTCATTCTAACAGTCTAGATAAAGAAGAAGAAATACTGACTGTAGACAAATATCAGCAGTGACAGCAGTGGCTCGACATATACTTCTCTATCTATAAGTTACTAAGCCTAATAAAAAACTATAACAAAAAAAGGATTCCCACTCCACGACAACTGCCTCCTCTCTTCGAGAGGCTGTGATTCACCCCATGCCCAGTGCAAGTTCGAAAACGTCACTCTTCGACTTCAAGATTCTATATGTCGGTTTCCACACGATGTTTTCCTTCGCCGTTTTCAGAGCAGTGCTGATGAAATAATTTACACAACGTAATGCTCCAGCCTTCGAACTTACGACTTGGAATTCGTGACCATTACAATTGGACCACCACTATTTCCTAAACATCAAAATATAATACATGAAATACATTGCAAAACATGACATATCATGTTTACTCTGTACTTATTATGTCATTAGGTTGGAATTAAACGAGTATTCAGCAGCATTCTGCGAATTCTATGCATATAATATATTATGATAGATATTCACAATTTCATAAACACATTCGTACATACATCATTCCTCTCTCCAGAAAACGTTGTATCATAGCTAATTAGCAAAACTGTTGTTGAAATATGTTCTGCGAATATTTACAGTGGAAAACTGACATTTAAGCATTATTGCAAGCGTAGACATAGAGAGGGAGTGCAAAGCGTTGGCAGTCAGGGAGAGCATATGTAGTTGGACGCAGATTTGCTCACTGCTCGAGGACATTGAATATTATCCTTTTTATCTTATAAACTAGTACTTGATTCTTTAATAAAAATAATTGATTATTTATTTTATTTTTTTGATGAAGAATAAGAATAATTTATTATAAGCCTATTTGCTCTAGCCTTGAAAATACATTAAATTATCCATCTTCAATCAATAAAAAAAAGGTGGTTATCAATTCGACCCTCTAGCGCAGCATCGTTGGTCGTGTTGTTGGGTTTAACATTGCATCACCTCGCTTAACTGCTGTCTTATTCACTCAGTTTATTTGAGTGAATAGTCTCTTAATCAACTAGCGCTCTTTACCATCAACTATTGCATCACTGCTTACCATCAGACGAGATTGCGGTCAAGCATTAGTTTATGAATATAAGAAACAAACAAAAAAAAAACCTGTCAAGAACACCGCAGACAAATTGATCCTTCGATTTACGCGGTATAAAAGACGAAACGAATCACTTCGTCCGGATACTAGTAGTGTGAACAATGTAAGGGAAATTGTTTTGAAAGCCTTTCACTAAACTCGAACAGTATGTGTTATAATTTACTTTTACTAACACAATTTGTACTTACCTTTTTATTGTATTAATTGAACACAATTTGTAATTTCATAATTTATTTCTTTGGATTTTGTTTTTCTATATTTTTAACCGACTTCAAAAAAAAGGTGGTTATCAATTCGACCCGTATGTATGTAATATTTCCAGAACTCCTCAGTTTTCGTATATGTTGTGAAGAAATGTGGCAAATTTCAAAAGTGTAAATATTTATATTTATATATTTCCGGAACTACAAGTCCGATTTAAGTAATTCTTTTTTTTTGTTCTACTATGTAGTTTCGTCGAAATCGGTTCAGTAGTTTTTGAAATAGACAATTTTTTCGTATTGATGAGACTATTCTAACGTGGGTTATGGCTGCCACTGTTGTTATGAGGTGAAAAACTAATTTTCGAATTTCGACTAAGACACTGAAAAGCATGAAATAAAAACTTTTTACAAAAAAATAGTGTCTGTGGTTGTGTGTGAGTGTCTCGAGGTTTGTATTGTTTAGCTCGCCACCGACTTCTAGAGCCATGACAAAAGTAAAAATATTTTTTCCTTTTAAGTGTTTTGTTGAAGTCGATTTCTATTTTTTTGTAAAAAGATTTATTTAGTTTATAAATGTTTGGATGATTATTTGTGAAATAAACTGATTCATAACATAATAATTGTATTATTGGTCGTATTACTTCAATGACACTATAAAACGGTAATCGGGTAAAAGTCAAGTCTAATCTCTGATGTTGCTATCAAAAATGGTGGAAGAAGTCATCTGTGAAATGTTCAGTACGCCGTTATTAATACAACATGCCTATTCAAAGCGATCCATATTGTATGAATATTGTTATATATTTGTGTGTGATAATATACGCATTGTGTGTGTAGTTATGTGCACTATGTTGTGCGTGGGAATTTGATGCGGGCATGTGAAGTGAATATATGATGTGATCGTGCTTTAATCGTGCAACTGAAATGAAATGAAATGAAATGAAATCGTTTATTAAGCAAGTAGGATCACCGATCACTTTTACACGTCATGTGTTTTTTTTCTTCTTTTTTTTTTTTTAAAACTAGATGAAGCCGGCATTTCCTAACTGACTACCTCTGAGAAGAAATAGCCGAAACAAACTCAGGGATCATCGTCTTTTTTAAAGTCCAGACATTAAAAATGAAAATGTTTACAATAATTTACGTTATAATTACGCATATTGCTTAATAACAATGCTTAACAGAGCGAGCAGCTCAGTCCCAAGCCTCTCTATCCTCTAAATAATCTGAGATTTTATAATACCCCTTTTTGCAAAGTTTGGCCTTTATATAGGTTTTATATCGTTTAATGGGTAAGTTTCGAATGTCCATGGGAAGCTTGTTGTAAAAGTGTATACATTGACCCATGAACGAGTTGCCTACTCTGTGGAGACGAGTGTGATGTACAGCAAGATTGTGTTTATATTATGAATATCGCTTATTTTCTTAAAATTAGATATATTTTTATGTACATACATAAGATTTTCAAATATATATTGCGAAGCTACAGTCAGAATGTTCACCTCTCTGAATTTTTCTCTAAGAGAATCTCTAGGACCAAGGTTGTAAATGGCTCGAACAGCCCTTTTCTGTAAAACAAAGATGGTATTGATGTCCGCACAAGTTCCCCAGAGAAGAATCCCATAAGTCATAAGACTATGAAAATAACTAAAATAAACAATTCTGGCTGTATTCACATCAGTTATCTGTCTAATTTTCTTAACAGCATAAGCGGCAGAACTGAGTCTACCCGACAGCTTCTCAATGTGAGGACCCCATTGTAACTTGGAGTCAATAGTCAATCCAAGAAAAACTGTCGACTCGACAGGGATCAACTCTACTCCATTCAGTTGAACATTGGTACTTAACTGCCTGACATTTGGCGTAGAAAATTTAATGAATTTAGTTTTTTTTTCATTCAAAAGAAGGTTATTTACAACTTTCGAAAGTGCATTGTTAACTTCGTCAAAATTTGCTAGCTGACGCTTGACTTTAAAAATAAGAGAAGTGTCATCCGCGAACAATACTATGTTGTGATTATCCCTCACGTGATGAGGTAAGTCATTAATATAAATTAAAAACAAGAAAGGACCTAGAATTGAGCCCTGCGGAACGCCCATGGTGACCTCAGATCCTGCAGATTTGTTGCCATTAACATCAACCCTCTGAATTCGATTACTCAGATAAGAAGTCAGAAGGTCGAGAGCTCTGTCCCTTAAACCATAATGGTACAGTTTCCTAATAAGAGTATCATGATGTACGCAATCAAAGGCCTTGGACAAATCACAAAAAATACCAAGAGCATCTTGCGATTCCTCCCAGGCCCCAAATATGTTCTTTAGCAACGCCACGCCCGCATCGGTAGTTGAACGACCCTTTGTAAAACCAAATTGTTTCACGTGCAATAAATTATATAAGTTGAAGTGTCTCAACAACTGTTTCAAAATTAATTTTTCAAAAATTTTGCTCAAAGTTGGTAATATAGAAATTGGCCGAAAATTCGTGGGATCAGTTGTACTACCAGATTTGAACAGTGGAATTACTTTGCTAAGTTTCATCAAATCAGGAAATATACCAGATGTGACACAAGAATTAAAAACAATTGCTAAGAAAGGTGCGATAACATCTATTATTGAAGCTACAGTATATACTGACAAACCCCAATGATCGGCAGTTTTTTTTACATCAAGATCCTTAAAAGATTCTATAATGTCTTTAGCAGTCGCAAACGTAAATTCAAAGTGTTTGTCACATTCTGGAACACATTCTTTTAGTATGGCGTAGGCAGAAGTGGAGGAAGAAGACAAAGTTTTTGTTGTTATTATTGGAATACTAGTAAAAAAATTCTCAAACTCAGTTGCTACCTCCAAGTCCGCCTTTATATCTTCATCGTTAATTTTAAGATGGAAATCGCGATTTTGTACTTTGGTTCTTCCAGTTTCAGAATTTATAATTTGCCAAGTTGTTTTGATTTTATTTCTAGAAGATTTTATTTTATTTCTCAACTGCTTGATTAATAGACGTTTCGTCTTCTATCTACTTATTTTAGAGTTTTGAAAGAAGCTATTGTTTATTTTATTAATTCTAGCTACTAAATTCATTGCCACTGATGACTTATGGAACTAAGACATGGTCCCTAACAATGGGCCTTATAAGAAAGCTTACTCAAAGGGCAATGGAGAGGGCTATGCTTGGGGTTTCACTGAGTGATCGAATCAGGAATGAGGAGATCCGCAGCAGAACGAGAGTAACCGACATAGCCCGAAAAATTGCAACACTAAAGTGAAAGTGGGTGGGGCACATTGCCCGTAGGACTGACGCCCGATGGGGTCGACGGTGCGAATGTGCTTTTTTATGTCGTTTTTGCACATAATTATAATTTAAAGACAACGAAACTGGGATTACATGACAATTGAAGCAACGTCACCGCTCAAGCGTCTCAACGCACTGGCAATGCATTGTATGATTTCGCTTTAAGGCTAAGTATAGATTGTCACGATATCGCGCGTGTAAAATAAGCCAGTTAATTTCAAAAGTAGAAGTTGCCTTAACAAGCAAAAGGTAATTTGTGTACGCCTTAGAAAATGTGTAAAATGCACTCAAAATGCCGCATTGAGTTAAAGCATTGTGATTAGTTAATATAAGTTATTATTTTTAATAATAGGAAGTGACCGTTCACGCGATCTTTTCCTCACGCGAATTATTTATGAATGAAATCAACGCTAGATGGACGGGGTTAGGAAAGGAATTTACGTGGTTTCGAGTAGGGAATCGATAAGTGGTCACAGTGAATTAGGGTATGGTTCAAAAAAGTACTTATTCGTGTCAGAAATTTCATTTCAGACTTTTATAATGATACTAGTGACCCGCCCCGTCTTCGCTCGGGTGCAATGCTGATACTAAATACACTACAGAAAAACTGTGAACCTTGTAAGAAAAACATAGCGGCCCCGCTCCCGCCGCGATCCGCCGTAAACGCGACGTACCACAATTTTTAAAGTTGTAATATCTTCAAAAATATTCATTTAAGTCATATGCTGTAAAAGACGATATAGATCTATACGAAAACAACAATGCATTTAAGGTATCAAATTGGATAACGTTTTGGTTAAAATCGCTTCGAAAATTAGCCGGAATTTGTCGTAAAAGTAAATGACAAAAAATTATCGTGGTATATGCTTAAGAGATAGACATGTACCATCGCGGACTTTTTCAATGTGTACAATATTTAGTACAATATTTTGATAAATCTCGTAGGGTTCAGCCTGCGTTTCACTGCAAACGCGGAAAAAATTTGATTATTTACAACATCACATTAGAAAAAACAAAAATAATAGTATTTCTCCATATTTTTTTTAATAAACCTTCCTCTTTAATCACTCTATCTATTAAATAAACCGCATCAAACTAGTTCTAAAGATTTAATCATACAAAGGGACATAGAGAAAGAGAAAGTGACTTTGTTTTATAACATGTCGGAAGTCGCTACTTTTTCCTTTTTGAAGATTTTCAATGAACATACCACAACCCACGAAGATTTCGAAAAGGGTGAAATACGCCACTAGGGATTACTCAGGTTTACATGAATGAGGCTGTAACGGAGTGTTTGAACGCCACATGAGAACAACAGACGTCACGCGTCACACAAAATTTTGCATCTTGCTAGCAGAGCTTATTGCACAACTACCATTGTATTGAGTGGTACTGATAATACTACAATACTGTAGTACAATTTACTGTAGTAATTGAAAGCACGAACAATGCTGGTTCATAGAAATAATTCTAAACCATAGTAAAAAACCTAGCATCAAAAATAAAAAAAAAATAAAATGAAAATTCCAAACAAACTAAATCGTATAAAATTGCAAACGGAACAGAACATTCTTTAAAATATTGGTTCACTGATCTCCGATCGGCGAGAGCGCGGTCCTGTATTGACTTGCTTTTTTCGCGTCATTATTATAAAAGTTTAGTACCGCTGGATGAGGCGGTCATCAACCTGTAAGCGCTTCCTTATCAACATGTAAATCATGTAGAAAATGTTAAAAATAAAAACAATTTCCTGTGACTAAACTAATGGATCTATTTATATGATTTTTTATGGGTAGACTGAGAATGTGTTGAGGTACACGCTGTTTAATTTATTGTCGTATTGTCATCACCAATTTGTATACAGTGGTACGACATTAATCATAGGGCAGTTGCTGGTTGGAGTTTATGGAAGATGAGTAAAATTTACACACTATTTCTCAGAAAGTGAATATTGGAGCCGATTGTCTTTTTCACAAACTAAGCGATGATTAAGTTAAGTGCATTCTTTTCTTTCTATTTCATTAAGAGAGGATAGAAGACTATATTGTAGTTTAATCCTGTCAAATTAAGATATTCAGTTTAGATGCGATTATAAACATGACCACCAAAATTACATCAACTTATGTCAGGCGCACACTAATTTGAGAGGTCTAAACTAACATATTGTCTTCTGTCCTTTTCTTAATGAAATATAAAGACAGAGCACATGCACAAAACTTAAATTATTTTCTCGGTGGTAGGCCATAATATCGGCTGCCGGCAGTAGTTCCCATCCATTAGACAAACTCTGGCCGCCAAGCGATTCATCGTGTTCCGGCATGATGTCTGATAAAGCCGTAAGGAGGACGGGTCTGAGCAGTTGTGCTGCGATGTGTGCCGGGTGCGATGCGCCAAGTGTTGTTGTGTCGGAAGTTTGATCGTGGAGAATCTCCAGATTAATTTCCCTCTGGCGCAGCATCGTCGGTCGTGTAGTTGGGTTTAACATTGCACCACCTCGCTCAACTGCCGTCTTCCTTCCTATTCACAAAGATTTTTAAGTGTATAGGCTTAATAAACTTGCGCGCTTTACCATCAACAATTGCATCACTGCTTACCATCAAGCGGGATTGCAGTCAAGCACCAGTTTATAATTATTTAAAAAATTTAGTTTAGTTTGGGAACTAGGGAACTGGGCCATTGCCTGATTTATGAGTACAAGAAAGGCTCTAGTATAGTGGCATGACAGTTCAAAAAAAATGTGTGAATGCTGTAAAGGACTTCGAAAGTCGTGATTTTTTATACACTCGGAAAAGGGACCAGGATGATATGTTCAGAAAATAAAATCCCCGAGGTATATTATGCAAACACGTTAAAAGATCAAAGTATTATCTATCACGCACACTATTGTAATCCTTTCCTGACGTGTTACGTATAACACGTGACAATAGTCCTCGCGGTAAACATACGGGAGAGTATTTTGGGCGAGAATTTTTATTTTATGCAAGATTGTCATGCTTTTAGAAAATGACACCCGATTTTTTTTTTATAATTATAAACTAGCGCTTGACTGCAATCCCACCTGATGGTAAGCAGTGATGCAATCGTTGATGGTAAAGCGCACTAGTTTATTAAGCCCATTCACTTAAAAAAAAAAACTTAGTGAATACGAAGGAAGACGACAGTTAAGTGAGGTGGTGAAATGTTAAAACCAACAACACGACCAACGATTCTGCGCCAAAGGGAGATTGATGTGGAGACCCTGCACGACCAAACTCCCGACACAACAACATTTGACGCATCGTACCCGGCACACATCGCAACACAACTGCTCAGACCCGTCCTCCGGACGGCTTCACCAGACATCATGCCGGAACACGACGAATCGCTTGGCGGCAAGGCTTTGTCTGGTGGGTGGTAACATCTGCCGGCAGCCGATGTTATGGCCTACCACCGATTTGCTTCAGATGCTTGTGGCTAAATAATAACGTATACAGACTGGTGCTGATAATATGACAATAAATGAAAACACGGACAATGCTGGTTTATAGGAATAATTCTAAACCATAGGAAAAAACCTAGCATGAAAAATAATATTGTCAATAATCTTAGCTAGTTATTTCAATATACTACTAAAGATCGTAAATTATAAATATAAATAATGAATGTTTCACTATAAACTCCATTATGATTAGAAAAATTAATTAATTTTTTAAAGTTTAAATTAATAACAAATAAGAAAAAGATTCGTGCGCTGCACGCCATCAGCTGATTTTAAAATAAAGTTCTGTCAGTCTTAATAAATTTATTCTCTAAGCAATTGTTTTAATGCATTAATTTCAATAAGAATGAAATTAAAATTAATAATTAATTTAAAAACATGATATGCAATGAAATTTATGTGAATTTTAATCTACCTAGAGAGTAGATTTTACATTTACTGGCGCTCAATACACACCAAATATACGCGTGCTAAATGCACAGATAAATGCATACTTTAATTATAAAATATAATTAACTTACTGATGACTTGATAATGTGTCATAGTGTGATTTTGCTTTCTTTGCAGGAGGCTGATCACTTCCACTCTCTAAATTATCACGGTCAGACATTTTATTATCAGAACAGAAAAATGATTTATTTACCAGAAAAACACAGGTTATGAGTACTGTAATAAACAGAGTATACACTATAGGTATCCGAGTCCGAGCTCAGTGGAGCGAAAGAGATGGCTTAACGCCGGATCGAGTGAGAGAGAAACGCACAGTCGATTCCGAGCTCAGTGGAGCGAAAGAGATGGCTTAACGCCGGATCGAGTGAGAGAGAAACGCACAGTCGATGCGTCGCCACGCCAGAAATCGGTCTCACGTGCGCCTATAGATGTTTCACATCAAAAAAAAATGAAAATTTCAAACAAACTAAATCGCATAAAATTGTAAACGGAATAGAACATCCCTTAAAATATTGGTTCACTGACCTCCGATCGGCGACAGCGCGGTCCTGTATCGACTTGCTTTTTTCGTACCATTATTATTAAAGTTTAGTACGTACCGCTGGATGCGGCGGTCATCAACGTGCGCTTCTTTATCAACATGTATATCATGTAGAAAATGTGAAAAATTAAAAATAATTTCCTGTGTCTGAACTAACGGATATATTTATATGATTTTTTATGGGTAGACTGAGAATATATTGAGGTACACGATGTTTAATTTATTGTCGTATTGTCAGCACCACTTGTATATTATATAGTAAAAACCTCGTTCTCAAACACGAAACCTTATAAACAATGTCATCCGTGATGCACCCACGATACTGGCAGATAACATCAAACCAAACAACAACAATTAAAACAAATACAACAATACAATTGCAGAGTAAAGAAATAACTACTTGTGTTATTAAATAAATAACAATTAAGTCGTGCGTCGCATCTGTGCAAGAGCAGGTCGTTGCTCAGAAAAATACTGTGACTTCAGACGAATCTATCGTTATTACAACATCCAACTCCCGGCCACAGCAGGTAGGCGCGGGCTTGCGCCCGATAAGGACCAGGCCCGGGATGATGGCACGTTGGGTTTCACGTGCGTCTCAAAGAGCTGTCTGCACGGCGTGACGGGCTCCACGAAGACCGATGCCTCCTGGGTCAGGGCTGCAGGTTGGTTAAAAAAAAACAACCGCGGCCCTGGCGCCCAGGCAAATGAAGGGACACGGGCGGGTTTTAGTCAGTAAAAGACACGCCCTTCCATTCGACCCAGAACGGGAGAGGTCATTTGATGATTTTCCAAACAGAACAAAAAAATAACTATCTTTATTCGTCAACAGCCCTGATTTTCAGCAAAGTCTGCTTGAAAACTTGAGTTTGAATGTTTTAAATTACAAGAATCTGGCTTCTACTAAGTAGTCATTCCGTGCAAATACGACTCTTTAAAAGCATCCGGTTACACTAGATGTCGGCTTTGAAAACTTGTGAAACTCTGGTGATTTCTTCAAACTAGCCATTAAAGTACATATTGTATTCCTTTTGATATTGCTTGTCCGACTTGGATAGTCTGTTGAGCCAAAGCATTGTATTTACATAATTAAATAACATCAATATATACCTACACAGTTCTGCAATAAATGAATCTTTACCTTTATCTTCATTTAAAAAAATATTAAAAATTTCTAATTACATAAAGTTCTCAACATCTAATATGACAGGTTCCTAGAGATAAAACAGGATAAAAAGGTCCCTTGTTCATAACATGCTCATTATAATTTGACGAGGACTTATTTTAACAGTAAGTACATTTTATAATCCAATTAGAAACAAGTACGCAAAATCTTTTTGAAATAACACCGCATTTTCGGAGCAATTCCATTAAAACAACAAACAATAAAAGTAATTGCTCAAATTGTCAGTTTGTTCAAAGTTTGATTTGAAATACGCTCCAAAAAAACAAACAACACTTCTGTGTGGCTACCATGAATTCTAATTACGAGACTCGATCGTCGATATCGAGCGCGTTTGGCGCTCTCATCGGTTGAAAGTTCTTACAAACTTGAAGCCGACAATCGATGAGTCAAACGCGGTCGATATCGATGATTGAGTCTTTGAACTGAAAACTCATGGTAACAACACTGGACCATTTGAACATTGTTCAAGATAATATTATTGTAGAAGACACAGGTCACATGCATGTTAATATTCACTGCTAAGTTCATAATAGTTTCGGTAATAACATCAACTGTATTCAGCTATGATTTGTTTATAAAGCGTATCTCTTTAATGGCGACATTTATTTAATACACGTACGCTGGTTCTCGTTTTCGTTTTAGAATCAAATTTTAATTTTAATAAACGTTATTACTTTTTTTTATTTCCACATCATATTAACGCAAACTGTACGTACATAAATCATCATTAAATTGAAACGATTAACGAGCAAAGAGTAGGCTAATTGAAGGAAAGAGAGAGAGCCTAAGTAAAAAAGCCTAAGCATGTGTCTTTAAATTTACGAATTAGTTTATGTTCTTGTAGCGGTACCTATAACGCCACATGCAAACAACGCGTCATACTGACGTCACGCAAATCCTGGATCCCGCAAGCAAAGTTCACCGAATTACCGAAATCTTCCGCAGGGTAAGTGCCCACTAGACAATACGCGTCTGATCGGCGGATTCTCCCTTCTCTTTGGAGAATGTGTGAACTTTACACCACCCTAAAAATTGTTATATTTTTGTAATACCTGGTAGTAACTGGGTGAGCGTTACCGAGAATCGAGTTGAATGGCTTAAAATTGGAGAGGCCTATGTCCAGCAGTGGACTTCTACGGGCTGATGATGATGATGATGATGAACTTGTAAACCTGGTTGCTTACCACAAGGATTAGGTCGAAGTAGCTCAAACTCTGTCCACTTTTAAAACTATGATAAGAAAGCACTTCCTCTCTCTTTAAACATGTCGTTATATTTTATCTGCTCTTGTATAATATTTATTAATTAGATGTACATATTTAGTTAAATTATTATGCTACATTTAAAGTACGTATTTATTGTATACTCTATCTAAATAGTACACTGTAGACTACCTACACTATTTCTCTCTCCTTCCCCTTAGTATTCCATCCAAAGGTTGTCTGTAAAAGATCGCTCTTAGCGATAAGACCGCCCATTGTGTCACCCTTTGTAAAATCTTTATATTTATGTTCTGTAATCTATATGGTGTACATAATAAAGAGTATTCGATTCTATTCTATTCTAGAAAAAGTGTATGAATAATTTTGGGAAGGCTTCCCAACAGTGAAACGGCGAAGGGTTATGTTACAAATTAGTGACCTTATAAACTAATTTATTATTATAGCCCTATTCACTCCAGCCGGCTGAATATCCTTGACAAAAAAATTCCAGTCCATCGATGTACGAAATATAAAAGACGAGGATAAATTATTATAAAAAAAAAAGGCGTGTGGCACTCGGAGACTGCCGCGGTAAAGCTATTGCATAGCCTTTTTTTTATCAACTATAACTTGCAATCATAATTATTTATTTATTTTATTTATACAGTAATTTTTCCTTTGTTTTTTTTTTCTTTGATATCAATTCAAGTTTTCTTTCTGTTTTGTAATTTATTTATTTTTTACCAGCAACGTCATCAAAAGAGTGCGAAAAATGGTGACGATTAAGCGACTAAACTATATTCAATGTTTTCTGTTCGACTTTGATAAAGAGATAGAAAGAAGCTAAGCAATAGCTTAAAAATGACGTCATGTTCGTTATCACACCCATGTCAGAATGTCATGAAATATGATTTCGGCCATCTTGGATTTCAAAAATGAAATCATTTTCGTGATCAGCACCCTGAGTTTTGGCGGGAAAGTCAAGCTGAGTGTCACGCTCGTTTTTCATTGGACTTTTAAAATTATTTATAGTGTTGTTTACTAAATAAAAGTGCGTGATTTATGTAGTAAAAAGTGCATTTAGTAAATAGTTCATAAAGAACAGTGAAATATCGCTGCATAGTGGCCACATCATGACTTTGTCCCAAACCTCACTCGTAAGACGGGTCACGCGGCCGTCTTTTTCGACATAAATAATTCATAATTACGTGGCATTGGCTAAATGCACAAACCGTGCGAAGCCAAAAAATAAAGAAATAAAGAAAAACCCATGAAATCTATTATATTATCACTCGAGTCAGTAAGCATGTAAAATGAGAAAACTAACATAGAACGATCCGTGTGAGAACTAAACGATCACTATTACACAACAACACTGATACCTTTGAGAAAGCGGACTTCCTCTACAATAGGGCAATTCCTCCGTAAGGTCTGTCTATGCTATTACTTATAATCTCTGTCATTGTGTGCTGTTTCGGTGCAATCGCAAGACCGGCCGGGCACTGAGGGGCAGGCAAGACAGCTATAGTATCCTTATGACTCCACCAACTGGTATTTCGTTGACTCGGAAACGGCGCACAGGGAGCACCACGAAATATACTCAAAGACTCCGAGGTTCTTTTTCAATATACCCCACTGTTTTGTCGTGGTGGCCTAGTGGTTAAAACACCAGCCTCTCAAGTATGAGTGCGCGGGTTCGATTCCAGGTCAGGCAAGTACCAATGTAACTTTTCTAAAGTTATATGTACTTTCTAAGTATATCTTGGACACCAATGACTGAAGGCGAAGGAAAACATCTTGAGGAAACCTGGGCTTTATAAGTCTGAAATCGCCAACCCGCATTGAGCAAGCGTGGTGATTACGCTCAATCCTTCTCTGTATGAGAGGAGATCTGTGCCCAGCAGTGGGACGATAAAAAGGTTGTTGATGATGAACGGCGTCGGTGTCGAATTATTTGTTATCAATTTAATATTTTCGAGCTGATCTTTAGTAACATAATCACGTCTGATTGCGTTAACATCTGACCGTAGAATTAATAAATCCTTCATCAACTTCTTTACGTACGTTCTACGTAGTCAAAGCAAACTGGTGGCAATTTGTGAAGGTCATATGCCACAAAAACTGGGATTGTTCGGGATCCGTGATTTTAAACACCATAATCGTATATTTTAGGTCTTTCTGCTTTTTGTTCTTACGCCTCGATACATGTTTTTGTCTTGTCTTCGTAGAAACAAACAATAACTTTTTTGCCTCATCAATGTCTTCCTCAGAAAAAGCCGACGAGCATATTTTTATTAAACTTTCGTTGTTTCGTTTCGGAGATAACAATATTACAACTCGTACACTTAAATGTACTCGTATTAACATTGTTCACCGACATCTTTCTGTAGTATTTTATTTAATAAAAACTTCAACTTCAACTCTTGATCTGGTCCCTGTGGATAGATACCACAATTTTGCCAATAACACGTGTAACAAATTATAGAAATTCTTTAAAAAAATATTTCACAATAATGGCGGATATCGCCAATAACAGTTGAAAAAACGGCCGCGTGAGCACTTTTTACTCTATAAAATCACGCGCTTTTATTTAGTAAACAACCCTATAAATAATTTAAAAGTCCAATGAAAAATTAGCGTGACATTAATCTTAGCTTTTACGTTAAAAAAAAAGCTATTTTATAAAAACACTACTAAATTAATTTGAATAAAAGTACTTAATAATTAATTATATGAAAAGTTTTTAAGGTAGCCATGACAACGTCAATGACGTCTATGACATATCTCTATAGAAGACCTATTTCAGAGAGAAAATTAATCGCAAGTTTAGCACATCGCGACTATCAGTAACATGGCAAGTGTGTAGAACTGAGTTCGCGCCCTGCAATATGCATGCTCTTTTTGAAAATCTATAAATTGTTTTCAAAAGATGTAGTCGCACGCACACAAACATACCGTGCCGAAGACTGCCGAACTGAAACGACGTTAGACGATGTACGGCCTTCAAGCCACACTTCCGTGCCCGTCGGAGTGGGGAGCGTGAGGTTTTTTCGTTACGGAATTTCTGGATTCGGTCCCCGCGCTCAAGGCCCGCGATAGAAGCTATGCAATAGCTTAAAAACTTTACAAGTTCGTTCTCGTTTTGTGTAATTGTAATTATTTAGGTTTTTTCTTAATTTTAATCAATATGACTATGTGTGAATGTGGCTAAGCGATGCAGGAGTAATTCCAAGTGTGGGGCATTTTTTTTGTTAATAATTATTAACTACTGCTTGACCGCAATCCCGCCTGATGGTAAGCAGTGATGCAATCGTTGATGGTAAAGTGCGCTAGTTTATTTAGCCTATTCACTAAAAAAAACTTAGTGAATAGGAAGGGAGACGGCAGTTGAGCGAGGTGATGCAATGTTAAACTCAACAACATGACCAACGATGCTGCGCCACAGGGAGATTGATCTGGAGATCCTCCACGACTAAACTCCCGACACATCATTTGGCGCATTATAACCGGCACCTATCGCTGTACAACTGCTCAGATCCGTTCTCCGTACGGCTCCATCAGACATCATGCCGGAACACGACGAATCGCTTGGCGGTAAGACTTTGTCTGATGGGTTGCTGACTTTAGCTGACTTCTGCCGGCAGCCGATGTTATGGCCTACCACCGAGCAATGTATTAACAAAAATATAAAAGAAAAAACGAAATATGATTGACAATATTTATAAGAAATGTATAATATAAAGCATCAAAACTAATATTGTTCTCGTCGTGTTATATCTATGAACGTTTCGGTATAATAAGGCGAGTTTTCTTATTCAATAATGTTTAATAATACTTTTAAGGACTTGTGAATAGTTAAGATAATCTTAAGAATCCCTTTTGATATAATTATAATCTCGGAATTAAAGCAATAAATTTTCTTTGACTTTTAATAAATTAAATATTACCTAATTGATAAAGATATAATGTCAAGTTTATTCAAATTAGCCTGAGAATCAGCCTTTTCTTAATCTATAAAGCTGAAGAGTTTGTGGGTTTGTTTGTTTGAACTCGCTAAACTCAGGAACTACTGGTGCGATTTGAAAGATTCTTGGTTGGATAGCCCATTAATCCAGGAAGGCTTTAGGCTATATAATATTCCGCTGCTACCAATAGGAGCGGAGCATAACTAACTCCATGCGAACGAGATCGCTGGCGGCCGCTAGTGTTAACTAAATCTGATCAACAGATTTTGCGTGGAAGAGTAACAAACATCCATCAATTCATCATTCATCCAACTTTCATGTTTACAATATTAATGGAATTAGAAATTAAACTTCGTTTTTAATAAATAAGTCACATAATGTGCATTATGTGACTTATTCATTAGCCAGCCTTTCGGTCTTCTATAGGATGCATTTTGGGGAGTGTGCGAAGGAATTGCATGATTTAATTCCCCCATCTCCGTTCCACCATCGGACGACCCGTCGTACGGCGAGTTTCCACCCTTATGTTGTTAACACCATTACGATCTGGATGAAGCGTTTCACCTCCTCCTTTATACCGCGTACATCAAGGGACTGGAACAGTTTGCCATCGGCGGTGTTTCCGTCGGACTACAATTTGAGTGTCTTCAAGGCTAGAGTGAATAGGCTCTTAATAAACTAGTGCGCTTTACCATCAACGACTACGTCACTGCTTACCATCAGGCGGGATTGCGGTCAAGCGCAAGTTTATAATTTTATAAAAAAAAAAAAAAATGTGGTGGCCTAGTGGTTAAAACACCAGCCTCTCAAATATGAGTACGCGGGTTCGATTCCAGGTCAGGCAAGTACCAATGTAACTTTTATAAAGCTATATGTACTTTCTAAGTATATCTTGGACACCAATGACTAAAGGTGAAGGAAAACATCTTGAGGAAACCTGAACTTTAAGTCTGAAATCGCCAACCCGTATTGAGCAAGCCTGGTGATTACGCTCAATCGTTCTCTGTATGAGAGGAGACCTGTGCCCAGGAGTGGGACGATAAAAAGGTTGATAATGATGATGATGATGATGAAATTTTTCCCTAAGCTCGTTATAAAAGGCGTTGCCTACCCACGCTCGCACACCTTCAGACAACAGACACTCAGACTGGTAATATCGTGCAAACTCTGGGAGACCTATGTTTTCTATATTAATTAAGAGCTGCTGGCTATCGTGTGACATATTGTTGTGTGCTCAGTGATTATTATTGTGTTCCTATCTTATTTAATAAGTTCAGGTTGTAATTGTAATTCAAATAGATAATACACGAACATTGGAACGTCCTGATTTGTTTCTTTAATAAATACCACTTCTGATCGCTAACAATATTATTGAAGTAATTAATAATTAGTAAGTAATTAATAATTAGTAAGTAATTAGTAACGTATGTAATTATTGTATATTCTGCGTAAATAGTACACTGTAGACTACCTACATTATTTCTCCCTCCTTCCCCTTAGTATTCCATCTAAAGGTTTTCTGTAAAAGATCGCTCTTAGGGACAAGACCCCCCATTGTGTCACCCTTTGTAAAATCTTTATATTTTTGTTCTATAATGTATATGGTGTACTTGCATAATAAAGAGTATTCTATTCTATTCTAATCAATAGGATAGTTGGCTAAAAATAAGTAATTAGTCCGTCAGTCAGATTTCCAAAAAATACTAGACACGTATTTTTCCTTTCTTCATATAAACAAAAAAATGAAGACGACACAGTGCGTTGAAAAATCGTTTGACGTCACTGCACGCTATACTTTTTAGCGAGCAGTGACGACACCAGCCACCACTCCTGATCTTTGATGCCTTTTATATTTGTCAATTTTTATTGATTTGATAAAATAAAATATACGTATGCAATATTTTTCTATAATCTGAATGACGGACTAAATATAATAATTTTGTTTTACCCAGAAAACATCCCTATTCACTCAAGTCCTCTAAATCCATTGCAATTTGTTTCCATGTTTTACAAAACTCCTGAATCATCAGTGGCTGTCTTTCAGTTTACTCTTAATTTAATAAAGCTTCAAAAGGCGGTTTGTTGAAACCTGACTTTCAAAAATCCAGGATGTCAGGATCCCAAGATGGATCAAAGGTAATATTAATATTCACACATCATTCTTTTTTTTATCACCTTAATATCTAAGCACAAAAAATAAGGGTCCCTCTATCAGTTTCTCTACAAAGGTCTATAAGTACATACAATGTGGTGCTGACAATACGACAATAAATTAAACATCGTGTACCTCTACACATTCTCAGTCTACCCATAAAAAATCATATAAATATATCCATTAGTTTAGCCACAGGATTTTTTTTTTTCATTTTTCACATTTTCTGCCTGATCCAGCGCAACTTCTTTCTGACCGCATCCAGCGGCGGTACTTAACTTTAACAATAATGGCGCGAAAAAAGCAAGTCGATACAGGACCGCGCAGCCGCCGATCGGAGGTCAGTGAAACAATATTTTAAAGGATGTTCTATTCCGTTTCAAATTTTATGTGATTTAGTTTGTTTCATTATTTTTTTTATTTTTGATGCTAGGTTTTTTTCTATGGTTTAGGATTATTCCTATGAATTGTCTGTGTTTTCATTTAGTGTCGTATTATCAGCACTAGTCTATATTCCTGCAGTATATGAAATTTTTATACAGTCCATGTAATGTATTTATTCGCTCCGTGGATCTAGCACTCCACGTATCATAGTCAACATTATTATCGTGTATCCGTAAAAACTATCCACCCGTATGTTTCAAACCAACCTACCTAAACCAGTCTTCATATTTGCATACAAAGTGCGGACACGGAAGGGATACGCATTTTTCAGAACCAAATAATGGCCGCTAAATATTTTAACGGGACCTTTCCCTTCAAAAATAGTGTCGATATTCTTTTATTTATAACGCCATCTAGCGCTGTAATGAGGGACTGAATTATTTTTTATGTTTTTTATGTTTACCTTATTGTATTTATCGTGACATGATTATCATAATGGGACTTAGTCGTTTGTAAGGGATATCATGATGTGTTCGGGATACGTGTTTGGAATAAAATGGAACTCAAACATCTTCAGTAAGTTACACTTAAACATCACAGTTATCGTTGTGGTTTGTGGTTAAGAGTCGTTTGTTTGAAGCGAACGCGGCCGCTGAATAAGGAGGTGCGGGTTTGATCGCCGCGCAGTTCAAATATTTGTATGCATGAATATGAATATTTGCACTGGTCTAGTGCCTCGGAAAGCACGTTAAACCGTTGATCCCGGTTGCCATACGAACATCTAACCTCCTCTCGCCCTCAAAACTCCAACAATTGGTCTAGCTGGAATGCTTCGATATCACCTTCGGGTTGTGGAGGTCAGACGGCAGTCGTTCTGTCGCTTCACGGAAAATAACGAAGTTTATCCAAATGAGCAGTTGACTGGTAAAGCTTACCCCAATCTCCAAAGCTGAAAAATCTACGGATGCGACTGGGATTAACGCTGAGATGATAATGATGAGCTTGATAACCAGTAACCTGACGACACTTTTTGTGTAGCGGTTAAGCGACTGACTGCAACGCTGCGTGTCGCTGCTTTGATTGACCTAACGTAGTTATTGTTTTTTTTTTTTAATAATTATAAACTAGCGCTTGACCGCAATCCCGCCTGATGGTAAGCAGTGATGCGAGCGTTGATGGTAAAGTACGCTAGTTTATTAAGAGCCTATTCACTCAGAAAAACTGAGCGAATAGGAAGGAAGACGACAGTTAAAGAAAATCCTCCACGACCAAACTCCCAACACAACAACATTAGGCGCATCGTACCCGGCACACATCGCAATACAACTGCTCAGACCTGTCCTCCGTACGGCTTCACCAGACATTATGCCGGAACACGACAAATCGCTTGGCGGCAAGGCTATGTCTAGTGGGTGATAACCTCTGCCGGCAGCCGATGCTATGGTGTTTGTGTATGTGAGTTTATTAAATATTTGTAATCGAACCCAGGATACATGAGAAATTTCGAGTGTGGGACAACGATTATTTTTAATCTTTGCTAAGGTGATTTTAGTAGTCTGCGCCCTAACTGCGTCACCATCAATCACAATTTCAATAATTTTGGAAGGTACTGCTAATCTATTGCTTAATAAAAAATTTGGTAGCCTAGTGATATCAGCCGCGACTTTCAAGTTGTTGTAGGTCGTAGGCACGTCGTAGGTTCGAACCCCGTCAGGCGCTTAACTTTTTGTAAATTATGTATATCATAATTAATGCTCTCAAACCGATGAATGAAAAAACATTGTGAGGAAATCGGCATGTCCTAGTGCCAAAAACTTCGAAGGTAGGCCAGCGTGGTAGATTACGACCCACTCACTCCCGCTCAGCGAGAGGAGGCTTGGGTCAAAACTGTAGGAACATTAAAGCCTGATTATGTATGTTATGTATCAACATTAATTATCATCATCATCCTATTTATCGTCCCACTGCTGGGCACAGGTCTCCTCTCATACAGAGAAGGATTGAGCGTCATCACCACGCTTGCTGAATGCGGGCTGGCGATTTCAGACCTAAAGTCCAGGTTTCCTCAACATATTTTCCTTCGCCTTGTAATCAGTCATTGATGTCCAAGATATACATAAAAAGTACTTATAATTTAGAAAAGTTCCATTGGTACTTGCCGGACCTGGAATCGAACCCGCAGACTCATATCTGAGAGGCTGGTGTTTTTACCACTAGCCCACCACGACTAACATTTATTATGCACCGTACAATTTTAGTCGACTTACAAAGACAGCCCACTTCATCTATCTAATGACTACTTAACATTAGCAAAAAAGAAACGGTTTTTGAATAAAAAATTAAAGTAAACATGAATGTTTGTAACACCCCTTATGCAAGCGCAGTCCGAGTCTTGCGTTTTAAGGGCACGCGGAATGGTGCGGCGACAACTTTGTCAGAGTTCATTCACCCTAGCCCAAAAAAGAATAATATTTTAAAACTTATACAAAACAGATTTTTTCAAATGTTTAATTTATAATAAAGGATGTTGCACAATTTAAATGTCAACGTTTAATTCTTCATACCGATGAAGAGCCAACCTTTTAGGGCACTGTGTAATTTGTCGTTTGATACATAATGATTTTCAGTCTCGCTTAGTTAAACACTATTGAATTGTAAACATACTAGTTTCGCCATTTAAAATTAAAAAGTAAGTATGTACCTATTAAGAGGCGGACAAAAAAAACGGTTCATAAATGGAATAAACTAATTCAAGTCGTCTCCTTGACCCATATTAAACAGTTATCAATAGCAGATTAAGTCTAATTCTCACTAAGAACCTATTTAACTCATATTCTGTAATTTACAGGAAAGTAACTTCAACCACATCAAAATGCAATGACGTCATCAAAAGTCCCCACACCAACAAAGTAACAGAAATGAATAGTTAGGAAGCTCAGTATAACACCAATTATGTTAGTTATACCCGCAGGGATCAGCGTATAATTGGATGAGCTAGCCGGCCACTTCGTTAGCGCAGCTAATAATGATCGAGGTTGATTAAGGCACCCTACTCTATCGTTTGAAAGGATTTTGGATCATGAAGACTATTGATAATTCGGGCTGAGATTCAGCCTGAAATGTGAGAGGCTGAAATTACTTCAGAAGTTATTACTGATGGTGATTGTTGTCAAAACGTGATTGACAAAGTGATTGATGTATTTTAATTGTTCAATACTAAAAAATATGCTAAATTTGAGATTGAAATGGTGAAGCACTAAGGCGAAATCCTTGTAATTTTACGAGAGTTTCAAGAGTCAGACATCAGTTTCAAATTGTCAACAATAATACTAATTTCCACATCGATTGTATTTGAGATCTATATTTTGATAGAAAAGGATCTATATTTTGAACTTCTTTAATTAAGGGAATTGGGCCTCCAGACCTAAATTATCGTTTTATTATATTCGACTCCGGAGAATCAGCTGACGACTTGATTTTTAAAATTATAAACTAGTGCTTAACCGCAATCCCGCCTGATGGTAATCAGTAATGCAGTCGTCGATGCTAAAGCGCGCTAGTTTACAAAGAGCCTATTCACTCTGGTCTTGAAGACGGTTAAATTGTAGTCTGTCAGAAACACCGCCGCTAGCAAATTATTCCAGTCCCTCGACAAACGCGTTATAAAAGTCGAGGCGAAACGCTTCGTCCGGATCGTATTAGTGTCAACAACGTAAGTAGTAAGTCAGTTCAAAATTTTGACTATATCATTTGGACTTCTATTGAATCAAAATGTGGAATTGGAGTGATTGTTTTCATATCGACAAAGCAGCCATAAAATTTAAATAAAGATCTTTACACTATGATACAGGATTTCCTAGTTTAGGAAACAAGCATACATGATATGTATAGATGTATGTAGATACTGGCTGCGTTCTGCAGTTTCACCCGTATAAGATCCGATCCCATGGGAATATTAGGATAAAAAACTAACTATAACTATAACTAAGTATATGTTAATTCTGGTTACAAAACATCTATCTGCAGGATCATCCACATTCATCACAAACATTAACATTTACACTCCCTCGCAAACTTTCGCCTTTATAATATTACAATGATAATGTTCTGTTTTTTTTTTTTTTTTTTTATTGGGACAAACCCGCCACACTTTTCCCAACCACTGCAACTCCTGAAAGCCAGAATCAACAGTGGCGACCGCCAGAAAAACGCCGAGCAATGAAGCTCGACGAGTCCCGGAGAAACGATTCAACTGTCTTGGGTCCCGCAACGAAATTAATCAGAAAAGAATAGCGGAGGAGTAAGAAAAAAGATATTTTTTCCACTTCCCTCCATAACAAGCAGGAGACAGAACAGAACTAGGCCAAACGGCACAAAGGGACATTATTGCAACTGGGAGAAGCCCAGATTGCCAAACACCACGGAATAAAATTTGATTAAGTTAATGGGTCCTAAGTAGGTATTAGCTGTTACAATTGATTCCAATAATAGGTATGGCAAAAGCGCCTGAACGCACGGAAATTGGTTCTAGTTTCTACAAGGTCCGTATAATAAACGACTCCGGATGTAACTTGTACACTATCCAACATAATATTGCGTTCATTCTGCCAAAGAACACACTCCCACAAGATGTGATGTGCGGACTGTTCAAATTCACAGTTCGATGTAGAACACTGACACAAAGGGGAAGGAACAAGTTTAAAAGAATACAGTTTACTTTTAAAGTTGCCATGACCTGTGAGAAATTGGGCAACGCAGTGGTCAACCACCAGCCATGTCTTAGCCAGCCGATCACCAACGGATGGAAAGAACAGATGGAGGTGCCGGCCCTTGATGGAATTATCCCACCTACTTTGCCATTCGGATAAGAGGTCCTCCCAGACTTCAGTCTGAGGTTTAAATAATCTAGAGATTTTATTAAAGTCGCGTTGTGTAACAAAATTAGTGTCCATGGCCTCCCCCCTCGCGGAGTAGTACATTGAAGCACGTCGCTGTACCTCAAGGTCGACTGGAAGTACACCTGCCAGTACCGGTAAGGCTTCAGTACTGACCGTTCTATACGCCTTGCATAAAAATATCAATGCCAAACGTTGGCTTTGAAGCAGTTTACGTCGTGCCGCTCCTATGCTGGCCCTATCGGCCCAAACAGGTGCACCGTAGCACATACATCCTAAGTAGGTAGCTCCATATATAGTTTTTAAAGTTAGGAATGATAGACCCCAAGTTGCTTTGGATATTCTAGTCAGGGCATAAAAGTTCTTTTTAGCTTTTTCACCAACTATTTTTATATGTTCGATAAATGAAAAATTCCTTTCTAAGATCATACCAAGGTAGCATACGGATTGCTGTTTTTTAATGGGAACGTTGTTAAATTTAATAGTAGGCAATGATTTAAGATTACCTTTTAGTAGAAGTTGATAGGTTTTATGTGGCGCAAATGCTAGGCGGTTACGATCACCCCACTGAGATATTAAATTTAGGCAAGTATTGGCCAAGTTCTCAAGTCCAGCTCGGGTACTTGACTGAATGAGCAGTAGGCCATCGTCCGCGTAACCAGTAAGTGAACAGCCGCAAGGAAGCGGGATCGCGAGGAAGTCATCAAAACCCAAATTCCATAAATAAGGACCGACAACTGAACCCTGAGGACATCCCATGGTTAGTGTTTTAGTACTAGAAAAATGACCGAGCTTAAGTACCGCGGAACCGTTTATAAAGTAAGAGTAAACGAGATTATATATGTTTCTATAGCAACCGCGGGTTTTTAATTTTAACAACAGCATAGGCCACCAGGCGTTATCAAAAGCCCCAGAAATATCCAGGAAGATCCCAATTACGTACTTGTTTTCAGATTGGTTAACGGTTCTTCTGACAGAAAGCGCCGCGTCGACTGTAGATTTACCTATGGTGAAGCCATATTGATTATTATGGAATTTTGGACCGTTCGGTAGTAAACGTGGAACGATGAGGCGCTCAAGAAGTTTACCCAAAGATGGTAGAAGAGTGATAGGACGATATGACTTCGGATCATCCGGTGGTTTATCACCACACTTTGGTATTATTCGTAAGAAACCGCGTCGCCATTTACGAGGAAAAACGCCTTCAGCAATGCATCGGTTATATACAGTTAAGATGGCATCACCCGCTGTTTTACACGCTTCTTTAATCATCCTATTAGATATTTTATCTTCACCTGATGATTTGTTGACCGGTAGTTTTCTAACAATATTTATAAATTCGTCATTAGATGGTACGTCTGACATTGGTGATTCAGGTGGCACAGGAGCCCACGCTCTAATCTGTTGGTGGTAGTCGCTATCGTTAGCCGGTGAATCATCAGGGATAAGTGTATTTATTAGCACTTCTGTTGTTTCCTCTATGCCCGTGGTATGCCTATCATTGACTTTAATGTTTTGAACGTATGCAAGGTCGACCGATCTGTTAGCTTTAAATTCGTGATATAAGGGAGACCACGGACCCTCCCTGTCAAGCTTATCAACAATTTTTCGCAACAAATTACCCTTAGATTTTTCCACCGATGCTTTGTAGCGTGACTTGGCAACTCTAAAAGCATTCAAAGCGAACGTAAGAAGATCTCCAGTAATCTTTCGGCTCTTGAGTTTATTTAACTGTTTACGCGCTCTGCGATATCTTTTACGCTGTTCAACTAAGTAATCACTCCACCAGTCACATCTACGAATATTGGTCATAGATCCGCGACCAATGGCAATGTCAGCACAGTAGGTAAAGGTTTCTGACATAATGTCAGCACTTTCTTCGGCTGACAGCCCGTCCCGAGTGAATTCTTTGGCGTGACACGCAAAAAGCGAGCCGAAAAATTCCCAGTTCGCGCCTTTACATCTATATCTGAAATTACCGGGAATATGAGACGGACCCTGAATATAACCAGGAACAAATTCGTACACGATCAGGCGATGATCACTACAAGACGCGTCCGGTAGGACACGCCACCTATCCAAACGTACGTCGGCACTTGAAAGTGTGACGTCAATACAAGATTCGCCCATTTGGCTGCAGAAAGTAGGTGGTGCATCAGGGGTATTATGAATCGATAGGTTCATCTCAGCAATGAAATCCTCAACAGCGCAGCGTCGTTCGGTATCGGTGGCCCGAACCTTGCCATACCACAGAGACGATGACGCGTTGACATCCGCGCCAACGATAACTTTGCAGCCCGCGAGTGACCGCAAGACATGACGGAGATTATGTATATGAGGAGTAACAGGATCTGAATATTGAAAGTAACAGCTTACAACGAATACTTTAAAAGAAGCTGATGATACTTCGGCAACCGCACAGTGTGGCGTCATGAGGTCACGTAAAGACGTTACCGTAAAGTTAGAAGACCGCGCAACATTAATTCATAAATTCATTAAATGTTCTGTTTGCCTACATTATCTACTATCTTGCTAAAGGCATCAGCTTGCTAGTAGGCCTTGTCATTAGTACAGTTAATAATGATGATGGCGTGTTTGAAACTAATAATCCATACTGGGTTTTACTTTCATTAGCCTGATGTCAAGGCACGTGGATGAAACACGCAGAGATCGATCGTTGGTTAATCTAACACATACTGAGGTCAGTTTATGGATAGATGCTCATCTATCTGTTAAATATTGAGACACCTCTATGCCTCGGTAAATTCATTAAATCTTTAGTCCCTGCTGGCATTTGTAGACATTGGCAGTAGTTAGTGATAATCCTTAGAAGTCCAAAAGTCTTACAAACTATCTAACTCAGTTACTAGATTGTGGAGGCAGCTGCTCGATCTAAAATCTGATATTCGTCTGAATCCAGTTAAATTTAAGACTGACCCGGACATAGCAATTGAGTACAGGCTAGGTAGTTAGATAATGATGGCCTGAAGATTTCGGCAAAACAACAAAATATCTACTTCCCAAACATACCCTCAGCGCCCAGGTCAAAAACTAATACAAATACATTCCTAATTTTGAATTAATCCAAGTTCCTGCGGCTTTAACTTAACTAATGTTTGTTTTAAACTTCGGAACAGTTCTACATAATAACGATCGCGGTCTCGCCAAAGTTAGCGTCCAATAATCGGACGCGGGTCAACAGTAAATGACCTTTAAACAACTAACTTCATAATTAGAATATAAAGGTGTGAGGAATAAGGTGTAAAGTTTATTCATCATCTATAGAAAAGGCAGGAATCTTCGACGTGATGGTGTCGTATCTGTAGGCTCACGACTGATGTCATGCAAGTTGCGCGGTAAACTCCGCCTGCGCGATGTAGGATTTCCCGTGACGTCAGAATTGGATGGCAATGAACTGGAAAAACAGTTGGATGATATGGGACATCACAATCTTTTAATAATTACTGAAACTGATTCATAAGCTAGAGCTTGTATTTTGAGAGGCGGTTCTTAAAGGTGGAGCATTTTGAAGATACTGTATCAACGTGAATATCGTGACGTAGATTATGTGTGTGCATAGGGTTTTTTATTTTTTTTTTTGATATGGCATCTCGTAGTTGACCTTGAGAGGTCGTGACTAATTACTTAACCGAACTATCCTGTGGCTGCCTTAAATGAATTCAAAGCCACCAGCCAGGGCTACTAAAAGCTAAGCGACTACACGCTAAGGGCACCCCCTGTGGGGTACGAACCTCGGCTTAGGGTGTCGCTAGAGAGAACAGCAAGGGACGGCTGGATCGAATTTTTATTTTTATTTCAGTTTGATGACCACGGCGTTTCCTAGTATTAGCTCTGAGAAGAAACGGCCGAAACAAACTCAGAGGTCATAGTCGGGAGTTTATATTTACTGGCTCAGCTGCGGCGCGGGCTGGCCTTCATCGGACAAGGGTGCATTAAGGTGTGGTGACGACTCGGTTTAAATATGGAAGTGTGCAGTATGAAGGTATCTCATCAAAAACATAAATGTAATATGAAAGCCAAGTTCAATATAATTATAATATATGCCTTAGTTGTTGACTTCAACGACAAAAGAAGTGAGATCTAAATGGGTGCCAAGTTCAATGGCCAGTCCTGAAATTCATTTATAATAACACAAAATATAAATTCTTCTTATAACTTAGGATAATATATTATAGCCTAAGGTATGAACCAAATTTTACATGTTTATGTGAAACAGTTTTTGAGTTATGAGGGGGTCAAAAGTGGTTCTAAATGGTTCTTGTAATATTACACGCGGTGCTGCTCGCCTTCTGTTCCTTGACCTTGGCTCGATACGCTACCGTGTGTCTAGATTACGCAATGTTTGCAAGGCTTTTTTGATAGTCAACCAGCCGACAACAATTTTTAAACTTTGTACCTACATCATCATCATCATCATCAACCTTTTAATCGTCCCACTGTTGGACACAGGTCTCCTCTCATACAGAGAAGGATTGAGCGTAATCACCACGCTTGCTCAATGCAGGTTGGCGATTTCAGACTTAAAGTACAGGTTTAAAAAACTCCAACGACAACCTTAAGAACTGCTTTAGTAGTAAATAGTTCAGCAGCGTAAATCACAGACTTTGTATTAGCATCAAAAAAGAGGTAACTATACCTCTTTTTTAAATAGTTCAGCAGCGTAAATCACAGACTTTGTATTAGCATCAAAAAAGAGGTAACTATACCTCTTTTTTGATGCTAATACAAAGTCTGTGATTTACGCTGCTGAACTATTTACTACTAAAGCAGTTCTTAAGGCCATAAAATAAGGAGCACATAGTAATGGTATTTATTCTTTAAATTCTTCATCTTGGCTATAAAATCGTTACACATCCTAGTTCCGCTGAAAGGAATGTTATTTACACTTCATAGCTATGCGGCTTTGATCCGTACGATCAGATATATTGCCAATAGATTGCATGACTGAGCTGTGGTCTGTGTAGGTGTATTATCAGCGCTGGCATTTTAATGCAATAGTGAGGTATGCACTCTGAGCGTACGAGTATTTAGTACACAAGGGCAATTTATGAGTCCATCAATATTTAGTTACAATCATAACTATTTTTATTTTTTTTAATAATTATAAATTAGCGCTTGACCGCAATCCCGCCTGATGGTAAGCAGTGATGCGATCGTTGATGGTAAAGCGCGCTAGTTTATTAAACCCATTCACTTAAAAAACTGAGTGAATAGGAAGGAAGACGGCAGTTGAGCGAGGTGGTGCAATGTTAAACCCAACAACATGACCAACGATGCTGCGCCAGAGGGAGATTGATGTGGAGACCCTCCACGACCAAACTCCCGACACAATAATACTTGGCGTATCGTACTCGGTATATATCGCAATACAACTGCTCAGACCCGTCCTCCGTACGGCTTCACCAGACATCATGCCGGAACACGACGAATCGCTTGGCGGCAAGACTTTGTCTGGTGGGTGGTAACTTCTGCCGGTAGCCGATGTGGCCTACCACACGAGAAAAAAAAAAACAGTAGAGCTATACTCTTTGGTATTTTTTTTCTTTTTTTTTTATGGAAGGACTGGGAAATCCTCGTGGACGCCCAGGCTGCCTCACTAGTGAACCAGTCTGGGCAGTGGCGGACTCTTACCAGCTAAAACCACACTCTTTCCTTACATTGTCTGCGGACTTGGTAAACCGCTGTTTACATTACAGTTTTGTCTATTTTCATAACTTATCAATGACAATTGTCATACTCTTTAGTTCTAACGTGGAACCTTCACGAGTTTGTGACAAGACAAATATAAAATTGAAATAGAATATAAGAGGTTGTCAAAAAAAGGATTATTAATATTATAAATGCGAAAGTAACTCTGTCTGTCTGTCTGTCTGTCTGTTACGCTTTCCCGCTTAAACCTCTCGACTCATTTTGATGAAATATGACACAGACAAACTTTAGACTCTGAGAAAGAACATAGGCTACCTTTTATTGAAAAAAAAATGATATTCCCGAGGGAAATCTTAAAAGCGCGATATAACCGGAAAGCTAGTATTTACCGAACCTTTTAGGAGCCATCCCCACCCGGTTCAAAGGGCCGAGTCGAAGCTTCTACATTATAAAAACTCCATTTTAAAATAATGATGTCCGCCCGTTTTGTTTTTACAAGAGTCGTGATCGATACCCTACATCTTTTACTAATGGTTTTTATATATTAATTTGTTTATTAATTTTATTTATTTTATTATATTATTATTAGCTTTAATATACATAGTTTATTGATTGTAAAAGAAGCAGAGGCCGTCAAGTCAAGATGCGGGAAGAGAACTTGAAAGAGACAGCGGGACCGTTCTGGTTGAAGAACACCGAACTCAGGGACCTCTGGTAACAATATGTTTAAGAAAAAAGGCTATTATTATTACTGACTGAAAAAATTATAGAATAAACCCAAATGCAAAGTAATCCTTACTAATATTATAAATGTGAAAGTATCTCTGTCTGTCTGTCTGTCCGGCTTTCACACCAAAACTACTGAACCGATGGTAATAAAATTTGGTACTCAGATGGTCTAGAGTCTGAGAAAGGACATAGGCTATAAAACATCCCGCTATGACCAATAGGAGCAAGGCAGTAACAAAAAATGTTGCGAAAACAGGGCCAAACGCGGGCGTACACATTGCTCCCGTTCTTTTAAAAGGTGCTTATTTTATATCAACACGCGGACAGAGTCACGGGCAACAGCTAGTATTTTTATATAGAAATAGTATTTAGGGAAAATAAGGAGATAAATATTCTTTGATTATATCTTTAATGGTACCTTCAAGGACTTGTCAATTATAGCCATAATGCCTAATAGGGATGTATCCAAGGTATGAAAATCAAAAAAACAATTAGTCCGTCTTACAGATAATAAAAAAAATTAAGACCCATATTTTTTATTTTGTCGTAGTTACCAAAAATTACTGAGATATAGCGTATTAAAGTTACAGAGTGGGGGCTAATTACGCCACGCCGTTCTATATTTTGCACCATGGCGTGACGTCATGCGACATTTCAAATCAATATATCTTCCTAAGTATTTGAATAAAAGAAAAAATAAAAAATGCGTGTTCAATATTTTTATAAAGCTATCTGATGGACATTAAATTATTTTTTAGGATACAAGCCAATTCCTCGTTAGGGTGTTTTGTATGAATTTGTATGATAGAATCCCACGAAAAACATTGTCTAAAAAAAATGGCCAATTGTGAGTCGTACTCATGCACGAAGGTTTTCATACCATTATCTTTAAAAATGGCAAAAAAAAAAACATTTTTGTTGTATGGGAGGCCCCCTTCAATATTTGCCCAACAAGGTGGACCGATGACCTAGTGAAGGTCGCGGGAAGCCGATGGATGCGGGCAGCACAGGGCCGGTCAGCGTAGAAAGCCTTGGGGGAGGCCTTTGTCCAGCAGTGGACATCCATAGGCTGAAGAAGAAGAAGAGAAGATTTATTTTTAATATAACCAAATAAAGAGTAAGAAAAAAAATATCTTTTTTCTTACTCCTCCGCTATTCTTTTCTGATTAATTTCGTTGCGGGACCCAAGACAGTTGAATCGTTTCTCCGGGACTCGTCGAGCTTCATTGCTCGGCGTTTTTCTGGCGGTCGCCACTGTTGATTCTGGCTTTCAGGAGTTGCAGTGGTTGGGAAAAGTGTGGCGGGTTTGTCCCAATAAAAAAAAAAAAAAATAACCAAATATACTGTGAACATTTCAAGCGTCTATCTATTTCCGTTATTAATATGGAGCAAAAAACGGCAAAATAACCATATTTGTTTTATGGGATATTTTTTATTTTATTTTTAGTATTTGTTATTATAATGGCAACAGAAATACATAATATATAAAAATTTCAACTGTCTAGCTATTAAGGTTCATGAGATACAGCCTGGTGTCAGACGGACGGACAGACGGACAGCGAAGTCTCATGAATAAGGTTTCGTTTTACCTTCTAGGTACGGAACCCTAAAAACTAGCCAAGTAATGAAATCTAGACAAAATCGTACCAAATCTAAAGTTTCTTACTGCATTTTTTTAAGTATTATAGTTAATGTTGTGGTTAACGTTAGTGGGTTCAAGTTAATTTAGTTTACACGTAGTGTTTTATCTGTTGTAACTACTTATATTTATTAGGCATGATAATAGCCTATACTGATAATGGTAATTAGACTGGATTTTAAGTATGTTATTATAGCTTACTAGATGCCTAAAATTTCTACGTTCTGGTCTTATCCAGAGGTTCTCAAATAGGGGCCTGAAAGAGAGAAGAAGAGAGGACAGGACCTGGGAGGCTGCAACAGAATGGACTCCAACAGAACAGGACTGGTCCAACGTCGACAAACTAATAACAGAAGACCGGCCAAAGTGGCCAATCAACACCTTCAAGCTATACAAGTCCGCGGGGTTGGATGGCATCTTCCTAGCCTTATTACAACAGAAATAGTTATTTATGCCACTGTCAAGCAATGATAGCTATTGTAATATGAGTGATAGTTTGAGCCACTCAGCTTCGCTTCGTGGTACAATAGATCAGTACAGGTATTACAATAACTGTTTGCGACAGTGGCATAAAAAACTTTTTCTACGACCTTGAAATAAATACAGATAAAAGTTAACAATGGCGCGGAAATAGCGCGGCGCGCGCAATGTTGTTATAATCCCACAAATGAAAGGCAAAGACAACTCATCCATACGGCCTAATAACATGCGATGTTTAGTCGTGACGCAAATACACGCGCTTTTTAGCACAATCATATGTTAATTTCTTGATGCCATAGCCATAAAAAAAAGTTTCATTGTATTACTGTTTACCCGTGTGGAAATGGTCATTGTAACACGACTTGGCAGGTATGCAAATTACCAAATGGTCGTATAAAAACATCCTTTCAGCCCAGCTACCAACTTCATCATCTGCCTTTTCCCAACATACCAATATTTTACATGGCGCGATTATTATCTGACCACCACAAACAATTACTGGATAATACCATACTGGTTGTTTTGGGGAAACCATCATATGACCTCTCCCGCTCTGGCTGGAGCGGAAGATGGTGTCAGACTTTTACTGACTAAACCCTACCCGTATTTCTTCACTTGCCTGTGCGCCAGGGCCACGGTTTCTTTTAACCAACCAGCAACCCTGATCCAGGAGGCATCAGTCTTCGTGGACCCCGTAACGAAGTGCTGACATCTGTATAAGGGGCACATGATACACAACGCGCCGTCGACCCAGGTCTGGTCCTTACCGGGCGGGGTCCTAGCCTGCGCCTACGGTGGCCGGGAGTTCAATGTTGTCTACCGACCAGGAAGTCTCCTGTAACCTTACAACATACTCCTTGGTAAGTCAAGCTTTCGGACTTTTGACGACCCATAACGATTATCAAAAATCTACGAATGACAGCGGTACCAACGGCTTAATGTGCTTTCAGTGTGTAAATACGGTCACCCATCCACATACCAACCGTGGTTAGCATCAGGGATGTTGCGGAGCTTCGACTCCGACTCCGTTAAGTCGGAACTTCCGATTATTATCGTACCTTCGGTTCCGATACCTTTAAATAGGAGGTTTAAATCGGAGGTTATTAAAGCATAACATCGCGGTGGCGGCCTGCCAAGTGCTGACTATGAACGATAGATGAAAATTATTTTTTCATTTCTTTGTTACTCATACGACACGTTCATAGGTTATAGACATTTGTTTTGATTATTCGCTAGTTGGAGTCAACATATTTAAGTTAATTTGTTTCAAAGCTTTTGTTCCTTTGATTTAATATAATATGCTACTTTAGGTTTTAATCAACTTCATTTAATTTCTAGATCATTTGAAACTTTGCCAATTTCCTTTTCACTGTTTGTGTTTAATTTTACAATAAAAATTTTAAATGAAAAAATTGACTGAATAATGTTTTTTGTGTTTAAGTAAATAAAAAATCACTCACAAGGGAAATGGAGAGGGCTATGCTTGGGGTTTCACTGCGGCGATCGAATCAGGAATGAGGAGATCCGCAGAAGAACGAGAGTAACCGACATAGCCCGAAGAATAGCAACACTAAAGTGGCAGTGGGCTGGACACATTGCCCGTAGGACCGATGCCCGATGGGGCCGACGGGTTCTCGAGTGGCGACCACGCACCGGAATACGTAGCGCGGGTAGGCCCCTGACAAGGTGGACCGACGAACTGGTGAAGGTCGCGGGAAAACGCTGGATGCGGGAGGCGCAGGACCGGTCGTCATGGAGAACCTTAGGGGAAGCCTATGTCCAGCAGTGGACGTCTTTCGGCTGAAATGATGATGATGATGATAAAATAAAAAATCACCACTTCTGACCCCGCCTCCGCCTCCGGTTCCGACTCCGATAAATCAAATTTAAAAACTCCGACTCCGGATCCGGTTCCAATATAACTACCTCTGTTACATCCCTAGTTAGCATAGCTTGACCTGTTCGACCGAACTGTGCCACTGTTATTATTTACCTACGGGCTTCTCTATCCCCAGCTACTGTTCTATTTATAACAAAACCAAGTATAAAAGTTGGTTATTTACCGTAAAATATTAAAGGGAATTTTCCTCCACAGGTGAAGTCAGTGTGCCGTGCTCACCGCGTGTAGATAGAAGGTTGGGGCCGCTGCTGTAACAAGGTAAGTTTCACACGATAAAAGCTCCATAAGGCATTTCCTATTATTATGTAGATCATATTTGCACATTATAATAATAATAATATTTACAAACCTCTATGACTTGACTGATCACAAGGTGAAAGTGAAGAAAGTGAAGAAAGAAAAAAAAAAAAACATCTTGAGGAAACCTGAACTTAAATTCTGAAATCGTCGACCCGCAATATGAGCAAGCGTGGTGATTACGTTCAATCCTTCTCTGTATGAGAGGAGACCTATGCCCAGCATTGGGACGATAAAAAGGTTGATGACGACGATTTTTTTTTTATATTTGTAAACTAGTCCTTGACTGCAATCCCGCCTGATGGTAAGCAGTGATGCAATCATTGATGGTAAAGCGCGTAAAATTACTACGCCTATTCACTTAAAAAACTTAGTGAATAGTAAGGATGACGGCAGTTGATCGAGGTGATGCAATGAAATGAAATCTTTTATTAAGCAAGTAGAATCACTAATCACTTTTACGTCATATGTTTTTTTTTTTTAACTAGATGAAGCCGGCATTTCCTAACTGACAACCACTGAGAAGAAATAGCCGAAACAAACTCAGAGATCATCGTTTTTTTTCAAGTCCAGACATTAAAAATGAACATGTTTACAATAATTTACGTTATAATTACGCATATTGCTTAATAACAATGCTTAACAAAGCGAGCAGCTCAGTGCCAAGCTTTTATGTCTTCTAAATAATTTGTGATTTTATAATACCCCTTTTTGCAAAGCTTGGCCTTTATATAGTTTGAAATCGTTTAATGGGTAAGTTTCGAATGTCCTTGGAAAGCTTGCTGTAAAAGTGTATACATTGACCTATGAACGAGTTGCCTACTCTGTGGAGACGAGTGTGATGTACAGCAAGATTGTGTTTGTTCCTGGTATTTATATTATAAATACCGCTTATTTTCTTAAAATTCGATATATTTTTATGTACATAAATGCAATGTTAAACAACACTAAGTGCATCGTACCCGGCACACATCGCAACACAACTGCTCAGACCCGTCATCCGTACAGCTTCACCAGACATCATGCCGGAACACGACAAATCGCTTGGCGGTAAGGCTTTGTCTGGTGGGTGGTAACTTCTGCCGGAGGCCGATGTTATGGCCTACCACCGAGAAAAGCATATTGTAGCGCTGTATCTACGCTACGTGCAAACAACACGCCTTATAGATGTCACACAGATACGGCATCTTGCAGGCAGAAATGAAATCGTTTATTAAGCAAGTAGGATCAACGATCACTTTTACACGTCATATGTTTTTTTTTTTAACTAGATGAAGCCGGCATTTCCTAACTGACTACCTCTGAGAAGAAATAGCCGAAACAAACTCAGGGATCATCGTCTTTTTTCAAGTCCAGACATTAAAAATTAAAATGTTTACAATAATTTACGTTATAATTACGCTTATTGCTTAATAACAATGCTTAACAGAGCGAGCAGCTCAGTCCCAAGCTTTTTTGTCTTCTAAATAATCTGTGATTTTATAATACCCCTTTTTGCAAAGCTTGGCCTTTATATAGTTTTTAAATCGTTTAATGGGCAAGTTTCGAATGTCCATGGGAAGACATTGACCCATGCACGAGTTGCCTACTCTGTGGAGACGAGTGTGATGTACAGCAAGATTGTGTTTGTTCCTGGTATTTATATTATAAATACCGCTTATTTTCTTAAAATTCGATATATTTTTATGTACATAAATGCAATGTTAAACAACACTAAGCGCATCGTACCCGGCACACATCGCAACACAACTGCTCAGACCCGTCATCCGTATGGCTTCACCAGACATCATGCCGGAACACGACAAATCGCTTGCGGCAAGGCTTTGTCTGGTTGGTGGTAACTTCTGCCGGCGGCCGATATTATGGCCTACCACCTAGAAAAGCATATTGTAGCGATATCTACGCTACGTGCAAACAACACGCCATAGAGTTGTCACACAGATACTGCATCTTGCAGCCAGAGTTTACCGTACTACTAGAATATATACAACTTCCCAACATCACCCGTTGGGCAAGTGCCGTCGGACACAACACCCGTCTGCTTCTGGTCTGGTCAGAGGATCCTCCCTTTTTTACAGCGGGTGAGTGAACCTTACACTGTGTTCCTCATGTTTCTAAAATAACCCGAGCAATATTCTCCCTTATTCATAAACGGTGTTTAAAGTTAACTAGTGATTAGCGATTCTTTAACCATACATTTTTGACCTTTTAACGTCACTTAACTTTAATCATCGTTTATGAATATACACCACGGTGTTTAAGGGGTTTATTCATAAACGACGATTAAGTTTAAGCAAAATTAATGAATAAAGGGGAATATATCTCGACTTTAAAAGAGACTGGGGCGTTTGAGTTCCTTTCGATCTTTTTTAGGGTTCCGTAGCCAGATGGCAATAAATGGAACCCTTATAGATTCGTCACGGCTGTCGTGTTCGTCTGTCACAGTCATTTTATTCCGAAACTATAAGAGCTATACTGTTGAAACTTGGTAGGTAGATGTATTCTGTGAACCGTATTAAGATTTTAATGCAAATATAAAAAATAATAGTAAATATTGGGGGCTCCCCATACTTAGAACTAAAACTCAATTTTTTTTTTGTTGATGTCTATGGGATTGTGGGATATCTATGGATAGGTCTTCAAAAATTTTATCGAGGTTTCTAAAATATTTTTTTCTAAACCGAATAATTTGCGAGACAGACGCTTCCAAAGTGGAAAAAGTTGGTCCTCCCCCCCTCTAACTTCTAAAATAAGAAAACGAATAATCTAAAAAAAACATATGATGTAGATTACTATAAAAACTACCAACGGAAATTGTTTTGAACGAGATGTAGTAAGTAGAGTTTTTTAATACCTCGTAAATCATAAACCGCTTATTACCGCGTAATCTTTCATACAAATACCTAAAATCCTTTAATTTCATAAATCAATGGTACAGAACCCTTAGTGCGTGAGTCCGACACGCACTTGGCCGGTTATTTTTTTCACAGTAATGGAGCTCACAGAAGATAAGATAAAGATAAGAAAAGCTGAAGTCATCTATTTTTTTTTAATAATATTTTGTGGTAAAGTGGTACTGATATCCTATTTCTAAAGCCGTCAGAGTCCAAGCTTACCACTCCAATTCCTCTTAGTTAACATACCAAATAATAGCATCCATAAGGCTTTATTAACACACGTTAATAAAACTTCATACAACACTAAACCTTTCCACTGTTTGTAAGTGGGTACAATTAACTAAAACAGCTTGTGTTCAATGAGGCAGACTCGCATTTGCACATTATGTATATTTTACAAACGATTATGAACCCTTTGTGTTGGTAATTAGATTCATTTCGGAACGTGAGCGATGTGAATATTTCATAAAGGCCGGGCTACACGGTACACAAACCTCATTATGTAATATAGTAATGAGCAGGGAGATGCAGATTCCGTTTTGCTGTGACAGTTTGTATGTACCTGGTACCTTTGTTTGGTTGTGGTACAAGTATAAAAATAAGCGCGGTTCAATTATGGTGTTCATAATTATTATTATCCTACTAAAAATATAAATGCGAAACTTTGTGAGGATTACGTAAGTATGTATGGATGTCTGTAATTCTTTCAAATAATGCAGTAGTTTTTGTGTAAAAGAGTAACACACATCCATTAGTACGGACGACAATAGGTGAAGCTACCCGAAACTGCCAAAATATTCCCAATCAATATTGAGCCTTAATACTTTACGGATAAAGTTGAAAATCTAATAATAAAGGATTCTGTCAGAATGTAGTAGCTCGATGTGATGTCGTTTGTACATACATCGTCATAATCTTTCACGTTTATAATAATATGTAGGAATTATGATTGTCTTGGTACTAAATAAACAACTTTTGTTTTTTTTTTTTTTTTTCAATAAAATATTGAAATTTTGCACACAGGCGTGTTGCGTCATTATTTCACGACATCATCGGAATCAGCTGAAACACGCCTTAATCTGGCAACGTGCACCCTTTCCGAGGAACGGCTAAGTTTCAATTTGTCTTGCGAATAATATGCAACTCAATCGAGCTCACGTATAAGACAGACAGGCCCAATCTTCATTTTTATGTTATGTATTTTGTATGATGTACGTAATAAAGAGTACCTATAATATTACATTCTCTTTACCCATCTCTCTCAATAAATATGAATATTTCCTGTTAGAACATGACAGTTATAGAAATTAAAATGATCTTGTTTTCAACCTACAGAGAACCATTGCTGGACAAATGCTTCCTTCAACGCATTCATTCCATTGCAGTAATCCCCACGCTAGTCAGGCGGGTTGGAGATCGCAGTTATTTGTTATTCGACAGAAGAAGCGCTGCTGTCCACTTTCCTGGCGAGAGTTCACTTAGTCGCCTCTTGCGACACCCACGGGAGAATATGGATTGGTATTTTTCTATGCCCTGTACCACACGGCCGAAATTATCTATCGGTTAAAATTTAAATTCTATCGAAGAACACTTAGTCAATATGAAATTATTACTTTTGTTACTATCGGGATAAAACGATGAATGAACAACATAACATAATCAGAATATAATTAGGTACAGGCGTCTTCGCGATGACAGAGACCGTAATCTAACACGCGGGTCTTAGCAGTTTTTTTTTTTTTTTTTTTTTTTAAGAATTATAAACTAGCGCTTGACCGCAATCCCACCTGATGGTAAGCAGCGATGCGATCGTTGATGGTAAAGCGCGCTAGTTTATTAAGAACCACTCAGATTGAGCGAATAGGAAGGAAGACGGCAGTTGAGCGAGGTGATCCAATGTTAAACCCAACAACACGACCAACGATGCTGCGCCAAAGGGAGATTGATCTGAAGACGCTCCACGACCAAACTCTCAACACAATAACATTTGGCGCATCGTACCCGGCACACATCGCAACACAACTGCTCAAACCCGTGCTCCTTACGGCTTCACCAGACATCATGCCGGAACACGACAAATCGCTTGGCGGCAAGACTTTGTCTGGTGGGTGGTAACTTCTGCCAGCGGCCGATGTTATGGCCTACCACCGAGAGAGTTTTGGTCCAAGGACATGCCGGTTTCCTCACGATGTTTTCTTTCACCGTTCTATAAGCGGTGGCGGTATAATTGGTGATGAAATAATTTACAGAAAGTAAACCGTATGTCGTGGTGGCCTAGTGGTTAAAAGACCAGCCTCTCAAGTATGAGTGCGCGGGTTCGATTCCAGGTCAGGCAAGTACCAATGTAACTTTTCTGAAGTTATATGTACTTTCTAAGCATATCTTGGACACCAATGACTGAAGGTGAAGAAAAACATCTTGAGGAAACCTGGACTTTAAGTCTGAAATCGCCAACTCGCATTGAGCAAGCGTGGTGATTACGCTCAATCCTTCTCAGTATGAGAGGAGACCTGTGCCCAGCAGTGGGACGATTAAAAGGTCGATGATGATGAAACCGTCTGATGGGGTTCGAACCTACAACTTGCAAGTCGCAGCCGATATCACTAGGCCACTGCTGCTCGCAAATTAATGAATAAGACGACGAGAGAAATTAGACGACATGATTGACGCAGTGGCTGAGGTATCGACTGCTGCGCGGCGTATCGCGGGGTCGATTTCCGCATCGAACACATATTTGTATAGCCTACTATTAGTTGTTCCGGGTCTGGCGGTTTGTGTATGTGACTTTATATGTTTGTAAACACACCTACGATACAGGAGAAAATCCTAGGGATAACGTTTATGTTGAAAAAAAAATATGAGAATATAATAAATGCCATCGAGACATAAAAGGGGATTTTTGATACGCTTTGTTTCTATGACTTGCACCAAACATTCGAGAGTCTTTGAGCATTGCACTACGTTGAGAGGGTCTTATGGCTGTACAACTAGCTGCCATATGACACGTGTCATCTCAAATATGTAATTACTCTTTGCAGTAACTACGTAGTATTTTATTTGTAAGTCTTATTAATAATTAAGTACATACGTTATATCTACTTATACATATATCTTCAAATTTTGTTCGTTTCAAATTGACGGTAATTCAAGTTAAACAAAAATACAGGTAGGTACTTTATTTTAATAGAACTTATACTGAGATTTTAGGGTCCTGTACTTCGAAAGGAAAAAACTGAACCTTTAGACGATCACTTTTTGTCCGTCCGTTCGTCTGCCTGTCTATTTGTAAAAACCTATTTTCTCAAAAACTCGTAGAGGTATCAAGCTGTAATTTCTATCAAATACTCAAGTTTACTGTCCCTGGGAGTTGTGAAAAAATTAAACTTGAAAGTCAACGCCATCAGAAGCTAGACCCGTTAATGCTAATTCCGCAAATTTTCGATACTATTAAGGGAATAAAAACCTACTGGGTACTTCCCATGAAATCAGAATCTTGAAATTTGATACAAAGCATCGCCATATAGCACAGATTAAGAAAACTTGCGTTAACCATAAAATTTTATTTTTAAATAATTTTAATAATAGTTTGTACGAAACCGTCGTTACGCAAGTCCGACTCGCACTCGACCGGTTTTTAGGGTTCCGTAGCCAAATGGAAAAAACGGAACCCTTGATTCGTCATGTCTGTCTGTCCGTCCGTATGTCACAGCCTTTTTTTCCGAAACTATAAGAGCTATACTGTTGAAACTTGGTAGGTAGTTGTATTCTATGAACCGCATTAAGATTTTGATGCAAAAATAAAATAATGATAATAAATATTAGGGGCTCCTCATACTTAAAACTGAAACTCATTTTTTTTTTTTTCATCAAACATACTTGTGGGGTATCTATGGATAGATCTTCAAAAATAATATTGAGGTTTCTAAAATATTTCTTTTCTAAACCGAATAGTTTGCGTGACAGACGCTTCCAAAGTGGACAAGTTGGTCCCCCCCTCTCTAACTTCTAAAATAAGAAAATGAAAAATCTGAAAAAACATATGATGTACGTTACTATAAAAACTACCAACGAAAATTGTTTTGAACGAGACTAGATCTCGTTACGTAGTTTTTTTTTTTAATACCTCATAAATCGTAAACCGCTTATTACCACGTAATCAATGGTACGGAACCCTTGGTGCGTGACTCCGACACGCACTTGGATCGTTTTTTTAACACAAATTAGCCAAAAATGAGACACGCTAGTTTATTAAGAGCCTATTCATTTTCAAAAATTGAATGAATAGGCAGAAAGACGGCAGTTGAGCGACCAATGATGTTGCGTCTGAGAGAGGTTGATCTGGAGACCCTCTAAAGAAACATCCGACACAACAACATTTGACGCATTGTACCCAGCACACATCGCAACACAACTGCTCAGACACGTCCTCCGTACGGCTTGACCAGACATCATGCCGGAACACGACGAATCGCTTGGCGGCAAGACTTTGTCTGGTGGTAACTTCTGCCAGCGGCCGATGTTATAGCGTTGTTGATGTTAAAGAGAAAGAAAAATTTGCATTGAATTTACATTTACTTTAGTTTATGAACAAAAGAATCAGAATTAGGGTGGCGCCAATAACTAATTTTAAATGTTTAAATACGTTTATCATAATTATTATAAGTGCATTAAACGTTCGTTTTACGTCTCCATATTCTCAATACACGTGTTATTATTCCCACAAACGCGTTAACGTCTGTTTGCGGAACAATAATATTACTGTATTGACTTGCCAGGTTTGCGTTTCACTTTAATTGTTGGAAATTGTTAGCGAATACTAAATGTTAATGATATGAGGTGTTTCACAGAGTTATAGTATGAATATATTTTTCTATTGAAGTTTTGTCTTATATCAGCACTCATCCATACTAATATTATATGTAAATTTGAAAGTAACTCTGTCTGTCTGTCTGTTACGCTTTCCCGCTGAAACCTCTCAACCGAGTTTGATGAAATTTGGCACAGACAATCTTTAGACCCTGAGAAAGGACATAGCCTACCTTTTATTAAAAAAAAATTGATAATCCCGAGGGAAATCTAAAAAGCGCGATATAAGCTAATTCCACGCGGGCGAAGCCGCGGTCGGAAAGCTAGTGTTAATATAAATACAATATGTAACGAAAACCCAGTTCGACCTATAAGGATAATAAAGGTTAGGTAAACACATGACTAAATATAATATAAAATTTTACGTAATCATCATAGAAACAATACTAATGAATTTTGAAATAATCTTTTTTTCCCACGAATTAATTTCAACTTCCCCGAAAATTGGTAATTTTAAAAAAAGTGACAACACCGGTATTATTATGAGCGAATAGCGATGCGACCACGTGCCGCGTGCCCTGCCGCTCGCCGCCTGCGGAAGGGTTGCTTACCGCACATGTATTAAATTACCTCTTTTTGCGAAATAATATTTAGGGGGATTTTTTTTAAGTTTAGCCCGGTTTTGTATCCATTAGTAGAATCAGTTATCGATACCTAACAATACCTTCACGGATCGAACAGGGTTTTCTTTACATATTGTATAATAAATAGTAACAAGAACGACTTGCCACAGCCAAAGTATGTAGGTCAATATAATTTTTTGCCAGAATCTATATCTTTTATACTCTTTAGCGTTTCGCCTTGTCTTTTATACTACAATTTAAGTGTCTTCAAGGCTAGAGTCAATAAGCTTTTAATAAACTAGCGCGCTTTACCATCAATGATTGCATCACTCTTTGCCATCAAGCGAGATGGCGGCCAAGCACTAGTTTATAATTATAAAAGAAAATTATCTGTTCCATTTGAAAACATTATCCCGTGCATATGATGACCACACCTGGAATTGGAAGAAGAACAAAAGAGCATCCTTTTTAACCGACTTCAAAAAGGAGGAGGTTACTCAATTCGACCGGTATATATGCTTTTTTTATGTTTGTTCGCGGATAACTTCATCTTTTATGAACCGATTTTGCTAATTACTTTTCTGTTCTAAAGAAGACATTCTCAAGGTGGTCCCATGATAAGGACCTCAGGGTTTGATGGTAGAAGACCAGAGAAATCAAGGGGAACTTTCTAAAACCGTAGGGGCAACCAGTGCGTTTGTAATTTTTTTCATTAAGTATTTTAGCGTCAGCATCCAGTCTAACCGGATGCAGCTGAACAGTACTTTTTATAACTAAAAACTTTTTTTACAAAAAAAAAAACAACCGACTTCCAAAAAACACTACAAAGTGAAAAATAACTAATTTCGGAATAAATATACAAAAAAAGCATATATACCGGTCGAATTGAGTAACCTCCTCCTTTTTAAAGTCGGTTAAAAACCAAAGACACCGGCTTCCGAAATTAGTTATTTTTCACTTTGTAGTGGTTTTTAGAAGTCGGTTGTTTTTTTTTTTTTTTGTAAAAAAAGTTTTTTACGTCGCGACGATCGCTGCAAGCTGAGGGCTACTCCGAAATGGCACATTCGAATGATCAGATTAGGTACGATGTCGAACCGAATATTAAATATATTGTTGTAACGAAAAAGCTATTACGGTAGATTCAATTTTTAGCATCATTTGTTTTAACACTTAAACACTGATTGTGTACTGTGTGAATGCAAATAAGTGTATGTACATTTCATTACAAGTGATAAGCTATAGAGATTAGTGATAGTACCTACCCCCAAACCTACACATCGATGGCTAAATGAATGAATGGATTATTGAATGGATGGATGAAAGTTTGTTACTCTTTTACGAAAGAAAATACTTCACGGATTTATATGAAATTTGACATAGAGACGGTTTATGACCATAATTAAATATAAGATACTTTCATCCCTATATTCTCACGGGATAGAACGTAATGCGGGTGAAACCACAGGTCGCAGATAGCTAAATATGCTATTAGAGATCCCAACGAACTAAGTAGTAACCTTCTTTTTTAGCAGGATAAAATAATACAACCCCGTCTTTCGTGGCGAGCAGTCGGGTAAAAATATTTTCAAACAACGGTGCCTTCCAGTTCATAACCGTAACTTTTAACGTTACCAACTATTATTCAGAGATAGGTTTCGGTTGGTGCATACTATAGTTTTATCACCTTTTAATCCACTATTGTTGTGCCAAACGTGGTTTTAATACACAATTTGGCACTAATCATAAATGGACGCAGCACTCTAGGGGTCATTTTTTTATAATTATATACTAGTGCAAACCCGCCTGATGGTGAGTAGTGATTTATTTATTTATTTAACAATGTACAACTATTCTCACAGGTGAACCTAATACATTAGTGTAAGACTTACAATATTCTGCAACTACAAATTAAAAACATCTACAAATAACTATACATATTACGCACAAATGTCTTCTAAGTTGCAATAAGCAGCCCGTGTGAATACACTCAGAGTACAGCTAAAGATGTCGACTTGTTGTGACACCGCATTGAGCGCGCGCAGCGCACTCGTAAGCGGCGCGTGCTGCAGCAGGTTGGTACGCGCGGGCGGCACCAACAGAAGCGGGGGCCGCCGCCGCCGCCCCACGTACCCATCAGGCACTAACAAGCCAACCGACTGCAGAATACCTAGGTTGTGTATTTCACCACGCATAACCTTTAATAGGTAAGTAGCGAGAGCTACATCCCTCCTCACTTCTAATTTATAGTAGCCTACCATGCCAAGTAAAAACACAGTAAGATACAACAGTGGATATCCCGGGTACACACCATACTGTTTTAAATACAGGAACCTAACAAATTTGTTTTGTATGCATTGTAACATTATTTTGTACTGGATCGCCTGTGGGGACCAGACAACCGCATTGCATTCCAGGTGACTTTTGAGTTAATTAAGAGCCTATTCACTCAAACAAACTGAGTCAATAGGAAGGAAGACGGCAGACGAGCGAGGTGATGCAATATTTAATCCATCAACATGACCAACGATGCTTCACCAAAGGGAGATTGATCTGGAGACCCTCCACGATCAAACTCCCGACACAACAAACAACAACATTTGGCGCATCGTATACAACACACATTACAACACAACTGCTCAGATCCGTCCTCCGTACGGCTTCACCAGAAAACATAATGACGGAACACGACGAATCGCTTGACGGCAAGACTTTGTCTGGTGGGTGGTAACTTCTGCCACAGCCGATGTTATGACCTACCACCGAGATTATTATGATTGTATTTAGGTATTTTTCATTTTACCTAAACAAAACCTTAAAATAAAAACAAATATTGTGACTCATACAGAAAGATTATAAAACTAAACTTAACACAAATAAAATAAAAATAAAAAAAAGGCGTGTGGCACTCGGAGACTGCCGCGGTAAAGCTATTGCATAGCCTTTTTTTATCAACTATAACTTGCAATTATAATTATTTATTTATGTTATTTATACAGTAATTTTTCCTTTGTTTTTTTTTCTTTGATATCAATTCAAGTTTTCTTTCTGTTTTGTAATTTATTTATTTTTTACCAGCAACGTCATCAAAAGAGTGCGAAAAATGATGACGATTAAGCGACTAAACTATATTCAATGTTTTCTGTTCGACTTTGATAAAGAGATAGAAAGAAGCTAAGCAATAGCTTAAAAATGACGTCATGTTCGTTATCACACCCATGTCAGAATGTCATGAAATATGATGTCGGCCATCTTGGATTTCAAAAACGAAATCATTTTCGTGATCAGCACCCTGAGTTTTGGCGGGAAAGTCAAGCTGAGTGTCACGCTCGTTTTTCATTGGACTTTTAAAATTATTTATAGTGTTGTTTACTAAATAAAAGTGCGTGATTTATGTAGTAAAAAGTTCATTTAGTAAATAGTTCATAAAGAACAGTGAAATATCGCTGCATAGTGGCCACATCATGACTTTGTCCCAAACCTCACTCGTAAGACGGGTCACGCGGCCGTCTTTTTCGACATGAATAATTCATAATTACGTGGCATTGGCTAAATGCACAAACCGTGCGAAGCCAAAAAATAAAGAAATAAAGAAAAAACCCATGAAATCTATTATATTATCACTCGAGTCAGTAAGCATGTAAAATGAGAAAACTAACATAGAACGATCCGTGTGAGAACTAAAGATCACTATTACCCAACAACACTGATACCTTTGAGAAAGCGGACTTCCTCTACAATAGGGCAATTCCTCCGTAAGGTCTGTCTATGCTATTACTTATAATCTCTGTCATTGTGTGCTGTTTCGGTGCAATCGCAAGACCGGCCGGGCACTGAGGGGCAGGCAAGACAGCTATAGTATCCTTATGACTCCACCAACTGGTATTTCGTTGACTCGGAAACGGCGCACAGGGAACACCACGAAATATACTCAAAGACTCCAAGGTTATTTTTCAATATACCCCACTGTTTTGTCGTGGTGGCCTAGTCGTTAAAACACCAGCCTCTCAAGTATGAGTGCGCGGGTTCGATTCCAGGTCAGGCAAGTACCAATGTAACTTTTCTAAAGTTATATGTACTTTCTAAGTATATCTTGGACACCAATGACTGAAGGCGAAGGAAAACATCTTGAGGAAACCTGGGCCTTATAAGTCTGAAATCGCCAACCTGCATTGAGCAAGCGTGGTGATTACGCTCAATCCTTCTCTGTATAAGAGGAGATCTGTGCCCAGCAGTGGGACGATAAAAAGGTTGTTGATGATGAACGGCGTCGGTGTCGAATTATTTGTTATCAATTTAATATTTTTGAGCTGATCTTTAGTGACATAATCACTTCTGATTGCGTTAACATCTGACCGTAGAATTAATAAATCCTTCATCAACTTCTTTACGTACGTTCTACGTAGTCAAAGCAAACTGGTGGCAATTTGTGAAGGTCATATGCCACAAAAACTGGGATTGTTCGGGATCCGTGATTTTAAACACCGTAATCGTATATTTTAGGTCTTTCTGCTTTTTGTTCTTACGCCTCGATACATGTTTTTGTCTTGTCTTCGTAGAAACAAACAATAACTTTTTTGCCTCATCAATGTCTTCCTCAGAAAAAGCCGACGAGCATATTAAACTTTCGTTGTTTCGTTTCGGAGATAACAATATTACAACTCGTACACTTAAATGTACTCGTATTAACATTGTTCACCGACATCTTTCTGTAATATTTTATTTAATAAAAACTTCAACTTCAACTCTTGATCTGGTCCCTGTGGATAGATACCACAATTTTGCTAATAACACGTGTAACAAATTATAGAAATTCTTTAAAAAAATATTTCACAATAATGGCGGATATCGCCAATAACAGTTGAAAAAACGGCCGCGTGAGCACTTTTTACTCTATAAAATCACGCGCTTTTATTTAGTAAACAACACTATAAATAATTTAAAAGTCCAATGAAAAATTAGCGTGACATTCATCTTAGCTTTTCCGTTAAAAAAAAGCTATTTTATAAAAACACTACTAAATTAATTTGAATACTTAATAATTAATTATATGAAAAGTTTTTAAGGTAGCCATGACAACGTCGATGACGTCTATGACATATCTCTATAGAAGACCTATTTCAGAAAGAAAATTAATCGCAAGTTTAGCACATCGCGACTATCAGTAACATGGCAAGTGTGTAGAACTGAGTTCGCGCCCTGCAATATGCATGCTCTTTTTGAAAATCTATAAATTGTTTTCAAAAGACGTAGTCGCACGCACACAAACATACCGTGCCGAAGACTGCCGAACTGAAACGACGTTAGACGATGTACGGCCTTCAAGCCACACCTCCGTGCCCGTCGGAGTGGGGAGCGTGAGGTTTTTTCGTTACGGAATTTCTGGATTCGGTCCCCGCGCTCAAGGCCCGCGATAGAAGCTATGCAATAGCTTAAAAGGAAGGAACTAAAACATGCATATTTATTATATAAACTATGTAAATAGTACACTGTAGACTACCTATATTATTGCTCTCTCCTTCCCCTTACTATTCCATTCAAAGGCTGTCTGTCAAAGATCGCACTTAGCGATAATACCGCCCATTGTGTGACCCTTTGTAAAATCTTTATATTTATATTTTTATATATATGGTGTACATATCTTCACCATCTCATTCTCATGTTTTAAAGTTTATAGTTTTAAAGTCACTAGCTCAAAATTCATTGCATTATATAGTATACCCTATAACTGGTGTATACGCGCCCCAGTACAGCACGTACATCTACCGCGCATTTGTCACGGCTTATCCAACAAATAGGTCGGCTTATACCACAAGTAAATCAATCTCTTACCACTCCACAACAAATCTAAGGCACTTACCTTAGGACCCAGTGTGTTCCGTCGTGGAGTGAGGTCTCAGAGAGTCGACGCGCGCGCGTCGACTTACAATGACGTCCGATGTCTTCAAATACACCGACTGTCCCATACCAGTCGACACATTAAAGTTCCCTTCGGAGGGCACCAAAGCTCACCAGCGTATGAAACCGTTATTTAGCAGCGTCAATCACGCCCGACAAACAATCGCCAATGAAAACACGTTTCCGATTCAAATTCAACTCAATTTACAGACGGCACTGGTACTCTTTATAATTCAAGTAAATACTTCAAAAGCACGGGCAACAATCGCGACAAACTATCCAAAACCGCGGCCGGTGGTATTTACTTCCCGGAAATCACTCGTCCGAAACACCCCACGCGCGCGAGGATTTCGTCAAGAGCTTTCTAGCAACGGACCGTTGTCGACCAGGTCTCAAAACGTTGTGTCATCGCCGCGCGTCACCATTTTTTTTTTTTTTTTTTTTTTTTTTCTCGAGTGGAAATGCCTTTACGCACCATACCCGTCGCTAGCTAGGCGACGAGAGTGTGCGGGACTCGCCCGGCCGAAGCCGGGAATACCCACTAAAACCACCCGGTTACCGTCGGGCCCTGCGTTGAGAGTGTCACAGGGCCGACCCGAAGGCCAAGTACTCCGTGCCACTCTCAGGGCTTGCCGGCCCTCCCCTGTAGGGCCGGTTTCCGCGCCAAAGGGGGATTACCCGGTAACGGAATAATCCCCAGACGTGGTGACCGTTGTGCAATGCACGTGCGGGAGCTACCCGCACGCGCTGGTCACACCCTGGGGCTAAAGGAGACGGGGGTTCGTCCCCCGCCTTCTTCGCCCCACCCGTCTACGCCGGAGGGGAGCGGCAAGTACGTCCTCTTCCCGCTCCCTCTCCGCAGCCTCCTTCTGCAAGAGGACGGTCTCGCAGAAGGAGGCGGCAGCCTCCCATGCCGTCTCACTTTCAACCATGGCTCGTACCATGGTTGCCAGTGAGAGGCGTCCGCCTCCGAGCGCCGCAACGAGATCGCGGCGCTCGTTCCGCCAGGCCGGGCACTCCACCAGGGTGTGCTCGGCCGTGTCGTCGGGGGAGTCGCAGTGATGACACCGCGGTGACTCCTCCCGACGTGCGACCCGGTGCAGGTAGTGACCGAAGCAGCCATGTCCGGTCAGTACCTGCACCAAGCGGAAGGTAAGGCTGCCATGCCGGCGCCCAACCCATCCCTCCAACACCGGACGAATCGCTCCAATCGTCCGGTGGCCGGCAGCTGGGGAGCGGAGCGCCTCCCTCCACCGGCTCAGGGCCTCCCCCTGAGCCGCTAATCTGACCCGCCTTACTTCCTCGAAGGCGGGTCGTTCCCCCCGTTCCCGGGCCGCGACCCGGTGTCGATGCACCTGGGACAGAACCAGGGCATCGACCTCCCACGGGGGCGTGCCCGCGAGCACGCAGGCCGCCCCATGACTGACCGTGCGGTATACCCGCACGGTCCGTGTCGCGATGACCCTCTGCGGCCTCCGCAGCAGGGCCACTGTGCGCCGGGAAAGGCGCTCCGCCCACACCGGGGCTCCGTAGAGTGCCATCGACCGCACCACTCCCTGGTACAGCCGACGGCACGCCGAATTCGGCCCCCCCAAATTGGGGAGGAGATCGCCGCGCGTCACCATAGATTATACTAATTACGCTAGCCCTTACCGGTCGTGCATCTATCAACTCGTCTAACTAACAATCGGACTCGACCGATAAAACGAGCGCGAACATCCCCCCGCCCCGGACAGTAACAAACGGTCCGACAATTCAATCTAAGGGCAGGCGAGAGAGTGTGGCGATCGCGCGCTTCAAGACAGAGTCCCCCACCAGGACCTCGGCAAACCTGGGAACACCATCTGACCCTGGATACAATTTAGCAATGCGTCCACGACGCCATCGGAGGGGTGGCACGTTTGGGTCCTTTAACAAAACGAGGTCTCCGACTCTTGGTGGGTTCGTCTTGTCTGACCACTTAACGCGCTGTTGTAAAATGTGCAAATACTCCAGATGCCAACGGCGCCAAAAACTCTGCGTAAGCTGTTGAAGCAATTCAAATCGCGAGAGCCGTCCGGAGTTAATGTCCAAATAAGGATATTCAGGCAGGGCGTTAAGTGGTCTCCCTATCAAGAAATGGCCCGGCGTGAGGGCCTCCAAATCATTCGCGTCGGATGACAAAGGGCATAACGGACGCGAGTTGAGGACCGCCTACACCTTACAAAATACAGTCGCGAGCTCCTCAAAAGTTAGGATAGTATCTCCAATAACGCGACGAAGGTGAGTTTTGGCGGCCTTTACAGTTGCTTCAAATATACCTCCCCAGTGGGGGCAGGACGGCGGTGAGTACTGCCATCGTACCCCTCTGCGAGAGAGTGTGGATCCGATCTCAACATTATGCTTATCTAAAAATTCACAAACATCCTTCAAATGACGATCGGTACCCTTAAAGTTGGTCCCACAGTCGGATCGAATTAAGGACGGCAGTCCGCGACGCGAAACAAATTTGCCAAGAGCAGCGACGAACGCCTCTGTCGTGAGAGCACTAACCACCTCGAGGTGGACCGCTTTAGTAGCTAAACACACAAAAACGCACAAGTAAGCCTTCTCGGTCTTAGCGTTACGGAGACGCGAAACTTTAACAATAAATGGTCCCGCAAAATCCGTACCAACTCCAGCAAAGGGCATCGATTCGGTGACTCGATCGGCAGGCAAATCCCCCATTTGGGGCTGCACGATGTCCGCCTTCAAGCGGTAGCACGGGAGACAACGAAAGATAACATATCGGAATACTCTCCGCGCAGACAAAATCCAAAATTCACGTTGGAGGATCGCTGTAAGAGCGTTGCATCCGGCATGTGCATTTTTCACATGGCGGTCTGCGATCAACAACTTCACCAAGGGGCCGTTCTTGGGGAGCAACAATGGATGACGAGCCCCATAGGGGAGCTTAGCATTTCTAAGCCGACCTCCGACACGCATCAAACCCTGATCATCCACGAAAGGATTCAAGCGCCCTAAGGGTCCCTTCAGATTGGATGTGCGTTGGCGGAGGGTTTTCAACTCCGATGCAAATTCACTCTCTTGAACTATCCGCACCCAATATAGCAGAGCGTCATTGCGCTCTTGCGGTGAGAGGACCGGAGACTCAAATTTGCCACGAGGGTTACGACAGTTGTGGATGAAACGCCGTATCCAGGCGGTGACGCCGAGCAATTTATCCAAAGAGCTGTAGCGCTCAAGCAAAAACTCCGGATCTGGAGCCGCTACAGTCTCGGTGGCGTGAACATGCACCCCTGGCGTAGATGCCCTGACCACTGCGGGGGTATGGGGCCAAGAACCCTCCAGCTGTAACAACCATGGTGGACCCCACCACAGCTGGTGATTCACAAGTTCGGGCGCCTCGCAGCCGCGGGAAGCGCAGTCTGCGGGATTCAATTCGCCAGGCACGTGGCGCCAAATCAACTGGGCTTTCGATTTCTGAATTTGAGACACCCGATTGGCCACGAATACCTCGAGGGTATGGACTGAACTTTCAGCCAACAAAGGACGACTTGGCTGTCAGACCATGCAAAGGTCGACACTAGCTCCCAAGGTGTCGACGACGTGGTTAAGCAATCGGGCTAATAGAGTGGCGCCAGACAACTCCAACTTCGGTATGGTCCATCGGGTCCGAAGTGGGGCAACCTTACTCTTAGCCGTAACCAGATGAACGGCGACAACACCTCGTGCGTCCACTGTTCGAATGTACACGGCTGCCGCGTATCCGCTTTCAGACGCGTCACAAAAGCCGTGTAGGCTAGCGGAGAACCGTCCCTCAGGCAATATGTGCCTAGGGATACAAACACGGTTGACTTCCGGGAGGGATGAGACAAACTGCACCCAGTCTCGGAGCAAGTTGCCGGAGAGGGGCTCATCCCAGGTCACTTCCGCTGCCCACAGCTCCTGTAAGAAACACTTCATCGCGAACACTACAGGACTAAGCCAACCATTCGGATCAAAGGTGCGAGCTACAGTGGACAGCACTGTGCGTTTAGTCCAGACCTTTGGGCTCGGAAGCTCCAATCTGTAGGTAAACAAATCTTGGACTGGTTTGTACTGTACTCCCAAAACAGACAGCATGTCTGGAGTATCAGGGTTTTCAAAGAGATGAGGCTCCTGCTGGTGGTCCTTGGGTACATCTGCCAAGAGTTCGGGCGAGTTGGACACCCATTTCCTCAACTAGTAGCCACCAGCTCCTATGAGAGCGATCAGCTCATCTCGCAAGACCAGGGCCTCTCGTACACTCGAGGCGCCTGTACAAACGTCATCGACGTAAAGATCCTCCTTAATGAGGACAGACGCGCGGGGGTAGCGCAGCCGTTCGCGCTCTGCGAGCTCCCACAACGAACGGATCGCCACAAAAGGACTCGATCGTAGTCCATAGGTGTTGGTGTTCAGCTCGTAGACCAGCATTGGATCCCTGGGATCCTCTCGCCAAAGTATAAGCTGGTACCTCCTGTCTTCCGGGTGAATCACAGTCTGCCGAAACATCATGCGAATGTCGGTCACAAAAACGACAGCATGTCGACGGAAGTTGGTCAAAACATCACTCACATCGTGATGCAACTTCGGTCCGGCGTGCAAACACTGGTTCAACGACACTCCGGTTGACGTGGGTGCAGAGCCATCAAAGACCACACGTATCTTCCCGTTGGAAGTCTTCAAAACCGCGTGGTGGGGAAGAAAATAATGTTCTTCATTTCGCCAATCCAGCTGCGAAAGCGACATGTGCCCCAGTTCCTCATACTCCCGCATGAAGTCCATGTACTTCTGCTTTAATGCGGGGTCCCTCGCCATTCGGCGCTCCATAGACAACAACCTCTTTTCGGCCAGCGGCCGGGAGCTGCCTAAGAGGGGGCGAACTGACAAAAAGGGCAAGCGAGTGATCAAGCGACCCGAGCGGAGGCGACCAGTATTGTTCTGATAGAACAATTCGCACTCCTCGTCCAACGGGTCCACTCGTTTTGCGGTCGGAGGCTCCTCCACCTCCCAAAAGCGTTGGAGGATGTCCGACAAGGCAGAACCAACAGCGAGGTCGCTGTCTGCCGAAGGGGGGTCTGGGCCGTCCCTAAACGATCCCATTACTACATGACCCAAAGAGGTGGATATGGCTACAAAACCGGCTGCCTGCAAAACTCGTTTGCTTCGCAGCAGCAAACGACCTAAAACATTCACACCGATCAGTAAATGGATCGGGCCAGGTCGGTGGAAGTGAGGATCAGCCAGAGCCAATCCAGCCGACAATTTAACGGCGGCGGGTGGGGCTCGCACTTGCGGAAGCGGCCCGACCACCGTTTCAAAAACAATCGCCGAAGTATCGATTTTCGGCGTTGAGGAGGAGTGGGGGGAGAAGGAGAACGAAACCCGACCGATCGGATCCGAAATCCGCAGGTCTCCAACGCCCCGTACCGATTCCCTATGCGGCACAATATTTAAGCCCAACTGTCGGACGAGCCAAGTAGAAATTATGCAACCCTGGGCCTCTGAATCCAAGAGGGCACGCACTGTGACAAAATCACCTTTGGGGCCCCAAACACGCACGGAGGCTGTTGGCAACAGCACAAACTCCGGTGGGGGGTTGCGCCCGACAGTGGCATTAATGAAAATCCGAGGGGGGTGATTGCCCCCCTGGACCCCGGTTGAACTGAGTCGACAAGATCGGAGGGGATCGCCGACAGTAGGCGAGAGGGTCCCACTACGCAATGTAGGGACTCCTTCCAACTCTATTCCGAGGTGTGGGGCAATAACCGTGGGCCGCATACGGGGGAACATAACGTTCAGTCGAGGGTATTCCATCAAGGGGGGGAGCAGCGTACCGCCCGCCTCCCCGAGCCTCCGACGGCCACCGCTACATCCTGCGAGGGGCCCCCGCCCGTGGGGCCCCGGCCCTTGGGGCCCCCGCCCGTGCGCGGGGAATCTGGGTCCCTTTCGGACCCGCCACCATTGCGGTTCAAGCACAGGAGAGCGTGATGTCTCCCGCCGCAATGTGGACAAGCCTTAGCCTGGGGACACACTGACTGGAGGTGGTCCCCCAGGCACATGTAACACCAGGCGCGTTGCTTGGCGAGGGCTCTTCGTCCCGCAGTCCGGAGGCCCCCGAACTTCGCGCAAGCACGCACATCATGTCCGTCCCCCCGGCAATACCGGCACCGTTTACCTGGTGCGGGGGGGGAGTCCCTTCGGACAGCCGAGTATTGTTTGGTCGGACGGCGGGGTTGTGCCCTCGCCGCCACCGGACGACCTGTGCTCGTTCCCGGTGTGGGGTCGCTCAGCTGGTCCACCACTCTGCACTCGTCCTCCAAAAAACGAAGCAAGTCCGAGAAGGGGGGGAGATACGAGGCGCTATTGCCCCCGTACCTTTGCTCAAATCGCCCCTTTACCTCTGCGGGCATTTTTGTGGGGACGATGTGCAGAAGAAGAAAGGACCACTGGTCGACCGGCAAATCCAGCCGGCGCAACGAGTGGATAACGGTCAAGAGCGGGTTGACCAAATCCTTCCGCAAGGAGGAAACCCGCGTTGCCTTCGGTAAGGCCAAAATGGCTACCACATGGGTGTCCGCTAGCAAGAAGATGTATACGCGCCCCAGTACAGCACGTACATCTACCGCGCATTTGTCACGGCTTATCCAACAAATAGGTCGGCTTATACCACAAGTAAATCAATCTCTTACCACTCCACAACAAATCTAAGGCACTTACCTTAGGACCCAGTGTGTTCCGTCGTGGAGTGAGGTCTCGGAGAGTCGACGCGCGCGCGTCGACTTACAATGACGTCCGATGTCTTCAAATACACCGACTGTCCCATACCAGTCGACACATTAAAGTTCCCTTCGGAGGGCACCAAAGCTCACCAGCGTATGAAACCGTTATTTAGCAGCGTCAATCACGCCCGACAAACAATCGCCAATGAAACCACGTTTCCGATTCAAATTCAACTCAATTTACAGACGGCACTGGTACTCTTTATAATTCAAGTAAATACTTCAAAAGCACGGGCAACAATCGCGACAAACTATCCAAAACCGCGGCCGGTGGTATTTACTTCCCGGAAATCACTCGTCTGAAACACGCCACGCGCGCGAGGATTTCGTCAAGAGCTTTCTAGCAACGGACCGTTGTCGACCAGGTCTCAAAACGTTGTGTCGTCGTCGCGCGTTACCATAGATTATACTAATTACGCTAGCCCGTACCGGTCGTGCATCTATCAACTCGACTAACTAACAATCGGACTCGACCGATAAAACGAGCGCGAACAACTGGACATTACCCCCTAAGATACAGGCCTAGCCTAGTTTAGGGGACAGGGATAAATCTATTGTTCCTACCTTTTGTAATGCAATTTTACTGTACACGATAAGTGGAAAATGTATTTTTTGTCCCAATAAATATTATTATTATAATAAAGAGTATTCTATTCCATTCTAAAAGAAGCGAAAAGGCTGCTATCTCGGCAATTAAAAATACGACGGATACTACGACAATTAAAAACTAAATCCGTAAACCTCGATTATATTTGTCGGAGAACCGATAGTTAGTAGAATAGACCTATTCAAGCTCTAGCTACATTCAGTAACAACCTCAAGAAAGGGGCTAGGTTAAATGTAAGTTGGCGGATATCACGTGTATTCTTTTTGTGTTCCAGGCCGTGAACCACCGTTTTGAGAGCATTGAAAATTACATATATAATGTAGATCCATTTTTACTGTCATACAAGAGATCAGTGAGTCGAGATAAAAAATGCCTATTAAAAGGAAGAAAAAAAAAATATTTGCAAAACAAAATCGAAAAAAAAAAGAATTTTGAGTTTGTTTGAACAAAAAACCCAAACGTCAACAAAAAATTGTAATTAATTAACTTCAAATTTTATTCATTTCTACATTTCAACTTAAATACACTACTACGATCCGAACAAGGCTTTTCGCCTCGTTTGTGTACATCGAGGGACCGGAAATATTTGCCAGCGGCGGTGTTTCCGTCTGACTATATATGTATTTTTTAAAATAAATAAATAAATATATACGGTAAATAACACAGATTGAGCTAGCCCCAAAGTAAGTTCGAGACTTGTGTTATGGGATACTAACTCAACGATACTATATTTTACAATAGATACATATAGGTATAGATAAACATCCAAGACCCAGGCCAATCAGGAAAAGATCGTTTTCCATCATGACCTGGCCGGGGATCGAACCCGGGGCCTCCACGTCGCAGGTGGGCGTGTTGACCACTGCGCCACGGAGGACGAAAAATTAAGACTCTTAAAGGCTAGAGTGGATAGGCCTTTAAAACTAGCGCCTTTACCACCAACGATTGTATCACTGCTTACCATCAGACGGGATTGTGTCCAAGCACAAGTTCAAATTTAAAAAAAAAGACTAAGTTGACTAGCACAAAAATATAAGCGAAATCTGAAATTTATTGTGTAAGAATTCAAGTTATTTTTCCTTAAACTAATATTGGCTAACAGTTTTAGCGAATATTACGCAATATTAATTTAGATACGCCACGCTAGCCCGAAACATTCGCGAACGGCCATCAACTGTCACACCCAGTGACATCTAGCGAAGGCGGAAAACACACTCAATTGCCCTTATTAACGAGCATCGTACATTACGGACCCGCACTCACTGATAGATGAGTGTGTACGCAGCCTGTTTCATGCGACCGATTACACTGGACTTGTGCCCGTCGAAATTCTGTTGCCGTCCAATTTACACTTCACTCTCATCGAAGACCGATGGCCGCCACACATCTGTGTCAGTCTACGCTATATAATTAAATGTATTTTTTTTCTTTCTTTCTCATCGTCTGCATTATCAAATGACGTCGCTAATACGAAACTTATGAAAGTGGAACGCCAAACAATGTCTAAAATAGGGATGTTTCAGATTATAGAAAATCAATAAAAATTGACAAATATAAAAGGCATCAAAGATCAGGAGATGTGGCTGGTGACGTCACTGCTCTCTAAAAAGTGTAGCGTGCAGTGACGTCACACGAGTTTTCAACGCACGCTTCATTTTCTCCTTCATTTTATGTTTATATGAAAAAAGAAAAAATACGTGTCTAGTATTTCTTGGAAATTCCATTTTAGTGTTGCAATTCTTCGGGCTATGTCGGCTACTCTCGTTCTCGCGCTTCTGAATAGGGTAGATGACTAAAAAACTAATAAGTCCGTCAGTCAGATTTCCAAAAAAACTAGATACGTATTTTTTTCTTTTTTCATATAAACAAAAAATTAAGACGACACAGTGCGTTGAAAACTCGTGTGACGTCACTGCACGCTACACTTTTTAGAGAGCAGTGACGTCACCAGCCGCCACTCCTGATATTTGATGCCTTTTATATTTGTCAATTTTTATTGATTTCATAAAAGAAAATATGCGTATCCAACATGTTTCCCTAATCTGAATGACGGACTAAATAGAATCATTTTTTTTTTACCCAGTAAACATCGCTATTGTGTAAGTTACAGCAGCGGGCGGGGCACATTGTTCATAGAACCGATGGCTGATGGGGCAGTAAGGTTCTAGATTTGGGTCCAGGTACCGGAAAACGCAGCGGATCGATATCCACCTTGTTGAGGGCCTCCCTGCGCTGCGTATGGATGCGGGCAGTACAAAACCGTTGATTGTGGAAAGCCTTGGCCTTTGTCCAGCACTGGACTTCTACAAGCTGAAGAAAAAGAAGTTACGTTTGCTACTTTTTTTTTTCATTCTCATTTACTTTGTAAGTTTTCTTGGAATTTACCATCTTTCCACATTCTCTTACCATGTTTCAGTGTTTTTTTATATTTTATTTTGTCCACATTTGACAGCAGTAGGTCATACAAACTTATACAATAGGATATCTAAAGAAAATAAAGAATAAGCATTAAAAATATTTAAAAAAAAACCTAACGGACATATCGCTACAAAAATATTATTCTATTACTAATTTCTTGAACCATGTTTTTTTTTATTTTTATTTTTTTTATTAATTTATAAACCAGCGCTTGACCGCAATCCCGCCTGGTGGTAAGCAGTGACGCAATCGTTGATGGTAAAGCGCACTAGTTTATTAAGAGCCTATTCACTCTAACCTTGAAGACACTCAAATTGTAGTCCGACGGAAACACCGCCGCTGGCAGATTGTTCCAGTCCCTCGATGTACGCGGTATAAAGGAGGAGGCGAAACGCTTCGTCTGGATCGTAGAGGTGTTAACAACGTAAGGGTGGAAACTCGCTGTACGACGGGTCGTCCGATGGTGGAACGGAGATGGGGGAATTAAATCATGCAATTCCCTCGCACACTCCCCAAAATGTATCCTATAGAACACCGAAAGGCTGGCTGGCTTGGTATTTTTATGCTTACTGATATTCTAACGTGATATTTTAATTACAGACATATAATTGCATTAGGAACTTATTGTGACTGACTCGATTTTGCTTGTATTCAATTATTGTATTGTATTTTTCTATCTCTTAAATTAGTTGAGAAAAGGCAACAGTACTTTAATTCCGTACCTACTCTCAAATTGAAGCATATTCGTAATCCATTGCTCCTTTAGTCCTTAAATGTGTCTTCATAACAACGTTTAATAACGAAATGAATATTATTGAACAAAAAGAAACCTATTTCTACTGCCAGTTTGTTAAACAATTACCCTACAGGTTGCTTGTTGTGGCACTTCAGATAGATTGACACAAAAATAAATCAATAAAAAAAAACAGGTCAACGCATGAATTTTCAGCACTGCTTTTACGCACTCACTCCATATTTCCACGTACATTTGCAACCATTAATATGCAAATATTTATGTTAACAGACTTGTTCAAACTCGCGCCCAAAATACTTAACGAACAACACGCTTAATACTCAAGCTTTAGTAGACACGGTTCGTACACACGGTGGATTAAAAAATGTTAATAATGGCACTTCATTATGACAGGCAACCCCTTTCCAGGCTTTCCAGGCGCACAGGCAAATGAAGGAACATGTTTGGGTTTTAGTCAGTAAAAGTCTGACACGCCCTTCCGCCCAGCACGGGAGAGGTCATTTGATGATTTCCCATCATAAATAAAAAAGGGTTTCGTATCTGAAACGCGTCATACTGACGTCATCCGAATTCTACATCTCGCAATCAGAGTTTACCGTACAATTAACATACAAACAACTTCCCAACATCAACCGTTGGGCAAGTGCCCGCCAGACATGATACCCGTCTGGTCCGAGGATCCTCCCTTTTCTATGGAGGATGAGTGAACTTTACACTATGTACCTCATACCTCCATATTATCATCATCAACATCATTTTTATCGTCCCACTGCTGGGCACAAGTCTCCTCTCATACAGAGAAGGATTGAGCGTAATCACCACGCTTGCTCAATGCGGGTTGGCGATTTCAGACCTATAAAGTCCAGGTTTCCTCAAGATGTTTTCCTTCACCTTCAGTCACTTTTGTCCAAGATGTACTTAGAAAGTACATATAACTTTTAAAAAAGTTACATTGGTACTTGCCCGACCTGGAATCTAATGCTATGGAATATGCTTACTGCCAGTCTTAAATTAATATAAGTAAGTGCGTGATAATGAGTGATGATGATGCCCGCATCCATCGGCTTCCCGCGATCTTCACCAGGTCATCGGTCCACCTTATTGGGGGCCTTCCTCCGATCCGTCTTCCGGTACGTGGCCGCCACTCCAGAAACTTACTGCCCCATCGGCCATCGGATCTACGAGCAATGTGTCCTGCCCACTGCCACTTAATTTTAGCTACTCGAAGAGCTATGTCGGTGATTTTGGTTTCAATAACATTTGGCGCATCGTACCCGGCACACATCGCAACACAACTGCTCAGAGCCATCCTCCGTATGGCTTCACCAGACATTATGCCGGAACACGACGAATCGCTTGGCGGCAAGACTTTGTTTGATGGGTGGTAAATTCTGCCGGCAGCCGATGTTATGGCGTACCACCGAGCAGCGAGCGAGAAACCTTGATAATCTACTAATAAAATGGCGTCATTATGACTTTCCAGTGGTCATTCCCTGATACTCCACTCCATCAGGGCATCGGTCGGGTAATGTGCCCGGCCCATTGCCACTTTAGTGTTGCAATTTTTCGGGCTATGTCGGTTACTCTCGTTCTTCTGCGGATCTCCTCAATTTTACATTCTTTTCATAGATCTCTAGCGGCCACCAGCGACTTCGTTCGCGTGGAATTGGCTATGTTCCGCTCTGTCCGTATTAGACGCAGCGTGATGTTATATAGCCCAAAGCCTTCCTGGATTAATGGGCTATCTAACGCAAAAAGGATTTTTCAAATCGGTCCAGTAGTTCCTGAGATTAGCGCGTTCAAACAAACAAACTCTTCAGCTTTATATATTAGAGTGGATAAACAGCCCAAACAGTAACTATAATGTTCTCATTATTGAATATAGACCTTCTGTCAGTGAGAGGGCTGGCCCAGTGCGGCTTGATATTTTTTACAGTCTTCTCATTACCTTGAAAACAATGTTTTTTAAGGTTTCATTTCTACTACATGTTAATTACAAACGTGTTTATTTTCTAATATAAGCCTTCATGTGCGAGGTCCACCTACACTTGGTTGGTTTTTACTCTTTGTTATAAAGGAAGCGTCATGAAAGCGTAATTTTTTTACATTTTTGTAATTTGTAGGTCAGTGACAGGGTTTTTTTCTCTGTCTTTATTTTATTTAATGGCTTTTAGACGATTGTATATTCACTAATAGACATAGACTATAACAGAATATAAATAAACTTTATTTTAACAAAGATAAGAACTTTTGTCCTTTGCAAGTCTGCTGGAAGAAATTTCTTAAGAAATAAGCAGCACCTTTGTACTTAGATCTTAATTTTGTCATATCCTGATGTATTTTATTGTGTGTACATAAATAATAAAAAATAAATTTATAAATAAAATAAAACTTTACAGGCGGGCTCCGAACGAAAAATTTAAAAGAATCATTAAAATTCATACACTGGTATGATTTTTATTACCTACATTTTTATTTGAGATACATATACATTCTCCAAAGAAATGAAATAAAAGATTGTGACCAGCAGCGGGACGATAAAAGGTTCATGATGATAGCTCTTCATATTTTTGGCACATGGGAAACTAGTAGGAAAATAGTTTTCTTCGAGGGTTCTGATGATGTCACTAAGATCATGTCTGGTCTTTAAAAGAGTCTGATCCTTGTTTTGTTTCGGATTTTGTTTCATTTTATAAATTATAAACTAGATCTTGACCGCATTCCCGCCTCATAGTAAGCAATGATGCAATCATAGATGGTAAAGCGCGCTAGTTTATTATGAGCCTATTGAAGATACTTAAATTGTAGTCCGACGGAAACACCGCCGTTGGCAAATTCCAGTACCTCAATGTACGCGATAAAAAAAAACGAGTGTGCTTATGACCACACGACTGAAGTGAAACTTCTTTCTCTCCATCCTTATGTATATATATACAGTATGTTACGAAAATCCTGTCCGACCCACAAGGATAATAAGGGTTAGGTAAACAAATGACCAAATAAAATATAAAATTTTGCATAATCATCATAGTAACAATACTAATGAATTTTGAAATAATCTTTTTTACCCTGTAACTTCCCCAAAATTCGGGAAATTTAAAAAAGTGTAAACACCATTTTAGACCTTATAACTGTCGGCGGCGTCAGTGTGTCTAGCCGCCGACGCGCAAAGGAATAATTAGAGCTGTACTAGTTTTTGCGTAATACCGTTTTGTTTTTGTCGCTACTATTCGAAACTTTTACCTGCTCGAATGATTTGTTGTAAAAACGCAGATTACCTAATGGTAAAAGTACTTTTTTTGATTATCGATTAATTATTCATAACAATATTGTAACACAAGTACCTATTGTATGTGTTTTTCCACTTCTGACACCATGTATTATTCTTGTGTTGGTCAATATTAAAGACTTTAGATAATTAGACTGGTTTATTACACTTGTAGAATTAACACATAGGGATCGACGTCTTCCAGGTCAGATCCAAAGTTACAATGACAAGACTATAGACAATATTCATAGACACTAATACATAGAGATGGTATTAGTTACTCGACTACAGAGTAGTGATGTATGATACAACATCCCCCTTGTTTAAGTTTAAATTAACCCTTGACAAACAATATTATAGAGACCTGACTTAGTTACAATTTAGACAATGACTTAAGACTATGGTTAGGTCTTAATCTAGGATACAATGTTCTACTTAATCTATTTCATCAATTAGCCTTCTGGTTGGCTTTACAACTCTTCCAGAACGAGTTACATATTGACTGACTGAGGATTGAGATGAGAGCTCTTGAGGTCTAGACTCCTGCCTGTTACCTTCCTCTCTCCCCTGCGACGAATTGGATAGCATAGGAGAATATTTGTGTCTTAAATGAACCCTATTCCTCCTATACCTAACTCCATTGACATCCTCAACGACATATGACCTATTATTAGCCAACCTTAGCTTGACAATGGCTTGTTCCCAATTGCTATCAGGCTTTCTTTTAAAGTATACATGATCATCGGGATACAATAATGACAATGACTTTGTATTTCTATTATAATATTTAGACTTATTTTTATTATTTTGCTTGACACATTCTTCATAATTTTTGAATGTAACCACTTTAGGTTTTAATTTCTTATAAGACATAGGAATGTTATTTCTTAAATTCCTGGACATTAACAATTGAGCTGGAGATGGTAAATTATTCTTAGGTGTGTTTCTATACTGTAATAAAGCTATGTAAGGATCAGATGAGTTTCTTTTACATTTTTTTAACATATTTTTGATGATTTTGACTGAACTCTCTGCTTGACCATTTGACTGTGGATGATATGGGCTAGTTACAATGTGTTCTATGTCCCATTCATGCATAAAATTCTTAAATTCTAATGACTGAAAAGGAGGACCACCATCAGACACTAAAGATAAAGGTATTCCATGACGAGCAAAAATGGACTTTAAATGTGTTATTACATTCTTTGCTGTACTGTTTTTATTTAACAAAGCTATTTCTATAAATTTAGAATAATAATCTGTGACAATTAAATAAGTAAGGTTATCAAAATACATCAAATCAACACCTACTTGTTGCCATGGATATTTATTTATTTCAAAATTTTTTAGTGGTTCCTTTGGATTATTAGGTTTAAATTGTGCACATACATAACATTGTTCTACCAAGTTTTTAATATCAGCTGACATGCTTGGCCAGTACAAAGACTCTCTAGCCAGTTTTAAGCATTTATTTATACCTTGGTGACCTTCATGAATTTTACCTAACATCTCCTTATACATTGACTGTGGTACTATTAATTTTGACCCTTTGAACAACAAATCTTTGACTACATGAATTTCAGCTTGTATATTCCAAAATGGTTTTATTGACAGACTGACATTATTTTTATTTTTTGAGTAACAAAATTTTGCAAAATGACCATAAGAGTTACATGACCTGCATTTAGTTCTAAAATCTAAAGAATGCCATGCGATGTTGAATCGATGCGTGAAATTCTGAAATACAAAATTGATACCAAAAATCGATACGAGAAATATTTTGAATACTTTCACACCTCTAGTCAAAGGGCACCGCCGTGCAGTTAGAGTACCTATTTTTATGAAATAAAAATCATTTTTATTTTAAATTTATTAGTTTCGCGTAGACATTGCGTCCGTGAAGACGTATCGTTTATAGTGTGATCACATAGTTTTCTAACGTAATGTAACCTGCTAATGGAAGGTACCTAGTAAAACTGCAATTGTGTTGTGTTGTGATCAGGTGTTGAACGATTCGGATGTGACTACTTCTTGGTCAATGTGGTTCCAGCATGACGGTGTCCCACCATATTTTTGCCGACCTGTACGTGAGTACCTCCACTATCAGTTCGGCGAGTAGTGGATTGGTAGGAGTGGACTAACGTTGTGAAACACCGTGCTAATCTCGTGGGACGGTGCCAGGCCGGTATCGTTCTTAGTGAACGAAATATGGAACAACATCTCCGCCACAGCCATTGTGCTCATCGAATGAAATTCGAAGATACATTCGGAGGGTCAGACGACCTTTCTACTTAAAAAAAAGTTATTTTCACGAGCTGCCTAAGTAGGTATCATTGTTTCTTTCTAGAGTCGATAAACGTGGTTAGACTACCAATATCTACATGCATGAGGTCAACTGAGGTCATGACCTGTGCCTGTGTTGCCATGAAATTACCTATTTATTTTATTTAAGTTATTTATTTTTAAGGGGGTATTTTTTTTTAGTTTAGCCAGGTTATGTACGCATTAGTAGAATCAGCTAACGATACCTAACAACACCTTCACGGGTCGGACAGGGTTTTTGTAACATACTGTATATATATGTGTGTGTACAATATATACATGTATCTATACACATATACATATATTAATTTTCTATAAATATTTAAATTTATTTCATGGTTTCATTGGTAAATTAATATTTTTGCATAGATCTTCTAGTTTTATAGAAAAAAAAAAAAATTGGTTGTCTGTAGAACTCCGTCTACTGCCGATATTTGAACGTGACAACGTCTATGCCTATGTTTCCGAGTATGCCTTCGGGCGCTCTAGGGGTGGGGGTAAAGTAGGCGTGGACTCCGTGTGGCGTCAGATTCGGCCGTTACGGTGTTTTCGAGAATGACTCCACGACGTACCAATTTAATAGACGTTGTCACGTCAAAAAAAAAACTCGTTGTAGACCTTGTAGTACCAAGCTCGCGCCACGGACGCCTCTGTGCTTATATCCCCCGCTTAACTTCCGTTCGCCTTGCCCGATCAGTTTTCGTAACGCTTACGTCACGCGTTCGCCAGTTTACTCCCCAAGTCAAGCGTGCGTAAAGAAGTTTCACTTCAAAAAGAGGCGAAACGCTTCGTCCGGATCCTAGTGGTGTTAACAACGTAAGGATGGAAGCTCGCCATACGACGGATCGTCCGATGAATAAACAGAGATAGGGGAATTAAATCATGTATTCTCAGAACAGTCAAATAAAAAATGCTGAACTCATTTAGCTCAAAAAAATATAACTGACCTGTAAAAGAGATTTTTTCTTTTAATTAAACGTTGCCACATACTAGTAATACTCCTTTACCTTTCGACCTTTCCTTTACCTCCACGGTATTGTGGGTACGTGGACAAAAATGTAAACTCACATAAACAAATAGCGAGACCCGGAACAACTACTTGCAGCCCACAAAAATATTTGTTACGTGCGGGAATCGAACCTGCGACACGCAGTGCAGCAGTGGATCGCTCAGTCTCTGCACCAACTGTGTCGCCTGGCGTACAAATCTACGTTAAATAAATAAATCATTTATCAAATTCAGCTTAGAATCGTTCGAACGTCTAAATAACATGAGACAGTCTCCCAAAACTCCCTCTCTTCACCCCTTCTTTCGCTGGGGAGAAGCATACACACACAACGTTAATAATAACTTACTAATGACATACTTCCATTCAATTTCTTAGGCATATCCCGCGTGACATTATACCTAAAATTACCACCAATCAGGGATGCTCGCTACACTAAGCACATAACACAGCCACAGAATAGATAGGTAAGGGCAGAAGATCTACTGGAAGTTGAGATTTCCTCGAACCTTAACTTTGGGAGGTTCATTGGGTCCAAGGCCAAGGTGGCTGTCAGGAAACTTGGCGTTATCATAAAGGTCCTTCAGCGGTACTGTATAACATTAGAAGCTGTCGTGGAGTGAACACCACGACAGCTTCTAATGTTATCAAAGCACAGGTCCGTTCGTGTGTGGAGTACTGCAGCTACATTTAGGCTGGTGCTACCTGGCTACTTTGGATTCAGTGGAGAGGCGTGCAAAGAGGCTAATTGGCGACCCTGATTTAGCTCGAAACGGTCTCCAAAGCTTGGAGCACATGCGGAGAGTAGCCACCCTGTCGGTGTTCTATAGGATGCATTTTCGAGAGCATGCGAGGGAATTGCATGGTTTCCTCCGCCTCAGTTCTATCATCGGACGACCCGTCGTACATAGAGTTTCCACTCTTACGTTGTTGACACCACAACGATCCGAACGAAACGTTTCGCCCCGTCTTTTATATCGTGTATATCGTGGGACTGCGAAAATTTGCCAGTGGCGGTGTTGCCGTCGGATTACTACAAGCTACTACAATCTGTCATATTTCTTTATTGGATTTTCAACTTTATTGTGACGTATTTTGTCCTATTTCGGTCACACAATGAGCATAGCCAATGAATGTCTAGAAAAATTGATTGTCGTTGGGAACACCGAAGGCAAACGATCGCGCGGTCGTTCATCAGCCAGGTGGACCGATCAAGTCAAAGACACATCGTCTTCTAAATTCTACGCAGTGGTGAGAGACGCGCTGGATCGAAACCGATGGAGGCAGATCATGCATTCGAAGTGCTGCCCCAATGCTGATCACGATCCTCAGATATGAGGGACCTAGGGAATGCAATCTCGTTCTTTGAGATGAAATCTCGGCCTTTCTGAGCGAGATTTATCTCGGGGGAAAAAGGGCGAGAACTCACGAGATTAACGAGATTGAATTCATACGAGTCCGGGGGATCAAAAGGCGATCTTTTACAGTTCGTGGATAATTGCCTAAGATCTGTGGTTCCAACTAGCGTTGAATCCGAAAGGACCTTTTCAGCGGCTGGTTATCTAGCCAACAAAATAAGAAGCCGTTTAGCAGACGATTCATTGGACATATTGTGCTTCTTACGGAGCTACTTTCAAAATAATCCGTAATAATAGCTTGTGATTTGAACTGAACAAATCTTTCATTTGATTGGTATATTTTGTTAATTAATCTATAATTTCAAGTAGTCTGACTAATTGGTATATTTGTTAATTAATCTGTAATATGTAATTGATCTCATGAGTATATATAATTTTATTTAATTGATGGTAATATCTCAGTTTAGTAGTCAGCTTCAACTCAACTTAGATGATAAGTTTTTTTTTTACTTCTCGTTGTTTTGTTTATTATAAGATATTAGTTTTAATACTAAAATATTTTTGTTTGTTATTAGAAGAGATTAGAGAAGACTGTTGTTTCATTTTGTATTTATTATTTGATAGATACGTACGTCAAAGTTTATTTCTTAAAAGTTTATTAAAAAATTAAAATTTCAGACATACGTCAAACAATGTTCGATGAAAAAATAAAAATAAATGTTTATCTTACAATGAATTTTTTATTTTTCTAATTCCTATAATATAGTCATCATTTGAAAAAAAACACACAAAACTACCAATCTAGCGAGATCTCGCGGTATTGTATTCATGATCTCGCGAGATCTCGCTGGAGCCCCAATCTCGCGAGATTTGCATTCCCTAGAGGGACCGACCGCAGAGAGAGAGGCTAAAGCTGGAAGACTCAAGATTGACGGGGAATATTTGACAGTTTACGGTTGATAATTTTGTGGAACCTACCTTCTGTAGGTACCTACCTATTTCGTGAGCACGCCAGGCACACGTCTCGACTTGACAGCTGTTAGCATTTACTTAGTTAAGCCGTCTAGTTATGTACAGGCACGTTCATCTAGGTTAGAGTTTGTTATAACTTTGACACTGGGATTCGCTTGGTGAGGTTTCTTGAATAGTAATTTCCTCTATACCATATTGCTGAAAGATGTGATAATATTTGATCAATAATAGGGATGTATCCAAAGTATGAAAATAAAAAAAAATATTAGTCCGTCTTATAGAAAAAAAAAAAAAAAGATCCGTATTTTTTATTTTGTCGATATTACCAAAAACTACTGAGATACAGTGTATTAAAGTTACGGAGTGGGGGCTAATTACGTCACGCCGTGGAATATTTTGTACCATGGCGTGACGTCATTTCAAATCAATATATCTTCCTAAGTATTTGAATGGAAGAAAAAATAAAAAATACGTGTTCAATATTTTTTATAAATCTATCTGATTGACATTAAATTATTTTTTAGGATACAACCCAATTGTATCATAGTAGAAACAAATGTTACTTATTTTTCAAAATTGTATGCTGCAGGAAATAATTTGGATGCAGTTTTTTTATTCTGAAATTATAAAGTAGTATTTCTCGGTGGTAGGCCATAACATCGGCCGCCGGCAGAAGTTACCACCCACCAGACAAAGCCTTGCCGCCAAGCGATTTGTCGTGTTCCGGTATGATGTCTGGTGAAGCCGTTCGGAGGACGGGTCTGAGCAGTTGTGTTGCGATGTGTGCCGGGTACGATGCGCCTAATGTTGTTGTGTTGGGAGTTTGGTCGTGGAGGGTCTTCAGATCAATCTCCCTTTGGCGCAGCATCGTTGGTCGTGTTGTTGGGTTTAACATTGCTTCACCTCGCTCAACTGCCGTCTTCCTTCCTATTCGCTCAGTTTTTCTGAGTGAATAGGCTCTTAATAAACTAGCGCGCTTTACCATCAACGATCGCATCACTGCTTACCATCAGGCGGGAATGCGGTCAAGTGCTAGTTTATAATTATTAAAAAAAAAAAAAAGAAGTGCTTGACTGCAATCCCACCTGATAGTAAGCAGTGATAGAATCGTTGATGGTAAAGCGCGCTACTTTATTAAGAGCCTATTTACTCACTGAGTGAATAGAATTGAAGAGGACAGTTGAGCGAGGTGATGCAATGTTAAACCCAATAACACGGCCAACGGTGCTCCGCCAGAGAGAGATTAATCTGGAGACCCTCCACGACCAAACTCCCGACACAACAACATTTGGCGCATCGTACCCGGCACACATTGCAACACAACTGCTCAGACCCATACTCTGTACGCCTTCACCAGACATAATTCCGGAACACGACGAACTTTAATTCTCTCATGTGACTCGTGGCTTAGTTATAACAGCCTCATGAGTCGGTCAATCACGATGAGCTACACTTTCTGTAGTCGGTCCGTTGATGCTTGACTAATTTCTACACTCCGTATCTCGAAGAGTTGGTCCAGGCTGTCACCAGCGGATCTTTAAAAGTCGTTACATAGAATCCCGAAAATTTGATGGCCATAATTTTTTTCGTTTTTCGTCGTGGCCATATCTTCAAAAATCACCCAATCTCTGGGGACCGAAGTCCCGGAAGGTGGGATTTTTACTTCACTGAAACTACCCCGGTGGTCACCAACTGCACGTAGGGGTGGTCCCGGTTCATCTTAATAGACCAATTTCGGAACCGCCCCTGCGCAACGCCTGTAAAGGCACATCTCTGGGGAGACTGAAAAGGAATAAGGCCTCACTCTGTATGGCAGCAGGTGACCACGGACCACCGCTGTCCCTGGGGTCACTTGATGGGTGCACAGAGTCCCCATTCTATGCGCCCGCAACCCCAAAGGACTACTTATCTTTATTAGGAAAGCAGATTAAGGCATATTAGGCGCCAAGGCGGTTGCCTTCCCGACGCCTGAGTAGCTGATGGCTATCCTGTCACCCAGTAGCCGGGTTGTGGTGAGTGCTCCACGCACAATAATGCTTCAACCGGTTGTTGATAAAAGGCTGGGCAGATGATGATTCTTGCACGCAGTCACGTTGTGAAATATTGTGCTCTTAAATTCTGTGTCGAATGCTGTGTTAAATGCTTAATGTCGTGGTGGCCTAGTGGTTAAAACACCAGCCTCTCAAGTATGAGTGCGCGGGTTCGATTCCAGGTCAGGCAAGTACCAATGTAATTTTTCTGAAGTTATATGTACTTTCTAAGTATATCTTGGACACCAGTGACTGAAGGTGAAGGAAAACATCTTGAGGAAACCTGGACTTCAAGTCTGAAATCGCCAACCCAGCAAGTGTGGTGATTACGCTCAATCCTTATCTGTATGAGAGGAGACCTCTGCCCAGCAGTGGGACGATATAAAGGTTGATGATGATAATAAATGCTGTGTGAGTGTTGGCGTGTGCGTGCGTGCGTGTGTGTGTGTGTGTGTGTGTATGTGTGTGTGTGTGTGTGTGTGTGTGTGTGTGTGTGTGTGTGTGTGTGTGTGTTTGTGTGTGTGTGTGTGTGTGTGTGTGTGTGTGTGTGTGTGTGTGTGTGTGTGTGTGTGTGTGTGTGTGTGTGTGTGTGTGTGTGTCTAGTTCCTATAAATCATTTGTCGTACAAAATACAAACAAACATTTGTTTACAAATGAAAAATCGCTTGCTTTTATATGTATAAAGTAGCTTTACATAATCGCTTGCGAACAAAGCAACTTCCATTTAAATAAAAATGAATCAAATAAACATGTACTTAGTTAAGCTTACATCAAAGAACTAACGACCATAGTATTACTCTAACATACAAATTCCCACTACAAAATTTTCATATACATAATAAATAAAATCTTTTAACGAACTCTGAAAGCTAACAATGTGAAGGTTTCCCACAAAACCTCACATGTTCAGCTAACGAGGCCAAAAATGTCGCCACAATAATGCATAGAGTACGAGCTGCGAAACTCAATCTTATTTAAACCTAAACATTGAGAAAAATGCGCGAAAATCACTGCGTGATCGAATCAGGAATGAGGAGATCCGCAGAAGAACGAGAGTAACCGACATAGCCCGAAGAATTGCAACACTAAAGTGGCAGTGGGCTGGACACATTGCCCGTAGGACCGATGCCCGATGGGGCCGACGGGTTCTCGAGTGGCGACCACGCACCGGAAGACGTAGCGTGGGTAGGCCCCCGACAAGGTGGACCGACGACCTGGTGAAGGTCGCGGGAAACCGCTGGATGCGGGAGGCGCAGAACCGGTCGTCGTGGAGAACCTTGGGGGAGGCCTATGTCCAGCAGTGGACGTCTTTCGGCTGAAATGATGATGATGATGATGATGAATTTTAAAAATACTACCACATCACAAACATTAAAAATAAAAAATTATAAACTACTAGCTGACCGGCAAACGTTGTTTTGCCATATAAATAATAGATTAAATTACTAAAATGGCTATTAAAAAATAAGGGTTGATCGTAGAAGGGTGAAAATTGGGGATTATATGTATTTTTGTATGTTGTATCATAAAAAAAATTGAAATTAAAAATTTTGTCTAAAAAATAAAAAAAAAATTTAGAGGTGGACTACCCCTAACATTTAGGGGGATGAAAAATAGATGTTGGCCGATTCTCATAGATACCGGTTAAGCACAAAAAATTTCATCAAAATCGGTCGAGCCGTTTCGGAGGAGTTTAAAGCCGAACACCGTGACACGAGAATTTTATATATTAGATTTAATTTATGGCCTAATGCATATGACAACAATGGCGTACATAACATTGGCAGTTCATCGGTTTGAAGATAAATAAAATAATAAAAAAACCTATTAGGTATTTCATGCATAAAATAATATTAACACTTGTAAATTGATTTAAATTTCATAAATACATATTATTGTTTGGTTTTCTAATTTATAATTGCTATCAAAAATATATATTATTTAACTTAATAATATAAATTATTATTAATTATGATATATGTAATATTCATTAATTAAAAGTTATTATTTTTATACTTTATTTATAACACTGTTACCAATTATATTTCAATATTAGAAGTTTGAAGATTGAATACAATAATTAAGTAAATATTGTAATTTTGATACAGTAAATATTTTGTTCTGTTAGTTTCAAACATAGTGCTCGAACATTTTCTAGTAGGTTAAAGGCATTGTTTATTGTTTAAGATGTTTGTTGTTTTGATTTACAAGGTTTTTGCAGTCATTTTAATCAGCAGGATAATTACATAACGCGCTATCAGTAGCATTGGATTTTATTTTGACAGTTCAATAACATTCATTGAGGTATTTACGTTGTTCAGCTGACACGTTTTCGAATATATGGAGTAATGGATTAGCAACAAGCTTGAAAATGATGGTAATAATGTGGTACACAATTAAGGTGCAGGTCCTCTGAAACTTGTTGAACTTTTAACGATGCATACTTTCTTAAATGACTGAACCTCCTAAAAATTTCCCAATTTTAATGATAATCGCGATGTCGTAGGGTAAAGCTAGTGACAGCTAAAAGAGAACCGGTCAAGTGCGAGTTGGACTTACGCAAAAAGCTTTTAAAAAGGGCACAAACATGTTTTATTTGCTATAGTGAACTTGACTACAATACGAACATGACTATTAATAAACTAGCGCACTTTACCATCTACGACTGCATCACTTCTTATCTAGGCTGGATCGCGGTCAAGCACTAATTTATCATTTTCAACTGTCTAGTTATCGCGGTTTATGAAATACAACCAGGTGACAGACAGACGAACATACATACAGCGGTGTCTTAGTAATGGGTCCCGCTTACGACGGGACACAAAAGAAAAATAGAAATGAGGAGCGGTACCTCTCAATGTCTAAATCGTCACAAAAACTTTCAGATAGCAATTAATTAATTTTTAAAAAAACTAAGATTCCGTACTTTTTTTATTCGAACATTGTCATCTCTCTAGCAACGTAGTACTTTTTATTTTGACTTGACCTTGACTAATAGAATACGATATATTTAATTTCCTTAAGAGGGGACTATTTGGAAAATAGGTATTTGAAGAAACTATTGCCATCGCGCTGCTTTCAACCTCTCCCAGTAAAGTGCAAAACGGACAGTTAGGTACAGCTCAGACTGATTTTACTATAGAGCGGATTTTACCTACAAAAACGTTGAACAAGCGACGTTTCGTATTCTGCTGTTTTCTTTTTAATAACACGACAGATCTCAATTATTTTTGTATCAAAATTTAGAAGTAAAGTATACCTATGCTACTATTTTTTTCTTTCTTTTTTGTCAAAAACTTATCACGTTTGCCTAATAGTCGTCTGAACATCGCGGTAAAAATGGATTATTTTTGGGGACTTTGAAGTATCATATTTCTTTTATTAATTTAGTTTCGGAAAAAATTAAATGACAATTGCACGTATAATAACGATGTAAAATTGTAGAAAAAGAAATTGCTCTAAAAGCATTACCCACGAAGAAAACAGCGGAATACGTTTCTATAGAGAAAGCCCGTATAGAGTCCCCTCTTAAAAGTCCACAAGAAATGCTTCTCCAATTCACAGCCAAGCATTTGTAAAACCAGTTATTCCTTTCATTTCGTTAAGAGTGTTCCGTCATTTCGGTGTTATGAGCTCACTGGACGAAATTTAATAAATTCTTCTTCGTTGAGGAAAAAGAAATGAATGGCATTTAATGACAATATTAATGTATGTTAAAAAAAAAATTGACTGACATTTAGATAATTTTTTGAGGAGATTTTTTGAGGAGAGGCGGGAGAAAGAGAGAAGGAGGTGACTTGCTTTGTACCAGCGCTTTGCACAAAGCAGATTTATATCGCAAAACTTATAATGCACGCATCGAAGAATTGTAACGATTTGCTTGTAGCAGTCTTCTTTAACATTTAATTTGTGTGTCTTCACGGCTAGAGTGAATAGGCTCTTAATAAACTAGCGCGCTTTACCATCAATGATTTCATCACTGCTTATCTTCAGGCGGGATCGTGATCAATATAAAAAATGTATTAATGAATCTCTACCTCTAGCACACGTGCCTAAAACATATCTAGCTCATTTTAAAGTTATATAATTATGTAAATTTCTGCCCAACCATTGAAGAAATCCAGGTGTGATGTTATGTAAAACAACAAAATAAATAATCCTTACTAATATTATAAATCTGAAAGTGAGTTTGTTTGTTTGTTTGTTCCGCTTTCACGCCGTAACTACTGAACCGATTGCTTTGAAATTTTGCAGACGTAAAGTTTGAAGTCCGGATTAAATAATAGGGTACTTTTTATGCCGGAAAATTTTGATATTCCCGAGGGAAAACAGATGTCATTATCATTTAATACTACAACAAAACATTTCTCAATCAGTTTGATCAGGGTACCTTAGCTTAGTTACTCCGACCGAATGTGAGCAAAGACCTCCCTTGACCTTTGTTGGGTTTAATATTGCATCACCTCGCTCAACTGCTATCTTCCTTCCTATTCACTCAGTTTTTTTTTAGTGAATAGACTAAATAAACTAGTTCGCTTTACCATCGACGATTGCATCACTGCTTACCGTCAGGCGGGATTGTGGTCAAGCACTAGTTTATAGTCTTTAAAAAAATGTAAAATTTAAAAAAAAAAATGCTGTTTGGTAACGATAATATTTCTGTAAAAGTTTAATATTTTTTAAAATGGCTACTATTAGAAGTTCAATAGAGAATCAGTTAAAAACTTTCCATACATTATGGTGACATGCCTAGTGAAGAAATCTAAGACGCTATATAGTGAGACGGCGTCTTACATTTTACAAAAGATAATGTTAGGAAACAGTGTGAAAACTACTGAATTTTTAAAGAGGGCCAGTATTCCTCCATTATCATAACGACTTCTCCAACAATGCTCATAAAACTTTAACTTTGTCACCCTCGTTATTAAATCATCGCACTATATTTTTAAAACTGCGTTAAAATAGAATATATTATGCAATTTTCTTTACACCTTCCTTCCGCGGTGTAGCGGAGTGCAATCTAATTATGTGAAGCAACTCGCCGCTCGCAGGCGCAATCTAATACTGTAGAAGCGTGTGCCTACTGAACCAGTGGATACGGCATTTTAAAGAATAGCCTTACTATAAAAAATAGTGTTCAGCTGTTTTTTAGACTAAACACCTTTTAAACATGACTTTATTCAGAAACTAAGCCTCCGTGTGGTACCGGGATTAGAATAGTAGCAACCCATATCCTCCCGTGGGTGTCGATACAGGCGACTAAGAGAACTCTCACCAGGACAGCAGGCAGCAGCACAGCTCTTGTGTGATACACTTAACGTATATATTTATTGTATCATCATCATTATCAACCTTTTATCGTCCCACTACTGGGCACAGGTCTCCTCTCATACAGAGAAGGATTGAGCGTAATCACCACGCTTGCTCAATGCGGGTTGGCGAGCATATTTATTGTATAATCTATGTAAATAGTACACTGTAGACTACCTATATTATGTCTTTATCCTTCCCCTTAGAATTCCATCGAAAGGTTTTCTGTAAAAGATCGCTCTTAGCGATAAGACCGCCCATTGTGTCACCCTTTGTAAAATATTTTTATTTATGTTCTGTAATCTATATGGTGTACATAATAAAGAGTATTCTATTCTATTCTATTCTTGTGGAATATCAAATTACTGCGATTCCTAACCCGCCTGCCAAGCGTGGGGATTAAAGCAAACTCACTAAAATGTAATGGAAAACCTTGGGGGGCCTTTGTACAGCAGTGGACCTCTATAGGTAGGCTGAAGAAGTAGACGAAGAAATGAAATTAAAGTTCAATGCAACTTTTTCTTTCCATTTCAATAAGAGTCTTATATAAGATTGCGGATTCTTAGCCAAATTTTATTTTTAAGTGGCTTTTGATTCTGCTGGTTTCAAAAATACACAGTCATTTTCTATAGCAGCCTATACAAACAGACAACAAGAACATAATAAGAATAAGAATCCAGTTGTTACTGAGAAATTCGTTATAGGTGGTAGGCCATAACATCGGCCGCCGGCAGAAGTTACAAAAATTACAACTACACAGTTATAAAAATTAAAACTAGATAAATTATAAGTAAATCCAATCGTTTACACGTAAGTTTGAAGTTACCGCCCACCAGACAAAGCCTTGCCGCTAAGCGATTTGTCGTGTTCCGGCATGATGTCTAGTGAAGCCGTACGGAGGACGGGTCTGAGCAGTTGTGTTGCGATGTGTGCCGGGTACGATGTGCCTAATGTTGTTGTGTTGGGAGTTTGGTCGTGGAGGGTCTTCAGATCAATCTCCCTTTGACGCAGCGTCGTTGGTCGTATTGTTGGGTTTAACATTGCATCACCTCGCTCAACTGCCGTCTTCTTTCCAATTCGCTCAGTTTTTCTGAGTGAATAGGCTCTTAATAATCTAGCGCGCTTTACCATCTGAGAAATCTTCAAATGACTTCTCCCACTGTGGGCAACAGACTTCTCAGAATTATACTGTTTTTGTATTATTTTATTTATTTGGGAAAAAAAACAGTTTTGCGTTACATTAATAGTCAGCTAAGGTATAATAGTAAACAAAGGTGGAAGCGGAGCGCATGAGGACGCGGGAATCTCAGCGCCTTCATGGACGCCCTGGTTGGGAGACAACATTGAACTCCCGGCCATCGTTACCAGCTTGAGGGCAGCGAGCAGTGGGCAACTCGCCGCCCGGTAAGGACTAGGCCTGGGTCGACGACGCATTGTGTTTCATTTGCGCCTCAAAGAGATGTCAGCACACCGTCACGGGATCCACGAAGACGGATGCCTGGGCCAGGACTGCGGGTTGGTTGAAAGTAACAGCGTGGCCTTAGCGCACAGGCAAATGAAGGAGCACGGATGGGGTTTAGTCAGTAAAAGTCTGACACGCCCTTCTGCTCCGCCCAGATCGGGAGAGTCCATTTGATGATTTCCCATACCAAACAAGTACTAATGCAAACCATTACTAGTTATCTGGTACAAAAAAAAAGGTATGTATATAAACCGGAACGGGACAAGTTTTTTGAAAATTTCTTATCTACACCAAAAAAAGAAGTATGATACTAAACATTGTTCACGTAATCATATTGATTTTACAAAAAATAAGAAAATGGACATATACAGGGACATTAAGGAAAAAATATATCATAAAAGTTAACCTGTAAAGGCACACAAATCAACACAAGACTGCATTCCCTGTCCAGATTTAGTCCGTAGGCACGATCACGTCACTCCATACTGATCCTCCTATCATTCCTTCAGTTGCCCGTCCCAGAAGGTACCAGGCATCTAGCTGACCTCGTGACTGTGTGCTGAAATCTCTTTAAGGCTCGTGGAACACAACGCGGGATATATTATACTTGGGCTAATCGGGCTCGGGCATCCACTAAGGGGCACCATTCTTTGTTTGATCTATAAATTGAACTCAAAACCTCATGAGCATGTTTTAATTGTTGACTGTCTTGCTTACAATCACAATATGTTGCTTTTACGGAAAAAGCGTGATCACAGTTGCGGACCGAGCGAGCGAAGCGAGCACAATGCCGCCATAATTAAGCAGAATGAGGTAGCGAAGCGAAAACTGCTTTTCGCTTCAATGGATGTTTAACATGGGTACGACATCATTCTCTATATTATGTCCACTTGGAGTTTTTCTTTTTATCATCATCATCATTTCAGCCGAGTAACGTCCACTATTAGACATAGGCCTCCCCTAAGGATCTCCACGACGGTCCTGACCACCGACCCGGTCGACGATCGGTCCTGGGCCTCCCGCATCCAGCGCGGCTTCGGGCAGTGGTCCTACGGGCAATATGCCCGGCCCCTGCCATTAAAGTATTGCAATTCTTCGGGCTGTCTTATATATTACGATATCTTCATATAAATCTACTCTAATAATACCTCCTTCGAAATTTCTGTCGCCATGTTTCCACAACCACGAGTCGCAATACGAAAAAAAAAGGTGTTTTTTTATTACAACGACACTTGTTTGTTCAATTTTGAAATTCAATTTAAATTTAACTCGAAGCTAAAATGTTTTGCGTAGTTCTACACCATTATCATCTGCCTGGCTGTGTTCCCAGTTTCCCTGTTTTGCAGAGTGATGGCTTATCTGATCTTTATAACCCAGTTACTGGGTTAATTTATCTGGTCGTACCTCGGAAAGCACGTTAAGCCATTGGTCCCGGTAGCCATACGAACATCTAATGGGAGTCGTTACGGGTTGTTGGAGCCCTCAGAAGTCCTACAATTGGTCTAACTGCAATGCTTCGATATCTCCTTCGGGTTGTGGAGGTCAGGCGGCAGTTGCTTCATGGAAAATATCGAAGTTTAGCCAAAATGAGCATTTAGACTGGTAAAGCGGATCCTAGACTCCAAAGCTGAAAAGCTTCGGATACGACTGGAATTAACGCTGAGGTGAAGAAGATGAAGAAGACTTGATACTGGTTGACAGACTTACGGGTACTGACTACCTGTGACGACTATCAAAGACCTCGCTCGGATGGCAGCCGAGACCAACGGCTTAACATGCTCTCCGACGCACGGAGGGGTCTACGAATGTAAATCCAAATCCAGATCGATCTACATGTGCCATTTTTATTATTTAGCCACGGACCTCTTTCTTTTTTCTTTGAGATGGGAAATCATGCAATGACTTCTCCTGCTCTAGGTGGGGCGGAAGGGCGTGTCAGACTTTTACTGACTTAAACCGACCCGTGTTCCTTCATTCACCTGTTGGCCAGGGCCACAGTTTCTTTTTAACCAACCCGCAACCCAGACCCAAGAGCCATCGGTCTTTGTGGACACCGCCACGGCCACGGACCTCTCCACAGCTCTCGACCAATGTTGTACATACTTCATGAACTGTTTAAGTGCTTTCTCTTATTTTTACAGCTACATGTCCATGATGTGGTACTAAGATAGTGGGATTGTTTTTCGTTAGCTATAACTGAAAAGATTTAAACTCTCAAACACTCTGTTGCATTTTTATTGACCTTAATTTTCTATAATTCTAAACTAACCGCAAATATAGACCGCAATCCCGCCTGATGGTAAGCACTGAAGCGATCGTTGATCGGTAAAGCGCGCTAGTTTATTATGAGCCTATTCACTCTAGCCTTGAAGACACTTAAATTGTAGTCCGACGGAAATACCGCTGCTGGCAAATTTCTCCAGTCCCTCGATGTACGCGGTATAAAAGACGAGGCGAAACTGGATGTTCCGTAGTGGTGTTAACAATTTAAGGCTGGATACTCGCCGTACGACAGGTCGTTCGATAATGGAACGGAGTTGGAGGAATTAAGTCATGCAATTCCCTCGCTTTTCCCAGTTTGCGTTGTAAAATGCGTCCAATAGAACATCGACAGGCTGGCTACTCTTCACTTGTGGCTTTGGAGACCGTTTTGAAATTTATCATCTACTTTGTGTCTTCTTCACCTTTGCATACACACACACACACATACACACACACACACACACACACACACACACACACACAAACACAAACACACACACACACACACACACACACACACACACACTCACACACACACTCACACACACACACACACACACACACACACATACACACACACATACACACACACACACACACACACACACACACACACACATACTCGTACACTCACTCACGCACACATACAAACCATATTTATACACATAGTTACAACAAACAAAACGCTTGTCACTTAGAAAGATAAAACGCTATACCCACAGAAAGAAATGCTGACCCAGTTTTCTTAAGAACCTTAGATTGATCAATCAATACTCTGAAAACCTACCTCTAGGTATAATATTTCACAATCCACAGAAGGTATTTTAGCTGTCTGTTACGAGGTAACCTATTACCGTTCATATCGACATTGAATGACATTGGAGGACAAGGACACGGTATTAGGCTTAGGATCTCTCTCGACGGTATCAGGCACTTTGGTATATTTGATACATCGCACAATCAAAACTTAAAGAGAATTGTATAGACATCTTCATCGAAAATACGCATTTAAACTCACAAGTAATATAAAGAGTATATCCGTAATATATATATAGTACAAATATCTATTTCATATTGTGAATGTTTTTGGGTCATCTTTTAATAGGAAAGTCGAGGAAACTGTCGACTGAGGTAGACGAAATATTCAAAGGAAATACAGAAAGGAAAAAAGAAGCATTTAAATCTAACAAAGTGATACAAAAAGCCTCCACAACAAAGACAAAAATCAACCTCTGATAAGCCAAGAAGGCTCTTATTTCGGCATAATGTTGTGACATTAAAAAAATACCACAGAGTCAGAACTCTACTATAGTCTGCGGAAAGAATCCACACTATTGATTATGGTTTTAAAAAAAATCCATGGAATATGGTACGAGTAGTTGAGGGAGTTGTATTGATTTTATAAAACAAAATATACGTATCCAATATTTTTTCTACAATTTTAATGACGGACTAAAAAAAACATTCTTTTACCCAGGAGACACCCCTATAAAGATTTCAAGAATGTATATTATGGAAGTTTATAGTTACATAAATAATAAAAATATATCTATATATATAAAAGAAAGTCGTGTTAGTTACATCACTTATAACTGAAGAACGGCTATACTAATTTGGCTAAAAATTGGTAAGGAGGTAGCTAAAAACTGGGAGGAGGACATAGGATACTTTTTATGCCGCTCCCCGTCGTTCCTGTGGGAATAAATGAGCTTCTTTGTTTCGACTTTTCCCACACTTTTATGCTACCCTGGTACCTTCCACGTCAAAAAAATATGCACAATAAACCTTCTTTCATGTATTATGATTATTTTATAATGATGAATGAATGAGGTTTGTTGTTTCGACTTCTCCTATACTTTTGTGCTACCCTGGTACCTTCCACGTCAAAAAAATATGCACAATAAACCTTCTTTCATGTAATTATGATTATTTGATAATGATGAATGAATGACGTTTATTGTTTCGACTTCTCCTACAGTTTTGTGATACCCTGGTACTTTGCACGTCCATAAACTATGCACAATAAAACCTCTTTCATGTATTATGGTGATTTGATAATGATGAATGAGCTTTTTATTGTTTCGATTTCTCCAACACTTTTATGCTACCCTGGTACCTTTCACGTCAAAAAATATGCACAATAAACCTTCTTTCGTGTATTACGATTATTTGATAATGATGAATGAATGAGGTTTATTGTTTCGACTTCTCCTAAACTTTTGTGCTACCCTGGTACCCTGCACCTCCACAAAGTAGGAAACACGTGTATTTAGTATTTTTAAGTTGATAATAAATATTATGTACAAAATTTCAAAAGATATAATGAAAAACCACAAAGTTATAATAAGCTTGCTACGAGTTCTACTTGGTTGTCCCAACATAAATATGGTCAAAGATCCGCGCGCGAGCGAGCGCGGTGCGTTGACCTCTAGCGTCAGCTGTTGCGCGCGCACAATACCTATGATGATGTATCGTAAGCTGCGTGACGTACTCGGTAACTACACTGTAACAATTTCTAAATGTATTTGGAACAAAATATAACATGGTGTCAAAATTATTGGAATCGATTCAGTTGCTTATTCACTATCTTTATATATAAAAGAAAGTCGTGTTAGTTACTCCACTTATAACTCAAGAACGGCTCCATCGATTTGGCTGAAAATTGGTAGGGGGGTAGCTAAAAACTAGGAAAAGGACATAGGTAGGATACCTTTTATCCCGTTCCCGTCGATCCCATGAGAATGTATTAGCTTCATTGTTTCGACTTCTCCTACACTTTTGTGCTACCCTGGTACCTTGCACGTCCACAAACTATGCACAATAAAACTTCTTTCATGTATTATGATGATTTGTGATAATGATGAATGAATGAGGTTTATTGTTTCGACTTCTCCTACAGTTTTGTGCTACCCTGGTACCTTGCACCTCCACAAAGTAGGAAACACGTGTCCAGTATTTTTAAGTTTAATATTATGTACAAAATTTCAAAAAGATATAATGAAAAACCACAAAGTTATAATAAGCTTGCTACGTGTATTCTACTTCGTTGTCCCAACATAAATATGGTCAAAGATCCGCGGGTGAGCAAGCGCGGTGCATTGACCTCTAGCGTCAGCTGTTGCGCGCGCACAATACTATGATGATGTATCGTAAGCTGCGTGACGCACTCGGTAACTACACTGTAACAATTTCTAAATGTATTTGGGACAAAATATAACATGGTGTAAAAATTATTGGAATCGATTCAGTTGCTTATTCACTGTTTATATATAACTCAAGAACGGCTGAACCGATTTAGCTGAATATTGGTGGGAGGTAGTTAAGAACCCGTCCCCGTCGTTCTCGTGTGACGTGACCTAAGACATGGTCCAACTCATTCAAAATGTAAGTCAGTAATTCATATACCAAAAATGGTATAACAAAAAGCAAATGACAGCTGAGCATATTTAAAAAAAAGTCTAACCGGTTGAAGCAATCGTTTAAAGCAAAGAATATAAATACTCTGTGCTGGTTTAAAGTTTCTAATAAAAAATCACAAAGCCAACTTCAACTTCAAAATTTCTAATATTGTATTGCTGTGTCATTTATCATCAATAAAAATATCATGCCGTGACCAAGACCATCAAATCTTTCTCGACAAAGCGGTAATGCAAGAGTAAATCGAAACATTCTGAATGAAAGCACTGAAGTAGATCAAGAAATTGCACGTGCAGAGCGCCGCCTTACCATAGTAAGGCGGCGCTCTGCACGTGCAACGCGCTCGTGCTCTTGTCGCGCTGTGCACGTGCTCTTGTGAGTGAGAAGCACGAAGTCGAGTCATAACTCGACTTCGTGCTTCTCACTCACAAGAGCAAAGGGAGGCGGCAGTCCGTGAAACTGTTCCCTTGACAATGCGAAATCGGCGAACAAACCTCAGAGATCATCATCATCATCATCAATCTTTTTATCGTCCCACTGCTGGAGACAGGTCTCCTCTCATGCAGAGAAGGATTGAGTGTAATCACCACGCTTGCTCAATGCGGGGTGGCGATTTCAGACTTATAAAGTCCAGGTTTCCTCAAGATTTTTTCCTTCACGTCCAGTCATTGGTGTCCTAGATATTGTACTTAGAGAGTACATATCACTTTAGAAAAGTTACATCGATACTTGCCTGACCTGGAATCGAACCCGCGCAATCATACAAGAGAGGCTGGTGTTTTAACCACTAGGCCACCACGACATCTCAGAGATCAATAGCTAGATAATTTACGAAGCACAAGTAGAAATTCATTTCTTTCACACTAAATAAATGACAAATAAAAAAATCATGGAATACTTTTTTTTTTATTTACAGTGTTCCTAATTTAAAAAGTAAAAAATGTGATCATGTGATATTTATTGCCTTTAAGGCGGAACAAAGTTCGCCGGGTCAGCTAGTAGATTATAAACTTTGACTTTCTTTCTATTTCTTCCGGGTTATCTTATAACTTTAATAGAAACAGAATAGGTGCTAAGAGCAAAAAATATAAAACCAATGCTTACCTCTACGCAGTTGCAGCTATAATTTAATTTAATTCGGACAAACATATATCCATTCAATGTACATTTATATTGTTAGTACAAACTTACAGGTCTCGCAAACTAATGCGCATAGAAATCTTCGTCACTGTTCGGCAACGGTCGTATTCCCCGAGCGTTCGGAAGAAGATATGTATATAGAGTGGTGCACTTAACCAAGAGTGGTGCACTTAACCACTTTTTATACACTTAACCACTCTATATACATATCTTCTTCCGAACGCTCGGGGAATACGACCGTTGCCGAACAGTGACGAAAATTTATATGCGCATTATCACTTTGGGAGACCTGTACTAGATTTACAATAGTACCAACCCATATCCTCCCGTGGGTGTCGTAAGAGGCGACTAAGGGAACTCTCACCAGGGAAGCGGGCAGCAGCGCTTCTTCTGTGGAATATCAAATTACTGCGATTCCCAACCCAACGGAAAAGCGTAGGGACTATGGCAAAGCCTCCCAAAGCAATGAACACCTTGCCTTTGTCCAGCAGTGGATTATTTGATTTACCTATATCCTTGAATATAAACCTAATGCAATTTTTCAAAAAACAGTATCACAGTGCGTAAATTATTATTACATTTAAACCTGACTCTGATATTCATTTTAGAGGTTAAATAATTTAATAATAGGCCATAACATCGGCCGCCGGCAGAAGTTACCACCCACCAGACAAAGCCTTGCCGCCAAGCGATTTGCCCTGTTCCGGCATGATGTCTGGTGAAGCCGTACGGAGAACGGGTCTAAGCAGTTGTGTTGCGATGTGTGCCGGGTACGATGCGCCTAATGTTGTTGTCTTGGGAGTTTGGTCGGGAGGGTCTTCAGATCAATCTCCCTTTGGCGCAGCATCGTTAGTCGTCTTGTTGGGTTTAACATTGCATCACCTTGCTCAACTACCGTCTTCCTTCCTATTCACTCAGTTTTTCTGAGAGAACAGGCTCTTCATAAACTAGCGGGCTTTACCATCAACGATCGCATCACTGCTTACCATAAGGCGGGATTGCGGTCAAGCGCTAGTTTATAATTATTAAAAAAAAAAAACATTTCCACATACGGATTAAAAATTTTCGGCCATCAATCATACATAGAAAAGAATATCGATACCCCCAAAAAAGCATTTTATCAAAGAAAATATGAAATGGGTGAAGATGATTGTTTATCCTCTACTCTTATTTAGTCTTGGCACCTTGAGTAATCGGCGCTCCTATAGACAATAGGAAACTGTAGGCATTATTTACCGCTCTGGTTACGAGGCGGCAAAACCGAAATAGCTGGTTTACTGTAATAATAATATATTTTATTAGACCAATTATTAGAACAAAAAAAATAATATATGTTACACCATCACTGCATGTGGTACCGGGCTTAGAATAGTAGCAACCCATTATTATCCTCTCGTGGGTAAGAGGCGATTAAGGGAACTCCCGCCAGCGAAGCGGGCAGCAGCGCTTCTCCTGTGAAATATCAAATTACTGCGATTATGGAAAACCCCTCAAATAATGGAAAAAGTTAGGGGAGGCCTTTATCCAGCAGTGGACTTCTATAGGTTGAAGAAGAAAAAGATGATACACAATTTGTTTCAGCTACTTAAAATCTTGCTTAACTGTAAATCAATAACAATTGAGTTGTATCCTAAAAAATAATTTAATGTCCACCAGATAGATTTATAAAAAATATTGAACACGTATTTTTTATTTTTTCTTTCATTCAAATACTTAGGAAGATATATTGATATGAAATGTCGCATGACGTCACGCCGCGGTACAAAATATACCACATTGTGACGTAATTAGCCCCCACTCCGTAACTTTAACACGCTATATCTCAATAGTTTTTGGTAATTTCGACAAAATAAAAAATACGGGTCTTAATTTTTTTTATTATCTATAAGACGGACTAATTATTTTTTTGGTTTTCATACCTTGAATACATCCCTATTGTGTCTCATTATTAGCATCTACTGCTGAACTAGGCTTAAAGCCTGTGTTTCAGCAGCGCAGCGCCTCAAGCCCTCGGACTGGATAAGCAAGTATGAGCTTAATGACAATAGGAAACAGTTTAATAAAATATGAGCATAATTAGCCTAGTGGTAACAACACCAGCCTCTCAAGTATGAGTGTGCGGGTTTGATTCCAGGTCAGGCAAGAACCAATATAACTTTTCTAAGTTATATGTACTTTCTAAGTATATCTTGGACACCAATGACTGATTAAAAGGTCAAGGAAAACATCTTGAAGAAATTTGATCTTTAAGTCTGAAATCACTAATCCGTATTGAGTAAGAATGGTGATTACGCTCAATCCTTCTCTGTATGAGAGGAGACCTGTACCCAGCATTGGAACAATAAAAGATTAATGATGATGATGATGATAGGCTCAGCCATATTTTACCAGTAGGCATGCAAACTTACAAAATTATAAACTAATCTATTGAACAAAAATAATGCATAACCAAACATAAATTATAATATTTAAACTACATTATCCATCTTATTACAAAACTCTCAGTATTTATATTTCGAACTCTATTTAGATTTTGGTAAGGTTCTAAATACGAAAGTGACAAGTGAGTACCGATCTAAACATTGGCCGCTGACAGAAGTTACCACCCACCAGACAAAGCCTTGCCACCAAGCGATTCGTCGTGTTCCGGCATGATGTCTGGTGAAGCCGTACGGAGGACGGGTCTGAGCAGTTGTGTTGCGATGTGTGCCGGGTACGATGCGCCAAATGTTATTGTGTTGGGAGTTTGGTCGTGGAGGGTCTTCAGATCAATCTCCCTTTGGCGCAGCATCGTTGGTCGTGTTGTTGGGTTTAACATTGGATCACTTCGTTCAACTGCCGTCTTCCTTCCTATTCGCTCATTTTTCTGAGTGAATAGGCTCTCGTCGATCGCATCACTGCTTACCATCAGGCGGGATTGCGGTCAAGCGCTAGTTTACAATTATTAAAAAAAGAGAGATTTTATATTACTATACGAGTACAATGATGTATTGCTATTTATCAAATTTTGAAACCTCACACTGTTTCATAACTTTCAACTCGAAACCAACACAATGCATCACTGTTATTTATTTCATGTAACACACCTTATAACTTCTTTAAATTTATGCTCAGCCACGCCTGAAATATGTATTCGTATATCTCCAGTGTGCCACAGGAATAATGTGATCTTTCGTAGTTTATACATGGCTTCATAACTCTTCAGACTGGGGCACAATGAGGTGATCTGTAGGCCCACTTTGTGGCAGTCTGGGTTAGGTAATAATATTCTAGAGTTGCGTACGAATACATTTGTTGAGTCAAAATATTCGAAGGTACTACCAAGATATTTTACCCCGCCACGTAAAAAGTTATGTGTTAAGTTTGTTATGGGTTTGCTTAAATATTTTTTTCTTTTCTATAATTTTCCTCAAAAGGCTATTTCCGACGGCAATCTGCATCGTCTTCGCATGATCTGTACAAGATAAAATCCCAACTTTGAAAGAACTTGAAACCTCAGTTAGCAGTGGCCTTTCTTATCAGAGTAGTCTCATCTGATTGTAAAAATATGATGGAGTAAAAATGTTTGTACAAACCTATTTACAGAAACAAATCGTTTATCAATTACAGGTCGACTAGAATGATTCTCAAGCAAATGGTTCATTTTATGTTCATTCAAATTAATTGGCAGTGGGCGGGACACATTGCTCGTAGAACCGATGGCCGATGGGGCAGTAAGGTTCTGGAGTGGCGGCTGCGTACCGAAAGACGCAGCGTCGAACAAAGTTTTTTTTTCTTTGTTATATCTGTAACCTGGCGATCTGTGTTGACACAATAAGCCAGTCAGTTGGTACAAAATTGCGATTATGTCAATCATAGCATAAAGAACTCCCTATTCGTCCTTTAATCAAATCTAGCTACTAGCGTAGACATCATGCCGCATTAATCGGTTGTAATATACACTTCTTGTGCCCTGAAGTTTAGAAACTAGTTCATTGACGTGAGTTGATAATCGAGCTTGATATGCTTTACTATATTTAGTAATCTCCTGTTTCATTGTATTGATTTTAAGATCTTCATGGATATAATTGTTGCTCATATAGTATGGTATTCTTAACATGGCTTGAGAGCCAAGCAAAACCTTGAGAGGTTTTGCTTTTGAATCTCTCTAGGATCTCAATATTGCTGTTGGTAGCCGTCCCCCACAGCTGAATAGTGGACCAATGATCTGGTGAAAGTCAGGCCCCCAACAAAGTGGACCGATAGCCTGGTGAAAGTCGCAGGAAGCGGGATGCGGGCAGCTCAAGACTGGTCATTGTGAAAAGCCTTGGGGGAGGCCTTTATCCAGCAGTGGACTTCTATACGCTGAAGAAAAAGAAGATGAAGATACTCATAAGATGACATAAGTACTGATATACATAGACAGATCTGTTCATGATGGAATGCTAAACGCTCTTCAGTGTCTTCACACGTTGAGGTAATTTTATAGATATTCCTTACAAATAAACTATGTATGTAGTTTAGTACTGATTTGCAATCTGCTGATAATTTATTCGCGGTATAAAACTGTCATTTTGAGACCAACCGTGTACAAATCCACATATCTGTTATTAACCGTGTAATACTTAAAAACAGATATGTGGTATATGAATTGTCTTCGTTTGTAATTCATAATATTTATTTTTATATTTTAGTGCACAATTATTTAAGGTGATGAACGGGAGGTATAACATAATGGAATTCAAGTACCTACTTGAGGTGATGTACGGGAGGTATACATTAGGGTAGGGAATTTAACTTTAATAGATCAGATATCGGTTTAATACAATCCATTTTGTCAGTACCGACATCAGAGATGACGAAAAAGTTGTGTTGCTTAATTACGGTTCTATAATATGGATAGCTTTATTAATTTATTTATATTCATATATCTTTTTTATTTTTTCAATAATTATAAACTAGTGCTTGACTGCAATCTCGCCTGATGGTAAGCAGTGATCCAATCCTTGATGGTAAAGCGCACTAGTTTATTAAGCCTATTCACGTAAAATATCTTATGAATAGGAAGGATGACGGCAGTTGAGCGAGGTGATGCAATGTTAAACCCAAGACCAACACGACCAACGATACTGCGCCAGAGGGAGATTTATCTGGAGACTCTCCACGACCAAACTCTCGACACAACAATATTTGGCGCCTCGTACCCGGCACACATCGCAACACAACTGCTCAGAGCCGTCCTCCGTACGGCTTCACCAGATATTCTGCCGGAACACGACGAATCGCTTGGCGTCAAGACCTTGTCTGGTGGATGGTAACATCTACCGGCAGCCGATGTTATGGCTTACCACCGGGACTCACACTCATACTTATATTATTAGATTTTATACTGTATTAAGTAATTAAGATCAGTGTAAAGGGTACGATGGGGCTGACATATCTCCATAAAATACACAAAATAAAATCAGATCCAAAAAAAAAACATGTGAGGTGACGCCTGTGCTCACTGTCTTCCTGCGCTCTTAGGCTTCTGCCTCGAATTTTGCGGGCAGCGAGGCGGCGGCGGGCAGCGAGCGGTATACTTCTCGCGCTCGAATCTTGCGGGCAGCGAGCGGTGATCGAGCGTTAGGAATAAATTTGAATCAAAAAGACATTGCCGCCATTGCTCAGACATTTCTTTCGCAAATAAAAACAAATATCTCGTCGACACAATCATGAACACAACACTACGCGGCTATAGTGACGCGCGATCTGCCAGCTAGTTTCGAGAACGGGTCTCCGATGCCCGCCCGGCTGCCGCGCCGCTGCCGCTGCCGCCCCGCTGCCCGCAAGATTCGAGGCAGCGGCCTAATAATCCATTGAGTCAAACCACCATACCATAATCAAAACTTATCGGTCAAAAACTTCCAAAGTTACAGTAAACCTGATCAAAAGATACATAAAACTTCTCGTCTTATCACGAGCCCCGTCTCAAACCTTTCACAAAGTCATTCATGCCATTATGTAAAAAAAAGTTTTTACAAAGATCCCACGCGATAAGAATTTGGTTTCGTGGCAATTAAGAAGTTGCCTGCTTCGTTTTAATGAGCATCTCTTAATAGATCTTTAGGTACATCGCCTCTATTAACAAAAGACTGTCCACGATACAGAAGTGATTTCAGAAGTAAAGGGAAGGCAGCGTTGGAGACAAACGAGACGTAATGAAGCGCTCCGGGAACGAAGTTTTTTTTTGGAAATATTTTGACGCTTTCATCAATATGGATTTCGAAGAGACGGCTGTGGCTTGGGCGGGCCAATAGGGCGAGACGGGTGATAATCGCGTCGCCAGTCTGTCTCTAAACCCGCGGTCAAATATGTAAGTCTTCGTCGTCACGTTGCTAAATACACTCTCGTTTATACAAACCCGTAGACTTGATGAAAGGCACAAAAATGAAACTTGAGAAATCTTTTCTGCTCGCGTTACCATGAAATGTTAGAAGGGATTGATTTTCGTTCATATAAGGTATTGGTTTTTTCCGTCATCATGTGATATCTCCGCCTTAAAGACAAAGCCTTTGCTCTATCAATAATTTCTCGATATTGGAAATAAGAACTATCACAATTTTTTCACGACACTTCGGTCTTTTTTCTTGTCAGTCTGATATCCAGTCTTGTCAAGGAGTATCGTATTACTCAATAACTGGGTCATGGAAGTAAGATAGGCAATGTTGATTTATAAAATACTGTAATTTATCTGCTTTCGGTCAGACTGGAAGGCATCCCGACATAGTTTGGACGTGGCTAAGTACAGTTTAAGATAACGAAGACTTCAATTTTTTTCTCTTCAGAATTTTCAAAGCCGATCCGAACCACCTAATTCACATTTTATAGCATATTTAATCGGTAGTACGCCATAAATTCGGCTGCCGGCAGAAGTTACCACCTACCAGATAAAGTCTTGCCTCCAAGCGATTCATCGTGTTCCTGCATGATGTCTGGTACAGTCGTACGGAGGACTGGCCTGAGCAGTTGTATTGCGATGTGTGCCGGGTACGATGCGCCAAATGTTGTTGTGTCAGGAGTTTGCTTGTGGAGAGTCTCCAAATCAATCTCCCTCTGGCGCAGCATCATTGGTCTTGTTGTTGGGTTTATCATTGCATCACCTCGCTCAACTGCCGTCTTCCTTCTTGTTTACTAAGTTTTTTTGAGTGAATAGGCTCCTAATAAACTAACCCGCTTTACCATCAACGATTGCATCACAAGGGATTGCGGTCAGCCACTACTTTAAAATTATACAAAAGAAAAAAATATCCCATATTGCATTTATATAGCGTATACGTACAAGTATAGCGTATTCCCACTACTGGGGATTTCAGAGCTCAGGATCTGAGAACTTCTCTTTCAGTGAAATCTGTAATACACCAAGCGGGACCGTCCGGATTGGTGGTGGGGTCTTCGAATGTTTGGTTCTAGGCCATGCGAGTTTCCTCAAGATGCAGATGTTATCCTTTACAGTTTGAGAGCACTTCTGAGAAAATAATTTACACAAAAGAACGTGTGAACGTGGAGTTTTAACCCACGTAAGTCACAGCCATTAGTACTTTTTTTTTAATTATTATAAACTAGCGCTTGACTGCAATCCCGCCTGATAGTAAGCAGTAATGCAATCGTTGATGGTAAAGCGCGCTAGTTTATTAAACCCATTCACTTAAAAAACTTAGTGAATAGGAATGAAGACGGCAGTTGAGCGAGGTGGTGCAATGTTAAACCCAACAACACGACCAACGATGCTGCGCCAGAGGGAGATTGATGTGGAGACCCACCACGATCAAACTCCCGACACGACAACATTTGGCGCATCGTACCCGGCACACATCGCAACACAACTGCTCAGACCCGTCCTCCGTACGGCTTCACCAGACATCATGCTGGAACACGACGAATCGCTTGGCGGCAAGACTGTCTGATGGGTGGTAACTTCTGCCGGCAGCCGATGTGGCCTACCACCGAGAAAACTTAACTTTACTTTACTCCCACGATAACACTTTGCCTACGTACCAAATTAAAGTGGAACAATTTTCATTAGATTACCTTACCAAAATTAAGAGCTATCCGTGTTATCAGAAATTATTGAACTGAGGGTTATTGACGGAGCTCATTGACTTAAAAGGGACTTTATACCCTCAAGTGTATCCTGAAGTCTCCCTTACCAAAACAACTCCCAGACAGTAAGTCGTCGATCCTTGTTTCCCTTCTTAAAAGTAGATAGAAGCTGTCTTCTAATTATAATGTATTAATTAGTTCTGCGTAAACAACGCGGCATCCAATTAACTTGAGAGTTAAAGCGGCGCCATGTTTTGCTGATTCGTGACCTGATAGGAGAGTGTTTGTACGATCTTTTGCAGTCGTGCAAAAAGTTTGTACTTATTTGTAATAATGCCATAGGAATGTTACTTTTACCTAGTTACAATTAATATGTCAGAGGTTGAAAGAAAGGAAAAGTATTTATTGTGATTCTTACGTGAAGATCATAAAATTAAAGAGGGGCTCGTGGCTAACAGAATAACAGCTACACAGGCCAATTGATTTGGTTTAGCCACACTTAGTATCTGTCTATATCTTTACATACTGGGACCCCTCAGTGCCTCAGAAAGTAAGTTAGTCCGTTGATCATAGGGTCCGACTGGTCAATAGGTTTTTCGACATGTGGACAAAGAATCAGCATCGCCATACAATGTACTGCACTGCTGCTAGTCTTTTAAGCATCTTTTACCCGAACAGCTATACGGATCTAGCCTTGAAGATGCTTATATTGCAATTAAATTGCAAATTGATCCAGCCATTCCATGTTCGCGGTTTAAAAAACGAGGCGATTCTTCATCCTGATCAAACCTCCTCCTGATCCTGATGTCCTCGAAATCCTGATGAAGTATCGCCTCTTGGTTCACAGGCTGCTTGACATCAACAGCGTAAGGGTGGATACGCGTCGTACAACGGGTCGTCCGATAATGGAACGGTAATGGCAAATTAAGTCATGTGATTCCCGCGCACTCTCTGTAAAATACAGCCCTTAGAATACCGATTAAGTTAAAATCCACTCATCCTCCATAGAAAAAGGAAGATCCTCCGGCCAGACTGGTATTGTCTGGCGGGCACGCCAGATCGGACCGGGATCGGGTCGGGATTGGTCCGGGATCGGGTCGGGATTGGACCGGGATCGGGTCGGGATTGGACCGGGATCGGGTCGGGATCGGTTCGGGATCGTCGATCCAGTGTGGAAGTATGAGAAACAGGGTGTAAAGTTCACTCACCCTCCATAGAAAAGGGAGGATCCTCAGACCAGACTGGTATTATCTGGCGGGTACTTGCCCACCGGTTGATGTCGTGAACTTGTATGCGTGCTAGTTGCATAGTAAACCCTGGTTGCGAGATGCAGAATTTGCATGACGTCAGTATGACGCGTTGTTCGGATGTAGCGTTGTAGGCTACAATGTTAATTCATAATCTTAAAGATCCTTCAAAATTTCTCCGGACGCTGTTATTTGGAAACTGTTTGTGCTCCTACTTTTAATGCTGCTTTAAATCCCACAAATTGCAACAGCCAATAAGATAAACACTGAGTATTTTTGCAAGCCATTCTTATCTCTGAGGCAAAGAACTAAAGTTTTTAAGGCGACTCGAGCAAAAACTCTAACGTAAATAAATTCAGCTTATCCAGGCCTTGTTAAACTAAAAGCTGACACTAAGTTTAATAGCATACAATGCGGTATAAGAGATGAAAACTGTGGTGCCTTAGTGGTATAAAATGGTGGACCTGAGTTATGAATACGGTTGTGGGTTCGGACGAAGACAGGCATTTTATTTTGTATTAGCTAAGTATTTCTATAAAGAGGGTGTTCAAAACACGTATTAGTTATTAATACACACATAAATGTATATAACGGAAAGTCATCATCATCATCATTATCTCAGAGTTAATCCCTATCGCATACTAAGCTTTTTCAGCTTTGGAGTCTGGGGTCCGCTTTACCAGTGTACGGGACAAGATGGCCGTGTATAGCGTGTACCTAGTGGACTGTAGATTTTTAGGTGCGGTGCTGGGGAGCCTGCCAAGAGTTGGGAATAAGACTCGTTGATTGTTGTTGTGCACACCGTTTATTATAATTACAAGACAGATAATATAATTCTTGGTTTCTTACACGTACTTACAGCACTAATTGAATGGACGCGTGCGTTTCGGTTGAAGGTTCGCAGAAAGAGAGAAAAGCATGCAATGTCAAAATGGAACGAGACGGCAACACAAGTCAAAGACAACATTTTAATACTTTTTAATTTTATATCGGTCCTGGTAGAACGATCCTTTTATGTTGTTCTCAACAACCAGTCTAACTATTGAGTTTGGCTTAACTTCGATATTTTCCGTGAAACGACTGCCGTCTGACCTCCACAACCCGAAGGCGATATCGAAGCATTGCAATTAGGCCAATTGTTGGACTGTTGACGTCTCCAACAACCCGTAACGACTGCCATTAGATGTTCGTGGCAACCGGGACCAACGGCTTAACGTGCTTTCCGAGGTACGACCAGACCAGGGCAAATATTCATATTTATACATACGAATATTTGCACTGCGCGGGAATCCCGCGCCTCCTTGCGCAACTGCCGCGTTCGTTACCGTTACGCCACAAGCAGGTCTCGCAGCGTCGGAGAGAACAATCATGACGGGGTGTTTTTCCCTTCTATGGAAATCTCTTTCTTCGAAACTTTCCTGCCAGCACTCCAAGTATTATTTACAAAGTAACATTGATTAATTATCACACTTTTGCGTAAAATACTGACTGATATCTCGGGCAATCATCATCATCATCATTTCAGCCGAAATACGTCTACTGCTGGACATAGGCCTTCCCCAAGGTTCTCCACGACGACCGGTCCTGCGCCTCCCGTATCCAGCGGTTTCCCGCGATCTTCACCAGGTCGTCGGTCCACCTTGTCGGGGGCCTACCCACGCTACGTCTTCCGGTGCGTGGTCGCCACTCGAGAACCCGTCGGCCCCATCGGGGATCGGTCCTACGGGCAATGTGTCCAGCCCACTGCCACTTTAGTGTTGCAATTCTTCTGGCTATGTCGGTTACTCTCGTCCGTCTGCGGATATCCTCATTCCTGATTCGATCGCGCAGTGAAACCCCAAGCAAAGCCCTCTCCATTGCCCTTTGAGTGACTTTGAGCCTTCTTATAAGGCCCATTGTTAGCGGCCACGTCTCAATTCCATAAGTCTTCACTGGCAACACACACTGGTCGAAGACTTTTGTCTGGAGACACTGCGGTATTTCGGACGAGAAGATTTTACGTAGCTTCCAGCTCGGCCAATGTTTGACAACTTTTAATTTCGGTTGTATGGTGTTAGGCAAATCTTTCCTATATGTAATAGCTATAGCATGTCTTTCCTCATCAGTCTCAATTTTGTGCAATTTTTATTCTAACCTGTCAGCAACACTAGAATATAAAGGCATGGCACTGTCAAGATCTCCAGTCTAATAAAATGTTCTTTACATGACTCCGTCTGTTTCAAGCGGAAAATAGTCCTCAAACCTCTCTTCTGAATCATGAATGCCATTTGCATGTTGTACTTGTAGCTATTGCACCAAAATTCAATGCTGTATCTTAGCCTGGACTCCACCAAGGCAAAGTATACACTTTTCAGTTGAGGTAGACTCATAGCACGCTGAGCTGGCAGTATCCGATATCAGCAATGCTTCAACCTTCCAATTCACCATTGCATCTGTGTGCACACCTAAAAACTTGACATTATCAACTATTTCAACATTGTCGCCACAAGAAACAATCTTTAACTTAACGTTGTGTCGTAACGTAGACTTAAATAAGACGCAATTCGTTTTTCTTACATTTAGTTTCAAATTAGGTATGGCAATAACAGCATTCAAAATAGTGTCTGATAGTGTGTTGTTAGTGTCTATTGAAAATCTAACTCAGTAGCTTGGAGAACCGTGACTTTCCAAAGTGCTGAACTTTTTAAAACTTCGTTCAAAAAATGTAGCTTATCCAGATCCACGGCAGGAAAAAACCAAACCCTCTTCCTAATGCAGGCGACAGAACTTTTTTTTTACATCTCATACCTCGCCCTGCACGTGAATCGCTAGTAAACAGTCATAAAACGAGACCGTCTTAAGTAAATTTTTTAGACATTAAATAGATATAACATTACCGTCAAATTTTACGACACACTTCAAAGTATAAGTTTCGATTTGAGCCTGCCTCTTACCTCGCGGAAGAAACCTACTCAAAATGCAAATATCTTGATATGCTTTTATGGTATAACTTCAGTTCATTAGCATTGGAATCTTGGTGCAGCAGCTGTGGCTTCCGAAGTTTGACTCTCGAGTTGTATACCATACGAGAAATTAGCGTACTATAACAGTAAGTATTGTAGATAATTTTCAAACAGAGATTTTATGCAAATTGCCTTGAATTATTTCAGGTGGGATAGAATTGGTTGGAGCTAGAAAATGGCGGACTGACATGGATATTATAGACATTATTGTGGTCTAAGAACGAGACAGAGCATTCATAAATATTTACGCCTCTAATTGTTCCAAAGTTTAATACATCTTTTTCTTCCTATTTTATTAAGAAAAGGATATAATATACTTAGGGCAAGTACAAATAAATAAATTTGAGTTCGTATAAGCCCTAGGGATTTCATAAATACACATTATTTAATCAAAGGTTGACGTTTGAGGTCTCTCAGCTAAAATTTAGATATCAATCAAATGTATTAAGCATTAAAACCGCTTTTGTACATTTGAACGAAAAGTTAAAATGAATAAAAATAACAACAATGTTCCTATCACCACACACATGAACATTTAATTTAAATGTTTTCGAATGATTCCCTTTGATGTACATTTGGCATTGTTTATTTAGTAATTGAGAGATGTTTCCGTGTTTTTTGGGTTATCTGCTAAACATTCAATAAATATCTAAAGCATTTTATTTTTTCAGAGATCCTGCTATTATTATAAATGCAAAATTTTGTGGATGGATGGATGGATCTTTGTTACTTTCTCACAAAAAACTACTCAACGGATCTGAATAAAATTTTGCAAACAGATACATAGCCATACGCAGCTTTTTTTTAATAATTATAAACTAGTGCTTAACTGCAATCCCGTCTGATGGTAAGCGGTGATGCAATCGTTGACGGTAAAGCGCACTAGTGTATTGCGCATATTCACTTAAGAAACTTAATGAATAGGAAGGAAGACAGCAGTTGAGCGAGGAGATGCAATGTTAAACCCAACAACACGATCAACGATGCTGGGCCAGAGAGAGATTGATCTGGAGCCCCTCCATGACCAAACTCCCAACACAACAACATTTGGTGCATCGTACCCGGCACACATCGCAACACAACTGTTCAGACCCGTTCTCCGTAGGTACGGCTTCACCAGACATCATGACGGAACACGACGAATCGCTTGGCGGCAAGACTTTGTCTGATGGGTGGTAACTTCTGCCGGCAGCCGATATTATGGCCGATATATTAACCTACCACCGAGAAAAGCTGTTAAGCGATTGACTTTACGGAACAAGTAATTGTATGACCTACAAATAGTTGTTCTGGGTTTGGTAGTTTTTATATGTGAGTTTATATTTCAGTAAACACATCCAAGATACAGGGGAAGTTCATAGAGTGGGCAAAGTCTTAAAAAAAAAGTTATAAACTAGTGCTTGACTAGGATCCCGCTGTGTGTAGTGGTAAGCATGCGTGCAAGCATTGATGGAATCCCAAAATGCAACCAACAAGATTTCGCACAGTAATAAAAGCAATGACTGGCGTTGCCTATTAACCATACAGTTTGACGTACTCAAGACTCGTCTCTAATTGATGTTAATTGAAAGCATTCCTAGATCCTACACTTCTTTTTTTATATCGCATCTCGTAGTTGACCTTGAGAAGAAACCTTGAACCTTCAGGACGAAGCGTTTCGCGTCGTCCTTTATACCGCGTACATCGAGGGACTGGAACAATCTGCCGGCGGCGGTGTTTCCGTCGGACTACAATTTGAGTGTCTTCAAGGCTAGAGTGAATAGGCTCTTAATAAACTAGTGCGCTTTACCATCAACGATTGCGTCACTGCTTACCATCAGGCGGAATTGCGGTCAAGCGCTGGTTTATATTTAATAAAAAAAAAAAAAAAAAAAGAGGTCGTGACTACTTAACCGGACTATCCTGTGGCTGCCTTAAATGAATTTAAAGCCTCCAGCCAGGGCGACTAAAAACTAAGCGACTACACGCTAAGGGCACCCCCTGTGGGATACGACCCTCGGCTTAGGGCGTCGCTGGAGAGAACAGCAAGGGACAGCTGGATCGAATTTTTGTTTTAATTCGGTTTGATGACCGCGGCGTTTCCTAGTACTAGCTCTGAAAAGAAACGTCCGAAACAAACTCAGAGGTCATAGTTGGGAAATTATATTTACTGGCTCAGCTGCGGCGCGGGCTGGCCTTCATCGGACAAGGGACGGGGGAGGGGGCTACTACGTTGAACGCGTCGCAATGGACCTCGGCGGCGAGGTCGGTAGGTCGGTCTTTTTTTGTGCGTTATGCTAGTGGCCCTATTGCTCTCTTGGAGGAGGGTTATGGGATCATAGGGGTCTGTGAGATCATAGGGGTCTCACGCCCAAGGCATGCCGCCTTGGGCGGCGAAGCTTGGACATGGTGGAGGGGGTATAGTTAGCAGCCGCTACTATCAGGGGATTGCGGTGCTTGGCGGCAGTGTCAAAGAAGCGTTTGGAAAGACGCTTCATGAACTGCTAGATGGTGGGGATTTAGAGATCAAGGTGGAGGATCTCATTACGGACGATCCAAGGGGCATTTGTGGCTTTACATAGAAAACGGTTTTGGACAACTTGCATCCTATGGATATGACGCGGCTTGGCATGTGCGAAGACTGGACAAGCGTATGTCATAATCGGGCGATAGCATGGTGTGTACAAGCGCATTTTGCACTTGAGCGACAGTTTGATACGCGGGTTGAGGACGGGGTGGAGTCGACCCAGAGTGAAGGCGGCATGTGAGCGGACGGCCTTAATGTGCTCTGAGAAGTTGAACATCCTACAGAGGCTTCCTCTCGGTGATATTGGTGTGTCCAGTGCGGGTTGGTGAATGTCACATGTCTTCGAAGTTTTGGCACTGGGGCTCGCCGATTTCCTCACAATGTTTTTTCTCTACCGTTTTGAGAGCAGTGTTGAAGAAATAATTTACAAAAAGTAAGGCGCCAATGACTGATTAAAAGGTGAAGGAAAATATCTTGAGGAAACCTGGAATTTATTTAAGTCTTAAATCGCGAAACCGCATTGAGCAAACGTGGTGATTACGCTCAATCTTTCTCTGTCTGAGAGAAGACTTTTGCCCAGCAGTGAGACGATAAAAGGTTGATGATGTAAAGGCGCCTGATTGGGTTCAAACTTATGACCTGTAACTCTAAACTTACGGCTGATACGACTAGGCCACCACTGCACTCCTCCAATAATGATATGTACTGGAACACATATCATTATTTCAATTTCGCATTGAAAGAAACGCCTACAATTTTATTCCAGACATGACCTTTTTATTTCAGTATCATGTCCTACCGAAAGTAATGGATACGTTCACCCGCTAAAAACCTTTCGTCGCCTTCGTACCTAAGTACCATAAAAATAAGATGGCTTACTTTAGGGACCTACATTATGTCATATACAGACTATAATTTAAAGGTATTTCAGTGTACCAAAATAAATCAAGAGTTCCTTGATAATTTCGCATCCTCAAAGAAGAAAATGTGTTATGGTACATTTAAATACCTTTATAATGTGTCATTCCGTGTACATCTGTCAGGCCGGTTCGCCCAGGGAGGTGCGGCGTGTCAAAGCTTTACTGACTAAAACCCACTCGTGTTCCTTGACTTACCTATGCGCAAGAAGTCATGGTATCTTTTACGACAACCCACGGCTATAATTTATATTATATATCAGATAAAATGTACGTTGGTAATGTATGTTGGTGTCGGCTGCCAGGCTTGTCGGATGCAACTGGATACCTTGAAGGACCAATATTGTAAACATAAGCGTAGTAGTTAAATACCAGTTGGGTAATTGTGTAACACACTACCAATTGCAATAGGTTTCATTTTGACAGTCCAACAACATTCATTGCGTGATTTATGTTGCTAAGCACAGACATTTTTAGAATATATGGGGCAATGGATTAGCAATATGCTTCAAAATGATTACAATTGATAGGGTTATTAGGGTGCTGACCTGCCCCTTAATCGGCGAAAACATTTTTGTCAATTGATTGCAACTAGTTGGGATCGTTTAGACCGAACGGACCAATGGGCGGTCCGAACGAACCCAACTAATGCCAACTAGTCGCAATCATTTGACAAAAATGTGTTCGCTGGTGTTAAGTATAAAAGTCAAGAACTGCTTAGCTTTTCCACAGTATATTTGGGTCGGCTTCCAGTCTGCATACCAATATTTTAAAAGTAATGACTGTCTATCTAACCTTCAGTTATGAGGAACCGGGACTAATGCAATGTGCGGAAGGTAATCACAGAATGGTTTTAGTAAGGTATAAATAAAAATCCCACACTCCCCAACCTCGCTCCCCAGAGATCGATCTTGAAAGTATCTTCCCGAAAAAAAATATACGATTCTCCACAGTGAGACAGGGTGTCACATTTTCGGGTTTCTAACGACATATTAATCTCATCAGATCCACAAATGACAGCCAGGATTAACGCAGGTAACGTGCTTCCCAACCCAGTCTTGCTCGGTGATAGGCCATAACATCGGCTGTCGGCAGAAGTTACATCCACTAGAGAAAGTCTTGCCGCCAAGCGATTCATCGTGTTTCGGCATGATGTCTGGTGAAGCCGCACGGAGGATGGGTCTGAGCAGTTGTGTTGCGACGTGTACCAGGCACGATGCGCCAAATGTTGTTGTGTTGGGAGTTCCAGATCAATCTCCCTCTGGTGCAGTATCGTTGGCTGTGTTGTTGGGTTTTCGCTCAACTGCCGTCTTCCTTCCTATACACTCAGTTTTATGAGTGAATAAGCTCTTAATAAACAAGCGCGCTTTACCATCGAAGATTGCATCACTGCTTACTATCAGGCGGGATTGCGGTCAAGCACTAGTTTATATTTATAAAAAAAAATGGTCACCCGACCAAGAATCAACCGACCCCTGCATCTCTTATTACTTAGCCAGAAGCACTAAAATATGTAGGTATACTACACAAAACACGGCTTTAAGTGCCCATAAAGTAATGCTCGAGCCTTGTATGTGTATACAGTATGTTAAGAAAACCCTGTCCGACCCATAAGGATAATAAAGGTTAGGTAAACACATGACCAAATATAATATAAAATTTTACGTAATCATCATAGTATCAATACAAATGAATTTTGAAATAATCTTTTTTTTTCCCGCGAATTAATTCCAACTTCCCCGAAATTTGGTAATTTATAAAAATGTGACAACCTCGGTATTATTATGAGCGAATAGCGTTGCGACCACGTGCCGCGTGCCCTGCCACCCGCCGCCCGCGGAAGGGTGGTTAGCGCACATTTATTAAGTTACCTCTTTTTGCGAAATAATATTTATTTTTTAGGGGGATTTTTTTTATTTTAGTCCGGTTTTGTATGCATTAGTAGAATCAGTTATCGATACCTAACAACATCTTCACGGGTCGGACAGGGTTTTCTTAACATACTGTATACGGAAGCAAACTAACACCTTTTAACATCCGCAACAATGACCAACCTATCACCAGCTTATTTATTGTAACCATTGGAAACCTAACAGCGAAAAGTTAAATTGAATATAAATCTATTGAAGAGACGTGTGCCAACTCAGCAGTACTACAACGACAATGAAAAATAAACCTTGGACCGTCAGAAATAAGGATTGGTTGAGATGTATTGTTAATATTGCATTCATCTCGAGAGAGCACCATCAATACACAAACAGAGGGCTGAGTGTGTTTAAATAAATAAAATAACCACTGTGAAGCAATTAGAAAAGTGCATTAGATCGGAAAACAAAGGCTTTTGTGTAATTTAGTTTGAAAATAATTTTTTTATTTCGTTTGAAAAATTGAGGAATGTGAATGAACCGTAAGGTATCTAAGAACAGAGAATGAACCCACCAGACAAAGTCTTGCCGCCAAGCGATTCGTCGTGTTGCGGCATGATGTTTGGTGAAGCCGTACGTAGAACGGGTCTGAGCAATTGTATTGCGATGTGTGCCGGGTACTATGCGCCTAATGTTGTTGTGTTGGGAGTTTGGTTGTGGAGGGTCTCCAGATCAATCTCCCTCTAGCGCAGCATCGTTAGTCGTTTTGTTGGGTTTAACATTGCATCCTTCCTATTCACTAAGATTTAAAAACTGAGAAATAAATAGGCTTAATAAACTACCATGCTTTACCATCAACGATTGCATCACTGCTTACCATCAGACGGGAATGCAGTCAAGCACTAGTTTATAATTATAAAAAAAATAACCGTTAACCGATAATTAATATAGGTACGGTACATTATCCATCTCTGTATGAGAGGAGACCTATGCCCAGCAGTGGGATGATAAAAAGGTTGATGATGACATTTTCTATTTTTGAATTCCTACCTTTTCCATAATAGGTACATTAGTCCAAGTCTTTAAATTTATGGAAATACGTGTCCGTAATAGGTACCATTGACAGAACTTTTAAAGCGTTTTCATATATTTTCACATTCATTTGTGTGTGTGCTTACTTATTAGATTATTTAAAGATCCTGCATCATACAAAAGGACACTTTTTTTGTCTATGGTCACTCAGTCGTTGGCGCGCCTGTCAAAGCATATTTAAAGGGGACCTCACGATAACTGAAATCAATTTTTAAAGACGCACTGTTTTATTCTGATTTCAAACAGTCATTTTACAAGCACTCTACGTTGTCTATTATTTGTATTGTACTTTGTCAGTCTTATTCATAAAACTTTAACCATTTGCTAAGCAACTGATTAGCAAAATTCTTATTCATAAAAGCTGTTTAACGCTAAGAGGATGCTAAGCAATTGATTAGTAGCTGTCAAAATTAAACATCACCGGACCGCTGTTAAGAGGATGGTTAGAGGCAACAATATGGCGGATTTTATTTGAATCAGCTGATTGATTTAATATGATCATTATGCTTCGAAGTTATTTTGTTTATAATATGGAATAGTGCGGAAATATGGATGTTGAAAACCTTTTTGAATTTCCAAAGCGACGTAGTAAAGTTATATTAGCTTTAAAACTTTATTGACTTACAAGCTTTACTCGATACTAGGCTATAACATCGGCTGCCGGCAGAAGTTACCACCCACCAGACAAAGTCTTGCCGCCAAGCGATTCCTCGTGTTCCGGCATGATGTCTGGTGAAGCCGTACGGAGGACGGGTCTGAGCAGTTGTGTTGCAAAATGTGCCGGGTACGATGCGCCAAATGTTTTTGTGTCGGGAGTTTGGTCCTGGAGGGTCTCCAGATCAATCTCCCTCTTGCGCAGCATCGTTGGTTGTGTTGTTGGGTTTAACATTGCATCACCTCGCTCAATTGCCGTCTTTCTTTTTATTCACTCAGTTTTTTTTAAGTGAATAGGCTCTTAATAAACTAGCGCGCTTTACCATCAACGATTGCATCACTGCTTGCCATGAGGCGGGATTGCGGTCAGGCACTGGTTTATAAAAGCAGTACTTAATAAAAAAGACAGTGATTTTAGATGCTGCCCTATGTTTCCTTGTGTTATCTTATGTCATATCTAAGGCACAGGACTAAAAAAAGTCACTTTGGGGCAGCAAGACACAAATAATATAACATTTTTTTTTAGAAATATTTTATTATGATACACAATAAAACTGTTTACATTTTTGTTATAATAATAATTCATTGTTTTCTTCCATATGCATGTGAGCCATTCTTGACTCACGCGACCCTCATTCCTCATCTTTTTCACTCAGAATGGTCTTCTCCTTCGCCGTCATTGCGAGGTAGAATAATATTGCCGCTAGGTGCTAATAGTGGCTTCATATACAGCAATAAAACGTGTGCCTGTAAACAAGTATAATAATACTGTAAAAAGCAGTACAAAAGCAGTAGGAAGTAATGTAATATATACACAAGAACCCACTCAAATTTCTTAAATATCAAATGGATGTTTACAAGCATAAAGAGCAGGAAAATACACAGTTACTATCGGCTACTGCTTTAACATTAATTTCGTCAGTTTAAGATTAGTAATTACATATAAATACAGAGATATATACCTTTTTCTGTTTACCATAATATTATTGGAGTTTATTACTTTCACTACTATCATCACAAATACAATTATTTAATTGTAATAAATCATTTTATTTATATTCAAATTATCCGATCAAATTTCTGACATTTTTCTGCCAAACACGACAGATAAAAAATCGCAGTTTTGACAAGTTTTTTCTAAAAATTCCAATTTTTAGTCAACTATTTTGATTATAATCTGTGCCGAACGCATAGTTTCACCTCTACTTCGTATCGCTACTAATCATCTGCTAACTAGCTTTTATGAATAAAGAAAAGTTAAGCATTGATTTAGAGCTAACTAAATGGTTAGCTAAATAGTTGCTAATGAGTGTGTGGCGTATTGTGTCACAACACTATTTAACGTTACAACCCTAAACACTTATGGACTCCGCTTGCGGCTTGCATTGCCGCAGTACGTACACAAACCTTACGACAAGCGGTCGGTTATAAAAGAGTAGACTTGTAACTCTCATAACTTATCTCAGTGTTCTCAGTCCATCCTACCATTGTTAACTAGCGTTATGTTACGCCTATAAATGTGATAGTGATTAAACTGTTTTTCCCGTATCCACGAACTTTTATTTAGGAGTGTACCTCCAAAATTGGTGACTTCCCGACGTGATACAAACTCGGCGGCAGTGAACGTGGAACCGGAGTGCAGCAGTAAGCCACACTGAGACTTTTTCCTTGTCGTATCCAAAGACGCCGCAACGTTCCCAGGCTGGTTTTACCATTAACCGCCGGGAAATTCGCAGTACGAGAAGTCGCTGAGCAGGTATCTAGTACCTACCTACCGGCTTGCTCCGGCGCGTTACGTACTCATCATCTCCGTTAGTCGAAGACTCATCAACGGATTGCAGCGAGTTTGTTTTCACCATTATAAGCATAATTCTTGCGATTGGTGAAAATTGCATCGCTTTCCGGCCATCGACCTAGAAGTACCTAGTATCTTCTTAATAGTCTGTGCCATAAAGCGGAATCTTTATCCGCTATCTGTTACGATTTATCTGTATTTACTGTCTCGTCTTGTCAACTTTTACTCATACGTCACTAAGTTTTGAAATCTAATCGACTTTTTTTTTATACATTTGTTTATTTTACTGTGTTTTGTGCCTTATGAAGGAACTGATTGTGGTGCGCTTAGTGTTTTTTAAGTGTAAATGACGCCATTGTAACGAGATCTATATTGTATACACTTTATTGTATTTACTTTTACCAAACTTCAGATTTTGTTTACAGTTTGTTGATATCGTTTTGTTTATCGAGTGTTATTGTTAAACTTAGCACTGGCCGAGGTTTATTTATTAAGTATTGCCTATAGCGTTGAATGCTTCATTCATTCATTGTTTAAATTCTGTCCGTAACTTTTGTTTATAGTCTTAAGTTGCTCTTATAATTTCAACCAACCTGACTGTGTGGTAATTGGAACTATTTATACTTGAACTGTTTATTTATTCTTCATTCGATAATTTATACAATTTTATTTTATTGTACTTGAAATGGAGAACCAACAAATTCAAGACAGACTTAACCAAATTTTAGCTAATAATGAAAGGCTAATGCAACAAAATGCGGACTTGCAAGCACAATTAAATGCCCATAGCATGCAGCACCCCGAGGCATATGCGGTCCGTCCAAAATTGCCTCCATTTTGGCATGAACATCCCGCTGGGTGGTTCGCTCACCTTGAATCACAATTTGTTTTATGCCACATTACAGTGGATGAAACTAAATATAATTATGTCATCTCACAATTTGATTCTAGGATCTCACATGAAATTGAAGACCTGGTTACTAACCCTCCCCCGAAAGGTTGCCGATATGAGTGGATCAAGGAGGAGATAATCAAGCGTTTTTCCATCTCTGAGTCACAAAAGGTTAGACAGCTGTTGTCAGGTGAGGAGCTTGGTGACCGCAAGCCTACCCAGTTTCTGCGACATCTAAAGTCTTTAGCTGGTAAGACTCTTACAGATGATAAAATTATTAGAGAACTGTGGCTGCAGCGCTTACCAAATACTGTACAGGTAATTTTGACAACCCAAGGTGACCTCACCTTGGACAAAGTTGCCGAATTGGCCGATAAAATATTAGAGGTCACCCCTGTCTCCGTCAATGCCATTTCCCCTGTTCCAGCTAGTGCCCCTGACCTTGCTGCCATTACTGTGCAGATGCAAGAGCTGTCACGTGAAGTGGCCGCTTTAACCACAAGGCAGCTCAAATATAGGCGATCTAGTTCTAGGTCACATTCAAAACCTAGGTCTAGATCTGCATCCCTGGCTGACCGACAGCCACTGTGTTGGTACCACCACAAATTTGGTAAGAAGGCCAACAATTGCAACAAACCCTGCTCTTGGTCGGGGAACCAGCAGAGCAATCAGTAACAGCGGTGATTGATTGTTTTGCTAGTAGCCGCTTATTTGTAGTGGATAAAGAGACCAAATTCAGATTTTTATTAGATACTGGATCTGATATTTGCTGCTTTCCTAAAAAATTGTTAGGTACTAAAGTAGCAGATGCTAACTACAACTTGTGTGCTGCAAATGGCAGTTCCTTTAAAACTTATGGCTGTCGTAGTTTCACACTTAATCTTGGTCTCCGCCGTGCATTTAAATGGAACTTCATCATAGCTGATGTTGATACCGCCATCATTGGCGCTGATTTTATGGCTTTCTACAATTTACTTCCCGACTGCAGAAACAAAATAATACGCTGCGGAGTTACTGGTCTTACTGCTCCAGCCTCCGTAGCAAAATTTAACCAATTCAGTGTAAAAACTGTTAAAATTGAAACTTCAGAATTTCACCAAATCCTGTCTGAATTTCCAGTGATCACGAGACCACCCGGCATCCATCGCGAGGTGAAGCACAACACTGTGCATTACATTAAGACGACCGACGGCCCACCCGTGGTGTCACGGCCGCGCCGCCTCGCACCGGACAAACTGCGCGCAGCGCAGAAAGAGTTTGCGGACATGGTGCAAGCTGGCACCGCACGACCCTCCATGAGTCCATGGTCCTCGCCATTGCACCTTGCCTTGAAGAAAGACTCTTCATGGCGCCCCTGCGGCGACTACAGAGCGTTGAACGCTCGGACTGTACCAGACAGGTACCCCGTACGCCATATAGGGGATTTTGGTCATGCTCTCGCTGGTTCTACTATCTTTAGCAAAATTGATTTAATTAAAGCATATAATCAGATTCGTGTAGCCCCAGCCGATGTCTGCAAAACAGCCATCACAACACCATTTGGCTTATACGAATTCCCTTATATGACGTTTGGCCTCAGAAACGCTGGACAAACTTTCCAACGTTTTATCGATGAAATTGTCAGAGGTTTGGATTTTTGCTTTCCATATGTCGATGACATACTCATATTTAGTAGGGACGCTACGGAGCATTGCAACCACTTACGCATACTCTTTAAATGATTGTCTGACTACGGTGTAGTAGTCAATCCGTCAAAGTGTGTGCTAGGTACGCCTGAGGTTATTTTCCTCGGATATAAAGTCTCCAGCGAAGGCATAAGCCCCCCGGAAGAAAAAGTCCAAGCCTTAAAAGATTTCATCCTTCCTAAAACAGCCCAAGGACTCCGCAGGTTCTTGGGCATGATAAATTATTATCGTCAGTTCCTTCCCAATGCCGCTATGACTCAAGCGCCGCTCATTGACTTCCTTACAGTTACAAAACTCAAGGGAGCCAAGCTCATGCCCTGGACACCTGAACTGGAGCACGCCTTCCATGCATGCAAGGACAGCCTCTCACAGGTTACCAGATTAGCACATCCTGTACCTAACGTCCCATTGGCGTTATACACAGACGCATCTGGCACTCAGGTAGGCGCGTGCTTACAGCAGCAAACTAAACAAGGCTGGCAACCACTTGCCTTCTTCAGCAAGAAGCTTACGGCGAGTCAGTCAACGTGGCCAGCATATTATCGGGAACTCTTAGCTGTATATTCGGCTGTGCAGCATTTCCGGCATATATTAGAGGCGCAACACGTCACAATATATACGGATCACAAACCTCTCTTGTATGCGTTCAAACAACGTAGAGAAAAGCTGCCACCCAGCCAACTTAATCAGCTAACCTTTATCTCCCAATTTACTACTGACATACGGCACATAAAGGGAGACGACAACGTCGTCGCCGACACGATGTCACGCATCGAAGCCGTCTCGCTCGAACCCGACTATATCGCATTAGCTCGAGCACAAGAAGCCGATGATGAGATAAAAACTTTATCTGACACATCTCTCAAAATGCAACATACTTTAATTCCAGGCACAGAGACGACTATCCAGTGTGACGTTTCAACGGGCAAACCGCGCCCCTATCTTCCGGCACCGCTGCGCCGCCCCACCTTCGACCGTCTACATGCACTCAGCCACCCCGGCGCTCGCGCCAGCGCGCGTCTCGTGGCACAGCGTTACGTGTGGCCCGGCGTTGCGCGCGATTGCCGCGCCTGGGCGAGGGAATGCGTCCACTGCCAACGTGCCAAGGTGACGCGCCATGTTTCCGCACCAATCGGAAACTTCACCCCACCATCATCCAGGTTTCGTCATGTCCATTTAGATATTATTGGCCCTCTGCCATCATCGAGAGGTTATTCATATTGCCTGACAGCGATCGATCGTTTCTCTCGATGGCCCGAGGCTTGGCCAATGGTTTCGATAACCGCAGAGGAGGTAGCTGATCGGTTCGTAGAAGGTTGGATCGCACGCTTCGGCGTTCCTACTACCGTCACGACTGATCAAGGCCGCCAGTTCGAGTCCGACCTTTTCAAGCGACTCATGAACGTTGGCGCGACCGAGCGGAGGCGAACCACCAGTTATCATCCTCAGGCTAATGGCATGATCGAGCGCTTTCATAGGCAGCTGAAGGCAGCTCTTATGTGTCACAATGACACCTGGCATCGAGCCCTACCGATCGTCCTTCTCGGCATTCGAACTGCATTAAAAGAGGATCTCGAGTGTTCAGCTGCCGAGCTTGTTTATGGGGAGCCACTGCGCCTACCGGGAGAATTCCTGATAGCCAGTCCATCCCATACCACAGACAACGCACATGATTTTGTGACGACTTTGCGCGCGAAAATGTTTGCTCTGCGTCCAACTCCGGCCTCGCGACACACGCGACCGACGTCCTTTATTTTCAAGGATCTCCAGGATGCTTCCCATGTCTTTCTTCGGGATGACACTGTTCGCCGCGCACTTCAACCTCCTTACACTGGTCCTTACAAGGTAATGTCACGGACCGACAAGTTAATCGACATCGACATGGCAGGTAAACGCGTGACGGTCACTATCGACCGCGTGAAGCCTGCATACATCGCACATGATGAGAGCGACCTCTCCCGGGTAACCGCTCCGCAACAGACCGCAGCGCCCGCACCTGCCGTGCAAGCGCCTCCTGTATCCGCGCCATCCGCGCCCGTACAGCCGACTGTACCACCTGTTGTTCAACAACCAGTTACCACTAGGTCAGGTCGCACTGTTAGATTTAAGGATAGGTTAAACCTTTAGCTTAAGTTTTATTTTTTAAGCTTATTATTGTCACCTATTTATTTGATACCATGTGTAATTTGTATTTTCTTTTTTTTTTTATAATTATGTAAATAACTACTTGTTATTTTCTCCGTAGGGGGGTGGTTGTGGCGTATTGTGTCACAACACTATTTAACGTTACAACCCTAAACACTTATGGACTCCGCTTGCGGCTTGCATTGCCGCAGTACGTACACAAACCTTACGACAAGCGGTCGGTTATAAAAGAGTAGACTTGTAACTCTCATAACTTATCTCAGTGTTCTCAGTCCATCCTACCATTGTTAACTAGCGTTATGTTACGCCTATAAATGTGATAGTGATTAAACTGTTTTTCCCGTATCCACGAACTTTTATTTAGGAGTGTACCTCCAAAAGTGATTAACGAGTTTTTTATGAATAACACAGTATATTGTTGTGAATTCGAATTTCAAATACCACTTTGATTAGATTTACTAATATAGTCGATATAGCTGGCTAATGGTAGTCCACAGTTTACAGTTCGTGAATATAAACTCATTTTAGATAGATTTCCTGGAAACAATGTTCCATATTTCATTCGAAATTCAAATAGGTTCAAACTGTAACTGTTTCTCAATTCTGATTCATGAAACACGAATCCACTTCAACTACTGCTCAACTGTTCGGTTGGTTATTCAAGCGGAGTCCTCGAGACCTCTTTCATATAATTGTTTTGTTTTAGAGAACTTTGTTTACGCTCGTATCTCTCTTATAACACTGTCGTTTGACAGGTTTGAGGATATCGGCTCGAAAATATTTATTGTTATATGAATTTTCGATGGGCTTGTGGCTAAAAAGTAACAGCCGCGTAGGGATCGCGATCGATCAGGATAAGCTACTCTTGCCGCAGATAGTCTGTAGATGGGTTCCTTACAAACATGCCATTCGTAGATATTTGACAAAATCAAAAGTCATTTATTCAAATTAAGCTGAGAATCAGCACTTTTTGAACGTCAGTATTACATAAGACAGTCCTCCCAAAACGTCCGCCCTTCGGCACTTCCCAATCTACCCAGCAGCAAAACTGTCTATTCATTTAAAAAAAAAACATTTGACTATACTGATAGTGTGTGATGCAGTTACCCTGCAGCATTAACAGAAGTATTGAATAGGGATGTTTCCTGGGTAAAAAAATTGATTGTATTTAGTCCGTCATTCAGATTATAGAAAAATATTGGATACGTATATTTTGTTTTATCAAATCATTAAGAAATGACAAATATAAAAGGCATCAAAGATCAGGAGTGGTGGCTGGTGTCGTCACTGCTCGCTAAAAAGTGTAGCGTGCAGTGACATCACACGAGTTTTCAACGCACTGTGTCGTCTTAATTTTTTGTTTATATAAAAAAATAAAAAATACGTGTCTAGTATTTTTTGGAAATCTGACTGACGGACTAATTAGTTTTTTTAGTCAACTACCCTATTATAAAGGGTGGACGCACAAACGAGTACCATGGATCTAGTACATGATTCTGAACCCCCCAATGGTGGAATTTTTCGTCGGCTTTCTCATGATTTAAAAAAAATATGTATGTAGTTTTTTTCACTTAAGACCGTTTATAATTGCTATCCTTTTATAACGCAATAAGATTTTAAAGTAAAAATTAATTAATTCGCTAATTACACAAAAAAGCGGAATGTAAACAAAACTCGAAAAACTATCTTATCGGCTGATTTAATAGAGTTTACATCAGGGATCGATCAACGATGACGTTGATCCCTGATGTAAACTCTATTAAATACCATGCCTACAAACCCGCACAGCGGCACGCTTGCAACGTTCAAAGGCTGAGCCGGCACTTTTTTTAAACATTGTTATTTCTGTAACCGCTCATTAACGACATAAACGACTATCATAATTTTATTAGTGGCATGCGGTGTAGCCTGTTCGTGAAGTTTGCGTTATGATGTCAGATATACCCTGTATAAATGTAGAAACTGTATCATTAAATAATGAACCGAAAAATAATACAATTGCTTTGGACATCTTTGGACATCACTGAATAGTGAGGAAATAGAAACGTTTTAAGAGAGAGTTTCGTTTGCATTGATTTATATTCTAATAAAAGCCATTAACATTAAACTGTCTGTTACTCTTTCACACCAAAACTAATGGATGGATTTGGATGAAATTTGACACTGAAATGGTTTATAATTTATTAGGAAAAGAATATAGGGCTTTTTATTTCCAGTAGAAAAATACATATCTTTAAAATCTATTTATGTTTCTAGTTTAAGTTTATTCAAGATTGCCAAAATTTTATTGCTTAGGATATATATATAATTTTCATGCTTAATATTATTTGTCTCCTATGTAATAAGTAATATTTTTTGCTGTACAATTTTTAATTAATCTGCCGGAACCCCAAAATGGGTGAAGGCCTCCTCCAGTAACGGCCATTTGCCTCTATCTTCAGCTGTTTTTCTCCGATTTTTTCCAGATATTGTTTAAATGCCGTCATCCTATCTTGTAGTTGGTCTACCTCTTGATCTTTTGCCTAGTGGGCCGTCTCCAGAAAGTTACTTTTTGGTCCATATACGATCAGTTAGCCGGGCAATTTGTCCTGTCCGCTTCCATTAAAGAATTTGTTAGTTTAATTATTATTCTTATTTTTGTATGACGTATTTTATCAAATCTTTAGCATATTTCATTGGAGTCCTCTTCTCGAGAATTTCCACGTTTAGCAACTATATGTCAGACATGGCAGGAGGCTCGAGTTCATGACTTTGGTTGTAAGAGCTTCTGGCAAATAACTTTTGAAAACAATACTGGATATCCCCACTGGATCGAAACGTATGCAAGTCAAACCACAGCGCATAGCTAGTTTAAAATAAAAATTCTCCAATTTTCAGGATTACTGGTTTGTCCGGTAGAAAATGCCTTTAAGGCATTAAGTCGATCTTTGAGCATTTATGAGATTGAAGTATTAAATGAATAATTAAGACGATATTCAAAAGTATTCTCATATAATCTCGCGCCAAAGGCAGAAGGCGGAAGTCCTTTCAATCTAAAATACATAATACAGCACCTAATTAATGACAGCACAAACATTAACTCAGCCGCTCAGCTGATTTAATCAAACGATCTATCTTTAAACCCCTCGAGCCAGCGCAATCTAATTTGGCGAGCTCATAAGGATTTGGAGCGTTGAACGCCGAAAATTTCAAAGAAACACTTTTTGATGCAAAACAAAAGAGATACGATGGTCTATGCTGCTCTATTTGAAATGACCGGATTGAAATTATGCATATGTGGTGGTCCTTTACTATGGGCCTCATACGAAGGCTCAAAGTCACACAAAGGGCGATGGTAAGAGCTACGGAGTTTCTCTGCGCGATCGAATCAGAAATGAGGAGATCCGCAGAAGAATCAAATTCACAGACATATCTAAGTCTTCGAGTCGCTAAAATTAAGTGGCAGTGCGCGGGGCACACTGCTCGTAGAACCAAGGGCTGATGGGGCAGTAAGGTGCTAGAATGACGGCCACATTTAGAAGACGCAGCGTAGAAGGCCCCTAAGAAGGTGGACCGATGACCTGGTGAAGGTCGTGTGAAGCCGATAGATGCGGGAAGCACAAGGCCGGTCATCGTGGAATGTCTTGCGGGAGGCCTTTGTCCAGCAGTGGACTTCTATAGGCTGAAGAAGAAGATATATGGTGCAAAGAGGCAAGGCAAGAGAAGCAATTGATAAGACCGCCCATTGTGTCACCCCTGTAATTTATATAGTGTACACATAAAAACCCGTTTGTCGACCATATGCCAGCAACGTATTTTGTCCTATTTCGGTCACACAATGCGCAGAGGCGATGAATGTCTTGAAAAATTGATTGTCTTTGGGAACACCGAAGGCAAACGATCGCGCGGTCGTTCACCAACCAGATGGACCGATCAAGTCAAAGACACATCGTCTTCTAAATTCTACGCAGTGGTGAGAGACGCGCTGGATCGAAACCGATGGAGGCAGATCATCCATTCGAAATGCTGCCCCAATGCTGATCACGATCCTCAGATATGAGGGACCGACTGCAGAGAGAGAGAGACACAATAAAGAGTATTCTATTTTCATTTGAGATCTAATAAAGCTGAATAAGCAGACAAAGCCTTGTCGCCAAGCGATTTGTCATGTTCCGGCATGATGTCTGGTGAAGCCGTACGGAGGACGGGTCTGAACAGTTGTGTTTCAATGTGTGCCGGGTACGATGCGCCTAATGTTGTTGTGTTGGGAGTTTGGTCGTGGAGGGTCTTCAGATCGATCTCCCTTTGGCGAAGCATCGTTAGTCGTGTTGTTCTGCCGTGTTCCCTCCTATTCGCTCAGTTTTTCTGTGTGATTAGGCTCCTAATAAACTAGCGCGCTTTACCATCAACGATCGCATCACTGCTTACCATCAGGCGGGATTGCGGTCAAGCGCTAGTTTAAAATTATTAAAAAAAAAATTGTTTTCTTTTTTCAAGGCGCTTATTGCTGGAAATGCACGTTACCTTTTTGACCTAAGAAGTGGAACAAAAAGAAAGAAGGAAGTTAAAAAAAGGAAATTTTAACTAACTTCCTTTTTTTTTAACTTCCTTAACTTATTATAAAAGTACTTTTCTCCGTTAACATATTATAAAAGTACTTATTAAATGAGCCATTGTTATTCATTATCATTATCATCATCACCAACCTTTTATCTTCCCACTGCTGGGCGCAGGTCTTCTCTCGTACAGGATTGAGCTTAATCACTACGCTTGCTTAATGCGGGTTGGCGATTTCCTCAAGATGTTTTCCTTCACCTTGTAATCAGTCATTGGGATCCAAGATATACTTAGAAAGTACATAGAACTTTAGATAAGTTATATTGGTACTTGCCTAACCTGGAATGAACCCACTAGGCCACCACGACTTGTTATTAAATATATGATGGGGAAAACCGTCAGACGAACAATAACTATAGTGTGATGTTCGATTCTTATTATTTTAACTGTACAGACACCCAGATCACTTTAATATTAAGGGATTACAATGATAATTGCAGATTAAAACAGATAAGAACCACTGAGTTTGAGTATGACCAACCCACTCGATCGAAGCTTGAGCAAAGAATAGCCAGCGCTAACGGTCGATCACTACGTCAAACGCAACTCCAGTCGGTGTTACCCGCTCTTAATGAAAATCATAATTTATCAGAATACCGACCGATTAATCGACTTCAAAAAATAGTAAAGTAATTTACGGTCAATTGATACTGATTTATGTCGTTGCAAGCGTGCCGCCGTGCGGGTTTATAGGCATGACGTTGATCCCTGATGTGAACCCTATTAAATCAGCTGATAAGATAGTTTATCGAGGTTTATTTTCATTGTCATTTTTGGTGTAATTAGCGAATTAATTAATTTTTACTTTAAAATCTTATTGGGTTATAAAAGTATAGCAATTATAAACGGTCTAAAGTGAAAAAAAAATCCACCACTGGTGGGTTTTTATTTGTGCGTCGATGTCAGATACACCCTTTATATAATTTTAAAAATATTTATTAAAAAGATCTAAGGCACAAAGTTTGTATCTAGTTTGTAATAATAATCTTATACTAAAGAAACATTTTAGGGAATTGAAAATATTAATTAAAAGTGAATAAAATAATCAAACAAGTCTACAGAATACAACCATAAAATTTTAAAAGCAACATTGTAAAGGAACATTGGTGACCTAATAAGATTTTTAATTGTCTAAAAATTTTTAACCATAAAATTAAAAAAGAGATGATGATCTACTTGTTATTGCAGGACAAACTATCATGGCATTTTGAGTTACAAAGATTTTTTAACTAAGGATTTTTCTTGCATGGACACCTTTTCGACACACTTCCTGTCTTGCATACGCAGCGCATAAATCTTGGCCTGTTCCAATGGCTGCTTCCTTAGCAATAGGTCTCAAAAGTTTTGTATTCAGAACATCTATTTTATCCAGAAATGTTTTTGCACTTGTGTGAACACTAATCGGGTTGAAGTAAAACCACAACTGTGTCCTGATCTTAGCTCATATACTTAATTAAATTGAGAGTCCCTAACTTAATCTGGTAACGAAACCACAGCGAGATGTAATTCGACGCCAACGCCATCTATCGAGCTTGAACTAAAACTTTTGAACTTTTTACTTTAGTGCTATGATTTCGTCTTGAACACTGAGGGTTTCGGTCTGAGTAGACTTTTTGGAATAAGAAAATTAGTGAGTAATTATTTTCGTATTCCAAAAATATTAATTACCTTAATTCGCTTCAGTCTCCTGTACTGTTTCTGGGATTTCTGAGCAGTTAATTGTGCCTCTTCAATTTTGTCCACTAAATTGTCATAGGTTTCTTTTGTCATAATATAAAAGTAATCCTCTTTCTTTTCATGATCGCGAATCTTTAATAACCTATTCCCAAAAACTCCTCTTTCCATCGCGTTCCCTCATTTAAATTTGCCATGACAATTGCGCTCGAATCAATCCATACATACATGCTTCTCAGAACAAAAACAAATCTGGAATGAACGGAGCAAGCGTACAGCGCGTAGAAAAAGTTTTTACTAAATAGCTTCGAAAGAACGCGTTTTGTCTAGTAATAACTAGTTTTGACAGAAACAATAATTTTGAGCATTAGGTACTTCTAGTTTTAACAAAGACATTTAGTAAAAACTAGTTCTAACTAGGCAAAACGCGTTCTATCGAAAAACTAGTTTTAAGTAAAACATAATCATTATTTTCACTTTACCAGCTTTTCGTAGGTTGTAAGCTGATCATCATCATCATCATCTCAGCGTGAATCCCAGTCGCATCCGTAGTTTTTCAGCTTTGGAGTCTGGGGTCCGCTTTACCAATCTAACTGCTGATTTTGGATAAACTTCGATATTTTCCGTGAAGTGACTGCCGTTTGACCTCCACAACCAGAAGGCGATATCTACGCATTGCATTTAGACCAATTGTTAGACTTTTGAGGGCTCCAACAACCCGTAACGACTGCCACTAGATGTTCGTATGGCAACCGGGACCAACAGCGTAACGTGTTGTCCGAGGCACGATTAGACCAGTGCAAATACTCATATTCATGCATAGAAATATTTGCACTGTGCGGAGATCGAACCCGCGCCTCCTTGCGCAACGGCCGCGTTCGCTACCGCTATACCACAGAAGCTGTCACGTAGGTTGTAAGGTGATAATAATATTAAAGTGTTGTAAGGTTTTCTTTCGTGCTACTTATACGTAGGTACATAAGTCATTAAAATATCTAACTACTGCATTAGTTATTGGAAAACATTAGTTTTCGCCACACAGAGTCTCGGTGTTGACTTCCCGTCCAGTTAAATTAGAATATCCGTGTGACCTACAGATGTTTGTTGAAATTCTGAATGTTTGTACAAGTGATTTATGATGTAACAGAACTCAGGATATTGGAAATTCTCGAAAGCTAGGAGCGTAGAATGCTAGGAAATGTGAAAGTTACTAATTCGGAGAATTGATTTTAAATTGTTCGAAGAAGAAAATTTAAATATTGAATTTTTACGTAACATTTGAAATTGCCGAAAAATGATCTTGGCTAATACTTTAATATGTATGCGTGGCGGCATTAACAAAACCCTGGGTACAAAAAAAAAACATATTAAACGTATTCTTATAAAAGATTGATGAGTAAAACGATTAGATCAACGGATGTAATTTTAATTAATGCCCTACATATAAAAATTCTCATGAATAAAGAAGAGCTACTTGGAGGTGGCTATAGCCACTTCCAAGTAGCAATATAGGCTGCACACTATAAGCACACTCTATAGTGTAGTGGGTTTTTTAATGTCGCCAATTTATAATATTAGTAAGGATAATCAGCCTATGCTGATTATAAATCGGAAAGTGAGTTTGTTTGTTTGTTTGTTCCACTTTCACGCCGTAACTACCAAACCGATGGCTTTGAAATTTTGCGGGCGTAAAGTTAGAAGTCTTGTTATAGTTATATCTGCATGCTTCGTCACTAGTCTGCGATATTTTTTACGTCAGAAGTTAAATCTCATGTAACAGAAAATATTAGGTACCTATGTTATTTTGTTTAATAATGATTCTGAAAACCTATATTACTTTGAACCATTACTTACACTCCACTTTGACTTAGAACTCATAAAGACAGTCAACACCCTAACTAAAAGACGTACAGATAAGAACAAAAGATTTCCTTGAAATTTCTTCAAGCGACCCAATAACCATTAGTGTGACAAAAAGGGCCAACTCAAAGACACATCTAATTAAGTGGTAGAAGCAAATTGCACGCACCGCTGACATCAAAGACCAGGCAAACAAAGCTGCTATAGGCTCAGAACTGGGCCTGTGTTTCATGTGAACGAAGAGGACGACAGTCTCAGAGTTTAGCTTGACTTTGTATATTTTTAGTTACTTGTTTCCTCGTTAGTAGGCCATAACATCGGCCGCCGGCAGAAGTTACCACCCACCAGACAAAGTCTTGCCGCCAAGCGATTTGTCGTGTTCCGGCATGATGTCTGGTGAAGCCGTACGGAGGACGGGTCTGAGCAGCTGTGTTGCGATGTGTGCCGGGTACGATGCGCCTAATGTTGGTGTGTTGGGAGTTTGGTCGTGGAGGGTCTTCAGATCAATCTCCCTTTGGCGCAGCATCGTTGGTCGTGTTGTTGGGTTTAACATTGCATCACCTCGCTCAACTGCCGTCTTCCTTCCTATACGCTATAGTATTTCTGAGTAAATAGGCTCTTAATAAACTAGCGTGCTTTACCATCAACGATCGCATCATTGCTTACCATCAGGCTGGATTGCGGTCAAGCTCTAATTTATAATTATTAAAAAAAAAAAATTGCTACTTTTAGTATTAGTGAAAATGGTTGAAAACTTATGAGTTACCGTTGGTGGTAAAGCGCGCTAGCTTATTAAGAGCCTATTCGCTCTAGCCTTGAAGACACTTAAATTGCAGTCAAACGGAAACACCGCCACTGGCAAATAGGTACCAGTCCCTCGATGTACGTGATATAAAGGGCAAGGTTTTTTGCTTCGTTCGGATCGTAGTGGTGTCAACAACGTAAGGATGGATACTTGCCGTACGACGGGTCGTCTGATGATGGAAAGGAGATAGGGTAATTAAGTCGTGCAATTTTCTCGTACACTTTCCAAAATGCCTCTTATAGAACACCGAAAGGCTGGCTACTCTTCGCTTGTGCTCCAGGCTTTAGACAACTCAGTGTGAACCTGTAAAAAAATGTGTTTTGGACGAGTAATCATCAAATGAACTCTCCCGCTCGGGGCGGAGCGGAAGGGCGTGTCAAACCTTTGCTTACTACCCACTCATGTTTGTTCACTTGCCTGTCCGCCACGGTTTCTTTTTTAACCTACCCGCAACCCTGGCATTGGAGGCATCGGTCCTCGTGAACTCATGCCATCACGCCCACCCATAGTGGCGTGCCTAGTACAGGGTTGCGGCAATCGCACTCTCCATGTCGCACGAGAATTGGCCATCTGTTTAAATTCATGACTTGGTTTACAAAGTAATTATGTGAACACTCCTAATCAATCTCCCTTTGGCACAGCATCGTTGGTCGTGTTGTCATTGGATTTAACATTGCATCACCTCGCTCAACTGCCGTCTTCCTTCCTATTCGCTCAGTTTTTCTGAGTGAATAGGCTCTTAATAAACTAGCGCGCTTTACCATCAATCATCATGCATAGTTTATTGATTGTAAAAGAAGCAGAGGCCGTCAAGTCAAAAGATGGGAAGATGACTTGAAAGAGACTGCGGGACCGTTCTGGTTGAATAACAAAGAACTTAGGAATCTCTTGTAACAATTCTCGTATGTTTAAGAAAATAGGCTTTTATTATTATTGGCTGAAAAAATGATAGAATAAACCCAAATGCTAAAGTCATATTTTTACATACGAATAATAAATATATAATAATATTTTCTCGGTGGTAGGCCATAACATCGGCCGCCGGCAGAAGTTACCACCCACCAGACAAAGCCTTGCCGCCAAGCGATTTTTCGTGTTCCGGCATGATGTCTGGTGAAGCCGTATGGAGGACGGGTCTGAGCAGTAGTGTTGCGATGTGTGCCGGGTACGATGCGCTAAATGTTGTGTTGGGAGTTTGGTGGTCGTGTTGTTGGGTTTAACATTGCATCACCTCGCTCAACTGCCGTCTTCTTTCCTATTCGCTCAATCTGAGTGAATAGGTTCTTAATAAACTAGCGCGCTTTACCATCAACGATCGCATCACTGCTTACCATCAGGCGGGATTGCGGTCAAGCGCTAGTTTATAATTATTAAAAAAAAACATCATCATCATTTCAGCCGAAAGAAGTCAACTGCTGGAAATAAGCTAAGCAATTCTACTTAGATCGCTTCTCTGCTTTACGCATCCAACCTGCGGCCTAAACAATGTTGTCTTTGTGAAGACTGCAATAACTTAGAAACGTGACAATGTCACGTACGTCCGGCACGCTGTCGCCACTCTAGAACTCTCTCAGAATCCGTGTGAACACTACTGAAAAGGAAATTAAATTTTTAGAAGAATTATCTAAGTGTGTTATTGAACGGAGAAAAATTGCCGACTTGGTATTTCTGTTCAATATGGCTAATGGCTCAATCGACTGTTCTGAATTGTTGAGCAAAATTGGGTTGCGTGTTCCAGCCTTCACTTTAAGGAATCATCAGCCTCTGTATGTTCCCTCTGTGCGATGCGTATACCGACAAACCTCTTATATGGTAAGAGCTAGCAGAGCATATAATTTTTTGTGTCGGAGGGTTAATGATCTCGATTTGATCTCCACCAGTATTCCTAAACTAAAAAAAAAAAAATACTTTGTGATAGCTTCTTTGTTAGTCACTAAAAATTTTCAGTCTTTGCTAAATACTCTCAGAGTGCTTACTTGTTCTTAATTTCGCTTTCCTGTCCTGTGCTGTACCTGTTACTGTCTCTTGTGCTAACCTAATGTTATTAGAGGAACACTAAGCAAAGGCAGGAGTGGGTTTTAGCCAGTAGGAGTCCGGCACTGCCCAGACTGGTTCATTAGTGAGGCAGTTTGGGCGTCCATGAGGATTTCCCACTACCGCCAAATAAAAAAAAAAAAAAACCTAATGTTATCTGTGGAAACTTTTAATTGGCCTGCTTTCACTAATTATCTTCTATCTGTATATATGCTAGCTATAAGTTTCCTTAAAATGTAAAAATAAAATAAATACCTTTTTTTTAATAAAAAAAAAACACTGCCCCACGCTAATAATTACTCCCGTACCTATCGTGAGTGCATTAACAAATATTAAAGTCACATGCACAAGCCAGTATCGGAATAAATACCCGTAGGCCATACAAATATGTGTTCCATTGCGGGGACACCTGAATAAAGGACGCTTGAGCTTCCAGAATCATCCATGTATGTGGTGATTCCGTTCTGAAATGGAGCTGATAACATAACATAATCAGTCAATAATGTTCCAAATTTGGAGACACCGGCCTCTTCTCGGTGAAAGGGATTAATGGAGCGGCGGTCTTGGCGGTTAATGGAGATGATGATACCATTAAATTGTGTAAAGTAAGCAAGGTATATGAACCCTTCAATTCTTTTGGAAACGAATAAGTAAGTTGGAGATAATACAGCAATATATCTGCACAACTCAACAACACACGAAATAAGTTACACAAATATACCTACCCCATATTTATATTCGAAGGCTTGTGAATCGCTGTTCATGAATCATTTCATTTTTACCTCAATATTGGTAGCTTTACGCAAACATATAAACAAGTATCTCGGAGAAAACAATTTTGTGTCTAGTTATGATCGAGCATATTTTAATTATTGTTGTCGGCTAATGCACGATAACCCCTATCGTGCATAAGCCGACAATATTATCGTGGATTTTACTTTTGCAGTTTAAACAAGATTAAAATTTACGAACAAATTTTCTTTCGATGTCATACGCTGAGACGATCGACTACGCAGGCTAGACTCTGTTAAACACCAAGAGATGGCGCTAGCGTTTTGAATAGTCAAGCGATGCCTCCAATGTACTGAGTATGTACCTATGTTGTCTTTATTAGGAGGTATCCTTAGTAATATTATAAATTGGAAAGTGAGTTTGTTGGTTTATTCCGCTTTCACGCCGTAACTACTGAACCCATTGCTTTGAAATTTTGCAGACGTAAAGTTCAAAGTCCGGATTAAATAATAGGGTGCTTTTTATCCTGTAACGCGTGATATTACCGAATACCATGCGGGCGAAGCCGCGGTCGAAAATCTAGTATAATATAATTACAATATTTGTATCTGTGACACGTTTTGTTTTTGTATTATCTTTTGTACATGAACAAAAGATAATACAAAACACATCTCTGTATTTACTTGCAGGTATGCTGGAAAAGACTTCTTATGAAATAAGCATTAATTACCTCTGTACCAATTTTTTGTTCTGTTTTTCTTGTTTATTTACTTACCATCATCATCGTCATCTCAGCGTTAATCCTAGTCACATCCGAATCTTTTTCAGCTTTGGAGTCTGGGGTCCGCTGTATCGTAACTGCTGATTTTGGCTCAACTTCGACATTTTCCGTGAAGCGACTGTCGTCTGACCTCCACAACCCGAAGGTGATATCGAAGCATTGCAATTAGACCAATTGTTGGACTTTTGAGGGCTCCAGCAACCCATAACGGCTGCCATTAGATGTAAGATATACGGCAACCCGGACCAGATCAATGCAGATATTCATATTCATGCAAACAAATATTTTCAGTGCGCGGGGATAGAACCCGCGCCTCCTTACGCAGCGGCAGTGTTCGCTACCATTACGCCACGGAGGCTGTCGTTTACTGGTGTTTCTTTACATACCTATGTGCATACATAAATCGTTAAATAAGTAAAATAAATACGGTCTCAAACAGAAATCAAATAAAACCCAATTCCCTAGCCGGTCCTAAAATTTTTATCAAGGCTATTTCCCGTGCTTCTCAAGTATGTGACCCGTGGCGGTCTGTGACTACTGCTACTCAACAGCGACCAAGCTGTTGGTCGCAAACCAAGCACTTAAACGGCTGGTCGCTAAAACTTTCGATGTTATTTTTCCATCAGATAACACTTGGGTAAGAGCCACGAAGAGAGCGGAAAGTGGAATGTGATTTTTTATGCTTGGTCTGTGTCTGTGTTGTCGTATTTTGTTTATAGTTTGGCTACGACGATGAAGTACCTGGCACTCGTCCTCGACAGCCGATGGAACTTCGAGGAGCACTTCCGACGTTTGGCACCCAGACTGGAACGGGCCGGGGCTGCCCTGAGGCGGCTCCTCCCCAATCTAGGGGGACCAAACGCCACCTTCCGGAGGCTCTACGCGGGGGCAGTGCGGTTCATGGCCCTTTACGGGGCACCGGTGTGGACGCGCTCGGTAAGGAAGCCCGACCAGCCCGATGCCTGACCGCGTCCTAGTCCCGGGTCATGGCCGTTCGGCTAATCCGGGGATACCGCACGGTCTCCGCTGAGGCGGCACGAGGTACGGCGGATAGAGCTCTGGCGAGATCTCATCGTACAGGCAAGTGAAGAAACACGGGTTTTAGTCAGCAAAAGTCTGACACGCCCTTCCGCTCCGCCCAGAGCGGGAGAAGTTATTTGATGATTTCCCATCCCAACAAAAAAAAGGTATGAGGAACAGAGTGTAATGCTCACTCGTCCTCCTTAGAAAAGGGAGGAACCTCCGCTCAGCACCCTAATTACGTAACACACTATTACTGTCAATATTGGAATCATTTTGAAGCATATTGCTAATCCATTGCTCGATATATCCGAAAAACGAGTCTGCTCAACAACGTAAATAATGCAATGAATATTATTGAACTGTCAAAATGAAACCCTTTGCTACTGAGTATGTGACGTAATTACCCTGCTGATGGGTGTTGAACTTGGCAGGCAAACTTATATTAAGTTCAGTTCATCTTTTTTCTTTCTATTTCAGCAAGAAAAGAATAAAAGATTACATTTTAGTTTAGTCCTGTCAAATAAAGATCCTCCATAGACAATTTAGACGCGGTTAAAAACATGGCGACTAAGAAAAAATACGTCGACAGGACTAGACTTCATATTTTTATCTTATGTCCTTTTCTTAATGAAATAGATATAAAAAGATGCACAAAGCTAAAATTAAGTTTAGTTTGTGAACAAGGGAACAAAAACATTTCTTTTTTCACTAGTAAAAAAAAAAAAAAAAATGAATCCTGTCCAGTTCTCCACAAAGACAATTTTGTAAAAAAAAATACGAGTGTGTTTATGACCACACGACTGAAGTGAAACTTCTTTCGCTCCATCTGTATGTATATCTAATATATAAAATTCTCGTGTCACGGTGTTCGGCTTTAAACTTCTCCGAAACGGCTCGACCGATTTTGATGAAATTTTTGTGCTTAACCGGCATCTATGACAATCGGCCAACATCTATTTTTCATCCCCCTAAATGTTAGGGGTACTCCACCCCTAATTTTTTTTTTTATTTTTTAGACAAAATTTTTAATTTCTATTTTTTTATGATACAACATACAAAAATACATACAATCCCTAATTTTCACCCTTCTACGATCAACCCTTATTTTTTAATAGCCATTTTAGTAATTTAATCTATTATTTATATGGCAAAACAACGTTTGCCGGTCAGCTAGTATATATATATATATATGTGTACAATATATACATGTATACACATATACATATATTAATTTTCTATAAATATTTAAATTTATTTCATGGTTTCATTGGTAAATTAATATTTTTGCATAGATCTTCTATTTTTATTGAAAAAAAAAAAAGAAAAGCTCGTTGTAGACCTTGTAGTACCAAGCTCGCGCCACGAGCGCCTCTGTGCTTATATCCCCAACTTAATTTCCGTTCGCCTTGCCCGATCACTTTTCGTAACGCTTACGTCACGCGTTCGCCAGCTTACTCCCCAAGTCAAGCGTGCGTAAAGAAGTTTCACTTCAAAAATACGTCGAGTTACCTCGGGCGCAGACTAATTTGACAGGACTAGACTTCATATTTATCTTATGTCCTTTTCTTAATGAAATAGAGATAAAAAGATGCACAAAGCTTAAATTAAGTTTAGTTTGTGAACAAGGGAACATAAACATTTCTTTTTCACTAGTAAAAAAAAAAAAATATGAATGAGACTTAAATATTAAACAAAAGTAATTCTCATGTCGTCAATGTATCCTGTCCTGTTCTCCACAAAGACAATTTTGTAAAAAAAAAATACGAGTGTGCTTATGACCACACGACTGAAGTGAAACTTCTTTCGCTCCATCTGTATATATATATATATATATATATATATAAACACCTCTTTGGGCACTTAGTTGATCCAGCCACGATGCCGTTCATTTTAGACTCCACCTTTAGCACGGAATAACTTTACTCCAGTTGCATATTTCTTGGGGGGAGTGGCAACGTCGCATTCTATTTAGGGATGTGGCCAAATATATTTGTCGATTAGGACATATACTCGACAAAAATTTTTCAGCAATTTCATGCATTAGTGGATCCGTAACGGCTAAATTTTTTGAACCCACCAGAACATTTTAGCTCTGAATATATTTCAAAAATCAATAACTTGTGTTGATCCATTTATATACTCGCACTTCCAGTAATACTTCTTTTGATCCGATACCTATACCGTAACGGTTGATCAATTATGAATTTATTAAACCTAATCTAGAAATTTTATATTCGCAATGCTCCATACATTGTAAGATCTATATATATTTGTTAACATTTCATGCATTAGTGGATCCATAACGTCAATTTTTTTTAAATGCTCGAAGACTTTTTGGCTCGAAATATATTCCAAAAATCATATACTTTGTTGATCCATTTAGCTATTCATACTTCGTAATACTTATTTTGATCTGAATAGGTAATTATTTTTAGCATGAATTGTTATTAATATTTAAAGGGGTTGAATTTTATGTCTAGGGTTTTTATACTTTATTTCTAATTTACCATTAATTTTAAGTTTTTATTTAAGTTTTCATCGAAACCAATCTAATGGGTCTAAACATGATATCGCCGCTGTATGTTTTGTGCCAAAAATATTGTGTGGACGGCCTCTGTAACATTCAATGCAATTGACACTGCTTGTATAGACTCCTTTGGTATTTGTATGCGAATACATATTATTATTATATTTTAATGTTAATTTTTAAGGGTTGAAGTTTCCGTAGCTGTTTTTTTAGGAATTAATCATCTGATTAATTCCTAAAAAAACCGATCCTGAATGATTCCTGATCTAGAAAGAAAAATTATTTATTCCGCCCAAACAGAACGCACATTATAATAATAATACCCTAAAACAATAATAAACACATAATGAAGAAAAAGAAAAAAAAAGGCAAAGAAATATAATTTACTAAAAAGCCTAGTACTCAAAATAAAACAATGTTATCTTAATGTCATAACCCGTATCTGGAGTTTTGGCGGGAAAGTTAAGCCGAGTGTCACGTTAATTTTTCATTGGAGTTTTAAATTATGCATAGTGTTGTTTACTAAATAAAAGTGCCTGATTTATGCCGTAAAAAGTGCATTCAGTAAATAATTCATAAAGAATATTGAGATATCGCAGCGTAGTGTGTAAATTAAACATGTGTACCTCATTAATAATATTTTTGTAAATTAAGAAAGATAAACTCAACCGCACGTTAGTGGACATAAAATCATATTTACTACTTAGTAATAAAGGTAATAAAGATCTAAGTACGAGTACATATATCCGCCGAAGTGCGTTTGACATTCTGGTAGATGTTTTCTCAATCTACTCATAGCTACATTCCTACGTGTATTATAAAAATTATTTCACTTAGTCGCGTTATATTTTAGCGAACACCATTACGATACGGACGAAGCGTTTCGCTTCCTCTTTTATACCGCGTACATCGAGGGACTGGAACAGTTTGCCAGCGGCGGTGTTTCCGTCGGACTACAATTTTAGTGTCTTCAAGGCTTGAGTGAATAAGCTCTTAATAAACTAGTGCGCTTTACCATCAACGACTGCGTCACTGCTTACCATCAGACGGGATTGCGGTCAAACGCTAGTTTATAATTTTATTAAAAATAAAATAAATAAATAAAAGGTACAGGAACGCATTAGACACATGGAATGTAAATTTAAGCGGCCGTAATTTCGAATTAGGTAGTTTGCTTTTCGTTCCAGCGTTCTAGTTTGAATTTCTTTCGAAAAAAAAAAAACTAAATTCGAAACATGGAACACCAAGGAGGTAACTAATAAAAGGTTTTATTTAAATTTCGGACTGTCTTGCAAATAGACACAATATTAAAATTATAAATAGTGGACGCTTTATTGAAAAAAAAAAAACAAAGGAACATCATAATAGCGCCATAGCGTGGGAAAAATAATTATTGTTCATTATTCGTCATTGAACTTAAAAAATAAAATTATTTTTTTTATTTCCTCGGATTGTTTGAGAAAAGTAGTAAGTAAGAGCCTGCGTGATTTGACCGTATATTGCTTAGTATGATACTATTATCATCGGCAGCAGCGCGGGCATTGAGACGAGAGGATTCGACCCCAGGCATTTTTTCTAATACCGGGAATGAACTTATGTTGGAAAAAGTTAGTAATCAATGTCAAAATCCTATAAAATTTAAATTGTCAACAGAAAAATTATTTTCTTTTGGCAATTTAAGTTTTTAACCGACTTCAAAAAAAGTAGGAGGTTCTCAATTAGTCGCAACCTTTTTTTTTATGTATGTTCACCGATTACTGTAAGAAGCCTGGATCCGTTTGCAAAATTCTTTTTTATTTAAAAGGGTGGTCCCATAGTCACCAGGCTCTGATGATGAAAGACTAGAGAAAGCAAGGAAACTTTCAAAATTTTTAGAGGCAACTTGTACATTTCTAGGTACATTTTTAAATATTTTCATTAAGTATTTTAAAGCACTGCAATTTACTAATGATCTGGAGTAGATATGAAGCCGGGAGACAGTTGAGGGAACTCCTCGGGAATTCATAGCAGCTACCTTGTATTTGAGCTTGATTAATTTGTATTAATAAGAACTTTACACTTAGATCGGTTTTAATTGTCATTAGGGCTCTGATGATAAATACAAAGGCCACTTCAGGGAACTCCTCAACGGTTTACAGTAGTTCCCTTGTGTTTGAATTTAATTAATGTATATTGATGAGCGATTTTCACCCATATGGATTACTATGAAAATCTGCAGTAGATTTGATGATGAAGAACATAGACAGACGAGGGAACTCCTCAACGATCCCCTGCAGCCACCTTGCGTTTGTGCTTGATTAATTTGTATTGATTAGAACTTTGCACCCATGTGGGTTAAAATGAAGGTCTGTCGGTCGTGTCCGTAAATCTGATAATGAAGACCAACAGGAGTCGAGGAAACTCCTAAAAAACTTACAGCATTGAAGTTTATCACTGAAGAACCAGTACCTGCATGTCAAAATTACGTCGTTTGTTTACAGGCCTTTTCCCAACTATATTAGCATCAGCGTTCATTCTGACCGGATGCAGCTGCACAGTACTTTTCATAACACAAAAGTGTAAAAAAAAAACAACCGTCTTCCAGAAAACACTACAACGTAAAAAATAACTAATTTCCGAAGTCGGGTATGTCTTTGGTATTAGTATATTCGTTTTTAGAAACAAAAAAAAATGTGTGCGTGTAGTAGTGTACACACGTAAGAAGTGAAATTTCTTAGAAAAAGATGGCGAAGAAGTTTTACTTCAATATAATAACATTAATAAAGATTAAAACTTAGCGTCCCCAATAGGGGGACGGTCCACGACTAAATACAACACCAAATTTAAAACTAAACTAACCTAAAGATACAGCCTGTATGTCCCAACAATTGCACGCGCCAGCACCAGGTGAGTCAGTGTGGAATGCGAAATGCGGCATGCGGGATGCGGAATCCCCCGGGGTCAGAATGTTGGGCTCTTCCTCCCGATTCCGAAGAGCCCAAACTAGTAAGCTAGTCTAGGACCTCCGGATCCCGAGGTAGGCCGGGGGGGTGAGGTGGCCTGGAGAGCAAGTGGGGAGGGGGGGGGTAAGGGAGTGTAGAGGAGAGGGGTGGGGAGGCTAGGTTGAGTCTAGGGGGAGGGGGGGAGAGGTAGGTGAGGGGGGGGTTGTCTAAGTGTTGGCAGGATCCTGTCCACCTGGGGTCACAACATGAGGGGAGAGTGGGAGGGGAGGGGAGTATGTGCTATATGGGTATTGGGGGGTCAGGTACTATGGGGTCAAAATGGGGGAGGTTCCGGCTGCGGGGGGGGGGGGGGGGCTAGTAAGGGGGGGGGAGAATTTTATCAGAATTTTGAAATTCCCAGCCATTTCCGAGATATCCGGGATTTTAGGTAGGGATATGGGGAAGGACTTCGAGGTGGGTAAATATAGTACGGGATGCGGAATCCCCCGGGGCCAGAATGTTGGGCTCTTCCTCCCGATTCCGAAGAGCCCAAACTCGGCTAGTCTAGGACCTCCGGATCCCGAGATAGGCCGCGGGGGGGTGAGGTGGCCTGAGGAGAAAGTGGGGGGGGGGGGGGTAAGTGAGTGTAGAGGAGAGGGGTGGCAGGCTAGGTTGAGTCTAGGGGGAGGGGGGAGGGGTAGGTGAGGGGGGTGTTGTCTAAGTGTTGGGAGGATCCCGTCCACCTGGGGTCACAACATGAGGGGAGAGTGGGAGGGGACAGGACACTGGAATCTCGGATTGTATGTGCTATATGGGTATTGGAATTAAGTCCAAAAACAAAGTAGCTACTGTAAACCTTGAGGAGTTTCTGGAACTGGCCTTTGTTTTCATCATCAGAGCCTTAATGACAGTCACAACTCATCTTGGTGTAAAGTACTAACTAATACAAATGAATCAAGCACAAACTCAAGGTAACTGCTATCAATCGTTGAGGACTTCCTTCGATTGTCTCCCGGCTCCATCTTCAGCTAGATCAGACCTTTATCAAATTATAGTTCTTTGAAATACTTAATGAAGATACTTAGAAATGCACTAGTCTCCCCTACGATTTTTGGAAGTTCCTCTTGATTTCTCTAGTCTTTCATCATCAGATCTTGACTAAGGGACCATTTAGAAAGTTTACCTTTTCAAACAAAAAAGAATTTAGCAAATCAGTCCAGGTGTCTCAGATTAATATCTAAGATTAATAAAGTGAACATACATAAAAAACAAAACGGCTGCTTAACCAATCGCTTCGCGCCCTTGGCAAATGCTGCGCCCTGATTGGCCCATTTGAATTGGATCAACAACTGCCCAGACGCCAAAAAGGTGGATTTGTATAAAACAGCCCTTAATTATTGTTATTGGTTATTATTATTGAACGTGACACATGTGGCTCCGAACGGAGCAACATATTTATGGACAAATGGCATCGGATCAACAAAAGGCCCCCGGATCAACATGTGAAAATGGATCAACAAATTACTACCTATACGGCACGTCTGAGCCACAAAGTGCCCAAAGGGATATCTATATATATATATATATATATACAGTATGTTACGAAAACCCTGTCCGACCCATAAGGATAATAGAGGTTAGGTAAACACATGACCAAATATAATATAAAATTTTACGTATTCATCATAGTACCAATACAAATGAATTTTGAAATAATCTTTTTTTCCAACGAATTAATTCCAATTTCCCCGAAATTTGGTAATTTTTAAAAAGTGACAACACCGGTATTATTATGAGCGAATAGCGATGTGACCACGTGCCGCGTGTCCTGCCGCCCGCCCCCCGCGGTCGGCAGGCGAAGGGTGGTCAACGCACATTTATTTAGTTACCACTTTTTGCGAAATAATATTTATTTTTTTTGGGGGATTTTTTTTTTAAGTTTAGCCCGGCTTTGTATCCATTAGTAGAATCAGTTATCGATACCTAACAACACCTTCACGGGTCGGACAGGGTTTTCTTAACATACTGTATATGTGTACAATATATGCTTGTATACACATATACATATATTAATTTTCTATAAATATTTAAATTTATTTCATGGTTTCATTGGTACATTAATATTTTTGCATAGATCTTCTATTTTTGTTGAAAAAAAAAGAAAAACTCGTTGTAGACCTTGTAGTACCAAGCTCGCGCCACGAGCGCCTCTGTGCTTATATCCCCAACTTAATTTTCGTTCGCCTTGCCCGATCATTTTTCGTAACGCTTACGTCACGCGTTCGCCAGCTTACTCCCCAAGTCAAGCGTGCGTAAAGAAGTTTCATTTCAAAAATGGCCTCTCCCGCTCTGAGCGGAACGAAAGGGCGTGTCAGACTTTTACTAACTAAAACCCACGCGTGTTCATTCACTAGCCTGTGTGCCAGTGCCACAGTTTCTTTTTTAACCGACCCGCAACCCTGGCCCAAGCGGCATCGCTCTTCGTGAACCCCGTCACAATGTTAAACCTTCTAGATTTTCCATTTTGAAATATTGTGTGCAATAAGTTTCAAATTGCAGGCAATTTACTAGAATAATCTTTGAGGCAACCTGTTTTACCTATTCATTTCAGGATTTTGATATATTAGCTAATGGATTAATCATCACTGTTCAATCACTATTCACAGTAACCGCCCCGACCTACATCGGTCACGGTGGTCAATTTCAACGGAGATTAAAGGGCAGGGTAATTGCGTAATACACTATCAATATAAATTGGTTTCATTTTGATAGTCCAACAACATTTTTCGCGTTATTTTATCGCGTTGTTTTTTGTTTATTCCGCACAATCAAAACTTACATTACAATAATAATAATGAAAAAGACAAAAAAAAACTCTAAAGCCTCGTATTCGAACATGAAATTTAAAAAAAAAAGATCTGATGTCATAAGTTATGACATCAGGATTCTTTTTTTAAATTTCTGACTAATTTGTGGATTATTGTGAAATAAAATTTTCAAAGAATTTCTATAATTTGTTACACGTGTTATTGGCAAAATTGTTGTATCTATTCCACAGAGGCCAAGAGTTGAGGTTGAATCTGACCTTGAAAAAGAAGAAGAATAAGACTAATTTGCAGCAATTTAATTGCGTAACACGCTATATCTATCTGTTGGAATCATTTTGAAGCTTATTGCTAGTCCATTGGCCGAAGAATGGCTCTGTTTACTGTCTACTCGGCTATATAAATAACGCAATGAAAGTTGCTCAACTGTCAAAATAAAACCCATTGCTACTGATAGTATAGCATCCTAATTACGTACACACCATTACTATTAGTTGGAATCATTTTGAAGCTTATTGCTATCCCATTGCTCCCCATGTCCGAAAATGTATCTGCTCAACAACGTAAATAACTTAATTAATACTGCTGAACTGCCAAAATGAAACCCTTTGCTACTGACAATGCGTTACGTCATTACCCTGCTGCTCAAATATAACACACATTATTTAAAAATTAAACATTGACAATTTATAAAATATCCGTCTGTCATGCGCCCGCGGCACCGGCAGATGACAACATGACAACAACCGCGAGATCAACGGACCATTCATAGTATTTTTTTTATCATTATAAACTAGTCCTTGACTGCAATCCCGCCTGATGGTAAACAGTAATGCAATCGTTGATGGTGAAGCGCGCTAGTTAATTAAGCCTATTCACTTAAAAAAACTTAGTGAATAGGAAGGAAGACGGCAGTTGAGCGAGGTTGAGAGTTGAGGAGGCGAGGAGACTGATCTGGAGACCATCCACGACCAAACTCCCGGCACAATAACATTTGTACCCGGCACACATCGCCACACAATTGCTCAGACCCGTCCTCCGTACGGCTTCACCAGACATCATGCCGGAATAAGACTTTGTCTGATGGGTGGTAACTTCTGCCGACGGCCGATATTATGGCCTACCACTGAGTAAAGCTAAGCTTATATCATAGTGAAAAAACCTCATGCAAATTCAAGTTTCCGCTAGTTTCAGGGCCGAGCCCCAACTTGGGCATCCAGTTTGCTAAGTAACACATAAATTGTACCGCGTCTAAGTGCGGGCCACACTTAGCGCAAGTGTGCCGATAGTTTCTGTCTTCCTGGTACTTGGCCAAACGTTCAACTTTAAGTTATTGTAATTTGTATAACTTACTTAGCGTTTTTTAGTTTGATTAGCGAGGTATTATCTTTTTTGTTGTGTCTTTTTCAAACTGACAGCAAAAGTACCGGCCAAGTTCGAGACTCAAGTTTTTGTACCACAAGGCGAAAAACGGCTAAGAAACCGGCCAAGTGCGACTATCGCATTCGGTTCGTATAACTCGCGCAAGTTAACTGGACACCTCGCTCTGTGTTTAAAATATGAGAATCATGTTAAAAAATATAAATTACATTTTTTTGTGTTAATAAAAGGTACCATTGATGATAGAGCGTCATAATACTAGGTCATTTAACTCATGAGGTTTTGCAATTAAATTGATACATATGGACTGCATTCCAACTTGCGCGAGTTATACTCGTACGGTCGGTTCCGTACCATCTGTACTTAATAAAGCTAAAGAGTTTGTTTGTTTGTTTGAACACGCTAATCTCAGAACTTACTGGTCCGATTTGATAAATTCTTTTTGCGTTGGATAGCCTAATAATCCAGGAAGGTTTTAGGCTATAAGATCACTCTGCGACTAATAAGAGTGGAGCATAAAAATATCTCGTTTGGGGTTAAAATAAAATGTTCAATTAATTAACTCCACACGAAAATCACGTGTGTTATATGGGAGCCTCCTTAAATAATTAACCCCCTTACATATTTTTTTTTAGTATTTATTAATATACAAGTAAAGGAAATATATAATCTGTGAAAATTTAAAGCGTCTACCCGTTGCCTTGATTAATATTGAGCAAGAAACGCCAAAACAACTACTTTATTATATGGCAATCGCTTTAATGTTTTTTTTTCATTTTTTTTTTCTCATTATCTGTAATTATGTTAACTGTCAAGCTGTCACGGCTCATAAGACAGCCTGGTGACAGGCAGACAGATCGAAAGACTTAAATCAAAAGTTATTTAATGAGATTAAGCTAAGAGTCAGCACTTTGTGAATGTCAGAAATACATCAGACAGTCTCCCAAAAACGCCCGCTCTTCACCGGCTGGCGGACAGAGAGTGTAATCTTTGTAAAAGGATCCCGGTTTTACCCTCTGGGTAGGGAACCCTAAACAAAGCACGTCTTTTGAATAGAGTCGTTCGTCTCCTTTTTGACTTTTAACTTTTTTTTTATTTGCTATTATAGCGGCATTGCATAGTAACAGAATTGAAACGTGGTCGCTCACAATGGGCCTCATACGAAAGCTCAGAGTCACACAAAGGGCGATAGAAAGAGGTATGCTCGAAGTATCTCTGCGTGATCGAATCAGAAATGAGGAGATCCGCAGACGAACCAAAATAACCGACATAGCTCTTCGAGTCACTAAAATTAAGTGGCAGTAGGTGGGGACATTGCTCGTAAAACTGATGGCCGATAGAACAGAAAGGTTCTGGAATGGCGGCCACGTACCGAAAAACTGTGTATGGAGGCCCCCAACAAGGTGTACCGATGACCTGGTGAAGGTCGGGGAAGCCGATGGATGCGGACAGCATAACACCGATCATCGTGGGAAGCCTTGGGGGAGGCCTTTGTCCAGCAGTGGACCTCTAAAGGCTGAAAAAGAAGAAAAAGCATCTTGACCATTAATAATAATCTTATTTTTCAAGTATGTTAACTTGGCTCGCGAGGTTGTCGACCTGTGGGAGCTAGATTCAGCAATCATTGTACCGATACTCGTGACAGCCAATGGCTTAATAGCTACGAGCGCCGACCAACACCACAGGAGGCTCTCGTTGGGTAGCTGAATCACGGGACAAGCCCCTTGCATTGTCAGGAGGTTCCTCTCTATGGAGTCCCGACCGCTGGTGGCTTGGAACCTGTTCCCGATACCGAAGGGCTACTTTTTAAAAATGTAATTAATATTAAACATTTTAAAATAAATGATGATAAAGTTATTTTAATATTTACCAAAAAAAATACCAAAGTCATAAGAAAATCATTCTTATTACCCGACCAGATGTTTTCTAAGATAATACTGCATTTTCCCGACAATAGTTCGATACCAGGTGCTTTCTTCGTCCGCTTCCTACTTCCTCAGTCCTCATTAAAAGTTCATATTGCCAGTGCATTGTTCTTAGTAGTTTTTATTGGTTCATAGAAATCGAAAATGCGTTATTATAACCGGTATAAGTATTTTAATTTTTTTCTCTTTAAAGTTCAGAATAATCCATAATAATAATAATCCAAATATCCATTCTCGCCAAACCTACTGAACCGATTGTAATGAAATTTGGTACACAGATATTCTATAAAAAAGGACATAGGTTATATAATATCCCGCTATGACCAATAGGAGCAGAGCAGTAACAAAAAATGTTGCCAAAACGGGGGCAAACGCGGACGTACATATTGCTCCCATTATTTTAACAGGCGCTTCTTTGATATCAATACGTGGAGGGTGTCACGGGCATCAGCTGGTAGAAAAATAATGCCTTAATGCTTTAGAGATAAAGTTGAAAATCTAAAAAAAGAAATCTGACAAATTTTAATAGCTTGATGTGCTGTCGACCTCTTGAGTGGTTTAGACAAAGTAACATTCTGTCCACAAGAAAGATGACAAGAAAGCTAGATTGTATAAGTTACTGGTATAAGTTACCGAAAATCCTATAAAATGATTTGTATTGAAATACGCAATGCCTTGAAAACAATTACTCAATTTCAGCTAGTAGTTTCACAAATCAGTGCGTTCATACATTACTGTAATTGCCCGTGACGTCACAGCGGATCTTATAAGATTACCAGCTCTGCGTCTTTTATTTCTTAAATGCCTTTGCCTTTTGGCCTCCTATAGTACTTTCTGATTCATTTTCGTTTAGGTTACTTTTTATAGAGATGGTTTTCTTTTTTTGCAGTCATAAATTTGTACTTGATCGCAATCCCGCCTGATGGTAAGCAGCTATACAATCGATGATGGTAAAGCGCGCTAGTTTAATAAGTCCGTTCACTCAAAAAACTGAGTGAATAGGAAGGAAGACGGCAGTTGTGCGAGGTGATGCAATGTTTAACATAGAGGGAGATTGTTCTGGAGACCCTGACAACTGCTCAGACCCGTCCTCCGTACGGCTTCACCAGACATCATGCCGGAACACGACGAATCGCTTGGCGGCGAGACTTTGTCTGGTGGGTGGTAACTTCCACCAGCAGCCAATGTTATGGCCTACCACCGAGCAGCGAGCGAGAGAGCTTGATTATCTACTAACAAAATGGCATCATTATCGTTTAGGTTATTTTTTATAGATATGGTATATGTATATCTATATTTTTTTTAATTATTGGTTGTGTTTAGATTAATATTTTTCCTATAAAAGTCGCAATAAATGTTCTTACATTCTTCTTTCTTATTATTAGTACCTAAAGATTTCTTCAAGAATTGGGCTATCGAACACAATATTTTTACAAATACGACAGGAAGTCTCTAAAGATAGCATGTTCAAAAAAAAAATGTCGGCAGCTTTGCCTTTGGGAAAAATACTAGGTATAATAACGTTATGAATGCAAACTTTCTACAAATGGATGAATGTGTTACTAATACCCTTAAATTAATGATTATATTGGAATATGAAAAATTAAGTGAACCAAGTCTCTTGGAAGTATGCGCGCCATCACTATCTTCAGAGAACAACGTCTGTCTTAACTCCGGAGATCTGCTCACAGAATTAATGCAAAAATAACAACTACCAAACGAAAGAAATACCTCGAATTTTCATCATGTTGTCGACATAGCTAGATTAAAATATATACTATTCTTTACAGGTCATAAAACAGAAGACCAACCTCCACAGCAACAGACAACTTCATAAATAATTATTCAAAGCTTGGAAAACATGAGAAAACAAACTAAAACATACATTGTCCCGGGGCACAAATATTTATGTGTGCTTCGGAGATCCTAAAAGTACCTTGGGGTATGAATGGGTCAAGCTTTTCTTGATGATTACCAGTATATTATATGGAGTAACGCCCTATCTAGCCTCCACAACCCAGTTGCAAGGTTACGTTACCCCTTGGCAAGGCTTGGTTGTCAGATTTTCAGATTACTGATGACCTTTAACGACTGTCAAAGATGTCAAAGTGAAGTCTGGTGAAGTCGTACGGAGGACGTGTCTGAACAGTTGTGTTGCGATGTGTGCCGGGTACGATGCGCCAAATGTTGTTGTGTTGGGAGTGTGGTCGAGGAGGTTCTCCAGAACAGTCTCCCTCTGGCGCAGCATCGTTGGTCATGTTGTTGGGTTTAACATTGCTGCTTACCATCAGTAGGGATTGCGGTCAAGCACTAGTTTAAGATTATAAAAAAAAAATAGGTATAACAGCCAGATCGGCAGGACGACTTAACTTGCTTTCCGAGGCACGGATGGGATTAGTATTTGAAGATGGTCACTCATCCATTTACCTACCGCGGTGAACGTAGATTAACGGAACTGAAACGGATTATTATGGAACTCAAACGTGGTCGCTCACAATGAGGCTTATACGAAGGCTCAGAGTCACACAAAGGGCGATGGAAAGAGCTATGCTCGGAGTTTCTCTGCGCAATCGAATCAGAAATGAGAAGATCCGTAGAAGAACCAAAATCACCGACATAGCTCTTCGAGTCATTAAAATTAAGTGGCAATGGGCAGGGCACATTGCTCGTAGAACTAATGGCCGATGGAGCAGTAAGGTTCTAGAGTGACAGCCACGTACCGGAAGACGCAGCGTAGGGAGGCCCCCAAAAAGCTGGGCGGAGACCTGGTGAGGGTCGCAGTAAGCCGATGGATGCGGGCAGCACAAGACCGGTCATCGTGGAAAGCCTTGGGGGAGGCCTTTGTCCAGCAGTGGACTTCTATAGGCTGAAAAAGTAGAAGAAGAACCTTATAGAACAACCGTGCGATTGTTATTACTTTACCACAAGCTCGTTGGTAACAATACAAAGCACACACGATGCTTTCTTACCTTCTTTTTGTCTGCAATAGGGATGTTTCCTGGGTAAAAAAAAATTATTCTTTTTAGTCCGTCATTCAGATTATAGAAAAATATTGGGTACGTATATTATGTTTTATGAAATCAATAAAAATTTACAAATATAAAAGGCATCAAAGATCAGGAGTGGTGGCTGGTGACGTCACTGGTCGCTAAAAAGTGTAGCGTGCAGTGACGTCACACGAGTTTTCAACGCACTGTGTCATTTTCATTTTTTGTTTATATGAAAAAAGAAAAAATACGTGTCTAGTATTTTTGGAAATCTGACTGACGGACTAATTAGTTTTTTTTAGACAAATACCCTATTATAGAGGCATGAGGAACAGAGTGTGTAAAGTCATTCTCCAGTAAAGGATTTTCAGATCAGACGAATGTGATGTCTAGCGAGCAATTGCCCAAGGGTTGATGTCGGGAAGTTGTATGAATGCTAGTTACGCGAAAAACTTTGCTTGCGACATGTAGGATTTGGGTAACGTCAGTACGACACTTTGTTCGCATAATTATGACGTTTTAGATACCGCATACATAGTAAAATGTTTTTTTTTTCTCTTCCTCTATACAGTATGTTAAGAAAACCCTGTCCGACCCATAAGGGTAATAAAGGTTAGGTAAACCCATGATCAAATATTACGTAATCATCATAGTACCAATACAAATGAATTTTGAAATAATCTTTTTTTTCCCGTTAATTAATTCCAACTTCCCCGAAATATGGTAATTTTAAAAAAAGTGACAACACCGGTATTATTATGAGCGAATAGCGATGCGACCACGTGCCGCGTGCCCTGCCGCCCGCCGCCCGCGGAAGGGTGCTAACGCACATTTATTAAGTTACCTCTTTTTGCGAAATAATATTTATTTTTTTAGGAGGATTTTTTTTTTAACTTTAGCCCGGTTATGTATGCATTAGTAGAATCAGTTATAGATACCTAACAACACCTTCACGGGTTGGACAGGGTTTTCTTAACATACTGTATAATTATGTTACAGTTGATCGCTTAGCTAATCCACCAACCGTGTCGTCAAAATAATGTAAAGTATTACTTCGTCTTATTCATACTTTCTTACGCTAGAGTGAAAACTCCCGACGAAAAAATTCGCCCGTATGAATATTGACACATTTAATTCCCTGGAGTTTGTACGGGACAAGACTAGAAAATAGAAAAATTATCATTTCATATTCAATATGGCCGCTTGGAAGGAGGGTATGTAGATACCCGTATATCGTGATTTTTATATTTCATGATATTAGAATTTCATAGAAAATGATATTAATATACAGCATTGAGAATATTGGAATATTTTTTTCTGAAGCGCTCAGTTTTTCTAAGGGTTTCGTTGTTCAATGGTTTGTTTGGTTACGAAATTAAATTATTGTTGTATTTCAATGAGATCGATTAATTATGATTGTAGATTCTTTATCTAATATATAAAATTCTCGTCTCACAGTGTTCGAACTTAGTAAACTCCTCCGAAACGGCTCTACCGATTTTGATGAAATTTTTTGTGCTTAACCGGTATCTATGAGAATCGGCCACCATCTATTTTTCATCCTCCTAAATGTTAGGGGTAGTCCACCCCTAATTTTTTTTTTTAATTATTTAGACAAAATTTTTAATTTCTATTTTTTTATGATACAACATACAAAAATACATACAATCCCCAATTTTTACCCTTCTACGATCAACCCTTATTTTTTAATAGCCATTTTAGTAATTTAATCTATTATTTATATGGCAAAACAACGTTTGCCGGGTCAGCTAGTATTATATAAAAAACCTTCCCTTGGTCACCCGTGAACGGCTGGATCAAATAGGCTGATTTTTTTTTTTTTTTTTTTTTCTTATGAAAGAAACAAAAAGCGTTTCTGCAATTCACACGTGGTTAAATCGAAACCTCCAAGAAGTTTGGTGTAAGAAACACTGTATCTTCTTCCTCTTCAGCATATAGAGGTCCACTGCTGGACAGAGGCGACCTTCACCAGGTCATCGATCCACCTTGTTGGGGGCCTCCCTAAGAAACACTGTGTAAAACTTTCCATTTAATTTTCTAAAAAGCACAAGTTGAGGAAATAGCAGATAAAGCACAAAGAGAACCCCGACCATAAGGAATTTAACACTGTATAATGCTTTCTATCTCATTTTCTCCAACATTAAACCTTAAGTATTTATTTCTGTGTCTCTTATTTACTACCGCTTTTCCGTTTCATCGACTTTCAAATCGCAATGAAACCAAAAAAGTTGTTACATCATAAATAAGGAAGTTGCCGGAATATTAGAAAATAAAGAATACTTAACCATATACATATACCGTCATCTGACAGCGTAGCGTGGCGAAGCGGTAGCGAGCACTGCCGCTGCGCATGGAGGCACGGGTTCGATCCCCGTGCATCGCAAATATTTATATGCATGAATATGAACATTTGCACTGATCTGGTCGTGCCTCGGAAAGCCGTTGTTCCCGGTTGCCATACGAACATCTAATGGCAGTCGTTACGGGTTGTTGGAGCCCTCAAAAGTCCAACAATTGCTCTAACTGCAATGCTTCGATATCGCCTTCGGGTTGTGGAGGTCAGACGGCAGTCGCTTCACGAAAAATTTCGAAGTTTAGCCAAAATCAGCAGTTAGACTGGTAAAGCGGACTCCAGACACATGTGACTGGGATTAACGCTGAGATGCTGATGATGATGATGATGATATGTAGTCATCTGCCGGTGGCGCATCACAAATGACAGAAGAGTATTTTGTAAATTGTGTTTTCTTTCTTTTCTTTAGAGTGAATACTCTTTCAACTCTTCAATGGCCCGTGTGGTTAGATATCACAATTTTGCCAATAACACGTGTAACAAATTATAGAAATTCTTTAAAAAAAAAATTTCACAATAATGGCGGATAACGCCAACGGCCGCGTGAGCAGACTACGAGGAGATTTGATATAAAGCCATGATGTGGCCACTTTGTTGCGATGTTTCAGTTCTTTATGAATTATTCACTGAATGCACTTTTAAGTACATAAATCACGCGCTTTTATTTAGTAAACGACACTATAAATAATGTGTAAGTAAAATGAAAAATGAGCGTGACATTCATCTTAGCTCTCCTGTCAAAAACTCCTTGTAAATTGTCAATTGTCAACTAATGTGTGTTGTCGTTGATCCTGGCTATGACACTAGGAAAACATGATTCATATTTTTTCGCATGAGTACTATTATTATTCAAAATCAAAATCAAAGCATTTATGTCAAATAAACCAGTTACAGACACTTTTGAATTATCAGAAGGTCGGTCAGTCAGTAAGATGAAGCTAGTCGCCCATTCCAAAGAGTAGGCACCTATAGAGAAGAACGGGCTAGAAACTCCATGGACACTCTTTTAAATTAATTATCAAGCTATTGATACAAATATATGGTTACATCATTCATGTTGAAATCAATCGTGTATTTAATTGTAATGTCCGTTTTGTTTGTTCGGCATAAATAATTTTTCGTTCTTTCTATATAAAATTATTATTTCTAACTAGCAGATCCGACATACGAACTCTTGTCTTTAACTTCTCGGAACTTTTTTAACGGATTTCAGGACATCACAAGGTTTGATGAGGTAGGATTAACTGTTAATCCTCCTGAATCAAACCTTCTGAACTTCCCATGTGTTAATCATTAACACATGGGAACTTCTTGATCCCGATGTTTCCACAGAATCTCAACTTTTGCCGGTAAAACCATAAGGCGCTGCGAGTCTATCATAAAAACCACGCTACATCACCTAAAAATAACATCAACACTAAAAAGCTCTCATAAACCTTTAAGTACATTCCCAGACTCGAGGTCAACGTAATCTGCCTCTTTATTGGCTACAAAAAAAACACGCAACCCAAACAAAGAGAATATTGTATAACTTTGGCACAGGAGCTCCAATACTACATACAGAGCGGTGCTGATAATACGACAATAAATGAAAACACGAACAATGCTGGTTCATAGGAATAATCCTAAGCCATAGAAAAAAACCTAGCATCAAAAATAAAAATATGAAAATTTCAAACAAACTAAAAAATTGCATAACGGAATTGAACATCCTTTAAAAATATTGGTTCACTGACCTCCGGTCGGCGGCAACGCGATCCTGTATCGACTTGCTTTTTTCGCGCCATTATTATTAAAGTTTAGTACCGCAGAATGCGGCGGTTATTAACCTGTAAGTGCTTCCTTATCAACATGTACATCATGTAGAAAATGTGAAAAATTAAAAATAATTTCCTGTGACTAATGGACATATTTATATGATTTTTTCATGGGTAAACTGAGAATGTGTTGAGGTACACGATGTTTAATTTATTGTCCTATTCTCAGCACACCTCTGTATATCTTATATGGCACAGGCTAGAATAGTTGCGTTCCAGAACTTTTAAAGTACCAAAAACAGAGGGATTTCCAGGTAGGTACTTTTCCATATGCGACAATTTCTACCAGTCGACTCCTATGCCGCGTTAACAAACTGCTATTCAAAAATCATTGCTCGAAACCAAACCTTCATAGACCTAGAGTCAAAAATCATATGATACATAAATACATATATACACGGGACGCAACCATCATCATAATATCAGTCTGGAATCACCCACTACTGGGTACAGAAGCCATCCCTTTTTTTCACTCATACTTCCCGGTTCTGTGCGTCTCTCATCCAAATATTGACAGTGACTGTACACGGCGGTAATGGCCTCGATTTAAAAATTGTAGGTCATGCTTTCGAACCCAGCCAGCTGCTTTACTTATAAACGGGGAAAAGAATCCCCCATATTACAAAATGAAATCTAACTTTAGTTATTGTATTGTATTTTGTATTTAGAATTTTATTAAGCTTAAATCAAAGTTCTTAATACGAGAGTGAATAGGCTCTTAATAGACTAGCGTAGGTCTACAGATCAATCTCCTTCTGGCGCAGCATCGTTGGTCGTGTTATTGGGTTTAACATTGCATCACCTCGCTCAACTGCCGTCTTCCTCCTATTCACTCAGTTTTTTTTTTTTTGAGTGAATAGGCCCAGAATAATCTAGCGTAATTTACCATCAACGATTGCATCACTGCTTTCCATCAGGCGGGAATGCGGCCAAGCACTAGTTTATAATTATAATGTGTACAAAAGTTGCAACTTAGTAACTAACTAAGCGGTGATTTTTATATAAGGAACTGTATTGCTATAATGGTTAAGTGCATAATTCGATAACCATTTAGGTGGTTTAAACATGTTCTATATAAAATCCATGTTTTGTAAAGGGAATAGGTTGTTAAGTTACTGTTATAGTACACCTATGACTACCCCTTCAAATATAACAAGCGTGATGTTATGTTATCTTGGACGCTAGCAAATTTTGAATAAGATAATACCATTTTGACGTGGGTTATTGTTTGATTGGCGTTTCATGATTTGGCCCGACGTCGGTTCTATTATTGGAGTGAATACACGCATGTCTTGGGAACTGATTGACCATACGTTTTGACGTATTTACTGACTTGCTTCTCTGCGTCGCATGGCGTCGCCGCCCGCGCCGTAACTTAATTTTTGGCTAGCATTCCTTTTATATTTTGTTATTATGCTCGGCCCAAAACTGGTATTCAGCGATAGCGAATAATTGGGTTGTATCTTAAAAAAATATTTAATGTATATCAGATAGATTTACCTATAACAAATATTGAACACGTATTTTTTATTTTTTCTTTCATTCAAATACTTAGGAAGATATATTGATTTGAAATGTCGCATGACGTCACGCCGTGGCCCCCACCCCGTAACTTTAATACGCTATATCCCATTAGTTTTTGGTAATTGCGACAAAATAATAAATACGGGTCTTAATTTTTTTATTATCTATAAGACGGACTAATTATTTTTTTGATTTTCATACCTTTGATACATCCCTACTGGTCTATGAAATGCAGGATATTTTCAAATCTAGAATGTTGTTGTAAAGATTAATTGATATAAATACAGATTAGTTTAGATGTGTTGTTGTGTGTGTTGAATCTGTATTTGTATATGTGGATGTCCCCAGGTAAACAATTATCTTCTAAAAGAGGGAATTACTATAAAGGTTAGCACACATGAGTGGACGCCGATGCAGAGTATTTTAAATTTACTAACGTAATGTTGTCCTTATGTAATAAAGTATATTTCGATGCTGACGTCAGAGCACCAAAAATCGATGGTAAAACTAAATCACAACTCACAATTTTTAAATTTTTAACACATCTGGAATAACTGCAAAGTTTGGGCAATGTTTAAAAAAGAAATCTTTTCCGTACCTTAATGTGTAGCCGATTATTTTCTAAGTTTTTAAGTCATGTCTGTTGGCCCTAAGTTATTAAGCCAACAGGCAAGTTTGGAGAAGCCGACAAAATCCTCCTCGGTGTAAAAGCGAGATTTTCTATAATATAAATACTTTTATTAAATTGTGATATCTACATTTAGATTAACTAAAACTAGTAGGTATTTTCTTACAAAAAAAACATTCGCTTTTATAACAAATATATATTATACAATATGTAAAGAAAACCCTCTCCGATCCGTGAAGGTATTGTTAGGTATCAATAACTGATTCTACTAATGGATACACAGCTGGGCTAAACTTAAAAAAATATTACCCCTAAAAAAATAAATATTATGTCGCAAAAAGAGTTAACTTAATACATGTGCGGTAGGCAACTCTTCCGCGGGCGGCGGGAGGCAGGGCACGCCGCACGTGGTCGCATCGCTTATAATAATACCGTCAAAATGGTGTTGACATAATAATATTGGTGTTGTCACTTTTTTAAAAATTAGCAAATTTCGGGGAAGTTGGAATTAATTCGCGGGAAAAAAGATTATTTCAAAATTCATTTGTATTGGTACTATGATGATTGCGTAAAATTTTATATTATATTTAGTCTTGTGTTTACCTAACCTTTATTATCCTTATGGATCGGACGGGGTTTTCTTTACATATTGTATATACATATTATTATGGTTATAGAACTTATAGATTGAAAGTTGAAACCCCTCATATCATTATCAAAAAAGCATATTATAAGATTAAAGAGTACTTTGAAGACTAAGTACTACTACTACTACTACTTTCTCGGTGGTAGGCCATAATAACATCGGCTGCCGGCAGAAGTTACCCCCCACCAGACAAAGTCTTGCCGCCAAGCGATTTGTGGTGTTCCGACATGATGTCTGGTGAAGCCGTACGTAGGACGGGTCTGAGCAGTTGTGTTGCGATTTGTACCGGGTACGATACGCCAAATGTTGTTGTATTGGGAGTTTGGTCGTAGAGGGTCTTCAGATCAATCTCCCTTTGGCGCAGCATCGTTGGTCGTGTTGTTTGGTTTAACATTGCATCACCTCGCTCAACTGCCGTCTTCCTTCCTATTCGCTCAGTTTTTCCGAGTGAATAGGCTCTTAATAAACTAGCGCGCTTTACCATCAACGATCGCATCACTGCTTACCATCAGGCGGGATTGCGGTCAAGTGCTAGTTTATAATTATTAAAAAAAAAAGAAAAAAAGAAAGTAGTTTGGCAATGATTATTTCTACATATCTTATTGATAGGCATTCTGATTTGAAAGCATTGTAGAAGCCAATCCACCTTGATGGGCTCTCACTCTGCTGCTTCTTCCGATACGTGGCCGCCACACCAGAATCTTACTGCCCCATCGGCCAACGGTTCTACGAGCAAAGTGCCCCACCCACTGCCACTTAATAACCCCAGCAATATGGACCGATGACTTGGCGAAGGTCGCGGGAAGCCGTTGGATGCGGGCAGCACGAGACCGATCATATCATCATCATAGCTGAAGAAGAAGTAGAAGGAAAAGTAAAAGCCGATTATTTTTAAATGAGGAAACGTGGAGTCTTGCCGGCTCTTTTTTATGGGAAAAGAACAATTTGAACAATGCACTTCCTCTGACATTTTCTAAGTGCTCATGTTGGTTTAAATGAAATAAATTATTTTGATTTATAGATCTTCTTACAACGAAATCAGAATTAAAACTAGGCTGAGAATCAGCACTTTTTGAACGTCAATATTACATTGGATCCTCCTCCTCTTCCAAGTAGTTCTCATCATTACTGAGGGTAGTGATGTCCCTGTGGAATTATCTTCTCCTTTACGATAGTTCGCCAACTGAAACGATCCCTAGCCGCGAGTTTAGCACCATGCAGACCGGTGTCCAGAGATGAACGAATTTTATAAGTTCACGTTATTGGACTGCGACCTCTAGAACGTAGTCCATCCACCTTCCCAGTAACTATCAGATGTTGGAGGTTGTCTTCATCTTTTCTGGCAACATACATATTTTTATTACATAGTATAGTCCCCCCAACACTTCCATCCTTCTCAACATAAAGGTACACCCGTGTACCACACAAGCAATTGTGCATATAATAGGTAACTATGAAATTGATGTTCGGCAGTACTGGCCATTTCAAATCAAAACAATTTTGGTTTGGCTAAGAATTCTAAATTCAAATTATTATTTCTTTAAAAATGGAATTCTTTTTCCAAAAGTAGTCACTTGTTTATTGATTAGTGTTATATTTTCATTCCATTTCAATATTTTTCGTCATCATGGATACGTTAAAAATTCGAGTATAATAAAGAGTTTTTCAATAGGGACGCTCAAACTTTGACAGCGCATAGCGGCCATCTTGGTAATGTGATAGCAGTCAAATTTGGCATGAATACATATTTAGTCGTGACATTTCACCATAGAATGCTACACGCTTCAACAACGCGTAGCAATTATTAAAATTTATTATCAAAATCAGTGCTCTATTCGCCTAACGTTCCGTGCGTTGCATCCAATTTATAGCGTTCATGGCCGTCCTGCAGAGTCCATAATCAGTCGTTTGATAAAAAAATTTAAGACAACCAGATCGGTGATCGATGAAGCAGTTCCTGTATGTCAAAGAAACGCAAGATCGTTGGAGAATATTGTTGCCGTTCGACACAGTGTGCGACAAAACTCCAGACAATCCATTCCGCGTCGTGCGCAAGAATTGGGTCTTTCTGCGACATCAACATAGCGAATTTTGCACCGAGATTTGGGTTTTTATCCATATAAAGTTCAATTAACTCAAGAGCCAAAACGCAATGATCACAGGCAGCGCCGTGAATTCGCTGATTGGGCGCTAGAGCATCTGGCAGCTGATCCTGCTTTTGCAAAAAAAATCATCTTCACTGATGAGGCTCATTTCTGGTTAAGCGGCTCTGTTAATAAACAAAATTGCCAGATTTATTGCGATGAAAATCCGCGGGAGATTCATCAGGTGCCTTTACACTCCGAAAAAGTAACTGTTTGGTGTGGATTTTGGTCCGGCGGTATTATCAGCCCTTATTTCTTCGAAGATGCGCAAGGAGCCGCGCTCACTGTCAATGGCGATCGATATCGGACGATGATAACAATTTTTTTGTAGCCTAGGGTAGGTGGTATGGATCTTAAAAACATGTGGTTCTAACAGGACGGCGCCACTTATCATACAGCACGGGAAACATTAAATTTATTGAAAGAGAAGGTCGAGGGCTTCGACATCTCGCGTGGTAGCGACATCAACTGGCCCCCGAGATTATGTGACTTAACACCGCTCGATTATTTTCTGTGGGACTACGTGAAATCTCTAGTGTATGCATATAAACCACAGTCAATTGCTGCCCTAAAGGTCAACATAACACGCGTTCTTCGTGAAATTGAGCCCCATTTATACGAACGTCCTTCAAAATTGGTCCACCAGAATACACCATCTACAGCGGAGTCGCGGTGGCCCTTTGGCTGATATTATTTTCCACATACGATGTCATTGAATATTCTTTGAAATGTAATAAAAAACGTGGTAATATCACTTAAACAGATTCTTTTATTTCATTTAAATGTTCGAGCGCTCTTAATGAAAAACCCTGTACAAATGAAAAATACATGTATAAAATTCGTTTGTTTTTTTTTTTTTTCATACAAAACGGAAATTTCACAGGTAAAGACCTAACATCTCACGCATCGATGACTAGTCTTCGCTGAGATTGGTAACCGAAATTCGGTATACAAGCCAAACGATCTACCAACAGTTAGACTTGTGTACGTGAACACGCACCCTAAAGCCAAAAGTATCACGACAAAGCTACATCTTAGCCAGACAGGTGTTCAAGCCGACAGTAATGAAAATCAGCTGCCAACAAAAATGTAACGTAACCCTCTTCACAAGCGACACATATTACTTTCTGGCGCCATTCCCTAAGAATCTGCGGTCACTATTACGAATGGTTTTTTATTGTTTGTTTTTGAGTGATTCTTGCGAAAACAATTGAATGAATACTAGTTTCGTTTTTATTATAAAAATAGGAAAGCAAATTAGTCCTAGAAGTGATGTCGACATAACAATAAATTGTTTGACTAATTCTATATGACTTAGAGGTGAAATCGACTACACTTATGTATACTTTTGTTTTAGTGGGGATGTGAAATCATCAAATGACCTCTACCGCTCTGGGCAGACCGGAATGGCGTGTCAGACTTTTACTGATTAAAACCCACCCGTACTTCTTCACTTGCCTGCACGCTTGCCCTGACCCAGGCATCGGTCTTCGTGGATCGAAGCGCCATCGATCAGGGCCTGGTCCTTATCGGAAGGCGAGCTGCCCATTGCCGGGAGTTCGATATTGTCTCCCGACCGGGATGTCTCCCGCGGCGGCTTGAGGCGTGAGGGAGTTGGATGTACCCGCTCCCTCACGCGCTCTGCCTCCTCTCCTCTCCTCTCTCCTCATCTATTCATGCAATCGTCAAAGATGGGACTTACCGCCGTTATTGTGACGTGCCCAGCACTAGGTTGCGACAATCGCAGTCTCCATGTCACCATGAGATCATGCCTGCCTGTACCTCAATGTTTCGCGGCAGGAGAGTTTTGCCTTCTCTCGTCACTCCCATATGTGGACTAGGGCTTTGGCCTACAGACCCCATGGCGCCAATCTGACAAGGAGACTCGTTGCCACAACAGAGACCGGTATCCCCGGACTAACCAAATGGCCATAACCCTCTGAGTTGCGGGCAGGCGTCGGGCTCTTCGTCGCCTTGGGGACCGCGCCCACACCGATGCTTCGTTCAGGGCCATGTACTGCACGACCCTCGCATAGAGCCTTCAGTAGGAGGCGTGAAGCGTTCGGTTCCCCTATATTGGGGAGAACCGCTTCAGAGTAGCCCCGGCCCGTTCTAGTCTGGGTGTCAGAAATTTCTCCTAGAAGTTCCAGGTACTTCATCATCGACGCATTTAATTTTTGATAAGTATTTCCTTTTTATTTTTTGGCCAGTTTTCCACACGTAAACTGTCAAACGTCAGTTTAATTCCAGAAATAAAAGATGTGTGACTTTTATATTTGACAATTTTACTTTGAAGCTCTATTCTCTTTTCTACCATGTTATTTTAGTCCATATACATCTGTTATCCTGCAACGTATACCGCAGTATCCTTTTTATCCTGAAGGATTATAAGCATGAAAACACATTACATAAGGCACTTACATCTGAACGCTGAAGTTTTAAGCCGAAACAGATTAAATTAAAGTTGTATGGAGATAAAAATGTAACCTGAAACTTGGCTGGAAAGAAGCCAAGGTAAGTTGTTCAACAAAGAGGACTTTTATACTCCCATCAAATTGGTTTTCGTACTCATATTTTTTGCTGGATTTCGTGTATTATTTTTTTGAGGAAAATCTTAATTGGCGTTTGTTATTTTGGTGTTGTCTTTATATTGTTCAGATTCTTTAAACGAATTTTCTCCATTACATTGTTATTTCTAAATGGAGTTTTTCTTACAGACAATCAAAGGATTATAAAGAGTGGCGATTAGGTTTTTACATTAAATAGTATATACGATACTTTTTACTAAAAAAACTATTTTTTCTAATTAAATAAATAGCTTCAAATTTTGTACAAAATAGTAGCCCTTGATACTAAGTAAATATCAATAATTCAACACTGTTATTGTTCCGAAATAATCAAGAGAAGAAGAGAAGAGAGAGTCGTGGTGGCCTTGTTGTTAAAACACCAGCCTCTCAAGTTTGAGTGTGCGGGTTCGGTTCCAGGTCAGGCAAGTACCAATGTAACTTTTCTAAAGTTATATGTACTTTCTAAGTATATCTTGGACACCAGTGACTGAAGGTAAAGGAAAACATCTTGAGGAAACCTGGACTTTAAGTCTGAAATCGCCAACCCGCATTGATCAAGCTGGTGATTACGTGCAATCCTTCTCTGTATGAGAGGAGACCTGCGCCCAGCAGTGGGACGATAAAAAGGTTGATGATGATGATGATGAATCAAGAAAGCAGCATTGGCCTACTGGTATCCGCTGCGACTTAGAAGTTGTTGTAAGTCACAGTTTCGAACCCCGTCACGCGCATTACTTTGTATAAATTATTTCTTCACCACTGCTCACAAAACAGTAACGGTATCATCGTGAAGATACCGGCATGTCTTAGAGGCAAAAACTTCAACGCTATGTGCCATCTACCAACTCGTCGGAGAGGAAGCCTATATCCCATGAGTGGAAACAGTATAGGCTAATTATGTTATTTTATAACTTAAAATCATGAATTAACTTTAATATTGGCCTAAAGTCCCTTGTTCACAAACTAAACTAAATTTAAGTTCAGTTTTCTTTCTATTTCATTAAGAAAAGGACAGAAAATAAAACGATACTTTAGACCTGTCAAATTAGTCCGTAAATTGACGTATTTTTTGGTCGCCATGTTTATAATCGCGTCTAAGTTGTCTATGGAATATCTTAATTTGTTAGGCTCAAGGTAATTATATCTAAACTGGAATGTGAACTTGCATAAGCCTCTTATTTAAAAGAAAACTCTATCGCAAGAGGAATAAAGTTGATCGGAAATAAAACTTTATTTGAAGAGAACACGGTCCGAGAGAGAAAGCGTCCCAGTAGCCCTCTGTCTCTCCCGTATTTATTTTTGTATTTTTGTTTGAAACCAACAATTTCGATTAGAAAAAATATGGTGAAAAAGGGTGCCATTAATGGCTGCAATAGTGAGTCATACTCTGGATGCGGAATATCATTGTTTAGGTAAGTTTTTCTTAAGGTAATCATATCGTCCCCGTAGAGCGAAAATTAACCAAGTCCAAAAATGACCAAAATAAGTTATCACTATCATTAATATCATATTTTTTTTCTCTACATATCAGTCCAACCGGTATTTTTCTAGCTGCCTTCGTTTTTGTTTTACGAAATGTGAATAGTAAATAATCCTACACCTTGGATGCCACATCATAATGGTAGAAATAACTAACTTAATTAATGATTATGCATTTACGAAAAATTAACATAGCTCAAAATTAAGTCAACTTATATACTTTCCCATTAAATTATGAACGCATACATATGTCAAAAGATAATTTAAAAATCACTATATTGATCTATATTAATCAACAGTTTGCTACTGTTGATTTCTAATAATTACTAAATCAATATAGTGATTTTTAAATTATCTTTAACGCACGAAAGCGAAAATTAACAAACTCGATATAGTGAATACTCACTCTTCATTTTTGAATAAATTGTACTGCACTGCAAGAACGAAAAATAATTAACTCAATTTAAGCTTTTTTTTTTCTTCTAAAAGGGAAACATAAGATCTGTAGTGAATAATAATGAAAGTCTTTTGATTTATATTTATACGACTTTAAGATACATTGTTACAATTAAGGTACATTTCGCCTCGAGTTAGTGAGTTTGTCGCTATTATTAAGACGACATACCGCGGCACGCGTTCCCAGATAGTGACGATGATAGACGTCGCAAAAAGAAAAAACGAGTGTATGTTGCAAACTCTTCTAGTGACAGCGATAGTGAAGCAAGTACATCATACAGTAAGGGTCTATTTAAGGAATGTTTACAAAATATTCACATCAACAATGGAAATATTGAATCAAGGAATCAACAACAATCAGTACCTCAAAAAACAACTTCTAAATCATTTAATTCAACCGGTAAGGTGACTACAGACAGTCAGGATTTTACTGAACAGCCAGTTCCAAACGCTATTAATTCAAACAATACCATCGAGGCTATGCGTTGGAAAAAACCGATCCTAGCAAGTGAAAGAAAAACAGCTAAATCTAGTAAGCAAAAAGAAACCTAAGCCCGTAAAATGCTATGTAAAATAGGGCCGTAGTAGCCCGTAAAATCATGATCATTTTTCTGAATATGAAAGTCTTAAAATATGTGAAGCATACTGAAAATTTACCAATTTCACTCCACAAAAACAATTTTTACTTCAAAAAGTGGTGGCTCAACCTATTAAAACAATGAAAGTTGGAATCCCTGCTTACTCATAAAAACAGGACTGCTACATATATGTATTACTTCGATTAAAATTATTCTAAAATAAGAGTTTGTAAAGATATTTTCCTAAAAACTTTGTGTTTCAAAAGGACTAATAAACGAAGCATTAAAGAATAGGGATGAGTTAGGTAATTACACAAGAAAGGATGGGCGTGGTTCTCGAGTTCCGGTTAACAAAACCAGTTATGATCCGGAGCAAAAATTAATTGACCACATTAACTCTTCTCCGGCTTGAATCTCATTACTGCAGAAAGAGAAGTAAGAGACAGTACCTGGAAAGTAAACTCATAATCGCCAAAATGTAAGAATTGTATAAAGATTCACTAACTTTGCTGAATGAAGAACCATGTTCATTTTATGTCTATAAGACAATACTTAGGTCTAAATTCAATTTGTCATTTTTTACCCCAAAAAAAGACTTATGCATAACATGCACTCGTTATGATAGTGCCGGAAATACAGAAAATGTGAAAGAGGAATATGATTTACATGTTTTATGAAAAAATTAAGCACAGCTAGCGAAAGATTCGGACAAGCAGCGATCAATTATTCCTGAAAATTACCTAGTTATAACGACAGATATGCATACAGTCTACTTTGCATATACCAGTCAATGGAGTTGGTATTTTATATTACACTAAAAAATTAAACGTTCAAAATTATACAATTCACCCATCTAAACCACCGCATGAAGCATTTTGTATAACTTGGAATGAGATTAATGGTAAAAGGGGCATTGTGGAAATTGCCAGTGCAATGAACTGGTGGATTAGTCAAATGCCAAAGAATGTTAAAGAAGTCACCATTTACAGTGACAGATGCGCTGGGCAAAATAGAAATCAATTTATAGTGGCATTTTTGGTTCATTTTATACAAAGATCGGACGTGCAACTAGAAGTGATTGAACAAAAATATTTAGAAAGTGGTCACACTCACATGGAAGTGGACTCTATGCATTGTGCGATACAAAGACAGCGAAGACACACACCTGTTCATTTCATGATTGACTCGAAATCAATCATGGAGCGTGCTGGCTCTAAAAGATACCGAGATTCAGCGTCACCTTATATCGTTAAGGAATTAAAATACACGGATTTGATTGATGCAAGAGCCCTTAATGAAAAATTGCAAAGATCACAAATAGAGATATAGAAGGCAATAAAATTAAATGGTTAAAAATTAAATGTCTACGTTTTGACAGAAAATACCAAGGTCTTGATAAGTTTCGATATCAGCATAATGCCCCTTATTTAGAATTTAATGTGTTGGAATACTCAACAAAAACTTCATTTGTAACTCAAAAGAGCAAACACGAACAAATAACGGACGGACAAACTACACAGGAACATATCGAAGAGTTGAAAAATTATAAATTAGCTTCAGCTTATTCCACGCCCATCATTCTGCACACTATAGAATCGAAAAGAAGGATCTTAACAACTTATGTGCAAAAGGGATAATGCCACAAGAGTTCCACCCTTAGTATCAATACCAACAAGTATAGATATAATTGATAGAATATTGGAGTCAGATGTTACAGAGGTGGGAGAAGAAGAAGTAGATGAATAGACGATTAGATTTCCTTTTTTCAATAATAGTTTTTGTAATTTTTGTGCTGCATGCGGTTGGTGCACTTCTTTTTTTATTTTGTTAAAATATGAGAGTGTTTTGTTATTTTTTTGTATTATTTTCTTTAATATACATTAAATACATTTATAACAATCGTTTAATTACATTATTTATGTCCTATTTAAACCATAACTTACCACACAAGCTTTCAAAATTTAGATAGTGAGTATTTACAATACAAAATTGTATATGTAACAGTTAGTTTCATTTTACTTAACTCGTGTTATTTCCCTTCGTGATAATTTGAAGCTAAGTAAAAAATCACTAACTAAGGTCGACAATTAACTAAGTCAAAACTAGGTCAGAGATTGTCTAAAGAATAGTTAACTAGTTTGATGTTTTTAGTTTTTTCTTAATTACAAAAAGATTTTCATGCATTATACCTCTTTTAATATAAACTTTATTTTTTTCCTTTAAACTAAAACTAAAACTGCAAAGATAAGCTATGGCTAGTCAAAGCTATAACGAATCTTATTTAAAAAAAGTTTAAAATTCATTATCTCAAAACATGATTTTTCGACTTGATGATTTTTCGCTCTACGGGGACGATATACAAGTTTTTTTGTTTATATGTAGGGTGACCATAAATTTCGGAATAATTAATAAATGTGCACTTAATCATTGTGTGCATAATAAGTAAGTGAGTTTTATTAGATATTTACAATGACATTAAATTCTGCTTTCTTGTAGATATTTTATTTATGTAAAGGTACAGTTTCGGGTAGATTGACCTGCTATCATCCGTACATCATCAATCTATTTTTAAAATTCAATAATAAAATTAAAAAGTTCGCATCCATACCTAAGTATTCATTAAAACTCAGGTAATATAAGTCAAAAAAAAAAAAATATTTTACGTACATTCCTTATAAATTCCATAGTCACCCTACACAATAAGGACAGAGGGCTACTGTGAAGCTATCTCCCTCGGACCGCGTTTTGATCGATAGTTCACATTTCTATACTTTTCTTAATGAAATTGGAAGAAAAATATGCAATAAAAATAAAATTAGTTTAGTTAGTGGAGTCTCTTCTTTTTTTTTTTTTTAATAATTATAAACTAGCTAACTTGACCGCAATCCCGCCTGATGGTAAGCAGTGATGCGATCGTTGATGGTAAAGCGCGCTAGTTTATTAAGAGCCTATTCGCTCAGAAAACTGAGCGAATAGGAAGGAAGACGGCAGTTGAGCGAGGTGATGCAATGTTAAAGCCAACAACTCGACCAACGATGCTGCGCCAAAGGGAGATTGATCTGAAGACCCTCCACGACCAAACTCCCAACACAACAACATTTGGCGCATCGTACCCGACTCACATCGCAACACTCTGCTCAGACCGGTCCTCCGTACGGCTTCACCAGACATCATGCCGGAACACGACAAATCGCTTGGCGGCAAGACTTTGTCTGGTGGGTGGTAACTTCTGCCGGCGGCCGATGTTATGGCCTACCACCGATAAAACTCTACTAACTTAACTAATTTTATTTTTCAGCGCCATTGTGTTATTTGTGGATCATTTACAGTCGTTACGGGTAGTCAGAACCCCGAAGTATTGACAAACAATTGACGAAAGCTAATTAGTTTATAATTATTTAACTAATTATAATTATCCAGTTAGTTATGGCTTGCTAATAGTACCTGCCATTACCATTTACGTCATTATACTGATGATAATTGTTATGATAAGGTTCATTAATCTATACTAATATATAAAGCTGAAGAATTTGTTTGTTTGATTGTTTGTTTATTTGAACGCGCTAATAAACTACTGGTCTGATTTGAAAAATTATTTTTGCGTTGGATAGCCGATTAATCCAGGATGGTTTTAGGCTATATAACATTACGCAGCAATCAATGAGAGTGGAGCATAACTAACTCCACGCGAACAAAGTCGCTGGCGACCGCTAGTTCGATATAAACATGAATAATCTATATTCTAAAACTGTTATCAAAAAGATTTTTGTTAAACTGTCACACAATCACTCTCTAGCGAGAATTAATACCTGTGTATATTGACAAGCAGGATAATTCTGTAACATACTATCAGTAGCAATGGATTTAATTTTGACAGTTCAACAACGTTCATTGCGCGGTTTACATTGTTGAGCAGACACACTTTTCGAACACATGAAGCAATGAATTAGCAATATGTTTCAAAATTATTTCAATTGATAGTAAGGGTGTGTTACGCAGTTAGGTTGCTGGTTTCAACTTTATATCTCAATGTTTTTTCATCTTTCAAGCCTTTTTCGAACTGTGTGGAAGTCAGTGTCCAGTCTGACTGGATGTGGCTGACTGGATGGAGCGTCTGCTTATCTATAAATATCAGTAACAAGAAGTTATTAAAACATTATTAGGAATTATTTAATATTCATGAGATGTTATTATTTTTTACTCATCTAGTGGCATTCATTATCATATTTTACGGTTTGAATTAATTTATTTTTAAATACAGAAATAAGTACAAAAATACTTATTTATTAATTTTTATCATTATAATGTGTGAAGATAGTTGTATAAGTTTCGTATTGTCTGCCACCGTTTGGTGCGATTGGGAGAATATATTACAATGGATATTCCATTAAAAAGCTAAATAGGTAGTCATAGATAATAAGCAATCATTGACACCGTAACTAGAATTCAAGTCATAAATTAATTGAAAGACAACCATTGGTATACATATATTAACAACAACAAATGGCATATCGTAGTTGACATTGAGAGGCCGTGACTACCTAACCGGACTATGATGTGCGTCGCGCGTCGATGTGATTAAATATTACGAGAACCGACTGCTGTCAGCTATCAGTCAGTTTATTGACCTTCGCTAGTGCGCACCGCGGGTACAATGTTTTTCATAATATTGCTGCTATCGTTAGTTTTTTACATAGTGTGGTTCTATTTCAAGTGTACGAACAGGAATTACTGGAAGAAGAAAAATGTAGTGCAAACCGGTGATGTGTTGATAAAGTTTTTGTTCAGTAAGCAGTCGATGCCAGAACTTGTGAAGGACATATACAATGAATATAAAGAACCGTTTGTTGGAATGACTAACGGAACTATTCCTACACTGATGGTGAAGTCTCCTGAAGATATCCAAGCAGTGCTAGCTGGAGATTTCCAAAGTTTCCACGGCCGTGGTATAATAGCAAACGCAAACGACCTCCTAGCTGATAATATCTTATTTACCAATGATTATAAAAGGTGGAAAATCATAAGGCAGAATATCAGTCCAATTTTCACGGGTTTTAAACTTAAACAAATGTTCTATATGTTAGACAAATGTGCCCGTGATTTTTCGGAACTCCTGGAAGATAATCATCAGATGCGGCAAATCCCATTCAATGTTATTTACACTTATACTACAGCATCCATTAGCGCGGCTGTGTTCGGCATAGATACTCAGTCTAGTGATACTTTACGTTCCCCATTCTTGGACATGGCATGGAAAACTTTAGAACCATCAACGCGTCAAAATATCGTGCTTGTAATTGCAAATGTGTTCCCTTCCCTATATAAACTACTAAATCTCAAAATTTTTGGAGAGTATGAGAATTTTTTTGTGGGAGCTGTGAAAACTGTTTTAGCGCATAGGAGACAGGAGAAAACGAGGCACCACGATTTTATAGACCTTTGTGTACAGATTCAAAATAATGGAATTATGCAGGACGTTCTTACAGCGTATGAATTGTTTCCTTCCGACGAGCTAATCGCTGCACAAGCATTTTTCTTCTTTATTGCTGGTTCCGATACTTCGGCTAATACAATAAATTATACTCTAGTGGAACTGGCAAACAATCCGAAAGTCTTAAGGAAATTGCATGAAGAAATTGATAATGCCTTTGACAAGTCTAACGAAAGGTTCACTTATGATGATATCGATAAAATGCATTACATGGATAAAGTGATAAACGAAGCTATGAGGAAGTATCCTCCAATAGGCGTCATACAAAGAGTATGTTCAAAAGACACATCTCTCCCGTCTGGAGTACCTATAGCAAAGGGTAATATCGTATTGATACCAATCTTTGCTCTTCACAGGGATGAAAAGTATTACCCAAACCCAGACGTATTTGATCCAGAAAGGTTTTCATCAGAGAACGTTTCGAAAAGAAATAAATATATTTATTTACCTTTTGGAGAAGGAAACCGTATTTGCATTGGTAAGTACTCTAAATTAACCTTTATTTGTAAACTAGTGGCGCCCCGCAGTTTCACCCGTGTAAGTTTGGATCTAAGTATATCTTGGACACCAACATCAAGACTGATTAAAAGGTGAAGGAAAATATCTTGAGGAAACCCAGACTTTAAGTCTGAAATCGACAACCCGCATTGAGCAAGCGTGGTGATTATGCGGTGAGACCTATGCCCAGCAGTCGGACGATAAAAGGTTCAGGATGAATGATGATGAATGAAATTTTGATCCCGTGGGAATATCGAGATAAAAAGTCCTATGGTTTATAGACCTGGTCGTTATTTCACGTAACTAGTTACAATAAGCAACGACGCGATGTGTAACTGAATCACTAGTTACGAGTCAAATTAAAAAGTAGTTATTTTTGTAAATGCGTTATTTCATACACACGTTATGCTCACGTTATGTCGTAGCGGGTAGCCGTATCGTTCATCACACCGGCGGCGCGCGTCGCTGATTATTGTAACTAGTTACATGAAATAACGACCTTGTCTAGTTTCGTTTCGTATGTAACTGTATAGTTGGTGGTTATATTTAAGTAAGAAATCACAGTACCTAGCTGAATTAAAATAACTAGCTGCATAAATAATTTGTTTTATAACAGGTGACGCCGATCAAGTAACTGGTTACGTTAAGTTTCTTGAAAAAGGCGTTACGACCCACACCTAATGGGTTATTCCTGATTATAAACCATATGTTTGCCTAATTTCATATAATTCCGGTCAGTAATTTTGGCATGAAAGCGGAACAAACAAAAAACTCACTTTCACCTTTGTAATTAATAAAGATCAAAGTACTCTTTCCGCTCATTTTATTTATTTATTAAATATAATACACCAACGATATATTTACAATAATAGTCGTATAAAAAGAAATCACAGATCTTCAGTTCTGTATAAATACATGCATCACTTATAGGCATGCACAACATTCACAATAAGAGATTAACAATTCTTTATATAATTAGAATTTTATCAAAACATAGCATTTATCTGTACTAATATAATAAAACTGAAGAGTTTGTTTGTTTGAACGCGCTAATCTCAGGAACTACTGGTCCGATTTGAAAAATTATTATGCGTTGGATAGCCTATTAATCCAGTAAGGCTTTAGGCCATATAATATCACGATGCGACCAATCTTAGCGGAGCATAACTAACTCCACGTGAACGAAGTACCTCGCTTGTTCCCGCCGGGCGGAGGCGCCACGGCAAAACATTTGTTACCCACGTAACATGCGGGTTTTCGTAAGACGTGACCGTACCAGCGTAGGCGACCCTCTTGCAGTTTTTCTGCTATATCACTTTGACAGTTGTTCAACTGTCAAAGTGAAACCCATTACTACTGATTTTACGTAATTAGCCGATTATCTTAAAACCGAAGTTTTTGAAGAGTGCGCTTTTACCACGTGTGAATTGTACACATACTTTTTAGGGTTCCGTAGCCAAATGGCAAAAAACGGAACCCTTATAGATTCGTCATGTCTGTCTATCCGTCTGTCCGTCCGTATGTCACAGCCATTTTTTTCCGAAACTATAAGAGCTTATGCTGTTGAAACTTGATAGGTAGATGACTGTATTCTGTTAACCGCATTAAGATTTTGATGCAAAAATAAAAAAAATAATAATAAATATTGAGGGCTCCCCATACCCAGAACTGAAACTAAATTTTTTTTTTCATCAAACACATACGTGTGGCGTATCTATGGATAGGTCTTCAAAAATTATATCTAGGTTTCTATAATATTTTTTTTTCTAAACCGACTAGTTTGCATGACAGACTCTTCCAAAGTGGAAAAAAGTTGGTCCCACCCAATCTAACTTCTAAAATACCAAATTGAATAATCTAAAAAAAACATATACATATAACATATGATGTACATTACTACAAAACCTATCAACGAAAATTATTTTGAACGAGATCTAGTAAGTAGTTTTTTTTTTTTAATACCTCGTAAATCGTCAAAAGCTTATTACTACTGCGTAATCTTTCATACAAATAACTTAAATCCTTTAATTTCATAAATCAATGGTACGGAACCCTTTGTGCGTGAGTTAATTAATGTTGATAGTGTAGCCGCATATTATTTAGAGTTTATTAAACATCAAAAAAAAAAACGTTCACTGTCTTCACAAAACGTACAGGGGGCGACCTTATCACTATTTGGTGTCCCATCCAGATAACCTTAGAATGGACAGTGATTACTTGAATATACAACTGGAGTGATAGAATAGAATACTCTTTATTTATAATATCCTCCCTAATGTTACGCCTCTATTGCGCAACTCCGCGGATCTGTAAGAGTACGGCCGGCTGAATGCGCGTTCACTAAAATTACGATAGCTCTGAAATTAAAGAGCGCAGCTCGACACACCGTATATCACTGAAATCGTAATGAAATAAGCTATATGATTTTCTCTAGTTTTGTACAGTTTTATCGTGGAATCTATTGTCGATTCGAAATTGAATGTAGGGTTAGCTACTTTTTCCCAGTTTTTGGTACAAAAGTCGTAAAGTCGTCATTTTAATATTTTTTTCCAAAGTTATTGTTTTATTTACATAATAACACATTATTGTACAATAATCAAGTAAAATAACAGACATTTCCATTATTTTTTTCCGCCTCATAAGGAAACATAAGTTTAACACATAATTAAGTATACAAGTTATAATGATGTAGTGGAAACTGGAGCCTGTGCTAGGACTCCCTGTGTTACGAGTCTCCAGGTCCCTGACTACTCTGTCGCGTCACAACTAATACAAATGTATACTAACAGATGACAAAGATTATGAGATGAAAGAAAATTTACAAAAAAAAAAAAACAAAAACCCGCCAAGTGCATGTCGGACTCACGCACAAAGGGTTCCGTACCATTAATTTATGAAATTAAAGGATTTAAGTTATTTGTATGAAAGATTACGCGGCAATAAGCGGTTTACGATTTACGAGGGATTAAAAAAAAACTACTTACTAGATCTCGTTCAAAACAATTTTCCTTGGTAGTTTTTATAGTAATGTACAACATATGTTTTTTTTAGATTTTTCATTTTCTTATTTTAGAAGTTAGAGGGCGGGGACCAACTTTTTTCTACTTTGGAAGCGTCTATCACGCAAACTATTCGGTTTAGAAAAAAAATATTTTAGAAACCTCAATATCATTTTTGAAGACCTGTCCATAGATACTACACACGTATGTGTTTGATGAAAAAAAATTGAGTTTCAGTTCTAAGTATGGGGAGCCCCCAATATATATAATTACTTTTTTTGCATCAAAATCTTAATGCGGTTCACAGAATACATCTACCTACCAAGTTTCAACAGTACAGCTCTTATAGTTTCGGAAAAAATGGCTGTGACGTACGGACGGACAGACGGACAGACTGATATGACGAATCTATAAGAGTTCCATTTTTTGCCATTTGGCTACGGAACCCTAAAAAGGGAAAAAACAAAGTAAATAATTAATTTAAAAGATTAAAAAATTAGACTGCAAAGTAGGGTATATTCGTGTCGATGTTTGAGTGTGAGTGTGGTAGTGTGAGTGTCACTGTGGATATGTAAGTCTATTTTTAAAGGTGTTTGTGTGAAGTGAGTGAGTAGTGTTTGTGTGTCGAGTTGCTTTTTATGAGATCACTTCCAAGAGGTTATGTATGCCATATAAATTACAGAAAATTAATATGAAAATTTTATAAAGAGTGACACAGCGGGCAGTATTACCCCTGAGACGATCGTAATAATATGATTCCGCTAAGAACTTTCCATTTTATTTTTCAGGCTATCGGTTTGCTCGTCTCCAGGTGAAGATTGGGCTGGCTTGGCTGTTACGTCGCTTCACATTAAGTGAACAGAATTATACTCCACCATTTGAACGAAGCCCATTTGGTCTGCGAAGCCCTACTGCTTATTATGAATTGAAGCTTCGAGATTAAATATCTCGAAACTCGGGGCTCACTCGATATTAATTATAACTTAATCATAATAATATTTAATGTTACCACTAATGTTTTTATTTTAACTCGCATACTAAGGCTATTTACACAATAACTAGTGACTTGCTTAGCACTTAGAACTTAAACTCCATTTGGAATAACTTAAACTTTTTTACAGCCCGTTCAACCAATTTTGACGTCAATACCTTAGGCATTAGGCACAAAGCAAAAAATTGGCTATAACACCAAATATTAAATACAGCTGTCATTTGCCATAACACCAAAGTAATAGAAGTTAAAATCGGCTGAATAAGCAGTAAAAAAGGTTTATTCAAATATCTTATTTCCAATGGCGTCTCTAGGCGGTTAGTGAAAATGGCAAGCGCAGTCATTACACTTCCTTCCTATTCGCAAAGGAGATGTTTCATTTTGGGCCACCACTATGTACGCTATATAGATAAAAAGGAAAAAGTAGAAGATTTTTATAAAAATACTACTAAATTAATTTGAAAAAAAATACAAGTACTTATATATAAATAATTATTTGAAACATTTTTTAGTGAGATAACCCTTTATTAAGGTAGCCATGACAGTGGTTATGACGTTTGATTGGCGACTTTGACAGTTCTATTTTTCCGTTGTGTTCATGTCGAGTGTTGATTTCAGTTGATTGTGTTTATTTAATGGGCTGTATGTTCAAAATTCACGTTTTGTTTTTTTTTACAGTCATATGGTAGATAATAAAGATACGATAGCCATAAATACATAACACGTCAATCAAATGTCACTGTCAAAATCAAATTTCGCTTATTGCTGACCACCATATTTATTAGTAGTTGTGTTGCACTCCTTGGCCGAGTTAAATTGAAGCTGTATAAAAACTAAGCCAAAATGTAGGAAATTAACATTAAAAACAGTTAACTATAGCGTGACTATACATATCATTAAGTGTACAATGTGCTGGTCCAGGCTCCATACATTTCTGAAACACCTCCTTTGTAGTCACTAAGAAAGCCACCGACAGTGCTTAATATCGCCAAAATCTATATCAGATACCTTAAAGACTATTCTTGCTTGTGGCGTATATTTTTAGTTAACCTAAAAAGGAATCTCTTTTGTTTTACATACGAATATAGCTATGATCATCATGTGCACGGGTTTCTTTTTAAGGTTTTTTTAAGATTTTTTTATTTTTAAATAGGATAGGACCAATATAATATTAGGTATATGTGTACAGTTTTGCGTGCCATTTAAACCAAATCAGTTTAATCTTAAAAGAGGGATTACGTTACAAATATCCAAACTCACATTTAGCAATAAAATATCCAAAACAACAATTACTAAAAAAAAAACGTTGCCTTCCATTAAGAATTTCTCCTGTATAGTGGGTGCGTCTACAAACATGTTATAAACTCGCATATGTACACAAACAGTCAGACCCGGAATAACTATTTGTTGTTTGTTTGATTTTAATCAAAACCGTATATTGTAAGGGCTATACAGGGTGTATCTGATATCGTAACGCAAACTTCGCGAGAAGGCTACACCGCATGCTACTAATAAAATTATGATAGTCAATTATATCGTTAATGAGCGGTTACAGAAATGTCAGTGTTTAAAAAAATGTGCCGGCTCGGCCTCGGACGTTGCAAGCGTGCCGCCGCGCATGTTTGTGAGTATGACGTTGACCCCTGATGTGAACTCTATTAAATCAGCTGATAGGATAGTTTTTCGGGTTTTGTTTACATTGCGCTTTTTTTGTGTAATTAGCGAATTCAATATTTTTTACTTAAAATTATAAATTAAAATAAAATTATTAATAAATTGGGTTATAAAAGTACAGCAATTATGAACGGTTTAAAGTGAAAAAAACTGCATATTATTTTTTTTTAATCAGGGAAAAGCCGACAAAAATTCCACCACTGGGGGTTCAGAATCATGTACTGGATCCATGGTGCTCGTTTGTGCGTCGATATCAGATACACCTTTATAAGGCGTTGTCCTAATTGGCGGAGATAACTCGATGATACGATACATTCGCGTCGTGGGATGAGTTCAAACATACAGATTGCATCAGAGTGTCCTAATTTGAACCTCGCAACTTATCGTGTGAGCACATGAAATGCTTAATAACGATTGTATGCATAGGACACTCTGGTGAAATCTGTATGTAACTCATGCACGAAGACAACGCATCGTGTCATCGTGCGATCTACGCCAATTAGGACGACGCTTAGACTGTTGTTAAATGTAGTTTTGTTTTCCTATTGCGATTTTAAAACCAAAATAATAAGTTGTCGCTGTGATTTATTTGTTTGAATAGATTGAAATAGGAAGATATTTAATTAAGTAGAGATTATTATAATAATGTTAAGGTGAGTATAGATTAGAACATTAACTTGTAACAGGACATCGAGCAATCCCCATTTCATTAAACCGAACTTCGAACACAACTCTCGGTGTCTTGTTACAGCCTTATTCAAAAAAATAACGAACACATATGTTGTCGAGCCAAGGAATCGATCGCGATCTAGAACTCATTATAAACGCTCATAAGCGCTAGTTTATAATTATTAAAAAAAAATCGTGAGGCAGTTGTCCACCAGGCACAACACTTGCCTAATTAGAGGATCCTCTCTTTTCTATGAAAGATGAGTGAAATACTCGTATACATTGTAACATTATATTACTTTAAAATGCTTGAGTACATATTGTGGGTGGTATACAATAAGTAAATAAAACTCCGTCCGACCCTTAAGGATAATAAAGTTTAGGTAAACACATGACCAAATAAAATATAACATTTTACATAATCATCATAGTAAAAATACTAATGAATTTTGAAATAATCTTTTTTTTCGCGAATTAATTCCAACTTCTCCAAAATTTGGTATTTTTTTAAAAGTGGCAACACCATTTTTGACGATATTATTATGAGCGAATAGCGATACGACCGCGTGCCGCATACCCTACCCCCCTTCGCCCACGACTGTATTACTTACCGCACATGTATTAATTTACCTTCGTTTGCGAAATAATATTTATTTTTAGTGGATTTTTTTTAAGTTTAGCCTGGCTTTGTAGGGATTAGTAGAAGCAGTTATCGATTCCTAAAAATACCTTCACGGATCGGATTTTTCTTTACATATTGTATACTCAACTTTAGAAATATTCCTTTTGAGAAGCATTGTTGTTTTGTTTATTAAATCATTGTTATTCCTATATATATCTTGGTTCTACTTTTATACTCTCGATTTAAATTAACTTTATTAAATTTAAGTCGTCCTTCATCTTAAGTGAAGATTCATCAAGTGATCTTGAGTATCTTTGAAGATTGTTTTGTTAAAATATAGTTGTAAAATATATTTTCTTTTTAATTATTTAAGTTGACGGCACATTTTTGAAGTAAGATTGAAATCAAGATTCAGGGAGAAAGAATTGTAAAGATTTATTGTAATTTTTTATATTTTTATAAAAAATAAAAATACTATAACTTTATGTTTTGCTTTGTAATAATTATTATCCACTCCACTTTTGATTTTGCTGTTAGAAGTATAAAAACTTGAACCTTATGTCTTCAAAATTGAGAAGTTACCACCCACCAGACAAAGTCTTGCCGCCAAGCGATTCGTCGTGTTCCCGGCATGATGTGAGCATTTGATTGCGATGTGTGCCGAATACCATGCCAGAGTCTCCAGATCAATCTCCCTCTAGCGCAGTATCGTTGGTCGTGTTGTTGGGTTTAACATTGCAACACCTCGCTTTCTATTCACTCAGTTTTTTTTTTTTTTTTGAGTAAAAAAGTAGGCTCTTAATAAACTTGCGCGCTTTACCATCACTGATTGCATCATTGCTTACCATCAGGTGGGATTGCGGTCAAGCACTAGTTAGAAAGAACTACTTTTCTCCATTTCATCCATGCAATCAATGTTTCACTACTCAGCCGTAAATGGTATAATATGATTTATTTCTGCAGGAACGCAAGCGCGTTCTTTCTTTTACTTGTCACATCAATGTCACTGAGGCTACTGCCTCGAATCTTGCGGGCAGTGGGCGGGCAGCGAGCCGTGATCGAGCGTTAGGAATAAATTTGCATCAAAAAGATGTGGCCGCCATTGTTCAGATATTTCTTTCGCGAATAAAAACAAATATCTCCTCGACACAATCGTGAACACAATACTAAGCGGCTATAGTGACGTACGATCTGCCCGCTAGTTTCGAGAGCGGGCCTTCGATGCCCGCCCGGCTCTCGCGCCGCTGCCGCCGCCGCCCCGCTGCCCGCAAGATTCGAGGCAGCGCAGCGGCCTGAGTGCTCATGGCACTCGGACATAGGCAAATAATTAAGGGTACGTTTTGCGCAGATTAGAAATAAATTCTCTCTATTGTGAATACCATATAAATTACAGAACATAAATGTAAGAATAGAATAGAAGATTTTATGGGCGCGATTTAATAGGCGCTCTTACGGCCGTTTAGAGCGATCTTTTACAGACAACCTTTGAATGAAATAGCAAGGGGAAGGCGAGACAAATAGTTTAGGTAGTCTGCAGTTCAATTACTATTTAAATTATATAATAAATATTTACATTTTGGTTTATTTCCTGATTGACCTGGGTCTTGGATGTTTATCTATATACGTATCCATTATAAATATAGTATCGTTGAGTTAGTATCCCATCACACAAGTCTCGAACTTACTTTGGGGCTAGCTCAATCTGTGTGATTTGTCCGTATATACTTATATTTATTTATTTATTATTTTAATTGGCCATAACATCACACCGGGCCCTGTAAGAATACCACAGCTTTGACAATTATTTTTTTAAATTTCGAAGCATCATGCATCGGATGTGAGCCTTTGGGCCTTCAAGAAAAAAAGGAATTTCTGATTACTTTTTTGTTACATTTTTATAATCTGTATTTTATTTGTAATTGTGTTTAGATTAGTTTTATGATCTTCTTGTACGAGTCTGAATAAGTGAAAAGGCATCCTTTAATCTGGAACATGGCTACTTTGCTTTGTGGCAGAACTGTTTTGTTTCGCCTAAACAAAACAATTCATATAAATACAACAAACAGAACTGTTTAAGCTACTGTTTGAGCACTCTTAAGCTCCCGATCCCTGAACAACTACTGTCTCTGGGTGTAGACCGATCAAATATTTGTTTTGTTGCTGATTCAAACCGTCGATCATAACGTCACAACAAGACTTAACTTTATCCAATCATCTCTTACAGTTGATACTATTTAGGTCTTCGTGTTTTAACTATGAACCGGTGAATGTACAATTATCCTCCGGCCCTCCGACTCATGGTACTATTTTTTAATACTTAATTATTATCTAGTGCTTGACCGCAATCCCGCCTGATGGTAAGCAGTGATGCAAACGTTGATGGTAAAGCGCGCTAGTTTGTTAAGAGTCTGCACTCTAGGCTTGAAAACCTTTAAATTGTACATAGTTAAACGGAAACACGGGCGCTGGCAATTGTTCCAGTCCAAAGACAAGACGAAACGCTTCGTCCGGATCGTAATGGTGTAAACAACGTAAGGTTAGATACTAGAAGAAATAACAGTGTTTTAGTCTGGAATCATCAACTGACCTCTCCCGATCTAAGCGGAGCAGAAGGGCATGTAAGACTTTTACTGATTGAAACCCACCCACATTCCTTCATATGCGCATGCGCCAGGACCACGGTATCTCTTTCGAACGGCCAGCAACCCTGCCAGGTCCAACCATAAGAACCCTTAAGTATAAATTCAATGTATAAAAGACTTTTTATTAATTACATTTAAAATAACAAATGTCGAATAGTATAAGGAATAGTGATGTAAAATAGCATACATTAAGTACCTAAAAAAGTTAAAAAAAGTTATATGAATAAAGATTTTGGCTCCCCGCTTATTGAGTGCACCCGAATAAATAAATACATATAAAAAGATACAGATGTAGATAGCTACATAATGAATATTAGCTGGACAACCCGCCCAGAAAAGATGTGAATGAGAACATGGAATGAAAGAAAGAACACGTATGAAGGATGAAAGTGCGAGGAGAATCAAAGTGAGAACTAGAACGAATGAGAACTGATGAGAATAGGCTCCAATATTGTTTATTGTTGGAGGTAGAAGTGTAAAAAAAAAAACATAAGAACCCTTTGTTCTTTCCAGATGGAGGGTATTCACGGGGATATCTACACAGTAAAAATAATCTTCATGTTTTCATGCGAGTCTGACGATCACTCTCCGGTACTCGTTGTCCGGTATAATATGATGGCCTGTAGGTTTGCTCGGTGTACGGATCTAGTTAAAATAAGTGTTGTTAAGGCATACTGCCAGAGTCTGTACACGAGTAGTCTATGGGTCAATTACACTAAAAAGTCACTGGATGTCCTTCGCGTCCAATATAACAATGGCTTCAGGATGTTGTTGGGACTTCGTCGCTGCTGCAGCGCATCGGGAATGTTTGCGCTTGCTCGTATCGACGGGTTTCATGCGATTATGCGCAAAAAAAATCAGCGTCACTCCTGCGGAGAGCTAGAGACAGTCCCAACAGCATCCTAAGAACTGTATCGGAGAGTTTAGGCTCTCCAATTATTGTGAAACAATTTATACAGAGGGTGGTGGGTACTAACACTTGGCTATAAGTTTTTTTTTTTAAGTTATGTAACTCAAAACAGTGGTCGTCCAGTGGTAATGGCTCTGAGTTAAGATTAATCTTGGGTTGGAACTTGAAACCCAAACAAACGTAAACCTTATGTAACCTTATATAAATAATTTCAGTGATAGGCCATAACATCGGCTGCCGGCAGAAGTTATCACCCACCAGACAAGTCTTGCCGCCAAGCGATTCGTCTTGTTCCGGCATGATGTCTGGTGAAGCCGTACGGAGGACGGGTCTGAGCAGTTGTGTTGCGATGTGTGCCGGGTACGATGCGCCAAATGTTGTTATGTCGGGAGTTTTCGCTCAACTGCCGTCTTCCTTCCTACTCACTTAGTTTTTTGAGTGAATGGGCTTATTAAACTAGTGCGCTTTACCATTGCATCACTGCTTACCATCAGGCGGGATTGCGGTCAAGCGCTAGTTTATAATTATTTAAAAAAAAGTAGTCCCCTGATAAGGACATCAGGGTTTTATGATGGAACACCAGAGAAATCAAGGGGCACCTTCAAAAATTTTAGAGGCGACTAATGCATTTTTAAGTTTTTTCATCAGATATTTTAGAGCACTATAATTTCACAAAGGTCTGGAGTAGATCTAATGATTGGAGCTGGGACAAGCGAGGGAACTTCTCAACGATTAACAGCAGCTGCCTTGTGTTTGTGGTTGATTAATTTGTATTGCACCTAGATACTTACACCTAGATGGGTTGTGACTGTCATTAGGGAGTTGATGATGAAGACAACGATCAGTTCAGAGAACTCCTCAACGATTTAGTAGTTACCTAGTGTTTGGACTCAATTCATTTATATTGACGAGAAGATGCATCTATATTATAATGAAGTTATGCAGTTAATCTGATGATAGAGCCGGGGGAGAGCGAGGGAACTTTTCAACGATTCACAGCAGCTTATGTGTGTGCTTGATTAATTTGTATTGATAAGAACCTTACTTAATCTTATTTATAATTCTTTTTTTTTTTAATCATAATCACATTAATTTAAAATTCCTTTTAATTTTTGCATGCACACTGTTATTGATATTTATTGTACTGTGGAAAGCAAGAAATAAAAGGCTTTTTATCTTATTTATTTATTAAGAACCTTACACTTAGATGGGTTGTGACTGTCAGTGCTCTGATGATGAAGACAAATCTGTTCGTTTAATTGATGAAACATACAGAACACTGTTCATTGATAAGAAAATTGACTCCAATTAACTAATACAACTCACCGAAAGACGAAGTGTAGGGAGGCCTCTAACAAGGTGGACCGATGACCTGGTGAAGGTCGCGGGAAGCCGATGGATTCGAGCAGCACACGACCGGTCATCGTGTAAATCCTTGGAGGGAGGCCTTTGTCCAGCAGTGGACTTCTATAGGCTGAACAAGAACCAATACACGTAGTTTAAGTGAAAAAAAGACCGTTTATAAATTTATATGACATTGAAACATGCACTAATTCTTTGTAAAGGATGATTGATGTTCACACTGAACTGGACTTAAACGACTTAACTACGGAATCATGGATCATTTACAATTATTGTCATAGAAATATCTACTCTAGCAGCATGTAGTCACAATTTATTTTTGGGTGACCTAGTGCGGTAAATTGGTTGGAATGGAATCTTAATGTCTCTTCATATGGGACATTGAGTTTATGATTCCAAAACATGATAATTATCTATGATTCGCTATGCCAAAGTTATCCAGTGTATTACTGACTACAGTATTTCGAGGCTCGGGGTCTGGCTGTCGCGCAGCCAAGTGAAGAAACACGGATGGGTTTTAGTCAGTAAAAGTCTGACACGCCCTTCCGCTCCGCCCAGAGCGAGAGAAGTCATTTGATGATTTCCCATGGCCCGTGAAACGACGCCGTTGACCATGAGAGCCATAATCAAATTGACTTAAATGAATATACATTACACCAACTCGAATTGCACAATATTTAATTAACATACACCTTATTAAAGTATTTAAATCATTAAACCTATCCAAGGTTATAAAAAAACAACTTTGTTTACGAAACTATGTTGATAAGTAAATTGTTGTCTAATCATGTTGTTTCATTGAACTCTACAGATACCAAATAGTGTAAACAAGACCTGATATGTTACTAGGTATTTCGTAAACTCTTCGCTATTTGTTATTAACTGTATATTTTGTTTTAGAAGCAAAATTTTTAATTACTGTCTTCTTTTTTTTTATTGTTTATGCTATAAAACTGATTCTGTCAGATATTTTTTATTCGTGGGCTAAAATTATTGACGTCATAAATATCTTGTATGGAAGAACCTGTCAAAAATGTCGATAAAATTTATTCCGGCGTTGAAAAAATCAGTTCTTAATTTTAAGTAGGCACAAATCACACGTCCATACCAATATTATACTTAAATGCGAAATAACTCTGTCTGTCTGTCTGTCTGTATGTTACGCTTTCCTGCTAAAACCTCCCGACCGATTTTGATGAAATTTGGCACAGACAATCTTTAGACCTTGGGAAAGAATATAGGCTACCTTTTAATGAAAAAAAAATGATATTCCTGAGGGAAATCTAATAAGCGCGATATAACTGAATTGCACGCGGGCGAAGCCACCCACACAGATCCTGAATCATCATCATTTTAGCTGAAAGACGTCCACTGCTGGACATAGGCCTTCCCCAAGGATCTCCACGACTACGTTTACGTTTACGTTTCCCGCGATCTTCACCAGGTCGTCGGTCCAGCTTGATCAAGCTTATCACAAACTGAATTTACCGCACAACTAGCATAAAGTGTGTATCTGACATCGACGCACAAACGAGTACCATGGATCCAGTACATGATTCTGAACTCCCCAGTGGTGGAATTTCTCATCGGCTTTTTCATGATTTAAAAAAATATTAATGTACTTTTTTCACTTTAGCCCATTCATAATTGCTTTACTTTTATAACCCAATAAGATTTTAAAGTAAAAATTAATTAATTCGCTAATTACACAAAAAAGCGCAATGAAAACAATACTCGAAAAACTATTTTATCATCTGATTTAATACATTTCACATCAGGGATCAACTTCATACCTACAAACGCGCACGGCGGCACGCTTGCAACGTTCAAAGGCCGAACCGACATTTTTTTATAAACACTGTGAATTCTGTAACCGTTCATTAACGACATAAATGACTATCATAATTTTATTAGTGGCATGCGGTATAGCCTTTTCGCGAGGTTTGCGTTACGATGTCAGATACACTCTGTATACCTATACAACTTTAGAACATCAACCATTGGGCAAGTGCCCGCCAAACATAACACGCGTCTTTTCAGAGAGTCTTCCCTCTTCTATGTAAACTTTACACCCTATTCCTCTTACCTCTAAACTATATTGTACAATAAAATAGTCATTTTTTGAAGTCTGTTAAAAATGGGAAGCCATGGAAATTACAATTTGTTCATCTTGTAATTTTATCTTTTTGTTATATTATTTACCTAACTAATATAACAAAAAGATAAATTTACGCATTCCCATTTTTAACCAACAAAAAAGGACCGTATAAAGGAATCTTCTGTTGTAGTACTTAGGTACCTACCTAAGTACTACAACAGAAGATTCCTTTTTTTTCTGCATCGTTTGTCGTGGACCCCGTCACGATGTGCTGACATCTCTTTGAGGCGCGTGTGAAACACAACGCGTCGTCAACTCGGGACTAGTCCTTACCGGGCAGTGAGCAACTCACCGCCCGCACGGTGGCCGGGAGCTTAAAGTTATCTCCCGACCTGGGCAGCTAGTGGACCGACTCCTGTGGCGGCTAGTGGCGTGAGCTTATCATCCATGATTGCATCTTTGCTTACCATCAGGCGGGATTGCGGTCAAGAACTAGTTGATAATTATTAAAAAAAGGAACATCTGGTAATTTTATCTTTTTCTTATGTTAGTTACGTACGTAAGTACATACCACAACAGAAGATTCCTTATAAGATAACTTTGTTGTCAATCTATCTGTCAACACCCTTCTTCCCAGAGACGCGTAAGTTACACACATTGACAATTCTCTAACTATCTGTAAAATGTTTTAAGCGCCGTCCATTTTTTACTGCATTTAATACGTCCGTCCGTCAGTGGTCATGATCCGGGTATGCACCGTCTCTTCGGTTCAAAGGATTACTCGGGTAACGCAGCGGATGTAGGATTACAAGTGGAGTGATGAGATTACCGCGAGGGATAATTTTAACATAGTGCGTTAGTATTTAAGTGTATTAATATTGACATTGACATTGACGGGTCTGAGCAGTTGTGTTGGGATGTGTGCCGGGTACGATGCGCCAAATGTTGTTGTGTTGGGAGTTTGGTTGTGGAGGGTTTTCTGATCAATCTCCCTTTGGCACAGCATCGTTGGTCGTGTTGTTGGGTTTAACATTGCATCACCTCGCTAAACTGCCGTCTTCCTTCCTATTCGCTCTATCTGAGTGAATAGGTTCTTAATAAACTAGCGCGCTTTACCACCAACGATCGCATCGCTGCTTACCATCAGGCGGGATTGTGGTCAAGTGCTAGTTTATAATTATTAAAAATAAATAAATAAAATGTGTCATGGCGGCTGGCATTAAGTCATGTTCACTCCAACGTCTCGCTGATGGTGAAGCATGTGTCAGGTCATTTAGCTCCCTTCAAAATGACTGAACCATCTCCATCTTGTGAACAGGCACCGTTAGTAGAGACTGATCATTATTTAGCTACTATGGCTTATTTTAATACTAGATTTCCGACCGCGGCTTCGCCCGCGTGAACTTCAGTTCTATCGCGCTTTTTAGATTTCCCTTCGGGAATAAAAGCACCCTATTATTTTATCCGCACTTCTAAATTTACGTCTGAAAAATTTCAAAGCAATCGGTTCAGTAGTTACGGCGTGAAAGCAGAACAAACAAACAAACTCACTTTCCGATTTATAATATTGGTAACGATAAGAAGTGTTTTATTTTACAACGGTTGCTTTTAATAATCTGCATTATTCCTACGTGCATTATGTTTAACAAGAATCTTCTTCATCTCAGCGTTAATCCCAGTCGCATCCGTAGCTTTCAGGTTTGGTGTCTAGGGTCCGCTTTACCAGTCCTAACTGCTGATTTTGGCTAAACTTCGATATTTTCCGTGAAGCGACTGCCGTCTGACCTCCACAACCCGAAGGCGATATCTAAACATTGCAGTTAGAATAATTGTTAGACTTTTGAGGGCTCCAACAACCCGTAACAACTGCCACTAGATGTTCGTAAGGCAACCGGGACCAACGGCTTAACGTGCTTTCCGAGACACGACCAGACCAGTCCAAATATTCATAAATATGTTTAACAAGAATGATGTAATTAATATTTTATAACCATATTAGTCTTAAAAGATGATCCACAGAGTTTCTTGCTCTTTTCCTCCATAGTCATCTACTACTCTTTGGAAACAAACATTACATTTCCTTGAAGAACATTACATCAACTCGAAGAAGTGGGATATGATAACATAACATTACATTAATTCGAATAAGTCAGATGTGATATTATTTAATTACATTAATAAGAAGAAGAGAGTTATAATAATATAACATTATTTTAAGTCTAAAAAATGGGATATGATAAGATAACATTATGTATCACGCTTGTATTTTTTAGAGTTATTCAGAGGTTTACCTACAGGTGGCAGCAGGTTATATTTCTAGTAATTCAATGGGTCAGATCATGAATTCAGATCTGATATTGTGCTGCTGCTGAAAAAATTTTAGTTCAAAACCAACACTTTATTGACAAGTCACTTGCCCGGTGAAGCTGTTTTGGAGAAGTATGATAACATTTATATAAAATATTATAATCCCTCACGCCGCCGGTACAGTGATGCGAGGGCCTTCGCCTCCAGGTCCCAGGGCGGGGATTCAGCCAGAGAGCAGGCCGCCAATCTGATGGGGATTCCCAACAGATTGGGTAGCAACGTAGAAATCCCTACCATTGCTAATCTAAAATATTTTCAATACAATAATGGAAGTGGTTTTAGCAAAACCAAAAAACGAGTGATAGACGAGAAAAATGTCATACGAGTAAATGCTACATAGGAAGATCGTTTTCAATTTGATCTACTGATGTAATAATCTATATAATATATAATAATACTAGCTCAATTTATGTATAAAAAACTAAGTATATAAGTTTGCTTTAGGTCGTAAGGAGTGATTAAGCAATTTAAAATATATGAAAAAAATTAATTACAATGGAAATGAAATGAAACGAAATCTTTTATTTTCCAAGTAGGATCACTGATCACTTTTACACGTCATATTTTTTTAAACTATATGGAGCCGGCATTTCCTAACTGACTACATCTTAGAAGAAAACCCGAAACAAACTCAGAGATCGTCGTCTTTTTTTAAGTCCAGATATATAAAATAAAAATGTTTGCAATAATTTATGTGGTTTAACAAAAACAGTTATTAAAATGTCATAATTGTACCATAATCAATGGTTTTTTAGCCTTAGTCTCAAGTAATGACAGAATCAGCAAATGAGTATTATGATTATCTATATCAATTTGATGGAAAGAGCTGTGCTCGGAGTTTCTCTGTGCAATCGAATCAGAAATGAGGAGATCCGCAGAAGAACCAAAGGCACCTACATAGCTCTTCGAGTCACTAAAATTAAGTGGCTGTGGGCGGGGCACATTGCTCGTAGAACCAATGGCCGATGGGGCAATAAGGTTCTGAAGTGACGGCCACGTACCGAAAGACGCAGCAAGGAGGCCCCCAACAAGGTGGACAGATGACCTGGTGAAGGTCGCGGGAAGCCGACGGATGCGCGCACCACGAGACCGGTCATCGTGGAAGGCTTTGGGGGAGGCCTTTGTCCAGCAATCTGAGAGAGAAAGATAGTTTTCATAATTTTCGAGGTTGCCAGCCAGTAATGAAGTCAAACTGAAAATCTAAATGCTGATAACTTTCTTGCAACGTAGTTCGTTAACTTTTTAGGCAATTGACCTTTTAAACATAAATACGTCACAAAATAATGTCATGAATGTCGTAATTAACTACTCAAACGAAACAGTGGGCGTTCCGCAAATTAATCAAGATACGCATCTCAAGGCCAAACTCTTCATAGATTAGGTTATAGTGTTCCTCCGTATGTGAAATTGTAAATTCCCAGAAAAATACTGGGAAATTGGGCAGCAGACCGAGTATGTGTGATACTTCTTGGCTGGTAGCCACAAACGGAATGATAGACGGCTGCACATTTATCTGGGTGTCACATAGGCTTTGCTTCACAGAGTCAAACGCTTGTGGGAAATCCATTGCGACTTAGAGGAGTTTTATTGCTTTTTCCTGGAACTTTTCAGGTGGATTTGACGCTGACTGCACTTGACATTCGCGGTCGTGGGCGTGCGTTTTAGAGTGCATATATTTTTTTAACAATAGGGTATTTGACTAAAAAAATCTAATAAGTCCGTCAGTCAGATTTCCAAAAAATTCTAGACACGTATTTTTTTTGTTTTATCAAATCAATAAAAAATGACAAATATAAAAGGCATCAAAGATAGCGTGCAGTGACGTCACACGAGTTATCAACGCACTGTGTCGTCTTAATTTTTTGTTTATATGTAAAAAAATACGTGTCTATATTTTTTTGGAAATCCTACTGACGGACTAATTAGTTTTTTTTTAGTCAAAACCCTATCATAAACTGGTGCTTGACCGCAATCCCGACGTATGCAGTGATTCAAATGTTGATGCTAGAGCGAGTGCGTAACTAGTGAGTTTATTAAGCCTATTCACTCAAAAAAACTGAGTGATTAGGAAAGAAGACGGCAATTAAGCGAGGTGATGCATAGTTAAACCCAATAACACGACCAACGATGCTACGCCAGAGGAAAATCTGTCAAGAAGAATCTGGAAACCTTTCACGATTAAACTCCCTACACAACAAAATTTGGTGCATAGTACCGGCACACATCGCAACACAACTGTTCAGACCCATCTTCTGTACGGCGTCACCAGACATCATACCGGAACACGACTCAGCGATTGGCGGCTAGACTTTGTCTAGTCACTCTAGTGGGTGGTAACTTCTGCTGGCAGCCGGATTTATAGCCTACGCTGAGAGAATCGTGGTTGTCTTTGTGCTCTGTTTGTTATCCCCTCCACATGTGTTTACAAGGGCGTAGCAGGAATTTGCTCAGGCCTCACTATGGTACGTTGATCCGTATCTTTTTTTTTTAATAATTATAAACTAGCGCTTGACCGCAATCCCGCCTGATGGTAAGCAGTGATGCGATCGTCGATGGTAAAGCGCGCTAGTTTATTAAGAGCCTATTCACTCAGAAAAACTGAGCGAATAGGAAGGAAGACGGCAGTTGAGCGAGGAGATGCAATGTTAAACCCAACAACACGACCAACGATGCTGCGCCAAAGGGAGATTGATCTAAAGACCCTCCACGACCAAACTCCCAACACAACAACATTAGGCGCATCGTACCCGGCACACATCGCAACACAACTACTCAGACCCGTCCTCCGTGCGGCTTCACCAGACATCATGCCGGAACACGACAAATCACTTGGCGACAAGGCTTTGTCTGGTGGGTGGTAACTTCTGCCGGCGGCCGATGTTATGGCCTACCACCGAGCCTTAAAGCCACTTATCTTTCTTCTACTGTGCCTGATTGGATCTATGATTGTTTCTTTTGTCAAAATTTAACACATAGGCTTATTTTATGGAACGCAATAAAGAATTGAGTAAAAAAACCGGCCAAGTGCCTGTCGGACTCACGCACAAGGAGATTTATGAAATTAAAGGATTTAATTTATTTCTATGAAAGATTACGCGGTAATAAGCGATTTACGATTTACGAGGTATTAAAAAAAACTACTTACTAGAACTCGTTCAAAACAATTTTCGCTGGTAGTTTTTATAGTAATGTACATCATATGTTTTTTTTTTTCATTTTCTTATTTTAGAAGTTAAAGGGGGGGACCAGCTTTTTTCCACTTTGGAAGCGTCTGCCACGCAAACTATTCGGATTAGAAAAAAAAAATTAGAAACCTCGATATCATTTTCGCAGACCTATCCATAGATACCCCACACGCATGTGTTTGATGAAAAAAAATTGAGTTTCAGTTCTATGTAGGGCCCCCAATATTTTTTTTTTATTTTATTTTTTGCATCAAAATCTTAATGCGGTTTACAGAATACATCTATTTACCAAGTTTCAACAGTACAGCTCTTATAGTTTCGGAAACTATAAGAGCTATACTGTTGAACTTGGTAAGTAGATGTTGACACGACTACGATCCGGACGAAGCGTTTCGCCTCGTCTTTTATATCGCGTACATCGAGGGACTGGAACAATTTGCCAGTGGTGGTATTGTCTGTCTGACTACTATTTAAGTGTCTTCAAGGCTAGAGTAAATAGGCTCTTCAACTATGTTGGGGGTCGCCTTCCAATTATAACCGGATGCAACCGAATACCAGAATTTATATGGTGCAACTGACTATCTGAGCTCCACAACCCTGTTACTGGGTAACAGGACGTCCCTTTATTATGAAAGGTTGTCAGGTCAGACTGGTTGTTGTAGTTCGACATCATCATCATCATCAACCTTTTTATCGTCCCACTGCTGGGCTTAGGTCTCCTCTCATACGAAGGAGGATTGAGCGTAATCACCACGCTTGATCAATGCGGGTTTTCGATTTCAGACTTAAAGTCCAGGTTTCCTCAAGATGTTTTTCTTCACTGTTTTCATAGTTCGACATAATAGCAGCCAATTAGACGGATCTTCAAGCAATCATATTTGAAATCTAACAGTTTGAAGATACAATCTGTGCAGTTGAATCTTGAAGAAGCTCGGTGTGAGAGCCGTCATGACATTTACCGTAACGTAACATAACTATATATAAAAATTTTGTTAACCATATAATTTGGTGTACAAAAATTCTGTAGCCCAGATTATTTTTTGTGAGAGTTTTACCTCAGTGATAAAACAACATTAAACCTTGGATCCGACTCCAAGAGTAATCCGCATAATGACCCAATAACACTAAGCGACAATTACCCAGGTACCCACCTAATCCAATAAAAACAAACAGTAATGGCCTAAAAAGTCGATTGGACACGCTAAAACAAGGCCAATGTTGCTCAGTTTTTAGGCATACTGTTTACATCTGTATATCTACTCGGTTGGTCCATTCGTTAGCAGGTCACATAACACCCACGGCGCCAATTTATCCATCTAACCTAATTACTCAGAACACTATTTACTTTATTTTCCAGTAGTTACCCGGGTATGAAACCGGATGAAAATTTTTGATACGTTAGGTACCAGTTTATGTATGTTAATATAGAAAGGATCGTGTTCTTTGATGTTACCAAAATAAATTTAAAAAAAAATGTTGTGTTAAAAAATTTGACTCGCAAAATTCAATTTAGCATTCCGTATTAACATCATCGCACATCGAGCAACTTAAAACCGTACATGTTAATGTAATTCTATAATATAGAAAGTGTTACAGAATTACGTTAACGCGTGAGTTTCTAATTTCAAGATCCAAAATGGTTTGAAATAAAGGGTGTATCTGACATCGACACACAAACGAGTACCATGGATCCAGTACATGATTCTGAACCCCCCAGTGGTGGAATTTCATCATCATCATCATCATCATCAACCTTTTTATCGTCCCATTGCTGCGCCTAGGTCTCCTCTCATACAGAGAAGGATTGAGCGTAATCACCACGCTTGCTCAATGCGGGTTGGCGATTTCAGACTTATAAAGTCCAGGTTTCCTCAAGATGTTTTCTTATACCTTCAGTCCATGGTGTCCAAGATATACTTAGAAAATACAAACAGGTGGTATTTGTCATGATTTAAAAAAAAATATGTGTAGTTTTTTTCACTTTAGACCGTTCATAAGTGCTATCATTTTATGAGATTTTAAAGTAAAAATTAATTAATTCGCTAATTACACAAAAAATCGCATTAAAAACAAAACTCGGAAAACTACCTTATCAGCTGATTTAATAGAGTTCACAACAGGGATCAACGTAATACCTATAAACCCGCACGGCGGCACGCTTGTAACGTTCAAAGGCCGAGCCGACACTTTATTAAACACCGTGAATTCTGTAACCACTCATTAACGACATAAACGACTATCATAATTTTATTAGTGGCTTTTCGCGAAGTTTGCGTTACGATGTCAGATACAACCTGTAGGTATATAATAATAAAATCGCCCTCTTTTCTTTTTTTTTTAATTCCCTTATTCATAAAACTAAATTAAACATAAGTCGAGTTCATCTTTTCCTTTCTATTACATGAAAAGGGCAAAAGAGAAAATGCCAGTTTTGACCTGTCATTTTAGTCCGCTCCTGACGTAAATGGCCGTATTTTTTAGTCGCCATGTTTATAGTCGCGTCTATGGAGTATCTTAGTTTGACAGGATTAAACTAAAATTTTATCTTCTATCCTTTTCTTTTTTTTTTTTAAATAATTATAAACTAGCGCTTGACTGCAATCCCGCCTGATGGTAAGCAGTGATGCAATCGTTGATGGTAAAGCGCGCTAGTTTATTAAACCCATTCACTTAAAAAGCTTAGTGAATAGGAAGAAAGACGGCAGTTGAGCGAGGTGATGCAAATTTATAAATCCAACAACACGGCCAATGATGCTACGCCAGAGGGAAATTGATCTGGATGGACCATGATCAAACTCCCGACACAACATCATTTGGGGCATCGTACCCGGCAAGCTTCGCAACACAACTGCTCAGACCCGTCCTCCATACGGCTTCACCAGAAATCACGCCGGAACACGACGAATCGAAAGAAAAAGAATTTTCTTAATGGAATAGAAATAAAAAGATGTATTTACCTTAAAATTAGTTTAGTTCGTTAATAAGAGATAGCTACTGTCACTGAGTATTATAGAGAACTCTCATAAATTCATCAAATTTCAGAATCCACAAAAGGTTCTCTGCTCTCCGATAATTTAAATTAACGACCATAACTTTATCAACCGAGCAGTTCATAAAAGCGAGCCAACAAAGCCCCTAAAGTTTAATTTTCTAAACCAACAACCAAAAATAGTTCAACCTTCACAAGAAAGACCTAGAATTTAGGAGAGATGTTATATACAGTTTACCTAACATCATGGTCGGATCCTCTTTCTCCAGTATTTCAGTGTTAGGGTACCTTTGAGACCCCTAACGTATCTAGCTTGGAACTAAGCCCGTTCATTGGCAGAGCCCGCATCACGTATTTTTACAACAAAGAGGTCTTGTGTATGGCCGTAACTTTGCCGGTTTTATTTTCCAGCAGGTCCGTGGCGGAAATAAAGTGAGTAGGTACGATATTAAGAAATTATTTGCTAGGTTAGCTACGTGCAAAATGAACGGTTAAACATTTAGGTCTTGTTACATAAAGGCAATATATAATGCGTTTTATTTAATTATTAGCGACCCGCCCCGGCTTCGCACGGGTGCATGGTATTATACATTTTAAACTTCCCCTTGAATCACTCTATCTCTTTAAACCATTTGCATCAAAATTAGCTGCGTAGTTTGAAAGATTTAAGCATACATAAGGATATAGGGACAGAGAAAGTGACTTTGTTTTACACTACATAGCGGTCGCCCGCAGCTCCGCTCGCGTGGAAGTCTGTTTCCGCTGCAAAACGCCTACTCAGGAAAGAGAAGGACAGCAAAATGATTCCCAAGTCAATTACAGACACCGACACTAACATCGACGACGCAGTCATTATCCGCAGGCTTCATAGGTTGTCTTTATGAGGATGTTATGATTTTTTTTTTTAATAATTATAAACTAGCGCTTGACCGCAATCCCGCCTGATGCCAAGCAGTGATGCGATTGCAGCGAGCGTTGATGGTAAAGCGCGCTAGTTTATTAAGAGCCTATTCACTCAGAAAAACTGAGCGAATAGGAAGGAAGACGGCAGTTAGCGAGGTGATGCAATGTTAAACCTAACAACACGACCAACGATGCCGCGCCAAAGGGAGATTGATTTGAAGACCCTCCATGACCAAACTCCCAACACAACAACATTAGGCACATCGTACCCGGCACACATCGCAACACAACTGCTCAGACCCGTCCTCCGTACGGCTTCACTAGACATCATGCCAGAACACGACAAATCGCTTGGCGGCAAGGCTTTGTCTGATGGGTGGTAACTTCTGCCGGCAGCCGATGTTATGGCCAACCACCGACGGCTCAATCCATGTTTCACTAACAATAGCAACGTGGGCATTTTCTTGAAATAGTAGGCATTGAAATTTTATTAATTTTGGTAGGATATTTAAAGTTAACTCGTGCTGGGGACTATCCATTGAATAGCTTATTTAACCATTCTCCATCTTTCATTGCAGTTGTGTTGAAAGAAAGAAAGAAGAAAGATGTGTACCGGGTACGACGCGCCAAATGTTGTTGTATCGGGAGTTTGGGTTGCATCACCCCGCTCAACTGCCGTCTTCCTCCCTATTCAGGTAGTTTTTTGAGTGAATGAGCTTATTATACTAACGCGCTTTACCATCAATGATTGCATCACTGCTTACCGTCAGGCGGGATTGCGATCAAGCAATAGTCTATAATTATTAAAAAAAAAAAAAGAGCCGGAATCTCATAGCCACATTAGTGTTTATAATATATTTAGAACAGACAATTGGGGGTGATTGTAACCGCCTAGCATTTGCGCCACATAAAACCTATCAACTTCTACTAAAAGGTAATCTTAAGTCATTGCCTACTATTAAATTTAACAACGTTCCCATTAAAAAACAGCAATCCGTATGCTACCTTGGTATGATCTTAGAAAGGAATTTTTCATTTATCGAACATATAAAAATAGTTGGCGAAAAAGCTAAAAGGAACTTTTATGCCCTAACTAGAATATCCAAAGCAACTTGGGGTCTATCATTCCTAACTTTAAAAAACTATATATGGAGCTACCTGCTTAGGATGTATGTGCTACGGTGCACCTGTTTGGGCCGATAGGACCAGCATAGGGGCGGCACGACGTAAACTGCTTCAAAGCCAACGTTTGGCATTGATATTTTTATGCAAGGCGTATAGAACGGTCAGTACTGAAGCCTTACCGGTACTGGCAGGTGTACTTCCAGTCGACCTTGAGGTACAGCGACGTGCTTCAATGTACTACTCCGCGAGGGGGGAGGCCATGGACACTAATTTTGTTACACAACGCGACTTTAAAAAAACTCTAGATTATTTAAACCTCAGACTGAAGTCTGGGAGGACCTCTTATCCGAATGGCAAAGTAGGTGGGATAATTCCATCAAGGACCTCCTTCTATTCTTTCCATCCGTTGGCGATCGGCTGGCTAAGACGTGGCTGGAGGTTGACCACTGCGTTGCCCAATTTCTCACAGGTCATGGCAACTTTAAAAGTAAACTGTATTCTTTTAAACTTGTTCCTTCCCCTTTTGTCAGTGTTCTACATTGAACTGTGAATTTGAACAGTCCGCACATCACATCTTGTGGGAGAGTGTTCTTTGGTAGAATGAACGCAATATCATGTTGGATAGTGTACAAGTTACATCCGGAGTCGTTTATTATACGGACCTTGTAGAAACTAGAACCAATTTCCGTGCGTTCAGGCGCTTTTGCCATACCTATTATTGGAATCAATTGTAACAGCTAATACCTACTTAGGATCCATTAACTTAATCAAATTTTATTCCGTGGTGTTTGGCAATCTGGACTTGTCCCAGTTGCAATAATGTCCCTTTGTGCCGATAAAAAAAAAAAAAAATTGCGTCTCATATGGTGGTGTAGCAATTACCACTCATCATTCTGAATGAATGCAGCTATTTTACTTTACAAAATAGTTTAAGATTTTGAAGTTGGAATACTGTAAATCTTGTATTAGGTTATTATGGGGCTGGCATGGTCGTATTGTGACCAAAAGCGACTAAATTTGTAGTAGATGATAAAAAAGAAAGTATAGATTAAGGGCATTATATTGCCAATATTATTTTCCAAACGTGCACGCCCATAATGGAGGGCCTGCAGATAAAGGATTATTAGCACATGATTATTACAGCGATGAACATGTTTTCTTTTGGATTCCACTTTTTACAGTGAATAGTAAAAAGGTCCTTAGAAGCACGTGGAAGACAGTACTGCTAAAAGGCAAGTCCATTAGTGCTGGATAGGTTAAGCAATTCATGAATGGATAACACGGAACCGATCGTGCTTTCACCGCTTCAGGGTAATACAGGATGGTGCAGAAGGCCTAGTGAACTCAGTGTTTTAGTAAAACTGAGTGTAGTCACCTAATCAACAAGGTCACAATTATAAGATTTGAACAATTATCTACGTGACAAGAAGTTTTCTTCCCAGGAGGCAGTACAAAATACTTTCACACAGTTTATGCAGTCTAGCTCCTCAGAATTCTATCGCCAAGGCATAAATGACTTTCCAATTCGATGGCAGCAATGTAGATATAGATAATAATGGTAATTATTTTGATTAAAGAACTTGGTTAAAAATTAAAAAAACCGGCCAAGTGCGTGTCGGACTCACGCACAAAGGGTTCCGTACCATTGATTTATGAAATTAAAGGATTTAAGTTATTTGTATGAAAGATTACGCGGTAATAAGCGGTTTACGATTTACGAGGTATTAAAAAAAATTATTTACTAGATCTCGTTCAAAACAATTTTCGTTGGTAGTTTTTATAGTAATATACGAGTACATCATATGTTTTTAGATTTTTCATTTTCTTATTTTAGAAGTTAGAGGGGGGGGGGGGACCAACCTTTTTCCACTTTAGAAACGTCTGTCACGCAAACTATTCGGTTTTAAAAAAAAATATTTTAGAAACCTCGATATCATTTTTGTATACCTATCCATAGATAGCCCACACGTAAGTGTTTGAAAAAAAAAAACTTTTTTTTAGATTTTCAGTACATATCGGCAATTTCATACTTTAGCTCCTAATACCCAGTAACTGGGCCTTGGAGGTCAGATAGTCAGTCGTTCCGTGTAAAATACCTGCTGATATTCAGCTGCTTCTCGTTAGATTAGAAGCCGACACCAATGAATCATCATCGTCATCTCAGCCACATGAAGTCCACTGCGGGACATAGGCCTCCTCCAAGGATTTCCAAAAAGAACGGTTAGACGCGCCCTGCATCCAGCGCTTCCCTGCGATTTTGGTCAGATCATCCGACCACCTAGTCGGTGTGCGTCCGACGCTGCGCTTGCCGGTACGTGGTGAATGTACACCAATGAGATTTTAGAAAGGGACAACAGTAATGGAAGACGACTTTCCTTTATAATTTGGACACTATTGCTTCAAGCTGAAGTTATAATCTCTGTCCATTCTAAGGTTGTCTGGAACAGATTACATTGGCGATATATATGACCGCTCATATTATATTTTGTAATGTTGAATGTATTTTTTTATGTTTTGTATATTTTTGGTATATAACTTAATACAAATACAATATCTTTGACAGTCTGGCGTCCATGGCGTAGCGGTAGCGGACGCGGCCGCTGCTCAAGGAGACGCGGGTTCCATCCCCTCTCAGTACAAATATTTGTATGCATGAATATGAATATTTACACTGGTCTGGTCGTGCCTTGGAAACCACGTTATGCCGTTGTTCCAGGTTGCCATAGGAACATCTAGTGGCAGTCGTTACGGATTGTTGGAGCCCTCAAAAGTGTAACAATTGTTCTAACTGCAATGCTTCGATATCACCATCGGGTTGTGGAGGTCAGACTAGTGATGTAAAATGAAAAAAAAGACAATTTGTTTTTTTCACTTTATTAAAAATAAACATGAAAAAAACTTAGCGTCGTTGTTTTTTTTTTTTTCTAAATTAGGTTTTTTTCTAGCCTACGTTTTAGTTAAATTATAAATAAAATTTGTAATTTATTTAATAAATCAACATATTATTTATTAATAATTCACTACTTCCAACAATAAATCACAAATCACAACTATTTTTTTTTTTAATTGTTTTTGTATATCAATGAACGTTGCCAATATTTTATTAAATTTTTGGTACTATTTTATCAGAAAAGTACCGCAAGTTCAAGAATAAACCTAAAACTCTATTATAAACTCTTAAGTATTAATTATATAACGGTAAATGCCATAACAGTTTCAGATTTCATGCTCTTGAAAAAAATAATGCTCCAGAAAAAGAAAAACGGTTTTTTTTTTCAGGATTTTTTCAAGGTTTTGTTTTCACATTTGAAAAAAACGGTTTTTATGCAACACTAGGTCAGACGGCAGTCACTTCACGGAAAATACCGAATTTTAGCCAAATTAGCAGTTAGACTGGTAAAGTGGATCCCAGACTCCAAAGCTGAAAAAGCTTCATATGCGACTGGGATTAGTCCTGAGATGCTGATGATGATGATGAAGAAAGTACAATATAAATAAATAAACATTATGTGGCGACATTTTAATCTAAACGTAATAGGTAAACTAAATAATCGAACCTTCCTTAATAAATCGAACCTTCTAGAGCTACCTGTTTCGTCGTATGGTTCCATTTTATTCTTTTTGGCACTCCTAAAGTGGTGCGAAATGGTGGATAAGTCATGTTTCGCTTTTAAAGTTCGATTATAAGATGAGTATTATGAGGCTGAATATTGAATGTGCTGGCTTTCGTGTGTTTGGTATTTAAATTTAGATTTTGAACGCCGATTTCGGATTATAATGGGAAACTAGCTCCGCTTTGCGGTTTAACCCGCGTAAATTTCACGTGGGAATATCGGGGATATTATAAAAAGTACTCTATGTGTTATTTCTGGTTACAATTCATGAGTATGCCAAATTTCATCAAAATTAAAAAAAAACATCCTTCCATCATGTCAACAAAGCAAAAGTAGCAAATTTGTAGACACCTTGGATTTTGGTGAAAGAGATTAACCGTGTAATAATAGGCGTACACGACACTATTGCTACGGAAAGACGTTCTTTATTGCATGTCTTTTAGAAATATAAAAGCAATCTCGCCTGATGATATGCAGTAATGCAATCGTTGATGGTAAAACGCGCTAGTTTATGAATAACCTATTCACTCAAAAAAACTGAGTGAATAGGAAGGAAGACGGCAGTTGAGCGAGGTGATGCATTGTTGTTCACCGGGTCGCCCGTCACCGGGTCGCCCGTCGGGAGGAGTCACCGCGGTGTCATCACTGCGACTCCCCCGACGACACGGCCGAGCACACCCTCGTGGAGTGTCCGGCCTGGCGAAACGAGCGCCGCGACCTCGTTGCGGCGCTCGCTCGGTAGCGGACGCCTCTCCCTGGCAACCATGGTGCGAGACATGGTTGAAAGCGAGAGTGCATGGGAGGCTGCCGCTTCTTTCTGCGAGACCGTCTTCTTGCAGAAGGAGGCTGCGGAGAGGGAGCGGGAAGAGGACGTACTTGCCGCTCCCCTCCGGCGTAGACGGGTGGGGCGAAGAAGGCGGGGGACGAACCCCCGTTTCCTTTAGCCCCAGGGTGTAACCAGCGCTTGTGGGTAGCTCCCGCACGCGCATTGCACAACGGTCACCACGTCTGGGGATTATTCCGTTACCGGGTAATCCCCCTTTGGCGCGGAAACCGGCCCTAACAGGGCCGGTAAAACCTGAGAGTGGCACGGCGCCTTGGCCTTCGGGCCGGCCCCGTGACACTCTCAACACAGGGCCCGACGGTAACCGGGTGGTTTTAGTGGGTATTCCCGGCTTCGGCCGGGCGAGTCCCACACACGCTCGTCGCCTAGCTAGCGACGGGTATGGTGCGTAAAGGCATTTCCACTCGTTAAAAAAAAAAAAAAAAAGGTGATGCATTGTTAAACCCAACAACACGACCAACGATGCTGCGCCAGAGGGAGATTGATCTGGAAACCCTCCACGACCAAACTCCCAACACAACAACAATTGACGCATCGTATATATCGCGATATTATTTTAGCTATTTTGAGACGAAGTAAAATCATTTTAGTTCATAATTTGCTATTAAAAATGGTTTCTTCCTTTATTACTTCCGATAATTTGTTGAAAACTTTAGCTGCCATTTTATATGATAAAGCATTATGGTCAAAACTCAAAATTATAGGGAAGTTAGAGGATATTTTATGAAAAGTTGAATCTGAACGTTTTTAAAGTTACGAGATTACCCCTGTGATAACAGCAACTCAGAAAAAGGTGGTGCAGAAGTAACTTTTCAAATTGTACCCATTTAGACCCTTTTTTTGTTGTGGTTGGGTTATCACCCTCTATCTGAAGGGCGTGTCAGACTTTTACTGGCTAAAACCCACCCGTGTTAATTCACTTGCTTGTGCGCCAGGGCCACGGTATCTTTCTTAACTAAGCCGCAACCATGAGCCAGGAGGCATCGCTCTTCGTGGACCCCGTGACGATGTGCTGACATCTCTTTGATACGGCGTAAAACACAACGCGCCGTCGCCCCGGGCCTAGCCTTTAGCGGGCGGCGAGCTGCCTATTGCTCGCTGCCCGCTAACCCGCGCCTACAGTTCAATGTTGTCTCCCGACCAGAGCGTCTCCTGCGGCGGCGAGAGGATTGAAGGCGCTGAGATTATCGTTCCCTCACGTCTCCACGCTCCTCCTCCTTTGCCAGCATTACTGCCTCGTAGAAGGAGGTGACAGCCTGCCATGCACTTTCGCTCCGAACCATGCCCTGGACCAAGGCCGGACGTGAGAGATCACCACCGATTGCCGCCACGAGGACTCGGCGGTGCGCTACCCCAGCCATGCAGACCTCCACCGTATGCTCCGCTGTGTTCTTGAAGGCGATACCCACAGTGGAGCTACCTTGGTGATCCCTCCCGCTTAATCCGGGACAGGAACCTCCCGAAACAACCGTGTCCGGTGAGGACCTGCGTCAGACGGAAGGTGAGAGCGCCATGGATCCTCTGTAGCCACTCCTCAAAGAAGGGATTTATAAAAACCAAAATCAAAAGTCATTTATTCAAATTAGGCTGAGAATCAACAATTTCTGAACGTCAATATTACATAAGACCCACAAAACCCATCGACACTTCCTAGTGCTTTCGCTGGGAAGAAGTGGCGGAACAAACTCCCCAGCAGCACAGCTGTCTGTTCATTTAAAAAAACACGTGATTTTATACAATACTATGTACAGTAATGAACACAAGAAAATACAACAACAGTGACATTATTTACCATATGCTAGCTACCACGCCAAAATATCAGCAAAGAAAACAAATATCATTTAAATAGAAATGTAAATAAGTAAAAACGTATTACCTAAATAAAAGCCTTAGGCTACAGCTAACATATTTATGCGATGTAAAAAAGTAAATTATATGAACTCGTGTCAGTAAGCTAATTCCGGAGAATGAACACACACATTGTCTAGAGTTAATCAGAGCGACTAGCTATTCTTTTCATTTACATAGACATTGACGGAATAATATTAAGCCTTTGAACAAAGCTTGTAGGTATTTGATTTGTGCTTTAAATGCCTTGTACGGCAAGTCTATCAAAGCAGAGGGTATCTTGTTATAAAAAGTTATACCAAGCCCAACATCGCCGCTGTTGTGGCGTATCCAGCACTGATCCTTGAGATCCTGCCGGAGCACCTACATATTTGAACCCTTAGACTATTTGACAACATAAAATATATCAGTAACGAATAATATTCAAGTATTACGTTACCCATAAAAAAACTCCGATACATCGTTCAATAATGTAGAAGGTAACCCTTTTATTTCAAACTGTCCTTAGGGATATCATATATCGTATCTAGTAAACAAAATAACATGTTTTTAGTTTTAGGTATTCGTATCATTCTAAGCACTATTAGAACATTGTGTTGAATATCAAAGGCTTTGTAACCTACTTTATGTGAATGTTTTTATAGAAAGAAGTCGTGACATGGAAGTAATAAGTACTACGTACAACTGGAAGGATTACTGGGCGACTAAGCACGCGCCGAGTGAGAAGTTATAAATCTTGGTTCGTCTCTTTCTCACTAGCGTAACTATTCTTATCTGTATACACACGCTGTGTATAAAGGGTGTATCTGATATCGTAACGCAAACTTCGCAAGAAGGCTACACCGCATGCCACTAACAAAATTATTATAGTCATTTATGTTGTAAATGAGCAGAAATAAAAGTGTTTAAAGAAAGTGTCGGCTCGGCTTTTGAACGTTGCAAGCGTGCCGCCGTACGGATTTGTAGGTATGACGTTGATCCCTGATGTGAACTCTATTAAATCAGCTGATAAGATATGTAGTTTTTCGAGTTATGTTCAAATTGCGCTTTTTAGTTTTTTAATATTTCAATGTCGTGGTGGCCTAGTGGTTAAAACACCAGCCTCTCAAGTATGAATGTGCGGGTTCGATTCCAGGTCAGGCAAGTACCAATTTAACTTTTCTAAGTTATATATACTTTCTAAGTATATCTTGGACACCAATGACTGATGAAAAGGTGAAAAAACATTTTGAGGAGACCTGGACTTTAGGTCTGAAATCGCTAAACCGCATTGAGCAAGCATGGTGATTAGATACGTCTATAAGAATCCTTCTCTGTATGAGAGAAGACCTGTGCCCAGCAGTAGGACGATGAAAAGGTTGATGATGATGAATATAAATGTTTCAAATATTATTTGGCGTTAGCCCTTACTGTCCCACTGTTGGGTAAAGGGTCGTCCTCGACCTGACGAAGAATAATAAAGAATTTATTCCTGTAACTCTTTCCTCTGCAGCCAGCTGTCTCACGCTTCGTATCCAGGTCAGAGGCTGGTGTTTTAACTACCCCCTTAAATATTTATTTTTATCACTTATGCGTTGTTAAAGCGGCAACAAAAATACTGCATGTGAAAAATACGTTTATCTGTTCATGAGATACCCTAATTGTATAACACACTATTATTTATCAATTGGAATCATTTTGAAGCATAGGTATTGTTTATTAATTGCTCGACACGTTTGAAAAACGGATCTGCTCCACAAAGTAAATTACGCAATGGATGTCGTTGAACTGTCAAAATGAAACCCATTACTACTGTCAATGTGTTACGCAGGAGTTTTGGCGGGAAAGTCAAGCTGAGTGTCACGCTTATTTTTCATTGGACTTTTAAAATTATTTATAGTGTTGTTTACTAAATAAAAGTGCGTGATTTATGTAGTAAAAAGTGCATTTAGTAAATAGTTCATAAAGAACAGTGAAATATCGCAGCATAGTGGCCACATCATGACTTTGCCCCAAACCTCACTCGTAAGACTGGTCACGTGGCCGTCTTTTTCGACATGAATAATTCATAATTACGTGACATTGGCTAAATGCACAAACCGTGCGAAGCCAAAAAATTAAGAAATAAATAAATAAATCGCAATACGCAATCACCCTGCTGATGACGGAAAGACAGATAGCGGAGTCTTAGTAACCAGGGCCCGTTACTACCAAAAAAAAAATCAAACCAAATGTGATGTCCCGCAAACTTTCTAAACAACGGTCTACCTCATTTCCGCATTATTTTCCCACAATAATAATTAAGATGCGAAAAAACCGGATAAGTTTGCACGGGAAAACGTAATGACCCGGATAACCGGGTCAATTACTTGTGTTAACGTTCACCTGCCCGTTTATAGGGTATCTATAAACATTTTCTGTACATTAACCTTTTATAATCTTCAAGCTACCGTTACCGACTTTCATTGGTCGTTCTATGGCCGGGGTGGAAAGTAAAGGAGATTTTTATGAAGCAGCTCCTCGGAAAGTGCTTCCACCTAATACCACAGCAGATTACACCATAAGCAGAGTTGCTAAGTTCTGGATTGAAATTACCAGTTTAAAGTACATCTCTGGGGTCCTAGTCTGTTATTACCATAACTCGGAATAGGAAGAGTGAATCGGGTTCATTGATCGGAAACGTATATATTAATGTGGACATTCCTCCGGATTTACGGAATTGGTTGATTATTAAAAAAAATATGTATAAATTATATTAAGTCGTAAAACCGTTTGATTTGACCATACCCTTCATTAGAGTGTAAAAAAAAAAATGAAATGTATGTATGTAAATAAACAATAAATTAGTTTAGTTTTGTTACTTTCCTTTAAATGAATTGAGTAGTAATAATGTCACTACCAAATTAACAATATTTACTTGGATCCGGAATTCCATTCCGGGAAAATGGGTTATCCAAGTTATTCTTTCTCGGAACATTTATGATACAAGTACCAAAAATCACTCTACCTATTCCCATCACTGGTTATTACAATAGTGTCAGACTGATAGATCTTTCTTCGACTTTTCTTCGACTTTTAAGCTATCAATCATAGACATTCCACTACATATTAGTAAATGTTAAAATTGAGTAGTAGTTTTCAGAAAAACATTTTTACTAACTGGTTTTATAATAATGGCAATACGGCATTGTAATTCTATCCCGCCATTACAAAACGATTGAGATAATTAATCGAGCATTGTGAATTTAGCACATTACGAACTTTTAAGGACAATGAATGGAAACGTGGTGGAATGACCAATTTACAATAAAATGACAATGGAATTGTGTTGGAATGACAAATTTATAAAAACAACAGACTAGGGCCTCTGTCGTGATAGATATCGTAATAGATGTTCAGGGTACAAGGTTCAGTTGAAAACTAGCGTCGGGCAACTGCTACGTAGTTGTCTGACATTTATGCTGAACTGGACCTATTTGGCGCAACCGTTGGACTCAAATTTGTTGTTTGTCTTTTTTATCTGTTTCTCTTTTTTTTTGTTCTGTTTTCTTTGTTTAAAACTATTATTAGTCTACCACTACTGCCACTACATATACTGTATGTATTTATAAGGATGTGCGCCAAATAAACGGTTTCTTTTCTTTTCTTTTAGATGTGCGGTCATCATGGAGATATTATGATGACAACAGATCTATGACGCTTTAATAAGGTTAAGCTCTATAAGGACAAGTCAACTCAAAGCTGCTATTGTTCTTTCTTCAAAATAATATTCCAGACATAGTCCTGCATTGTTAGACTCACACAAACGCCCTGGCATCGCGAACATAAATGCCCGTATCTTTTAAATGCATTGAATAAACGTTCACTCTGCTTCAAGAGATTGTAGCTCTGAGTTGGGTCTGATATTCATTTTAACTTGATAACTCTAAGTGTTCCAGACAAAAAAGGTCTAAACGAACAAGGAAGTGATTTCATAAGGGTTTCGTTGTTCTTTTTAACGTATGAATCTCTAACCGGCCCTGCAGCTGATGAATTAGCTCATATGCCAAGAATGCCCATGATTCCTATTGATTTTCCTATACCCTTCAAAAGACTCCAATTTCCAGTAAAAGTTTCTTTCGCACTAACGATAAACAAATCCTAGGGCCAAACATTCAAATTAATAAGAATTGATTTAGGAAAAGAATGTTTTACACATGGGCAACTTTACGTTGCCCCATCACGGATCGGGGCTCATGGTCATCAGTATATTTTGTTACCTGAAAGTAATTTAACGTCAAATGTTGTGTGAAAACTTGGTATTAATTACATTTAAATATTTTCATCATTAACAACTTTAACATCCTCATAAAGACAATTTATGCAACCTGCGGATAATGACTGCGCCGTCGATGTTAGTGTCGGTGTTTGTGAATTGACTTGGGAATCATTTTTCTGAGCGTGTCTTTCCTGGGTAGGCGTTTTGCAGTGTTAACCGACATCTACGCAAGTGGAGCTGCGGCCGACCGCTCTGTAGTTTAAAACAAAGTCGCTCTCTCTGTCCCTATATCCCTATGTATGCTTCCATCTTTAAAACTACGCAACGGATTTTGATGTGATTTTTTTTTAAATTGGCGGAGTGATTTAAGTGGAAGTTTTATATGTATAATACATGCACTCGTGCGAAGCCGGGGCGGGTTGCTAGTCATCTATAATTGCCACAGTAACCTCGCAGATCACTTATCGCAACTCATAACAGATGAATTTTATCAAAATCACCTCAAACCGCGTGGTCAGCTAATGGATTTCAATTAGCGTACATTGCTGGAGCAAAACCGTCGAATAAATATGGCAGAAGGTCGGCTGAGTACAACTGCATTCGTAGGAAACACGCCATCTTATTGCGTGCTCCAGCGTCGATACACGTATTGGCTAGACCCAGATGAGACATTCACCCACACCCCTTCCCGTTCTTACCAAGCGCGCTAAATAAAAGTGGCGTATTTGAGAATTATCAAAATACTGACAGCGATTGGCCGCTTCATGAAGCGCGTGCTCCAACATATATCATATTGCGTGTGGTACGTCTACACCACACTGATTGCGTATTTGCATCGCGCTTCTACCCCGCCTGATCGAACACATTTTTGCCAAATAATTGCGACTATTTGAGATCGTTTGGACCGAACGGAACAATGGGCGGTCCGAACGATCACAATTCAAAATCAAAAGTCATTTATTCAAATTAGGCTGAGAATCGGCACTTTTGAACGTCAATATTACATAAGACAGTCCCCCAAAACGCCCACCCATCGACACTTCCTAGTGCTTTCGCTGGGAAGAAGAAGTGGCGGAAGGAACTCCCCAGCAGCACAGCTGTCTGTTCTGTTAAAAAAAATACATGACTTTATACAATACTATGTATAGTGATGTACACAAGAAAATACAACAACAATGAAATTATTGAAAATATGCCAGCTCACACGCCAAAATACCAGCAAAGAAATGAAAAAATGAAGAAATGAAAATGTAAATAACGAAAAACTTATTACTTACCTGCCGGATGCTCGGGCTAGTAGGGAATCAATCCGGTCCGAAAGAGAGGCCATGGTAGAGCGAACGAGTGTTGCACTTCAGGCAGTCTCCGAATGGGGCAATGCCAATCTTGTAGCATTCAATGCCGCCAAAACGCAGGCGTGTCTTTTCACCGCCAAAAGGAGCCCGTTCACCTTGGCTCCTACTTTTCGGAATGTATCCTTGGAGTGTACCGACCGCCTTCAGCTTTTGGGTGTTGAGATTTCCTCGAACCTAAACTTTGGGCGGTTCATTGAGTCCAAGGCCAAGGTGGCTGCCAGAAAACTTGGCGTTATCGCAAAGGTCCAGCAGTACTTCACACCAGGGCAGCTTCTAATGTTGTACAAAGCACAGGTCTGTTCGTGTGTGGAGTACTGCAGCCACATTTGGGCTGGTGCTGCTAAGTGTCACCTGGCCACTTTGGATTCAGTGGAGAGGCATGCGAAGAGGCTGATTGGTGACTCTGATTTAACTCGGGTTGGTCTCCAAAGCCTAGAACACAGGCGTAGAGTAGCCAGCCTTTCGGTGTTCTATAGGATACATTTTGGGGAGCGTGCGAGGGAATTGCACGATTTAATTCCCCCATCTCCGTTCCACCATCGGACGACCCGTCGTACGGCGAGTTTCCACCCTTATGTTGTTAACACCTCTACGATCCGGACGAAGCGTTTCGCTTCCTACCAATATGTTAGACTGTTCCCTATGTGTGTCCCTATGTGATGAGGGCAAGGATGTCTTCAATGAGTGGTTTATTGATTTCTTGTAATATAAACGTATATTTTAAAGAAATTACAATAATAATTTGTTAACACGACCATTGGCGAAAAAAACGTTGAGAAAGTGAAGATGGTTTCAACGGTGCTGCCAGCTGCAGAAGATCGCACGATGTTCAAGGCGCTCGGTGCTTGCTCTCTTCGCCGCTAGATGGCGTTGTATATATATTGAACATGCCGGCCACCTTGGAAGTACCAGGATGATTCTTCCAACACAGTACTCGTCGCTGAAGCTTTTTGATCATGGTGTGAATAACGGGCAGATCTTTGAGAACGATCGCCGAATGATGCCGTGCGCCGTACGGATGTCAGCAACACGGGATACTCCATCAGTTCCTGGGAACACTTGCTTTACCCGACCCAGCTTCCATTTCAGTGGTGGAGAATGGTCCTCTTTGATAAGGACTAACGTGTCTGGAGATATGTCTTCATTGCTGATCTTCCACTTGGTGCGCTGCTGGAGCTCTGACACGTATTCCTTTGACCACCGTTGCCAAAAATGTTGTCTGAGCTGCTCCACACGGTCGTAGCGGCTCAGTCTCGAAGGCTCGATCGTCGTTAGGCTTTCGCAGATGGGCGCAGTCAGTGGTCGACCGATCAGGAAATGTGCGGCAGTGAGTGGGAGGAAATCGTTCGAGTCTGAGGACAGAGGGGACAAAGGGCGGGAGTTTAAAACGGCTTCAATTTGCGTTAATACCGTTTCAAACTCCTCACGCGTTAGTCTGGCATTGCCCAGTACCCGCCGTAAATGATACTTGCAGGACTTGACTCCTGCCTCCCACAACCCACCAAAATGAGGACTATAAGGTGGTATAAATGTCAAACGAATTTGATTATTATTAAGAAAATCTAAAATTTCATTGCTACTATTGAAAATTACTGATAACTCTTTTTCAGCACCAACGAAGTTTTTTCCGTTGTCTGAAAAGATTTGATATGGTTGTCCACGACGTGCTATGAAACGTTTTAAAGCTAGGATATAATCCTGCGTGCATTTAGAATTGGTAGGCAGTTTGAGCACGCAGGATTATATCCTAGCTTTAAAACGTTTCATAGCACGTCGTGGACAACCATATCAAATCTTTTCAGACAACGGAAAAAACTTCGTCGGTGCTGAAAAAGAGTTATCAGTAATTTTCAATAGTAGTAATGAAATTTTAGATTTTCTTAATAATAATCAAATCCGTTTGACATTTATACCACCTTATAGTCCTCATTTTGGTGGGTTGTGGGAGGCGGGAGTCAAGTCCTGCAAGTATCATTTACGGCGGGTACTGGGCAATGCCAGACTAACACGTGAGGAGTTGGAAGCGGTATTAACGCAAATTGAAGCCGTTTTAAACTCCCGCCCTTTGTCCCCTCTGTCCTCAGATTCGAACGATTTCCTCCCACTCACTGCCGCACATTTCCTGATCGGTCGACCACTGACTGCGCCCAGCTGCGAGAGCCTAACGACGATCGAGCCTTCGAGACTGAGTCGCTACGACCGTGTGGAGCAGCTCAGACAACATTTTTGGCAACGGTGGTCAAAGGAATACGTGTCAGAGCTCCAGCAGCGCACCAAGTGGAAGATCAGCAATGAAGACATATCTGCAGACACGTTAGTCCTTATCAAAGAGGACCATTCTCCACCACTGAAATGGAAGCTGGGTCGGGTAAAGCAAGTGTTCCCAGGAACTGATGGAGTATCCCGTGTTGCTGACATCCGTACGGCGCACGGCATCATTCGGCGATCGTTCTCAAAGATCTGCCCGTTATTCACACCATGATCAAAAGGCTTCAGCGACGAGTACTGTGTTGGAAGAATCATCCTGGTACTTCCAAGGTGGCCGGCATGTTCAATATATATACAACGCCATCTAGCGGCGAAGAGAGCAAGCACCGAGCGCCTTGAACATCGTGCGATCTTCTGCAGCTGGCAGCACCGTTGAAACCATCTTCACTCTCTCAACGTTTTTCTCGCCAATGGTCGTATTAACAATTTATTAGTGTAATTTCTTTAAAATATACGTTTATATTACAAGAAATCAATAAACCACTCATTGAAGACATCCTTGACCTCATCACATAGGGACACACGTAAGGAACAGTCTAACATATTACGAAGCGTTTCGCCTCCTCCTTTATACCGCATACATCGAGGGACTGGAACAATTTGCCGGTGGCGGTGTTTCCGTCGGACTACAATTTGAGTGTCTTCAGGGCTAGAGTGAATAGGCTCTTAATAAACTAGTGCGCTTTACCATCAACGATTGCGTCACTGCTTACCATCAGGCGGGATTGCGGTCAAGCGCTGGTTTATAAATTAATTAAAAAAAAAAACTTCAACAAAAGCCCCAGGCATAAAGGGCGTGACAGCTTACATATTTATGTTTTGAAAAAAAGTGAATTATATGAACTCGTATAACGTGTCAGTAAGCTAATTCCGGAGAAAGAACACAAGCATTGTCCTGAGAGAAAAAACATTAATCAGAGCGACCAGCTATTCTTATCATTTAAATAATCACTTACGAAATAATATGCCTTTGAACAAAGCTTGGATTGGATTTGTGCTTTAAATGTATTGTAAGGCAAGTCTAGCAAAGCAGAGGGTATCTTGTTATAAAAAGTTATACCAAGCCTAACAAAAGAGTTATAAACCTTTTGAAGTCGGTGAAAAGGGGCTCTGAAGTTGATCCCAACTAGTCGCAATCATTTGACAAAAATTTGTTCTGTTTCTGATTTCTGCCGATTAGGGGGCCGCCCCCTCATGACCGATCACTGGATCGTCCGGTGAGGTCCCAGCGAACGCTGATTGCTCGCAAGAGTACTTGCATGAACTGTACATAAAACTTGTGCCTTCACTTGTTGTATGCAGCCAACCTTCTGTACCCATCAATCCGTGGTAAAACGCTTATTACATAATAAAATCAGTATAATAGCGATACAAGTATTAAATTTCCAATAATGCGTTTCGTTCAATAACAAAGGTTACACACAACGATAATGTCGGACAAGCCAATGACAAGCACAAATTAATTATGAAAGGTTATCGGATATTGTGACAAAAGTGCTTTTCATCACTTTAGTTCATTTTGTATGAACCATCGCACAGCGCATCAAACTTTGTCGTATTGAAGTACGAAGCGCTGTGGAGCGATGGAACTATATAGCGCGCTTAGCTTTATTGCCAAAATACAGTCTTGTGATTATTTTATTTTCGATTATCTGATGGTGGATTTGAAAGGTGGGTGTAACACCGTTGATTTACTTCCTTATAAAGTAATTAAAATGGACGACTACTTAATTGCATAACACATCAACATATAATGTTCCCTTCTTGAACTAGAACCAATTTCCGTGCGTTCAGGCGCTTTTGCCAAACCTATTATTGGAATCAATTGTAACAGCACATACCTAATTAGGATCCATTAACTTTTAAGGGAGAATTTGGAAAATTCTCCCTAAAAATATATCTCCCTCTAAATATGTCATACGTGCGTTTATAAACATTTAACCATACATACACAAAGCCAGACCCGGAGTAACTACTTGTAGGACATACAAATATTTGTTAAGTCAGACTCGCGCACGCAGTGCAGCAATCAATTGCTTTACCACTGGACGAACCCAATTGAATTCGGAGAATTAGAAGGTAAAAAAACCATTGCAAATAAAAATACACAAATGGCTATCGAGCACTCGATTCTATAACGCTTAGTAAATCCAAACATTTATTCAACTGATGCATCGGGTTTCATCTAAAAACACGCAAAAAATATTTGCGACCTGTGACTACACATTACACTGACTACACATTTGGGCTGGAGCTGCGAAATGTCACCTGCTACTTTGGATTCAGTGGAGAGGCGTGCGAAGAGGCTGGTTTGCGACCCAGTTTTAACTCAAAACGGTGTCCAAAGCCTGTAGCACAGACGTAAAGTAGTCAGCCTTTCGATGTTCTACAGGATGCATTTTGGTGACTGCGCAAGGGACTTGCATGATTGAATTCCCCCATCTCCGTTCCACCATCGGACGACCCCTTGCACGACGAGTTCCCACCCTTACGTTGTTAACACCACTACGATCCGAACGAAGCGTTTCCCTTCCTCTTTTATACCGCGTACATCGAGGGACTGGAAGAATTTGCCAGCGGCGGTGTTTCCGTCGGACTACAATTTGAGTATCTTCAAGGCTGGAGTGAATAGGCTCTTAATAAACTAGAGCGCTTTACCATCAACTACTGCGTCACTGCTGGCCATCAGGAGCGATTTGCGGAAAGGAATCATTTGAAAAAGACTAATTTATTTATATATCTTATACCTTTAAACGAGCAATTCTTGTATATATATATATATATATATATATATATATATATATATATATATATATATATATATATATGTCGGAGACAGCGACGGCAGAGCGGTAGGGTCGACAGCATCTTGGTGTGGTGGTACAGGTTCCATTTCGTAGGTGAGTCTTGAATTGAAGCACGACGTGTAGATATACCCACCAATCTTCATAATAACAATTTGAATAGGCAAACCGACAGTTTCGGTTCGGAGATGTGCCTTGGTCCGCGTCTCGATGCAAAGTGACCGTTCGACGAACCCCACTTTCCAAAGCGACTCTGTCCATGTGCCGCCATCACAATATAACGTCACAAGCGTTTGCCCCTCTACTACGTAAATCAAATCAGCAACTTCTATTAAAATTAATCGACGATCTCCGACATATATATATATATATAATTGGAATCTCGGAAACGGCTCCTACGATTTTCATGAAATTTTGTGTGCAGGGGGCTTCGGGGACGATAAGTCGATCTAGCTAGGTTTAATTTTCAGAAAATGTCTTTTTTCCATGTTTTGAGGCACTGAACAATTGCTAAACTTCTCATAAGAAGCTAAATTTCGCTACTGTCCTTAATGATACGAATAGCTGAGGGGTTTCGGTCGCTCGGTACTATTTGTTATATTAAATATGTAGTACCGGGCGACCGAGCTTTGCTCGGCATCTTTTTTTTTTTGTTAGGTACATCGCGAGTCTATATTTTCAAAACAAAAAATACATAACGAGCGATTTTTTTAAATAATATTTTTTGACTAATGTAAAAATATTATTAACTGTTATTTAAATATAAAATTACGAGTGCAATTTAGTTTAACATTTTATTATAAATAAGTACTTATAGTTTAACAATCAGTTACATCAGTTATATATTATCATCAATACATAGTTTGAGATCTTAACCTAATATTTCCTTCCATACTATATTGCGGGTATGCTGAGGGTTTTCATTAATAATAATCATTTCACGTTCTGACGCACGCTGCCGCATATCTTGCAGATGTCGCTCCCGTTGCTCATCATTTTCGGCGGAACATAGAAATCATAAGACCTTTCTGTTCTTAAAATGTTAGTCAAGTTTTGCAAGCATCTTACTTTAGCAGCACGTATGGGATGAGCGGAAACCTGATGATTTTCATCAAGTTCTTCTTCAAATGAGTCCTCACTGTGCGAAGTCTGACAAACACGTGTGGGACGAGCGAAAATCAGATTGTTTTCATGGAGGTTTTCTTCTGCTTCTTGAGATTAGTCACGGCTTCGTATCGTCAGGGATTTAAACCCGAAGTCTATGAGCTCCGAATCAGAGGCCGAAGCCCCTCTGCTATTCGTATCATTAAGGACAGTGGAGAAATTTAGCTTCTTATGAGAAGTTTAGCAATTGTTCAGTGCCTCAAAACATGGAAAAAAAGACATTTTCTGAAAATGAAAACTAGCTAGATCGACTTATCGTCCCCGAAGCCCCCTGCACACAAAATTTCATGAAAATCGTAGGAGCCGTTTCCGAGATTCCAATTATATATATTGTTAGCAGAAAGAAGTTCGAATACTTGTAGCAACTCGCACCTACCCTGTTTATGCTTACTTCTACTATAATCTATGCCTGTCTATTATAAATAGACAGCGGGCTGATTGACAGGCCCTTTTGCTCCTGAACTCTTGGACGGTAAGGTGGTTGAATTGGTGGTCGGTGCGATTTGCAGTAAGTCCGTCATTTTGTTGATATTACGCTGTAAATGTTGATAAACTGATGGTTGTTTGTGTTAGAATCATTTTAAGGTTATAACATTGAGTTATTGATTATAAATCATTGTTTTTAATTTGAGTTGTACTTTTCTTTATGTAAATCTCCCTCCTGATCCTAAAATCAGAAGTGGGATAGGCCTGTGCCTATACAAGCCTATTTGTTGTAAAATTAGAACAGCCATCAATTTAAATCATTCCACGACCATCTCGCTCGCGTAGCGGTAGTAGTACAGGGGAAACGCATCGTCGAAAGACGAAGCGGTCTCGTTGCAAGTCGCACCGGCACCGTCATAAGCCTCACTGACGGTCCCGTCGGAGTCATGAACTTAGTTCTCCGTCCGTACGTAACGTAGTATTCCGTTAAGGCAGTGCTAGATTCAATAATTATGCTATCGAGGGTAATACGAAAAATAAAGCCCGTTACCATCTGATGTCAACAGATCTCATGGTGATGATGCAATGATGTCTCATTAGCAGCTCGTGAAAATGCTTACAAATGCCCTTTTGACGATAGAAAAACCGAAAAATTATGTGTCAAACTTTGATGTGTCAAATTTTGAGGCGTGGTGTAGTGAAATGAAACGTGCTAGTTTTGCAAATAATTGGGAGGAATTGGGAGGGCAGTTTATGGCAGATGCCAAATCCTGGCTGGGTGACTGGACTACAGGTGAAAGCACCTGGTCCAATTTCTATAAGAAATATGCATGCCTTTGTCCTCAAAAGATTGATTATTCCCGAACACTAGTCGACATGATGAATACTAGTTCAGACAAGTTTTCTACCTATACCGAGTATGCACCGAGTTTGTTATTAGTGGTCTCATGATTTCTATTGTGATACGTGGCATCACTGATTGCTAGTAGGTACGTAGCAGCGGCAAATGCTAACAAAACTGCCAATAATTTAGTGTGATTTTTGGTTATTTATTATGTCAAGCCACAGTGAGTCGAACAATCGCTCAGCACATAGTTTAACAATAAATAAGAAAAGAAATTCCGATCAAACTGAATTAATGTGCTATGAATCTAAAATCATGTGTATTTTTTTGCAAAATGATAGGGCACAATGACAGTGTCACTTCTTCTACTTTCACTAAAAATCGTTGAAAATATAAAAAGTGTCAACTTGTGTAATGAGGTTGTACACTGAAGGCGTAGTAGTGACATTAATACCGCAATTATACAGGGCATTCCGGTCGACGTTCTCATAGACAGATATCCGTCGGTATTTTAAAACATTTTGATTGTAATGGAAAACCTATGCGTCAAGTTTTCAAAGGCATACGTACAGTGAGATCGTTGCTCGCGAATACGTTACACTAACAGTGCAATTTAGTGAAATTTCATTGAAAGTATATCGAGCCATGGTCAGGTAGACCGAGCTCTCTGAAGGTCTAAGCGTTGATAAATACTCTGGTACCAAGTCACGTGAGACAGGTACGCCAATTACTAGGCCTGGGAGGATATTTCTCATCTCACTAAAAGTAACATTAAGTTTGACTATGTCACTGAACAAGATAGGATCGTCAATACTTGATAGCGCAACTGACGAGTGAGCCTATTCTTGCAATATCCAATCCGTGTCTCCCGACAGAATTGAACACTGATGCAAACAGCGTAGGGTATGAAACTGTCCTTAATGCAGACCAACACAAATGAACTCAACGTGTCTTTGGGGAAACGTGATTTGAATTCCCAAATTATTAGTTTGTGACAGAAGTCGTATGTTTGAATCTTCTTGTTTCGCTTTGTGATATCCATAATCCATTACATACGTCTAACATGCACCTTCTTTCAGTTAGTTGTTCATTGTCTTCGTACGTGTGTGACTTGCATGAGGCTGGAAGTGCACATCACGCTATGAGGTGCACTCAATTGCTGGCGCAGAGATTGCTCCGCGTGATGATGCGCTGCAGGAGTGCGCAGCAGGCGAGCGCAGCAGGCGAGCGCTGCAGGCGAGCGCTGCAGGCGAGCGCTGCAAGCGAGCGCTGCAGGCGAGCGCAGCAGGCGAGCGCTGCAAGCGAGCGCTGCAGGCGAGCGCTGCAGGCGAGCGCTGCAGGCGAGCGCTGCAGGCGAGCGCTGCAGGCGTGTGCTGCATGCGTGCGCGTGCGAGTGGACGCGGCGCTGGCGCTGGAGGCGCGACGGTGCTGAGACCGTTGCTGGAGGCGCGACGGTGCTGAGACCGTTGCTGACCAGGCGGCTGGAGCAGCACAGTTGGAGTGCGCTCTGACAGCTGTCCTCCTGGTTCCTGAATGCCTGGTTTTGGCAGATGTGTGCCCAGTGTGGGTGTCGGGTGTTGTCCCGTGTTAAGCGTACTGTGTGTGCGCTCAGGTGTTGTCCTGGAAGTCGTGTTCTTTGAACGCGCATCGGGTGTTGTCCCGGATTACGTGTACTATGTATGCGTATCAGGCGTTGTCCTGGCAGGCTGAGTCCTGGGTACACGTTTTTAACGTGGGGAACTTTTACAAGTTCAAGTATGAGCAAGAAAGAGACATGTGTCTGAAGAACTATGCATACTTTTGAAAGTGAAGTGTCTTTATCTTGTTCGACAGTGTAATTTTGTATGAGGGCCTTGAACGTGTGAAGAGTGAAAGAATAGGCAACCTCAAATGTCGTCATGGTTATTTAATGACTTTGTTTCATGCAGATTGCGATGGCGACAATCCCGATGATGCTGGTTAACCTCCAGATACTCCTGCTGGATCCTGATGGTACTTCGAGTGCGCAGATGAAGTTGGCGAGCAGACGCTCAACGTGCTTCAGTGCTTCAGATGAAGATGTTGCTGGTGCTGATGCAGCCGAGGACGGTGCACGGTCAGGAGAGGCCGTGTTAGCAGAAAGAAGTTCGAATACTTGTAGCAACTCGCACCTACCCTGTTTATGCTTACTTCTACTATAATCTATGCCTGTCTATTATAAATAGACAGCGGGCTGATTGACAGGCCCTTTTGCTCCTGAACTCTTGGACGGTAAGGTGGTTGAATTGGTGGTCGGTGCGATTTGCAGTAAGTCCGTCATTTTGTTGGTATTACGCTGTAAATGTTGATAAACTGATGGTTGTTTGTGTTAGAATCATTTTAAGGTTATAACATTGAGTTATTGATTATAAATCATTGTTTTTGATTTGAGTTGTACTTTTTTTATGTAAATCTCCCTCCTGATCCTAAAAATATATATACAAGAATTGCTCGTTTAAAGGTATAAGATAAGATAATAATATTAGTTAGAAGATTTTTTATTGTCTGTGGCGGCTCCTGGAGATTAGGAAGACAAACTTTATCTGAAGCACAGCACATACCATTAGATTCGTCCGCCCATTTCTTGGAAAAGCAGTGCGGGCAGATCATATTCATGACTCCGATTTGGACTGACGCTTGTTGTGCATAATCAACCTGCGGATCATATCTGAAAGTCAGTCTGTTGCTGTTTGCTAAAATTCTATTGCGAACTCTATTCATGGACAACCGCTGTCTCTCTGCCTCAGCTATAAGTCGCTGGAAACGTTCGACTCTCGATTCTCTTTCGCGCAACTGAGAGGTCCTTATATTTTGTTCATGAAGACGTTGGAAACGCTCCAGCCTCAACTCTCGTGTACGTAACTCAGAGGTTTTCAGATTCTCCCATACGACGTATTCTTGCTGCCCGTGCTTGAGAACTATGTTTAGAAAGTTGAGACCTGGCTCTCTTAGGCATTTTCAAATGTTTAAGAAAATGTTAATAGCATGTAATATTACAGCTCTGAAAAGGACTCAATATGAAAATCAAAGTATTTATTTCAAATAAACCAGCTACAGGCACTTTTGAATTATCAGAAGGTCGGTCAGTCAGTAAGGTGAAGCTAGTCACCCATTCCAAAGAGTAGGTACCTATGGAGAAGAACGGGCAAGAAACTCCATGGACACTCTTTTAAATTATCAAGCTATTGATACAAATATTTGATTACATCATTCATGTTGAAATGAACTGTGTGAGAACGACGCAGAAATATATTGTACGCTGAGAGCGTCCATTATGGAAAAACAAAAATAAAACAACCATTCAGTGCTCACACGTGTGCCATGCAATTATATAATGCTAAGAAATTGAATATACACAATGCAAAGATAGTTTTGTCCAAGGTTCAGGAGCTCCAACAGTGTTCCCGAATACTAAGTTTAGCTCCCGTGTAGCTCCAGTGCCGAATTTACGCAAAAAAAGTGACGGAATTGCATCACTGACAGGGGTCCCCGGCACACATCGCAACACAACTGCTCAGACCCGTCCTCCGTACAGCTTTACCAGACATCATGCCGGAACACGACAAATCGCTTGGCGGCAAGGCTTTGTCTGGTGGGTGGTAACTTCTGCCGGCGGCCGATGTTATGACCTACCACCATGTCTCCTGCTTGTTATGGAGGGAAGTGGAAAAAATATCTTTTTTCTTACTCCTCCGCTATTCTTTTCTGATTAATTTCGTTGCGGGACCCAAGACAGTTGAAACGTTTCTCCAGGATTCGTCGAGCTTCATTGCTCGGCGTTTTTCTGGCGGTCTTCACTGCTAATTCCGGCTTTCAGGAGTTGCAGCGGGTGGGAAAAGTGTGGCGGGTTTTGTCCCATTAAAAAAAAAAAAAGATACCTAACACACCAGCAACAACAAAACTAAGTGATTTTAAACTGTCATATTTTGACGGACAGGGTTCAAATTTATACCTCTTACGTGAATTCGGTATGTTAAGTGTCGCCCTCCGGGATTCGGCCGAACAGCAATTAAAGGTGTTCAAACGCAGAGATACTCTGTTTCGTATCTTTACTGCCTACCCCACGGGGGCAGAATTTTCAAAGTTTGTACGACTACCGGAACTTTTAACAGTTTCTATCTTGGCCTTTCCCGCAGCCTACTGATTGGAACGAGCAATAGCAAAGTTTCTTGCATTTATAGATTATTGAGTATATTACGAAAAACCACATGAATATTTTTAATCAGCACGGAATTGTGCCTTATGTACTGAGCTGGAGCTCTGTTTTGCATTGGGTCGTAGCATAATACGGAGCGATAGCCGTTTTGAGTGGATGTAACGCATGGGAACATGCGTTACATTAACCATTGTTATCGGTTGTTTTAAATTTTTTTGCATGCTAATTATCTACCTTTTTATCGTCCTACTGCTGGGCACTGGTCTCCTCTCATACAGAGAAGGATTGAGCGTAATCACCACGCTTGCTCAATGCGGGTTGACTTGGTTTCCTCAAGATGTTTTCCTTCCCCTTGTAAATCAGTCATTGGTGTCCAAGATATACTTAGAAAGTACATATAACTTAGAAAAGTCACATCGGTACTTGCCTGACCTGGAATCGCACCCGCACACTCATACTTGAAAGGCTGGCGTTTTATCCACTAGGCCATTACAACTCGACTTTTCGACTTTTTGCATCATGTTTACTCCAAATAAACGTTTTTTCTTTATTTATATAGAATAGAATGGCTAGACAAATCTTGGGTATATAGAGAACTAGGTAAATGTCTACCATAAGCCATTTGACACATATATTTATGTGTCAAATGGCTTTCTACAACTTTTATTTTTTAAACAACACATGTTTCAGTCTTTAGCTTCCTGATCATTGAATTATTCAGGAATACTTGCTGGTGGAGAATTCAGTGTTTCTTTAATGAAAAACATGCTTGACTGTAGCTAAAATTCCTTTCCGACATTATGCTTGGCTACATAGTGTATAATACTGGCTTTAAGTAAAAAACATAAACAATACCCTATTGTTTATGTTTTTTACTACGGCCACCCTCCGCCTGTGGAGAGTGTCAGCTCCCTCGCGCATCCTGTTAGCGTCCCAATGTTCCACGAAGCAAAATGGAGTTTACTGGTTTGGGCTCTCTTCTTTAGCCGTATCCGCCTCTGACACGGTAGCCCTAGCCCACAGGTCACAGGAGTCGGGTGAGGCTCCTGCGCGCCGTTTTGCGGCGGCGCCCTAACTGTGACTCGTGCATTTCTTCCTTTTCCTTTCATGTTGGTTTGGCGTGTTTTGCTTTCATAAGCAACATCCCGTTAGACTGGAAGTTGACCCCAACATTGTTGAGAGAAGGCTAGGCAATGGTGAAGAAACTAGTTCATATACAATATGTAAAGAAAACCCTGTCCGAATACAGCATTAATCCTTATCCAATTTAATACCTTAAATAAATAGGTGATTTAATATATGTTAGATCTATATTGCCCTTTACATATTGTGATTTAAATGAATATTTTCAAAGATATTACAGATTTAAAAATTACGGGCAGGAGCGGCCAGCCGGGGCGGCAGGAGCGACGGCAGGCCGCTATGTTTTTTATACGTTCACACTTTTTCGGTAGTGTATTTAGTATTGCACCTGTGCGAAACCGGGGCGGGTTTATAGTATATAAATAAAAAAACTTGCTGTAAGAAAGAAAAAAAACAATCTGTTTTAAGAGTAATTTATATAGAGACATGAATTACTATAGTTTGGCTAACACAATTATTTACATTCTCTACAAAGCTATGCTACACAAAATAAAGGTGCATGTGTTCTCCTCAAAACCTAATGTTATTTAAATAGCTGATGATCTGTTACAGTTTACTTTTTATGGCAATGGTAATTTAATGTGAAGTATAGATATACAAACTATAAATAAATAGGTACTATTAGTAGTGTTCATAATCTCAGATAATTTACTTACATAGTTATTTTTTGTGTGACTTTTTGTAATAAAGGATCCTAAAAAGTTTTTAGTTGCAAATGATTTTGAGGATGTTAATACTTACGACGTTCAGTTTGTTGTTTCACTTGAAAATTATCTCAAATTCCTGCATCATATATTATAATTTCTTGTGAATACGAAAATTTTTTTCATATAGAAAGTTCTGGGTCTCGTTTATAATAGGGTAGTTGACTAAAAAAACTAATTAGTCCGTCACTCAGATTTCAAAAAAATAGTAGACACGTATTTTTTCTTTTTTCATATAAACAAAAAATGAAGACGACACAGTGCGTTGAAAACTCGTGTAACGTCACTGCACGCTACACTTTTTAGCGACCAGTGACGTCACCAGCCACCACTCCTGGTCTTTGATGCCTTTTATATTTGTCAATTTTAATTGATTTGATAAAATAAAAAATACGTGTCTAGTATTTTTTGGAAATCTGACTGACGGACTAATTAGTTTTTTTTTAGTCAAATACCCTATTACAAATTAAAACTACAAGAGGAAAAATCAAAGAACAATCATTGTACCTATAGAAATCGGACGCAGCTCAAGCCCAAGCATTTTTGTCCTCAATATTGAGACAAAAATCCTTAACACCATAAAATACTTTCTGACACAACTTACGTTTAATAAAGGATTTGAATTTATCCAGGCTCAGATCTTGAACCACCTCTGGGTGTCTATTGTAAAAAAGTATACATTGGCATCTGAGAGAGCCACCTATTTTCTTGAGCCTTGTTGTAGGTACAAACAATTTGTGACTGTTGTTTAGCCCTTAAAAGAACTGTTGTTTAGCCCTGTAAACAGCTGTTGTTTAACCCTGAAAAAAACTGCAGGTTACCCCTGAAAAGAACTGTTGGTTAGCCCTTAGTTCTGCGAAGAACTTTTGCATTGGTGTAGTTTTAGGAAACAAATCTAAAAAACTGAAAGACTTCGCGCACGACCGCTGCGTAGGAAGCCGACCTCGCGTCTAAGCCGCGCGGAGACCTTACTCATGGATCTAAACTCCCTTCCAGCACGCGCTCCCCACCTTGGTGACGCTCACTTCGCAACGGGCCAGGCAGCAGAAATCGTAATATTTTAATTTCGCCATAATTTCAAAACCAAAGGTTGTTGTGCCTCACTCGACATAGATAGGTATAGTGTGTTGCGGACTTTTTTTGTAGATATTTATAAGATCTATAATTAATTAGAACATTTTATTGTTCTATTACAGTTTAGGCAGCGTATGCAAAATAAGTAATTTTTTTGGTTGATTTTTTACACCTTGTGTTCAAAAAACCCAAATATCTTACGGAATCCTATGTTTTTCAGAATAAAATTTAGCTTATGTTACTCGTGGATAATGTAGCTTTCGAATGGTGAAAGAATTTTTGAAAATGGTCGAGTAGTTTTTGAGCCTATTCATCACAACCAAACAAACAAAGTTTTCCTCTTTATAATATTAGTGTAGATAAAAAAACTCTATGTTGTTATTCGCTTCACAAGTGGTTTACATTTGGCGTTGATACTTATATCGGCATGGACACCGATAGTCCACATTTATTATCGGCAAAGCCACCGACAGTCGACATTTAATTATGCGACGATTTGATTTCGACGTTTTATGTTTAACTGCAATGCGGTTGGCTTTCAAATACATTTGGAGATTCAGAAATAGTAAATGAGTATTTATTTTAAAGGTTTAGCACAGGTTTGAGTGCAACGGTTTCTGTTCAATGTCGGAAAGGAATTTTAGCTACAGTCAAGCATGTTTTTCATTAAAGAAACACTGAATTCTCCACCAGCAAGTATTCCTGAATAATTCAATGATCAGGAAGCTAAAGACTGAAACATGTGTTGTTTAAAAAATAAAAGTTGTAGAAAGCCATTTGACACATAAATATATGTGTCAAATGGCTTATGGTAGACATTTACCTAGTTCTCTATATACGCAAGATTTGTCTAGCCATTCTATTCTATATAAATAAAGAAAAAACGTTTATTTGGAGTAAACATGATGCAAAAAGTCGAAAAGTCGAGTTGTAATGGCCTAGTGGATAAAACGCCAGCCTTTCAAGTATGAGTGTGCGGGTGCGATTCCAGGTCAGGCAAGTACCGATGTGACTTTTCTAAGTTATATGTACTTTCTAAGTATATCTTGGACACCAATGACTGATTTACAAGGGGAAGGAAAACATCTTGAGGAAACCAAGTCAACCCGCATTGAGCAAGCGTGGTGATTACGCTCAATCCTTCTCTGTATGAGAGGAGACCAGTGCCCAGCAGTAGGACGATAAAAAGGTAGATAATTAGCATGCAAAAAAATTTAAAACAACCGATAACAATGGTTAATGTAACGCATGTTCCCATGCGTTACATCCACTCAAAACGGCTATCGCTCCGTATTATGCTACGACCCAATGCAAAACAGAGCTCCAGCTCAGTACATAAGGCACAATTCCGTGCTGATTAAAAATATTCATGTGGTTTTTCGTAATATACTCAATAATCTATAAATGCAAGAAACTTTGCCATTGCTCGTTCCAATCAGTAGGCTGCGGGAAAGGCCAAGATAGAAACTGTTAAAAGTTCCGGTAGTCGTACAAACTTTGAAAATTCTGCCCCCGTGGGGTAGGCAGTAAAGATACGTAACAGAGTATCTCTGCGTTTGAACACCTTTAATTGCTGTTCGGCCGAATCCCAGAGGGCGACACTTAACATACCGAATTCACGTGAGAGGTATAAATTTGAACCCTGTCCGTGAAAATATGACAGTTTAAAATCACTTCTTTTTGTTGTTGCTGGTGTGTTAGGTATCAATTTTTTTTAGTGGGATAAAACCCGCCACACTTTTCCCACCCACTGCAACTCCTGAAAGCCAGAATCAACAGTGGAGACCGCCAGAAAAACGCCGAGCAATGAAGCTCGACGAGTTCCGGAGAAACGATTCAACTGTCTTGGGCCCCGCAACGAATTTAATCAGAAAAGAATAGCGGAGGAGTAAGAAAAAAGATATTTTTTCCACTTCCCTCCATAACAAGCAGGAGACAGAACAGAACTGGGCCAATCAGCACAAAGGGACATTATTGCAACTGGCAGAAGCCCAGATTGCCAAGCACCACGGAATAAAATTTAATTAAGTTATGGGTCCTAAGTAGGTATCGTCTGTGGGTGCGAAAATTGCACCTTTTTTTCTGACCCCCGAGGAATGAGGTCGGGTAGTGTGGAATTTTTACTTCACTAAAACCACTCCGGTGATCACAATCTGTGCCTAAGGGCGGTCCCGGGTCCTCTTAAAAGACCAATTACCCCTCGGAACCCTCCCTGCGCAATGCCTGTGAGGCGCATCCCAGGAGAGACTCTAAGAGGGCCTCTCCTAAACGTCCACGTGCACGTGACCTCTATGCCACCGTCTTCCCTGGGGTTACTTAGTGGGCAGGCAGAGTCCCCGCTTTGTGTTTCCGCGACCCCAAGCGGAAATTGTACCCACATTGTTACATTGGGTTTTACACGATCAACAAGTGTAACAAATAAAATAAAGCCCCGACAACACGCTCGGTTTCGATTTTTCGTAAACGATTTTTTATTTACGACTCAATTATATCAGTCAGCAAAATAAACACCAACAGCCAGTTGATACCACTAAAGAGGTTCAGAAGTAAAACCATACTTCACAATGACTTTTATATAAAACTCTGTAAAAAAATTCTTAATATTCATTTTGGAGACGTTATTTAATTCCCTCAAAAACTTTTAATGAGTCCTTCGTTGTAAAGTTTGGTCTTTTTTCTCTTGTTAGGCACACCTTTGGTCCTTGTGTTCGCATAAAGATGAAAGGGATTTGATAATCGTTTATGTTCTCCGGAATCGAGTTCCAAGGTATCTACTGAAGGGGATTGTGGGTACTTTACATAAATAAGAGCCAAGTTTGGCTTTGTGTTTTGGAATTTTTGGGAATAATTTCAAACAGTTGAAGGTTTTAATAGCAAACATAACATATATTAACTTGCCGAATCCCCAAATCTCTGGCAAATAATTGGTTAAAATTTTACTAGCTATAACTTTTGAAAACCCGGTAAGTTCTAGTTCGATTCACGCACTCCATACTATTATGTATACAACAAAAAAAATGTTTCTGGTATTTTTCGTTACAGTAGTGGCAATAGATACACAATATCTTCTGTGAAAATAACAACACTATGTCACGGTTAATAAGATATAGCCTATAAGGGGTTCTGTTTTTACCGTTTGTGAATGGAGCCCTAAAAATATCAAAATAATGGACTTTTCACCTCTGACACGACTTGAGATTACAGCGGTGATCTCCCAAGACACCAACAAGAACTTATGGCAAACAACTCCTGATGAAGCTGACAGTCCCCGTAATTACGTAATTGTTAAAATAAATAAAAAATAATTAAATAAACCTTTAAAGGAAGCACGCCATTTTCACGAACGACATCGTAAAAAAGCGTCATGAAAAAAATAATGTCAAAGGTACTAAAAAGTTTATAACTCTAAAGACTACCTTTAAATTAGTTAATGACCTTTTAAATACAACTTAAAGCCTTAATTTTGACAGCTTTTTTGTAAAATGGTCTGTTTTATTTTAGTGTTTAGGGCAGAGTAGGATTCTGCTCTAAAAGTAAAGTTAAGTATATACTCGCATAAATAGGATCGATTCTATCTAGAAAATTTGGTCCTTTTTTCAGTTAAAATCTGAGTTAAGTACCCCCGTTCCGAAGCTTTCCTCCAACCGTACCGTCTCTACAGATTGGTCCTAGTATAGTCAAACTTTTTTTGTTGATCTTTATTTATCGCAAGGGGGTTTGATCACTTGCGATTATATCACCCCCGAAATTACAAAAAAATAAAACTATATATACACTTACATTTTTCTACCCAAACCCAACTTAACAATTTTATACAAATCCCTGGCTGTGTCAGAAAGGGGTGACGCCAATATGATGTTACACAATCCAACATCCCTTAAGTTTAACCCATTTTTAGGGTTCCGTACCTCAAAAGGAAAAAACGGAACCCTTATAGGATCACTTTGTTGTCCGTCTGTCCGTCCGTCCGTCTGTCAAGACCCTTTTTCTCAGGAACGCGTGGAGGTATGAAGATGAAATTTATATCAATTACTCAGGTCTACTGTCCCTTGAAGCTGTGAAAAAATCAAACTTCTAAGCCAACGCAATCAAAAGATACAGCCGTTTATGCCGCAAATTTTCGACACTTGCAAGGGAATCAAAACCTACAGGGTGCTTCCCGTGAACTCAGAATCTTGAAATTTGGTACAAAGCAACGTCTTATAGCATAGATACAGGAAAAATTACGAAAACCATAAATTTTTAGTTACATCACATAATATATATTTTTTTAATAATTTTAAACTTACTACCCATTTCCTCATAAACGCGTAGAGGTATTAAATTGAAATTCATACCAAATACTCAGGTCTATAATACCTTTAAGCTGTAACAAAATCAAACTTCTATGTCAACGCAATCAAAAGAAACAGCAATTTAAGCTGCATATTTTGAAACTCGCAAGTACTCGCAAGGGAATCAAAACCTAAAGGGTACTTCCAGTCGACCTAGAATGTTGAAATTTGGCATGAAGCAACGTTTTATAGCACACATAAAGGAAAAATTCCGAAAACCTTAAATTTTTAGTTACATTACAAAATATATATTTTTAAATAAATATAAACTTATTACTTTTTTCCTCATGAACGCGTAGAGCTATCAAGTTGAAATTCATATCAAATACTTAGATCTAATTGCCTTTAACCCGTGAAAAAAAAAAAAATTCTAAGTCAACGCAAAAACGCAAAACGCAAAAGTACAACCATTGATTCCGCATATTTTGAAACTCGCAACTACACGCAAGGGAATTAAAACCTAAAGATTACTTCCCGTTGACATAGAATCTCGAAATTTGGTAAGAAGCAATAGCTTACAGCACAGGTAACAGAAAAATTCCGAAAAGCTTAAAATTTTAAGTAGTTATACCACCAAAAAAATTGTGATTGTAGGTAAACATAATTTTAGTTACAGCAATGACCGCGAGTTATTATACTATGTATGGGGAGGGCAACATTTTTCAAACAGCAAAGACGACCTCACTCATCGTCATTCAATCCCGATGTTTTGGTGAATGTAGCTGTATAATCTAAATGCGTCCTAACTGCTTAGAGTGTTATACTTATAATTAAATTCAATGACATTATTATATTTCTTATTGTTGGTTATTATCAGACAGCTTGCTTGTATTGTTTCTACTGGCATTTCATTTTGCAATAAAAATACCATAGTTATGACTCGATTGTCGTAATGAACGAACTTTGTAAACCTTGCAGGTTTGTACGGAACCCTCGGTGCGCGAGTCCGACTCGCACTTGGCCGGTTTTTTATACAAAAACAGACTCGCTCAGCTTCGTTACGAACACATTCCGCCATGATGTGATAGGCGCCTTCCACGACGCTGCATTCTGTACAATTTGGTGAAGCCGTTTTCTTCATAAGAAATCCAAAATTGTTTAGCGGAATGTGTCCGGCGCGAAGCCGTAGTGCTATACCCACTTCATTCCTTTCCATATAACTATGATCGAACCAGAGAAAACGAGGCGCAAATGCGGCTGGATAGTGCCATATACCTTTACTAAGCGACCTTTCGTCAAAATGTTCCCTCCCACTAATTTTGTATAGATTTTTTACCAATGGAAGTAAATCTAGATAATAAGGTTTACAATTAAGAGGAACACCCTCTACGTGTGGTCGAACTTAAAACCAAACCAAATCTGAAGGACCAAGATAAAATATTCAACATTTTTATAATTTTCATGGAAATAAAATACAGTCTTTGACATCATATCTTTCAACCCCCTAATTAGACTACCCAAAAAAATGCTGAAACTATACCTTCATTATCAGCCTTTTTATCGTCCCACTGCTGGGCACAGGTCTCCTCTCATACAGAGAAGGATTGAGCGTAATCACCACGCTTGCTCAATACGGGTTGGCGATTTCAGACTTAAAGTCCAGGTTTCCTCAAGATGTTTTCCTTCACCTTCAGTCATTGGTGTCCAAGATATACTTAGAAAGTACATATAACTTTAGAAAAGTTACATTGGTACTTGCCTGACCTGGAATCGAACCCGCGCACTCATACTTGAGAGGCTGGTGTTTTAACCACTAGGCCACCACGACTATTGGTGAAAAAAAAAATACAGAAAAAACAATGTTTTAAAAAAGTGTCGGCTCGGCTTTTGAACGTTGCAAGCGTGCCGCCGTGCGGGTCTGTAGGTATGATGTTGATCCCTGATATGAAATGTATTAAATCAGCTCATAAGATAGTTTTGCGAGTACTGTTTTCATCGCGCTTTTTTGTGTAATTAGCGAATTAATGAATCTTTACTTTAAAATCTTATTAGGTTATAAAAGTATAACAATTATGTACGGTCTAAAGTGAAAAAAAACTACATATATATTTTTTTAAATCATGAAAAAGCCGACGAAAAATTCCACCACTGGGGGGTTCAGAATCATGTACTGGATCCATGGTACTCGTTTGTGCGGCGATGTCAGATACACCCTTTATAATAATATGTATGTACAAAAGTATATTCAATTATACAATATTTTTAAGCTTTAATTAGATAAATGCAAAGTCTCTAATAGCATGATAAAATATTGTACACCGGATAGAATGTTGCGGTACATTTTTAACCGACTTCAAGAAAAGGAGGAGGTTCTCAATTTGTAGTAATCTTTTTTTATGTACATTTATGTTCACCGATTACTCTAAGACGCCTGGACCGATTTGCAACATTTTTATTTTATTTAAAAAGGTATATTTTGCAGGTGATCCCATAGTCCCCAAGTCAGGGTCTGCTGATGGAAGACCAGAGAAATCAAGGGGAACTTTCATAAATCGTAGGCGCGACTAGTGCATTTCTAAGTATTTTCATTAAGTATTTTAAAGCACTACAATTTAATAAAGGTGGTAGTAAATCTGATGATGAAGCCTAAGGAACGATTCACAGCAACTACCTTGTGTTAGTGCTTGATTAATTTGTATTGATAAGAACTTTACACCTAGATGAGTTGTGACTGTCATAAGGGCTCTGATGATGAAGACAAAGGTCAGTTCCGGGAACACCTCAACGATTTACTGTAGCTACATTGTGTTTGGACTTAATTCAATTGATGAGAATCTTACACCCAAGGTTAAAATGAAGGTCTGCAGTAGATCTGATGACGAAGTCCCTAGACAGTCGAGGGAACTCCTCAACGATTCACAGCAGCTACCTTACGTTTGTGCTTCGTTAATTTGTATTGGTAAGAACTTTACACCTAGACGGGTCGTGAGTGTCATAAAGCTCTGATGATGAAATAAAGGTCAGTTCAGGAAACTCTTCAACGTTTACAGTACCTAGTTATCTTGTGTTTGAACTTAATTCTCTTACATTCATGAACACTTTGCACCAATATGGGATAAAATGACGGTCTGCATTAAATCTGATGATAAAACCATAGGCAGTCGAAAGCATTTCTCGAATGCTCGAATCGTTAATTTTTACAGCATTGAATTTTAAAATAGCATAACCACTACCTACTCATCACGTTATGCAACAATCAATTTAAATCAAGAAACTGAATTTTGGTTTTTTAATCACGTCATTTCTAGCATTGTTTATTTACTTTCATTTTGGTCACATAGGAATTTTATAGAAATCGGTTCAGTGGTTTCGTTTTTAAACCAAAATTACCGTTAAAAATAAAAGTAAACAAAACTAGGTCGTGCAGACGAACAGTACTTTCACAAATAAAACGTGTAAAATATTTATTTTTACCAAAAAATAAAACAACCTACTTCCAAAAAACACTACAATGTGAAAAAGAACTATTAAATAACTATACGAATATACAAAAACCAAAGACACTGACTGTATGACCTTTGTAATAATGCCATGTTTTTTGGCAGCCATCTTGGCTTTGGACTCAATGACTCAATTCATCCATTTTAATAACTATAAAAACTTTTTCTTTAGAATTTTAAAAAAAGAAGGCATAGGACATAAAAAAATTAATGCCAACAAGTAATTTCGAAGTACATTAATTTCGCCAACAAATACTTTCCCAAAAGAAAGCTCACACCAAAATACAAACAGCACTCAACATAAAAATCTCAAGGCTCTGAACCAAATTCACAAAGCCACAATCCGCCATACTTCTTACTAGCTCTAGCGACAATAGAGTGCCCGTATTTATATTCCGCGGCCGTATCAGAGTCGCCTATTAGTGATAAACAAAATTTATATATACGCCGTCTTACACTTAAGGCTGGGCTGCATGATAAAGCTACGGAAAATCTCTAACATTACAACAATGTAAGGATCTCTGAGGTTTTCGTGACATGTTTATAAAGAGTTCATTTAAAATCTTAGATTTTGTTTGGACGTTTTAGCGGAAGTGAACAACGCACCATACCGACGTCACACGAATTCTACATCACACAAGTAGAATTTACCGTGCAGTAGGGCAAGTGTCCGCCAGACACAGCTCCCGTCTGGTCGGAGGATCCTCCCTTTTCTATGGAGGATGAATAAACTTTTTTTTTTTTAATAATTATAAACTAGCGCTTGACTGCAATCCCGCCTGATGTTAAGCAGTGATGCAATCGTTGATGGTAAAGCGCACTAATTTATGAAACCTATTCACTTAAAAAACTTAGTGAATAGGTAGAAAGACGGCAGTTGAGCGAGGTGGTACAATGTTAAACCCAACAACACGACCAAGGATGCTGCGCCAGAGTGAGATTGATGTGGACACCCTCCACGACCAAACTCCCAACACAACAACATTAGGCGCATCGTACCCGGCACACATCGCAACACAACTGCTCAGACCCGTCCTCCGTACGGCTTCACCAGACATCACCACTTTATATCCTGTTCTTCATACCTCCACAGACGTAAAGCTTCATTTGAAATAACACTCTTCTGACAACAATTATATACACGAACAGCCTACATTCGCTTTCAGAACAAGCGTTCTGTGTGTAATATATGTATAATAATAAATATAATAATATAATAATAATGTAATATAAACTATGCGACACAGAATCTCCGATAAAGTCTGTGCATTGTGTGCACCTGGTTTGTCAAGTTTGGTTGCGTATAAGAAGGCGCTGGACTGGTCGTCGTGGAAATCCTTGGGGAAGGTTTATGTCCAGCAGTCGAGGTCTTTCGGCTGACATGATGATAATTGATGATGAACCGGATAAAATTGGACCAAAAAACTTCATCTTTATTAACAACAATTTCATGGAAGAACAACTTACTAAAAGTAAGAAATTAGAGGTAGTAATAGGCCCAAAATTATGTCAAAGCTGACAATACAAAAACATCCCTTCAATTTGGAACAAAACATGAAAACGATATTAAAAGTCCACCGCGCGGTTAAATTATTCCACAAGTATTAATACCAATACACACAAAATTTCGTACCCGCATAAGCCCAAGCCCAACACTGGGCTCGTTGTTATTAATAAAACACGAAGCCTGCCATATGCAATTCAGTTACAAAAGTACAATAAAACATTTATATCGCTTTGTCGGCGTTTCCTTCCATTTTTTGTGGTACAAGTTTGTTTGAATAGCGATTAATATGCAACTAAATTGTATTGGTATATGGACGGTTTGATTTGATAGAAGTATCGGCAATTACAAAAGACTCTGTAGCTAGGCATTTACTGGAAATGTGTGGATGGAGAGCGTAAAAATCTGAAGAGAAAATTATAGTACTCTCCACGCTTTCATTTATTTTTTGGACAATTTTCTTTTTTTTAAGGCGAACGTAGTAATTACAAGAATTCATTTTCCTATTGATTGGTGCCTCTTGGAACGCAAACATTAATTAAGTGTAATCATGAGGTTACAGTATAAATTCAAACTAGCAAATAGTTAATTGCAACTAAATAATTTGCTTCAGTGAAGTTTGTGAACAATTTTAATATATGCATATTTGCTAAGTTCACAACTAACTCCTAGGTTAGTTTCTAACTTAGATTTAATATATTATGAGGAACCAACAACCAATCAGAAGAATCAAGAAGTTCGCGGTATAAAAGCATCATCTGGGGGTGCTCCGTCTTTATATAGCGAATGATCCTTTGTAGGCGTAGGTTATCGGGCAAGGAGGACTTAAACTTAGATTTAATATATTATGAGGAACCAACAACCAATCAGAAGAATCAAGAAGTTCGCGGTATAAAAGCATCATCTGGGGGTGCTCCGTCTTTATATAGCGAATGATCCTTTGTAGGCGTAGGTTATCGGGCAAGGAGGAATTAAAACGATAAACTTTATATCACACTTTGACCACACCAATTTACAATAAATTTCCTAAGAAATAACGTCCCACTTGACACGAATCACACATTCAAGTTGACAGTTGACCAGCTGTCACCAGTCCCCGTTATCTCTTCTTTTGTGCCAGTGTCGGGTGTTACGTTTAGGAATCACTACTCGATTACATTACATTCAATTCAAAACTCCACGCCGACATATAAAATACTAGCTGAGCCAAACGCTTTCACCCTCGAAAGTTTCGATATGCTCCGCTCCTATTGGTCGCAGCGTATTGTTATATACCCTAAAGCCTTCCTGAATTAAGGGGTTATCTAACGCAAAAAGAATTTTCCTAATCGGACCAGTAGTTCCTGAAATTAGTGCATTTAAACAAAAAACAAACTCTTTAGCTATATAGATTAGTATAGATAACAGGTAGTCCTTATAGCTTAGCGGCCTTTTTCAGGCATTGCAAAGTTTTAGGTTTGAATCGAAGTAGCTATTATTTTTTATGATCACCGAATTAATTTTATAAATTTGGGTAGGTGTATTTTGGTTGGTGCTTTCATTAATTACTATCTGTCAAAGTTAGATATTTTAATGTTGGTTTTTTAACAAACAACCTAATTATACCGAAGGAGTTTGTAATAAATTAAACCTCGTTGCAAAAACTGACTAAATAAATGCAAGTCGGACATTCATACGAGGTGTTTCATACCATTAACTCTTAAAATAAAAATGGCAATCGCATCTGTGACAATTTAAACTATATAGCCGTCCCGGTTTATGAAATACGGCCTGGTGACGGACAGTGGAATATAAGTAATAGAGTCCCAATGTGACCTTTTGGGTACAAAATCCTAAAAAAAGCTAAATTGTGTTTACTTAAGCTTAAATACTTTACGGGATATAAGACGACCTTTAGGAATTTTAAAAGTTACTCCAGTGACTACGAAGTGTAGAGGAAATCGGTCCCGGGCATGTAAAACGGCGGAATGAGAAGACGGGCCGTGAAGAATTGTTTGAGAATAAACGTTAAAGATAATATTATGAAGGAATAGAAATAATAGCGAACGCGGCCGTTGCGCAAAAGGCGCGGGTTCAATCCCCGCACAGTGCAAATATTTATATGCATGAATATGAATATTTGCACTAGTCTGGTCGTGCCTCAGAAAGCACGTTAAGCCGTTAGTCCTGGTTACCATACGAACATCTAGTGGCAGTCGTTACGGGTTGTTGGAGCCCTCAAAAGTCTAACAATTGGTCTAACTGCAATGCTTACATATCGCCTTCGGGTTGTGGAGGTCAGACGGCAGTCGCTTCACGGGAAATATCGAAGTTCAGCCAAAATCAACAGTTGGACTGGTGAAGCGGACCCCAGACTCCAAACTGAAAGCTACGGATGCGACGGGGATTAACGCTGAGACGATGATGATGAGAAATATTAGAGACCTATGGAAGATGATAAGCTGTTCCGATATGATGTGTGTAATGAACATGATGATGATAAAGGTGAATGTATGAAGTTCTTCATCTGTACTAACCTTATAAACTTGTGCTTGAGCACGATCCCGTCCAATTATAAACAGTGATGAAATCGTCGATGGTAAAGCGCGCTAGTTTATTAAAAGCTTATTCACTCTAGCCTTGAAGACACTTAAACTGTGACAGCTAAAGGCATATTGTTCCAGTCCTCCGATGTACGCTTTTCTTATTTTAATAATTATAAACTAGCGCTTGACCGCAATCCCGCCTGATGGTAAGCAGTGATGCGATCGTTGATGGTAAAGCGCGCTAGTTTAATAAGAGTGAATAGGTCACTCAGAAAAACTGAGCGAATAGGAAGGAAAACGACAGTTGAGCGAGGTAATGCAATGTTAAACCCAACAACACGACCAACGATGCTGCGCCAAAGGGAGATTGATCTGAAGACCCTCCACGACCAAACTCCCAACACAACAACATTAGGCGCATCGTACCCGGCACACATCGTAACACAACTGCTCAGACCCGTTCTCCGTACGGCTTCACCAGACATCATGCCGGAACACGACAAATCGCTTGGCGGCAAGGCTTTGTCTGGTGGGTGGTAACTTCTGACGGCGGCCGATGTTATGGCCTACCACCGACCACGCTGTATAAAAGACGACGCCAAACGCTTCGTTCAGATCATAGTGGTATCAAAAACTTAAGGGTAGATACTAGCCGTACGACGAGTCGTCCGATGATGGAACGGACATGGCGTAATTAATTAATCATGCAATTCTTGTGCACACTCTTCAAAATGCATCTAATAGATCACCGACAGACTGGCTACTCTACACCTGATTCAGGCACTGGATACCGATTCGAACCAAATCTGTTCAATTAAGATCAAAGAGACGATATATAATCATATAATAGGCCCTCAATCCTCTTATCACTTGTACCTATTTTTTTCTCAGCGGATTTATTAGCCGGGATCAGGTAAAAGGGGTGGAAAAAAATAAAAGTCCCGACCTTTTTGGCCAAGCTTTAATTGTTTCGCTGATTGCGTATTATCCGCAGGAAGCGTCCGGAATTGAAAAAAGAAATTAATATCATAATGTCGACTGTGACTTGTTCTTTCTGAAAACTTTTTCTATTTTAGGATACCATCTTTGCCTTTTTGGGATGTTTTATATAAATAAGTAGGGACGCAGCGCGGGTAGGCCCTAGGGTTCATTCAGGATCCGTTAGGTGTTGTTCCCGGAAAATCAAGCTCGAGAAAAGTCGAGAACTCAAGAAATCATGTACCTATATATAAAATAAACCTCAGTTTCTTGTGTTTTCTGGCAGCGCAGGCTAAGCGTAAGTTCCCGTCTTTGAGGAGCGGCGAGAAAGGTGCCACGGCGCCCTCACCTTCCGCCTGACGCAGGTCCTCACCGGACGCAACTGTTTCGGTGGGTTCCTGTCCACTGTGTGGATCGCCCTAAGGACATGTTAGAGCATACAGTGGGGGTCTGCCCGGCTTGGGTAGAGCACCGCCGTGTCCTCGTGGCGGCGATCGACGGCAATCTCTCGCGTCCGACCCTGGTCCAGGCCATGGTCTGGAGCAAGAGTGCAATGGCAGTCCGTTATCGCCTTCTGCGAAGCAGTGATACAGGTAAAGGAGGAGGCGGAGCGCATAAGGAAGCGGGAATCCCAGCGCCCTCACGCCTCTAGTCGCCAAAGGAGACGCCCTGGTCGGGGGACAACATTGAACTCCCGGCCACCGAAGGCGCGGGCTTGCGGGCGATGGGCAGCCTCGGCGGGCGGGCGGCCGCCCGGTAAGAACCAGGCTTGGGTCGACGTCGCGTTGTTTCACGCGTGGTTGACGGGAGAGCTCATTTGATGATTTACCATACAAAACAAAAAAAAAGCGTAGCTCACCCTTTAATCTCGCAGTATGCGCGCTGCGGCATCGTTTTTAGACGTTCACTCTAGCCAAGTAGGTACCTGTAGTTTAATTTTAGATAAATGCAAATCCAACTGGTAAGTCTTACCACGACTATATATTTTTAAACATTAAAATATAAAAAAATAGTAGCCTATCCGTATCGGGAACAGGGTCCAAACTACCGGCGGTCAGGGCTCCAGCGAGAGAAACCTCCTGACAATGCGAGCCGTGTCCAGAAGTACCGCTTTCTGAATCAAGCTCTTGATCCAGCTACCTAACGAGAGCCTCCTGAGGTGTTGGTCGAGGCTCTTGGCTATTAAGCCTTTGGGTATCACGACTATCAGTACAATAATTACTAAATCCACATATCACATATCGACAATCTCGCGAGCCAAGTCAAGATACAACTTTCTTGGCTTTAACCTTAACTAAACAAAAAATTTACTTGAAAGAAAACGTAAATATTAATTTCAATCTATAACTTAACGTTTTCTTTCGTGTATTTTTTTTTGTTTACTTTAATAGAAGCTACTTTTGTTTACAAGTTCTAAATAACCAGGCACAAATGTGGCTGTCATTATAATTATGAGTCCGAATCATATTATTTCTGTATTTTTTTAAGTTAATTAGCTTATCCATAAGACAAGTATATTATAATTAATGTGATACTTTCATTTGAGAGGAAAACCAGTGAATTTGATGACGTTATTGGAACTCAATAATATGAGAAAAGGTACAGACGACAACACATTAACCTACTAAAATCTGTCGGATTTCCTTATTACATTTCCAACTTTATCTCTAAAGAATTAAGGCTCAGGGTTACTTGGGAATATCTGGCAGTTTGGGGTAGCTTGACCTGCTGTCGTAAATTTCTCAACAACCCGAGAAGATCCGAGAAATTAGCCTCGAGAACTTTCGGAACCCGAGAAATTGAATTGCTCGAGAAATCATGAACCCTACACCTTGTCTGGGACCACCCCGACAAGTTAAATCAATGACCTAGTGAAAGTCCTTGCGACCTACACCAGGTCGTCGCTGCGGTAAGCGCAGGACCGGTCGTCGTAGAGATCCTTGGGGGTGACCTATGTCCAGCAGTGAAGTAGGGAGGAAATAACTTCTTCTTTTCTTTAATTTTCTAACTAATCGTCTGCTTAGCCTTTTTCCAACTATATTGGGGTCAGATTCAAGTCTGACTGGATTTAGCTGAATACCAGTTTTTACATGAACCAACTGCCCATCTTGGTCAGATAAGCAGTTGTCACAACCAAGTTACTGGGTAACACGGTACTCCCAAATAAGACTGATTAAGACTGGTTTTCTAACTTTCGGGTTTTTAACTAAATAAATAAATATAGAGAATAGCTAGAGTGAATAGTCTCTTAATAAACTAGTGCGCTTTACCATCAACGACTGCGTCACCATCAGGCGTGATTGCGGTCAAGCGCTAGTTTATAATTTAATAAAAAAAAACATGTTTTCTTGATTTCAATGTCCGCTTTTAATGTAAAACTCCAGAAATTAATATAATATTTAGTAAAGTTGTGAGTCCTACGCACACCTTCAAAGACGAAATTAATTAGAAGCTCATTGTTTACCTACCGTCAAAGTTAGGCTGGGAATAAAGATGGAGCCTTGGGGTACCCCTCTCGTCTATGTATATGGTTCTGTTTATGATTATACTTTGAAAGACGATGAAAGGGCCGAGCATGTTTATTTGGAAGCCATAAAAGTTATACTCAGTTTTTATGAGATAAATTATTAAAAGAAGGCCATACTATCTATCGCTAGATGTCTCAAAGGCTTTTTATATAACTACAAGAAAACAAAAAAAATGTTTTAAAACCACTAACTAATGTTAGTTTCGATAAAAATATACATAACACTAGGGGTTATCGACAATGAAATTTCCTTTATACAAAGATTTCTCGTACAAGTACAGTATATATCCATAATAATGGTGCTTCAATACATACGTATATCCATTATTAGCGAAGTCTTCAAAAGTCAAATAGTCCCAACCCAATGGATACCAAAAGCTGTAGCAGAATATCGCAACCAAGATTTTCATAAATTCGCTCACAAAAGTCGAACGATAGGATAGCAGGACGGCTTAATTGTGAAAGTTTACCGGAGACTCCGCTTTTGTCGAAAATTTTTATATCAGCCTTAAATACGTCAAGATTTGATGAGTTTTCGGTTTGAGTTCAGATATTTTGAGGGTGGTTATGATGAAGTTTCATCGGCTTTTAACTTGTGAGTGGGTTTGTTCTTTATTAATACGAGGTTTTGTTCGTGATTAATTGCGAAAGGATATTTACTTCATTGAGGTTTGTGAAATTTTAGGAAGGCGTTTAAAAAGATAGGACCCTTTCTTCATAATTATTCTCGGTGGTAGACCATAATATCGGCCGCCGGCAGAAGTTACCACCCACCAGACAAAGCCTTGCCGCCAAGCGATTTGTCGTGTTCCGGCATGATGTCTGGTGAAGCCGTACGGAGGACGGGTCTGAGCAGTTGTGTTGCGAGGTGTACCGGGTACGATGGGCCTAATGTTTTTGTGTTGGGAGTTTGGTCGTGGAGGGTCTTCAGATCAATCTCCCTTTGGCGCAGCATCGTTGGTCCTGTTGTTGGGTTTAACATTGCATCACCTCGCTCAACTACCGTCTTCCTACCTATTCGCTCAGTTTTTCTGAATGAATAGGCTCTTAATAAACTAGCGCGCTTTACCATCAACGATCGTTTGTTGGAAGATTTTTATAGTTTTAGCAATTATTTATTATTGATAAAATAATCCGATTATTTCTTCATCTAAAACAGTGCCATAGTTTAGGACCATACTAAAGCATTGTTTTGTGAATTTCCATAAAGCCATAATTATACATTCAACTTGATTCACACAACACAAAACATTATAGGTACAAACAACTAGGTACACCTATGTATGTGTTATTCACACACGCGGCTCCAAACAAAAACCAGCTTCAATAGTGCAAAATATAATGGAACATTTATGCCGCTTACAGGCCCTGAACAACAAATGGTCGGTGCTTTGACAGTCAAAAGCCCCATACATGCAACATGGTAGCCTACAAAATGCTCCAGTGAAAGTAAAAAAACACTAAGCGACTTTTGGGCTATATTCCCATACGCTTATAATATTCCTTCATAGGGATAAAAAATTTCATGGTAATTTTTTTGTTGTAGTATTTTTAGCTGGTGGGATTTTTTTACTCTTTTTTTAAAAATAATTATAAATTATCCCTTGACCGCAATCCCGCCTGATGGTAAACAGTGATGCGATTGTTGATGGTAAAGCGCGCCAGTTCATTAAGAGCTGAGAACTAAAAACTGAGCGAATAGGAAGGAAGACGGCAGTTGAGCGAGGTGATGCAATGTTAAGCCCAACAACACGACCAACGATGCTGCGCCAAAGGGAGATTGATCTGAAGACCCTCCACGACCAAACTCCCAACACAACAACATTAGGCGCATCGTACCCGGCACACATCGCAACACAACTGCTCAGACCCGTCCTCCGTACGGTTTCACCAGACATCATGCCGGAACACGACAAATCAGTTGGCGCCAAGGCTTTGTCTGGTGGGTGGTAACTTCTGCCGGCGGCCGATGTTATGGCCTACCACCGAGAAACCTTTTTTAATATTATCACTATATGATAAAGCAGTGTTTTAGTTTTGCTTGGAATTTACAATCTAATATTTTTTTCTATGACTAGAATTAACCATGACCGCACGATCAGATAAATGAAATAATTAAGAAATTGACTTGACTTTGAAGTAAGAATTTGTTACGTGATCAGCTGGGTGGTTATGTAACATTAATTATTTTGAATTACATTCATTGCGTTATTTATTTTGATAAGCGGAAACATTTTTCGTACATATGGCGCATTAGGTAAGCAATATTGTACAAAATGATTCCAATTGATTTAGAGTGAATAAGGGCTCTGATTAAAATATCTCTTGCTACAATTCGTATGTTTGTGTAAAAAGACATTTATTCGTTTATGGAAAAGGCAATTTGCAGAACAAGTGGTCTCATCATCATCATCAACCTTTTATCGTCCCACTGCTGGGCACAGGTCTCCTCTCATATAGAGGTAAGTGGTCTCATACCACTAATAAAATTATAATAGTCTTTTATGTCGTTAATGAACGGTTACAGAATTCACAGTGTTTAAAAAAGTGTCGGCTTGGCCTTTGAACGTTGCAAGCGTTCTGCTGTGCGGTTTTGTAGGTATGACGTTGACCCCGGATGTGAACTCTATTAAATCAGCTGATAAGATAGTTTTCGAGTTTTGTTTTCATTCCGCTTTTTTGTATAATTAGCGAATTATTAATTTTTACTTTAAAATCTTATTGGGTTATAAGGGTACAGCAATTATGAACGGTCATGAAAGAGCCGACGAAAAATTCCACCACTGGGGGGTTCAGAATCATGTACTGGATCCATGGTACTCGTTTGTGCGTCGATGTCAGATACAGCCTTTATAAGGTATTCAGTCGGGGTTAAAATTACTGATGTAAAATATGTTTTTTAGTTTATTTATTCATACATAACATAATCAGCCTAATGTTTCTACTCTTGGAACACAGGCCTCCTTTCGATAAGAGAGAGTGAGCCTTATTTCACGCGGGCCCACTGCGAGTTGGTAGATGTCACAAGTCTTCGAAGTTATGCCTCTAGGATACTTTTTTTTTTAGATACACTGGTCATCACAGGGCGTTGCCATCCCTACACTTCTTGCATGGCAAGAAATTTTTGTTAAGTTTTCCGATCTATGCTTTTTTTGCGGCATTGGCTTTTGTTTTGTTGGGTCGCTTTTTTCCTATATTTTTGTCATCTTACGTTTATTATCATGGCAATAACAATTATTGTCTTATTACTATACAGTATGTTAAGAAAACCCTGTCCGACCCATAAGGATAATATAGGTTAGGTAAACACATGACAAAATATAGAAATGAATTTTGAAATAATCTTTTTTTCCCGCGAATTAATTCCAACTTCCCCGAAATTTGGTAATTTTTAAAAAAGTGACAACACCGGTATTATTGTGAGCGAATAGCGATGCGACCTCGTGCCGCTTGCCCTGCCGCCCGCCACCCGCGGAAGGGTGAACGCACATTTATTAAGTTACCACTTTTTGTGAAATAATATTTATTTTTTAGGGGGATTTTTTTTAAGTTTATTCCGGTTTTGTATCCATTAGTAGAATCAGTTATCGATACCTAACAACACCTTCACGGGTCGAACAGGGTTTTCATAACATACTGTATATTCATTTTTACTAATTTTTATTAATTACATAAAAGCATTACATATATATTCGTAACTATATCTATTCTTGCCGACGGCTATGCTGGGTTGCACTGACTCTTGTCTTATTTCCTTTTATACTGATTTTAGCGATTTTGAGGCAAAACCGCTCCAGATACGGCCTGGAGGCCGCTAGGATATTACAAATTGCTCATGATATTTTCCTTCACCGTTATAAGAGCAGTAGTGATGAAATATTTTACACAAAGAAAAGCATCTGAAGGGCTAACCTATGTCTTTTTTTTACATATAACAAACTAGAGCTTCACCGCAATCCCGCCTAATAGTAAGCAGTGATGCAATCGTTAATTTTTTTTGGATGAGCCGTCTTTCGCTTCTTGCGTGGCAAGAATTCTTTTTTTCCATTTATATTAGCTGTCTTTTTCTTTTTTTAGCGCTATCTTCTTTTGCGGCTTATGCCTTGTCTTTTTTTCTTCTAGGTTGCTCTTTTCCCAAGTCAATATTTTTGTTTCTTTTCTTTGGTCATGTTTTGTCATTATTTTTACATTTCTTATATTTAATATTCTAAATTCTATTATACAATTGCACATTTCTTAACGTTTACATTATTATTTTCAAAACTATTCCAATCGTTTTAAAAATGCGCCAGTTTATTAAGATTCTATTCAATATATCCTTGAAGACACCTACAACTTGTCAATCACGGCCGATATCACTTTTTCATTTCTTTATTTTCTTAACTATTATGCAATAATTCTTACTTAAATGTCTTATCTGTCCTCTACATTTCATTCAGGAACACGAACAAAATTTCATCTTTCTAAAAAATATGATCTGCAAACATCACTTCGTCATGACGTCAGTGTATCCCTTCTAATATGCTCCAATTTATTGCTCACAGGAACATTACGCCCGCCATAAAACGTCGTCTGTCATGGCGGATAAAAAATAATACTTCATATTAATTCCCATGGCCTGCCATGTTCTAAATCGGTTGGTACACACAACGTGTCGCGACTGCATAAGTTTTAGACCGGGAGTTTGGATTCCAGTTTACTAATGACTGAGCCTCGTCGTCCAAGATACCAAAGTATCGCAAGACTAAAGACTTTGACCAGGTTGCCAGTGATGATACGGAACTGAAACGTGGTCGCTCACAATGGGCCTCATATGAAGGCTCAAAGGCACACAAAGGGCGATGGAAAGAGTTATGCTCGGAGTTTCTCTGCGCGATCGAATCAGAAATGAGGAGATGAAAAAAAAAAATGAGAGATCCGCATAAGAAACAGAGTCACCGACATAGCTATTCGAGTTGCTAAAATGAAGTGTCAGTGGGCGGGGCACATTGCTCGTAGAACTGACGGCCGATGGGGTAGTAAAGTTCTGGAGTGGCGGCCACGTACTGGAAGACGCAGCGTAGGGAGGCCCCCAACAAAGTGGACCGATGACCTGGTGAAGGTCGCCGGAAGCCGATCGATGCGAGCAGCATAAGACCGGCCATCATGGAAAGACTTGGGGGAGGCCTTTATCCAGCAGTGGACCTCTATAGACTGAGAAGTAGAAGACTGAAGGTGTCCAGCTAGCTGTTTGGGTAATTCCTAGGCTGGAGCAAAAAAAAAAAACGCATTTCTCACAACTGTGATAAATTTTCATGGTTCCCCCATATTATTGATTGAAAGTGAGTTTGTTTGTCTGTTCGGCTTTCACGCCGTAACTACTGAACCGATTGCTTTGAAATTTTGCAGACGTAAAGCTAGAAGTCCGGATTAAATATAGATATTAGTATAACCGAACTCCACGCGGGCGAAGCCGCGACGGAATGTTAGTATTATATAACTTATATGCATAAATATGGTAAACTGAATAAAACACGTAATATTGTATACCTATGAGTAAATAGTGAACTGATAAATTATGCACAACAATGTATGAGGTAGTTTTTTTTTTTTTTTTTTAATAATTATAAACTAGCGCTTGACCGCAATCCTGCCTGATGGTAAGCAGTGATGCGATCGTTGATAGTAAAGCACGCTAGTTTATTAAGAGCCTATTCACTCAGAAAAACTGAGCGAATAGGAAGGAAGACGGCAGTTGAGCGAGGTGATGCAATGTTAAACCCAACAACACGACCAACGATGCTACGCCAAAGGGAGATTGCTTTGATGACCCTACACGACCAAACTCCCAACACAACAACATTAGGCGCATCGTACCCGGCACACATCGGCAACACTAGGACCCCTCCGTACGGCGTCACCAGACATCATGCCATGCCATCATAGTTAAAGTTAATTACAAATAATCCTATAAATAAAATATCATAAAATGTTGCTTTGAGTATGTTATTTTTTTAGAAATAAGCGTGTAGATGTTTTTGAGATTTGTTTTAATCTTATGCATAATTTTTGTGTCTTTACTTTTCACACGCCATCTACATCTCTATATCTATTATCCTATCGCAGGTATCCTATTCTTTTTTTCTTATCTGTTTATTTATGTGTGTAGATAAATGGTAAAATAAATAAAAACATAAGTAAGTTTATAAACTAAATGATTCCATTGGACGAATTAACATACATTTAGACATTTTTTTAAATATATTAGCCTCTCTATGCTTTTCACTGACAGTTCTAAAAACAGGATTTAGTAGGTATATTCTGATATTGTTTATTTTCAATTCAACAATTTTCTACCCACGCACGGGTAGATACTCAAAATGTCTGGGTTATTATTGGGAAAACAATTAAGGAGAAGGGATTCTGTAGTAGGTAATAAATGCGATTTCAGTTGTAACAAAATGCGGTCCTGTTTTAAGCGGTGCTTAAAGATGGGACAATTAAAAGTCAAAAAATGTGAAAGCAGAAAAATGTTCTAATAAAATTAAGGCAGACCTTAGGCATTATTCAACTAACTATATTCTGATTTTCGTAAGTATTTTATCTGGTCTAAATGTTGTATGTAGAATGCCAAATTACCATCTCCTCACCAGTTTACCTAAGCAAAGCCAAATTTTCCAAATGAATTACAAACCCATATTATATTGCTCATTGTTCTGTAACTATTCAAACATAAGCCCTATTATCTCATTAGTACCACATTAACCAATTATATTTGTTCCATGCTCCCAGCCCAAAATGGCCGTCTTCTCTTAGCACCATTAATCTGGCTATATGTGTAATATTTCTCGGTAACTGATGTTTTATTCACCTCACACAACATATAAATTGTTTTCTTTGCTCCATTCTGTCTACTTAAAGATATATTAACGGTCAACACGATAATCTTGTATGTTTAATCTGTTTCGATATTGTTAACATGAGTTATGATCTTGTGATGCTGTATTAATAGGGTTTAAACTTAACGCTGTGTCTAGTTTAGTATAAACATATCAATTTTATTATTTACGGAAGATATTTAAAGGAAGAGAGAAAGATTGTGACTCGTACAGGAAGATTATCAAGATTTCCTCAAACCTAAACTTTGGAGCTGTTCGTTGATTCCAAAGCCAAGATGGCTGCCAGAAAACTTGGCGTTATTGCAAAGGTCCGCCGGTACTTCACACAAGGACAGCTTCTAACGTTATACAAAGCACAGGTCCGTTCGTGTGTGGAGTACTGCAGCCACATTTGGGCTAATTCTGCAAAATGCCACCTGGCAACTTTGGTTTCGGTCTCCAAAGCCTAGAGTACCGGCGAAGAGTAGCCTATCGGTTTTCTATAAGATGTATTTTAGAGTCTGTGCGAGGGAATTGCATGATTTAATTCCCCTATCTTCGTTCCATCATCAGACGACCCGTCATACGGTAAGTATCCACCCTTACGTTGTTGACACCACTATGATCCGGACGAAGCGTTTCGCTTCCTCTTTTATACCGCGTACATCGAAGGACTGGAACAATTTGCCAGCGACGGTGTTTCCGTCAAACTACAATTTGAGTGTCTTCAAGGCTAGAGTGAATAGGTTCTTAATAAACTAGCGCTCTTTACCATCAACAATCGCATCACTGCTTACCATCAGGTGGGATTGCGGTCAAGCGCTAGTTTATAATTTATATTAAAAAAGAAAGTTTTACTTTACTTTCTTTTATACCGCTTACATCGAGGGAATGGAGCAATTAAGTGTCTTCAAGGCTAGAGTGAAGTGGTTCCAAATAAACTTGCGTGTTTTACCATCAACAATTGCTTCACTGCTTACCATTAATCAGAATTGCGGTCAAGCCCTAGTTTATAATTATAAAACAAAAAGTATAAAACTAAACTCAGTTAGACACATGAGTAAAATCAAGTTGTACAAATTATAAAAAAAAATATAAAATTAAAATAAGTTAGACACAAAAGTAAAATCAAGTTCTACAAATTATAAAAAAATATAAAACTAAACTAAATTAGACACAAAAGTAAAATCAAGTTTTACATATTATAAAAAAGGAACAGAAAATCAGAAAATCCCCTACGAGGCCAAAAGGTTCCTATCTCAGCATAATGCTTCGACATTTAACAAAATATATATCGCAATGTCGTATTAAATGGATGAGCTCTGACAAAACCGAATGAAAATGTTTAATAATAAATGGTAGACATTCATTTTTGTAAATTGCTTTTAAAAACACTTTTGATTGTCAAAAATAAATGTTGTTATGAAAACTAGGTGAGTTCAGAGTGACTTTCAGTTTGATTAGGTACTGCCGAGCATGAGGTCCTGCTGTGAGATTCTGTAACAATCTCACCGTGAATCCTTAGGTAAAGTGACTATAGAATAAGCTGTCGTTTAAGCTAATGCTTGAGATTGACACTAAGAAGTTACCACCAGAAGTTACCACCCACCAGACAAAGTCTTGCCGCCAAGCGATTTGTCGTGTTCCAGCATGATGTCTGGTAAAGCCGTACGCAGGACGGGTCTGAGCAGTTGTGTTGCGATGTGAGCCAGGTACGATGCGCCAAATGTTGTTGTGTTGGGAGTTTGGTCGTGGAGGGTCTTCAGATCAATCTCCCCTTGGCGCAGCATCGTTGGTCGTGTTGTTGGGTTTAACATTGCATCACCTCGCTCAACTGCCGTCTTCCTTCCTATACGCTCAGTTTTTCTGAGCGAATAGGCTTTTAATAAACTAGCGCGCTTTACCATCAACGATCGCATCACTGCTTACCATCAGGCAGGATTGCGGTCAAGTGCTAGTTTATAATTATTGCACATAACCACTGTGCGCCGTCTTCCCTAATCGCCAACGACCTCAAGTCCCCGCCTGTCTTAGATGAAGCAGACGGGGTTTCAGCTTGTTAGGCGTCAAGGAGGTTTCCTCCTCTACCCCAATACAATAACGGTGATTTACACAAACTGAAGCGCCTGCTGGGGTTCGAACCTACTACCTATAACTGCTCGCCTTAACTTACCTTTGGTTTACCTTTAGTTAACTATCTAAACCGATAAAATAAAGACGAAATTAGAACGAACTACAGATGAACTACGGCCTAATGGCGACGCTAGACATGCAAAATAATTGCCCATTCACCCATTCGTTCGCCAGTATTTCCTACTGTTAAAAGAAGCCTGCTCAATTATTCCTCATAAGCATTAATTCCTTTTCTCCTTTGAACTCGCACCGCTCAAGTGTCAATAATTTGAACAAATGTATTTTTAAATTGAATATTATCACGGCTCTGTACATTCGTAGTCATGCAGGTTTTAGTCAGTGGAATGGATATTTTCGAATTTCAAAGAGTTCTGTAATTACTTTGTGATAGGCTTTGAAGGCTCTGTCCAATGTGCCTCGTACGAAGGCTCAGAGTCACACAAAGGGCAATGGAAAGAGCTATGCTAGGAGTTTCTCTGCGTGATCGTATCAGAAATGAGGAGATCCGCAGAAGAACCAAAGTCACCGACATAGCTTTGCGAGTCGCTAAACTTAAGTGGCAGTGGGCAGGGCACATTGCTCGTAGAACCGATGGCCGATGGGGCAGTAAGGTTCTGGAGTGGCGGCCACGTACTGGAAGACGCAGCGTAGGGAGGCCCCCAACAAGGTGGACTGATGATCTGGTGAAGGTCGCGGGAAGCCGATGGATGCGGGCAACACAAGACCGGTCTGCGTGGAAAGCCTTGGGGGAGGCCTTTGTCCAGCAGTGGACATCCATAGACTAAAGAAAAACGGCTTTGAAGTTTCAATAATTTTCGTAATGAAGAATGTATGTGTTCAGTCATGAACATCTAAAAGAGGTAATTGGAATAAGTGAAAACCTTTTAGGGGATAATTGTACTCATAATAATTACGGACCTGTTGCGGTATTTGCAGGTCTCCCAAAGTGATAATGCGCATAGAAATCTTCGTCACTGTTCGGCTACGGTCGTATTCCCCGTTCGGAAGAAGATAATGTATAAAGAGTGGTTAAGTGCATAAAAAGTGGTTAAGTGCACCATCCCACTGATGACATAGGTCTCCTGTTTGTGAAAGGTATAAGAAAGGAAAGAAGGTAGTTGATAACTATGACACACGTCAGTTCAAACCACCACCTATCTGGGCTCAAACCAACAATCTACAACTTCTGACAATAATGGCACGATTAGGGCAGTGGTTAAGCGATTGACTGCAGCGTTATGTATCATGGATTCGATTCACATAACATCGGCTGCCGGCAGAACTTACCACCCATCAGACAAAGGCTTACCGCCAAGCGATTTGTAGTATCCCGGCATGATGTGTGGTGAAGCCGTACAGAGGACGGGTTTGAGCAGTTATATTACGATGTGTTACGGGTACGATGCGCCAAATGTTGTTGTGTCAGGAGTTTGGTCGTGGAAGGTCTCCAGATCAATCTCCCTCTGGCACAGCATCGTTGGTCATGTTGTTTGGTTTAACATTGCATCACCTCGCTCAACTACCGTCTTTCTCCCTATTCACTCAGTTTTTTTTGAGTGAATAGGTTTTTTTTAATAAAGTAGTGCGCTTTAGAATCAACGATTGCATCGCTGGTAGTTTTCAAACAGGATTATCGGTCAAGCCCTAGTTTATAATTATAAAAAAGTACTTTCTTTCTTTTCTGTCTTTTTTCATAAAAATAAGTACACAGGTGTGATTATAAAAATTCTACAAAAATAACAATTTTCCTCTTACAAATGCACATCTACAGGACTTTTATACCTTTTAATGGGGTATTTTATAGAAAACTCTAATAGTAATGGATACTCCCTCCGTCGCGCATTGTACCGCATCGAGGTACCGTAGCGACCTCGTTAGTATTGAGTTGAGATCAAATCTATGAACTGGACAGTATTAACAGAAGGTCAGACAAGGTCTTTAAGAGGTGTTGCTTAAGCTGAGAATCTGACTTACATAACGACAGTTTGAAATTAAATGAAATAAAATCGAATCTCTGTATCTTTGCGGTGCCACCTTATACAGAGTGTCTAGATTCAAATATCTGGGTCACTGAGTCTCTGAGGATCTGAATGATGACTGTGATTTGGAGAGGGAACGCAGGGCGCTGTCTGTGCGCTTTAACATGCTGGCCCGCAGGTTTGCAGGGTGTACCGAGCAAGTCAAGGTGACTTTATTTAAGGTCTTCTGCCAGTCCTTCTACACTTGCAGCCTGTGGACAAAGTACACGCAGTGTACACGCACCGCTCTGCGAGTCCAATATAATAATGCGTTCAGAATGCTGTTCGGACTACGGCGCTGCTGCAGCGCTTCAGCAATGTTTGCTGAGAAAAGAGTGGATGGTTTTCTTCCCATCATGCGAAAGCGCTGTGCATCTCTTATAAAGCGAATGCGGGCCAGCCCGAACAGCCTTCTGAGTGTTTTCGTGGACCGCTGGGAATCGCCGATGTGGCGGCACTGGATGCGACTACACACTACGGGTGGTAGCGTCCTGGGCTTGGCATAACTTGGCACTTCTTCTTCTCTCACACGTGTTGTATCTGTTTTGCGTACTAACAATAGATTTATAAGGTTTTATTTGTATTTCAATTTTTGTATGACTAACATTATATGGACTACGTCTGAAATAAATTATTATTATTATTAAGCAAGTAACATCACTGATCACTTTTACACGTCATGTTTTTTTTTTCTTAAACTAGATGAAGCTGGCATTTTTTAACTGACTACCTCTGAGAAGAAATAGCCGAATCAAACTCAGGGATCATCGTCTTTTTTCAGGTCCAGACATTAAAAGTGAAAATGTTTACAATAATTTACGTTATAATTACGCATATTGCTTAATAACAATGCTTAACAGATCGAGCAGCTCAGTCCCAAGCAGCAGGTCAAGCTACCCCAAACTGTCAAACATTTACAACCAACCTTGAGCCTTAATGCTTCAGAGATAAAGATGAAAATCTAACAAGGCAATCTGACAGATTGTAGTAGCTTAATGTGCTGTCGTCTGTACACTGGACTAAAGTTGAAGTTTGATAACTTAAAAAAAAAAAAGTGAAGAATTGGGTAGTTGACTAAAAACAAACTAATTAGTCCGTCAGTCAGATTTCCAAAAAAAAAAACAATTTTTTGAGAAGTATTTTTTCTTTTTTAATATAAACAAAAAAAGACTATAAAGTGCATTGAAAACTCGTATGACGTCACTCCCCGCCACACTTTTTAGCGGCACCTGATCTTTATTTGATAAAACAAAATATTATCATCTCCTCTCATACAGAGAAGCGAGCGTAATCACCAAATATACGTAACCAATATTTTTCTATAACCTAAATGACGGACTAAATAGTTTCTTTTTTACCCAGAATACACCCCTATTAAGTAGATACAATCGTCTCGTATTAACACTATTTCGTTGATTATAGGTTAACCATTAGTAAATTGATGAATCGATGAAAACTTGTGGCTAACAAACAAAGGCGGCAAGATTCGATCAATCAGGTTAAGTTACGTTTCCCGCTTCATGGATCTTTGACGTGTTCCATCGGATAGGAAGGAAGACGGTAGTTGAGCGAGGTGATGCAATGTTACACCCAACAACACGACCAACGATGCTGCGCCAAAGGGCCACCACGACCAAACTCCCAACACAACAACACTAGGCGCATCGTACCCGGCACACATCGCAACACAACTGCTCAGACCCTTCCTCCGTACGGCTTCCCCAGACATCATGCCGGAACACGACAAATCGCTTGGCGACAAGGCTTTGTCTGGTGGGTGGAAACTTCTGCCGGCGGTAATTACAAAAGATACTCCCCCAAAACGAACGCACCTTCTAGTGCTTTCGCTGGTAAGAACAAACCTAGCAGCACAGCTGTCTGTTCAGTTAGAACACTTGACTGTCTGTACAAGAATTTCGGTTCTTGGACATTTCCCCACAGTAATTTCTTTCTTGTTTTTGAGATCAGTAATGATGAAAAAGTTTACAGAAAGTAATAGAACCTGTATGTGTTCGAAGGCGAACAGGAAAAATATTTTCTAATACCAATTTATTACCCATCAAAAGCTAATTCCCAAAAGATTATAATCGAAATTATTGACGAAAACGCAGTGGCCCTCCACCCCTCTCCAATTACACTTGGGATAAATTATGCGACGACTCGGGAATCGAAATGAAAACCATTGGAATAATCGTTGCTCCAATAAGGGAATCCAATTTCTATTCTGTAGAATTAATAAGAATGTGATCCGGGCGCAGGTGCTTCGAATACAGGGTGGGTCGTAATTTTTATATCTGGTACTAAATTGGGGTTATAGATTTCAAGTATTGATTGTCGAAAAGTGGATTTTGAATTGAAATGGAAATGATGAGCAATTGTTCCATTTTGTAAATCTAATACTAATAATACAGAGAAAATTTACAGGAGAGTTATTTTATAACTAGGAATCACACATAGGACAATTTTTTATTCTGATATTCACTCAGAAACCACGACACGTAACTAGTATACCATCCATTATAAAAAAATTCTCGTGTCACAATGTGTTTCCCCGAACTCCTTCAAAAAGGCTGAACCGATTATGATCAAATGTCGTATATATTCGTTAGGTCATGCCTAACGACGAATATATACGACGAAAAGGTTTTTATGTCTATCTATCTAAAAGTTGCCTCTCTCTAACTTCTAAAATAAGAGAATGAAAAATCTAAAAAAAAAAAACATATGATGTACATTACTATAAAAACTACCAACGAAAATTGTTTTGAACGAGATCTAGTACGTAGTTTTTATTTAGTACCTCGTAAATCGTAAACCGCTTATTACCGCGTAATCTTTCATACAAATAACTTAAATCCATTAATTTCATAAATCAATGGTACTGAACCCTTTGTGCGTGACTCCGACACGCACTTGGCCGATTTTTTTTTATATTGCTACTAGTTACGCGGGTGCAATCGCGACGAAACAGTTTTGATAAGTATACAGATGATATCATAACAGACAGTTATATGAAGTACAAAGCAAACTTAAGCACGTGTAGTGTAAAATTCTGCACAGTTTCGCCATAGAAAGAACGTTCTTGAAACGCATCAGTTCCATACAAACTTGTTTGGCGAATTACTCAATAATCGCGTTATCGACACAGTACACAGAATCATCATCATCATCTCAGCGTTAATCCCAGTCGCATCCGTAGCTTTTCAGCTTTGGAGTCTGGGGTCCGCTTTACCAGTCTAACTGCTGATTTTGGCTAAACTTCGATATTTTCCGTAAAGCGACTGTCGTCTGACCTCCACAACCCGAAGGCGATATCTCAGCATTGCAGTTAGACCAATTGTTAAATTTTTGAGGGCTCCAACAACCCGTAACGACTGCCACTAGATGTTCGTATGACAACCGGGACCAACGGCTTAACGTGCTTTCCGAGGCACGACCAGACCAGTGCAAATATTCATATTCATGCATACAAATATTTTCACTGTGCGGGGATTGAACCCGCGTCTCCTTGCGCAACGGCCGCATTCGCTACCACTACGCCACGGAGGCTGTCTCAATGCTTCTATCAGTAGTTACAGCTCACAGAATAAGCAAACTAAATAGGTAATCGGCCGGCCATATTAGCCGTAGATCCGATGAAAGAAGGAGTAAACGTGTTCTTGAGTGGAGACCGCGAATCGGTAAATGTAAGGTGGACACCCTCAGACTAGGTGGAGCGACGATCTTCGCAGGATATCTGGATGAGAGTTGCCGAAAATCGAGTTGATTGGCGTGAAATAGAAGAGGCTTATGTCCAACAATGGACTGCTATAGGCAGAAGATGATGTGTTTGGCGAATTTGATATTTATTTCTACTAAAATGAGTGATACATTTCGTCAGGTATAAAAATTAAAACTAAATAAATTATACGTAAATTCAATCGTTTAGATGTTAGTTTGCGAAGAGGCTGATTGGCGACCAAGATTTAACTCGAAACGGTCTCCAAAGCCTGGAGCACAGGCGTAGAGTTGCCAGCCTTTCGGTCTTCTATAGGATGTATTCTGGTGAGTGTGCAAGGGAATTGCATGATTTAATTCCCCCATCTCCGTCCATCATCAGACGACCCGTCGTACGGCGACTTTCTATATCCTTACTTTGTAAACACTACTACGATCCGGACGAAGCGTTTGTCTTCTTCTTTTCTTCTACCGCGTACATCGAGGGACTGGAACAATTTGCCGGCGGCGGTTTTACCGTCACACTACAATTTGAGTGTGTTCAAGGCTAGAGTGAATAGGCTCTTAATAAACTAGCGCGCTTTACCATCAACGATCGCATCACTGCTTTCCATCAGGTGGGACTGCGGTGAAGCGCTAGTTTATAATTTATAAAAAAAAAATATCCGTCATGATGGAAGGTCGAAGCGAAAAACAAGATAACATATATTGCTTCCGTTAATGCCAGTGCTACAGTAGGTTCAAGATCTTTTTTTTTTTTTGTTTGGAATGGGACGCACTGACAGTTATTAGGCATGCGTAGTAATAAAACAAAAAGTGTTTTGTTTACTGACCAACAATAAAGCCTACCTAGCTGAGCCTACCCTAATTCTTTCAACTCATCATAAAGTACGTGTTTTTTTTTTTGACGTGATAACGTCTATTAAATTGGTATGCTGGGAGTCATTCGCGAAAACTGCGTAACGGCCGAATCTGACGCTACACGAAGTCCACGCCTACTAAAACTAACCTTAGCCTTGTAGCTTTAGAGTGCAATATTATTTACCTAAAAGCACGGTTGTAAACAATTAGTAGCAGTTTTTCACATACATGATTAAAGCATTGATAGCCGAGTGGTGAAACGCTCGGATTAATATCGACTCACTCAAGAGGTGCCGCGGATCGATTCCTGACGGCAACGGACGTTTTTTATCCTTTTTAATTTTTGTTATGTTTATTTTTTTTTGTGTTTTTTTTTGTTTTTTTTTTGCTTTTTGTTTTTTTTTTGTTTTTTTTTGTTTGTTTTTTTTTTTGTTTTCCCTTCATTTCATACTTTTCGTACCATCGACCTATCCTCAATAAGATCACCGACGTAACAAAGAATTAAACTTCGCTATATGTTACTTTCTAATGCATACCTATACAATATTAATTTTATTGTAACTATAAACTTTTGTATGAAGATGAATGAATGTATGTTCATATGTATGTGCAATCATATGCTTATTGTATTTAGTGTGCAAGTGCACATTACTCATAATAATTAATTTATGTATAACTTCAGAAGCAGAAAATTTAAACAAACTATTAAATAAAAATATAAATGTTATACATTACTTTATTTTAAATAATTTCATTGCACCCAGAAAAAATTACCATGTAATAGACGTTATCACGTTCAAATATCGGCAGTAGACGGAGTTCTACAGACAGCCAATTTTTTTTTTTTAATAAATGTTTCTTCACACTAGGAATTACTCCTGTATCTTGGGCGCGTTTACAAATATTTAAACTCGCATACACAGTTTAACCCGGAACAACTAGGTACTTTTAAGGGATGTTTCCTGGGTAAAAAAAAATTGATTTGAATTTAAGAAACATAATATTAAATTGTAATTTTGTAATCAATATTTGGAACGACACGGTTGGTGCAGTGTCTGAGCGATCTGCTGTGCTGCGAGTCGCACATCCCGTACGGAACAAAGCGTAGTTGACTAAAAAAAACTAATTAGTCCGTCAGTCAGATCTCCAAAAAATACTAGACTATTTTTTCTTCTCCTCCCTCCACCTCGGTACGCCCATGCATGTCATGACGTGTACGTCGAAGATGGCGCATCGACGCCTATGTTCGTGTCTTCGAAGTATTCGTTCCAGTGCCGTTTTGTGGAAATAAACTATGTATACGTTACAAGTCACGTTACTTGCCAAAATCACGACAAATCTGTTCCGTAATTCTGCGCGCCTTGTAACGATACAAGGAAGTAACCTACCGAAGGCGGTGTTCTTTCTCAAAACCTCCGAATATGTAGAAATAGAATTAAAACCCTTCCAATACCGTTTGATATCATTCAAAAAAGTCGTATCTTTGGTATGTATTATACAAAATGTAAAGAAAACCCTGTCCGATCCGTGAAGGTATTGTCAGGTATCGATAACTGATTCTACTAATGCCTAGAAAGCCGGGCTAAACTTGAAAAGGAAGTAAAGGAAGGAGGTAAATTAATACTTGTGCGATAGGCAATATATGCGCGGGTGAAAGGGGGCAGGGCACGCGGCACGCGGTCTCATCACTATTCGCTCTTAATAATGCCGTCAAAAATGGTGTTGTCACTTATTAAAAAATTACTAAATTTCGGGGAAGTCGGAATCGTACGCGGAAGAAAAACTATTTTCTTTAGTATTGTAACTATGATGATTACCGTAAAAATTTTATATTTTATTTGGTCTTGTGATTACCTAACCTTTATTATCCTTATGGGTCGAATGTGGTATCCCCAGCTCCATAAAAAAATCTTTTATTAATATTTGTTTTGACCTTATTTTTTTGCTTGATTTTCCTGATTTTCCTTGATTTTCCTTTTAAGAAAAATTATTAGTTTCTTTTCAAACAGAAATGAGATTTTTCTATTACATGGTCGAATGTTGGCTTCTTTAATATAATATACCAATATTAAAATCGGCCCACTCCTGGAGGAGTGTGAGACTGGAGGCCTGGAGGAGTGTCCCAGGAATGGGAACAATTTAGACTGATTATGTATGTAGTTTCGTGGTGGCCTAGTGGTTAAAACGCTAGCCTCTCATGTATGAGTGCGCGGGTACGATTCCAGGTCAGGCAAGTACCAAAGCAACTTTTCTAAAGTTATATGTACTTTCTATGTACATATATCTTGGACACCACTGACTGAAGGTGAAGGAAAACATCTTGAGGAACCCTGGACTTTAAGTCTGAAATCGCCAACCCGCATTGAGCAAGCGTGGTGATTACGCTCAATCCTTCTCTGTATGAGAGGAGACCTATGCCCAGCAGTGGAACGATAAAAAGGTTGATGGTGTGTGGTAATGATGTAGGTATGTAAATATGTAAACCCATTTATTTATTTATTTTTGGATTGTAATTGTTATTGAATACTACTTATTACAATCCAAAAGTAATATAATATTTATATCTTTTTTTTTTTGTTCTGGATAGGTAATCATCAAATGACTATATAAATCCTTAGATTAGTACATAGCTTTATATATGTATGTATTTATTTTCTATATATCTAAATCGTACACCACAGTATCGTTTCTCCTTTCTCTCTAAACCGAAGTCTTTAAAAGGTTTTAGCAATAACACTGTTAATTATGTTATGATTTGTACAAATGTTACATTTACATTTTCTATTTTTTTTTATTATTTAAAGAAAAGAATAGCTAGTCGCACTGATTAACTCAGGACAATGTTTGTGTTCTTTCTTCGGAATTAGCTTACTGATACATTATACGAGTTCATATCATTTGCTTTTTACAATGCATAAATATGTGAGCAGTCACGCCCTTTATACCTGGGGCTTGATAAGTTTTTACTTATTTACATTATAATGACATTTTATTTTTGTGTTTGCTTTGTTGGTATTTTGACGTGGCTAACTGGTATATGGTAAATAATTTCATTGTTGCTGTGTTCTTGCGTTCATACTGTACTCGTACATAGTATTGTATAAAGTCATGTGTTTTTTTTTAATGAACAGATGAACAGACAGCTGTGCTGCTGAGGATTTTGTTCTGCCACGTCTTCTTCTCAGCGAAAGCACTAAGAAGTGTCGATGGGTGGGCGTTTTGGGCGGACTGTCTTATGTAATATTTACGTTCAAAAAGTACTGATACTCAGCCTGATTTGATTTTGATTTGATTTGATTTGGCAGTCTACCTGCTTGATTTCACAATTTAAAATTGCCCAGTTAGTGCTCGTGACTGTACATAATGAGAAATTTTCTTTTCTTTTCTATTCCAAAAAACAATTTAAAACGAAAAATAAAACTATAAAAATGTTACACCCTTTAACTTTACAACGAAAACTGGGAATAGTATTTGATCTTCAAATCGAATTGGGATGGATCCAGTTGCGATCACATGACAGACAGACTCGTGATCAGAGCAGATATCTGAGCGAGTACCTACTGTTATTATAACAATATATTTTATACTACATTAGCGTTAGATTTAAGCAAAAGACGTTCATATAATCACTTTAGTGAGTTTGCAAGGGTACTTTAAATTACACTGTGCTATCCAGCATCCTAGTTGTGTATCGCAATGTTGCAATCAATTGGCATCATTTTGAAGCCAATTGCTAATCCATTGCTCCATGTGTTCGAAAATGTGTCTGCTCAACAACGTAAGTAACGCAATGAATGTTGTTGAACTGTCAAAATAAAAACCATTGATACTGATAGTGTGTTGTACAATTACTCTGTTGAATAGTGATGTTTTAAATTTTAATATTATTTGTCAGGTATAGTTTTTATTTTATAATATGAGTAAGTTAAGCAACATGCAATGGTAGAAAAGTGTCATCATCATCATCAACCTTTTTTTTGTCCCACTGCTGGGCACAGGTCTCCTCTCATACAGAGAAGGATTGAGCGTAATCACCACGCTTGCTCAATGCGGGTTGGCGATTTCAGACTTATAAAGTCCAAGTTTCTTCAAGATATCTTCTTTCACCTTCAGTCAATGGTGTCCAAGATATAGGTACTTAGAAAATACATGTAACTTTAGAAAAGTTACATTGGTACCTGCCTGACCTGGATTCGAACCCGCGCACTCATACTTGAGAGGCTGGTGTTTTAACCACTAGGCCACCACGACTTATATATTAAATAAATAAATGAAAAAGAAGCAGAGGTACACCACATTTTGTTATGTGACCACTATCTTCTGGCGTGAACTGTGTTGTGCGTCGGTAACCACTCTGTAACAATCTATAAATATATTTGGGAAATAATATAACATGATTGGAATCGATTCAGTTGCTTGTTCTGAACAAACTTTATTGTATATACTGTACTTTTATTACAAAGTGTACCCTGAAAACAAAATTTTTTAACTTATGTCTAATGCCACCGCGAATGGAGTATGGAATAGCTGTGTCTGCGAATCCGCTCGCGTCAGGAAATTAATTGGAATTCTTGAGGTCGATTTTTTTTTTTTGTGGAACCTTATTTCAGTTTCTATTATAAAAATAGCCTCTTATATTATTCAAGAACGAAGAAAGAGAAGGTGGGTAGACTGTGCTAAGTTCAACATCTGCTCTGTGTATTTTGTGTATTTAAAAATAAAATAAGTGCTTAATAAATTAGTGCAATACAATTTAACGGACGCATAAGCAATTGATTTGCAACATATATTGTGGACACAGTGAAATAATAACTTGATTAACATTAAATAGTGAATATCATTCATCGGTGAAAATACGAGCTGTTGGGACCAACAAATAATAAACTACGCAAAATTACTACCCAAATGAACTAAATTCCATTGTGACAGTGTGTGAATATTAGTTAACTTTTACGGTCTATTAACGATTATCAGAAAGATAACCAAATATTTTGTACTGGATGATTTGGTAATCATCAACTAAAATCAATAAACACTAGCGACATCGGTTGAAACTTGACCGTACTACGCTGTCCAGACAACGCAAGGTCCATCGATAGATGGCTCCACCAATTAGTACATAAGAAAATCAGCAGATGACACAACTTGGGTGTTATTAGTAGTTCAATAAAGGACCACTAGAGGACACTCCTGGTATTTAATATAATATTTTATACATCTATTTAAAAAAAAAACTATCTCACAAATAATGGACGAAATTATGAAAGCACTCAGTCACATCCAAAAAGAGCTGGAAGAACAAAAACTTACCATACAAAAAAGCGGTGTACAAGTGACAGAACAGGTCACACAAAATATAAATAGCATTATCGAAGAAAAATTCAGAACATTAGAAGAAAAATACGACAACCTGCAAATAAAAGTAGAAAATCAAGAAAAACGTCTTTACTTTTTAGAAAAACAAGCTAGACAAAGAAACATTGTATTTTTTGGAATAGAAGAGACGGAGACATCTTACTCAAACTTAGAAAATATTTTGGTTGAGTTTATCAAGAAACATTTTGATATAAATATTGAACGAAGAGATATACAAGAACTCAAGAGAATTGGAAAGAGAGGAGAAAGATCTAGACCAATTGTTGTGACTTTTACCAGGCTAGGATTGAAAATCAATATATTTAAACAAAAAGGTACACTAAATGATACAACATACTACTTACAAGAAGACTATCCGCGTGATATATTAAACAAAAGGAAGGAATTACAAGAGCAATTAAAAATTGAGCGAAAAAAGGGGAACACTGCCATAATAAAATACGATAAACTAATAATACTAAATAAAAACAGAGTCACGTCGAGTAAGAGAAACCTCTCAATATCTCCTGAAAATATACATACTCAAGAAAATAAAACAAAAAAGAATAAACAACAACAACATGACCCAAAAATCACAGTCCAGAGGTCAAATAGTATCACCGAAGGAGGTACAAAACAGACCATGTTGAACTTTTTGACAAATAAAAATACACCGAACAAAAATGCATAGCAATAACACCTTCTCCACACAACGATACCGCAAGTTAGCAAATACAAGTAAAAACACAAGAATTCTTCCAATCCGGCTGGTCACCGTGGAAGAGTACGACCAAAACCCTCCAAAGATACAAAAATCACACTTAAAGTTAAAGCCGTCAATTGAATATTGTCACATACAATGTCAAAACCAAACTATCATACGTCCGAATATTGAAACTGAAAGTATGTTTAGGTAGAATAAAATATGAACAGATGATCTGAAAAGATCAACGAGCACAAACTGGCACACCAAATGGGCATCTTTGGAGGAGGCCTTTACCCAAACCGGGGTTCTTGTTGATTTATAAATAATAAAAAATAAAAAACACTACTAACATAAAATAAACCTATATTACTAACATTAGTTCAGATAACTTACTATTAAGTACATAGAAATATACATTGTGTAACATGTAACATTTATACCTACTATTGTAAACAAGAAATAAAAAGGCTTATTATTATTATTATTATTATTATTCAAGAACAGTTATCTGAAATAGAAAACCCAACAAAATCGGTCCAACTGTTTCTTAGATTGGCCGAAACAAATCGAAAGCCACAAAATAAAAAATGAAAATAATATCGTATATACAATATGTAAAAAAAACCCTGTCCGACCCAAAAGGATAATAAATATTAGGTTGTTACATGAGCAAATAAAATATGAAATTTTACGTAATCATCATAGTGCCGATACTAATGAATTTTAAAATATTCTTTTTTTCCGCGAATTAATTCCAACTTTCCCAAAATTTGGTAACTTTTAAAAAAGTGACAACACCATTTGTGACGGAACGAATAGCGATGCGACCACGTGCCCCCTTCACCCGCGCATGCATGCCTAACGTGTTCCCTACCACTCAGGCATTAAGTTACCTCGCTTATTCGAAATAATATTTTTTTTTTTTTTGGGGATACCTTCACGGATCGAACAGGGTTTTCTTTACATATTGTATATGTGTTTAACATAAAAAAAATACAAAACTGCAATAAAAACGAGTAAGAGGGAGCACACCCATTATCATTACTTACTACAAATACTCGTCCAGCACCCTAATAGGGTATTTGACTAAAAAAAAAAACTAATTAGTCCGTCAGTCAGATTTCCAAAAAATACTAGACACGTATTTTTTCTTTTTTCATATAAACAAAAAATGAAGACGACACAGTGCGTTGGAAACTCGTGTGACGTCACTGCAAGCTACACTTTTTAACGCCCAGTGACGTCACCAGCCACCACTCCTGAACTTCGATGCCTTTTATATTTGTCAATTTTTATTGTTTTGATAAAACAAAAAAATACGTGTCCAGTATTTTTTGGAAATCTGACTGACGGACTAATTAGTTTCTTTTAGCCAAATAGCCTATTGCGAATATTACACTATTACTTTCAATTAGAATCATTTCGAAAGCAATTGCTAAACCATCACCCCATATATTAGCAAAATGTGTTTAAAACCCGTAAATAACGCATGGTTACTTATAGTGTGTAACGCAATTACCCTACTGTTTCCCAGATAATGATCAGCGTGTCCTGTGTGACGTATCCCGTGACGTAAACAAAAGCGGCTGTCACACAAATATGCGATTACGCGTTCGTTTAATTATTCGCGTTGATTGATCGTGCGACTATGTCTATAAAGGTATAGGAGTATAGGAGTGTGACAATTTCGTTCGGAAAGAAAACAGACGTGGGGTCTAAGTCTATCTTTTTTCCGAAAGAGATTGTCATTTCCAGCTGTTTCCCTTCTGTCCTGTAGCGATCCATGACTGTAAATGAGAATATATCACTTTTAACGTCCGCGTCTCAACTGCGTTCGTGATTTAATTGGTAAAAATGTAAACAAATGTGAATGAATGGAAAATTAACTTTACTTGTTACACAATAACGTTTAGTTTAGGCCACAACTTCATTTTTTTTTTGTGTTTTATCCCGTTTTATTATTATTATTTTTTTTAATAATAATAAACTAGCGCTTGACCGCAATCCCGCCTGATGGTAAGCAGTGATGCGATCGTTGATGGTAAAGCGCGCTAGTTTATTAAGAGCCTATTCACTCAGAAAAACTGAGCGAATAGGAAGGAAGACGGCATTTGAGCGAGGTGATGCAATGTTAAACCCAACAACACGACCATCGATGCTGCGCCAAAGGGAGATTGATCTGAAGACCCTCCACGACCAAACTTCCAACACAACACATTAGGCGCATCGCAACACAACTGCTCAGACCCGTCCTCCGTACGGCTTCACCAGACATCATGCCGGAACACGACAAATCGCTTGGCGGCAAGGCTTTGTCTAGCGGGTGGTAACTTCTGCCGGCGGCCGATGTTATGGCCTACCACCAAGACAATTTGTGTATGAAGTATCTCAACTTGACATAACTAAACTAATAATTCCCTTGTGTCAAATCTTTAATGAAACCGAAAAAAAGAATACACTGATTTAGCAGTATCTACAAAAGCCACATACAAATAACGCGTCATATTGACGTCACACCGATCCTGCTGCTCGGAAGCAGAATTCAGGTACTAGCACGCATACAACTTCCTAAAATCAACTGTTGGGCAAGTGACTGCCAGACTCAACACCCTTCTGGTGGAAGGACTGTCCCTTTTCTAAGGAGAAAGGGTTATTTTTGTTTCTTATAATAGACACAAGTAAAATTTTAATTAGTTTACTTACTGGTCAAGGGAGCCGGCGACAGTATTTATTAAATTTAGTTCGTGAAGAACCAACCAAAATGCCTTCATTCAAAGGCTAAAGGCTAGAGTGAATAGGCTCTTAATAAACAGGCGGGATTGCGGTCAAGCGCTTGTTTATAATTTACAAAAAAAAAAACCTTACAGGCCTTCCGGCAGTCTTGCCGCCAAGCGATTCGTCGCGTTCTGCCATGATGTCTGGTGAAGTCGTACGGAGGAGGAATCTGGGTAGTTTTGTTGCGATGTGTGCCGGTTACGATGCGCTAAATATTGTTGTGGAGTTTAGTCGTGGAGGGTCTCCAGTCTCCATCAATCTCCCTCTGGCGCAGCATCGTTGGTCGTTTTGTTGGGTTTAATATTGCATCACCACGCTCAACTGCCGTATTCCTTCCTATTCACTCAGTGTTTTTGAGTGAATAGGCTGTTAATAAACTAGTGCGTTTTACCATCAACGATTGCACCACTATTTACCATTGGCGGGATTGCGGTGAAACACTAGTTTATGAAATTATAAAAAAAAGTTTCGGAAACGTTTTAATAAAAACATATTTGTCTATACGTTATATAAATTGCATTCATTTTTAATCAACCCTGGATCCTTTATATTATCTAAACCTTCATAATAACCTAAATTTAAGACCCCGATCCAACGCCACGTCTCACAAACTATCTGTATGTTAATTTTCTTTGTACGCGCATAGCATAAGCTGAGCGAACTTTATCTGAAATAAGTCTTTAAGATCACAAGGTTTTCATTATAATTCTAAGAAAGAAACGAGTCGCGAGATTAGATACCTACATCAAACTGGAAAATGTTGACCCATTTTCGAGATTAGATGTTATTGTCAATATGAGGTATGTTCTACGTTTTCAGGGTCCCGTATTATAGACGTAGCTTGGAGCAGAGTGGGCTGGGCCACCCTAGAATGCTGTAGAAAAATTTCCTTTCTCATTCATAAAATAACTACATTCTCAATTGACTGACATTTGTTATTGCATTTTATATTTTCAGTTAATAAGACTGGAAGTATGGAATCTGGAAGTAAATTTCAGTCATCCTCATTTTCTTGTTTAACTTGTATCTTGATATTTTTATTTTTTATTATTGATGTCTCTTTATTACCGAAATCTAAAAACTTTTTTAAATTATTAAAATGATTCGTATTTACACAACGTAGATACAAATAGGTAATAAAAAAAATATCGCCCTAATTTTGATTTTGGTTTTGTCAGTGTATTAGTTATATTAAATAACTAAATATATACGGACAAATCACACAGATTGAGCTAAGCCCAAAGTAAGTTCGGCTTGTGATTGTGACTTGTGAGATACATATATAGAAAACATCCAAGACCCAGGCCAATCAGGAAAAGATCGTTTTCCATCATCACCTGGCCGGGGATCGAACCCGTGGCCTCCACGTCGCAAGCAGGCGTGTTGACGGATGACGACGATTATAATACATATACATTTGGTCAGGTCATAAATAAAAGAAAAAAGTTTAACAGGATATGATAACAGCTGAAATCCACACATGATACTATTTACCATCAGGAAGGAGTGCGGTCAAGCACTAATTATAATGTCAAGAAAAATGTTGCGCTACGCTGAAAGTCAGTGACCACATTACCTTGGCCAGTCGATTCATATCTGGGTCCATGAGCCCCCAAAGGAAAAATCCCTATCTACGCCAATGATCCGTTCCCTAGGTCTAAAATCGAGAACATATTACTTAGACATTATTTTCTGTCTGTCTCAAAGCAAGAACCGTAATGGCTAAACAGTTAAAATTTTCACAGGTGACGTATTTCTGTTGCCGCTGTAACACAAATACCTGCTAAAATCAGTTTTTCTTAAGTATTGAGTGTCTAACAGGAATTTGCTAAAACTAAATAGGTGTCCCTTCCTCTGTGAATTCAATAGGGGACCCTTTTTCTAAGGCGCATACCTGAGGCCCAACAGTTTTATTTCAGCCGTGGTTAAAGCAAGTACGTGCGTGTCAAAATGAGTGAACTCACCACGGAAGAAAAAGTATATCTTATTGAGTGCTTCTTCTCGAGGGGAAAAATTTATAGTAATGGGTTCCGTACTAAGTTTGAAACCCATAGAGTTGCCAGCGAAACAGTCTGAAATGGTAAAAAAATATATATTTATTCATATTCATCTATCACACAACTTGTGTTTCAATTCAATGAAACTGTATTGAAGTGATTTTACGTTGATTTTTGTAGGACAGTCGATAAGTTCGTGACTCCAGGACCATAGGCATGAGTTGCCAGGCACATCTGTTTCGGTGACTACACCAGAGACAATCAATGAAGTTGATATTGACGGAAAAGAAGAAAAGATTTAATAAATTGACTTGAAAAATATTTGATTCGATTTTATTTATGTGGTTTTAAAACTACAGAGTTCCATTAAATGAGTGGAGAAATACTATTAATTTTGAGGTTTCTAATGTGGTGTCGTAAATAATTACATATTTTTTTTGCATTTTTAATGAAACACAGGCCCCTGGACACATTGAAAAAGTCTACAGAAAACTCCGCGATGGTATATGTCTATCTCTTATGGATATGCCACAATCACATTGTTGTCATTTACTTTTTACCACAAAGAATGGCTAATTTTCGGTGCGATTTTAATCAATACTGCATTAATCTTTATCGAACTAAATATTTTAAAAACATACAAATAATAACACATTATTAAATTTGACACACTGACAGGAGAATATCAAGAACATATTCTCTTAAAGGCCCTTATACCGTCCAATTCAGCGTACTTCGAATCAAATAAATATCGTCACAAATGTCTGGAAACGATAATCTGGTTAGTACAGATAGTAAAATTCACATTCAAGATGATATGGATGTGGAGAGGGAACGCAGGGCGTTGTCTGTTCGCTGTAACATGTTGGCTCGCAAATTCGCACGGTGTACTGAGCAAGTGAAGGTCACACTGTTTTAAGCTTTCTGTCAGACCTTCTACACGTGCAGTTTGTGGACCAAATGCACGCAGAGGACATACAACGCTCTGCGTGTGCAATACAATAATTCGTTCAGGGTGCTGATGGGGCTGCCGCGGTACTGTAGCGCCAGTGGTATGTTCGCAGAGGCGCGAGTGGACGGCTTTCACGCCGTGGTCTTTAATGGTGCGGGTGCGCGGCAGCCCCAACGCCATCCTGGCCGCGTGCGCAGGCCGATGGGACTCAGTTCTAATAGCGCACTGTATAGGCCTACACGCAAAAGCGAGTGCCTAAAATATTTTCATTGTTTTGTTTTATTATTATGCTGTTACTAACATAGGCTAAGAATGTTGTTACTAACAAATTATGGAAGCAATTCTGAAATAAAGTTTATTATTATTATGTTAGTATTTTAAAAGATAAAAGAAGCTGACCGTCTTTGCTTACCCGCGTCGTTACCAGGACACAGTCAACACATAAAATACTCCACTATGACATACACTTGCCCGGAGCGGCTCTATTTTATAGGCCCTATCGTTGTTCTAGGAATCGTTATGATTATAGGGTTGTTTGGAGAAAACAAAGTGTGACTGAAATACGATTGAACTGTTAAAAGTTAGTTGAGACGATTGTTTTCATGCAATCGGTATTTTTAAATTGATGCCCACTTTTTTTATAACTAATCATATATATGTTTGTGGAAGAACTGCTTCTCAATTCATTACATTTTTAATTCATTAATAATAATAGTAATAAAATTTCTTTAGAAACATTTTGCATTTTGAGCAGTGTGCGAGGGAATTGCGTGATTTAATTCCCCCATCTCCGTTCCACCATCGGACGACCCGTCGTCGTACGGCAGGTTTCCACCCTTATGTTGTTAACACCACTACGATCCGGACGAAGCGTTTCGCCTCCTCCTTTATACCACGTATATCAAGGGACTGGAACAGTTTGCCAGCGGCGGTGTTTCCGTCGGACTAAAATTTGAGTGTTTTCAAGGCTAGAGTGAATATGCTCTAAATAAACTAGTGCGCTTTACCATCAACGACTGCGTCACTGCTTACCATCAGGCGGGATTGCGGTCAAGCGCTAGTTTATAATTTAAGAAAGAAAAAAAAGACGATAAGATAAGCACAAAAGACAACAAAACATAAATTAAAATAAACATAAAATATGTCGTACAATGAAGTAGCGCAAGACCCCACACTTGGATACCCTGTGTAGTGGGATCTAGTTATTTCGGAGTTGAAGACACATTATACAGAGTGTATCTGACATCGTAACGCAAACTTCGCGAAAAGGCTACACCGCATGCCACTAACAAAATTATGATAGTTATGTCGTTAATGAGCGGTTACAGAAATAACAGTGTTTAAAAAATAGTGTCTGCTCGACCTTTGAACGTTGCAAGCGTGCCGCGTTTGTAGGTATGACGTTGATCCCTGATGCGAACTCTATTAAATCAGCTGATAGAATAGTTTTTCTAGTATTGTTCACATTGCGCTTTTTTTGTGTAATTTACGAATTAATAATTTTTTTCTTTAAGATCTTATTGGGTTATAAAAGTATAACAATTCAAAAATAACGGTCTAAAGTGAAAAAAACAGCATATTATTTTAGTTAAATCGAGAAAAAGCCGACGCAAAATTCCACTACTAGGGGGTTCAGAATCATGTACTGGATCTATGGTACTCGTTAGTGCATCGATGTCAGATACACTCTTTATATGCGAGTGGTTGCTCAATTAAAACATTTTTTTTTTTTTTATACTGTTTACATTAAGCTTAGCAGCACTAGCCCAAATGTGGCTGCAGTACTCCACACTCAAACGGACCCGTGCTTTGTACAATATTCGACGCTGCCCTGGTGTGAAGAGATCTTATTAACTCATTATCTACTTAGGCATGTAGCAATCGCTTTCAAAGAATTTTGTATTTGTTTCATATCATTATGGCCTACATTCCATCTCATGGAGTCTCCATTTAGGCATAGAAATGCCTGTAGATGAGGGCTTCACTCTTCCCTTAGATCCTTATCAGAAAAAATCGGCCAAGAGCGTGTCGGGTCACGCTCAATGTAGGTTTCTGCAGTTTCCCGTCCGTGACAATAAGTGCCTCGACTTAGGAATTAAAAGAATCAGCTATTTGTTACATTGACATGAGTTCGGAATCCTTAAAAAGAGCCCATTAAGGACGGTGATAGCTAAAGAAAGAGATTTCAAATGTAGCTCCTACGCGTCCTGAAACCATTAGAACTAGCCCAAAAAACAGCACCATCTCTCGAGAAATTGGGTTACTAATTTATACAAACTAGAGGAGTTATATATGTTGATTTTTCGGTGGTAAATTTGAATTGCATGAACCGATTTTAATCATTCCTTTTTTAATTTGACAATTATATATTTTGAATATTATATAACTTTTTTAATTGGGACATACGCATCCTACGAGGCTGCATAACTGTCTAGATCACGTCATGATTAGTACCACTACTTGTGCAACCGTCATGGTTCTAGACTCCACCGTCAGCGATCACGCCTCGGTAATGCTATGTCTAACTAACTCCCCCCCAAAAACCAAAAACCATATAAAAAGATACTTCACAAAATTAAATTACGAAAACGCTGTTGAACAATTAAATACCACTGATTTTGCATTTATTACACCTCATTGCGATGCAAATGAAGCTGCGGAGCGTTTTGTTGAATGTCTTATGTCCACGGTATCTCAACACTCAAAAGCAGTAAAAATATCAAACCGTAAAGTGGTTCTTAAACCGTGGATCACACCTGGTCTATTACGGTGCATTCGACACAGAGATAACCTACATCGAAAACTCTTAGCAGATCCACATAACGGAATTATTGAGTTATCATATAAAAGGTATCGTAATCACTGTAACCTATTGCTTAGAAAACTAAGAAACGAGCACGACAGGTCCGCTTTAAAAACCTCTAAGGACAATAAAGATACATGGAATGTTATCAAATCCATCACCAACCAACCCAAGAACCAAATATCAGCTGACAAACTTCTACCTACTTCTTCGCAAATGTCAAACTCCCCGAACGCACCTAATGCTATTGAGCATATAAATCGATATTTCTCGAACGTCGGAAAACAACTGGCGGACCACATTATCAAGAAGAAAAATTCCTCTCTTGCCTCATATAAGATGGAAACACCATCTGCCCGTGATTCCATGGTCTTACTTTCTCCGGACGAAGCTGAAGTAAAATTAGAAATCAACAACCTTAAAAATGACTGTGCCAAAGGGTGGGATTCTATACCGGCTAAACTCCTCAAACTAAGTAAAGAAGTGCTTGTTCCACCTCTTACAAAGCTTATTGGGGCCTGTTTTGAGCAAGGAGTTTTTCCCCGAGTTTTTAAAAAATCCCTAATCACACCTGTTCACAAGGGTGGAAATCAGGATGATGTCAAGAATTATAGGCCTATCTCGGTTCTTTCAGCATTGTCAAAGATACTGGAAAAACTGTTAAACCGCAGACTTATGAAATATCTAGAGCACTTTAAAATAATATCGGACACACAATTTGGTTTTAGGTCCAGAAAAAGCACCACAGACGCCGTAAATCATCTTGTTGATTATGTGACGGAAAAAGTGGATAGAAAGCAAAAATGTCTGGGTGTCTTTCTGGACCTAGCTAAGGCTTTTGACACGGTCTGTATTCCAACCCTTGTGACCAAGTTAGAACACGCCGGAATCCGGGGAGGAGCTCTAAGCATCTTTAGAGACTTTCTCAATGACCGAACACAAAAGGTAAAGATTGGGGAGGTCATTAGCAATGAAGCTAGTGTTGAGTATGGTGTGCCTCAGGGTAGCTGCCTGTCCCCGAGTCTTTTCCTGCTCTATGTGAATGACCTATGTCAGCTATCTCTCACAAACGGAAAAATTTTCAGCTATGCGGACGACACAGTGTTGGTATTTCATGGAGAGAGTTGGGATGTAGCACAACAGGTTGCGGAGATGGGCTTATGTAAAATCATTCACTGGCTAGAAGCAAATCTGCTCACCCTAAATATCTCAAAAACCTCATTCCTGCAATTTTCTTTCGCTAAAACGAAACCAAAAATAATAAATCTCAAAGCCCACTCATGTGATGACCCTAACGACAGTCTTCCATGCTCATGTCTTCCAATAGCACAAAAAAAGACAATGAAGTATTTGGGTGTGGTCCTGGATGAGGGACTCAGCTGGCGTCCCCACATTGAGCAGACTACCTGTCGAGTCAGGAAACTTATTTGGGCGTTTAAGAAGATACGCCAAGTAGCTGACTTCAAGCTTCTCCGTGCAGTTTATCTGGCATTGGCTCAGTCAATTATAGGGTATTGCATCACGGCATGGGGGGTGCTTGCAAAACCTACATGATACACCTCGAGAGAGCTCAAAGATCACTCTTAAAAGTAATGACCTTCAAGCCATACAGATATCCTACAAAAGCCCTGTATGAGAGTTGCAAAGTACTAACAGTGAGGCAACTTTACCTTCTCAATCTTACAATGCAACAGCAAGAACTGACACCGGTAAATCCCGCAACCAAACATAGAAGAACCATCCCTAATGTGTGTTGCACAGTCACATGTAAGACCGCATCTGCTCGACGGCAACACCTTTACTTAGCTACATATATCTACAATAAAATAAATAAAATCCAAAACATCAACCCACTAACAAAAAAACAAACCAAGCTAAAGCTAAACACATGGCTTCAAACTCTAGATTACATACAAACCGAAAATTTATTTAAACAATTATAAGCGAGAAAACCCAATAGTAATGTAAGCAATACACACACACAAACACGCACCACACACCTTACACTGCACACCACACAACACACACCACACACTACATACCACACACCGCACACTAAACACAACACATCACACACCACACATGAGCATGTAATTAATTTAATGTTATCCATGTTATTTTAATACTGTACCATAAAAGTATTGTCCAAATAACGGGTGAAGACACTGACTCCTGTAACACAGGTACTACCTAGCACGGGGGTCAGAGCTTCAAATTAAGTGAAACTCCTTTTTATGTCAATAAAACTTATTATTATTATTATTATTATTAATTTGAAAAAAGATACGTTCAGGATGATAAAATATGTAAACTAATATAAAAAAGTGAAACATTTGACAATATACTTCTTATCATCGTTATCGCCTATCAGAGATCACTTTGTCTAAGCCCTAAGGATAAAAATAATCAAGCTAGTGGACTCTGACAATATATAGAATCTGCTGATAACAGCTGGACAGAAGCAGAGTTAGGTCTAATAGCGCGCTATTTATCTCATAGCATATCGTTAGCAATCTAAGTGGCTTCAGCCCAGAATTCGGTCACTTGCCGAAACCGAGCGGTTACAGCTGCCGCAATATTCGCGCAAGCGCGTTGTTGAAGCCATTCTGCCATACTTCGAAGCCTGGCTGAAAAAGGGGGAGCGCATCTCCTTCAGGCTCACACAGGTGCTCACTGGACACAGTTGCTCCGGTGAGTACCTGAACAGAATAGGGCGAGAGAACACGGCAAATTGCCACAATTGCGGGGGCGGTCTGGATTCTGCACAGCACACACTCGAGGAGTGCCCTGCACGGGACTCCGAGCGGCGGGTCCTAGTTGCTAGAATCAGGCAAGACCTGTCTCTGCTGGCAGTAGTAAGGGCTATGCCGGCAAAGACAGAGAATTGGACAGAAGTAGCTTCCTTGTGTGAGATCGTGATGGCCAAGAAGGAAGCCGCCGAACGGGATCGAGAGAGGGCTGATCCTGCTCGAAGAAGGAGGCGTCGGGGAGGCAACCGCCTTGGCGCTTAATACGCCGAAACCCGCCTACTTATTGAGGTAGGTGAACCTTTGGGGTCGCGGGCATACAAAGCGGGGACTCTGCCTGCCCACTAGGTGACCCCAGGGAAGACGGTGGCATAGTGGTCACGTGCTGCCGTGCATAGGACGTTTAGGAGAGGCCCTCTTACAGTCTCTCCTGGGATGCGCCTTACAGGCATTGCGCAGGGAGGGTTCCGGAATTGGTCTTTGAAGAGGAACCGGGACCGCCCCTAGGCGCAGATGGTGATCACCGGAGTGGTTTTAGTGAGGTAAAAATCCCACACTACCCGACCTCATTCCTCGGGGGTTGGGTGCCTTATGAAGGTTTCACCCCGAAAACAAAAAAAAAAAAAAAAGGTGGCACATTATTGATAAGGTGTTTGCCCGTTAGTGAAGGAGACCTCCGACAAGATGGACCGACGACCTGGTGAAGGCCGCGGGAAACCGCTGGATGCGGTAGGCGCAGGAACGGTCATCGTGGAAATCCTTGGGGGAGGCTATGTCCAGCAGTGGCCGTCTTTCAGCTGAAATGATGAGGATGATGAAGCACTATACGCTAATGGTGACAATGAACTTTTTTTTTGTTTTAATGCAGAACAAATCTTACCACGTGAAGGCCTCGAATAAATCAAGCTTTGACGAAGTGAAAATTTACCGCCAGATTCTTTTTAAAGATTAATTTCTTCGTCAATTGAAGTCTTTTCACGTGCCAACCCTTACCGCAACAACCGTCCATTCCATTATTTAGCCACGTTTGTGAAGTAAAGCGGACGAACGAGGGTTACGGCATTGGTTACGGCTAGTTTTTATGGCTCACGGTTCGCCACGGCCCGACCACGGCTCGGCCACGCCTTCCATTGTCGGCCCATTCGAAGCAGCGATAAACTTTATTGGATGTTATAAGCATACGTTTCTCGGAAGGTTTCTGGTTACCTGCGAAAGAAAGGGTTTGCTCTCTTCTTTGAATTTTTAAGGATATATGGTTTGCCTTGCTGCTGGGCCGGTTGCTAAGGAAAGTATTGAGGTTTCGCTATTGAAATATGAGAAGGATGACAAATTCGTACGAAAAAGAGATATATGTAAGGTAAAAGGGCGCCGATATGCCAGCTGTTATCGATGCATACTTTTCGCCAAAGTAATAAATATTACAAAAATAATTGTAAAAATAAATGTCATCCACCAACGAGTTCGGCTTTTATTATTTCGCCACAAAACCCCCGCGTAATATTAATATTTATCTTATAAATAACTATATCTCTACACGCTAACATCGACGCTCCTGTTACCATTAATTCAGTACATGAACTCCCTTGCTCTGAAATTTGTCATCGGCTACTAAAAAAGAAAAAATAACTTTAGTGCGTCAACGAAAACATACCTGAAAGCAGATATTATGGAGCGAGGAATGTAAAAACAATTCTTATTTGCAAAAGGATTTATTATTTACATGCATTTTACAATTTTCAGTCAACAAAGGCTCGCCTGCGAGGGGGAGTGCGGAGTGACGTCGGTGGGATCGGAAGTCGACGCTTCCGCTTGGCTGAGAACCTAGTAGGACGCTGGAGCCATTTCCACAGTTTTGAATTGTTATATTTTTACGTCCATTTTGTTTTACGTTTGCATGAGGCTTTACATTTTTAAAAAGAAAATTCAAAAATAGAATGAAGTCTGAATGAGGAATATTTTTGATTGGTCCCAGCTGTCCTATTCCGGCATGATGTCTGGTGAAGCCGTACGGAGGACGGGTCTGAGCAGTTGTGTTTCGATGTGTGCCGGCTACGATGCGCCAAATTTTGTTGTGTCGGGAGTTTGGTCGTGGAGGGTCATCAGGTAACTCTCTCTCTGGCGCAGCATCGTTGGTCGTGTTGTTGGGTGTAACGTTACATCACCTCGCTCAACGGCCGTCTTCCTTCCTATTCGCTCAGTTTTTCTGACTGAATAGGCTCTTAATAAACTAGCGCGCTTTATAATTATAAAAATAAAAAAATAATTATAGCGTCCCACTGTAGGAAAAAGACTTCGTCTTGTATGAGACAATATAGTTTAAACTCTAATGTATTAATAGAAAAGTTTGATTGTTTTAGACACTTTTGTATGAATCAGCAGCCTAATCGGCGAAGACATTTTTGTCAAATGAATGCGACTAGTTGGGATCAGTTGGTATCGTTCGGGCCGCCCATTGGTCCGTTCGGTCCAAACGATCCCAACTAGTCGCAATCATTTGACAAAAATGTGTTCGCCGATTAGGGGACAGATTATTTTAAACTCAATTTAGTTTTAAGATGTATTTATAAGTTTCTTTTTTTTTTTTGCCCTTTTTCGTTAATTTTAATTCACAACATAAAGGACTATAAGTGAAAATGTATAATTCATGTATGTACCTATATTATTGCTGATGTTTATATTTTTGAAGCTTAAATATTGTCTATGTCCGTCTGTGTAGAAATTCATTCCATTTTTAAATGTTTATTTATTTTTTATTTTGTGTGCAAGAATTTTATTATATATCTTCTTTGGTGTAAATATTTTTAAGTGATAAAATTTATGATTCCCGATATATGTTAATTGTTGTGTATATTTTAACCTCGCATAAATGGATAATTTATGCATCTCATTTATCATTTTAGAAAAGTTCTTCAACCATTATTAAGACCCCTTTTACAGTATGAAATTGATGTAGAAATATGCCTGACTGCGACGTGGAGGCCCCGGGTTCGATCCCCGGCCAGGTCATGATGGGAAACGATCTTTTCCTGATTGGCCTGGGTCTTGGATGTTTATCTATAAATGTATCTATTATAAAATATAGTATCGTTGAGTTAGTATGCCATAACACAAGTCTCGAACTTACTTTGGCGCTAGCTCAATCTGTGTGATTTGTCCGTATATATTTATTTATTTTTTATTTTTTATATAAGTTATCCAGTCTGTTCGTTTGTCTACTAATGTATTTGACTACTCTGAAATGACATGAGGCAATAGAGATTTCTATTGTATATTACCTATAACACAATATAGTATAGCGTACACAAACATAAAATTTTATTCAGTTTATAAAAATTAAATGCATTTATATATAATAAAAGCCTTAAATGCACATGTTTACGATATCGAATTTCATATCAGGGTCCAATCAAAGATCTGCTTGTATGTCATTTACTGGTTTTTGCGAGTAGCTGTAGCTCTTCAGAAGTTCAAAGTTTGACAATCAGTCACACCAAGGGTTTTACCCTTACCACTTTCTAAATTGTGGGATGCCAGATAGGTAGTCACTCCTAGTAAAATATTACTGGATACCCTTTTGTTTCTGAAGGTTGAAAAGTCCTCATCGACTATCCTCAGCTCGGGGACGCGGAGGGGTGTGCCGGACTATTAAAGGTTCTAAGTGTTCGTCTTCTGCCTTTCCGGGGTACCGGGTCCCCCCTATTCTACGGTACATAGCTGGAAACCCAGGTATGTACCGCAGTTACATGTACTTTCTAAGTATATCTTGGACACCAATGACTGAAGGAGAAGGAAAACATCTTGAGGAAACCTGGGCTTTAAGTCTGAAATCGCCAACCCGCACTAAGCAAGGGTGGTGACTACGCTTAATCCTTCTCTGTATGAGAGGAGACCTGAGCCCAGCAGTGGGACGATAGAAAGGTTGATGATGATGATGAGCTGGATACCCTGCTGCATCAGGTTCGACCCTGGTTGAGGTAAGGCTAGCTAAATTGATTGAGAAAGAAGATAATTATGTTATTGCTGATTGTGTAAGTGTTATCAAAAATTAACTCACCAAAATATTTTTTAAAACTTAAAAAAAGCTTTTACACTAAGACAAAGCTCATCTACTAATACAAAGCTGTATCTTCTAAGTCTTGTGATTTTATTTTACTTATTATAAACTAGTGCCTGTCCGTAATCCTGCCTGATGGTAAGCAGTTATACAATCGTTGATGGTGAAGGGCACTAGTTCATTAAGAGTCTATTCACTCCAGCCTTGAAGACACTCAAATTGTAGTCCGACGGAAACACCGCTGCGGCCAAATTGTTCCAGTATCTCGATGTACGTGGTATAAAAGACAAAGCGAAACGCTTCGACCGGAGCGTAGTGGCGTCAACAATATAAATGGATGGTGGTGGTAGCGATACACCTGGTCGTCCGATGATAGAACGGAGATGGAGAAATTAAGTCTAAATCTGGATTACCAATTAGCCTCTTCGCACGCCTCCCCACCGAATCCAACACTGCCAGGTGGCATTTGCAGCACTAGCCCAAATGTGACTGCAAGTTAAATATGTCAGATTTAAATAAAATATACTCGCTCTATACCGATGTGCTTAAAAATTACGACGACTTATTTAATTCCAAAATAAATAATGAAATACTCATCAGATTTATTATAGGTACGTGTTGTAAATACAAATTTAGCCTACCATATTATTTTTGTCTACTGATTTTTTTTTTAATAATTATAAACTAGCGCTTGACCGCATTACCGCCTGATGGTAAGCAGTGATGCGATCGTTGATGGTAAAGCGCGCTAGTTTATTAAGAGCCTATTCACTCAGAAAAACTGAGCGAATAGGAAGGAAGACGGCAGTTGAGCGAGGTGATGCAATGTTAAACCCAACAACACGACCAACGATGCTGCGCCAAAGGGAGATTGATCTGAAGACCCTCCACGACCAAACTCCCAACACAACAACATTTGGCGCATCGTACCCGGCACACATCGCAACAAAACTGCTCAGACCCGTCCTGCGTACGGCTTCACAAAACATCATGCCGGAACACGACAAATCGCTTGGCGGCAAGGCTTTGTCTGGTGGGTGGTAACTTCTGCCGGCGGCCGATATTATGGCCTATCATTAAAGAATACGTATAACAAATCTATTTCTTTCTTTTTTTAAAAGACTTTGCCGGTTACACTAGTACGGTTACTCCTGTATCGTGGGTGGGTTCACAAACATTTAAAGTCACATACACAAACAGCCAAACCTGAAACATATATCTGTAGGCCATGCAAATATTTGTTCCGTGCGGGTATCGAACCCGCTACAGTGCAGCAGTCGGTCGCTCAGCCGCTGCGTCAACAAAATCTAAAATTTAAAGACGGAGCTAGGTGATATAGATTAGGTTAGGTTAGATCTGTGACCAACCACTCGTGAGTCGTGAGCCTAGCGAGCGAAGCGCGCCGTGCCGCGGCAATGGCTGGCGAGCGCTGCGTCCATCTTACCAAACAACCCTATTGTATAATTTATGAAAGCCTACTTTTTATCCGCCGAAATTAACTTTCAAGGCATTTATAAATCTTTATGGCTCAAAAAAAAAAGAAAATATTCTACAGTAATTATGAAACACAATTGGGTGAGCATTAATCCATTTTAATAGGTATTTTGAATTGTTCGGTAATTAAATGGGTACGTTTCTGGTAGGTGTTTAAATACGAGTCATTTGTTATACCTAGTAATATTTAGGGATTTACTCACTAAGAGCAGAAGTCGCCGAGTGGTAACGGCTGAGACTTACTAACAACGGTCGTGGGATCGAGTACCAATTTTTGAAGTGAAACTTCTTTACGCACGCTTGACTTGGGGAGTAAGCTGGCGAACGCGTGACGTAAGCGTTACGAAAAGTGATCGGGCAAGGCGAACGGAAGTTAAGTGGGGGATATAAGCACAGAGGCGCCCGTGGCGCGAGCTGTGTACTACAAGGTCTACAAAAAAAATTTTTTTTTTTTTTTCAATAAATAGAAGATCTATGCAAAAATATTAATTTACCAATGAAACCATGAAATAAATTTAAACATTTATAGGAAATTAATATATGTACATGTGTATACATGTATATATTGTACATATATATATACATACAGATGGAGCGAAAGAAGTTTCACTTTAGTCGTGTGGTCATAAGCACACTCGTATTATTTTTTTTTTTGTTTTTTTGTTTATAGTAGTGCTTGACCGCGATCTTGCCTGGTTGTAAGCAGGGATGCAGTCGTTAGCGGTAAAGCGCTCCAGTTTATTAAGAGCCTATTCACTCTAGCCTTGAAGACACTTCACAAGTGCTTTGTTTTGTGTAATTTATTTCTTCACCACTGCCCTCAAAAACAGTGCAGGAAAACATCATGTGGAACTCGGCAAGTCCTAGAACCAAATAGAAATTCGTGTGATTGTGATATCTACCCACACTGAGCCCGCGTGGTTAATTACGGCACACTCTCTGACACAGAGGAGGCCTATATCCGAGCAATGGGAATATTTTACATAGGTACAGTATGCTCATAAATATGTTACTCTCTTAGTACGTAATCCGTAGTTTTTTCCAAAGTTACGCGTGTCTTACTGTTACTGGGCCTTTTAGTGCAGCTACGAGGCACAGTTTTTTTATTTTTTTAAATTGTTTTTGATGTATGTTTATTTGAGATGTTTGTGTGTATTTAATATACGGACTAAATTTGCCGGTAGAAGTTACCACCCACCAGACGAAGTCTTGCCGCCAAGCGATTTGTCGTGTTCCGGCATGATGTCTGGTGAAGTCGTACGGAGGACGGGTATGAGCAGTTGTGTTGCGATGTGTGCCGGGTACGATGCGCCAAATGTTGTTGTGTTGGGAGTTTAGTCGTGGAAGGTCTTCGGATCAATCTCCCTTTGGCGCAGCATCGTTGGTCGTATTGTTGGGTTTAACATTGCATCACCTTTTTTTTTTTTTTTTTTTTTTTTTTTTTTTTTTTTTTTTTTTCTCGAGTGGAAATGCCTTTACGCACCATACCCGTCGCTAGCTAGGCGACGAGCGTGTGTGGGACTCGCCCGGCCGTAGCCGGGAATACCCACTAAAACCACCCGGTTACCGTCGGGCCCTGTGTTGAGAGTGTCACGGGGCCGACCCGAAGGCCAAGTACTCCGTGACACCCTCAGGGCTTGCCGGCCCTTCCCTGTAGGGCCGGTTTCCGCGCCAAAGGGGGATTACCCGGTAACGGAATAATCCCCAGACGTGGTGACCGTTGTGCAATGCACGTGCGGGAGCTACCCGCACGCGCTGGTCACACCCTGGGGCTAAAGGAGACGGGGGTTCGTCCCCCGCCTTCTTCGCCCCACCCGTCTACGCCGGAGGGGAGCGGCAAGTACGTCCTCTTCCCGCTCCCTCTCCGCAGCCTCCTTCTGCAAGAGGACGGTCTCGCAGAAGGAGGCGGCAGCCTCCCATGCCGTCTCACTTTCAACCATGGCTCGTACCATGGTTGCCAGTGAGAGGCGTCCGCCTCCGAGCGCCGCAACGAGATCGCGGCGCTCGTTCCGCCAGGCCGGGCACTCCACTAGGGTGTGCTCGGCCGTGTCGTCGGGGGAGTCGCAGTGATGACACCGCGGTGACTCCTCCCGACGGGCGACTCGGTGCAGGTAGTGACCGAAGCACCCATGTCCGGTCAGTACCTGCACTAGGCGGAAGGTAAGGCTGCCATGCCGGCGCCCAACCCATCCCTCCAACACCGGACGAATCGCTCCAATCGTCCGGTGGCCGGCAGCTGGGGAGCGGAGCGCCTCCCTCCACCGGCTCAGGGCCTCCCCCTGAGCCGCTAATCTGACCCGCCTTACTTCCTCGAAGGCGGGTCGTTCCCCCCGTTCCCGGGCCGCGACACGGTGTCGATGCACCTGGGACAGAACCAGGGCATCGACCTCCCACGGGGGCGTGCCCGCGAGCACGCAGGCCGCCCCATGACTTACCGTGCGGTATGCCCGCACGGTCCGTGTCGCGATGACCCTCTGCGGCCTCCGCAGCAGGGCCACTGTTGCCCGGGAAAGGCGCTCCGCCCACACCGGGGCTCCGTAGAGCGCCATCGACCGTACCACTCCCTGGTACAGCCGACGGCACGCCGAATTCTCCCCCCCAAGATTGGGGAGGAGCCGTCCGAGTGCGGCTGCGAATGAGCACAGCCGCGGAGCGAGGAGCCTAAAGTGCTCCTCGAAACTCCAGCGGGGATCCAGGATCAGGCCGAGGTACTTTATATGCACCTCGACGGGAACCCGGACCCCCTCCACTCGGATACGGAGACCCGGTGGGGTTCTGCGTCGTGGGGCGTGGAAGGTCATGGCCCTCGTCTTCTCGAGAGCCACTTCCAGCCCCAGGAGGCGGATGCGCCGGACGACCAATGAGGTGCCGACCGACGCAAGGTGAACCGCCTCCTCCCAGTGACGCGCCCCGGCCGCGACTAGGGTGTCGTCCGCAAAGCAGACGACGTCCATACGCGGCAAGAGCGCGCCACGCAGAACCCAGTTGTACCCCAGGTTCCAGAGCAGGGGACCAAGCACCGATCCCTGGGGCACTCCTACTGATACGGCCCACGACTGGACGCGACCCTCTGCGTCCTCGTACAGCACCCTCCTCTCACGGAGGTAGTCCCGCACGAGGGCGCAGAGGTAGAGGGGCACTTCATGGTACTTCAGTGCCGCTTCTATGCATTCGTGGGGGAGGGTGTTGAACGCGTTCGCGATGTCTAACGACACCGCGACTACACCCTCACCCCTCGCTGTGGCCGCCTCAGTCCACCTCTTGAGGCGAGCCACCGCGTCCATCGTGGACCGGCCGGTCCGAAAGCCGTACTGGCAGTCCGCCAACTGCGGCCCACGGCTTTCCAGGTGCTCCTGGATGCGAGAGCATTGCATCACCTCGCTCAACTGCCGTTCTCCTTCCTATTCGCTCAGTTTTTACCATCAACTAGCGCGCTTTACCATCAACGATAGCATCACTGCTTACCATCAGGCGGGATTGCGGTCAAGAGCTAGTTTATAATTATTAAAAAAAAAATCTAAGCCCGAACTAAAAATTCCGATGTGGTTGAATCCGTCGAAAAAGTTTAATTTGTGCTTTTTTTGTGGTTACTCTTTATATAGTTCGATAAATCCATTCTTCTTTGACTCAGAGAGAAGACCGCCAGTTCTTATCAACAATGCTTTCATTTGTAATAAATTTCACCATGCCACAAAAAATAGGATTTGTTCAATAATCCAATTTTATAAAACAAACTTATCAGTTTCACTACAAACTTTGTAATTGTGTAACAAATTATGCTTAAGTGTTGCAGACACAAAAAATATAACATAAATTCTCAAACTTTTTGTATAAAAATTATAAGCATTAACTTTTCATAAACTAAGTTATTCTTGTGATTTTTTATGTTTTGTAAATCATTATAATGCTTATCAAGATATTATTTTACTAGTTGTTCAGCGATCCAGAATCAAGAATAGTCTATATATATTTTGTCCTATTTTTAAAGTAGGCCGCCCTCAGGCTTGGTAGAGCGATGACCTTCGCAGAATGACTGATAGTAATTAGATGAGAGTTGCAGAAAATTGAGTTAAATGGCTTGAAGTAGGAGAAGCTTATGTCCAGCAGTGGACTGCTCTAGGCTGATGATGATAATGATAATTATGTCCATTTTCAATTCATGGTCAATCCATATTGTGATCAATCTAAGTGTCACCTGGCCACTTTGGATTCAGTGGAGAGGCGTGCGAAGAGGCTGATTGGTGACCTTGATTTAACTCGAGTTGGTCTCCAAAGCCTAGAGCACAGGCGTAGAGTAGCCAGCCTTTCGGTGTTCTATAGGATACATTTTGGGGAGTGTGCGAGGAAATTGCACGATTTAATTCCCCCATCTCCGTTCCACCATCGGACGACCCGTCGTACGGCGAGTTTCCACCCTTATGTTGTTAACACCTCTACGATCCGGACGAAGCGTTTCGCCTCCTCCTTTATACCGCGTACATCGAGGGACTGGAACAATCTGCCGGCGGCGGTGTTTCCGTCGGACTACAATTTGAGTGTCTTCAAGGCTAGAGTGAATAGGCTCTTAATAAACTAGTGCGCTTTACCATCAACGATTGCGTCACTGCTTACCATCAGGCGGGATTGCGGTCAAGCGCTGGTTTATAAATTAATAAAAACATATTACAAATTTCATCAAAATCCTTTCAGCTCCGTTCTATGTTACAGGTTTGGTTTCCACACTCAGTCCCTTCAGTGGACCATTGTGCGTGGTATCCCTTCAGGCGTTAAAGCGTTCACAATTACAATATTACATTATTGAGAAATTGAAAAACAACAATTTGAATATGAATGTGGATTCACATTTATGTTTTCGGAAATAAAGCTAACGCCTCATTGGGTAACAAAAACTGTGATCTTTAAAGAATTGGAAACTATTCGGAAATCTGTTGGCATTGCAGGAAGTACAATGATCGCCACCAAAGTGCTTTTAGTGAGGTAATAATCCCGCACTCCCAGGAGGCCGAGCTTTTTTGTTTTCAGGCACCCAGAAAACAAAAAGGTACTTTTAACTTATAACATTACCACTATAAATTCCGGAGGTCACTTTCCTAAAGGGATCTGAATTCTACGGAGATAAGTTGAGCTACATGATTACAGACAAATGCTTACACTGAGTGAATTGATCCACTGAAATCTCTGTGATGTGGACGACAGCAGGTCAAGCTATCCAAAACTGTCAAATATTCCCCATTTTCTTCTTTTTTTTAAACATGACATAACATGTAAAAGTGCTTCCGGTGTATCTTATTAACAGATGAAATAAATGCATTTCATTTCAAAAAAATATTAGAAGGAGAAAAAGGCTTTGGATAAAAAAAAATCCTTAAATTGTAAAAAGCGAACAACTTCCTCCTCCTTACAACCAAGTTTAAATAACAGTCTTATTAGTAAAACAAACACCAAAACCTTATTTTCAGTAAACAAAAGAGCGCGAAAATAAAAGAACTCAATCCTTGTTGGATGTCAGAAAAAATGTTAATTTCTTTCGGATTGGCGATTTACAAATAAAAAACTTCTCGGTCGGGCCCAAAAGTTGGGACAACTTGTGACATGGTACTAAGAAGCGTAATTATTTGGGACGAAAGTCTCTCGAATGAATTGTGAGTGATTCCATTATGGCGTTACATTGGTTTTCTCGAATTATTACTGGATTTAAATAATGGATGAAGTTTGTATTCTGTTTATTAGGTTTTATTTTGTTTTACAAACAAAGAAAGAAAACAAATTTAAAAGATAATAAATAAGATTATTAAAAGATGGTGTGAATATCCAGACTTGTTTGTATTTTGTTTTTAATTTACATCGAATTGTAGTAAAAATAAACGACCTGCTTTTATCTGACCGTAATGTAAGTAATTTTGTTCCCACAAAGAAAGTTCTACAATCCTGATTTCACTCAGAGGTAATCTGCCAATCACAAAAAATGTAATCTAGTATCCGTCAGCTTAGTACCTACAGTCCTTTGCGATTAAGGACACAGAAAGGTTAATGCCTATTAGGCAGTCTACAAGAACAGTACAATGCTTCAGCAGAACACTTTCTTCGTTTCCAATCTAAATATATATGAAGGAATTTTTTGCAGAAAATAAAAAAGATAACGCAAATGGATAATTTTAAAAAAGGAGACTGTAGACACTTATTTATGTCTCGGAACATTAAGGCCGCATCCAGTTCCTTCTTTATGCCTTTAAGTGATCTTAGCCTTAAGCCTATTTTTATTCTCGTTTGCAAGCTAAAGGATAATGCCGAGCCTCGTTGAATATGGCCGTCCTAGATATAAGTCATTTGAATAATTTTGGCTCGGTATCAAAAATAATAAGAAAAGACATTAAAATACTACAGTGTCGTTCTATATAGCTCTAAAAACAGTACCAATCTTATCGTGTTGGTTAGAATCAAAATCGTCAAAATATCATCATCATCCGCCTAACCTTTTCTAAACTATGTTAGGTCAGCTTACAGTGTAACTGCATACTGCACCGCATTCAACTGAATAGCGAATCTTACATGGAGCGACCGTCTATCTGACCTCTACAACTCAGTTACTGTGTGGGTACCTTCACACCCTTTGGTAAGACTGGTGGTCAAACTTTCGGGGTTCTGAAGACCTGTAACAACTGTTATAATATACTATGCCTACAAATGTCAGTCGGGACCACCTCAGGATGCCTGTATGCAATTGTGACACAGGCGGCCCTGACCCTGCGGTATCCCCGGACTAGCGGAACGTCCATGACACTCTGGGATGCGGTCAGGCGTCGGGCTAGTTGTCACCTAAGGGACCGCGCCCACACCGGTGGCCCGTAAAGGGACATGGACCGCACAACTCCCGCGTAGAGCCTTCGAAAGTAAGCATTTGTTCCCCCTAGATTGGGGAGGAGCCGCCTCAGGGCAGCCCTAGCTCGTTCCTGTCTGGGAGCTTAATGTCGTAAGTGCTCCTCCAAGTGAGAAAAAGACCATGAAAGTACATAACCTCCGACTTGTGCAGGGCCACGTCGAATCCCAATTGCCATATACCTTGGATCATTGTTGTAACCCAGAGGGTTGTAACCACCGCCTATGTAAAGTGACCAACGCATCCATCGTAAAGAATAAGATGACAAAAATGTTGCATGTTTATTTGGTTTTGCTTTTTTTTTGTGTACACCTGGTACTGCGCACACACTTGTGATCCATAATAACTTCGCGCCAAAGACCAGTCATTGACCGCCAAAACCGAAATACAACCCTGAACTCCAGATTGTATCCATTTGCCACAGTGAACTTATAGACTGAAAATTTTCTAATGCCGTAAAAGTCAGATTTTAAGAAAATCTCTCTTTAATATGCTAAAGACATTTAATCGTATGGATGGTACCCATGGATAATGATACCTTGATGTACAATCTATGTAATAAATGTATGGCCGCGCAAAGGGTTAAGTGTGCTCAACCCTAACACAAAAAGAAAATAACAACGCAACTCAAAGTCAGTACATAAGGCCGCTACATTCAGCTTCATCATTGAAATAATTCAGTAACTTCTGATGGGCTCTCATTAGCCTCTGTCATTTATCATTTCAGCGCCCCGTCACTGTGCCGGGGTAAACTTTGAGAATCACAAAGACATTTGACATGTATTCTGAGTGGAAAATTCTATGTATCCGCTGTGTCAGCCCGCGGGGGTCTAAATTGGAAGAAGTTTGAGTAACGCTGAATTGTTCAATTTGATGCGTAATAAGTTGTGCGTTGCGATGATAATTTTATTTTGTGAAAGTTTTCGTTTGTTTAGGGCTTTATTTAAAGTGGGTTATTTGACGCGTATGAGATATTTGCCATTAATTTCGTAAAGGGCGGATGGCCTTATATTATTGTTGGAGAGCAGTTGAACGTTGTTGTGGTTGTTCCATGTCTCCATGGTGTGTTCACTTATTTACTACTTACAAAATTAAAGTTATAATATGACGTTTACATTCATGATTTTTCCTATTGGTACTAACTCTAATAATAACTAATTTTAATAATATTAATAACGCTAGTGAGCACACGGAACGATTTCTGCCTACAACATAATACATAAATTCTTATACACTCTTCTCAACAACAACAAACAGTTTCCTCTTTATATTTTTTTCATATATTTTTTCAACTATAGGATAACATAAGTATCGGAGCTAGATTACAAAAATATTTCTTATTGACAAACACCGACCGATTGGATTGACAAATAGGGACCAATAAACAAGTTACTACGCTGTACCTGGACATATGGGCGTGAAGGATGGCTGACAGGAATGGGCTTTGTGAGTGACTAAAATGATTGATAGAGAGACGTTGAGCTTTCCTCTTACTACTGAACAGAAACTATGCTGTTTTTAGCTTTACCACGTCTGCACACCTACCTTAATACATGATAGGTACAACGAAACTTCACGCCTATAAAGACTTACAGGCAAGGTGTACATATTTTCAAATGTTCATTATTTAAAATTGACGTTATTACAAGTTAAACAGTTATCAACTTAACTTTATGGTAATTAAGTTGATTTTAGGCTGACTAGCACTATTAATAACGTTATGTTTGATGTTTTAACTGAACATTATTGTGTGGGGCACATTTTTAGCGAATGTTTCGAAATATTATTTTACAGTAAAACCATATTCTGGTTATATTTAAGTTTTATTTAATAAGCGAAAGACCTATTAAATGGGATTTAAATATATCGCAAGCGCAGGCTCAGGCGTTTTGGGGGACTGTCTTATTTATTTACTTATTGGGATCTCCAACAAAGGATATACAAATACAATAAAAAATACAATAATAGAGCGCTACGTGGGGGCCGGTGTGGGCGCGGTCTCTGAGAAAGCGACCAGCCCGATACCTGACCGCGTCCCAGAGGGTTCAGGTCCTGGTCCGGGGATACTGCACAATCTCCGCTGAGGCGGCGAGCCTCCTTGTCGGATTGCCACCATGGGATCTGGAGGCTAAAGCCCTTGCCCACATGTGGGAGTGGCGAGAGGAGGCAAAACTCGGCTGTCGCGAGAGGTCGGGCAGAGCTCCGGGGGGATCTCATGGCGACATACATGGAGGGTGAAATTTTTGCAACCCAGTACAGGGTATGCCACAATAGCGGCGATTAGTCCCCACTTTGAGGAGTAGCTAGAGAGGCGCCACGGCGCCCTCACCTTCCGCCTGACTCAGGTCCTCACCGAACACGGCTGTTTCGGGAGGTTCCTGTTCCAGAGAAGGCGGGAGAAAACGCCAGGGTGTCAGCTGCCCGATGTGCCCGGCTTGGGTAGAGCACCGCCGTTTCTTCGTGGCGGCGATCTCTCGCATCCGGCCATGTTCTCGGTGGTAGGCCATAACGTCGGCCGCCGGCAAAAGTTACCACCCACCAGACAAAGCCTTGCCGCCAAGCGATTTGTCGTGTTCCGGCATGATGTCTGGTGAAGCCGTACGGAGGACGGATCTGAGCAGTTGTGTTGCGATGTGTGCCGGGTACGATGCGCCTAATATTGTGTTGGGAGTTTGGTCGTGGAGGGTCTTCAGATCAATCTCCCTTTGGCGCAGCATCGTTGGTCGTGTTGTTGGGTTTGCATCACCTCGCTCAACTGCCGTCTTCCTTCCTATTCGCTCAGTTTTTCTGAGTGAATAGGCTCTTATTGAACTAGGGCGCTTTACCATCAACGATCGCATCACTGCTTACTATCAGGCGGGATTGCGTTCAAGCGCTAGTTTATAATTATTTAAAAAAAAATGCCCTAATCCAAGCCATGGGGCGGAGCGAGAGTACATTGCAGGCCGTCATCTCCTTCTAAGAAGCAGTGATGTTGGTAAAGGAGGAGGTGGAGCACGTGAGGGTGCGGGAATTTCAGCGCCCTCACGCCTCTAGCCACCGCAGAAGACGCCCTGGTCGGGATACAACATCAAACTCCTGGCCACAGCGAGCAGCGACCAACTCGCCGCCCGGTAAGTATCAGAACCGGGGCGACGGCGCGTTGTGTATTACGCGCGCTTCAAAAATCTATCCGCACATCGTGACGGCGTCTACGAAGATCGATGCCTCCTGGGTCAGGGTTGCGGGGTTGGTTTAAAAACACACTGTGGTCCTGGCGCACAGGCAAATGAAGAAACACGGGTGGGTTTTAGTCAGTAGGGGAACCCGGGGCAGCATGGGCCCTTTAAGGACAGGATGTGATATTTTAGGATTTAAGTGAAATATCGGGCTCAATTAGTAATCATTTATTAGACTTTTTAGTAAACTTTAATTATCTTAAACAATAATCAACTCAGACTTATAGTTTACGCATTTGGTGAACTTAAATAAAAAATGAGATTCTGCTCATAATGCCCCGTACCAGGGGCACGTTGAGCATAGCTGGGGCATAATGAGCATAATACTAACTAACTTCTAAAATCAAACACAAAATGAGCAAATATGAGTGGATTCGTCATCATTGTCATCTTCCCTGCACACAGGAACAATGAGCCCACCTATTACTGGCTGTATATGATACCCAACCTTCTATAGATTGCGAGTACCAATCACCACAATAGAGGCACTCGACGTCATCTTCATTCAGACTCAGTTTCTTTATTTTTCTTACTTATTTTATTCGCTGAATGTCCAATAAAGAGCTTATATTAACACCATGTTCAATGCTGCAAAAAGAGAAAAATAACCTTAATTCATAATCAGAAACTAGGGCAGTATGGGCATGCCCATATTACCCCGCCCATAATGCCCCGAAGTCTTTATACAAGAAAACAAACTTACTAGAATTAAGTATTTAATTAATTGCAATTTTAGTTAGTAGTAATGAAAACTATAGTTACTACGCTAATCAAGACCATATGCGTACTCACACATTTTACTAAGTCTATATTCATTACGGAAATGACAAAAAGTACAAAAATTAGATCAGATTACGCACTTACTTTGTTTTGCTTCCGACTCAAAATGGCGCAAGCTCCCGCTGATAATACTACCTGTCTCGCGTGCACGAGGGCACTGAGTGTCGAACCAAGCGTTGCCGCCGTCATTCAACGGATAGGGAAGGGAAGAACTAAGATGCTCATATTACCCCGCATGCCCGTCTTGCCCCGTGTTCCCAGGCGGGATTGCGTTCAAGCGCTAGTTTATAATTATTTAAAAAAAAATGCCCTAATCCAAGCCATGGGGCGGAGCGAGAGTACATTGCAGGCCGTCATCTCCTTCTAAGAAGCAGTGATGTTGGTAAAGGAGGAGGTGGAGCACGTGAGGGTGCGGGAATTTCAGCGCCCTCACGCCTCTAGCCACCGCAGAAGACGCCCTGGTCGGGATACAACATCAAACTCCTGGCCACAGCGAGCAGCGACCAACTCGCCGCCCGGTAAGTATCAGAACCGGGGCGACGGCGCGTTGTGTATCACGCGCGCTTCAAAAATCTATCCGCACATCGTGACGGCGTCTACGAAGATCGATGCCTCCTGGGTCAGGGTTGCGGGGTTGGTTTAAAAACACACTGTGGTCCTGGCGCACAGGCAAATGAAGAAACACGGGTGGGTTTTAGTCAGTAAAAGTCTGACACGCCCTGCGGGAGAAGTCGTTTCAAGATTTTCCATCCCTAAGACTCTTTTACGTGTGCTGCGTTAATTACAGAAGACCACAGAATGCACATGTAAATAGGTGTAAACGCGATACAAATAGTGAAAATCAATTATAAATTATGAGTCCAAATCATAAAATTAGAAACAACATAAAAGTAACATAATCAAAATTAACCGTTCATATTACGAATAATATAGGCGGGATAAAAATAAAAATTGGGAAAATACCTACTACATTGAAAAAAAACTCAGGTATGATGTAAGGATTGGACATTTTTTTTTAACGTTGCCCCACACTAGGAATTGCTGGTGTATCGTGGGTGCGTTTTCAAACATATAAACTCACATACACATAGAGCCAGACCTGGAACAACTACTTGTACTGTTGATACAAATATTTGTTCCATGCGGGAATCGAACCCACGACACGCAGCGCAGCAGTCAATAGCTTATCCACTGCGCTAACCGTGTCGTAAATTATTCATCATCATCATCATCTCAACGTTAATCAAACGTCAAATCAAACGTCAAAGCTGAAAAGATACGGATGCAACTGGGTTGCATCCGTATCTTTTCAGCTTTGGAGTCTGGGGTCCGCTTTACCAGCCTAACTGCTGATTTTGGCTAAACTTCGATATTTTCCGTGAAGCGACTGCCGTCTGACCTCCACAACCCGAAGGCGATCTCTAAGCATTGCAGTTAAACTAATTGTTAGACTTTTGAGGGCTCCAATAACCAGTAACGACTGCCACTTGATGTTCGTATGGCAACCGGGACCAACGGCTTACCGGGCACGACCAGATCAATGCAAATATTCATATTCATGCATACAAATATTTGCACTGTGAGGGGATCGAACCCGCGCCTCCTTGCGCAGCGGCCGCGTTCGCTATCGCTACGCCACGGAGGCTGTCAATTTCGTGTCGTAAATTATTATTGAGTTAAAAAGAGTCTTATGTATGCATCATTATTGATGTTCAAGCAGTGCTGATTCACAGCATATTTTAAATAAATAATTTTGAGTAGGCCAGCCAATGGCTTGTGGAGGCTAGTTAGGCAGTCGCTTGATGTAAGATACTAGTGACCCGCACCCTAATTGAGTAACATATTAGCACTATCAATTGAAATCATTCTTAACCATATTGCTAATTCAATGCTCTTTACATTTGAAAAATGTATCTACTCAACAACACAAATAACGTAATGAATATTGTTGAACTGTCCAAATGAAACCCATGGCAAATGGTAAGGCGTAATTACCCTGCTGAATGCAATTACCCTGCATGCAGACTGGAGGCTGACCTCAAAATTACTGGGAAACGACAGGGCACATGATTATCATCTCCAGCTTGTGCATATTATATACCCAAAAAAGTTTCCCCTTCGTAATACTTATAAGCAGTATGTCCCCGAGCACTCGAGCCCGTCGTACCGCTCTTGGTAAATTCAATTCCAAGACTTAATCATAAAAGTTTTTGAATAAACAATGTGCGAATCGAATAACATTCCACTTACTTAAGCCCAAACTTATAAAACTTACTTTTAGGACAGGAAAAAAAGGTAAATATTTATGCTATTACATCTGTGGACTTAGCAGCGGTGGCTTAGTGGTATCGGCCATGACTTACAATTTGCAGCTCGTAGATTTCGAACTCCATCAGCCGCTTTACATTGTGTTAAGCCATAACATCGGACGCCGGCAGAAGTTACCACCCACCAGACAAAGCCTTGATGTCTGGTGTAGCCGTACAGAGGACGGGTCTGAGCAGTTGTGTTGCGATGTGTGCCGGATACGATGCGCCTAGTGTTGTTTTGTTGGGAGTTTGGTCGTGGAGGGTCTTCAGATCAATCTCCCTTTGGCGCAGCATCGTTGGTCGTGTTGTTGGGTTTAACATTGTATCACCTCACTCAACTGCCGTCTTCCTTCCTATTCGCTCAGTTTTTCTGAGTGAATAGGCTCTTAATAAACTAGCGCGCTTTACCATCAACGATCGCATCACTGCTTACCATCAGGCGGGATTGCGCTAGCTTATAATTATTAAAAAAAAAAAATTCATCACCGCTGCTCTGAAAACGGTGAAGGAAAACATCGTAAGGAAACGTTCTGGTGCCAAAAACTTCGAAGACAAGTGATACTCGTATCTACCAACCCACACTGGACCAGCGTGGCAGATTACAGCCCACTCCCTGTCACCGAGAGCAGGCCTGGTATGGCAACTGTAGAAACATTAAAGGCTGGTTATGTAGGTATGTTTATGTTATCTATGGACCGTTTTTCTTACTAGCCTCTTTAAAACCTATCGTCCTCCGTGGCGCAGCGGTCAACACGCCTGCCTGCGACGTGGAGGCCACGGGTTCGATCCCCGGCCAGGTCATGATGGAAAACGAACTTTTCCTGATTGGCCTGGGTCTTGGATGTTAATTTATACATGTATCTATGGTTATAAATATAGTATCGTTGAGTTAATATCCCATAACACAAGTCTCGAACTTACTTTGGGGCTAGCTCAATCTGTGTGATTTGTCCGTAAAAAAAAAGATATATGTTTTTTATTGCATAAGTTGCATAAATATGTGCTCGAAAAAAATGTCTGCTCAACAAAGTAGTTACGCAATGTATAATGTTAAACTGTCAAAATGAAACTCATGGCTAGTGATAGTTTGTTACGCTATTACCCTGCATGTGGTTCGCCTGATTAAAAATTGTATCGCAATTTGTACGACATGCTTTGCCGGTACATCACAGGTCAATTTCACATGCAACCAGCGCTTCATGTGACGTCATACAAACCCTGCATTTCGCAAGCGGACTTTTCTATGCAACTAGCATATATACGTTATTTTGTTTATACAAAACCTGAATACAGTTTGTTCAGAATAAGCAACTGAATCGATTCCAATCATTTTTACACCATGTTATATTTTTTCCCAAAAAATTTTGAAATTGTTGCAATGTGGTTACCGAGCGCGCCACACAGCTTACGGTAATGCGCGCCCGCGCAACAGCTGATGCCAGAGGTCATCGCACCGCGCGCCGAGCGGAGCGTTGACCATATTTTTGTTGGGACAACCAAGTAAGATAACAAGCTCATAACTTTGTGATTTTCATGATGATATTTTTTAAATTTTGTACGTAGATTATTTATCTAAAAATACTGGACACGTGTTGTATAACGGCCCGACATGAATCATGGGGCAGTTGCCCACCAGAAACTGTACTCATCCTGTCCGAGCCACCAACCTTCTTTTTCTATTAAAGATACGTGAACTTTACACCCTGTTCATCATATTTCTATAAATCTAATCAGAATAAACAAATTTGCTTTCTCGGTGGTAGGCCATAACATCGGCCGCCGGCAGAAGTTACCACCCACCAGACAAAGCCTAGCCGCCAAGCGATTTGTCGTGTACCGGCTTTATGTCGGGTGAAGCCGTACGGAGGACGGGTCTGAGCAGTTGTGCTGCGAGGTGTGCCGGATACGATGCGCCAAATGTTATTGTGTCGGGAGTTTGGTCGTGGAGGGTCTTTAGATCAATCTCCCTTTGGCATCGTTGGTCGTGTTGTTATTTATTATTTATTTTTATTTTATACGGACAAATCACACAGATTGAGCTAGCCCCAAAGTAAGTTTGAGACTTGTGTTATGGGATACTAACTCAACGATACTATATTTATAATAGATACATATATAGATAAACATCCATGCCCCAGGCCAATCAGGAAAAGATCGTTTTCCATCATGACCTGGCCGGGAATCGAACCCGGGGCCTCCACATCGCAGGCAGGCGTGTTGACCGCTGGGCCACGGAGGCATTGCATTGCATCACCTCGCTCAACTGCCGTCTTCCTTCCTATTCGCTCAGTTTTTCTGAGTGAATAGGCTCTTAATAAACTAGCGCGCTTTACCATCAACGATCGCATCACTGCTTACCATCAGGCGGGATTGCGGTCAAGCGCTAGTTTATAATTATTAAAAAAAAATCGGTTTCACTGGACTCGTGTATAATTATAATAATAAATCTGTCGACTATTCAGTTCACTTCAGAAGACTTCAAAGAATGATGGAAAGAGCTATGCTCGGAGTTTCTCTGCGCGATCGAATCACAAATGAGGAAATACGCAGTAGAACCAAAGTCATTCACATAGTTTTTCGAGTCGCTAAAATTAAGTGGCAGTGGGCGGGGCTCATTGCTCGTAGAACCGATGGCCGATGGGGCTGTAAGGTTCTGAAATGGCGGCCATGTACCGGAAAATGCAGCGTAGGGAGGCCCTCAATAAGATGGACCGGTAACCTGGTGAAGGTCGCGGGAAGCCGATGGATGCGAGCAACACAAGACCGGTCAGCGTGGAAAGCCTTGGCGGAGGGCTTTGTCCAGCAGTGGACATCTATAGGCTAAAGAAGAAGAATACTTCAACGGTTTTTGTTTTTTTTTTTTTTTTTGTTTTTTACGGACAAATCACACGGATTGAGCTAGCCCCAAAGTAAGTTCGAGACTTGTGTTATGAGATACTAACTCAACGATACTATATTTATAATAGATATATATATAGATAAACATCCAAGACCCAGGCCAATCAGGAAAAGATCGTTTTCCATCATGACTTGGCCGGGGATCGAACCCAGGGCCTCCACGTCGCAGGCAGGCGTATTGACCGCTGCGCCACGGAGGTGGACAAGGTATGTGTATGACCTATAAGTAGTTGTTCCGCTGTTTGTGTACACACACCACCAGCTAGTCTAGGAATTACTCCTATATCGTGGGTGAGTTTACAAAAATTTTAACTCATGTGAGTTTATAAGAGATTGCAATGAAATGAAATGAAATGAAATCGTTTACTAAGCAAGTACGATCACTGATCCCTTTCACACGTCACATGTTTTTTTTTTTTTTTTTAAACTAGGTGAAGCCGGCATTTCCTAACTGACTACCTCTGAGAAGAAATAGCCGAAACAAACTCAGGGATCATCGTCTTTTTTCAAGTCCAGACATTAAAAATGAAAATGTTTACAATAATTTACCTTATAATTACGCATTTTGCTTAATAACAATGTTTAACAGAGCGAGCAGCTCAGTCCCAAGATTTTATTGTATATAATATTGTTTGGGTAAGGTTTTTTTTCTTTTTTAATAAAATACGGTACTTACAAATTAACAACAGCCGATCGATTGTACTATCATTATCATCATTTGAGCAGAAAGACGTCCACTGCTGAATATAGGACTCCCCCAAGGATCTCCACGACGACCGGTCGTGCGACCTTCAGCGTCGGTCCACCTTCGGGGGCCTACCCACGCAGCCAATCAGCCAGGGAAAATTAATTGTTCAAATCTACCTATTACAAAAGTAAAATAATGTAAGTTGTGATTTAAATATAATTTATTATTTTATTTATTTATTAACATATACAGCCATCATTACAGGTAAACTTAACCTAATGCAATGGTTGTACCATTTAAATACATATATTAATATCTTGAAAATATAATATAATATAATATAATTGAAGTTCATATACAACAAGATAAACATTAGTATGTCTGTATGTATATCTTCACAGCTAGAGTGAATAGGCTCTTAGTAAATTACTGTGCTTTGCCATCAACGATTGCATCACTGCTTACAATCAGGGCGAATCGCTATCGGGCACTACTTTATAATCCCTGAGTTTATGTACAGGGTGTATCTGACATCGTAACGCAAACTTCGCGAAAAGGCTAGACCGCATGCCACTAATAAAATTATGATAGTCATTTATGTCGTTAAAGAACGGTTACATAATTCGCAGGGCTTAAAAAAAAGTGTCGGCTCGGCTTTTGAAAGTTGCAAGCGTGCCGCCGTGCGGGTTTGTAGGTATGACATTGATCCCTGATGTGAACTCTATTAAATCAGCTGATAAGATAGCTTTTCGAGTTTTGTTTTCATTGTGCTTTTTATGTAATTAACGAATTAATTAATTTTTATAGCAATTATGGACGGTCTAAAGTGAAAAAAAAAAAAAAAAATTAAATCATGAAAAGTCGACGAAAAATTCCACCACTGGGAGGTTCAGAATCATTTACTAGATCCATGGTACTCGTTTGTGCGTCGATGTCAGATACACCCTTTATAGGTGCCACTGAAATAGCTGCTGACATAACGCCATGGTATAATGTCTTGCAACGCATATTGTACATAATAAGTCTAAACCAGGCACATTGTATCCCAGCCTAAACCAACTTCACTCAAAACGTACCAAAAAACGTACGTTCCCGCATCGAACGGAGCTCTATCGCCGTCTTCTTGTATCGACAACTCACAGCGATGATAAAAAAGCGGTACCCTAATTACGTAACAGACTATCAATTGGAATCAGCATCGTTTTAAAGCAAATTTCTAAACCATTGCTTCATATGTTCGAAAAATTTGTCTACTCAACACTAAAATAACGCAATGAATGTTGTTAACTTGTCAATTCCAAACCAATTCCGATTGATAATGTGTTACGTAATTGCCCCACCTGGTCCGCTTATGACCCCACGACTGAAGTAAAACTTCTTTATAGGAGAGAAAGAGAGAAAGAAGATATTCTCGCTCACTGTTTTCTCTTGCTTATATCCCTCACTTAACTCGCGTTCGCCTTGCCGGATCACACTTTTCGTAACGCCTACGTCATGCATTTGCCAGTTCCTCAAGTCTATCGTGCATAAGGAAGTGTCACTTCAATAATATCTCTTACAAAAGGATTCTAATACATTAGAATACAATTTCAATTACCATAGCACGAGATATCTTGTTACTACAAACCTACTTATATAGTCATTCGGAAATGCACATATAATTACGTACATTCGTGCAGACAAGTGAACACATACATTGTACAGTCGTGCAGTACGTTTTCGTAAACAAGGCTTGCTACAGAACAGCGTCAACAAGCGTTGTTGATATTGCCGTAAAGCCACGTACGTGTGTACTAGGCTTAAAGATTGCAGTGTTAATGCATTCTCTGTAGCCAGTTGGATAGAAAACGATTCTGTAGGCTGTATTTGCGATGGCTAAATACAAGTTTAGGTTTAGATCTGTATTCAGTATTGTCGACGAAGATATGGGATAGAAAATTGTAGAGATACATATTTATATTATAGTGGATTTTCGAAGAACATAATACTGCTTTTTAGTTACTACAGGGACTAAATAATAACAGCCTCACAGGTCTATCAGGGTAAGCTGCGCTTGCCGCGGTTGGTTTGTGGATGGGTGACCATCTTTGCATAGCGACACTCCTCCGTGCCTCGGAAAACATGTTAAGTAGTTGTTTTTTTGTATGTCCGCCGCCAGAGACAAAATTAAATGGAATTCTTTGGAGGAGGATTTTACCCTAAGGCGATGGCGGTCCACACTATTTGAATTCAAACTGTGATTTTATAATACCCCTTTTTACAAAGTTTGGTATTTATATAGCTCTATCGTTTCGTGGGTAAGTTTCGAATGTCCATGGGAAGCTTGTTGTAAAAGTGTATACATTGACCCATGAACGAGTTGCCTACTCTGTGGAGACGAGTGTGATGTACAACAAGATTCTGTTTGTTCCTGATATTTATATTATGAATATCGCGTATTTTCTTAAAATTCGATATATTTAAGGAATATTGTTCGACTGTCAAACTGGCATGGGGGGTAAGGAATGGTTCAACCATATTATTACGGGTAAGAATCGAACTCACGGTCTGTCCCTCGTTAGTCTTATCCTCTTATTCATTTTTTTTTGACCTTTACTGTCTACTTATGGGCGAAAATCTCCCCCAAATATTTCCATGAACTTTTTCTCGCCCCACCTCGAACCATCCCTCGCGGTGCGCCTCCAGTTCACTTCGCCTTCTCTTTCGCTGTTTCAATTATGTTTTTATTAATGGAACACTTAAATACGCATTATATGCAGCTCAAATATTTCACAAAATTCCAATATTCTACATTTCACTATACGCGTTGCAAAAGTTTAATTGAACAAAAGTTAAAAACTCATTATCAAATAAGTATTTTAAATTATTATCCGTGCACACACACATTTAAGTGACCAGACAAATGATAATTAACTTGTGATAATGAAGCATATTAATTTTAATTGAATACCAACGATTCAATGAGCAAACTAAATCTGCAACAAAAAAGATATTTTCTAACCTAACAGCTTCTTGTGTGTCAAAATAAATAATTTTTATATTATAATTTTAAACTAGTGCTATACCGCAATCCTGCCTGATGGTAAGCAGTGATGCAATCGTTGATGGTAAAGCGCGCTTTTTTATTAAGAGCCTATTCACTAAAAACAACTGAGTGAATAGGAAGGAAGACGGCAGTTGAGCGTGGTGATGCAATGTGAGATGATCTGGAGACCCTCATGACCAAATTCCCGATATAACAACATTTGGCGCATAGTACCCGGCACACATCACAACTGCTCAGAGCCGTCCTCCGTACGGCTTCAATACAGAGCAATAATGTATTTGTGACATCAAAGACTAACTCAGTGTTCACTGACTCTTCTAAAGTCCAAATATATGTAATCTTGGTCGATCATGTAGCTCTCCATCGCTGACGGCATTCAAATACCGTTTTTATTAGCATTTGAACCACAAAGAAAACGGAAGAAATGTTTTGATTTTTACTCCGTTCACCTTTCATACCCTGTTTTATAGTCCATATGTAAAAAAATCAGCAAGTATATTTAAATAACGAACATTATTTGAATCATCAATAACTGAATTGCATCAGTAATAAGAAATTGGCGTGAGCAAAATACGAAAAAGTTTTACCCTAAGATAAATACAGTTTCTCAATTCTCAAAGACGAAAAAGGCCAGGCTTTTGAGAGTAATAAAAGGCTACTTCTAACAATTTACAACAACATTCTGTATTATACAATAAACAGAAAAGAACATTACCAAACTGAAAGAAAGTAAGCTTGTAAGCTGCTTATGGAGAGACGTAAGCAGCTCAGACTTACATTTTGTTCTGTAATAGTCGATTGGGGAGAAAGAATCCAATATACTAGCAGCTAAAAATCTGAAACCGGCCAAATGCTTGTTGGATCGGTGTCATTATCTATACAAAATTTTAAAAAAACTTTCTGTTCTTACTGTGTCTTGTTATAGACGCAACAGAAATATATCACCTGTAAACATATTGTACCGGAAGATTCAGCGTAGGGAGGCCCCCAACAAGGTGGACCGATGACCAGGTAAATGTCGCAGGAAGCCGATGGATGCGGGCAGCACAAGACCGGTAATCGTGGAGTGGACCTCCTTAGACTGAAGAAGAAGAAACATTTCAACTGCCTTACATAGGTAAGGCAGTTGAAATGTTTCTTCTTGGGATAAAGCCTGATAATGAAAAGATAATAGAAACGTAGTAATACTGTACTGTTTTTGACTTTTATGTAAGGAAACCTGTGTAAATAACTCATGCAAATTTATTCCGCAAAATACTTCGGATCGGAGGTCCAATATTGTATATTTGCGCGTAGAACTTATATCTTATACTAGCGGCCGCCAGCGACTTCGTTCGCGTGAAGTTGGTTATGCTCCGCTCCTATTGGTCGCAGCGTGATGTTATATAGCCTAAAGCCTTCCTGGATTAATGGGCTATGCAACGCAAAAAGAATTTTCCAAATCGGACCAGTAGCTCCTGAGATTAGCGCGTTCAAACAAACAAACAAACAAACTCTTCAGCTTTATATATTAGTATAGATAACTAATTTTAAGTAAGATACACTTTTTTTATCATTATAAACTGCAATCTCTCCTTACAGTAAGCAATCGTTGATGGTAAAGCACGCTAGTTTATTAAGCCTATTCACTTAAAAAAAACTTAGTGAATAGGAAGGAAGACGGCAGTTGAGCGAGGTGGTGCAATGTTAAACCCAACAGCATGACTAACGATGCTGCGCCAGAGGGAGATTGATATGGAGACCCTCCACGACTAAACTCCCGACTCAATAACATTTGGTGCATCGTACCCGGCACTCATCGCAACACAATTCATGATTTATTCATATTATTAATATATATTTTCAATATTCATGAATTAAATTGGCACACGTGTGAGCACAATGTATGTACTTGCTGTAAAGCATCTATTTGTTGGGTTAGTCTTTTTTTGTTGTTGTTTTTTTTTTTGTTTGTTTTCCATAATTGACGCTCTTAGCGTACAATATATTTCTGCATCGTTCTCACACGATTGATTTCAAAATGAATGATGTAATCAAATATTTGTATCAATAGCTTGATAATCAGGGCCCGATCTAGCTATTTAGCCGCTCCGGGCAAAGATAATTTTTGCCGCCCTTTACATACACAAAACCATATAAGTCATGAGCTAGTGTTGTTGGGGGATGTTAAGTATACAGAAGGCCCATCCCAATAGACTGACGTGAATATTATTATTCACGTGTTCACATCAGTCTATTGGGCCTTTGAAGAAGTACCTGTACGAAAGTTGATGAGTGTTTCTATGTTAGTAACTATACAATGTATATCTTTAAACGAATTTCACAGTAACTACTGAATGGATTGATATTGTGGAGGCATGAAGAACCTTAAGAATTGAGAACTGAAGAACCTTAAAGATTGTACCTTTCCATTTTATCATCATTATACACCTATTGCGACTCATTACTTCATATGGGTCTCTTTTTTCTTGTGCTATTTCTTACTGTTTCGGTATAATCTTGCTTATGTACCTATAATGGTCCTTTAACTAAGGGAACAATAAACATTGTTTATTAAAATCGTTTCAGAAGTTAAAAAGCTTAGGTCCAAGCATTTAGTTTGTCGAGTTAATCGGTTCATAATGTATTTAAGTTGAGGTTCATATGGTAGGTACCTACGTTTATAAAAGACATAACAAAAGATTTGTTTTAAAATTTAATAGGTAATAAAAAAAACAATTATGTTACAACATAACAAAACAGTTATTTTTTTAAATAATGAAATTGTGTAAATTAAACAGTTTTTCGGAGAATAAGTATTAAATCCTATCTTAATTAGAATAATTTTCTTCGCACTTTTTGTTCTGCAAAATCTTTAACAATATTTGATAAATTTATACTGTCGCAAACCTTATGTTCTATTGAAATCATAGCCAATCCAGACAATCTATTTTGTGTCATGGTGGATCGCAAATATTTTTTTATTATTTTTAATTTTGAAAAGCTTCTTTCACCACTTGCAACTGTTACCGGTAAAGTTAAAAGAATCCTGAGCGCAATACTGATATTTGGACCAAATCTTAAATCTGTTACAAATTTCAAAACATCTTGAGGAGATAAAATACTATTTAAAAACATACTAAGGACTGACAATTCCTCATAAAGTTCTAATGCATTTATATCGCTCGAGTTCTCATGAGTTGATATAGCCTCGAGGTTCTTACAATGTTCTAACAATTTATCTTTTGGGAGTTCTCTTAAAGCATATATGTTATACATAAAAGCAAAATGCTTACTATGCTCAGAAATCTGAGAAAATCTTAATTCTAAGGAGTTTATAGCTGTGTCCATAATGTGAAAAAATACTTCAATTTTATATTTTTGACGAGGCTCAATGATTGGTTCGTCAATACACTCATAAGTAAATTGTTTTTTCTTGGATCGTGCACGAGGTCTAGCTACATTTTCAAAGTCTAACACCTCGCAATCAATTTCAGAAGCTAAGGCTTTGGCATCTTCAAGAACTTGAGTAAAATACTCATCTGAACGCGAGTTTTCAAAGAAATCTTTTGTATTTTTAAGTAATTTAATGACGGAAACTAAGTCAAAATCTTTACTTTGCATTAATTTACTAACAGGGTTTATGCGATTCAAAGTTTCGTACCAAATTAGAATGGAACATAAGAATTTAAACTGTTTAATTTGGTTCAACAAACTCGAAGCTTCATCTCGTGTGGAGGAATCCATATCTGTGTCTTGGTAAACACTAAACAATGCATCATAAACTTGTCCTACTTGATGTCTTAGTGGTTTTATTGCTTCGATTCGACTTTCCCATCTCGTGGCAATAAGTGGTTTTAGAGTAAGACCTTTTACATTATTCAAAAGAATCGAGCACCTTAATGTTGAAGAGGAAAAAAAAACATATTTTTTGCACAGTATTAAAAAAAATTGTAGCTTCCAGTGAGGACTTTGCCATGTCGTTTACCACTAAGTTTAAAGAATGACTACTGCAAGGAACGTAAAATGCCCGTGGATTAATGTTTCTAATCCTGGCTTGAACACCACTTTGAATACCTTTTATATTAGATCCATTATCGTACCCTTGCCCTCTTATGTTTTCTAAAGACAATCCAAGTGCTGATAATTGTTCCAGGATAATTTCTGTTAGTGCCAGACCTGTAGATTTCTCTATTGGTATAAATCCTAAAAAGCTTTCATTTATCACAATCTCTGACGTTCTTGAATGGTTTTGGGATCGAATAATAGAAATATACCTAATTATCATGGTCATTTGCTCTGTTTTGCTTGCATCTGGAGTACAATCTAAAATAATAGAATAATATTTCGATGTATTGATAGCTTCCACAATATGTTTTTTTATGCCGTCTGAAATTGTTTTAATGAACTCGTTTTGAATTGTTTTACTTAAGTAGGTTGCTTAAGTTTCTCGTCTTTTTTCAAAACTCTACGTACATGTTCCTGCATAACGGGATCAAATTCGGCTAACAACTCTATTAGTTTTAAAAAATTACCATTGTTATGTTGATACAGAAGTACCTTGAAAAGCCAAGCCATTTTTAGCCAACATTTTGATGATTGAGACAATTCGTAGCAATACTCCATTCCAGTGTTCTATTTCTGATTTAATTATTCTCTGTGAATCGGCATCTATCGGACGACACGATTTGAGCCTAAGTAAAAGTTCTACCCAAGATTTTACAGCTTCTACATGGTTTCGTGATGTTTCATGAGATTTAAGCATATCACCTACATGCTTCCAATTTTTGTAGCCATCTTCAGATAGACCGGAAGTTGTAGTTGTATTGAAGATTTTACAGCAAAAGCAATACAATGAATTTTTTGCCACAGAATATACAAGCCAATCTCTCAAAATTTCTTCACCCTTATTAAGCTTTCTCTTGTAGTATCTCGAAGTAAACCTCCGCCCATTGATATCTTGCGGAAATTCAAATTCATGCAGTGGGTCTGGAGGACCTCTATTTACCAAATATATTCTTTCTGCATCTGTTAATCTATTGGGCCACGTAGCTGGGTCGAAATCTAAAATAGATTTTAATTGTGTAGAAACACTTGGAGTTGCAATAGCACCTTCACCAACAATAACAGCCTCACCTGCCATAGCGCTTGACCCAGAAGTAGAAGCGCCAGGTTCACAAATTGTATTGGAATCGGATGTATGTTCTTCTCGAGGTTTAAGCGGAATCTCAGCTATAGCATTGGTTTCTGGTATGGGTGTCGATGGTTTATTAAGCTCACCTTTCTTCAAAAAGGACTCTAATGCCCCCGCTTGCTTTTGTCGTTCTGCATCTTTTTCCAGCCTTCGTTTTTTATATTGGTGTCCCGACAAGCGTGATCTACCGTCAGCCATTCTGTATGGTAAATAAAATAAAAATATGTAATAAATTTAAATAGACGTACCTAATAATATTGCTAATGTTTACAATTCGAGAGTTATTCTGTTTGTCTGACTCTGACTGCTACGTTTTTTTGATTAAACCAATGAATCAATTTGGATAAATTTTGGTATCTAGATATAAAGGATACTGACATAGGCTACTTTAATTACGCATTCTCACAAAAATAATAATTATGGTGGGCGAGTGGAATTTAACAAGCCGGAAGAGGAGCAATGTTAATTTTCATATTATTTACATATCATTTAGAACATTTTTAACATATCTTGCAGTCAATGTTAAATTAAGAGCTCTAAGACCCGAATAGCCTATAAGAACTGTCAAACTCATACAAGAACTGTCAAAAAACTGAAAATTTAATTGACGAATAGGCTAACCGGAGATGGTGAAATCGGCACTAAAACTAATAGTTATCTATTTACCAAGGAACAAAAAGTAAGTACACTTTTTAGCAAGGTGTGTTCAATATTACGTATTTTTTCCTACAATTTACTTAATATAATAGATAAGTACTTACGTAGTAAATTCTTCTTCACTTCAATATTTATATGATTAATCTGTACCACAAAAATCACGTCACTTTTAAGAATAGAACCGACTTGTAGACTTAGCATATATTTCACATAAATGGATAAAACATTTTAATTCTGTATCACTTATTAACCACTACATTACTCATGAATATGACGAAAATTTGCCTCTTTGGCAGAACGTTTTTACTAGGTGGCTTCAAAATCAGTAATGGACAAATAGTTAAATCTTTTACTTATAGTTAATATATAGGGATTCCCCTAAAATGTCACGTTGTACGAATGTAGATAAAGGGTATTCCCCCGAAAATCTGAGGGAAATTCCCATCAAACGTAAGCAGACTGTGTTGACTCTACGATTGTTTTATCGTAGAGTAGAGGAGCTGATTATGTGGAAAGGTCGGTGAACGAACGGTATAAAGAGACTAAATAATTTGAGATACGTTTATTGCAAGAGAACAATTCTGTTTACTTTGATAGAAGGGTAATTGTCTAGATAAGAATAAGTCAATTTTGCCGCCCTACAATTTTGCCGCTCTGGGCAAATGCCCGCCTGCCCCCCCTCTAGATCGGGCCCTGTTGATAATTTAAAAGAGTGTCCATGGAGTTTCTTGCCCGTTCTTCTCCATAAGTACCTACTCTTTGGAATGGGCGACTAGCTTCACCTTACTGACTGACCGACCTTCTGACAATTCAAAAGTGCCTGTAACTGGTTTATTTGAATTAATGCTTTGATTTGATTTGATTTGAATTGCTCAGACCCATCCTCCGTACGGCTTCACCAGACATCATGCCGGAACACGACGAATCGATTGGCTGCAAGACTTGATGTATAACTTTTAACCTTTTCTATAATAATTTTCTTTCGAATCTGAATTGCAGCTACAAAAGTTCTATTAAATTTCTTTAATTTTGCTCTAAATTGAATAAAAATATTTTTTTACATATTATAAACTAGTGCTTGACTGCAATCCCGCTTGATGGTAAGCAGTGATGCAATCGTTGGTGGTAAAGCGCGCTAGTTTAGTAAGAGCCTATTCACTCATGCCTTGAAGACACTTAATTTATAGTCAGACGGAAACACCGTCGCAGGAAAATTGTTCTAGTCCCTCTCATTTTACAATATAAAATTAAAATATTCAGACATTCGAAACTTACCCATTAAACGGTATAAAAACTATATTCATATAGGCCAAACTTTGCAAAAAGGGATATTAAAAAATCAGCGATTATTTAGAAGACAAAAAGCTTGGGACTGAGCTGCTCGCTCTGTTAAGCATTGTTATTAAGCAATATGCGTAATTATAACGTAAATTATCTTAAACATTTTAATGTTTAATGTCTGGACTTGAAAAGACACGATAATCCCTGAGTTTGTTTCGACTATTTCTTCTCAGAGGTAGTCAGTTAGGAAATGCCGGCTTCATCTAGTATAAAAAAAAAAGTGATCAGTGATCCTACTGTTAAACGTTTCATTTCCTTTCATTTTATTTCATTGATTTATAGTATTGTATACTATTTCTATCGGAAATTCCATTGCATTGCCCCAAAATTTCTTCTATACGTTTATAAATAAAACTCATTTTAAAAATATTATTTTAAGTCCCAACTGAATTTCGATAAGAAATTGAGATGGAGCGTAACACAAAAGTGTGATGAATTTGTACAAAACCTCTCCCAAACATGTAAAAAAAAGTTACACTTCAAAAATTACTGTATTTTTAATTTACTCATACAGAGAAGGCCTACTCAATATGTCGTAATTTATCATCATCATCATCGCAGCGTATAATCCCGGTTGCATCCGCGGCTTTCGCGTTGGAGCCCGGGGTCCGCTTTCCTACAATCACTCCTTCATTTCGCACGATCTTTGGCGTCTCGTGGTGTGAGATTGTTGGCACCATCGCTTACAACGTCAAGCCAGCAATATGTCGTCCTTTATCTATTTACTAAGTGATGGTAGATCAACCACCAAACCATCACACAGCAAAACAATCATCAAACCAAAGTATTGAGTCTTATGCCAATTCCCAACCTAGGTTTGTTTAAAAATATTAGATTTCAACTCAACGCAAAATCACATGAAAATACTTAGCCATTAAACTGACGTTTGACCCGTTGATATGCAAATCGTGCACCGCTGAATATCGGCGTCATTTTGTCAACCGTGCTTTGTTAACCAATGAGATATTATGTCGCTTTTCAAAATGTCCATTAATGAAGCTATTGTTATATTAAAAGAGTAGCCTTTTCTGTGTTTAGTACAAATCTAATATACGCTTGTTTATATTACAATAGAACTATACAATATTCGAGTTTTATTTGTTTTATATTGACATTATTTCAGGTTAAACGAATATTAACTGTAATTTAATGGTAATTAAGTTGATTTCAGAAACAATTATTGAATAAATTTGAAGCTGTTACGTAAACTGAACTTTATTGTGTAGTAATTTAAGTTATTTTCCATAAACAACTTTTTGGTTACATATTTGCCAACTATATTAGGTCCTTACATATGAAATTGGCGTTTTGTCGTACTGCCCACTTTGATCACAAATGTCTCCTCTTTGGTTTCGAATTTCAAATTCAAATTTATACAGCTATTTACTCATCAATTTGTGTCTCGAAAACCGTATTTATGTTGATAAGAAAGCTCGAAAGGTGGGTACCTCATGAATTGCGTGAAGCAAACCGACAAACGCGCGTCGACTGCTGCGTTACATTACTGAATCGGTACAATAAGAAAGGGATTTTAAATTGAATCATTACTTGTGATGAGAAGTGGATACTCTACAACAATAGGAAGCGCACATCGCAATGGCTGAACCCCGGTGAACCATCCAAATTCCTCCCCCAAGAGAAAATTGACTAGAAAACCGTTATTGGTCAGCGTTTGGTGCACTAGTGACGGTGTGGTGCACTACAGCTTCCTTAAATCTGGCCAGTCGATTAGTGCAGATCTCTACTGTGAGCAGCTCCACATAATGATGGATAAACTAGCCGCAAAACAACCGAGACTGGTCAATCGCACAAGGCCACCGCTGCTTCAGGACAACGCGAGACCACACACTGCACATTAGACTGCTACCACATTAGAGGAGCTCCAGTTTGAATGTTTAAGACATTCACCATGCTCCCCGCATCTTGCTTCAACAGACTACCATTTTTTTAGAAATTTTCAAAACTTTTTGCAGGGGATAAAATTCAACTCCGATGAGGCAGTCCAAACCGCCTTCAAAGATTTTATTGATTCCCGTCCTAATGTTTTTTAGAAAAGGCATAAAAGAACTACCTATGAGATGGCAGAAGTGCATAGATAGCAATGGATCATACTTTGATTAAATAAATATATTATATTAAAAAAAATAAACGACTTTTATTCCTCCCATACAAAACGCCAATTTCTTATGTAAGGACCTAATAAACACTACTCAAATAAAAGTAGCGCAAAAAAATGATGAAAAAAGGAAAAAGTAAGATGCATTCATAATACGATTGCTTAGAGACCAGAGTCCAATAATAATCCTCTAAACAGACTCTAGTGACCTCTCTATAAAGTAAAAATGTAGGTGGAGGCTCCTCTCATTAATGGGTAAAATGGGGGGTAGTTGAAAATACAGCGCGATTTACGATGTGTCGGTGACTGGTGGGGATATAATATACGGGAAGACAATTTGAATGGGACAAACTTAAACATTATGTATTGTTATGTAACTAAAGGGGTGATATATCATGCTTCAATGGTGAAGTTTAAAATAATAATTTCTCATAAATAAAGCCGTAAATTTGGTTATGTCTCCCGTACTAGTTTTACAATGATAACCCAGGGATAACGGCAACGACTTATAAAATGTAGATCATGGATTCGAACCCAACCTAACCTGCACTCCTACTCCACTACTCCAGTAAAACCACGTCCACCATGATCCATTGCGGCTAGCCCACTACCGCCTGTACACAGGGTGTAGAAGTTCATTACAGAATCATCATAACAGTTCATCGGAGTGATAGCATAATGACACAAAGACTAGGAAATACGGGTCTCCCACTGATTAGGTACCAAATAAAAAGTATCAACCACGCCTTAGAGTTAAAAAGTAAACTTTTCGGATGGCATTAAAATTTGAATATAACTTACAGTTTAACTCACCTGCTCAAAATCTAAATCATTAATAAAAGTCATTAATCAAACTTGGCTGAGCATTAGCCCTTTTCAAACGTCAAAGTTGCTAAAGTAATTCCCTCAAAACGCCCCTTCTTCAACACTTCCTAGTACTTTAGCTGGGAAAAGCATACGGACAACAAACTCCCCAACAGCACAGCTACCTGTACAGTTAGAAAATACTTTAGGTATATAACTAATGTGCTAATGTTGTTGTGTTGGGAGTTTGGTCGTGGAGGGTCTTCAGATCAATCTCCCTTTGGCGCAGCATCGTTGGTCGTGTTGTTGGGTTTAACATTGCATCACCTCGCTCAACAGCCGTCTTCCTATTCGCTCAGTTTTTCTCAGTGAATAGGCTCTTAATAAACTAGCGCGCTTTACCATCAACGATCGCATCACTGCTTACCATCAGGCGGGAATGCGGTCAAGTGCTTGTTTATAACTATTAAAAAAAAAGGTATGTAAAGCAATTAATTAATATTATAAGACACACATCAGGGAGAGGACCGGCATTACTTCTGTCGAAAAACTGTTCCGACTCGCGGTTGACTAGACCGCGTACAAGAAGCTGACGACCAACCTTCCGGATTGAACAGGCACAGGAAGAAGAGAAAGAATAAGGCACAAAATAATAAATTACATTATTTTCCATAAGCCAGTTAACCACGCCGATACTCATATACCAACAATAGGATAGTTGACTAAAAAAAACTAATTAGTCCGTCAGTCAGATTTCCAAAAAAATACTAGACGCGTATTTTATAATTATTCATATAATCAAAAAATGACGACGACACAGTGTGTTGAAAACTCGTGTGACGTCACTGCACGCTACACTTTTTACCGAGCAGTGACGTCACCAGTCACCACTCCTGTTTTTTGATGCCTTATATATTTGTCAATTTTTATTGATTTCATAAAACAAAATATACGTATCCAATATTTTTCTATAAACTAAATGACGGACTAAATAGAATCATTTTTTTTTTTACTTAGGAAACATCCCTATAAGAACATTCATAGTGAGAGCAGCGGTGTCTTAGTGGTATCAGCCGGGACTTATAAGTTGTAGATCATAGGTTGGAACCCCATCAGAACTTCCCATCCCATCAGAATTTCATCACCACTGCTCTCAAAACGATGAAGGAAAACATCGTGAGGAAACAGTCATGTCCTAGAGGCAAAAACTTCGAAGACATTTGACATCTATCAACCAGCACTAGACCAGCGTGGCACTCCATCTCGCCGAGAGGAGGACTGCGTCCCAACAGTGGGAACATTATAGGAGGACCGCGTCCCAACAGTGGGAACATTATAGGAGGACTGCGTCCCAACAGTGGGAACATTATAGGAGAACTGCGTCCCAACAGTGGGAATATTATAGGAGGACTGCGTCCCAACAGTGGGAACATTATAGGAGGACTGCGTCCCAACGGTGGGAACATTATAGGAGGACTGCGTCCCAACAGTGGGAACATTATAGGAGGACTGCGTCCCAACAGTGGGAACATTATAGGAGGGCTGCGTCCCAACAGTGGGAACATTATAGGAGGACTGCGTCCCAATAGTGGGAACATTATAGGAGGACTGCGCCCCAACAGTGGGAACATTACAGGAGGACTGCGTCCCAACAGTGGGAACATTATAGGAGGGCTGCGTCCCAACAGTGGTAACATTATAGGAGGACTGCGTCCCAACAGTGGGAACATTATAGGAGGACCGCGTCCCAACAGTGAGAACATTATAGGAGGACTGCGTCCCAACAGTGGGAACATTATAGGAGAACTGCGTCCCAACAGTGGGAACATTATAGGAGGACTGCGTCCCAACAGTGGGAACATTATAGGAGGACTGCGTCCCAACAGTGGGAACATTATAGGAGGACTGCGTCCCAACAGTGGTAACATTATAGGAGGACTGCGTCCCAACAGTGGGAACATTATAGGAGGACTGCGTCCCAACAGTGGGAACATTATAGGAGGACTGCGTCCCAACAGTGGGAACATTATAGGAGGACTGCGTCCCAACAGTGGGAACATTATAGGAGAACTGCGTCCCAACAGTGGGAACATTATAGGAGGACTGCGTCCCAACAGTGGGAACATTATAGGAGGACTGCGTCCCAACAGTGGGAACATTATAGGAGGACTGCGTCCCAACAGTGGGAACATTATAGGAGGGCTGCGTCCCAACAGTGGGAACATTATAGGAGGGCTGCGTCCCAACAGTGGGAACATTATAGGAGGACTGCGTCCCAACAGTGGTAACATTATAGGAGGGCTGCGTCCCAACAGTGGTAACATTATAGGAGGACTGCGTCCCAACAGTGGGAACATTATAGGAGGACCGCGTCCCAACAGTGAGAACATTATAGGAGGACTGCGTCCCAACAGTGGGAACATTATAGGAGAACTGCGTCCCAACAGTGGGAACATTATAGGAGGACTGCGTCCCAACAGTGGGAACATTATAGGAGGACTGCGTCCCAACAGTGGGAACATTATAGGAGGACTGCGTCCCAACAGTGGTAACATTATAGGAGGACTGCGTCCCAACAGTGGGAACATTATAGGAGGACTGCGTCCCAACAGTGGGAACATTATAGGAGGACTGCGTCCCAACAGTGGGAACATTATAGGAGGACTGCGTCCCAACAGTGGGAACATTATAGGAGAACTGCGTCCCAACAGTGGGAACATTATAGGAGGACTGCGTCCCAACAGTGGGAACATTATAGGAGGACTGCGTCCCAACAGTGGGAACATTATAGGAGGACTGCGTCCCAACAGTGGGAACATTATAGGAGGGCTGCGTCCCAACAGTGGGAACATTATAGGAGGGCTGCGTCCCAACAGTGGGAACATTATAGGAGGACTGCGTCCCAACAGTGGTAACATTATAGGAGGGCTGCGTCCCAACAGTGGGAACATTATAGGAGGACTGCGTCCCAACAGTGGGAACATTATAGGAGAACTGCGTCCCAACAGTGGGAACATTATAGGAGGACTGCGTCCCAACAGTGGGAACATTATAGGCTGATTATGTCACAGTCAGATCACATTCTCGATCTGTCAAAAATAAGTCTAATTTCCCAAGTTTTTGACGTTTATGGTCGAGACGACACTGTGACTAGTTTTATAACGTTTTAAATTAAGAGAATTCATGTTTAGCCTTTTTCTTGGGATCTATTATGTCCACGTGCTTTCGGTGGTAGGCCATAACATCGGCCGCCGGCAGAAGTTATCACCCACCAGACAAAGCCTTGCCGCCAAGCGATTTGTCGTGTTCCAGCATGATGTCTGGTGAAGCCGTACGGAGGACGGGTCTGAGCAGTTGTGTTGCGATGTGTGCCGCGTACGATGCGCCAAATGTTGTTGTGTTGGGAGTTTGGTCGTGGAGGGTCTTCAGATCAATCTCCCTTTGGCGCGGCATCGTTGGTCGTGTTGTTGGGTTTAACATTGCATCACCTCGCTCAACTGCCGTCTTCCTTCCTATTCGCTCAGTTTTTCTGAGTGAATAGGCTCTTAATAAACTAGCGCGCTTTACCATCAACGACTGAATCACTGCTTACCATCAGGCGGGATTGCGGTCAAGCGCTAGTTTATAATTACTAAAAAAAAAAAACGTACAAAATATGAGCCCGTATTTCATGTGAGGTTTCCCCGCGACGTCATAACTAAGGTTTAATTGCCAGCGGCACATCCGAGCCCCAAGGAGGTGCATTAAATTTTCCTTAATAACAACTTGTGCTGCAGTGCGTCCACAAGTACATGAAAGAGGTAGGTTACCTTCTTGACTGGTATGCAGACATAAAGCAAAGTAGGTAACACACACCGCTCTCTAACATAGTTAACTAGTATCAACTTGTAAAATGAACATTGCAGTGATTTTCTCGGTGATAGGCCATAATATCGGCTGCTGGCAGAAATTACTACCTACCAGACAAAGTCTTGCCGTCAAACGATTCGTTGTGTTCCGGCATGAGGTCTGGTGAAGCCGTACGGAGGACGGGTTTAATCAGTTTTGTTGCGATGTGTGCCGGGTACGATGCGCCAAATGTTTTGTGTCGAGAGTTTGGTTGTGGAGGGTCTCCAGATCAATCTCCCTCTGGCGCAGCATCGTTGGTCGTGTTTTTTTATTTATTTTTTTTTATTTTTATTAATTATGGGACAATAAACAGCTACAATATAAAATATTTACAAACAGTAATATAACATATTATAACAATATTGCAGCCCACTGCATTATCCGCATCTTAACAATATAGGAATACGTTAAAAAGAGTGCCACTAGATGGCTTAATTAACTAATTAACATTTGAACACAATAAAAACAATATTAAATTTTGAACAATAATGAATAAGTAATGGGATATATTCCTTACTATCAAACACAAAAATAATACCAAAATAATAATAATTAAATAATTGACTTATTACAATTCTTAATAAATATATAGAAATTAATGAAAAAGGTTGAAATTAATTAAATTTGAATAAAACACACACTATTTCTCACCATCATTAGACAAAATTTTCAAAACATTAGATATAAATTTCAATTTGGTACATACAAAAATATCAATGTCAATGAAGTTGCGATTATATGATTCTACCATACGACGAATAGGGCATCGCAATCCTGAATTAGTCCGACAAGTATTTACAGCAAACAATGTACCTGCACGTAACGTTGGGTTTAACATTGCATCACCGCGCTCAACTGCCGTCTTCCTTCCTATTCATCTAATTTTTCTGAGTGAATAGGCTCTTAATAAACTAGCGCGCTTTTCCATCAACGATTGCGTCTCTGCTTACCATCAGGCGGGATTGCGGTCAAGCACTAGTTTATGATTATAAAAAAAGGTGAAATATTTTAATATTTATTACTAAGACTCCACTATCTCGAACAGTGACAGCAAAACAGTTGAAATTTTCACAGATAATGTACGAGTATTAATGTTGCGCAAAACCATACTTAAAACAGTTTTTTTGTGTATTTTAATGGCACCATTTTTAAATTATCACACTTGTTATCCTATAAGAATAAGTAGAGTGTTACGTTTTGAAAGTTGTGTTGAAGTTGCTATTGCTATCAACCAGACACATGTCCACACTTTGTGCACTTACTGAGAATTTATATCATTATTGGTTGGAAATTATCCCACGGAAACGTAGTACATAGATACAAAATATCAAATTGTTAATTCAGGTTATAAAGTATACGTACGCCTAATTAGATTCCATCGTACACAAACTAAATTAAATTTAAGTTCAGAGCACTTATTTTTTTTTTATAAATTATGGACTAGCGCTTGACCGCAATCCCGCCTGATGGTAAGCAGTGACGCAATCGTTGATGGTAAAGCGCACTAGTTTATTAAGAGCCTATTCACTCTAGCCTTGAAGACACTCAAATTGTAGTCCGACGGAATCATTAAGAAAAGAACAGAAGATAAAATGTTAGTTAAGACCTGTCAAATTAGTCCATTCCTGACGTAAATACGCGTATTTTTGGTCGCCATGTTTATAATAGCGTCTAAACTGTCTATGGAGTATCTTAATTTGACAGTATTGTAAAATGTTATCTTCTATCTTTTTCTTAATGAAATAGAAAGAGAAAGATTCACTTAGCTTAAAATTAGTTTAGTTTGGGAACAAGAGAACGGCACCATTGGCAACAGGAACGAAATGTGCGAGGCGGAACTATTCTAATTAAATTAATTAATTGAAATAAATTGGGCCACCATCTTCTTTATGCCGCCATATTGGGTTTAGAATGACGCTTCAACGATACCCATGCATTGTCATCTATACTGAACATCTATAAAAAAATCAACTCAATCTATAAAAGATACTACACGAACATACTTACATAAATTGCAAGTAAAATAAAACTTATAAAAATACCTTGGATTTTTTGAACTCCAAAAACATTCTATCGATAAAACTTTGAACTGTTTCTAATAGCCCATCGGCCGATAACATCTATCAACCTTACTCCAGGGCCCTTTTTTCAATTAAAAGCGAAAAATACCACAATTTATCAATGAATTACCCAACAATCTTGGTCAGAACTTTTTAAGTAAGCCCCAAAGGACCATTAAACCCGGAAATGTACCACAAAATGCTAATAAGGTAAACATAATGTCTCTAACTAACGACCTGGTGATATATCTTCAAGGCTCTGCAGGCATTCGTCTTGTAAATCCTTACGTTTAATCATATGAAGCAATTTTGGCCTCTTGGGACGGGATGACGTCACGCAGTTCATTTGCGGATCTCAGAGTGAAATATTGCGGTGTGTACTGATTTTTAGGGTCCCGTATGGCGCCAACGGAGCCCTATTACTAAACCCCCGCTTTCTGTTCGTACAGGAAAGGCTAAAATCCGTCTATTCTATACCAACAGAAGTCACCGCGCACGATGTCTGATGAAGCCGTACGAAGGACGAGTCTGAGCAGTTGTGTTGCGATGTGTGCCGGATACGATGCGCCAATTGTTGTTGTGTCGGGAGTTTGGTCGTGGACGGTCCCCAAATCAATCTTCCTCTGACGCAGCATCGTTCGACGTGTTGTTGGGTTTAACATTGGATCACCTCGCTCAAATGCCATCTTTCTGCCTATTTTCATCCTTCAGTTTTTTTACTGAATAGGCTCTTAATAAACTAGTGCGCTTTACCTTCAACGATTGCATCACTACTTACCATCAGGCGGGATCGCGATCAAGCACTAGTTTATATTATTAAAAAAAACCGGCCAAGTGCGTGTCGGACTCACGCACAAAGGGTTCCGTACCATTGATTTGTGAAATTAAAGGATTCAAGTTATTTGTATGAAAGATTACGCGGTAATAAGCGGTTTACGATTTACGAGGTATTAAAAAAAATACTTACTAGATCTCGTTCAAAACAATTTTAGTTGTTAGATTTTATAGTAATGTACATCATGTGTTTTTTTTTTTTAGATTTTTCGTTTTCTTATTTTAGAAGTTAGAGAGGGGGGGGGGCAACTTTTTTCCATTTTGAAGCGTCTGTCACATAAACTATTCGGTTTAGAAAAAAAATATTTTAGAAACCTCGATATCATTTTTGAAGACCTATCCATAGATACCCCACACGTATGCGTTTCATGAAAAAAAAAATTTTTGAGTTTCAGTTCTAAGTATGGGGAGCCCCCAATATTTATTAAGTATTATTTTTTTTATTTTTGCCTCAAAATCTTAATGCGGTTCACAGCAGACCGTATAGCTCTTATAGTTTCAGAAAAAAAATTGCTGTGACATACGGACGGACAGACGGACAGATAGACATGACGAATCTATAAGGGTTCTGTTTTTTGCCATTTGGATACGGAACCCTAAAAAGTCTTTCTGTCACTTTACTTAACACTAAATTATTCAAAAGGCTGAACCGATTTTTTGCGTTCCAGTGTGTAACAAAATATCCTCTACCGGTGCTGATGCGACACACATTGATGCACTTGAAGAAACCAAACGTGTCACATACCGCCTTATTCATAAACGCTGCTTAAAGTTAATTAGTGATTAGTGATTCTTTCACCATACATTTTCGACCTTTTAACGTCACTTAACTTAAATCATCCTTTATGAATGAACACCATAGTGTTTAAGGGGTTTATCCATAAGCGATGATTAAAGTTAAATAACGTTAAAAGGTCTGAAATGTATGTTTAAAGAATCGCTAATCACTAGTTAACTTTCAGCAGCTTTTATGAATAAGGGGGATAGAACGGTGCTGATTCACACACGATTCACGGGATTTATTTTGATATACAACACACCAATTCTTCCAAACCTTCTAACCAAGCTAAAGCCTTGCGCGTAGAGTACACAACAAAGAACACACAGAAAAAGTACACACCTGCCGTTATGTTTGTATTAAGGATAAAATTGTGTGTATTCCCACTGACAGGCTTTGCAATTTAAAGCCAAAGTGTACAAGTCAATATTGATATTTTGTTAAAAACCTTCACAAGCGGATTCAAAAGAAAACTAATGATGCTTGGTGGTCTCTGTCCAGTCATGGACGTATTTTTTGCTGAAATAATAATGAAATCTATCTATAATCTGTTTAGGTTGAGTTTCATATGCGACTCCACGTTTTAGTTGGTTTGATTTAAATATATTAGGTACCCCAAGTAAATCAATATAGATGTAAATGTGGCACTGTTCTACATATACACTATATTGTAACATATGTATACCACATTATTGTTTTTAGTTTAATTATATTAATAAATTTAAATATTTAGTCCGCCATCTTGGTTGTGCCGCCATGTTGGATTTAGAATGACATTACACAGATACCCATGCATTGTCGTCCAAACTGAACGTGTATCAAAAATCAGCTGAATCGGTTAAAGATCTGTTATAGATACACTTAATATATACACTATATTATATGGCCGTGTCTCATCATCATCATCATCATTTCAGCCGAAAGACGTCCACTGCTGGACATAGGCCTCCCGCAAGGTTCTCCACGACGACCGGTCCTGCGCCTCCCGCATCCAGCGGTTTCCCGCGACCTTCACCAGGTCGTCGGTCCACCTTGCCGGGGGCCTACCCACGCTACGTCTTCCGGTGCGTGGTCGCCACTCGAGAACCCGTCGGCCCCATCGGGCATCATAGGACCAATACGTCCAGCCCACTGCCACTTTAGTGTTGCAATTCTTCGGGCTATGTCGGCTACTCTCGTTCTTCTGCGGATCTCCTCATTCCTGATTCGATCGCGCAGTGAAACCAGAAGCATAGCCCTCTCCATTGCCCTTTGAGTGACTTTGAGCCTTCTTATAAGGCTCATTGTTGTTGTTGCCCGCGTCTAACCGTTGTTTTTTGGAAATCCTTGGGGGAGGCCTATGTCCAGCAGTGGAGTTCCTATGGCTGAGATGATGCTGATGACGACACTATATGTATTAAGTTTCCCTTCATTCAACAACAACTGCCAAACTCAGACGTCACATCATCTGATCATCTCAGCGTTATTCCCATCCGAAGCTTTTTCAGCTTTGGCGTCTAGGGTCCGCTTTACCAGTCTAACTGCTGATTTTGGCTGAACTTCGATATTTTCCGTGAAGCGACTTCCGTCTGACCTCCACACCAATTGTTGGAGTTTTGAGGAGATGTTCGTATGGTAACCGGGCCAGTGCAAATATTCATATTCGTGCTTACAAATATTTGCACTGCGCAGGGATCGAACCCGCGCCTCCTTGCGCAACTGTCGCTGGCTGTCGAAAATCAGACGTCACAGTCTCGTTTAATTTCCAGACATAATCATGGTCAAATCATATGAAGACCATGTAGTCTGAGATGGTCTTTTAAGGAAAGAACCACATGGATTGAGAAGACCTATCCAGCTAGTGTTCGCATTTGTCAGAAATTGTGAAGCTCAGCTCATAACTTAAGAAGCTCAAACGATTCACCGACAACGATGAATAGAAAAGAAAGGAAATTTTCGTATCCACATAAATTACTCAAGCTGCTAGAAATAAACTCCCAAAACGAATGCGATACAAATCAAGGATTTTCCTCTGACTTAGCTACAATTTTTTAGCCCATTTTGATGATATAAAGGATGTGTATCTGACATTGTCGTCAGCTTTTTCGTGATTTAAAAAAATATATAATGTAGTTCTTTTTTTTCATTTTTGACCGTTCAAAATTGCTTTACTTTTATAACCCAATAAGATTTTAAAGTAAAAAGAAATTAATTCGCAATTACAGGAAAAAGTGCAATGAAAAGAGAACTCGAAAAATCTTATCAGCTGATTTAATAGAGTTCACATCAGGGATCAACGTAATACCTACAAAAATGCACGGCGGCAGGCTTGCAATTTTTTTTTGACACTTTTTTTAAACATTGTTATTTCTGTAACCGTTTATTAACGACATAAATTACTATCATAATAATTTTATTAGTGGCATGCGATCTAGCCTTTCCGCAAAGTTTGCGTTACGATGTCAGATACACCCTGTATTTACATCCTTAAACGGAGCACAATTTACGTATATATGTATCCACTATATCACATATGCGTCTCATCACACACGAACCACAAACACCAGATTAAGGAGCAATCGCTTTAAATTGTATTAGCTAAGCTGAGCAAGGGAGCGACGGAGCAATGAAGCAACGCGAGAGCGATGGTGCATACATTGGGAGCAATTAGACCAATCGCGCTAAGTCAACGGATGACGTTTGCGTTGCTCTTAATATAAATGCACATGAGTTGGGAATACGTATTGTTATAGCAATAGGGATTTTATAAATTCTATTGATTTAATTGACACTGAAGAAGGAACTTTTGGGTTTCCTAAATTATTATCGTTACGTGCTAAGGGGTATTAAAACGCCGGTTAAGGGTTTTGAAGTTTATTGGCAACGAAGGTAGGTAGGCCTTTCCTTGCGTCCACGAAGTCCGTGTCGTATTCACAATAACACTACAGATGTTACTTCACGTAGTACTCAATGTTCTCGTTACAGTTGTCGCAGTAGGTATTCTCAAAGATCGCTTGTTTCGTCTCAGTAGTCGAATGCTGACTAACTGCGGGCTGGCGTCACGGCGCTTTATATAGGTCAGCTGATCGAACATTCCAGATCTGTCTAGAATTAATAATAATAGCGCATAATTTCGACTACGTTCACTAGGTACCTACAGGTACTTCCCGTGGACGAGTTTCTAGAAATTTAGACGTTGACATTTTGTTAACAACATTGATAAAACCGGTACCATTCGATAGGTCACCCTAGATCTAGCAATGCGTTTTTATACTGTACCTCAACAATGCCTAGGTCTCGAGTTATATGAATTATTAGTTATGCACTGCATGTCACGCCGTATTGAACCTTATGCCATCGACATAAGGTGCATTCGTAACATTATTACAAAGTTATTTTTCAGGTGGTAACAAACCACTTTGATGACGCTACACAGGTTGGATTGGTAAATGCTTATGCGTATCCAGAACCGGCGACAGTTAGAGGTGGAACCCTGGGATGACTATATCCGGTAAGGCTCCAGCATACTCCTTACCCACACGATGGAGAGAGTCTATGTGGATTACCAGCACGAAACCAAAAAAAGTTACAGTTACCTTTTCCACTAAGGTAAGATGCTCTTAGTTTGTGCAAGCTTCACTAGTGGACTTCGTGGGACTACGTCACCATTAAGCTCTGAACTAAGCCTATTAACAAAATTAATCTTCGCAAAAATGCATTTCCTCATCATCATTTGCCTAGTCCTATCCTAAACATGTTTGGGGTTGGCTTCCAGTCTAACCGACTTTAGCTAAATACCAATATTTTACATGTACCGAAAGCTTATTTGACCTCCACCACCTCGTGCTGTGTGGTACCGAGCATAGAATATTACCATCCCATATCCTCCCGTGGGTGTCGTTGTCCAGCAGTGAACCTCTATAGCCTGAGAAGAAAAAGCCTCGTTACTGGGTAATACGCCTAAAGTCAAATTGGTTGTCAGAATTACGAGCTTCTGGCTAGCAAAGATCCATGAATTATACCCGAGACCAAGGGCTTAACGTGCTTTCCGAGGCTCGGAAGGTCTTAGTTTGTAAAGATGTTCTAATATCTGCAAACACATCGCGGCAATCATATCGTATCAATCGAATCTTGCGGCTTTTGTTTCTTAACCAAACGGTTAAATACCCCAAATAAACGAGGCTTATACGTAGATACAACGATTGAAGACTATGGGACAAAGGATTGCTGCTGTAAACTTCCTGAACCATCATGTGGCATTTTTGCTGAACTGGAGCTTTTTAGTGCAGCCGCCAGGCACACTTTGCTGATATTTTTTTACATTGGGGTTTTTCATTATCGACATCATTATCAACCTTTGTATTGTCCCACTGCTGGGCATAGGTCTCCTCTCATACAGAGAAAGATTTTACTTTCAATTTATTTTTATTTTGTTGCTACCTGATGTATGTATGTATGTGGTAGATGTATTGTGTGTCTTTAAGACTGTGCTGAATAAATGTATTTTCTTTCTTTCTTTATTATATTAGCCACGAGCCCCTCAAAATTCATTGCCATCACAACACGGAATTTACCCTAAGGCTTATTCAATTCAGTTCTATTATACATTTAAACAAAAATAGCTGTGCGTCTAACTGGAAGAGCTGGCATTTGATGAAGTTCATATGAATTGCTATCCCATCATAATTTCTAATGTCTAGCCGCTTTTCAGTTTATTAGAAATGCGTGTGGGTACGCAAATATTTCCGAATGTACTTTAATATTATCGGCCGCCGGCAGAAGTTAACACCCATCAGACAAAGTCTTGCCGCCAAGCGATTCGTCTTGTTCCGGCATGATGTCTGGTGAAGCCGTACGGAGGACGGGTCTGAGCGATTGTGTTGCGATGTATGACCGCTACGATGCACCAAATGTTATTGTGTCGGTAGTTTGGTCGTGGAGGGTCTCCAGATCAGTCTTCCTCTGGCACAGCATCGTTGGTCGTGTTGTTGGGTTAACATTGCACCACCTCGCTCAGCTGCCGTCTTCCTTCCTATTCACTAAGTTTTTTTTAAGTGAATCGGCTTAATTAAGTAGCGCGCTTTACCATCAACGATTGCATTATTGCTTAGCATCAAGCGGGATTGCAGTCAAGCACTAGTTTATAATGATAAACAAAAATAAATAAGTAGGAGTAGTTTTTTTTTTAATTTTATTTTCATAAATATAAGTATACATAAGATACATGAAAGTTCCGTGGATCTTTTTATTTTTAGACGCACTAATGTGAATCGCTCGCTTTTTTTCTATAATTATAAATGCGGTGGAATCGCGCTCAAGCACCAAAGATCCCGCCTGATGGTAAGCAGTAATGCAATCGTCGACTGTAAAGCGCGCTAGTTTATTAAGAGCCTTCTTTACTCTTAAATTGTTATCTTCATTTTCAAAGCCATAGGCTTATATGTCGTTTTTAACCGACTTCAAAAAGGAGGAGGTTACTCAATTCGACCGTATGTATGCTTTTTTTATGTTTGTTCGCGGATAACTTCGTCCTTTATGAACCGATTTTGATAATTCTTTTTCTGTTGGAAAGAAGACATTCCCACGGTGGTCCCATAATAAGGGCATCAGGGTTTGATGGTGGAAGACCAGAGAAATCAAGGGGAACTTTCAAAAATCGTAGTTGCAGCCAGTGCGTTTGTAAATTTTTTCATTAAATATTTTAGCGTCAGCATCCAGTCTAACCGGATGCAGCTGAACAGTACTTATCACAACTAAAAAGTGTAAAAAAAATACAAAAAAAACAACCGACTTCCAAAAAACACTACAAAGTGAAAAATAACTAGTTTCGGAAGTCGGTGTCAAAAACTAATATACAAAAACCAAAGACATCGACTTCCGAAATTAGTTATTTCCGTTAAAAAAAGTTTTTTTAACAGTGTATTCGCGATTTCCAGTTGTTGCCTGTTCCTTTTGTTAGTTGCCTGTCTGTGTCATTGTCCAAATATGGTACATATTGGTAATTATGGCTATGCCATAGGTACTCTTCTGCACAACTGTTTGGGAGTAACTTCTGCCGGCGGCCGATGTTATCTATGAGTGTCATAAACACTCATTATCTATAAAAAGCTTTAATTCCTACACAACGCGTCATAAAAATATATTTCATCTCCAACCGCCTCGGATCCAAATGCTTTACCATAGCCCATATTAAGTACTTGGCAACTAAAATATTAAACAAATTACCGAAACAAATAAAAGCAGAACCAATTTACATTCAATTTAACAAAAAAATTAAGGGGAATATGTAACACAAAATACCGCTCGCAGAATACCTAAAATAATATTGCGATAATAGGGTAGTTGATTAAAAAAAAACTAATTAGTCCGTCAGTCAGATTTCCAAAAAATACTAGACACGTATTTTTTCTTTTTTCATATAAACAAAAACCGGCCAAGTGAATGTCGGACTCACGCACAAAAGATTCCGTACAATTGATTTATGAAATTAAAGGATTTAAGTTATTTGTATGAAAGATTACGCGGTAGTAAGCGGTTTACGATTTACGAGGTATTTAAATATAAAAACTACTTACTAGATCTCATTCAAAACAATTTTCGTTGGTAGTTTTTTATAGTAATGTACATCATATGTATTTTTTAGATTTTTCATTTTCTTATTTTAGAAGTTAGAGGGCATGGGGGACCAACTTTTTCCCACTTTGGAAGCGTCTGTGACGCAAACTATTCGGTTTAAAAAAATATTTTAGAAACCTCAATATCATTTTTGTAGATCTATCCATAGATACCCCACACGTACTCGTATGTGTTTGATGTAAAATAAAATTTTGAGTTTCACTTCTAAGTATGGGGAGCCCCCAATATTTAATATTACTTTTTTTATTTTTGCATCAAAATCATAATTTGGTTCACAGAATACATCTACCTGCCAAGTTTCAACAGCATAGCTCTTACAGTTTCGGAAAAAAAAATGGCTGTGACATACGGACGGACAGACGCACAGACAGACATGACGAATCTATAAGGGTTTTATTTTTGCCATTTGGCTACGGAACCCTAAAAAATGAAGACGACACAGTGCGTTGAAAACTCGTGTGACGTCACTGCACGCTACACTTTTAGCGACCAGTGACGTCACCAGCCACCACTCCTGATCTTTGATGCCTTTTATATTTGTCAATCTTTATTGAATTGATAAAACTTTAAAACAATATTTTTCTATAATCTGAATGACTGACTAAATAGATTTTTTTTTTACCCAGGAAACATCGCTATTATAAACAGTCCAAAGTAGAAAATCAAATATGTATTTATGAAAAATGGTTTTAATTCCTCCACATTAAGTGTTTTGGTTTCATATTCCCTTGATATATAGACTGTAAAATACGCGCACGTTAGATATATTGAAATTGAAATACGGAGAGAAACCGCGAGCAAGCACAACCAAATAATGAACAGGTTGGACTTCCAGGGGGCTTCAGACGATGTACTCCTGGAGTGCTGGAGTGAACGGAGGCCTCCGCTAGATGTTCACTTAGCGCTATAGTCTTACCGATAAGCTAATCGGCGGCGGCAGTTTGGATTTCGGTTACTTGAAGTTGTTCACAAACCAGGGTTACGGCGAGAAAGCAAAAGTATACTGACGAGTGAATGGAAACACTATTCTTGAGTTTGGTTCATTTGAATGCTGCGCCAGACAATGAGGTTGAAGGGAAAAAATGCGGGAATATTTCAATATGCTTGTTTATTGATATATTAACAACCTGTTCAGTTTACGCTAAAACTATATTCTTTTTAGGGTTCCGTAGTCAAATGGCAAAACACGGAACCCTTATAGATTCGTCATATCTGTCTGTCCGTCTGTCCATCCCTTTCCGTCCCTAAGTAGATGTATTCTGTGAAGTGCATTATGATTTTAATGCAAAAATAAAAAAAGTAATAATAAATATTAGGGCCTCCCCATACTTAGAACTGAAACTCAATTTTTTTTTTTTTCATCAATCACATACGTGTGGAGTATATATCTATCAAAAATTATATCGAGGTTTCTAAAATATATTTTTTTAAACCGAATAGTTTGCGTGACAGACGCTTCCAAAGTGGAAAAAAGTTGGTCCCCTCCCCTCTAACTTCTAAAATAAGGAAATGAAAAATCTGAAAAAAACATATGATGTACATTACTATAAAAACTACCAACGAACATTATTTTGAACGAGATCTAGTAAGTAGTTTTTTTAATACCTCGTAAATCGTAAACCGCTTATTACCGCGTAATCTTTCATACAAATAACTTAAATCCTTTAATTTCTTAAGCCAATGGCACGGAACCCTTTGTGCGTGAGTCCGACACGTACTTGGCCGGTTTTTTAAATTTCAGTAGTATTAGTCACTTTGAAATCAATGTAATTACCACTACAATATAAAATAGATATTTGCTTAACTTGAAACGTAACATCTTTGTAAAACATAAATAAAATTAAATATACAATAAAATATTTGGTATATATGACAAATAAAGATAAACAATTACATATTATGTCATCAAAATATACTAACATACATACACTTTGTATGTACGGACGAGTGCACGTCAAGCTACCCGAAACTGTCAACTATTCTCAATCAACCTAGAGCTTCAATGCTTTAGAGATAAAGTTGAAAATCTAATAAAGAAATCTGACAGATTGTAGTAGTTTGATGTGCTGCCGTCTGTACGTATGTTATACTTACGTTATAAATATTTTTATCATGTTACCATGCCCTAACCGGGTTTCATGTTGGAACTAACACAAAAAATAATTGTCCATATTATGTTTGCAATATAGAAACTTGATTTTAATTTCATTCCAAAACCATAACTGCCTATTGGTAGGTATGTAATCTATTGATTCTGTATAAATCTTAGCGTGAAAAGTTAGGTGAACTGTCAATAGAGTCATTCTATCAAAATGTGTTTGGGTGCACTATCAAAATGTACGTGTCTGCTTGTGAGTGTGCGTACGCTTGTGCATGTACGTTTACGTGTGTGTGTGCGTGTCCGTGTGTGTGTGTATGTGTGTGTGTGTGTGCATGTGCGTGTGCGTCTGTGTCTGTGTGTGTGTGTGTTTGACGAAATAAGTGAAATGTTATTCGTTCATTTAATCACACTCTATTAGGAATGACAGCTCCCTACAATCTCACCTAAGTTTCCATCGTGATATGATTACAGAATTACACCATTGTAATACTAATGAAAAGTCTGTATAGATAGTTTGCGAGTACCACAATACTCTAGCCTTACTTTCTCGCAGTGACGGCGGCCATTCCTCTGGGAAATATGCACGATAATTTACTTTTATCTGCACGCTGTTCCCCCTTAAGCGCTGAACAGAATTCCAGGCAAAATTGCTGCAGTTGCAACATTACATGTAACATGTAACTAATTACATGTTACATAGATACCTATATGTTGCAACTAGCTGTGCCTCGATCTCACGGGAATATCGGAATAAAAGGTGTGCCATGTATTATTCCTGGTTATAAACTATATGCCAAATCTCATCTAAATCCGTGCAGTAGTTTTCTAACACAAACTTTAGCATTTAGCAGACGACGCACTGGAAGACGCAGCGTGGGCAGATCCCCGACAAGGTGGACCGATGACCTGGTGAAGGTGCCGCTGGATGTGGGAGGCGCGCGACCGGCCATCGTTGAGATCCTTGGGGGAGGGCTATGTTCAGAAGTGGACGTCGACGAATTTTGCCTTATTTTTGCCTTTTGTTCTGTCTTAAGACAGTGATTTTATAAGTGCTTACATACTTGTATGAATAAGTAAATGCGTTTAAGGTTTCAGAGATAAGAATTGTCGTGTTCCTCCCTTTGTGGATGGTAAAATGCAAAGAACTTCTGAAAAGTTACAAGTACATTTGGCTCTACCAAAACGCTTCCATCTATTTTCTTCACCACCCTTGGTTAACTGATATAGAATGCCTAAGGCATTAAGTCCGCCTTGGGACCGTTTGAGGGAAATAATCAGCCCCAAAATTACGTAATATATTTTCGACCAGAACCGACCGGCCTTTTTTGGGCTTTTTTGTGTTTACTTTTCTTTTATGCCGTAAATAAATTTAGTTTTTCTAATACATGTCCCTTTCTTAGTTCACCTATTTTATCCGCGTGCGGGAAAGCCGTCTCTAGCTTAGTTTTTCCAACATGTCAAAAAGTGAAAACAACAAAAGTAATCTTTACCTGAAACTTACAGTCATTGCATAATACACATGTTTTGTTTCTCTATTTATTTAATTTGGAGACTTTTACACAACTGTGTATGCCAATCCCATCGTACTTAGCCCACAATAACTTAACTAAATCTTAACTTAATTTCTCGGTGGTAGGCCATAACATCGGCCGTCGGCAGAAGTTACCACCCACCAGACAAAGCCTTGCCGCCAAGCGATTTGTCGTGTTCCGGCATGATGTCTGGTGAAGTCGTACGGAGGACGGGTCTGAGCAGTTGTGTTGCGATGTGTGCCGGGTGCGATGCGCCTAATGTTGTTGTGTTGGTGGTTTGGTCGTGGAGGGTCTTCAGATCAATCTCCCTTTGGCGCAGCATCGTTGGTCGTGTTGTTGGGTTTAAAATTGCATCACCTCGCTCAACTGCCTTCTTCCTTCCTATTCGCTCAGTTTTTCAGAGTGAATAGGCTCTTAATAAACTAGCGCGCTTTACCATCAACGACCGCATCACTGCTTACCATCAGGCGGGATTGCGGTCAAGCGCTAGTTTATAATCATTAAAAAAAAAAAAACAAAAAAAACCTAACAAAATTTAACTTCTTCCTCTTCAGCCTATGGATGTCCACTGCTGGACAAAGGCCTCCCCCAAGGCTTTCCACAATGACCGGTCTTGTGCTGCCCGCATCCATCGGCTTCCCACGACCTTCGCCAGACCATCGGTCCACTTTGTTGGGGGCCTCCCTACGCTGCGCCCTTTGATTCGAAAGTGTAAGACCTCCTCCGGCGTTGCGCACATCTCACAGTTTGGTGAATTAATCTTTTTCATCAGAAATCAAAACTTATAGAGCTGCATGTGTCCAGGTTGCAATCAGTGAGCGATCACCATCAGCCGTCTAACCTGTCAGTTTAACAGGTTGCATTGGGCTATTTTCATTGTTGAGCAGACAACTTTTTCGAACAATAGATTAGCAATGGCGCCAATCCTCCTGTTTCAAACTAAATTAAATTTAACTTATATCTTTGTATATCTTTATTTTATCTACACACATCAAAAGTGTCTAGGGATCAAGATCAAGATCAGAGTGTTATCAGTCGACTTTGGACACGTTGCCGAAGCACTGGTACCGTGGCTGAGCGCCATGGAGGACGGTATCGCTGCACCACACGGAGACAAGACCGATACATTCAAATCTTAACTCGAAGAGCTCCAACAATAACCGCCATGATGTTAGCCGTGAGGCTTCATCACTCTTCAGGGAACTTAATTAGCGACCAAACAGTCAAAAACCGCTTGCATGAAGTGAACCTTCATTCCCGAAGACCGCTACGGGTACCACCTATAGCAATGCACAATCGTAGGATTCGATATCAATGGGCTCTTGAACACAGAAATTGGGCAGAAGAACAATGGCGTTTCGTGTGCTTTTCTGATGAGTCTCGTTTTGGTACGAGACCGGATACAAGACGTATACGACACTGGAGAACCCCTGGACGCCAACAGCGATTAAAATCCTGCCAGGAAGTCCATCCTTATAGTGGTGGAACTATCATGGTATGGGCGGGTATTTGGATCGGCGGAAGAACTGAGTTGATTTGGATCAGAGGCAACCTCAACGCTCAAATTTATGCTGAGACGATTGTATCAGACGTCATCGTTCCTCTACGAGTGCAAATCGGTCCCTTATTTCAGTTAATGCATGATAATGCACGACCGCACACCGCAAGAGTTGTAAGACAGACTCTCGCCGCAGCTAACATCAATGTCCTGCCCTGGCCTGCTCAGTCGCCAGACTTGAACCCGATTGAGCATGCATGGGATATGCTACAGAGAATAGCTCTGCCGAATATGGAGGGTATCCAGTCGCAAGAAGACCTTTTTTTGTTGTTGCAACGAACATGGGCGGCCATTCCACAGCGTGATTTGGATGAACTCATTTTGAGTATGCCAAACCGATGTTCTTGTGTTGTTAGTGTTCGCGGTAGAAACACGGATTATTAATTGTTTAAGTTACCCAATAAAATTTTAGAGAAAACTGTTATTTCAGTCTTTTTTTCGAACTTTTGTGTTAGTGGTTCAAATGTCAAATATCCCCTTATTAGGAAAATGGCAAATTTCTTTATTAATGCAAAGGTGACTTGGTTTGTCGTTACTGTGACAAACGAAAACACTTTATTTGATGAATCCTTAAAGAAAATTTTAATTAATATCAATCAGGAGAAAAGTTATTGCAAAAATATATGTTGATCCCTAGACACTTTTGATGTGTGTATTTGATTGTATATCTTTTTTCTAATATTTCACTAATAAAAGTACAGAAAACTAATATTCGTTTAGTCGTGTCAAATTAAGATACTCCATAAAAAATATGGACTAAACCACGGAGCAATATCTTTCTTCTTCTACTTCTGCTTCAGCCTATAGAGGTCCACTGCTGGACAAAGGCCTCCCCAAGGCTTTCCACGAAGACCGGTGCCGTGCTGCCCGCATCCATCGGCTTCCCGCGACCTTCACCAGGTCATCGGTCCATCTTTTCGGGGGCCTCCCTACGCTGCGTCTTCCGGTACGTGGCCGCCACTCCAGAACCTTACTGCCCCATCGGCCTTCGGTTCTACCAGCAATGTGCCCTGCCCACTGCCACTTAATTTTAGCTACTCGCAGAGCTATGTCAGTGACTTTGTTCTTCTGCAGATCTCCTCATTTCTGATTCGATCACGCAGAGAAACTCCGAGCATAGCTCTTTCCATCGCCATTTGTGTGACTCTGAGCCTTCGTATGAGGCCCATTTTAAGCGACCACGTTTCGGTTCCGTAAGTCATCACTGGCATCACACACTGTTGAATATGTTTAGGTTTATTTAATATTATTATTTATCACATTCATATTTTTTTCTCCTTGTTCTTTCATACTATTGTCTACATTTCTGTTTTACTTTTCCTTTCGCAGATCTGTTGATAGAACTTTCTTGAGAAATAATTGCTTATTTCTTAAGAAAATTCTTTCTGGAGACCTACGAAAGGAGAAGTTAAACTGAAAAGTAAGATGAGTACAAAGGTGCTGCCACCTTTGTACTAAGATCTTAATTGTGCCATTTCATGTATTTTATTGTGTGTACTTAAATAATAAAACAAAACTATTGTTTATTTTCTTGCCATATTTTTAATTAAATAGAAAGAAAAAGTGTTTTTTAAAGACATGCACTAAACTTAAATTTAGTTTAGCTTTTCAACACGTGAATCAGCGCCAAAATCTTTCAAAATTATTCAGATTGTTATAACAATTGTGTTACACAATTAGGGTCCCTTAATGGCAAATGCTTGGCAAACGTTACCCTCTCTATTACCATTAGTTTCTATGGCCACACGTAATACCGACCGCATAAGGCTTATTCAAATTAGTTGTACATTTAACTGCGTTCAATTAACGAATTAGTCTTACTTTGTCAGACAAATGCTGTCTGTGGTTTGTGCAGCGTTCTGTGATCGGTTTGCAAGGGTTTTATAATAGTGTAATAAAACTTCGGCTCTTCAGTAGGTATAAAAAAATACAAGTGTGCTTATGACCACACGACTGAAGTGAAACTTCTTTCGCTCCATCTGTATGTATATATATATATATATATATGTGTGTACAATATATACATGTATACAGATATACATATATTAATTTTCTATAAATATTTAAATTTATTTCATGGTTTCATTGGTAAAATAATATTTTTGCATAGATCTTCTATTTTTATTGAAAAAAAAAAAAAAAAAAACTCGTTGTAGACTTTGTAGTACCAAGCTCGCGCCACGAGCGCCTCTGTGCTTATATCCCCCACTTAACTTCCGTTCGCCTTGCCCGATCACTTTTCGTAACGCTTACGTCACGCGTTCGCCAGCTTACTCCCCAAGTCAAGCGTGCGTAAAGAGGTTTCACTTCAAAAATTCCCAGAGATGTGCTTTTACAGGCGTTGCGCTGGGGCGGTTCCGGAATTGGTCTTTGCAGAGTAACTGGCATCAACCCTACGTGCATGGTCATCACCGGGGTGGTTTTGGTGAGGTCCCCAGATCTCGGGTCTCTTTTGAAGGTGTCCCCCGACAACATATACAAAATAAAATACATAGAAAAAAATATTATTTCATTTCTACAATAGAAAGGAACTGTCTTTGTCAAAGGCCAATTATTTTGCCTTGGCCTAGATGCGGCAATCGTATGTACGGACCAAACTGTCAAATATTCGCAATTAATCGTGAGCCTTAATATTTTAGCAATAAAGTTGAAAATTTAATAAAGAAATACGAAAGATTGTAACAGCTTGATCTGCTGTCGTCCGTACCATACAATCCCATAATTTATTTATTTTATTTATATATTTTTCTTTTCAAAACGTTTTACCGGAAATCATGTCCCACTGACAGTGACAGCCATTTTGAAAAAGCATCAGACAAATTGAATTGTTTCAATTCTATTCAATTAAATAAACAAAATTATTTCAACAAATTACGTGAAATATTTTAAATAAGATAAGAAAACCTAACAATAGGACACAACTTCATTTACGTTTAGCCGTTTTATGAGAAAGAACAACAAAATAGTATTGAATTAATAATGGATCGCAGAAAGGTAAGGTAATAACATAACACACTATCAGTAGTACACAGACAGACAGTTGTACAACATTTATCGCATTATTTACATAGCCGACTAGATAGAAGACCTGCCGTACCTCATAAAGGATAATCACGATATAGTGTTGTTTGCAGATGACACTTCACTTTTATTTAAACTTAAACGTCAGCAGCAGGTCACTGACGATATAAATAGCGCGATCCCCAAAGTAGTCCACTGGTTTAATGTTAATAATTTACTCTTAAACGAGAAAAAAACCAAATGCATTAAGTTTACTCTACCTCACGTTAGGCAGGTGAAAACTAAAGTGTTGATAAAGGGCGAAGAATTGGAATCTGAAGACAGCACCGTGTTCTTGGGTATAACTCTGGATGCTAAGCTTCAATGGGGTCCACATATAGAAAAATTGACAAAAAAAAACTAAGTTCTGCTGCATACGCAGTTAGAACAATTCGTAATTTGACTGATATTGAGACGGCCCGCTTAGTGTACTTTGGCTATTTCCATAGCGTAATGTCGTACGGCATTCTGTTGTGGGGAAATGCCACTGATATTCAAACAATATTTGTTTTGCAGAAACGAGCTGTGCGTGCAATTTATAAATTAAGTCCGAGACACTCTCTCAGAGAAAAATTTAAAGAGATTAATGTACCTACCGTGCCGTCTCAAAATATTTATGAAAATCTTTTGTATGCTCATAAAAATATAAAATTGTTTAAAAAATACAGTGATGTCCATAATATAAATACTAGGAACAGGCACAAATTTTTTGTACCTACAAGAAGGCTCAAGAAAATAGGTGACTCTTTTAGATGCCAATGTATACATTTTTACAATAGACTTCCAGAGGTGGTTCAAGATGAATAAATTGAATAAATTCAAATCCTTCATTAAACGTAATTTGTGTCAGAAAGCATTTTATAGTGTTGAGGATTATATTGACGACAAAAAGGCTTGGGCTTGAGCTGCGTCCGATTTCTATACTTACACTGATTGTTCTTTGATTTTCCTCTTGTAGTTTTAATTTGTAATTGTTTGCTTTTTTTTACTCAAAGCCAGTACACACTCTGTAGCCAAGCATATTGTACGTTACTGTACGTTATAATACTGTATATTATTGTACGTTAATGATGTAATCAAATATTTGTATCAATAGCTTGATAATTTAAAAGAGTGTCCATGGAGTTTCTTGCCCGTTCTTCTCCATAGGTACCTACTCTTTGGAATGGGCGACTAGCTTCACCTTACTGACTGACAGACCTTCTGACAATTCAAAAGTGCCTGTAACTGGTTTATTTGAAATAAATGCTTTGATTTGATTGGATAGTAAGCAGAGACATTTTTGGAACATATGGATTTATGGACTAGCAACAGTTATAGTGTAATCTATACTTAATATATAAAGCTGAAGAGTTTGTTTGTTTGAACGCGCTAATCTCAGGAACTACTAGACTGATTTGAAAAATTATTTTTGCGTTGGATAGCCCATTAGTTTAGGAAGGCATTAGGCTATATAAAATCACGCTGCGACCTGTAGGAGCGGAGCATAACTAACTCCACGCGAACAGATACACCCTGTATGTAGTAGTAGACGTCATCCGAATGACTTACACATATGCCTCCCCCAGCGCAGTAGGAACCAACTGCAAGTGTATTACGCACAATTATCTCGTAGAAGTATGAAATAAAACGAATCAAAAATAATATACACGCTGCAATTTCAATGGCTGTTTTCCATGCGGCAGAATGATTTGCTATAAGGAGTACTTTCGATGAAAGAGTAAAAGACAAAAATAAAAATATTTGTGTTATAAAAGAATTATAAATAATTAAAAAAAAAAAATCATCAACTCCAAAAAGTGAGAAAAGTTAGTTACTCTACCTACATGTTGTAGGTACTACTCGGAATGCGCATGAAACCGCCTCAATGGAAAGCAATGCATTTAATGTTCAAACCATAATAAGCTTCCGCGCACATTTATAGGGCATAAAACAGCTTGTAGGCAACAATCCGAAAATTCAACGCCATTCCGACAAAAGAAAAAAATGTTCAAACCAAAAAAATCAGTCATGTGCGTTAATAAGGTATAAAATAACTTAAATGTACCAATACAAAAAATTACCGCTCAAACTAGCATTCAAAAAAACTACCGTTCAAAGGCGTTGCCGCTTTATAAATGTTCAAAGTAAAATAAGCTCTCGACTCTAGTGATACGACATAAAGTAGTCTGCGTGCAAAAATTACAAACAATTATCTTAGATAATAATTTTATTTTCGTGTTCAGTAAATTGCAGTAAAAAAGTATTTATTAAAATCGTAAGCCCATAAAAGTATGAATGGATAATAGTTGAAGCACGCAGGTCAATGGCCCCGCTCCATTCAGCTGTAGATTATCAGAAGTTTACTATTGGTTCGAGCTCACTTTCGAGTTTTTTTATCACTATGTTAAATCTGCCATTTTATGTTTATAATATTTTATTTATTGATGAAACGATTGTATTACTAAGACAAAACCGTTTCGCTGCGGGAAAACAACCATTAAAATTCCACGCTGTATATAAAGAATTTCTATGCCAGCGGCGGTCTTTCCGTCTGACTACAATTTAAATGTCTTCAAGGCTAGAGTGGCTCTAATAAACTAGCGCGCTTTACCATCAACGATTGCATTACTGCTTACCAAGCCGGAGGATTGCGGTCACTAGTTTATGATGTCCAAAAAAAACATGTTGCAGACAGAGTTTCCATTGTGACGTTTGAGTTCACATTAGAAAGTACCACGGAACCTATTATTCGCCCCTAGCTGCATTTCTTTCTCAGGCGATTAACTAAACCGGTTATATAACACAACGTAATCAAACTATAGTTTTCCCACTGATGGGATAGTGGCCTCCTCACGGTTAGAGAGAGTAGCTCTTTGGACATGACGGTTTCCTCACGATGCTTTTCTTCACCATTTTAAGAGCAGTGGTGATGAAATAATTTACATTATGTAATGCGCCTATCAGGGTTCGATCTACGATTTACAACTTTTAAGTCGCGGCCGATACCTCTGGGTTATTGGTCCTAACCCACTCTTAAACCGGGTGGCTGCGACAATTGGGTTGTATCCTAAAAATTAATTGAATGCCCATCAGATAGATTTATAAAAAATATTGAACACATATTTTTTATATTTTCTCTCATTCAAATACTTAGGAAGGTAGGTTGTCGGTCTCCGTGGCGCAGCGGTCAACACACCTGCCTGCGACGTGGAGGCCCCGGGTTCGATCCCCGGCCAGGTCATGATGGAAAACGATCTTTTCCTGATTGGCCTGGGTCTTGAATGTTTATCTATATATGTATCTATTATAAAATATAGTATCGTTGAGTTAGTATCCCATAACACAAGTCTCGAACTTACTTTGGGGCTAGCTCAATCTGTGTGATTTGTCCGTATTTTTTTTTTTTTATTTTTTTATATTGATTTGAAATGTCGCATGACGTCACGCCGTGCTACAAAATATACAACGGCGTGCCGTAATTACCCCCCACTCCGTAACTTTAATACGCTATATCTCAGTAGTTTTTGGTAATTTCGACAAAAAAAAAAAACAGGTCTTAATTTTTTTTATTATCTATAAGACGAACTAATTATTTTTTTTTATTTTCATACCTTGGATACATCCCTATTGACTGCAATGTATTTAATCATTGTTTATAGTAACATAAAGAGAGTCAACATTACATAAGACAGTCCCTAATAGTCCCGCCCTTTAGCTAGCTGAAGGAAAAATGGCGCAATAATCTCCTCAACAGCACAAGCATCCAGATAATTATGCTTTACTCATTATATGAGTTCCTGGTACTCCATACTTCATAAACAGCAGTTTGTGAGACATCAAAGCGCGCACTTGTTCAGCGTTCGTGAATACTTAGAGGCTCCTAATTCCTTAGACAGCTTAGCTTGCTTTGCAAACACTTCTCACCTTCCACCACGACATCATCAACCTACATTTTCTAATCTACAATTTTGCTCAACACAGCTTCTATTGCTGGTTTTGAACAGAGGGAATCTTTGACGTTTCTACAAAACAGGCAATGGTTGAAGGACAATTCTTTGGGATGGTTTATTTTCCGTTTTGTTACCTATGCGGTGTTGATGAAGATTTCCCTCAGTACGCAAATCTCTTGTACTTATAATGACTGGTGACGTTTTACACAGGTTCGTGCTTGTCATAAATATTGAAAGTTTATTTTATTAGGAAAGTTAACAGGGTCACTAAGAAAGGACAATGTTTACAAGTATGTATAAACAAATCCTACTAATAAGCTTGTAAATAGAATAGGTATAAATAATAAGAAATAAAATTTACAAACTCATGATTTTTTTTAAATGAACAGACAGCTGTGCTGCTGGGGAGTTTGTTCCGCCACTACTTCTTCCCAGCGAAAGCACTAGGAAGTGTCGATGGGTGGGCGTTTTGTGGGACTGTCTTAAGTAATATTGACGTCCAAAAAGTGCCGATTCTCAGCCTAATTTGAATAAATGACTTTTGATTGAAAAAGAATAGAAAATTTTATGAATACGGATGGATCTTTGTAACTCTTTCACGCAAAAACTACTTAACAGATTTGGATAAAATTTGGCACAAAAGTGGTTTATAACGAAAATTAACAAAATATACCTAGGTATAGGATACTTTTTATCCCAATATTCCCAAGGGATCCAAATTTATGCGGGTAAAAACCGCGGGACGTTCTTAGGGTTCCGTAACAAAGGGTAAAAACGGAGTCCTTTTACTAAGACTTCACTAACTGTCACTACAGTGTATCTCTTTAATCGTGATAACTAGACAGTGGTAAAATGTTCACAGATGATCTATTTTATTGCGGAACAGGTGGTGGTGGTGGTGGTGGTTACAGGTGGTAAATATAATAAATAGTGGTAAATATAATACAAATTTACTAGTAAAAGTAACTTTGTACGCACTACAAACATATTATAATGCTAAAACCATTTTTAGGGTTCCGTAGCCAAATGGCAAAAAACGGAACCCTTATAGATTCGTCATGTCTGTCTGTCCCTCTGTCCGTCTGTCCGTCCGTATGTCACAGCCATTTTTTTTCCGAAACTATAAGAGCTATACTGTTGACTCTTGGTAGTTAGATGTATTCTATGAACCGCATTAACATATTGATGCAAAAATAATAATAAATATTTGGGGCTCCCCATTAGAACTGAAACTCAACAATTTTTTTCATCAAACACATACGTCTAAAATATTTTTTTACTAAACCGAATAGTTTGCGTGATAGACGCTTCCAAAGTGGAAAAAAGTTCCTCCCCCCCCCCTCTAACTTCTAAAATAAGAAAATGAAAATCTAAAAAAAACATATGATGTACATTACTATAAAAACTACCAATGAAAATTGTTTTGAACGAGATCTAGTACGTATTTTTTTTAATACCTCGTAAATCGTAAACCGCTTACTATCGTGTAATCTTTCATACAAATAACTTAAATCCTTTAATTTCATAAATCAATGGTATATGGCCCTTTGTGCATGAGTCCGACACGCACTTGGCCGGTTTTTTTTTTTTTGTTTTCATAATGGTTGGACTTATACTTGGGCGATATTTTTTTTGTATTAGCCCAGTAACGCGGCTTACCCTTGTATCGTCGGTCCAGCACTCTAATCGCGTAACACATTATTACCATCAATTGGAATCACTTTAAAGCATATTGCTAATGCATTGCTCCGTATGCTCGAAAAATGTGTCTGCGCAACAACGTAAAGAAGGCAATGAATGTTGTTTAACTGTCAAATCGAAACTCATTACTAGTGATAGCGTGTTACTCAATTACCCTACGGGGTTCAAAGTCCAATTTGAGCTCAGTAGAAATAAATATTAGTTTCATCCTGTCATCTTAGTCCGCGCCTGACGTAAATTACGCGTGTAAATATACATCAATTAGGAGCCATATTTTAATCGTTTCTAAATTTTCTGTGGATTATCTTAATTTGACTGGACTAATATTTAACTTCTGTCCTTTTCATTATGAAATAGAAGGAAAAGAATGCACTGAACTTGAACTTAGTTTAGATTGTGGAGGGAATTTTTACATAATTAAATTTAGTTTAGATTGTGGAGGGAATTTGTTACATAATTATTATAACAAGTTTATGATATAGTGCGAGTTTATCTGAGTAGAAATCTGCGTTTTGTGCTGTGCTTTCTACAAAATAGTAAATGTGTTGGCTTTAATTTTGAAGGGGCATATCTTCATGCAATAAACTAAGAATTAATTAGTTTTTTTTTGCGGTCAAAAATTTCGTTCTAAAATTTTTAGGCCAGACGACGGACCGGACCGTATCAGACAAAATATTTGATTTGGTTTATTTGACAATATTTAAATATTTGGTTTATTTGGTTTATTATATTGACAAACCAAAGAAATGAAATCATTTTTTTTATAATTATTCTAAACTAGTGCTTGACCGCAATCCCACCTGATGGTAAGCAGTGAAACAGTAGTTGATGGTAAAGCGCGCTAGTTTATTAAGAGCCTATTTTTTTCGACCTTTTTTTTTATCGTCCCACTGCTGGGCACAGGTCTCCTCTCATACAGAGAAGGATCAATCACCACGGAGTAATCACCACGCTTGCTCAATCCGGGTTGGCGATTTCAGACTAAAGTCCGGGTTTCCTCAAGATGTTTTCCTTCACCTTCAGTCATTGGTGTCCAAGATATACTTAGAAAGTACGTATAACTTTAGAAAAATTGCATTGGTACTTGCCTGACCTGGAATCGAGCCCGCGCCCCGCGCTCTCATACTTGAGAGGCTGGTGTTTTAACCACTAGGCCACCACGACTTTATGGGCGCCATGACACGCAAAACCCAAACGTTAATCTACAACTTCGTTTTCTTACACCAAAAATAACAAAAACAAAGTTACACAAACAAGCAAAATACATTCTAAGCACACAAATCCCGAGGTTTACCACGTTTGCTATTAATACAAATATTTTTAATATAACCACCATTCTTTGCTTAAAGGAAATCTCACGTCGTCTTATTGAAATTCAGGAGCCATGCCTATTTCGTACGTTGAATAATTACCACGAATTTCGGGCTTTGAGGTTCTGAATGTGAATTTGTGTGAGAAACATATTTGTAAGTAGACATTGTGTTAGTAATTTTTGGGTTGAAAAAATTCAATTATGAGAATGTAATTGGAATGTGTCAGGAATGAAGTTCCCTAAGGCGCAATTCCACCTGTGTTCGGCACTATGTGACACTCTACGGCACAGGTTTCTATTGGAGGGCCCGATTATGTAAGCATTTACATAATATGCTGCACTGTTAGCTTACAAAGTAGGCACAGATTTGCTGTTGGAAACAGAGAATAATGTAAATGCAACTCTTCTTCAGCCTATGGATGTCCACTGCTGGACAAAGGCCTCCCCCAAGGCTTACCACGCTGACCGGTCTTGTGCTGCCCACATCCATCGGCTTCACGCGACCTTCACCAGGTCATCGGCCCATCTTGTTGGGGGCCTCCCTACGCTGCGTCTTCCGGTACGTGGCCGCCACTCCAGAACCTTACTGCCCCATTTGCCATCGGTTCTACGAGCAATGTGCCCTGCCCACTGCCACTTAATTTTAGCTACTCGCAGAGCTATGTCAGTGACTTTGTTCTTCTGCAGATCTCCTCATTTCTGATACGATCACGCAGAGAAACTCCGATCATAGCTCTTTCCATCTCCATTTGTGTGACTCTGAGCCTTCGTATGAGGCCCGTTTTAAGCGACCACGTTTCGGTTCCGTAAGTCATCACTGGCATCACACACTGTTGAATATGTTTAGGTTTATTTAATATTATTATTTATCACATTCATATTTTTTTCTCCTTGTTCTTTCACACTATTGTCTACATTTTTGTTTTACTTTTCTCTGAGCCTTCGTATGAGGCCCATGCAACTCAGTTGTACCCTATTGCAGTATCACGACCAATTATTCAGGTCGATCGACCCAGTATTAGTTAAGCGCTGAATCACTGTCTCTCTAGTTTAAGAGGCAAAGTTTCCTCTTATGGTGTACAGACCAGTTATATGTATAACTATGTGAAATCTGTTCCTTTCTTGATGAAATAAAAATAATATTATTGTTAATATTATAGAGATTTTTTCACAAAATTAAGGTTTTTTTTTTTTAATAAGTATAAACTAGCGCTTGACCGCAATCCCGCCTGATGGTAAGCAGTGATGCGATCGTTGATGGTAAAGCGCGCTAGTTTATTAAACCCATTCACTTAAAAACTGAGTGAATAGGAAGGAAGACGGCAGTTGAGCGAGGTGGTGCAATGTTAAACCCATCAACACGTCCAACGATACTACGCCAGAGGGAGATTAATGTGTTGACCCTCCACGACCAAACTCCCGACACAACAACACTGGGCGCATCGTACCTGGCACATATCGCAACACAACTGCTGCAACAGACCCGTCCTCCGTACGGCTTCACCAGACATCATGCCGGAACACGACGAATCGCTTGGCGGCAAGACTTTGTCTGGTGGGTGGTAACTTCTGCCGGCAGCCGATGTAGCCTACCACCTAGGTGTACGAATGTGTCATAATTTTGGAGTCCATAAACTTGGAGTCGTTTGTAATATAAAAAAGCGTGTGAATATAACAAGGTTCTAACCGCATGCTCGCAAAAAGGTGAAAGTAAACATCGTGGGGAAACGGGCATGTTCTAAATAGAAAACTTCGAAGACTTTTGACATCTAGCAAACCACACTAGGCCCGCGTGGTAGATGAAGGACCATTCCCTCTTATCGAGAGAAGAGTGTATCCTAGGTAAATTTGTAGGTTGATTATGTTATGTAAACAGGATACAATATAGTAGTTTATGAAACTGTTACATAATGAAGGATATTATGCACGAGTGTGTAATACCTAATTATGTACAGTTTCATACACTACTTTATCTAATCTCATACATTTTATAAACAATAATAATCATGTGTCCAGCGAAACACAACAACGACTCGCAATGCAAAGAAACGTATTTGGCGCCAAAATTCGGCACCCTGCATCAAAGCGCACGCGCGAAAGCGCGCGCAGCTACAGATAAAAAAATGAAATAGTGCTATCTATGGTTTGTAATCTGTACGGTAATGAAAAAACATTTTTATTATAACATTATTTTGTTAGAGAAATAATGTTATAATTTAATTTTTTAATTTCCTTTCGATATACTATGGGTAAAGTACGTCAATATAAACTCCTTTTTAGTTTTATAATTTTAATTTTTTGATATGAGAGTAGATAAAAAAAAATATTTTATGGTGACACGCAGGGTAATAGGGTATTTTACAAAAAAAAACTAATTAGTCCGTCAGTAAGATTTCCAAAAAATACTAGACACGTATTTGTTCTTTTTTCATATAAACAAAAAATTAAGAGGACACAGTGCGTTGAAAACTCGTGTGACGTCACTGCATGCTACACTTTTTAGCGACCAGTGACGTCACCAGCCACCACTCCTGATCTTTGATGCCTTTTATATTTGTCAATTTTTATTGATTTGATAAAACAAAAAATACGTGTTTAGTATTTTTTGCAAATCTGACTGATGGACTAATTAGTTTTTTTTAGTCAAATACCCTATTGAGCAACACACTATCAGTAGCAATGCGTTTCATATTGACAGTTCAACAACTTACATTGCGTTATTAACGTTGTTGAGCCGACATTTTTTTCGAACATATGGAGCAATGGATTAGCAGTATGCTTCAAAATGATTTCAATTGGTAGTTATAGTGAGTTACGCAATTAGATGACGGTTAGAACAGTGGCTGAGTGATCAACTGCTGCGTTGTGTCGATTCCCGCACGGATCAAATATTTAGCTGGCCTGCAGGTAGTTATTCAGGAACTGCCTGTTTGTGTATATGACCTGAAATATATATAAACGCATCTACGATACAGAAGTAATTCTGAATGTGAGGCAGAGTTAAAAAAAAACCTGTTCTCCTTCTTATCTTACTTCTCATTTTCAATATTTATGCTCTGCGCATAATAGAAATCTTCGTTCTTCCAATAATTGTCTTCTACGATGTCCTCCTCACCGCTCTGGTTCTTTTTTTGTCCTGGCGATTTTCCTTGGGAATGATCTTCCTCGGAATATCAGTACGTTGACCAGTCGGTACAGATTTAAAGTTAAAGCTCGGGAATACTTACGCAAGAAACTGGCAGATTCATCAAACATACATTTTTTTTTATCTCTCTCTACTGTTTATAATTTGTATGAATAATAATAATAATTTAATAATGTATTTGACACACAAAACATATGTTACATTTGTACAGATATACAGGGTGTAAGGAGAACGCTTCCGAAGCCAGAACGTAGATTATATACAACCTAAATGCAAACGGATACCAATAACCTTTCGCTTTAAATTGATTATTTTCAAGACTTCATATTTCGTAAACAAGCATTGGATAGCGTACGAAACATGAGGTCACTGACACGCAAGGCGACGTCGCACTACCGCGCCCGCGCTTAAAAGAGCCGCCGCCGAAAAGAGCCGATTTATACGCAATTTACAAACATCACTTTCAAAATCGCAATTGTAGTCCATTGTAAAAAGCTGACAGAGGCATTTTACGTACCTGTCTAAATCCTTTGCGACCTTATGAGGTTTGGCTCGAACTGAGTTCCATTCATTTCAATACAAAGCCGGGCCCGTCGCTGTGTCGATCCGTGAACACGAGGCATCAGTATTCCTCAACACATTCTTCACGTAGTTTAATAAAAACACTCACTATTCTGCCCCGCATTTCATCAGCACTGTCACATTCCCGATCAAACACTCTTTCTTTCACATACCCCCATAAAAAGAAGTCCAACGGCGTTAAGTCGGGTGAACGGCCAGGCGTGCGGCCCCAGCCTTCCGATCCAGCAGTCATTAAAAAGCTCAGTGAGACGCTCGCGGACGGGACGCGTAACGAGCATGCTTCCATCGTGCTGGAACCATGCTCGACGAAATTCAGCCACAGACACATTCTAGCATATCATTTAAATGTCCATTTATAAAATTAAGATATGCTGATCCATTGAGACGCTGCGGTAGAAACACTGGTCCTAGAATTCTTCTCCTAAACACATCAACATGTTGCCGTATTCACGAGCACTGTACACGTATGCCTCAGGCATTGTTTAAAACAACAAAAAGTTATAACTAAAAAGAATAAAACAGCACTAAAAACGTAACAATACCTAATAACTAAACACAAATTTAAAACTAACAAAACAATAATTAAATAATCGGTTACAAACGTAACGCACAAGCTCACGAACCGAGTCGCAAGGAACACTAATTATTAACTAAAGATGTACTATGAAGGTCAAACGCTTTGGGGAAGTTCCCGGCGGTCGCGTAGGTTAAAGCGGTGTGTTTACAGAGGCGAAAATGCTAAAAGAATAATTACGAGATCAGAAATCAATTCATTTTAATTGTTAGGAAATTGTACTTATGCTTTATTACAAACTGTTTTCATTTTCTAACTTTTAAATAAGATTTAACTGGTTTCTTAGATTCAATTAATTTAATTATTCACTTTAAATTGATTAGGTTTACTTACTAAATGAAGGATCCAGTTCTTGCAATAAACGAGCACGCATCGTGTGACTTTAATTACATTATTATAAAGTTCAAATTCAATTGATTCACATGCGATGAAAAAATTTTAGTCAATTACAGCTGATGTCAGCGATCTTTTGCTTTATTTCATTTACTAGCGATTATCGACATAATACAAAACTGTTATTAAATTCACGATCAATCAATTAAAACTGTTGACGCCTCTGTAATGTTTATTTTTCTTTATTTTAGCGGCGCTTTACAAAGGATTTTTATGGCCTTACAGCCACACTGCCGGCTGTAGGTATCTAAGTACCTTCGATATGGGCCTCAAGGTTAAGCAAAGTAAACTGGATTTTTCTGATTTGTAAATTTGAACGTTCAGATCAAAATAAAATTGTAACCCTGTTCAAGGGGAAAATCATTACGATCCTTGCACGAATGGAACCCGTAAGCAGATATCCCACAACTAGGTAGAAGTGAACTGAAAAGACATTTGCTTCAAGCGATCGAGTGAAGGTTAGTAGTTTAGGAAGATAGTCCGATCACATGGCCCCGCCGCACTAAGTTAGCCGGCGCATCGCCCGTCCCGCGTCGCGATGTCGGTGACCGCACGCGGTCGTTGAACTCGAGTGTATGCGCGAGCGTCAGCTGTCAGCGGATTATTTATTTACGAATACATTACTTGTTAGAGTTGTAAAGAAAAAAAAAATGTTTAATCGCAAATAATGGTTTCATTTAACTCATTTAACTGTTCCCACAGCATAGTGTACGAAAAATGCTTAAGTAAAATTGTAAAAAAAAATCCTCATTTTTTGATGGTATCGTATCGAGAATCACTAGCCTTATCACCTGTCTTCGTTTTCGGAAGCGTTTCCCTGGCACCCTGTATAGGCCACATTATATTTAGTATGTATTTACTATAATTTTTTTTTTCTCTTTAAACTTTAATATATTTTATATTTTTGCACCTACCATGTTTTGTCTCTGCATCACCTTAAGGTAGACTGGTAGAAAATTCCTAAGGCATTAAGTCCGCCACTGTGCAATGACTTTCTTTGTGCATATAAAGTTTTAATAAATAAATAAAAATAAAATATGTGATGATTCACGGCTGAAATTTTATTTTGACAACGCCTATTGATGAAACTATTCAAAATTGCTGCCGCTTCACTAGCATTAAAGACCAATAAAATTATCTAAAGGCAGAAAGTCTCATTACGCTTTTTCGTGTCATTATCAGCTTCTATCACACCCGTGTCAAGGAACTACATTCTAGAAATAAAAGCAAAGAAATAAAAAAAATTCTCGGTGGTACAAGTTACCACCCACCAGACAAAGTCTTGCCGCCAAACGATTAGTCGTGTTCCGGCATGATGTCTGGTGAAGCCGTACGGTGGACGGGCCTGAGCAGTTGTGTAGCGATGTGTGTAACTCTTAATAAACTAGCGCGCTTTGCCATCAGCGATTGCATCACTGCTTACCATCAGGCGGGTTTGCGGTTTTCGTTTTTTTGTTTGTTAATCAAAATAAACCAAATCAAATATATTGTCTGGTCCGGTCCGGTTTGCTCTGTCTAAAAATTTTAGAACGAAATTCTTGACCCCAAAAAACAAATTAACTTATTTATTGTATGAAGATATGGATGTCACGTCAGCGGAGTTTCTATAATTTAATATGGACCTTATTATTAAATTAAAAGTCGAATAAAAAAAAACAATTATTTTGTATTAATCGCAGCACGGGACGTAGATTTTTACCCAGATAAACTAGCACTAGAATCGTAGCCTCCCTAGTAAATTCCCGTTGGATATGCGTCTGCCAATACCACGCACTAATGGTAATCCTTTCCAATAAATTAAACAGATAAGAACATGTTACGAACGGAATATCCTTCCATGAGATCAATTTAGGGACGTATCTATATTACGAAATATTTGGGAAAGGTATATTAAATTATATAAGAATAGAATACCATTAAACACAAAAACGAATATTTGGTTCTTAGGATGTTTTTTTTTTTTTTTTTTTAATCTAGAATCGTCATCTATACTTGATATATAAAGCTGAAGAGTTTGTTTGTTTGTTTTTTTTTGCGTTAAACAGCAGTAATGACTTACGGAACTGAAACGTGGTCGCTCACAATGGGCCTCATACGAAGGCTCAGAGTCACACAGAGGGCAATGGAAAGATCTATGCTCGGAGTTTCTCTGCGTGATCGAAACAGAAATGAGAAGATCCGCAGAAGAACCAAAGTCACCGACATAGCTCTGCGAGTCGCTAAACTTAAGTGGCAGCGGGCAGGGCACATTGCTCGTAGAACCGATTGCCGTTGGGGCAGTAAGGTTGTGGAGTAGCGGCCACATACTGGAAGACGCAGCGTAGGGAGGTCCCCAACAAGGTGGACCGATGACCTAGTGTAAGTCGCGGGAAGCCGATGGATGCGGGCAGCATAAGACCGGTTAGCGTGGAAAGCCTTTGTCCAGCGATGGATATCCATAGACTGAAGAAGAAGAAGGATAGCCCATTAATCCAGGAAGGTTTTAGGCTATATAACATGCTGCGACCAATAGGAGTGTAGCATAACAAAAATTTAAAATGTGTGCTGTATATTTTGGGGTTAAAATAAAATGTTCAAATAACTAACTCCAAGCGAACGAAGAAGCCGTCGGCCGCTAGTTTAGAATAACTAGGTAGACACCGATAGAGCAGCGGAGGCCTAGTGGTAATGGAGCGACTTGTAAGTTGTCGGTCTTAGATTTGAACGCCGTCAAGCCCTTTACTTTGTGTAAATTATTTCTTCACAACTGCTCTCAAAACGGTGAAAGAAAATATCATGAGAAAACCAGCATGTCATAGAGGCAAAACTTCGAAGACATGTGCCATCTACCAACCCACACTTAGGTCTTGTGGTGGACCACAGCCCACTCTCTATCACCAAGAGGAGGGAGTGTTCCAGGAGTTCCCACTCCTGGAACACACACACACTTAACATAACAAAATAAGCCTTTAATGTTCCCACAATAAAGGCTTATTTTGTTATATTAAGTAGACACTTTTCTAAAGTTATATGTACTTTCTAAGAATATCTTGGACACCAATGACTGAAGGTGAAAGAAAACATCTTGAGGAAACCTGCACTTTAAGTCTGAAATCGACAGCCCGATTGAGCAAGCGTGGTGATTACGCTCAATCCTTCTCTGTATGAGAGGAGACCTGTGCCCAGCAGTGGGACGATAAAAAGGTTGATAATGATGATGATGATGAAGTAGACACTGCTTTCGAGTTTAATCCCGTGTGTTAGGATGGTTCAGATATATATGTAATACATCTACATTATCTACGGCTATATGCTGATGATGAAATAAGCTCCATTAAATAAAATCACTGGCATTCAGTTGCAACTAGTCAGACTGGAAACCGACACCGAAGGTGGTAAAAGGCTTCATAGTTTAGTCGTTCATAGTGATAAAGGTCATTTGTGCTAGATTTATAGTATAAAACTTACATACACAATACATGAATAGTTAAATACTTCAATTCGCGCACCTAACTGTAGGTGTGGATTGTAACAGTGAAAATGTCATCGCTGTTCCTACTGAAACCGAGAGAGTGTGTCCGCGGCACGCAGTCAATTCGCAGTGGTGGTAGGCCTTCTACATCGGCTGCCAGCAGAAGTTACCACCCACCAGACAAAGTCTTGCCGCCAAGCGATTCGTCGTGTTCCGGGATGATGTCTGGTCAAGCCGCACGGAGGACGGGTCTGAGCAGTTGCTTAGCGATGTGTGCCGGGCATAATGCGCCAAATGTTGTGTCGGGAGTTTGGTCGTGGAGGATCTCCAGATCCAGCCCCCTCTAACTCAGCATCGTTGGCCGTGTTGTTGAGTATAACATTGCACCACCTCGCTCACCTGTCGTCTTTCTTCCTATTCACTCAGTTTTTTGTGTGAATGGGCTCTTAATAAACTAGCCCGCTTTACCACCAACGATTGCATCACTGCTACCATCAGGCGGGATTGGGGTCAAGCAATCGTTTTTAGCGATATGAAAATAGTCACTTTTCCCACTGTAGCCCCAAAGTATGTAAACATGACATTTTCGTTTATACGTTTTGTCCATCTCATGTACTGTTCACTGGCAGCACGGACCTTAAATAATGACTTGTAGTTATACAAAGACGGCGTTATAATAAACGTAACAAAAGAACAACGTTCATACCCGGTGCGTCTTCAATATTCATTGCTTGCCTATTATTTTTCTTCAACATATAAACATAATAAAGCAAAGTTATCTCCTAAGTCTTCAAATTACCCATAATAATTCTCTAACACCGAAACGTAAACAAAATTATTAATTCGGAATTCTCTCGAAGTTGATCAGCAAACATTTGCTGATTCCCAAACAGCTCAAATCGGTTTCAAAGTTCACGAATTTTGTACATACATAATATTATTGTAATTTATTCACCAGGAACAATATAAGAAAGCTTAAATGAAATACACAATATTGCGAATGTAATGCCTGAAGGATTAGGAGTAGGTAACCCGCTGGTTGTATCTAGAATGAAGAAAGAAAGAAAAAGTACACATTTAAACTTTACAAAAAAAAGTTGTGACTCGTACAGAAAGTAAACTAAATTAAACACTACAAACAATCAGAAAATACTAAACGAGGCCAAAAGGCTTCTATCATTATAAATTTCGAAACATAACATTTACAAATTTCGAAACATCTTCGAAATTTAAAAAAAAAAAGCTAGGAAAAGGAGTTTTGGCGGGAAAGCTAAGATGAGTGCCACGCTCGTTTTTCATTGAACTTTTAAATTATTTATAGTGTCGTTTACTAAATAAAAACGTAAAAACGTAATTTATGCAGTAAAAGTACATTCAGTGAATAATTCATAAAGAACATTGACATATTGTAGCATAGTGGGCCACATCATAACTTTGTCCCAAATCTTCCTCCTAGTCGGTTTACGCGGGAAACGAAAGGAGATAGGTTTAGGTTAAGGTTAGATTTAATTACCTTAATTACTTGTCTATGCACTGAATGTCATAAACACTCAATATATTGTTTTGCTCTTTGGCACTCAGTACCATTGCTGTGACAAGTAAAGGAACCTCTATATTTGCTCCATGTAGGTAAAGGAACACACGCGCCGGCGTTCCCGCGGAAATAAATACATTGTACCTACCGATTACGGCTAAGTTGGTAATAAAACAGTGTTACAGTGAAAAAGAATCCAAAGCATAGATTAAAAGGAGAAACAGAAATAAACGAATAATGAATGTTTTATCGAGTTACAAATTTTAGTAGATCTTCCACAGACGAATTGTTATTGTTGGCCAGTAACAGCGTTAACATCAATTTTATTTAACGAACACAAAAAAATAATACGAAACAACTGCTGTGCCAGTCCAATGAACAATCGCCGCCACACGCTTGGACCACCAAGGCCAGCTGTCTGCACACCAGTGGCGAAGGGTCCATACAAGCCGATTCCCACCGGGTTACCTTTCAAAAATCAGTTCCATATTCATACAAAACTATTTACATTCTATTTCATTAACAAAGTATTATTAATCAAATGCCGGCGCGATTTACAATAGCAATCGTAATTTTTAGCAATACCCTAAGTATCACATTTCATTTTATAGTCGTAAATTAATCAGCGCTTCAATTTTTCGTACAAAGAACCCGACGAATTTCAGCTTACCTCGGTCGACGTTTTACTATGAGGCGAAAAGAGACAGAGCGTGTTAGACCATCTCTTTCTAATGCTCGCTAACCGTCGGTAAAACTTGATAAATATAGGCTAATGCCAAGCGGCTTGTAGTTCTCTCCTCTCCTCTATTAGAAAGAGACAAAGAAACCACGCCACTACAAGAAAGGAAACACGACAAAATTTCAAAACAAGACGCATTGCATTAGAATATAAATAACGTTGTGATTGTGTATAATTTGCTTTATTTTTGCTTAATATTTTTGTTGGTTTTGGATCGGTGTTTGTGTGGTTCGGTTTTTACCACTTTATTATTTTTGTAATTTTTTATTTTATTTTTTCTTGACTCTTATTCCCTAACAATAGGTACTTAACTTAGTACTTACTAACAAGCATGCATGTGTGGTATGGAGATGCACGTCGAAAAAGGCTTTTCTCAAAGCCGCTTTTATCATACTTGAAAGACACTGTTATCAAATCATCAGTCCTTTTTTGTATGGTGAAGGTGGGGCTTTTGATATTATTCTTATCTGAAGACCTCCTCTAAGATATCCTGCAGTAGGTAAGTGTATAAGTGTTTATTTTTTTGGACCGGCTTCCCTTTGTCAAAATTTCACCCTTCGCCACTGCTGCACACATTTAGGTCCCATGAAATGGGAGCGAGTCTACTGCTTTCAACCGACCATAAATTCAGATTCCAAGCTGCTAATGAGAAACATTAGCAAGAGAGTTGCACTATTTCTTCACCCAGCGAAAGCACTAGGGGGTGGTGAATTGCACGCGTTTTGGGGATGTCTTTTCTAATTTTGACTTTGAAAAAGTACTTATTTTATTTCAATTTGTGTGCTTTACAGTTATATGAATCTTTTTTATTTGATAATGAATAAAATCATAATTAATTATAATAATGCCTTTGCAGACACAAAGCGTAAATGTCTCATGTGAAAAAAGACGATGATCCCTGAGTTTGTTTCGGCTATTTCTTCTCAGAGGTAGTCTGTTAGGAAATGCCGGCTTCATCTAGTTTAAAAAAAAAACATATGACGTGTACAAGTGATCGGTGATCCTACTTGCTTAATAAACGATTTCATTTCATTACATTACCTACCCCACCTGTAAAGCAGCACTAGAAATACGACGGCAGAGGGATGAGCGGCCAGCTTATGCTGGCCTCTCATTCTATTGAAACTCCTTCCCTCACTAGACCAGCTCGAGGAGTTACTATTAATGTGCAGCTACATTTACTGAGGTGGTTAACTCATTGCACTGGAAACAGCTCCGGCGAATCAGCGGTTTTTAACTTTGATTTTATATTGAAGAGTTTTGGTAACAGTTTCTTCCTACCCTTCTGTATTAATTTACAAACCAAATGGTACAGTAGCTATTAAAAACCACAACATTACACTATGCGGACAACGCTCCGTTGCAGTACACATCAGGTTCAGTTAACAAGCGGCGTCAGACACTAGGTGTCCATCATTTTCGCTGAATCTCTTTGATGTAGCCGCCAGGCATACTTTGCTGCCATTTTCGACATCGAGGTTTATACATTCAATTTAATTTGTATTTATTGCTACCTGATCAAACCTGATGTATGTTTTTTTAGGTTAGTTGTGCGTCTCTTAGTCTCAGCTAAATAAGTCTATTTTCTCTCTTTTTACCTAACAAGTGCCTTCACAAGCTCCTAAACGAATTCTGTCGGCTTTACCTGAAAGTTGAACAAACATAGAACCTTTTTGAGACAATCTATTCACACCTTTCTCATGTTCAAGACGAGATTTGTATCAGACATCATTGGTTTTGGGTCGGTTTCAACGCCACGATCGCAGAATCGACAAAGTACGAATTCCTTATTTATGCGTTGCTACTCCATCACTTGTGCCCACGTTCGGCTATAATCGTCAACGATCGGCTGCCGAATGGCCGGTCCATATAGAATGTTAAAAGACCTAACAAACGCGGTTGAATCTGTACCGCGACAGGTTTCAATCATTCGATCGATGCGGAGCTCATCAACATGCGAACACATTACTACCGTGTTGCGGTAAGCGGTTCTAAGTATGGGTTAATAAACTGCCATAATGCTGATCCTAGTTGAAAATACGTACCTACTACAGTTACACAGACCATTGAATTCTGAAAAACTTCATTAAATTTTTGCAAAAGTCTGACACGCCCTTCCGCCCCGCTCAAAGCGGAATAAGTCATTTGATGATTAGGAAAAAAGGCTCATACCTTAACGGCAACCTTCTTCCATACCTTGCTTCTTATTAACACGCCGATACTGTCGATTTCTTCTCTAAATACCACACAAGAACTAATTCCTCCTAGAACTCTCCAACTAACTCAAAACTCAAAGATCACGCAACCGAAAAATTAATTATTCCCTAAACGTACAAAAGATCAATATGAACGTTTTGTCCAAGTTCAGAGAGTGCAACTCGGTCCCAACAGAATTTCCCCGAGACTTGGAGGGTTTCTTAAAACCAGTTTATTTGTGTAGCGTCCGTATAAAACCACATTTCCCGTGGGTTCCCCGCCTCGGTTCGAGACGGTGCTGCGTTTGAATTTGGATAGGATTTTCAGGCAATAGAATTTTATCCACTATCTTGAATTTCCTTTCGGTGAACGAGTGCACGTGTATAACCAGAACCCTAATTACGTAACACAATAACAATCTCAATCCATACTAATATTATAAATGCGAAAGTATCTCTGTCTGTCTGTCCGGCTTTCCCGCCAAAACTACTGATCCGATTGTAATGAAACTTGGTACACAGATAGTCTAGAGTCTGAGAAAGGACATAGGCTATATAACATCCCGCTATGACCAATAGGAGCAGAGTAAACGTGGACGTACATATTGCTCCCATTATTTCAACAGGCGCTTATTTAATGTCAATTGAGCTCTTTTAGTTTTTTTCCGAGTGGACTACGGCTTTGAAATTTGGCATAAATATTGTTTATTGTTAGCCGTATGTTTGCTATCGGCATGCACTGACTAAAACATTTGAAATAAGTAAAAAAACATGTACTATAATAATAATGGTCTTCATTATATGTATAATGGTTACGTTTACGCTTATTCTTAGGGTCTAAGGAATAAATTGATGTTGCCTTTTAGAGGATGTTATTTAGTCGTCCAGTTTAGAAGATAATGTTTTGTACGTGTAGATAATTACGTACTTACCCGATAGATGACGTTGTGCTAATGACGCCGTTTTCTAAATCGCGCTATTAAGATTTTCTGTGGAATAATGACCCTTGCACCTTTTCTCTTCTGATTTGTCGTTTGGTAGTAGTCTAAAAGTTCGTATCTTGGTGTCTTTGGTTGGTTCGATGATTTGTCCATAGTGTTAGTGTTCGTAAAAAAATCTCTTGGTATCTTTGGTTGGTTCGGTTATTCTAAGTCGTTGGAAAAGTCGAACGAAAGTTTCGTTTCTAATATTTTGAAACTCATTTGTCTAGAACAGAGTTGTTCGTTTAAGTACGCATTGTTCTTATTTTAAGTAACAATTTTTTTCCTACGTCCATACCAATCTCCCGACAAAACAACATTGGGCACATCGTAGCCGGCACTCATCGCAACACAACTGCTCAGACCATCCTTCGGTTTTATAGTTTTGAATGTATGATTTTTTCTAGTGCACAGTAAAAAATATATAAATAATAAATAAGAATGTTACCACACACGACTTTTAAACTTTAACAAACGAAAGTTCTTACAACAAAAACATTAAGCTTAAGAACAGACTAGAAGGAGCCACTGCCTTATTAGAAGCACTCTGCAATATTAGTGTTATTCTAATAAGGCAAGTAAACTAGCACGTACAAACACACCCTCGCCATTCATACATGCAGTTTTGAAATTCCGTATTCCTGTCTACACTTCCCCAGATCTGAGGTTATTTATATTTTATGCCGCTGATGTATTTCCACTCGCTTTTCAATTACACCCTCATGCGATTATTTATAAAATCATTTCCTTACTGAAACGAATTGGAAGGAATAGTTGTGCATCGATCGTGTGCCGGGGGTGGTTTTCGTGAGTGTTTTCATATCCAGACTGAGACCAGTATATGCCTTGGTAAATAGGTACATACGTTGAGCCGTTCGTCCCAACTGTTATTTCTGGATCTTTGTCAGAATTTCTTAAGTCTGACAAACAAACTAACGAAGTGGTGTCTTATTCGCGGGCTTGCGGGCGGTGGGCAAAGGGCAGCTCGCCGCCCGGTAAGGACCAGACCCGAGTCGACGGCGCGTTGTGTTTCACGCGCGCCTCAAAGAGATGTCAGCACAACATGACGGGGTCTACGAAGGAAATGCCTCCTGGGGCAGCGTTGCGGGTTGCTTAAAAAAGAAACCGTGGCCCTGACGCACAGGCAAGTAAAGGAACATAAGTGGGTCAGTAAAACTTTGACACGCCCTTCCGCTCCACCAAGAGATTCCCCATCCAAAACAAAAAAGGGGGTGTCTTATTCATCATCATCATCATCATCAACCTTTTATCGTCCCACTGCTGGGCACAGGACTCCTCTCATACAGAGAAGGATTGAGCATAATCACCACGCTTGCTCAATGCGGGTTGGCGATTTCAGACTTAAAGTCCAGGTTTCCTCAGGATGTTTTCCTTCACCTTCAGTCATTGGTCATTTATTCGTGGTGGCCTAGTTAGTGTTTAAAACACCAGCCTCTCAAGTATAAGCAGCATAATGCGCGGGTTCGATTCCAGGTCAGGCAAGTACCAATGTAACTTTTCTAAAGTTATATGTACTTTCTAAGTATATCTTGGACACCAAATATAATGATTGAATCACTGCAAAAGAACAACACTCACAACACATGACAAAAATTCTGTTTAAAACTGCCCAGCACTAACACTTCCCGGTATCGATACTTTCACCAATTTGTGAGCCAACCTTATGTTAAAGTAGGGCGGTAGTTGCCAAGTGGGATCCCTAATTAATCCCGTTTGTCCAGTCTAATGGGCCCTGCGAGGATTTAGGGTAATATCCTGTTACATCTATATGTGAGGCTTGTTGCCTTAGTTGGAGTAATAGTCGGGACTTAGAGCTTATGGGTTTTAAAAGATTATAATGATTAGATCCTTGAGAAAAACGAGAAAAAGAGCGTTTTTAAAATAAGCTCTTTCAGTACGATGTTGTAGTTCTCATAAGTGTTTTTTTTTAATTTCGTTCCATTTATATAATACCTATTATGTCAACTTGTTATCCGAGGCATCAAAGGGTCTCAATTTAAGCTCTGTGCAACCAAAATAGCTAGTTGATTCATTAAACAAACAGTGATGACAACATTTACAGATCGATCTAAAAAGTAGTTTGAATCTAAACATTTTGATGACACATACAAGAAAATACTGTGTCAAACATATCTAAAAAATTATAATACGGCTTTCATAACGTAACATAGAAAATAAAAGCTTGCTCAGCTACCACAAATCATTTCAATTTCCCAAATCTCATAAAAATATTCCACGAAACTCGAACAAAAATATAAAAACGGCAAGTTCTTGCAATCCTTCCAAAAAACTGCTTAGCAAAATTGCTCCGCGCCAAAAACTTTTTGTAACCCAAGTGGCGTTCAATGAAATAACAGAAATCCGAAAAATAATTCCGAACGGTGATTTCCATTTGAACAGATGGAAATTTTCTTCCCGTTCGATAAAACAAATAAAAGGACAAGTCAGGAAAAAAGAATTTTCGCCTTATAGTGTCTATCTGTTTTTCGATATTTGATTTCAAATAGACGCCATTTTTTTCCCAAATTCGGTCGCCAAATGGATTGTAAGAGATTTTTTATCCAATTAGCACGGAAATACTAGGCTATTTGGCTCGGAACTGTTTCGAATCTTAATTTGGAGAAACAGTTTTAACAGCATGACAAGTGCCAAACCCAATTGAGCCCAGAGACGTAATTATTAGGTCCTTACATTTGAAATTGGCGTTTTGTATGGGAAGAATAAAAGTAGTTTATTTTTTTTATATAATATATTTATTTAATCAAAGTATGATCCATTGCTATCTATGCACTTCTGCCATCTAAAAGGTAGTTCGTTTATGCCTTTTCTAGAAAAAATTAGGATTGCCTCATCGGAGTTGAATATTTTCTCCTGCAAAAAGTTATCCAGATTTCTAAAAAATGGTAGTCTGTTGTCTGTTGTCCGGGGAGTACGGTGGATATCTCAAACATTCCAATTGAAGCTCCTCTAATTTGGTAGCAGTCTGTTGTGCAGTGTGTGGTCTCGCGTTGTCCTGAAGCAATAGTGACCTTGTGCGATTGACCAATCTCGGTTGTTTAGCGCCTAGTTTATTCATCATTATGTGAAGCTGCTCACAGTAGAGATCTGCAGTAAACGTCTGGCCAGATTTAAGGAAGCTGTAGTGCACCACACCGGGACTAGTCCACCAAACGCTGACCAATAACGTTTTTCTAGTCAATTTTCTCTTGGGGCAGAATTTGGATGGTTCACCGGGGTTCAGCCATTGCGATGTGCACTTCCTATTGTTGTAGAATATCCACTTCTCATCACAGGTAATGATTCGATTTAAAAACCCTTTCATTATTGTCCCGATTCAGTAATGTAAGGCAGCAGTCGACACGCATTTGTCGGTTTGCTTCACTTAATTCATGAGGTACCCACCTTTCGAGCTTTCTTATCTTCCCAATTTGTTTCAAGTCGATTAAAACAGTGTTATCACTGACACCGCAGCCTGCAGCTAACTCGGACGTAGTTTGCGATGGAGTCGCTTCCACAATAGCCTTCAATTCTGCATTGTCGACTTTGGTCTCCGGCCGTCCACGGGGATTGTTCTGTAGGTTGAAATTTCCAGAACGAAAATGTTGGAACTAAAAACACACTATGCTTTCTCTAGCGACACTACTGCCATACATATAGTTAATTCTTCGAGCTGCTTCTGCAGCACTGGTGCCATGGCGGAACTCATATTCGTAAATAACGCGAAATTTTAAATTTCCACTTTGTGAACTCAATGACTCAGAGAAAAAACCAAAAGAAGAAAAAAACATACGGTTTTCGAGAAACACACTGATGATTAAATAGCTGTATAAATTTGAATTTGGAATTCTAAACCAAAGAGGAGATATTTAAGATCAAAATAGTCAGTACGACAAAACGTCAATTTCATATGTAAGGACCTGAGATAAGGACAACGTTTCTGTCAGTGTAAAAAATTTAAAGAATCATAGTGAAACGTTAGATAAAGTGAGGACCTTGAAATGAACCGCCATTTCAACAATATTTTAACATTATGTATCTGTTTGATAAAAATTAACAGCCGCACAGGTTGATCGATCTATTGTATTGTATTATTGTATTATTATTATTATTATCCCTTTATTTCTTTGTACATACATATTATTCTACATTTTTAAATATTTATATAAAAACATACAAAAACATTTAAAAATATAAAAAATAGTGTTCCACCGATGGCGGGAGCGGGGTCCAAGCTACCGGTGGTTAGGGCTCCAGAGACAGGAACCTCCTCACTATGCGGGCCGTATCGAGGAGTACTGCCTTTTGAATCAGGCCTTTGATCCAACTGCCTAACGAGAGCCTCAATAGATGTTGGTCGAGGCTCTTGGCTATCAAACCATTGGCCGATACGACAATCGGTACAATGACAGCCGAGTTCACATTCCACATGTCAACAACCTCGTGCGCCAAGTCGAGATATTTAATTTGTTTCTCTTTCTCAGCTTTCACGAGATTCCCGTCATGTGGAATGGTAACATCGACAATCATTGCGAGGCGCGCTAATCGATCTATCACTACTATATCAGGCTTATTTGCAACAATAGTCCTGTCAGTAATGATAGACCGATCCCAGTATAACGTGACATGGCCATTTTCAAGAACTGGGTCGGGCACATACTTATAATACGGTACCTCAGAATCCACAAGTTTATATTTCAAAGCAAGTTGCTGGTGGATAATCCTAGCTACTTGGTTATGCCTGTGCAAATACTCGCCATTAGCCAAACGAGAACAACCAGAGATAATATGTCTGATGGACTCACCCGGATGGTGACATGCCCGACACACGTCAATCGTCCCGTCCTTCATAATATATCTCCGGTAGTTATTCGTTAAGATAACTTCGTCCATAATTGCACAGACGAAACCTTCAGTTTCCCCGAAAAGGTCACTGAATCGTAGCCAGGATACGGAGGCTAAGAAGTCTACATCGGGCTCATGAAGAGCCCGATAAAATCGCCCGTGAAGTTCCTTGCTTTGCCATATCATCTTGCGGTCATCAGTAGTAAGTATTATAGGCTTGTGCCAGTTCTCTTTCGCCATGGATAGCGGGGTAAGCCCCTTGTCTACCGTGACCACATCATGATGCATACCCACTACGGTTTTTAAAAAATGTTCTCTGAGACTGCATACTTCTCGGTTGTGGAGGATCTTCGCATTTAAAAAGCCTCGACCCCCGCACTTCCGCGGAATATACAGTCTCATCACCGATGATCGTGGATGATGCATCCTGTATGCTGTCAGCAGTGTACGGACCCTTCTATCCAGGGCGTCGAGTTCGGTCTGAGTCCATTTAAGTATGCCGAAAGAGTACATCAAAACCGGCATGACCCACCCGTTGAAGGCGCGCACCTTATTTCCGCCCGAAAGAAGACTTTTTAATACCTTCTTCAGGCGACCAAAGAAGCGCTCCTTCAACGATTGCTTCATGTCAGCATCGTTGATACCTAACGCTTCCGACATACCCAAATATTTATAGCTCTCGAATGAGGAGAGGGATCTAAGGTGTATGGAATCTGGGAGTGTAATTCCCTCGGATTCCATAATCTCCCCCCCCTTTACATGCATGACTGCACATTTGTCCACACCAAATTCCATTCTGATGCCACTACTAAAAGTTTCAGTTACATTCAGTAGCTTCATCAGATGCAATTTATTGTGGGCAAAGAGTTTCAAATCATCCATGTAGAGAAGGTGAGATATCACCTGACCGCCTCTCCTCAATCGATAACCCAGACCTGAATCCTCCAGCAGTGTGCTTAGAGGGTTCAGAGCTAAGCAGAACCATAGTGGACTCAGACTGTCGCCCTGGAATATTCCCCGCTTAATCCATACAGGTTCATCATTCCCCTGGATCTGTCGACTCCCTGGATAGCGAAGGACTGTCTTCCATTGCCCCATACACGACTTAAGGAAAGTGCGTAGAGTTGTATTTACCTTGTACAACTCCAGCACCCTCAAAAGCCATGTATGTGGCACCGAATCGTAGGCCTTCTTATAATCTATCCAGCAGGTTGAGAGATCCTTGCGGGATCGGCGAACCTGTTGGCTGATGGCCATGTCTATGAGGAGTAGCTCCTTAGTACCACGGGACCCGCTCCTACATCCATTTTGAGAGACAGACATGATGGTGTTGCTGTCAAGATGTTTGTTTATTTTAGCTTTCAAAATGGATGTAAAAACTTTATAGACCGTTGGTAAACAAGTGATCGGTCTATAATTTTTGGGTTCCGCGGTGCTACCTGATTTATGGAGCAGGTGGGTAATTCCAGTTGTTAAGAACAGGGGTAGCGAACCAGAATCTAAGGATGACTGGAATTGAGATGCCAAACAAGCGTGTGAGCTACTTAGCCATTTTAACCAAAAGTTATGCAGCCCGTCCGGTCCCGGTGATTTCCAGTTCGGTAACGAACGGACTGCTGTGGCTACGTCTGATGATGTTATGAAAATATTATCCATTTCTGGTAAGTTTTCACACCCTTGTTTGATATCCTGTATCCAGTCACCCTCAGTGTGACAAACGGATACCGACCATATACCGCGCCAGAATGCACTTGTGGTGGCATCATCTGGGCGGTACACGCCAGCCTCGTTTTGTTCTGGTCGCTCCCAAGTTCTGTATACCCACCTCTCATCGCTCTGGAACATGCGATTCTGCGTATATCGATCCACTCGCCGCTTATACCGCCGAATACGGCTCGCCCATGCACAAACTTTCTGCTTCAGGAAGTCGATGCGCTCTGTGACATTATTTATGTATTCTCGAGGGCTGATACCAGTCCCCGAGAATGCCTGTCTCACAAAGCGCATCACTCGTGGTCTAGTATTGCCCTCCCTGAAGCAGTATAGTTTGCCGATGAGTACCCTGGTCCCATCGATACGACGCTCGATTCTGCGTTGCCAGGCTGGTACGGCTGGTTTTGGTCGAGTAGCTTCGTCATAATTTGGAAACTTGACTTTGGCTAATCGACATGCCGCTACAGCCGCACAATACAGGATCGAGTGTGTATCAATGAGATCCTCGCTGCTCTCGAAGAAATTCTTGAGCTGCGAGTCCAAAGCACACACCAGCGCCCTATTTTTTTTGTGCATAGGTAGCCGTGGTAACCGGGGTCTAAGGTTGGTCGGAGTGGATTTATAGTCGCGGAACGCATCCTCCAGTGCGCTCCTCAGTCGATCGTTATACTGGCTACTTACTGTTTCAACCCTATCGTCCTCTTCTTCGACACGATTGGACCGCGGCGGAACAGCATCAATAATTGACGCTTGTGCCGCGGTCTGGGTCAGAATCGGGGCGATTTGGTTGCTCAGTACCTCTGAGCGCAGCCTATCAAGTGCGATATCGTCCAACCTGTGATTGCGTTGGATGACACGCACCTGATCCGACAGTCGTTGGGCCGAGACGTTGACAGTTGGTTCCAGTGCCTGAAACAAAGACGGCATCCTTTCACGGTACGCAGTGAGGTTAGTTCCCCCCTCTGTAGCCCCGTAATATGCGCGCATGACGTTCTCATTCATTGTCTGAGTCCATCTCATGCGCTGCACACAACCACCGGCAGCGGGGACCCGGCTCGGGGCCGGATGGCCCCTAAGTCCCAAGCTCTTCGGTGGCCGGCCTCTCCCCTGCCGACGTACAGGTGTTGGCGACGTCGGCGGAGAGAAATACTCGTCGCTCGAGCTCGACGCAACTGCCGCGGCCGGTGTCGTCACAGCGTTCACAATGAGGCTGGAGACCGGCGGCGGCGAGGCGGAGCTGGGCGACGAGTCCGGGGGTGGTGAGCGTGCACGTCGAGCGGCAGATCTTGTCAACATTTCATACTTATTTTACTGTTTTATATTGTTGTATTGTACATAATTATATATTTTCCGAGGTGACATGACAGATGTCACCTCCAATGTTTCGTAATTTTATCATTGTAGATATGTTTAAAAACACTTTTTATATAAATTTTAAACTGCTTTAAGTTTGAGTTTCGGTTTTTGTTGAATATTTCACAGAATCGTAATGAAAAACTGATATAAAATATTATTTCTTAAATTGATAAAAAAATATGATGTTGACGTTTGTGGTGTTGCCAGTTATTATTATTATCTTTTATTTCATTATAATATACATATAAATTATATTTTTAAATATTTCTACATAAAAAATATATAAAAAAACATTTAAAAATATAAAAAATAGTAACCCACCGGCATCGGGAACAGGGTCCAAGCTACCGGCGGTCAGGGCTCCAGAGAGAGGAACTTCCTAACAATGCGAGCCGTGTCCAGAAGTACAGCTTTCTGAATCAAGCCTTTGATCCAGCTGCCTAACGAGAGCCTCTTGAGGTGTTGGTCGAGGCTCTTGGCTATTAAGCCATTGGCTGTCACGACTATCGGCACAATGATTGCTGAATCCACCTTCCACATGTCGACAACCTCGTGAGCCAAGTCAAGATACTTGATTTGTTTATCTTTCTCGGCTTTCACGAGGTTCTCATCATGCGGGATGGTTATGTCAACAATCATTGCACGCCGCTCTGATCGATCCACCATCACTATATCAGGCTTATTGGCAACAATAGTCCTGTCAGTGATGATGGATCGATCCCAGTACAATGTGATATGACCATTTTCGAGAACTGGGTCGGGCACATACCTGTAGTACGGCACCTCCGATTCCACAAGGTTGTACTTGAGAGCAAGTTGCTGATGAATGATCCTGGCTACAAGGTTGTGTCTATGCAAGTACTCTACGTTAGCTAGACGAGAACACCCGGAGATAATATGCCTTATTGATTCCCCCGGCCGGTGACATGCCCGACAGATGTCAACTGTGCCGTCTTTCACAATAAATCTCCGGTAATTGTTCGTCATCATAACTTCGTCCATAATTGCACATACAAAACCTTCGGTTTCCCCAAAAAGGTCACCGAATCGTAGCCAGGCTACGGACGCTTGTAAATCTACATCAGGCCCGTGTAGGGCTCTGAAAAAGCGTCCGTGAAGCTCTTTGCTCTTCCATACCTCCATGCGGTCATTGGTGTCAAGCACTACTGGTTTGCGCCAGTTCTCTTTAGCCAAGGAGAGCGGAGTGAGGCCCTTGTCAACCGCGACCACATCTCGATGCATCCCCACGTCGGTTTCTAGAAAATATTCCCTGAGACTGCATATCTCGCGATTGTGGAGGGTCTTAGCGTTTAAAAAGCCACGACCTCCACATTTTCGCGGGATATACAGCCTCATAACCGATGATCGTGGGTGATGCAATCGATTTGCAGTCAGCAGCGTACGGACCCTCTGATCCAGGGCGTCAAGTTCGGTTTGAGTCCATTTGAGTATGCCGAAAGAATACATCAATACCGGCATGACCCAACCGTTGAAAGCGCGCACCCTGTTTCCGCCTGATAGAAGACTATTAAGTACTTTTTTCAGGCGGCCCAAGAAGCGTTCCTTCAACGATTGCTTCATGTCAGTAACATTGATGCCCAACGCTTCCGACATACCCAAATACTTATAGGTTTCGGATGCGGAGAGGGCTCTAAGGTTTATGGAACTCGTGAGTTGGGTTCCCACGGATTCCATAATCTCTCCTCGCTTTACATGCATGACCGCACATTTGTCCACACCAAATTCCATCCTAATGGAGCTACTGAAAGTTTCAGTAATTTTCAGTAGCTCCTTCAGTTGTGAATTGTTGGGAGCAAAAAGTTTCAGATCATCCATGTAAAGGAGGTGCGATATAACCTGACCACCTCTCCTCAACCGATAGCCTAGACCTGAATCCTCCAATAGTGTGCTTAGAGGATTCAATGCTAAGCAAAACCAAAGCGGACTCAAACTGTCGCCCTGAAATATACCTCGCTCGATCCTTATCGGTTCGCTATTCCTCTGAATATTTCGACATCCTGGATAGCGAAGGACTGTCCTCCATTGCCCCATACACGTCATCAGGAAGGTGCGTAGAGTTGTATCCACTTTATACAACTCCAGCACCCGCATGAGCCATGTATGTGGCACTGAGTCATAGGCCTTCTTATAGTCTATCCAACATGTCGAAAGATCCTTTCGGGAACGACGAACTTGTTGAATTATTATTATTATTATTATTATTATTATTATTGTATTATTCTATCTATCTATTGTATCTATATCTATCTATCTAAGCCGTGATTAATTTGTGGATGGCGGGTCAACTTTACATACTATAACTAATAAAAGTCTAACTCAATACCAGCATTTTAGTCACCCAATACTGTCTGTTTGATTGCGATTTGTCCCTTGTGATACCGGGCATAGAATAGTACCATCCCATATCCTCCCGTGGGTGCCGTAAGAGGTGACTAAGAGAACTCCATGGAGCAAATATAGGAATTCTCACCAGGGAAGCGGGCAGTAGCGCTTTTCATGTGGAATAACAAATTACTGCGATCCCCAACCCGCCTGCAAAGCGTGGGGATAATGGCAATGCCCCCAATGGAATGAAAGATTTCGGGGAGGCCGTTGTCCAAGAGTGGACTTCTATAGGCTTAGAAGAAGGAGAAGAATAGTGATTGTCAGTCTGACCTCTACATCCTAGTTACTGGGTAATACGATACCCCTTGTTGTCCGACTTTCTAATGATCCACAAATGACAGCAGGACCAACTGCTTTAAGTGCACTCTGTTATATTGTTTGGTGCTTTCAGAGACCAATCGTCTGTCCTCTATCTATGATACAATAACTTGAGGCTATGTCTAAATTATTTGCTTGTTGTTCAGCCGGTTAGGGTACACGGAAGCTGTGGCAATACAATTAATATGAAAATTCTGTTACTGAGGTCGGGTTTGACTTGTGTCAGTACGCATTGATATGCAAGATTCACTGGTTGTTAGATCATGGAAGGAATATCTGACATTGAATTTAACATGAAGCCGGAAGGCTTTATGTTAAATTGATTGTTCTGTTGGAATTAAAGCTCAACCTAATCCTTTGGGGCGTGTTTTACTTTAAGTACAAGCAGTCAGGTGTGTAGTGAGGCTGATTTTAAGGTTACTGTACCAAAAGGGGATTTTCTTCCGTTGCCCAAAAAATCTAGTAGGAAGCGGCGAATGCATTTTGGAAGACTTATTTTGAAATTCAAAAAATGCTAATTCTCAGCCTAATTCGAATAAATTACTTTTGGATTTGAGTGTGTAGGAATGGAACCTGTCCGTCTTTCTACCACATGAATGTATCTTATAAACCCCGATAGCAGTTCAAAATTTCACAGATGATGTATTATGTTTTTCTGTTTTGTTGTTTTTGTCTGTCTGTTTTTAGTACCATATAATAAACGTAATTTTTAAAGACAATGGCACTAAACTCTTCTTGCGAGAGTCCGCATTAAGCCGGTTTTCAAAACTTTCATAAATTTATATATCCAGAGATCAAATCTAATCAATTCTACTTTAGTTTAATTTTTGACGTTACAAAGTGCCTATTTAGAATACTTGTAAAAGATTTGGTTTTTAATACAACTTACTCTATGTTTTGGAGACTTTTAGTATGGGGTGTATTAAAAGACTCCACGAGATAGCATAAGCTCTTCAAGAGATGTAAGTTCTTCAAGATAAACGATCGTAAATCATTTTTTTTCTATAGATTTACAAATATCTGCAATAATTTGATGCGATTTTTCATAATATAAAGCCCACCAAAGCTACACAAAGCAGGAGCACGTAGAAGCTTTAAAATCGCAAGTCTTTTAAAGAGACAAATTGCTTCCCCATTGAGTCAGAATTGGCCATATTACCCTGTTCTCCTCAGCCTAATCGACCTACTCTGGAAGACAAATTACCAATACGTGCTGTCAGACTCTGCCTATATTTGTTCTTGTTTTTCCTTTGAACGTAGATAGAGTTAATGAGAGGCTCGTGGCTAAATCGATCAGGTTAAGCTACATCTGCCGTTGTTATTCTATGGATGAGTGACCTTCTTTACATACTGAGACCCCTCGGTGCTTGAAAGCGCCGTTGATCCCGGCTTCATCTGTATATCTTTGACAGTCATTGCGGGTCGTTTAAAATCTGAAAATCTGGTCACCACTTACCAATAGGCATCGTATTACCCAGTAACTGGGTTGTGGAGGTCAGATAGGCAGCTGACCTCGGTCGCTCCATGTACAATACTGGTATTCAGCTGAATCCAGTTAGACTGGAAGCTGACCCCAACACAGTTGTGAAAAGGATAGGGAGATGATGATGACGACCTCATCAACATCATCTCCCTACGAATCCCCCTACGAGCAAATTAAGGTGGATTTTTCACAGTGGGTATACGTATACGTCAGAAGGCAAAAGTCTGACAACCAGTCCTAGGCAGGGATATCATACCTAGTAACTGTCGGTCAGATAGCCATCTGACCTCCACAACCTCTGCCTAATCCTTTCTGGATTACTGGTGTGATATTATATTATATTCTTCTTCGGCCTATAGAAGTCCACTGCTGGACAAAGGCTTGTACTGCCCGCATCCATCAGCTTCCCGCGACCTTCACCAAGTCATCGGTCCACCTTGTTAGGGGCCTCCGTGGCGTAAGCTGCGTCTTCCGATACGTGGCCGCCTTTCCAGAACCTTACTGCCCCATCGGCCATTGGTTCTACGAGCAATGTGCCCCGCCCACTGCCACTTAATTTTAGCAACTCGAAGAGCTATGTCGGTGACTGTGGTTCTTAAGCGGATCACCTCATTTCTGATTCCATCGCGCAGAGAAACTCTCTGTATTATACTTATTACTTCCATTCCCTGTATTATATTCGATAAGCTCTAAATATCATCTTTCGAATCTTTTCCAACTATCTTGAGATCAACTTTCAGTTCAACCGAATTCAGCTAGATACCAGTACTTCACATGGAGTGACTGCCAACCTGACCTCATAACCCAGTAACTTGGTAACACGATACTCCTTCGTAAGACTGCTTTTCAGACTTTCGAGCTTCTGACTCCCCGCAACGACTGTTAAACATCTGACGATTTTAAGTGAGATCTTTTCACCCATTCACGAACCGACCTCGGCAAGTATAGCCTAACTATCCACTGATTCGTGTGACTGTTATCAGAACGCCATGAGCCCCTCTTGAAGGAATACACAAAAGCGTACAATTAAAAGAAAAACAGCAATCAATACATTGTTTGCTTATTTAAGTAAATTTTATTAATTATTTTAACGAAAAACATGCCAATATTTATGATGTCGATGTATTTTAAAATATTTTCCTCCGTTATGAAAGAACGCCACATTTGAATAGGTTTTAAAGGGGATCTCGTTGCACAATTATCATGGACGGAAAAACTTGTTGCTCGATTTTGCAGAATATGATATTTTTTATGTGAAAAACATCAGGCTTTGCTCATTTCTCATAAACCTCGGCGAAAAAAAGAATTTCACGACTTTAATGCTCGGGTTCATTCGTATGTGTTCGTATATGGCCCTCACCCCCCTCGGAATGAGTCGGGACTTCGATTCAGTTGTTTAAATATTTCTGTTAATCCTATTAGCAACTCTATTTACATTACATTTGTTATTTGTACGTACTCTAGTGAAATCTACATAAAACTAGTTGGATTACAGTACCGGCTTTATGAATTTTTAAGCTATGATGTAAACCTGTTTCTAAATCAATCAACGTCAATGGTTTCCAAAGCCTAGAGCACAGGTGAAGAGTAGTCAGCTTGTCGGTGTTCACCCATTCCCCCATCTCCATTTTACCATCGGACGACCCGTCGTACGGCAAGTATCCACCCTTATGTTGTTGACACCAATACGATGTCGAAGCGTTTCACCTCGTCTGTTATGTTTATGGCTAGACACCATCACTGCTTACCATCAGTGCGGTCAAGCACTAGTTTATATTTATAAAAAAAAGGTCATTTTAGTCGAGATGATTTGAACTCTCACGTATGTAATATTATATAATAATACCGTTATAAAAACGCGTTTCGTATAGACACAGTCGACAGTTTTTTTGGTAAACATGCCCGAGGTACTACAGCGACGCGGTTTATTGGACGCGGAGAGAGGGAGTGAGCCCTAGTTCACGCGAACCCAGAGCGAGTGTTTGATCTAACATATCTTAATTTTTGAGGTTCTCTACCTACAAACATAGAAACTGTTTTTCAGTCAGTGTTTGCCACCAGACTCGATCAGATCGATTCTGTGAAATTCTTAGCGTGAAAAATTAGATAAAGTAAGCTTAGAGTGAGCTCTCAGTAATATCACTCAGCATTAGTTAGAATGACAAGTCAGAAATAAAGGACAGCCTTCGTGATTTAGCGAGGGCGAACACGGTCACTGCGCAAGGAGACGCGGGTTCGATCCCCGCGCAGTGCAAATATTTGTATGCATGAATATGAATATTTGCACTGGTCTGGCCGTGCCTCGGAAAGCACGTTAACCTGTTGGGTCCCGGTTGCCATACGAACATCTAATGGTAGTCGTTATGGGTTGTTGGAGTCCTCAAAAGTCCAAATTGGTCTAACTGAAATGCTTTACTGATATCGCCTTTGGGTTGTGGAGGTCAGACGGCAGTCGCTTCACGGGAATATCGAAGTTTAGCCAAAATCAGTTAGACTGGGAAAGCGGACCCCACACACCAAAGCTGAAAAAGCTTCGGGGGCGACTGGAATTAACGCTGAAGTGATGATGTTGAGTTGGAATAACAGTTCACTCCACGCTCATTTCACCAAATTTTTCACTCTAGATGGTTACAAAATCACACTGAATTGCACGCCCAATCAGGGAAGTCCAAAATCTTTCCAATACTCGAAACCTTCCTACTTCCAAAACCCTTTCTAGAAGTATTCTCTCTTTAAATATCTGTAGCGATCCATCATTGGACAGCGGTACACACAATGGTCCATTATGGGATATTCGGAGCTGCCGGTGACCCGTCGTCATTAGAGCTCCGAGCTCTCACAGCTGCAGAAAGTTTTCCTTCATAAAACAGTAAAAGTATAGGAGTGATATCAGTACTAAAGTATTTTATGTAAAAAATACGCGTATTTATACATTTCTTTTTTTGTTCAGTATACTGAGTTTATTTATTTAGATTTCATAGGTACAAACGACAGCCCATCAAGCTAATACAATCTATCAAACTTTATTAGATTTTCGACTTTATCGCTAAAGCATTAAGGCTCAAGGGTTTCGCGCAGCTCGACCTGCTGTCGTCTGGACACGAAATTATTTATATATTTAGAAACAAACAATTATAGCACTATTACAGAGCATTCCAATTCAGTGCTATAAGTAAGATAAATTATACAAAGATAAAAAAAAATATATATAAATATATTATCATTATACACTAATTTCCTATAAGTCTATACCTTGTTCCATTAGGATATGTGCTGCTTGTAAGAACTTAGGAAGCTTTTGGCCAAACAAGTCTTCCGTACGCGCAATCACATATTAAGAAATATTTTCATAGAAACATTTACAAGTGGATAAGAAGTCATAGCAACTGTTAAGCGAGTGTGATCATCGCAATAACATCTATCGCAACAGGCAAGAGACCGCGACGAACCCGAATCAACATCAACATTTTGTTATTTGTCATTAAATCATTGTACTATACACGTAAATCTATAAATATATAAAATTCTCCTGTCACAGCAATTGGGTTGTATCCTAAAAAATAATTTAAAGTCCATCAGATAGATTTATAAAAAATATTGAACACGTATTTCTTATTTTTTCTTTCATTCAAATACTTACTATATCTTATAGTGATTTGAAATGTCGCATGACGTCACGCCCCAATTAGCCCCCACTCCGTAACTTTAATACGCTATACCTCAGTAGTTTTGGTAATTTCGACAAAATAAAAAATACCGGTCTTAATTTTTTTTATTATCTATAAAACGGACTAATTATTTTTTGGTTTTCATACCTTAGATACGTCCCTATTGTCCTCTAACTCCTCCAAAACGGCTGACCAATTTTAATGAAATTTCGTTTAGACATTCGGTAGGCATGAAAATATGTTTTTATCTATTTTTTATGTGTATTACTACTACTTACGCGGGTGAAATAGTGGGGTGCAGCTAGAATGAATATAAACTGTATGTAAACCTGCAGTAAAATATCTTTCTTCGAGCAACGCTACTTCTTTACGACGAGACCAACGATTCCTCTCACTGTTACTGCACCTATAAATGGTTACCGATAGCTCTGGCCTTACTTACCCTTGTTAGTCGGTCCGTGAGGCTATGGATCGGCAATCCGAAAATCCCATTCAATAGATAGGCTACAGTCAATCGCCTTTACTGTACATTTGAATACCTGAATGTAGAGCAACGAAATTTTTTTGAAGTTTTTTTTACATCATTAATTAAAATAAGAATTGATTTTAAAATTACTACACGTTTTTCATAAAATCTTTATTTAGCTTCTATGACCCTAGCGTATGATGACCTGTCAAAATCATTGAACTGTCAAAATGAAAGGCAATTTGCTACTGACCAAAGAAGTTATATAAATACTTAGAATGCTGACGAGCCGGCAAATGCGTTCCTAGAAAGAGAAACGCACGAAAGGCCTCTGTGTCCCTTTCTAGTAGGGTGTACACAGGTACATAATTCTAGGTATATTGTAATTTATTTGCTACTGACAGTATGCTTCGCAATCACTCCGCAGAGCTGTCAAACACAGATTTCAAATCTAACCTTATTCAGTTTTTTAAAGGAACATTTTTTTTTATAATTATAAACTAGTGCTTGACAGCAATCCCGCCTGATGGTAAGCAGTGATACAATCGTTTATGGTAAAGCGCGCTAGTTTATATTATTATTCACTCAAAAAAACTCAGTGAATAGGAAGAAAGACGGCAATTGGGCGAGACGGCAATGTTAAACCCAACATCACGATCAACGATGCTGCGCTAGAGGGAGATTGATCTGGAGGCCCTCCACACAATACAGTTTTGGCGATGATTGCCTGGAGGATTTCACTGTTCGTATATGGGACATTGGTGTAGAAGGCATGTTACTAGTTGTGTCCGATATAACTTATATCATATGTGTTGCATTATGTGTGTATGTATTCTGGATGCTGTATGGATGAGTTCCCTAAAATACATGCTTTTAATTTATATAAAAATTAAAAAAAAAAAATTAGAGTTGACAACAGCTCCGCGCCACCTATGTGAGCGAAACAAATGCTTTCATTTCAGCAGGTTTTCGTCCGCTGTCGAAACTTATTTGCATAAGTAAAACTGGGAAATGAAGCGACAAATGCACGGCACCCAAGTGCTTCTTTTAGCGAGTCGGGATTCCCGTAAAATTTTCGATTTTGTACCTATATTGGATATCTATAGGGAAGTGCTTCTTAATCGTGACTCTTAACTCACTACCTAGTCGCTAAAATAAGTATCGAAAAGAACAGAACAAGATGGCGGCACGGCCAGCAAGGCCGTCGGCAAGAATAAGAGAATGTAATAGATAACGTGGTTCAACAGCAACAGTAATAATGTGTAATAATTTTGGAACAGTAATAAGCAAATGTTGTAAATATAGAATAAGTGAAATAATGTAATGACAAAAGACGCTAAAAAGAATATGAGGAAAAGAGCAACCTCAAAAAACCACAAGCCAAATGAAAGCTCACTGAAAAGAAAGAAAAATATTAATAGATAGAAAAAATATAGATTAATAGTAAAAAACGATTCTTGCCATGCAAGAAGGACAGAGACGGCTATAAAAAAAAAGTCACTACCTAAACTTTGACCACCCTGTTTGTATAACTAACAACTTGTTTGTAAGCAGCGGTGGCCTAGTGGTATCGGTCAAGTTATAGGTGAACGTCGTGGTGGTAGGCCATAACATTGGCTGCCGGCAGAAGTTACCACCACCCTGATAAAGTCTTACCGCCAAGCGATTCGTCGTGTTCCGGCATGATGTCTGGTGAAGCCCTACGGAGGACAGGTCTGAGCAGTTGTGTTGCGATGTGTGCCGGTTATGATGCGACAAATGTTGTTGTGTCGGGAGTTTGGTCGTGGAGGATCTTCAGGTCAATCTCCCTGTGGCGCAGCATCGTTGGTCGTGTTGTTGAGTTTAACATTGCATCACCTCGCTCAACTGCTGTCTCCCTTCCTATTTACTAAGTTTTTTTTTTTTTTGTGAATAAAACAAAACATGTCTTGTCAAACTTTTCTTGGTGGTAGGTCATAATATTGGCCGCCGGCAGAAGTTACCACCCATCAGACAAAGTCGTGGAGGGTTTCCAGATCAATCTCCCTCTGGCGCAGCATCGTTGGTCGTGCTGTAGGGTTTAACATTGCATCACCTCGCTCAACTGCCGTCTTCCTTCCTATTCAGTAAGTTTTTTTTAAGTGAATAGGCTTAATTAACTAACGCACTTTACCATCAACGATAACATTACTGTTTACCATCAGGCGGGATTGCAGTCAAGCAGTATTTTTTTTTAATAGTTATAAACTAGCACTTGACCGCGTTCCCGCTTGATGGTAAGCAGTGATGCAGTCGTTGATGGTAAAGCGCGCTAGTTTATTAAGAGCCTATTCACTCAGAAAAACTGAGCGAATAGGAAGGAAGACGGCAGTTGAGCGAGGTGATGCAATGTTAAACCCAACAACACGACCAACGATGCTGCGCCAAAGGGAGATTGATCTGAAGACTCTCCACGACCAAACTCCCAACACAACAACATTAGGCGCATCGTACCCGGCACACATCGCAACACAACTGCTCAGACCCGTCCTCCTCGTTTATAATGATGAAAAAAAAGAAAAGACTAAATAAACTAGCGCCCTTTACCATCAACGACTGCATCACTGCTTACCATCAGGCAGGATTGCGGTCATGCACTAATTTATAATTAATTAAAAAAAAGAAAAGGTCGTAGGATCGAACCCCATCAGGCACTTTTCATCATCATCATCAACCTTTTTATCGTCCCTCTGCTGGGCACAGGTCTCCACTCATAAAGAGAAGGATTGAGCGTAATCACCACGCTTGCTCAATGCGGATTGGCGATTTCAGACTTAATGTCCAGGTTTCTTTCAAGATGTTTTCATTGACCCTATAATCAGTCATTGGTGTCCATGATATACTTAGAAAGTATATCAGGCGCTTTAGTTCGTGAAAATTATTTTATCACCCTTGCCCTCAAAACGGTGAAGGAAAACTTCGTGAGGAAACCGGCATGGCCTAGAGGAAAAAACTTCGAAGACTTGTGACATCTACCAGCCCGCACTGGGCCAGCGTGGTAGAATATGGTCCACTTCGTCTAACCGGGAGGAAACCTGTCTCCCAGGAGTGGGAACATTACCCATAGGCTGATTATGATGGTTGATGATGTTTGTATGATAACTGCATTCTAGCAAGTAAATAATTTGATTTGATTGTCGAGATAATGTGAAATCTTGGGGTTAATAATAAATAAATAAAATAAAAAGCCTTTTATTTTCTGCCAAATTTTACATTAGGTAGGTTAGGTTAAACTAGGTACTAATTTAAACAAACGGGAGTGTCTACATCTTAAGTCTATTACATTTTTTTTTTTCAAAATATTTTAGTAAAATAAAGTAAAATTTGCTAATCTTAGGGTAGTTGACTAAAAAAACTAATTAGTCCGTCAGTCAGATCTCCAAAAAATACTAGACAAGTATTTTTTCTTTTTTCATATAAGCAAGAAATGAAGACGACACAGTGCGGTTAAAACTCGTGTGACGTCACTGCACGCTACACTTTTTAGCGAGCAGTAACGTCATCGGCCACCACTCCTGATTATTGATGCCTGTTATATTTGTCAATTTTTATTGATTTGATAAAACAAAATATTCGTATCCAATATTTTTCTATAATCTGAATGACGGACTAAATAGAATCATTTTTTTTTACCCATGAAACATCCCTATTCTCGTTATTTTAAGAACCTTCACAGTCTGATCTCAGCCTCAATTTGTCTAAAATACATCTGATTTCCCTACATTATTTATTATGATGGTACGATTGGCACATTTGATAAGGGACTGACTGATGCGCTGCGTGCCGAGCGTTACCAAATGAGAGGTATCGAAAATCAATCGATTTTAGAGTTCCGTAGTCAATTAGGAAACCTTATAGTTTGGCCAAACCTGGCTGTTTGTCTGTCCGTTCGCGGATAAACTCAGTGATCGTTAGCACTAGAAAGCTGAAATTTGATACCTACATGTATGCCAATTATGTTGACAAAGTAGAAAAACAATCTTTGTTTTTTCAGTCTTATTTATTTATGGAGGGTTTTAATCTATATAGATTATGCCACCCTCATAATTACAACTCCACCTTACTGACTAATGTACAACTAAAACTTACTTTCTGACATTAGCTCTGCGATGGATGCCAATATCCACGAGCCTGTACAGCATCCTGGCTGCTTCCGAAGTAGGAGCAGCAAGGACGCTGTTACATACCCCAGTTTCGCACATATTATTAAGAGCTATAAATAAATCTTGTCTTTCCGGCTCATTCCGGACACATTCCATGATTATATGGTAAACATCTTCAATCACGTTGTATTCCACACAATTTTGTGACTCGACTTTACCCATTAAAAAAGCAAATTTATTTAGGGGTATGTGTCCGAAGCGAAGTCGCAGAGCTGTTGTGATTGTCTGCCTTCCCATATTGGCACTGTCTATCCATGTAGTTTTGAAGATGTTCGGTTGTATAAAGAAAAACAATCTTATATTAGGGTACCTTCCACACACATAAAGTGCACTTTCATTTTTACACTAACGCGTAAAATATTGTTGAATAGGTCTTTTAATAGGCGTTTACTAAAATCATTTTTGATATTGTTTATATATTCGTAAATAATCCCTCCAAAATTAAATTTGCCTCTCCCGCCCTTTTCTAACTTTTGAACCATAAGTTTAATAAAATATTAAAAGTAAAACTTTATAAAGATTTCTAGGAAAATTGATAGCTTTTGAAAAATTGTACAAAATAATTTCTGAACTAAGTTTGCAGTTTAACCGTATATGAAGGTTTTTATCTTAACTTTACTTAATTAACTTATTTTGTTATTCTTAATATTAATCTTCTTTGAAATAAAAAGAGAATTATTAAAATAATTTCAATTCAAAAATAACCGAAAATCTAACATACATACATAACCCTACTAGTTTGTATAAATTAGTAATCCAAATTCCCGAGAGATGGCATTGTACTTTGGGCTACTTCGCGCTGTTAAGATTTTTCTTGAATTAATGGGTCCGGGAAGGGTAAGAAGAGGATGAGTAGAATAGTTGGAATCTATAACTATTTTTTTGTTATCACCTTTCCTTTGTGGACGCGTTTTTAACATTTCGTACCTGGTTTGTCAATTCAGTGTAACAATAAGCTCATTATTTAACTCTTAAGTGGAGACAATAGGGATGTACGTATATTTTGTTTTATCAAATCAATAAAAATTTACAAGTATAAAAGGCCTCAAAGATCAGGAGTGATGGCTGGTGACCTCACTGCTCGCTAAAAAGTGTAGCGTGCAGTGACGTCACACGAGTTTTCAACGCACTGTGTCGTCTTCATTTTTTATTTATATGAAAAAAGAAAAATACGTGTCTAGTATTTTATAGAAATCTGACTGACGGACTAATTAGTTTTTTTTAGTCAACTACCCTATTATTGTGACGGCTACACTGAGTGTGGCCAAACACGCTTTAAGCTCTTGGCTGTTTTTTTTTTTAATTTTGTACTACGAACTCTCTTAAACGTATATAAAGTCCAATTCCAACCATTACAAGTGACGTAGCACATATTGCAAGAGCTTCTTTTAAAAGTGGTTACAGCACGGTGTCACGTACCGCAATATCGGAGCTCAGTAAAAAGATAGCAATACTAAGGACGCTTCCTGCAATTTCCCAGTTTGTAGGTATAAGCTACTGTTGTGGAGAAAGTTTTTAGCTTTCATTCTTAGAACGGAAAGACAGAACAAGGCTTTCTTTTTTCCGCGAAAAGGTTAGCATAGAAACCAGATCAAACTAGCTAGTGAAACATCAGAAAACAAAGAATGAAAAGTATTTACTAAGACTCGCACAGTAAAAGTACAGATTAAAATTAAATAGAAAAACACAAACATCTATACTTATACTTACTAATATATAAAGCTGAAGAGTTTGATTGTTTGAAGGCGCTAATCTCAGGAACTACGGGTCCGATTTGAAAATCATTTTTGCGTTGGATAGCCCATTAATCCAGATAGGCTTTAAGCTATATAACATCACACTGTGACCAATAGGATGAAGCACATAAAACAATTAATCCTTATCCAAATAAATTAAAAGTATTTCATTTTCACCACAATTGTCCTTGTGTTAAAGCATGCAAACATTCTAACATCAAGCACATTCAAATTTCCCGGTTCCTTCCCATTTGATTCCATATATTCCTAATTCCATACATTTCTGGCTTAAAAGTCTAAAGATTGGGTCACTTACAAAAAAAAACCAACCTCTCTCTGCTTCAATACTTAATCAAAAAAAGCAACATTATCGTACGCCGGTCGGCAAATATAAAAATTCTATAAATTAACCTTTAACCCTCGACTCCAACAACCAAAGAGATCAGTGAACATTTATGGAGGCCTCCATCACCACCCGGAGTGTGCAGCGCTGAAAATTCCAGTAAGTCCTTTTCCCTTTTTTTCCGTTTGACTGTACCACATGTCATCATCAACCTTTTTATCGTCCCACTGCTGGGCACAAGTCTCCTCTCATTCGGAGAAGGATTGAGCGTAATCACCACGCTTGCTCAATGCGGGTTAGCGAGACTTAAAGTCCAGGTTTCCTCAAGATGTTTCCCTCACCTTCAGTCATTGGTGTCCAAGATGTACTTAGAAAGTACATATAACTTTAGAAAAGTTACATGGGTACTTGCCTGACCTGGAATCGAACCCGCGATACGTACCCATACTTGAGAGGCTGGTGTTTTAACCACTAGGCCACCACGACTACCAAATGTAATTTCCCAAAAACGCGCCTAAGAATCGCAGTTCAACTATCGAAGATATATCAGTACCATTATCAAACACCTTGACAGCGCTTAATTTCGATTAACATATTATAAGATACTACAACTTTAAAATAACTCTTTTAGGGTTAAAATTAAATGTTCAAATAAGTAATTCCACTCTAGTAGAAAAATAAAAACAACGGTTTTAAAAAAACAAAATTCTGCACAGGGTCGAAAGGTCATGATGGATGGATATCGATTGGTCAGATAGGGTAGGATATCGGTGAAGTGAACGTAGACTGAGCTACGAGTATCACTTCAACTAATGACACTAGTGACAGATCACTGCGATATTTGACAGCCTCGGTGACGTAGCGGTAGCGAACGCGGCCGCTGCGCAAGGAGGCGCGGGTTCGATCCCTCGCACAGTGCATATATTTGTATGCATAAATATGAATATTTGCACTGGTCTGGTCCCGGTTGCCATACGAACATCTAGTAGCAGTCGTTACGGGTTGTTGGAGCCCTCAAAAATCCAACAATTGGTCTAACTGCAATGCTTCGATATCGCCTTCGGGTTGAGGAGGCCAGTTGCCATCTGCAAGTTTAGTTTATCTGTAAATTTTGCCAAAATCAGCAGATGAAGCGGACCCCAGACTCCAAAGCTGAAAAAGCTTCGGATGCGACTGGGATTAACTCTGAGATGATGATGACACTATTGACTGATCACTCTAAGTACATTTCACCTAACTTTCCCCGGGAAGATGTTTACAGAATCGATGGGCAGATGAGGCAATTCAGTTGCAACTAACAACGAATGGACCGAGCATTGGCTCGAGTGTTACACCATCATCATTTCAAAATGCATTCCTGAACCACACACGCGTTGATGAATAAAGGAATAAAACACAAAATGCAACTTTAATACCCGATTCTCGTAAATATTCATACTGGGATATGCAAAATGAATTCTGATTTATTCAGAATATTATATGATTACGAGCAACCGAAATACACAGTTATATTTCAGTGTCTGGCTACTTTTAAAAAGGTCAGTGGCTGCTGTGCTTCAACCCAGAAATGAGACATTACGATTGTGAATAATTGGAGCATACAATTTGAATTGCTTGTTGCGAAATATTCTTATTCTTATCTGTTAGCATGGGTTTCGAGCGTGAGGAATTAATTGCGTCCAATTCTCTATTATGGAATGTTTGTTGACTTGATATCTATTGGACCATATTTGTCTTACTCGGTGTAGCACGAAGAATTATAACACTTAAGTGTCAGTGGGCCGGGCACATTGTCTGTAGGACCGATGCCCGATGGGGTCGATGGGTTCTCGAGTGGCGACCACGCACCGGAAGAGTCAGCGTGGGTAGGCCCCGACGAGGTGGACGACGATCTGGTGAAGGTCGCGGGACCGACGGTCGTCGAGAGCCTTGGGAAGGCCTATGTTCAGCAGTGGACCTCTATAGGCTGGAGAAATAAAAGAAGAATGTCTTTTCAACACAGAGCAGATGACTTATAAATAACTTATACATATAATAATGCGACATATTTGACAAAAACACTTTTACAAATAGTGCTATTCATTTAAAATCATCTAAATTACGCTTAAAATAAAGTTGTAATAAGAATTTTACACAAAGTAGGTGATTTATTGAGAGTCACAGGTGCTAGGCTGGCCAATTTATCTTGCTACCCAATCAACTCTTGTCTTGTCTTTTCATTGAATCTTTGTTAGTTTTTGGGGTGAAAACAGACTATTTTCTGAAGACGTAACTGAAAAACTTAACAAGATAATTAGAAAATGATAATTATTTTTTTTTTCGTTTCTTTAAAAGTCGTTGCCCCACGCTAGGAAGTAGGTAGCTTTCTTCAGTATCATACGTGCGTTTACAAACACATAAACTCACATATACACAAACAGCCAGACTCAAAAGGCTTCGGATGCCACTGAGATTAACGCTGCGATGATAATGATGATGATGATGACAAAAAGCCAGACCCGGAACAACTACCTGTAGGCCATACAAATATTCGTTCCGTTCGAAGATCGAACCCCCTACACGCAACGCCGTAATCGAACACTCAACCACTGCACTATCGTGTCCGTGTAATTGCTTTTATAGTGCTTCCCTTAAAACATAAAATGAAGCGTAGTAGACAGGACTAGGCAGCATCAATTCTAGAACCTAAGAAATTTAAGCGTTAAAGACACCAAATAAAACACAGGCCAACACACCCAACTCTAAAAGCAGTGTCTAAAGTTCTAACCTAAATTACAAAATCCATTACCACTAATATTCCCGACCATTTCACAGCCACTGAACATAAACAGTAATGTAAATAATACCTAATAAATACCCATACACCGCACGTTTGCGTAATAAAGGTAATTCTCTAGTATTTCCACGCGCAACCATGCTAGTTTCATGTAACTGCCGAGACAGTGATGCTACCGGGTAGAAAGATACAGAAGGCTGAATCTATCCAAAATATTTACATAGACATATATATCTCTAGAAATATAACTTACCTACTTGCAGTGTTTAGTCTATTCAAAAAGTCATCATCTGCCTAGCCGGATGAAGCTGACTACCACTAAAAAACATGGACAGACTACCTATCTGACCACAAGCCAGTTACTGGCATGATAGATGGCATATGAATGCCATCGATCGAATGGTATCCATAGTTACATTGTTATGTGAGCAATATAACAGTTTGGGAATAAATTTCCACTTACTTACCCCCTCACGACTTCCAAGACTCCCGTTGAACCAATGTATGTACCTACATACATACTTAAAATAAAATGAATAAGTTATGACGAGAAAAACAAATACCGGTCACAAAAGTGCTTGCAGTAGCTATACTGGGTGTAATAGGGTAGTTGACTAAAAAAAACTAATTAGTCCGTCAGTCAGATTTCCTAAAAATACTAGATACGTATTTTTTCTTTTTCCATATAAACAAAAAATGAAGACGACACAATGCGTTGAAAACTCGAGTGACGTCACTGCGCGCTACACTTTTAGCGTGCAGTGACGTCACCAGCCACCACTCCTGATCTTTGATGCCTTTTATATTTGTCATCTTTTATTGATTTGATAAAACAATACTTAGTATCCAATATTTTAACTATAATCTGAATGACGGACTAAATAAAAACAATTTTTTTTTACCCAGGAAACTATTGTGAAGTTTTGTCAAAAACCACACTCCAAACTCTTCTCTTGCGCTCTTCAAATCAAAATCAATAGTCATTTATTCATATCAGGCTGAGAATGTTACCTACGTTGTATCATTGTCTTCGACCTGTGTGTGTGTTGTCAGTGATGACTTATGGCACTGAGACTTGGTCGCTAACAATGGGCCATATAAGAAAGCTCAAGGTCACTCAAAGGACGATAGAGAGGGCTATGCTTGGAGTTTTACTGCGTATTCAAATCAGAAATGAGGAGATCCGCGGCAGAACGAGAGTGAGCAACATAGCCCGAAGAATTGCAACACTTAAGTGGCGGTGGGCCGGGCACATTGCCCATAAGACCGATGGGGGCGACGGGTTCTCGAGTGGTGACCATGCACCGAACGACGCAGCAAGGGTCGGCCCCCGACAAGGTGACCCCTGAAGGTTTCCCACGACCTTCAAGGGTCACCTTGCTGGAGAAAAAGAAAAATACTGGCACCAGGTAAAGGCTACATCTATGTGTGCGTGAGTGTCCTCTTGTTCTAAGAACTCGACCTTCTGTATCATTTTATTTTATGTAATGGTCGAGACAGTGTCGTTACGCGCAACAAAAGGGATTTTATTCAAATAGTTTCCGTCTGGCGTTGGGTTTATATTGAAATTCTTGTGGGTAAGGCTGAGATTTTTTTAGAGAGTAATTTGAAAGTTCTAACTGTGTCTGGAAATGTTAGTGGTAGTAGTTTTGTTTTAATTATTCCTTAGATCGGTCTTATTTAACTTTGGCATTTGAAATTATGATAATTTTAGTTAAAATGAGGCCCGTATTGTGGAGATAATTTTCAGTAGCCTTATATTAGGGCTAAAAGAAGCAAAGGTCAGACTGAAAAGGCTAAATTAGTCTATAACATCCCCACTGTTGGGATACAGCCGATACAGGCCCACTCTCTTCGAGGAGTCACAGATATTATCAATCACATGTCTTAAAATTTCAGTGGTGATGAAATTATTTACATATTGTAATACCTGACTGAGTTAATACCTACATTCTTAACAATAACAAAAAAAAAATAAACCGGTACCTGCTACGGTCGAAACTACAGCCTATTTCTAATTCGTAACAGCTCGAACAACTTGATAGAAAAGGCAGTTTGAAGAAATATGGGCTAGTACAAAAGAGGTATTTTCTTATACTTTCTTACTCCAACTTTCAAAATGCAACATGTTCCTACGTTCCATCTCAACATGTCAAGGGTTCAGAATACCTCTCCATATTTCGTAGGACGCGCGGAAATTTTTCAATCTACCCTTTTTGCTGGCAGTACATGCCTGTTCAACCGAGCAGCAACAAAAACGGCAATTCATGGACGTTCTCAATTCAAAACGGAATGCGTTCGGGACAGAGTCGACGGTGAGCGATGGAGGCCGAACGCTGACGATGGTTCGCAAAAATTGCTGAAGACCATTTTATTTTAATATTGCGCGACATTTTTGTGGAGATTTAAGTTATGTTTCAATTTATTTTTTATTGCTCTTTCAGAAGCTGCGATCCGGACAGCCTTTCACAACGTCTTTTATACATCGAAGGATTCGAACAATTTGCCTGAGGCCGCCTTCCCGTCTATTTACAATTTAAGTGTCTTCAAGGCTAGAGGGATTAGGCTCTTAATAAACTGGTCAGCTTTACCATCGACGATTGCATCACTGCTTACCATCGGCGGGATTGAGGTTAAGCACTATTTTATGACATAAAAAAGCTGCATTGCAATAGTGAAGACTTAGATTTTTATCTATTATAAATTGCTTGAACAAAGTTTGTAATTTCAGGAACCCATTTCTCAAAATCAAAAAGCCTTAAATATCTAGTTGCAATCTCACCTTAGGGATAATCAATGCAAAAAACTTGTCAAATATATTGGGATATAAAAGGCAATTTTTACTAATAGGGATTTAGATTGTAATGCAAATGGTTTAAAAAAATATTGGCGTCGCTTCCCTGGGTTAGTGCTACATGAAAGAAGAACAAGAAGCTACCGGCGATGAGAAGCATAAAAAGTTATCTAAGCTCAAAAAGCTCAAAAAAAAAGTTTGGAGTATACATAAGATTAAATGAAGTATTACTAATGCATTTTGTGAATTATAAAACATCTTAATATACAATATGTAAAGAAAACCCTGTCTGATCCGTGAAGGTATAAAACAAATACAACTCTTTGTATTCGTTAATGCAGGTGTACAATACAAAAGGTGTTAGAGTTACAGGAAGTTCGTTACATTGTGCCTGTGGGCACACGAAAATTATATAAAACGAGAATTACTTATATTATATTAACCTATTATTGTGTATATAATACTATCACATTTATATAATTCTAATTGCATCACTTATGCTTACTATATACTATTGTTATTATTTTATTTATATTAATTATTTGGCATTCTTACTCTATTATGGTATTGTTTGGCATCGATAACTGTTGGCAACACATGCGCGGGCGAAGGGGGGCAGGGTACTCGGCACGCAGTCACATCGCTATTCTCTCTTAATAATTCAGCCTTTCGGTCTTCTATAGGATGCATTCTGGCGAGTGTGCGAGGGAATTGCATGATTTAATTCCCCCATCTCCGTTCCACCATTGGACGACCCGTCGTACGGCGACTTTCCACACTTACGTTGTTGACACCACAACGATCCGGACGAAGCGTTTCGCTTTTTCTTTTATACCGCGTACATCGAGGGACTGGAACAATTTGCCGGCGGCGGTGTTTACGTCACACTACAATTTGAGTGTCTTCAAGGCTAGAGTAAATACGCTCTTAATAAACTAGCGCGCTTTACCATCAAAGATCACATCACTGCTTACCATCAGGCGGGATTGCGGTCAAGCGCTAGTTTATAATTTATAAAAAAAAGAATACCATCAAAAATGGTGTTGTCACTTTTTTTTAAATTACTCGTTTTTGGGGAAGTTGGAATTAATTTGCGGAAAAAAAAAGATTATTTCAAAATTCAATAGTATTATTTTCACTATGCTGATTATGTAAAATGTTATATTTTCTTTGGTCATGTGTTTACCTAACCTTTATTATCCTTATGAGTTGGACGCGGTTTTCTTTGGATATTATATATGTATGTAGGATAATCATCACCATCTCAGAGTTAATCCCAGTCGCATCGGAAGCTTTTCAGCTTTTTTGGAGTAGGGGTCCGCTTTAGCAGTCTAACTGTTGATATGGCTAAACTTCGACATCTTCCGTGAAACGACTGCCGTCTGACCTCCACAACCCGAAGGCGACATCGAAGCATTGCAATTATGGCCGGTAGTATCTAGATGAGAGTTGCCGAAAATCGAGTTCAATGACGTAAAATAGGATGTCCACTATTTCCAGCAGTGGACTGCTTTTTTGTGCAATCCTTACGTCAAAACTTTTACCATTAACTATAATACTATTAAAGCAACAAAAACTGTTCACAGTATCATACATCGCCCGCCGTGGTCGCAGTAAAACCTTTTTAATTGAAAAACTTTGCGCCAAAGAGGCTTACTCGAGGTACAATGTAGCTGTGGGTACATAGCACTTTATCATATTTTCAGCGTTATTTATGATTTTTAGGAAATTTTCAAAAAGTTTTCTTTATCTATTATCGCTTGAAGTGGGAAATCGTGTGAAAATAGAGGTGTGTTTTCGCTGAACAAAATCTAGTGTTTTTAATAAGCACTCATGTATCATATCTCGAACAATAATATTCGAACCATAGCATAGCATAACTGTTTAAAGGGCGATGAAATGAATGGACTGTATTTTTAAGATCTGGTATATTGCCGTAAATAACAAATTCAATCGTTAACAGAATCCCGGACAGACAATTATTTAATTTAAAAAGAGGTGTCTGCCGCGGCGGGGTCCGTGGAAGCGAGTGAGGTGAGGTCTGAGCCGGTCCGCTCACTCGGTCATGTCCCCCGCCCGCGCCCCGCTCCCGCTGCCGATGAAGACTGCTCACGCCGCTGGCGCGTGCAGACCGATGTTGGGTCTCATTCCCAACTATAACAAAATGGCTCGTAGCATCTTGCGTGCTACGCCGTTGTATTTTGCTACGGGCTACGAAAACCAAAGACGGGTACCTCGTTACGCAGATACTTTCGACTATGCATTGCAATGCAATTCCTTGTTGCGCTCCTTTTACACGAATTCAACAAGTCAAAGTATATTGCTTAGAACTAACATGGCCGTTAACTTAAATATTTTTAACTACACTACCAGTTGACTACCTTTTCCTTTATAGTCTTCCAATCTGACTGGATGCAGCTGAATACAATACAGTACAATAGAATACAATACAGGTTTAAACACCAGCCTTTCAAGTATGACTGTGCAGGTTCGATTCCAGGTCCTGCCGCCACTGCTGGATACAGGTCTCCTCTCATACAGAGAACGATTGAGCGTAATCACCACGCTTTTTCAAAGCGGGTTGGTGATTTCAGACTTGAAAGTCCAGGTCTCCTCAAGATGTTTTCTTTCACCTTTTAATCAGTCATTGGTGTCCAAGATATACTTAGAAAGTACATATAATTTAGAAAAGTTACATTGGTAACTCATACTTGAGAGGCTGGTGTTTTAACTACTAGGCCACCACGACTTATTCTCTATATCGACTCGTACGACTGTTATAACTTTGTAGGTAGGTAGTTATAATATAGAAGGGCTTGTGCTCTTCCGATACTATAGTATGTATTATTTCTAAACAAACTCTGAGCATTAGAAGCACAAAGGTATTATCCTCACAACACGCCTCTGCTCTATCAACAACATCTTTAAATTTCAACTTGAACTACAATATCTAAAGCCAACCGACTTGGAACTGACTAGACCGAAACTTATCCTCGACACGTGCATAGTTCAGAACTAGTGCTTATCATAACCTGTACGTAGATAACTATTCCTGCTTTAGATCAATGAGTTTCAGTACTGGTAGTTTTAGATACAAAGTTGGAACAGGATGCTTCCATACATGCGTGGAAGTTGTTCAGTTGTGGTAGATTAAGATGAAATTAGGCACACAGGTAGATAATGACTTCTAATATTATATAAGATGTCTGTTATCCTGGGAACACATGTATCATTTTTTTTGTGTGTGTGTTTTTGTGGATAGGAAATCATAAAATGACCTCTCCCACTCTGGGCACAGCGGGAGGACGTGTCAGACTTTAATTGACTAAAACTCACCCGTGTGCCTTCATTTGCCTGTGCGCCAAGGCCACCGTTTTTCTATCAACCAACCCACAGTCCTGGCAGGCAAAGGTCTTCCTGGAACCCTTCATGGTGTGCTGACATGTTCACGGCGTGCTGACATATCCATGAGGCGCAGGTGAAACACAACGCGCCGTCGACCCGGGCCTAATCCTTACCAGGCGGCGAGCTGTCAAAACTTAGACGATACCTATTTGTGACTAGTACAACCGATTAATTATGTGAAAATCTAACCGTGAAAAGTTAGGGGAAGTTATTTACCTCAAAACGGTCTCCAGCACAGGCGTGGAGTAGCCAGCCTGTCGGAGTTCTATAGGATGCATTTTGAAGAGTGTGCGAGGGAATTGCATGATTTATTCCCCCCATCATCGGAGGACCCGTCGTACGGCGAGTTTCCACCCTTACGTTTTTAACACCACTACAATCCAGACAAAGCGTTTCGCCTCCTCTTTTATACAGCGTACATCGAAGGACTGGAACAATTTGCCAGCGGCGGTATTTCCTTCGGACTACAATTTAAGTGTTTTTAAGACTGGACTGAATGGGCTCTTAATAAGTTTATTAAGAGCCCATTCACTCTAGTCTTAAAAACACTGAAATTGTAGTCCGACGTCCGGCGCTAGTTAGCGCGCTTTACTACTCGTATCAACGATTGCATCACTGCTTACCATCAGGCGGGATCGCGGTGATACACTAAAGTACCTGATGGGGTTTGATACTACAACCTACACCTTATAAGTCGAGGCTGATACCACTGGACCACCACAGCTCACCAGCTGCTCTTCCAATCTAACCGGATTCACCTTAACACCAGTCTTTTACTTGGCTATCTGACCTCCACAACCCAGTTACTAAGTAATACGACTACGACTTTCCTAGACAAGACGTCTCAGTATGTAAAGATGGTCACCCATCCACACAACAACCGCACCAAGCGTAGCTTACCCTGATCTATCGACTTGTGCTTCTGGTATTATTTAGCCACGAGCCCCTCCTCCCTTGACGCATACTATTTGCTAAAAGCAGCCCTTTTTCGGGGGGAACCTTCAAAAGGCACCGTCCTCTGGGGACCGATGTCCGGGGGTGTGGGATTTTCACCTAACTAAAACAACCTCGATGATCACCAGTCACACATATTGGTGATCACAGTTCCTCTTAAAAGACCAATTCCGAAACCGCCGCTGCGCGAAGCCTGTAAAGGCACATCCCTGGGAAGACTGTAAAAAAGCCTCCCCTAGACCTCGCTGTGTACGGCAGCACGTGACCACTGTGCCACCGTCTTCCACGGGGTCACTTGATGGATGCAGAGATCCACTCTATGCGCCCGCGACCCCAAAGTTCCACTTACCTTGCTAACAGCAGCCTGACTTTCCCATACATTAAGGCCAATAAAACACAAAACCTCCTTTAACCGACGCTGCAGCACACGATTGGCCAATAAAGTGATTTATAGCAACTTTTATAGAAACAGCACGACGGCGCGCATCAATCACTTTCAATCCATTTGGAGCTGAATAAATAACTCCCGCGTCGATACTCGGCGCTTTTTAATGGTTATAAGCGTGTATTTATTGTGTACTCAATAAATAAAATAAGGCTGTTTATTTTAGTTCGTTTTGCAATGCGGATCGGATTGAGTATTTAAATAAAAAAATAAAAATAAAATATTTTATTTCATTCTATTCCTTAATAGTCTACAGGCATTGGATAGAGTATTAACGAAATAACAAATATAAAATTTTAAATTTCTGTCGGTTATATAACGTTGTATTTGTTAAATCTATTATACAATAATAAAGATTGGAGTTCTCGAAGTTGTTGACAGTTACGTATACCTGGGACAAACTATCCAGTTAGGAAGGTCCAACTTCTAAAAAGAGGTCAATCGTCGAATCCAACTCGACTGGGCTGCTTTCGGGAAGCTACGTAGAATCTTCTCGTCCGAAATACCGCAGTGTCTCAAGACAAAAGTCTTTGAACAGTGTGTGTTGCCAGTGATGACTTATGGAATTGAGACGTGGTCGCTAACAATGGGCCTTATAAGAAGGCTCAAAGTCACTCAAAGGGCAATGGAGAGTGCTATGCTTGGGGTTTCACTGCGCGATCGAATCAGGAATGAGGAGATCCGCAGAAGAACGAGAGTAACCGACATAGCCCGAAGAATTGCAACATTAAAGTGGCAGTGGGCTGGGCAAGTTGTCCGTAGGACCGATGCCCGATGGGGCCGACGGGTTCTCGAGTGGCGACCACGCACCGGAAGACGCAGCGTGGGTAGGCCCCCGACAAGGTAGACCGACGACCTGGTGAAGGTCGCGGGAAACCGCTGGATGCGGGAGGCGCAGGACTGGTCGTCGTGGAGAACCTTCGGGGAGGCGTATATGCAGCAGTGGACGTCTTTCGGCTGAAATGATGATATGATTATACAATAATATTTTACATTGCCATGCGGATCGGATTGATTGAGCATTTAAACAAAATAACAAAGAGAAAATATTTTATTTGACGCTATCATGATTAATGTTTTATTTGAGGCCACATCTGCTATCGTTGTGTTAAATAATATTGTGTTTTATTTCACTTTATTATATAATACAATGATAGCAGTAGTGCCCTAGTGGTATCAGCTACTAGGAAGGAAGACGGCAGTTGAGCGAGCGATTAAAAAAAAAAAATATATAGATTGGATTATGTAAAAATACAGATTGAAGATTACAATTAAAAACAATTATGTAAAATGTATTTTTATATTGATTGCTTAAACTATTCTACTAGTTAATGCATACAAAAACAGGAACCTTTTACTTAATACAAGCAAGACAGTTTAGTTGATCTTTGGCAATCAAGAGAAACACATATGTTAAGTTCTTTATAATCTTACGGCGAGCAGTAGGCAGCTCGCCGCCCGGTTTGACCAGGCCCGAATCGACGGAGCGTTGTGTTTCAGGCCTCAAAGAGATGTCAGCACATCGTGACGGAGTCCACGCAGACCGATGCCTTCAGGGTCGAGGTTGCGAGATGGTTATAAAAGAAACTGCGGCCCGTGGCGCACAGGCAAGTGAAGGAACCCGGGTGGGGTTTAGCCAGTAAAACTCTGACACGCCCTTCTGCTCCGCCCAGAACGGGAGAGCTCATTTGATAATAGGATATTTGACTAAAAAACTAATTAGTCCGTCAGTCAGATTTCCAAAAAATACTAGACACCTATTTTTTTCTTTTTTCATATAAACAAAAAATGAAGAAGACACAGTTCGTTGAAAACTCGTGTGACGTCGCTGAACGTTACACTTTTTAGCGAGCAGTGACGTCACCAGCCACTACTCCTGATCTTTGATGCCTTTTATATTTGTCAATCTTTATTGATTTGATAAAACAAACTATACGTATCCAATATTTTTCTATAATCTGAATGACGGACTAATTAGTTTTTTTAGTCAAATACCCTATTTACCAACCAGAACAAAAAAAAACTTCTCTATAATTTGACGGGCTATTCTAGTAATTTCAAGACTTCAGTCTCATCTCAATCTCAATCATTGAAAAATACCTCTAGTTTCCATATTTCCAAACATGTTTTTGACGAAACTAGTGCTTGACTGCAATCCCTTCTGATGGTAAACAGTGATGCAGTCGTCGATGGTAAGGCGCGCTAGTTTATTAAGAGCCTATTCACTCTAACCTTGCAGACACTTAAATTGTAGTCAAACGGAAACACCGCCGCTGGCAAATTGTTCCAGTCCCTCGATGTACGCGGTAATTATGCCGCGCGTCTATTAAGACGAGACGATCAACGCTTGGTTCTGATCGTAGTGGTGACACCATCGTAAGGGTGGATACGCGCTAACGTTTTGAATTACGACAATAGGTCTTCTGGTTGCCTCAATGAAAAAATTATCTTTCAATAAGAATATTGTATCAAATAATCTTTTTATTTATACGAGGGCCGGTCTAGATCAGATTTTTTACTAAAGAAATTACAACAAAAAGTGTACAACTAAAAAGGTAACATATTTTCTCAGTCCGTAAACTGACAAGAATCTATAAGTATAAAAAAAATTGCAAGCATAGAAAAATAAAATTCAAAGTTTTATTCAAGGCTAGCAAGCGAAGTAGCGATAAATTGGAGCAAGATAGTTGTACAGAGGGGCACATTAAACCAAGCTGCGCTTGGTACAGCCTGCTTGATAATGAATACTACCTTTTCGTACTAAGTATGGGAGAAACCAAAGCAAGCTTGTACAATGATAGACGATTTTGAGCTTAATGACATTATTGAACTTATTAATTTTTACTCGGTGGTAGGCCATAACATCGACTGCCGGCAGAAGTTACCACCCACCAGACAAAGTCTTGCCGCTAAGCGATTCGTCGTGTTCCGGCGTGATGTCTGGTGAAGCCGTACGGAGGACGGGTCTGAGCAGTTGTGTTGTGAAGCTTGCCTGGTACGATGCGCCAAATGATGTTGTGTCGGGAGTTTGATCATGGTCCATCCAGATCAATTTCCCTCTGGCGTAGCATCATTGGCCGTGTTGTTGGGTTTATAAATTTGAATCATCTCGCTCAACTGCCGTCTTTCTTCTTATTCACTAAGTTTTTTAAGTGAATGAGTTTAATAAACTAGCGCGCTTTACCATCAACGATTGCATCACTGCTTACCATCAGGCGGGATTGCAGTCAAGCGCTAGTTTATAATTATTAAAAAAAAAAACAATTGAAATTTCTACATAGGCCTTAACTAAATCGATCGTCAAGCGAACTTTCCTTTTTAGGATTCCGTTACCGTTTTCTCGGTGGTAGGCCATAACATCGGCTGCCGGCAGAAGTTACCAGACAAAGCCTAGCCGCCAAGCGATTCGTCGGGCATGATGTCCGGTGAAGCCGTACGGAGGACGGGTCTGAACAGTTGTGTTGCGATGTGGCCGGGTACGATGCGCCAAATGTTGTTATGTCGGGAGTCGTGGAGGGCCTCCATATCAATCTCCCTCTGGCGCAGCACCGTAGATCTGTAATCTTCCATCCTCTTCACTCAGTTTTTTTTTTTTTTTTTTTTTAGAAAATAGGCTCTTAATAAACTAGCGCGCTTTACCATCAACGATTGCATCACTGCTTACCATCAGGCGGGAGTGTGGTCAAGCACTAGTTTATAATTATATTAAAAAATAGAATACAAACAGAGCTTCTCTTTGTCACCAGAATGTGTCTCACGAACTGTGATAGCTTGTCAGTTGAAATTTTCATAGACAATGTCACCGATTAAATTGTTCACAAACTAAACAAAATTTAAGTTCTTTGCATCTTTTTCTTTATATTTCATTAAGAAAAGGACAGAAAATAATATAGAAATTTAGACCTGTCAAATTAGTCCGCGCTTGACGTAAATTGACGTATGTTTGGTCGCCATGTTTAAAATCGCATCTAAACTATCTATGGAGTATCTTAATTTGACAGGATTAAACAATGTTATCTTTTACATGACATCCACTGTGTCTGATTATATTCATGTACAGTCACCATAGAAGATAAGTTACCAGAGTCTTTGAATATAGTTGAAGTTTAATAACAAAATGAATAACGATTGCTGACAAATTTTTAAACGACTTCAAAAAGGAGGAGGTTACTCAATTAGACCGTAAATATGTTTGTTCGCGGATAACTTCGTCGTTTATGAACCGATTGTGATAATACTTTTTCTGTTGGAAAGAAGACATTCCCAAAGTGGTCCCATGATAAGGACATTAGGGTTTGATGGTGGAAGACCAGAGAAATCAAGGGGAACTTTCAAAAATCGTAGGGGCAACCAGTGCGTTTGTAAGTTTTTTCATTAAGTATTTTAGCATCAGCATCTAGTCTAACCGGATGCAGCTTAACAGTACTGTTCACAACTAAAAAGTGTAAAATAAAAAAAAAATACAAAAAAAAAACAACCAACTTCCAAAAAACACTACAAAGTGAAAAATAACTAATTTCGGAAGTCGGTGTCAAAAACTAATATACACAAACCAAAGACACCGACTTCCAAAATTAGTTATTTTTCGTATAAAAAAGTTTTTATAAGTATTCAATAAAAATAGAAAACATACAGTTCCTTTAACAAAACAACTTACATTCGGAAAAATCAATCGATTTCTTAGTAAACTTCAACTATATTCAACCACCCCGATTACTTAACTCTTTTGGTAGCTGTACCTAGATTCGTGTTTTAAAACAACAACATACAGAGTCTTACTCACACACAAAGATTTCAGTTAATAATGTCCTTAAATTGACAAATTTATACTAATATATAAAGCTGAAGAGTTTGTTTGTTTGTTTGAACACGCTAATCTGAGGAACTACGGGCCCCATTTGAAAAATTCTTTTTGCGTTGCATAGGTTAGGTTACATAACATCACGCTGCGACCAATAGGAGCGGAGCATATCAGAAAAACAGAATCCAACCTACGCGGGTGAAACCTCGTGGCGCAGCCAGTCTATACTAATATATAAAGCTTAAGAGTTTGTTTTTTTGAACGCGCCATTAATCTAGGAAGGCTTTAGGCTATATAATATCACGCTGCGACCAATAGTAGCGGAGCATAACTAATTCCACGCGAACGAAGTCGCTGGCGGCCGCTAATAAATAATATGTCTTGGTAACCTCATTATCAACCTTTTTTTTATCGTCCCACTGCTGGGCACAGGTCTCCTCTCATACAAAGAAGGATTGAGCGTAATCACCACGCTTGCTCAATGCGGGTTGGCGATTTCAGACTTAAAGTCCAGGTTTCCTCAAGATAGAAAGTACATATAGCTTTAGAAAAGTTACATTGGTACTTGCCTGACCTGGAATCGAACCCGCGCACCCGGCCACCACGACTTTTTTCTTTGTAACCTGTCAGTTGAAATTGTCACAGATTCAGAACAATTCATTTTTGGTGAGTGTAATTGATTATTTACAAACATACTTATTTAGCCTATAATGTCCTCACTCCTGGGACTCAGGCCCCATCTCGGTAAGACCGAGTGGGCCGTAATCTACCACGAGGGCCCAGTGCGAGTTGGTAGATGTCACATGTTTTCAAAGTTTTGCCTCTATGACATGCCGGTTTCCTCTTGATATTTTCCTTCGCCGTTTTAAGAGCAGTGGTGAAGAAATAATTTATACAAAGTAAAGCGCCTCACGGGATGCGAACCTACGACCTGCAACTTTTAAATCGCGGCTGATACCACAAGGCCATCGCTACTCTCCGATTGATTATTTGCATATACATTAACTCATGCCTTATTCCTAAGTAAGTGAAAATAATATTGCGAATTTTTCGCCAAAAATGTAAATAAATGTGTTTTTTCTTTAAATAATTATAAACTAGCGCTTGACCGCAATCCCGCCTGATGGTAAGCAGTGATGCGATCGTTGATGGTAAAGCGCGCTAGTTTATTAAGAGCCTATTCACTCAGAAAAACTGAGCGAATAGGAAGGAAGACGGCAGTTGAGCGAGGTGATGCAATGTTAAACCCAACAACACGACCAACGATGCTGCGCCAAAGGGAGATTGATCTGAAGACCCTCCACCACCAAACTCCCAACACAACAACATTAGGCGCATCGTACTCGGCATACATCGCAACACAACTGCTCAGACCGGTCCTCCGTACGGTTTCACCAGACATCATGCCGGAACACGACAAATCGCTTGGCGGCAAGACTTTGTCTGGTAGGTGATAACTGCTGCCGGCGGCTAACTGTAAATTCTATACAATAATGTTCAGTTTACCTTACGATACAACTTCAAACATTTTTATACCTTTTTCGATAGTGCTAGTCACTTTGAAATCAACTTAATTTCTATTTAAATAAAGTAAAAGAAAGAAAGATTTTTTTTTATTCCGCATAAACAAAACGCACTTTACGACTAAATACCATAAAAATCAATTACAAAGAAAATACAGGAAAAAAATAATAATAATATCACCAAAAGTCTCGTACTCTAACATGCAAAACTGTCAAACTATACAGTATGTTACGAAAACCCTGTCCGACCCACAAGGATAATAAGGGTTAGGTAAACAAATGACCAAATAAAATATAAAATTTTGCATAATCATCATAGTAACAATACTAATGAATTTTGAAATAATCTTTTTTACCAGCGAATTTACTGTAACTTCCCCAAAATTCGGGAAATTTAAAAAAGTGTAAACACCATTTTAGACCTTATAACTATCGGCGGCGTCAGTGTGTCTAGCCGCCGACGCGCAAAGGAATAATTAGAGCTGTACTAGTTTTTGCGTAATAATGTTTTGTTTTTGTCGCTACTATTCGAAACATTTACCTGCTCGAATGATTTGTTGTAAAAACGCAGATTACCTAATGGTAAAAGTACTTTTTTTGATTATCGATTAATTATTCATAACAATATTGTAACACAAGTACCTATTATTAGTAAATAGGAACTAGAAAGGTCTTATGAAATACGATTTTAGGAGAATATTATAAACAATGTAAAGCATTTAAGTTCACCTGATTTAAGTTATGTGAAAGTTCTAAAATCTAAAGAATGCCATGCGATGTTGAATCGATGCGTGAAATTCTGAAATACAAAATTGATACCAAAAATCGATACGAGAAATATTTTGAATACTTTCACACCTCTAGTCAAAGGGCACCGCCGTGCAGTTAGAGTACCTATTTTTATGAAATAAAAATCATTTTTATTTTAAATTTATTAGTTTCGCGTAGACATTGCGTCCTTGTAGACGTATCGTTTATTGTGTGATCATATAGTTTTCTAACGTAATGTAACCTGCTGATGGAAGGTACCTAGTAAAACTGCAATTGTGTTGTGTTGTGATCAGGTGTTGAACGATTCGGATGTGACTACTTCTTGGTCAATGTGGTTCCAGCATGACGGTGCCCCACCATATTTTTGCCGACCTGTACGTGAGTACCTCCACTATCACTTCGGCGAGCAGTGGATTGGTAGGAGTGGACTAACGTTGTGAAACACTGTGCTAATCTCCTGGGACGGTGCCATGCCGGTATCGTTCTTAGTGAACGAAATATGGAACAACATCTCCGCCACAGCCATTGTGCTCATCGAATGAAATTCGAAGATACATTCGGAGGGTGAGACGACCTTCCTACTTAAAAAAAAGTTCTTTTCACGAGCTGCCTAAGTAGGTATCATTGTTTCTTTCTAGAGTCGATAAACGTGGTTAGACTACCAATACTTACATGCATGAGGTCAACTGAGGTCATGACCTGTGCCTGTGTTGCCATGAAATTACCTATTTATTTTATTTAAGTTATTTATTATTAAGGGGGTATTTTTTTTTTTAGTTTAGCCAGGTTATGTACGCATTAGTAGAATCAGCTAACGATACCTAACAACACCTTCACGGGTCGGACAGGGTTTTTGTAACATACTGTATACAAAGTTGATTTGATGTCAAAGCCAGGGTCATAGACCATAGACGATGGAAGTAATAAGTACAACGTACGACGTAGTATTTACTACCTCCATGCCATAGGCATTAGACAACAACATTATTTGACAATTCGATCCGCCTGTCATCCGTAATGCGCCCGCGACACCGGCTCACGTCAACAAACCAACCAACAACTTAAAAATACAAAAAGATAATTGCAGAGAGGAGTAAATAATTAAGTGTGTTACAAAACAAATAACAGTTTAACTGTGCGTAGATATTTGTTTAACTTGAAATAACGTCAGTTTAAATATAATCGGACACGACAAAGCATAATTAGCTACTTATTATCCTGTCATATCCCTCTCACCGAGTGGAAGTCGGTGTCCCAACAGTGGGGCAACATTATAGGCTGGTTGTATATGTACATATATATCCTTACATACGCCTCACGGAATATTTGATTATAAAAAATAGTTATCACTATGTGATGTCCTAATTATGACAAAAGGTACATTTTTAAATCCTATCTATTAATTTAGAGTAGCAATTATCTTAATTTCGTCTGAGCTTTTTTCACTTTTCACGCGTACATTAATGGATTCCTAATGCCTTTAACACCTCAAACTTCCACAATGCAGCAAACTCTAGCCAACTCCAGCTGCTGTATTCACGTTCCTAAATCAAAGTTGAGTCATAAACTATCTTTGTAAGCCGTCACCTGACGTTAAGGTCTAGTCAACTATCCCGATAGAGACATTAATGCAATCTGCGTGGTACGTGCCTCCGTCGTAATGAGCACCGGTTGGAGCGACGTTCCTATACTTTGAGAACGTTCAAGAACGGTTTGAATTCTAGATACTAAAATGGAAATGGTAAGTACTGATTTTAATTTAAAACTTCAAACAGTACTTCTTACTGGCTATTCGGTCGATTGGATTTTTGTTGTTAGTATGTGTAAAGCGCACTACACACCAAAGCCCAACCCACCGACACCGCCCACCGACACAACCGGCGGCTTTTGTTGAAAGATGCATGTCGGCAACTTAGTCCGTGCGTGTTGCCCGCCGACACGTCGGCGGCTTGGCGGCGGCTAGCGTACGCAAGCGCTCAGTTGCCCGGCAACATTTCCGCTGTAGTGACGAGTTAATATTATATTGTTGGTTGAATCACTGCATTGTGACCCAGGCGGCTAGACGCACTTTTTGTAATGTTTGTGTAAAATATGACCTTACTTGGTCTGATCAGTTTCCCCTTGTTGTCCAATGAAATTTACATTTATTTATACCTACATCGTACGGTGATGTAAATACGAACAAGGGTATTAAATGGAGTGAGAGGAATGAAGCGCAAATAGTAGTCTATATTAAAGAATGTCATTTGAGACTGAGCTGTATTGACTTTCCTGTGGAATTTTCTCAATATGCAGATAGTTATTGTGGAGACTTTGACCACTGGCGTATTATTGACAAGTTGTATTCAGATATTACAGTCGCCCTTCGTAATGCAGCAGTTGTTAGTGGTGTGGGCACTCGTGCCAGGAGTGGAAGGAGGGGCTCATGCATAGCAGGCTGGAATGAACACGTCCGTGGGGCTCACCTGGAGGCCCGCTCAAGGTTTCTGGAGTGGGTTATGTGTGGGAGGCCTAGAACTGGGTGTGTGTATGATGATATGAGCGAAAGCAGAAAGGAATTTAAATCAAGGCTTAAATGGTGTCAGGATCATGAAGATCAGGTGAAAGTGGATGCCATTGCAAAGAAACATAAATCCGGAGACTTCCTGAGTTTCTGCCAATCCACTAACAACGTTACTACGAAACGATGGCGTGCTTTATAATCGCCTAGGTGAATATCTGTCATTTTATGACAATCAGTTTGGGTTTCGGCCCAAATTGTCCATTGAAACTGCGATTTTGAGTCTTACGCATGTCGTTAGGTATTACACTAATCGCAAAACTCCAGTATACGCGTGCTTCCTGGATCTTTCCAAAGCCTTCGACCTGGTGTCATATAACATACTGTGGGAGAAACTGGAGAGTATTGGGTTACCCCCGGTACTCTTGAATATATTGAAATATTGGTACAGACACCACACCAATAGCGTCCGATGGGCGGGTGGAATATCAGAGCCCTAAAAATTGGAGTGTGGGGTGAGATAGGGGGGTTGACCTCTCCTGCGCTCTTCAACCCTGATTGAACACCCTGATTGTTAGTCTGAGCAGTGAACATGTTGGTTGTTATGTTGACGGAGAATGCGTCAATAATTTGAGCTATGCTGATGACATGGTGCTGCTGAGCGCATCGGTCTGCGGTCTTAGGAAACTGTTGGGGACCTGTGAAGAGTATGCCTCAATTCATGGGTTGAAATATAATGCAGGTAAAAGTAAATTTATGGTGTTTGGGGCTAGTTTACTGAAGAGTGTGCCTCTTGTGTTTATAAATAAAGCACCGCTTGAGAAGGTGATGCAAGTTAAATACTTAGATCAAATTCTTACAGCTGACCTGAAAGACGATCTGGACATTGAACGGGAGCAGAGGGCGTTGTCAGTTAGTTAGTTAGTGTGGGTTTGTGTGTTGTTCGAGGGAGGTAAAGATAACGCTCTTTAGAGCTTACTGTACGTCCCTCTACACGTGCAGCCTGTGGGTTGATTATACTCGTGCAGCATACAGCGCCCTCCGCGTCGAGTTCAATAATGCGTTTAGGGCGGTGCTGAGGCTGCCCGCCACTGCAGCGCCTCGGGCATGTTCGCAGATGCTCGTACCGATTGCTTTCACACGACAATGCGCTAGCGGTACGCGTCTCTGGTGCACAGAGTACGGAGTAGCGACAATACCGTCCTCGCGATGATTGCCAACCGACTGGATTGTCTTTACATCCAGCAATGCTGTGGCAGACATATTGCTGCCGTGTGAGGTTTTTGTTTGTTTTTTTCAATTAAGTATATGTATTATAGTATTTTAGTTTATAAGTTTGTGTTTTGTTTATAAGTTTCGTTTGTTGTTAGCTATGGATATTTTCCGAAATAAAATTTGATATATATTTAAGTTTCTGATATCGGCAAAGGTTTACTATTTGCAATGATTGAAGCCGCCAACATAGCCCGCCGGCAAAATGTTGCCGACATATGCCACCGGGTCGACGGCTTTGGTGTGTAGACCGCTTAAGTGACCAGCGGTGGCCTAGTGGTATTGGCTGCCACTTACAAGTTGCTTCCCGAACGCTGCCCAGCCGAACTTTATTATGTAGGAATAGGGTATTTGAGCAAAAAAAAACTACAAAAAATGAAGACGACACGTTGAAAACTCGTGTGACGTCACTGGACGCTACAGTTTATAGCGAGCAGTTACATCACCATATTCATCATAAAGATTGACACATATGAAAGGCATCAAAGATCAGAAAATCTTTATTGATTTGATATAATAAAATATACGTATCCAATATTTTTCTATAATCTGAATGATGGACTAATTAGTTTTTTTTAGTCAAAAACCCTATTACATTTATTTTTCCATTAATTCTTATTTGTTTACATACATATTTGCCGAATATGGCAACAAATATGAATAATCAATCGCACAGGGCGATTGATCAGGTTAAAATATGCTTACCGCGAATGATCTGTGGATACGTGACGATTTTTACATACAGGGACCCCTCCGTGCCTCGGAAAATATGTTAAGCCGTTGGTCACGACTGCCATTTGCAAATTTTTGACAGTCGTTACGGTTCGTCAGAAGTCCGAAAGTCTGACCAACAGTCTTACCAGGAGGCTTACCCAGTAACTGGGTTGTGGAGGTCAGATAGGCGGTCGCTTCATGTAAAATACTGGTATCAAGGTGAATCCGGTTAGACTGGAAGCTGACCCCAATATAGTTGGGGAAAGGCAAGGCATATGATGATTTGGTGAATATATCGCATTTTTGGCGCACAAGGAAGGATTTTGCGTAGACACCCTGCCCGCACCCTGCTATAGACAGCACAGGCTTATCAAAAACAGGTCATCATCATCATCTCAGCGTTACTCCGTCCCAGTCGCATCCGATGGTTTTTCAGCATTGGAGTCTGAGATCCGCTTAACCACTAACCAGTCTAACTATTCATTTGGCTAAACTTCGATATTTTTCGTGAAGCGACTGCCGTCTGACCGCCACTACCCGAAGGTGATATCGAAGCATTGCAGTTAGACCAATTGTCGGACTTTTGAGGGCTCCACCAGCCCGTAACGACTGCCATTAGAAGTTCGTATGGCAACCGGGACCAGCGGCTTAGCGTGCTTTCTGAGGCACAACTAAGCCAGTGCAAATATTCAAATATTTTCACTGTGCGGGGAGGGGATCCGCGACTCCACGCCGCGAGGCGTGGAAGGCCATCAATCTCAAAAACAGACGTAGAACAGAATGGTTACCCAACTTAATATTTAGTTTGAGAAAGGTTGTTATCTTAAATTATTCAATGGTTGCTTTAAAAACGAATCCCAATTTTCATTTAAAAATAATTCTAAGAAATTACACGAAACCATTCATAAGAAGTTTTGCTCTTTCTGAAACATTTATTTTGACAGTAGAAAAGAATTAAAAGAGAAACATCATGAACATTCCTTTTAATAAAATACAAGTAAGAAAGAAAAACTAAAGCAACGTAAAGTTTTTCAAAAGAAATTCTTTTATTCATTGAGTTGAGCCACGGTTTAAAGTTGTTGAACTTAAAAGATGAAAAAACGTTGAAAAGTATGATCAATCAATTTCATTCGATTTAAGTTGTGAAGGCGGTGATTGGCAACTTGCTGTAGCGTAAATTCTAACACGTTATATAGCTGGAAATTCAAGGAAAAGCGAAAAAGCGGCTCATTACAACACTCCGTAATTTATTGCATTCCGTAATGTGTACATAATAGTTGGTATATTAAAATATAGAATCAAATATGGACTAAAAATCTGTTGATTGAAGAAGTACGTTTTGATTTGCTTCCATTTCTTCGTCTTAATTTACGTCAGCTGTTACGAGTTTGATTAGCTCCTCCGAAACAGCTTGACCGAATTTCCATCCATATATTACTTACCTTACCCATCTACACAAACTTTCGCATTTATAAAAATTGTAGAAGTAGAAAATATGGGACACTGGGTTTGTTTGTTCGCTTTCAGGGAAAACTAGTGAACGGATTTGGGTGAAATTTAGCTCGCAGACATACCATGAGCTGAGTAAGGATGTGGTCTACTTGTACATTCATATACTTACACTTCTTATTATTTATTTATATTCATACTTATATATCAATCATTTCTGCAGGTCACATAATACGCATTCCAGTATTATGAGGGGCTGTTCTGAACATATTTTACTACACCAAGATTCATTATTCATCTTACAGACACGGTCCTCAACTTCATGCCTAAGTTTCGGCGACTTGGTGATATCTTAGCGTAGCGTGCTGTATTAATTTTTTCTAGTGTTGAGTTGAGTAGGAAAAATTAATATAGCACAGCATAGGTGCAGCTAGATAGTTACCACCCACCAGACAAAGCCTTGCCGCCAAGCGATTTGTCGTGTTCCGGCATGATGTCTGGTGCAGTTGTGGTACGATGCGCCAAATGTTGTTATGTTGGGAGTTTGTTCGCGAAGGGTCTTCAGATCAATCTCCCTTTGGCGCAACATCGTTGGTCGTGTTGTTGGGTTTAACATTGCATCACCTCACTCAACTGCCGTCTTCCTTCCTATTCGCTCAGTTTTTCTGAGTGAATAGGCTCTTAATAAACTAGCGCGCTTTACCATCAACGATCGCATCACTGCTTACCATCTGGCGGGATTGCGGTCAAGCGCTAGTTTATAATTATAAAAAAAAACAATATTAACTCTTTTAACAGTTATAGATCAGAGGTATGAACACCGTAAGGCACTTTACTTTGTATAAATTGTTTCATCACCTCTGCTCTTAAAACGGCGAAGGAAAAATATCAAGAGGAAACCGGCATGATCCTAGAGGCAAAACTTCGAAGGCATGTGACATCTACCAACCTGTACTGCGCCCTCGTGGTAGATTACGGCTCACCCTCTTACCGAGCGGAGGCTTGGGTCCCAGGAGGGACACAGACCACATTATAGGCTAATTATTTAATCACTTTTATTGGTACTGAAATAGCCAAGTTGTGCTTCCAATAATTCTGCGGCCTAAAAACAACATGCACTTCCAACTGATTTGTAATGATTGGCTAAAATAACGCTGATAGTTGCATAAACAACTGAACTCTAACAGGCAACTGTAAAAGTTATTAGCAGAAGGGTCACTCAGAAAGTTTTATTATACAATATGTAAAGAAAACCCTGTCCGATCCGTGAAGGTATTGTTAGGTGTCGATAACTGATTTTACTAATGCCTAGAAAGTCGGGCTAAAGTTAAGAAAAAAATCCTCCTAAAAATTAATATTGTTTAGCAAAAGGAGGTAACTTAATACATGTGCGGTTGGCAATACATGCGCGGGCGAAAGGAGGCAGGGCACGCCACACGTGGTCACATCGCTTATAATAATAATACCGTCGGAAATGGTGTTGTCACTTTAAAAAAAAATACCAAATTTTGGAGAAGTTGGAATTAATTTTCGGAAAAAAAGATTATTTTAAAATTCTAGAACAATTTGCCAGCGGCGGTGTTTCCGTCACACTACAATTTGAACGTCTTCAAGGCTAGAGTGAATAGGCTCTTAATAAACTAGCGCACTTTACCATCAACAATCGCATCAATGCTTACCATCAGGCGGGATTGCGGTCAAGCACTAGTATAAACTAGCGCTAGACCGCAGTCTCAATTTTTAAAATAAATTATAAAATTTATTTAAAAAATATCCTATTGTTACTATGATTATTACGTAAAATTTCATATTTTATTTGGTCATGTGTTTACCTAACCTTTATTATCCTTATGGGTCGGACGGGGTTTTCTTTATTTATTGTATATTCAGCAAGGAAGGGGCATCGACAGCTAAGGTACTTTGGTGTGTTCGCCTAATTTTAGCTTTCGAAACTCCTTCCTTCTACAAAGTCTACCTGGACCAAACCTGCACTACTTGACAAACTAGTGCTTGATCGCAATTCCGCCTTATGATAAGCAGTGATGCAATCGATGATAGTAAAGCAAGGTAATTTATTAACTCCTATTCACTCTAGCCTTGAAGACTCTTAATTTTTCATCAGGTGAAAAGACCGCCGTAGGAAAATCGTTCCAGTCCTGCTTACGCATTACTCTGCTGGTCAAGATAAAATTTTCCTTACGTAAATGAGTTTTTAATACATTTTTACTCAATCCAATCTACTCGACATTGTTATTAGGACTGTGCAGTATGTAGAACCAGATGGAGCAGAAGATTTGCATTTCTATGACTTGCCCAAGCTTTAGCGCGAGTATTTATGCCTACAGACCATCCACTTTTTTAACTGATTAAATAACCGAAATTAGAATTATGAAACAAAATATTTTAACAATTCACACTTAATAGAAATAAACCCTTAAAATTTTTGTTTTCAAGATAACATAACTTGAGACGAATGTAAAATTGACTTCTGAACCTTTCTATTCTGTGACTCCAAGCAAATACTGCAAACGCGCATAGTATTAAAAAGTGAAGTAACAAAATTGTCCAATTACGAACTAGCGGAACGTGGACTGTCCGCTTTTTATGTAAATCATGGTACCCGGAGCTGGAACAAGCTGTTCTTTGGCGCTAAAGAATGTAGTTTACGTCCCAGCTAGGGTGACCATTTGTAAATGAGTTCGGACGCAGTTTAAATTGCGAATTCCTGTCGCATTTTCTTTTTGTACGTGTTTTAAAAAGTTGGAATTACTTTTAGAATTATGTTGCTTGTTCTTTTGTTTTGTGTTTTATTTTATTTTTGTAGTGGTATTTTTTTGTTTTAAATTGATAACTTTATGTGCTAACCCCAAGGAAGATGTAATAGGGAAAGTACAGTAAGTATGTGTTAGCAAATAATAATCCAATTATAATTGGTTTTTTTTTTAATAATTATAAACTAGTGTTTGCCTGCAATCCCGCCTGATGGTAAGCAGTGATGCAATCGTTGATGGTAAAGCGCACTAGTTTATTAAGCCTATTCACTTCCTATTCCTAAAACTTAGGAATAGGAAGGGTGACGGCAGTTGAGCGAGGTGATGCAATGTTAAACCCAAGACTAACACGACCAACGATGCTGCGCCAGAGGGAGATTGATCTGGAGACTGTCCACGACCAAACTCCCGACACAACAACATTTGGCGCATCATACTCGGCACACATCGCAACACAACTGATCAGACCCGTCCTCCGTACGGCTTCACCAGACATCATGCCGGAACACGACGAATCGCGAATCGAAATCGAATTTGGGGAGGCTGTAGTAAGGTTAGTTTCAGTTCTATCCATATCTCTCATGATCTTACACAGTACTGCATTATCAAAAACACACTCAAGTTACAACGTTATTTTTTGTTTATCCGAAACCTGAATATAGTTTTTTCAGAATAAGCAACTGAATCGATTTCAATAAATTTTACACCATGTTATATTTTTCCCAAATACATTTAGAAATTGTTGCAGTGTGTTTACCGAGTGGGAAACGAAGCTTACGGTAGATCATCGCCCGCGCAACTGCTGATGCCAGAGGTCAATACATACGTGTAACGTAAATTATTGTAAACATTTTCAATTTTAATGTTTGAACTTAAAAAAAGACGATGATCCCTGAGTTTATTTCGGCTATTTCTTTTTAGAGGTAGTCAGTTAGGAAATTCCGGCTTCATCAAGTTAAAAAAAAAAAACATGACGTGTAAAAGTGATCAGTGATCATACTTGCTTAATAAACGATTTCATTTCATTTTATTTCATTTCAATGCACTGCTCGCCCGCCCGACCGGAGCGTGGACCATATTTTTGTTGGGACAGCCAAGTAGGATAACAAGCTCATTACTTTGTAGTTTTTCAAGATATCTTTTTGAAATTTTGTACATAGATTCTTTACTTAATAATACTGGACATATGTTTCGAGTTTCGGATAAACAAAAAGTAATGTTGTATGAAGAGGTTCCACAGTCTTAACTCTTAAGATTATCAAGAATGGCGGTGTATCTTCTGAACTACTTGGTTTTCAGGACTTCTCTCTAGAGCTAGCCACCAACACTAGCCACGTTAGTGGGACGACCAACTCGAAGCCTAGCGCGTTCATTGTACTGCTCCTTCTCCTTTTAAGCCATAGTCAGATAGCTACAGGGCTACTTGGATATGCGCCATCTTGCGTTTTCAATATATTCCACAAAGCAATCGGGAAAAAAACTAAACACGAAAAAAACTTTTTTGGTCAGTTTCTCTTTGGTTTTTGTATATTAGTTTTTGACACCGACTTCCGAAATTAGTTATTTTTCACTTTGTAGTGGTTTTTGGAAGTCGGTTATTTTTTTTTTTTTGTAAAAAAGTTTTTATTTTACACTTTTTAGTTGTGGTCAGACTGGAAGCTGACGCAAATATAGTTGGGAATCGACGTAATTTTATTTACTTTAATTTTTACCCTCAATTTTGAAGAATTCTCTCGACTATCTATGGTCTTCATCATCAGATTTACTGCAGACCATTATTTTAGCCCAATGGGTGCAAAATTCTCATCAATATAAATGAATTAAGTCCAAACATAAAGTAGCTACTTTAAACCGTTGAGGAGTTCCCGGAACTGGCCTTTGTCTTCATCATCAGAGCTCTTATGACAGTCACAACGCATCTAGATGTAAAGTTCTTATCAATACAAATTAATCAAGCCCAAACACAAGGTAGCTGCTGTGAATTGTTGAGAAGTTCCTTCGACTGTCTCCCGGCCCCATCATCAGATCTACTCCAGACCTTTATCAAATTGTAGTGCTTTAAAATACCTAATGAAAATACTAAAAAATGCACTAGTCGCTCCTACGATTTTTGAAAGTTCCCCTAGATTTCTCTGGTCTTCCATCATCAGATCCTGATCCTTACCATGGAACTACCTTGGAAATATCTTCTTTCAAACAAAAAAAGAATTATCAAAATCGGTTCATAAACGACGAAGTTATGCACGAACAACTTAAAAAAGAGCACATATACGCTCGAATTGAGTAACCTCTTTCTTTATGAAGTCGGATATAAAAAAATATAGGTATCTTTTTGTGTCTTGAAATTTTTCGTTTTAAGTAGTTATACTATTTGGAATAGAAGCCGAAATGGGACTATAAAAAAAAGGTTTTAGAAATTATTGCAGTGTGGTTTATCAAGCGCACACAGTAAATCGTAGTACTGCGCACTCCCGCGCAACAGCTGACGCCAGAGTTCAACGCCCTCCCGAGCAGAGCGTAGACCATATTTTTGTTGGGAGAGCCGAGTAGGATAACAAGCTCATAACTTTGTGGTATTTCATGATATATTTTTGAAAGTTTGTACATAGGTTCGTTACTTAAAAATACTGGAAACGCGTCCAGTATTTTTTGGTTAAAACAAAAAATATTGTTGTATACCTGAATAAATGAAAATGTATTAATAAAAAAAAATATTCCAACGTAGAAAAAGTTAATTTTGAAAATGCATTTGAAAGAGATAAAACAGAACCTATACTTTCTAGACTAAAGCTGAAAAGCATCTATTCCAACAGCAAGAAAGTAGTTAAAAAATACGATGAAAAAAATAATTCCAAACATCAACAGCGGAATCGGGTTTAATGGGCGCACCGCTTTTAAGCGCTTTCTGCTGTATTGTTAACGAAGCTATACGGGGTGCGGCGATTTTAAAAAAGTTTCCATATTTTTTTTCGCCGACATGTTTTTGGAACGCAAATTAAGAGAAAATCGAATGGTCACGAGATATTTTTGTGTCGAATTTATTATTGGAAGCGAAGTCGTTATCATTCGCTATAATACAATCACAGAAAGCCTTGATAAAGGACACAGAAACGGCTAACCTACAGTAGAAACCATAAAACTGCCATTACCTGTTTTATTACCCTATAACTCTCCTGAAAGCAATCGCGGTCCTGCTAACTTCCTCTTCGTTTAGCCGATGTGTCCCGAAGTATCCCGAAAGAGAACCGAACCATCAATCTGTTTACTATCCGCAAATTACAAGAGGAATAGAGTTTTCTTTTTGTCAAACTTTTTGCCGAGAACTCGAGACGATTTCTTTCTTTAAATTAAAAGATTTGGTTTAAATCCTTAGGTTTTCGAGGATTTCAAAGGCAATGAATTGCTTCTTCTGGTGTCACCTTTAATACAATTATACTTTGAAGTTCTCTTTATTCGTTGGCAGGAAAATTATTACTTGCTTTTATAGATGCCTGGAGCCATTTTCCGTAAGAATACGGCATTGTATTTGTGACTATCAAAAAAAAATTCACAAACAGCTTTATTACAATACTCGAATAAGTAACATAACATAATCAGTCTATAATGTCCTCACTTTTGAGACACAAGCCTCCTCTTGGTAAGAGGGAGTGAGCCTTAATCCATCAGGAGACCTCAGTACAGGTTTGTAGCCAATCCCGCCTGATGTTAAGCAGTGATGCAATCGTTGATGGTAAAGCGCGCTAGTTTATTAAACCCATTCACTTAAAAAACTTAATGAATAGGAAGGAAGACGGCAGTTGAGCGAGGTGGTGCAATGTTAAACCCATCAACACGACCAACGATGCTGCACCAGAGGGAGATTGATGTGGAGACCCTCCACGACCAAACTCCCGACACAACAACACTTGGCGCATCGTACCCGGCACACATCGCAACACAACTGCTCAGACCCGTCCTCCGTACGGCTTCACCAGACATCATGCCGGAACACGACAAATCGCTTGGAGGTAAGACTTTGTCTGGTGGGTGGTAACTTCTGCCGGCAGCCGATGTGGCCTACCACCGAGAAAAAGATGTCTTTGATGTGATGAGTGAGGTGTATATTCAATTTAAAGGAGTGATGAAATAATGGACTGTATTTTTAAGGTCTGGTATATTGCCGTAAATAACAAATTCAATCGTTAACAGAATCCCGGACAGACAATTATTTAATTTAAAAAGAGGTGTCTGTCGCGGCGGGGTCCGTGGAAGCGAGTGAGGTGAGGTCCGAGCCGGTCCGCTCACTCGGTCATGTCCCCCGCCCGCGCCTCGCTCCCGCTGCCGATGAAGACTGCTCACGCCGCTGGCGCGTGCAGACCGCGACCATGTTGGGTCTCATTCCCAACAGAGGACTTGCCGGTTTCCTCATCATGTTTCCTTAACAGTTTTGAGAGCAGTAGCGATGAAATAATTTGCACAATGTAAAAGGCCAGACGACGTTCAAAACTACCAACCCAAAACTTGTTATATAAGTCGCGGCCGAAACCATTTGGCCACCAGTGCTCTAAAAATAAAAAGAAGAGTAATTATTTAACATAATATCATTAGCAATGGCTTTTCTATTGATACCTCGACAACATCCATCACGTTATTTACGATGTTGAGAAAAGAAAGGAAATCATTTGTTTTGGGCAAAGTTTTGAAAGTATAGTTGTTTACCTATTAGCCCAAAACTATACAGACAGAGAATCCTTTGCAGGTATGGAAGTGGGCTGGCTACGTTACACAAATGCACCCGAAGAATTATCGGCAACGATCGTGGGTTTGTGCATGGGTGACTGTCTTCAAGTACCGATGATAACAAAAGAAAGAACGTCAGAAACTTTATACTCACTTATTTTGCCAGGATCAGCAGAGTAGCAGGGCCTACGTTACCATCTGAAGTACGAACAACCTAAGACATTATGAATGAAGCAAATAGATTATTGGATAATAATAAAAAATCTTGTTACTATATCACAAATCATTTTGATCTCTTGAAGCTGACTTCTTATACTTTCTAAAAAATGGTTGCCTGTAAAGTCGGTTTTACGGGCGAAGATTTTACGTGACAACGTCTTTTTCTCGGTAGAATATTTATTGATATGAATATAATTAAATTGCACAATAGGAACAAGGAATTGAATGAAAATAAGAATTGCACAAATTTTAACTATAGAAATATATTTTGTTTACTAAAACATCGGTGACTCATCGTAACGTTACCGAGCGTTACACTTTTTCATAAGTGACTCCCAGCCGCAACCTAATTTAAGACGTTGTCACGTCAAAACGAAAGCATAGACTTTTCTTCATTGATTATAATTGTATACTCATTCGTTGTTTGGTTCTAAGCTTGACGAAGTCACCAACTGGATATGTGAGACAAAGAATGTCTTATTGAAAGCTTTGTTCTACATACTGCCGAATTTAAGCCTCTTCCCACAAGTAAGTAGGCTTAAATTACAAAAGCCATGCTTCCCTGGTCCGTGCAAATATCATCCAATTCTTCGATCCTCTACGGGGCATCTGCCTAGGCTACTTGGTCACTTGGCTATTTGTCTGCTATCGTTCCTTCTACCTCGTTTCACCGACGTTTCATTAGTGCTCTCCTCCACCTATCATCCCCACATCGAGGCAAACGTTTTACCCAGCTCCATTTCAAACTCAATTTATTTAGATGGACCACACGCTACAAACGCGCCAACTGGGGGGACGCGACGGGGCGTGGTAATCCGATCCAAATTCGTCTGCTATAAATCCTTCTACCTAGTTTCAACGATGTTGCGTTAGGGATCTGCTCCACTTACAATCACCACATCTAGGCAAATGTTCTGCCCAACTCCATTCCAAACCCAAATTCTTTAGGTGGATCACACATTACAAACGCTCCAACCGGGGCGCAAACAGAGCCAATTTGCCGCGCAGATGTGCGTTTTTATTGAATTTGTATGTAAAAAAAAAAAATGGTTGCCTGTAAAGTCGGTTTTACGGGCGAAGATTTTACGTGACAACGTCTTTTTCTCGGTAGAATATTTATTGATATGAATATAATTAAATTGCACAATAGGAACAAGGAATTGAATGAAAATAAGAATTGCACAAATTTTAACTATAGAAATATATTTTGTTTACTAAAACATCGGTGACTCATCGTAACGTTACCGAGCGTTACACTTTTTCATAAGTGACTCCCAGCCGCAACCTAATTTAAGACGTTGTCACGTCAAAAATGGTTGCCTGTAAAGTCGGTTTTACGGGCGAAGATTTTACGTGACAACGTCTTTTTCTCGGTAGAATATTTATTGATATGAATATAATTAAATTGCACAATAGGAACAAGGAATTGAATGAAAATAAGAATTGCACAAATTTTAACTATAGAAATATATTTTGTTTACTAAAACATCGGTGACTCATCGTAACGTTACCGAGCGTTACACTTTTTCATAAGTGACTCCCAGCCGCAACCTAATTTAAGACGTTGTCACGTCAAAATAAAGCATGAGGACGCATTATCTGCGCTTCGCCGCATGGTGCATTGAAATGTATTATCCGGCGTGGTGCTGTGTCATAGTTAAGTCGGATTTCTTGAATTAGGAACTCGTTTTTTAACATTGACAATATAGTAATAAACTTCTAACTTTCCCATTTCTAAGTATATCAATTTCGGTAACACACACAAAAACAGTAATCTCAATCGATTCTCACTGCCCATTTACCATTGAGGGATTAATTGATTGATCCAACCCGTGAAATTACAAGACGGCCGTATCCATTAAATATTCAATCTAACTGCCGAACAGCTAAGATGTCTGATTTGATTGAGATCAAGGATATCCATATCAAACTCGTACTGATATTTGTGAGGAATTATTTGACCTTTTCATGTGTGTAGTTACTGAAATGTTGTGAAAAGCTGTGCAAATCTGTAAAAGTCTTACTGACCTATTTTATGTTAAGCAAATATCAACTCTATTTAATTGACCATTAAGATGATTTCGGAATGAATACCAATATAGAAAAAGTTATAAAAATGTTTGAAATCTTGTTTGAAGCCTATACTGAACTTTTATGTCTAGGAATTAAGATTATTTTTCCATAAACTCATATTTATTCAGATTCTCACACTTTTGTAGCGTGAGTGCGTTTACAAACATTTAAACTCACATACAGAAACAGCCAGACCTGGAGCAACTACCTTTAGGCCATACAAATATTTGTTCCACGCGGGAATCAAACCCGCGACACGAAGCGCAGCAGTCCATCGCTCAGCCACTGCACAAACCTAACCTCTTTTGTGTCAGTCATACAATATTCTATGACGAAACATGGACTACATTTACCCCCTAAAAAAAGAACTAGAACAAAATGGCTAAATCTGGGTTCGTAGAAACATTTGAGACGGGACATTTGTTTTTATCTCTGAACAAGAAGTAAGTAACAACCCTAAATCATTTAGGGTCGTCCAAAAGAGTTATCAAGATGTTCGGTCCCCGCAAAAAAAGTTCTGCCACAATTTAGGGAAAAACTTAATGGATTTACAAGTGTAGATCACTGAGATTCTGTTTTATATTGTTAGGTTGGTTTTTGTATCGCAGGAAAGGGAAATTCAATTTACAATTTTGGAAGTTATTATTGAAAGTTTTTTATTTTATCGTAAAAGGGTAATAAATTATGTGGCCTGTAGCTAAATAATAACCGTCCAAGTGCGAGTCGGATTCATGCGTGCTTCTATATCGTTCATTGCACAAAGCCTGAAGCAAAGACGAAGAGCCAGCCTATCGCTGTTCTATAAGATGCATTTTGGAGAGTGTGTGAGGGAATTGCATGATTTAATTCCCCCATCTCCGTTCCATCGTCGGACCACCCATCGTACGGCGAGTCCCCCCTTACGTTGTTGACACCACTACGATCCAGAGGAAGTGTTTCGCCTCCTCTGTTATACCGTGTACATCGAGGGGCTGGAACAATTTGCTAGCAGTGGTGTTTCCATCGGACTACAATTTAGGTGTCTTCAAGGCAAGAGTGAATAGGCTCTTAAAAATCTAGGGCGCTTTACCTTCAACGATTACATCACTGTTTACCATCAGGCGGAATTGCGTTCAAGGACTAGTTTATAATTTAAAAAAAAGTATAAAAAACAATTATTATTTGTTTTTATATCGGCCACATCATCTGTAGATTGAAATTTCAATGATTGCTGCTGGGGGGCAATCGCGCTAAAATAATTCAACCAAAACAGAATGGGATCGCAACCAAACCATAACTTTTGTTATGTTTCGTATCGCGCTAACTGCTTAACCATAACTGGATCGCAATTGGAACGTAGCCGTTGTCAAATGACAAAGTTGAAACAAAGCTAACTTTTTCTATGCCATGTGAAACTTACGTCTAAACGATTAGATTTACTTATAATTGATTTATTTTTAATTATTATATCTGATGAAATATTTCACTCATACATACCTACATTGATTTTACTTCAACCTAAATTGTAACTTTAGCGCGATACGAAATGTGATCGAAACTAAACCATAACTTTAACTGGATTAGATGCGAACAAGTATTGAACTTCTACTATTTTATTTAGCGCGATTACCCCCTGTTGCCGTTCATGAGATACAGCTTGGTGACATACAAACAGACAATGGAGTCGTAGGAATAGTTTTCACTCTTTGGGTAAGAATCCGGGAAACGGTAGTCCGGGTCGATTGGCTACCCTTAGCCGCGGTCGCTTTGAGGTTGGTTGACTTACCAAGATTCCAAGATCCAATACGATAACCAGTTCTGGTAAACTCGTGCGGCACTATAACTAAACATTACACGAAAAAACACATAACTCAAGAAGTAACATTATTAGTAGATAAGTAGTATTACCTCGGGCATGATTAGAATATACGGTGCAAACCGAAGCGCCTTGCCGCCGCCGGCTTAATGGGTCAAATGAAAAACTTTGTCTTCACAACTTAATAGAAAAAAGACTTTCTGAATGGCCCTGCTTTGTTTCCTGTACAAATTGGATTCTTTTTTTCTTGTTTGAATGAATTAAGGGTATGGTCTTGTGGGAGGAACAGCGAGTTTGTAGTTTACCTATAGCAGGATAGCAAAATAGTTCAACTAAACTAGCATCCGGCATGATGTCTGGTGAAGCCGTACGGAGGACGGGTCTGAGCAGTTGTTTTGCGATGTGTGCCGGGTACGATGCGCCTAATGTTGTTGTGTTGGGAGTTTGGTCGTGGAGAGTCTTCAGATCAATCTCCCTTTGGCGCAGCATCGTTGGTCGTGTTGTTGGGTTTAACCTTGCATCACCTCGCTCAACTGCCGTCTTCCTTCCTATTCGCTCAGTTTTTCTGAGTGAATAGGCTCTTAATAAACTAGCGCGCTTTTCCATCAACGATCGCATCACTGCTTACCATCAGGCGGCATTGCGGTCAAGCGCTAGTTTATAATTATTAAAAAAAAAAGCTAGTACTAAACTAAACAGCATTCAGTATTACATGAGACGTAAGACCTGCAACCGATTTAGACTTCTATTGCTTTGGCAACACGTCATATTGTAGCCAATAAAAGTTGACATTGGCCCCGATTTACTACTTAAATTAAATTTAAGTTCAATCTTTCTCTTTCTTCCTTTTCTTCCATCTTTTTCTTTCCAATTCGTTAAGAAAAGGACAGAAGATAAAATGTTTGTTTAGACCAGTCAAATTAGTCCGCTCCTGATTGACAGCCTCCGTGGCGTAGCGGTAGCAAACGCAGCCAGGCGCGGTTTCGATCCCCGCACAGTGCAAATATTTGTATGCATGAATATGAATATTTGCACTGGTCTGGTCGTGCCTCGGAAAGCACGTTAAGCCGTTGGTCCCGGTTGCCATACGAACATCTAGTGGCGGTCGTGACGGGTTGTTGGAGCTCTCAAAAGTCAAAACAATTGGTCTAACTGCAATGCTTAGATATCGTCTTCGGGTTGTGGAGGTCAGACGGCAGTCGCTTCACGGAAAATATATCAAAGTTTAGCCAAAATCAGCAGTTAGACTGGCAAAGCGGACCCCAGACTCCAAAGCTGAAAAGCTACGGATGCGACTGGGATTAACGCTGAAATGATGATGAAATTAGTCCGCTCCTGAGGTAAATTGACGTATTTTTGGTCACCATGTTTATAATCGCGTCGAAAATGTTATCTTCTATCCTTTTCTTAATGAAATGGAAAGTAAAAGATGCACTTAACTTAAAATTAGTTTGTAAACAGGAGAATCGTTGCCATTATAACAGATTTTTCTTTTAATAGCATCCTTATATCCACGGAATAGAAATCAAAATCGGTTGAACAGACCGTAAAATTAGTTTGTCTTAATTTCTAATCTTATGGAGAATTGAATGGAGTATAATAGTTCTTAGAAATATCCTTATTACATGTGCCAAGCGATTTGTCGTGTTCCGGCATGATGTCTGGTGAAGCCGTACGGAGGACGGGTCTGAGCAGTTGTGTTGCGATGTGTGCCGGGTACGATGCGCCTAATGTTGTTGCGTTGGGAGTTTGGTCGTGGAGGGTCTTCAGATCAATCTAACTTTGGCGCAGCATCGTTGGTCGTGTTATTGGGTTTAACATTGCATCACCTTGCTCAACTGCCGTCTTTCTTCCTCTTCGCTCAGTTTTTCTGAGTGAATAGGCTCTTAATAAACTAGAGCGCTTTACCATCAACGATCGCATCACTGCTTACCATCAGGCGGGATTGCGGTCAAGCGCTAGTTTATAATTATTAAAAAAAAGAGCCTTCTCCTCCTCCTCTCCTTCTCTTCATCTTTACTTGCTATCCTAGCTTGTATTGGAAAACAAGCTTTGTAGGTATATTCTGACCATTAGGACTTAGAAGGTTTAATTAATACCCGAAATACACGAGCCTATTTTTTCAAGGCCTCTGATATGGTTTTGAACTCAGCTACGATACATCGAATCTATTCCAAGACGAAAAAAAAACAAAGATCTCAGTAAATAACAGTTATCTTGTCAGGAAATTCGGTGCTAATTTATCGGCATTAGGTGCAAATCTTACTCGGTCAAACCAACTGAAAGACTTCTAACAACGCTTAAAATTGTGTCAGACAGTTTAAAAACACAAAATGCTCATTGATAAAAATTTTATTTTCCTTCTAGCTCGAATTTTGAAAAAAAAATCTTGAAATGGCTACCCATCAGGCAACGCAGAGCTCTAAGAGCTTTGATGACCTTGTTTTCACTCCTACACAAACCCTGTTCTCCTTCTTATCTTACTTCTCATTTTCAATATTTATGCTCTGCGCATAATAGGAATCTTCGTTCTTCCAATAATTGTCTTCTACGATATCCTTCTCACCGCTCTAGTTTTCTTAAGTCTTCAATTCTTGTCCAGGCGGTTTTCCTTTGGAATGATCTTCCTCAGAATATCAGGACGTTGACCAGTCGAAATACTTTTAAAATTTAAACTCGGGAGTACTTACGCAAGCAATTGGCAGATTCATCAAATCCCATAACACAAGTCTCGAACTTACTTTGGGGCTAGCTCAATCTGTGTGATTTGTCCATATATATTTATTTATTTTATTTATTTATTTATACTTTTTCTCTATCTATATTTTTTTATCTCTCTCTACTGTTTATATTTTGTATGTATGTATTTATTATAATATTTTTTTTGTGTTTCTCTTTTAACTTCTCTTTCATATCTTTGCACCTACCATGTTTTGTATCTGCATCACCTTAAGGTAGACTGGTAGAAAATGCCTAAGGCATTAAGCCCGCCATTGTACAATGTTTTTATTTGTGCATAAAGTTTTAATAAATAAATAAATAAAAATTTTCTTTTGCCCAGTAACGCAGCAGTTAACCAATTGACGGGAAAATGCTATGAAAAGTGTGGATATTAATTCATAGAGTAAGTAGATACTTAAATACACTTTAAAGACGTGTGTTTTTTCTTTTTTTTTTTTGTAAGCACAAGTATTTGCGAGTATGTATTGTTTTTTTAAACTGGAAAAATATAGGAAACACATACGTGACACTCCCATATCATATGTAGGTACATTGCATTGATGACATATCATTACAAATGACATTCAACGACCCTTCTCATTAAATCATTAAACTATTTAATGAAGCATGATGCAGCAGATACGGGTCTTCTAGTTTATTATAGGTAATGTAAACATTCATCATTGACATGACATGACATGACAAGCAAAAATTCTAGCAACAGTATTCAACTTAATTGCTTTTAAATACAACGTTATTTTTTGTTTATACATAACCCGAAATACGTGTCCAGTATTTCAAGTAAAGAATCGATGTACAACATTACAAAAAGATATATTGAAAAACCACAATGTTATGAGCTTGTTGCAAAACTTTTATTAGCAAAACATAAGAAAGCCAATATTGACTGAGTAAATGAAATTGGTGTGTGGAGAAATGAGACTATGGCTGGACTTGGTGAAAGAACCAATGGAATGAAATATTGTCGATGGGGCCGACGGGTTATCGAGTGGCGACCACGCACTGGAAGACGCAGAGTGGGAAGGCCCTCGATAAGATCCGAGAAGGACCAGCGACCTGGTGAAGGTCGCAGGAGGCCCAGAACCGGTCGTCTTAGAGATCCTTGGGGGAGGCCTATACCCAGCAGTAGACGTCTTTCGGCTGAAATGATGATGATGAAATATTGTCTATTAAGGTAATGGTGGAATATGCAGATAAAGATATAACTGGAAGCATCTAAGTATCAGTATTTTAAATAAAGCGATTTCACCCAGACCATCCATACTTCGAGCTAAGCAAAGGAGCAGAACATAGCATGAATTGCACCCTACACAAGACCCGAGCGTGGCGGAGCGTAGCGTTCCACGCACGCCCCTCTTAGGACTTGCGAGGAGAGTCTAAAACCTTACGGCTTCACCTGATCTGACCCGCAGTGGCATGACAAGATACAGGCTGCGCCTAGTTTGAGACCCACTGTTAATTCGAACTAAATGAAAAGCTGTTTTGCTGTATAAACCGCATGCTATTTCTTGTAATTTTAACCAAGTGTAAGCCAAGTGTAGTGTGTAAGTTTGAAATGAGTCCAGACCTCGTGTGGTACCGGGCTTAGAATAATACCAACCCATATTCTTCCGTGGGTGTCCTAAGACGCGACTAAGGAAACTCTCTCGAAGGAACCGATCAGCAGCGCATCTCCTGCAGAGTAACAAATTACTAAGATCCCTACCCCGCTTGGTTGTCCAGTAGTAGACCTCTATAGGCTGAAGAACAAAGAGGCCAACAGACCGCATCATCACCCCAATCCATCTATGAAAAATAGAGGCAGAAGCCCAAAAGCCTTACAACTTTAAGCCTTACAACTTTAGCCTTACAAATTAGTCTTAACTAGTTGTAAGGTTTTTACAACTAGTTAATTAGTCTTAACTAGTTGTAAGGCTTTTGGGCTTCTGCCTCTATTTTTTTCATAGATGGATTGGGGTCGGCGACGCGGTCTGTTGGCCTCTTGATTCTTCAGCCTATAGAAGTTCACTGCTGGAAATAGACTTTATAAAACATCACAACAAACGTTCGCTCATTGCTCCACCCCCGCTAGCGCTTATCACAGCATCACATGCTCCTTCCCGGCTTGTTCTTAGGCACTCACTTTACTCCAAAGAAAATTGTTCTACTTTCTAACAGTTGTTTCTAAATTACATTATCGATAGTCTAATTTTATTAATGTGTTTAATGAACCGGGCTTTATTTGAATAAATGAGAGGTTCGAAAGCATTTGTTTTTATAGAGGTTTCATTTTGGGATGTAGGATGTAGTGTAGGTAAAATGGATTATTTCCGATGGTAGGCCATAACATCGGCTGCCGGCAGAAGTTACCACCCACCAGACAAAGTCTTGCCGCCAAGCGATTCGTCGTGTTCCGGCATGATGTTTGGTGAAGCCGTACGGAGGAGGGGTCTGAACAGTTGTGTTGCGATGTGTGCCGGGTACGATGCGCCAAATGTTGTTGTGTCGGGATTTTGGTCGTGGAGGATCTTCAGATCAATCTCCCTGTGGCGCAGCATCGTTGGTCGTGTTGTTGAGTTTAACATTGCATCACCTCACTCAACTGCCGTCAACACCACCAACGCGCTTTACCATCAACGATTGCGTCACTGCTTACCATCAGGCGGGCTTGCAGTTAAGCACTGGCTTATAAATAAAAAAAAAGTTCATTACGCTATGTTAGTTTTCTATAGTTACTCCATTCCTTTTTCATACCTACTCATCATCATCATCAAACCTTTTATCGTCCCACTGCTGGGCACAGGTCTCCTCTCATAGAGAGAAGGATTGAGCATAATCACCACGCTTACTCATTGCGGGTTGGCGATTTCACACTTAAAGTCCAGGTTTCCTCGAGATGTTTTCCTTCACTTTTTAATCAGTCATTCGTGTCCAAGATATACTTTGAAAGTATATATAACTTTAAAAGTTACATTGGTACTTGCCTGACCTGGAATCATACCCGCACACTCATATTTGAGAGGCTGGTGTATTAAACACTAGACCACCATGACTTCATACCTCATCATTGTTGATCATGATTATTGGAATACTGGTTGAAACATTTATAATACTTGCTCTGGCTGTACCTCCATGCACGTATCAGAAATTGATATCCTAAGATATTCGGCCCTAATCGGTTTCTACCAGTGAAAGATTTTCTATTCTCTTATCAATACTTCCAGAGATTACCTCATACAGATTCGAAAATGGTAACAACTCCTTTACAATATTAATCTAAATAGAATATTTGATACGACAAATAATATTTTATCAGTCCATTACTAAAAGGTGCTGAAACCAAGAAAAATAAAGGCATGTATTTAATCAAACCTCCAATAATTCCCCTTGTGCGCTTCTAGAATTACTTTTATACATACTTATTTAATATCTAATAATAACAAAACATTTATTTTAGACCACTTCCATATTTTTTAGTAACAATAAGCTTAAAAAACTAATGTTAGTATTTATAAACAAATATTAAACAGTCACATGAAGCTGCATCCATCTATGCAGCATGGAGCATTTCCATCGATTAGTAAAAACACCCAGTATAGAATTGGTACTGCCACAAAAGAGCGAGCAAGCAGATAAGCGCATCTTTTTCTAATGCCATCCCTGACGCGATGCAACGCCATTAATGATTGCTCTTCTTTTTGTGAACCTATCATATGTTCTATTATAAGGTCCAAAAAGCGCTTATTAGCTTCATAATAACTGTGACCAACTTGTATTTAGCGCTTGTCGGTCACTGCTGCAGAAATGCTTCCTTGGCTCGTTTAGCTCGAGATGGTGGCACGAAGTGTTTCACGCGCGCCCCTCTTAGACGTCGCGGGGGCTGTCAAACCCCTCACTCCCCCACTGACCCGAGGAGGCCCACAGTGATGGGCCGGCACCAATCGGGATTTGCGGAAGCAGTGTTTGTTCTGGCAATCCCCGGCGTAGGTGTGAGATGGAACACTGGGGTCTGATAGACCCCGCCGTCCACTCCACGGCGACAGACATCCATGATGATTTTCCACCCGAAGGAGAAAAAAAGAAAGGGCCTAAAAGATTATAAGAGAATTTTTGAAAAAATGTACTAGATTAATTCTTATAAATTTCTTTACAAGGTCAGTTAAATACATTCCAAAAATGAGCAGCGTACTAATCATATCTGTACTGAACAGCCTTTTCACGCCTTAATAACATCACCAGCTCCCAACACTCTTAATCCAAAATGCAATTACGCTACAAAGACGTGCGTATACTGTTAGTAATATACACCTATATCCAGCTAATAATCTTATACAGGCCAATGAAAGCTTATTACAGTTAATATCCTACTTTTATACAGCTATAATAGCGCTAATCGAGGTCATTTTCTGTGGTTCTCAATGTTAAAAGGAAAGTAACCAAGTTTGATTCAAAGGGATTCTTGTGTTTGCCCAAGGATAATTATAGGCATTGAAAGATGAAGTTTTTTAATTACTTTATTTTGACTAGCTTTGGAGTTGCCGAAATCTTCTCATTAAAAGTGGTCTTTAATTTGTGAATAATCAACATCGTTGTTTTTTTTTATATAATTACAAGCTAGTGCTTGACCCCAATCCCGCCTAATGGGAAGCAGTGATGCAATCGTTAATGGTAAAGCGCGCTAGTTTATTAAGAGCCTATACACCCAAAAAAACTGAGTTAATAGGAAGAAAGACGGCAGTTCAGCGAGGTGATGCAATGTTAAACCCAGCAACACGACCAACGACGCTGCGCAAGAGGGAGATTGATCTGGAGACCCTCCACGACCAACCTCCCAATAGTCCCAATAGAAATCATCATCATCATCTCAACGTTTATCCCGGTTGCATCCGCGGCTTTCGCGTTTGAGCCCGGGGTCCGCTTTCCTGCTTAATTTCCTCCATTTCGTGCGATCTTTAGCATCCTGTGGTGTGAGATTGTTGGCACGCATGTCATCTCTTACAACGTCAAGCCAGCACCTCTTTGGTCTACCCCGCTTGTTCCGGCCCGGCGGAGGCGTCATGGCAAGACATTTGTGACCCACGTAACATGCCCGTTTTCGTAAGACGTGACCGTACCAACGAAGGCGACACTCCTGCAGTTTTTTGAGTTCTATGATATGATAAATATGATTGTAATAACTTTAAATGCTGTCATCTGTACCACATATCATAAAATCAACTAATGTTTGTATTATTCTTCATTTATCATTTTATTTTGTTTTTATAATTAATACAAAATATTTCGATAATAATGAATACCTAACGTAAAATTGACAATTTAGATTAGTTTCTTTTTTTACTTTTAATGTTAAGTATTTTTTATGCCTTCGTAATAGAACTCAAAATCGATTGAATGGACTGCCGAAAAGGTTTGAAGTGCCCAATCTCATTCTGCATTTAGTTCACAAGGTAAGTATTTAGATTAAAAATATTCTGACAAATTGTAAAAAGCTTGAGAAACAGCAGCATAGCACAAGCTGTGTTCGACACATTTCGCGGAACGGACCCAGATGCTTTCCACCATTACATCCAACCCTTTCTGGGTTCAATTCCATTGTATCGTCCTCCAAAATTACAGTTTTCATTGCGTATAATTTACGCTGGTCGAGGTGAATTAATTCCTCTGTTATACTGATGTTTTTTGAGTTGTGACATTTGAAAGGATCGCCGGGTAAATTGGAGGTCATAATTTATTTTTTAACACAAAACGGTAGGGTTTGCCAAATCTTTATTACTCTTTTATGGAGAGTAATGTACTAGTGTAGATTCATGAATTAGAATGATTAATAAGTAATATTATAGATTTTTCTAGTAATGAATTAGAATAAAACAACATCAGATCTACATAATTAGCAATGTAGGGGTAAAACAATTTCATAAAAATCGATAACATACTTACCTAAGTTTTAAAATCCTAAAAATGTATCTGCTTAATATTTCTTTAAACGTTACCCCACACTAGGGATTACTCCGACAGTAGGAGGCGACTTGACGCTGCCGGCAGTAGTGCGGAGGATGGTCGGAAGCGCAGAGTCGTGGGACGCAGTGGTGACCTTCTGCTAGGATGTGATGTCGCAGAAGGAAGCTGCGGAACGGGAGAGGGAGATCTCAACTCCCTTCCCGGGCCGCGGAAAACGCGCCGGGCGCCGAAGAAGGGCGGATAACGCCCTCTGCCGTCCCCCATGAACGGGTCCAGGGGCGAGGGACATGGGTAAGTCCCCGCCCCCTATTCGGTGGACCCCGAGGCGGAGGCGCGCGCAAGTGATGCAGGGGGTAGTTTAACACCCCACCACCCCGTGCAGACCGGGCCAGCACGAGGGTGTGGGGCCGTGGAAGAATTTTGACTCCCGCGGACCCACGCGCGCTCGTGATAGAAGAGACACTGGGGTGGTTTTAGTCAGTAAAAGTCTGAGAAACCCCGTCGCCCACCCCAGGGCGGCGGACATCCTGTGAGGATTTCCACCTCGGAAAAAAAAGGGATTACTCCGGTATTGAAATGCTTGGTTGGAACAATTATTTGTAAGTCATACAAATATTTGTTCCGTGGCGGGATCGAACTCGCTACACACAGCGCAGCAGCGGGTCGCTCAGCCACTAAAGACGGTTATAAAAGTTGTTGATATGTCCACAAAGTGGACCGTTAGGTCTTCATGACTTTCATCTATGTGTGTCGATAGATGCAGTTGCGTTTGCCCACGACGCGAGTCGTTCCTGCTTATGAGCACTTATTTATTTTAATACTTACTAGCTGACCCGGCGAACTTTGTTCCGCCTTAAAGGCAATAAATATCACATGTTCACATTTTTTACTTTTTAAATTAGGAACACTGTAAAAAAAAAAAAAGTATTCCATGATTTTTTTATTTGTCATTTATTTAGTGTAGCACCATGTGAAAGAAATGAATTTCTACGTGTGCTTCGTAAATTATCTAGCTATTGATCTCTGAGATGTCGTGGTGGCCTAGTGGTTAAAACACCAGCCTCTCTTGTATGATTGCGCGGGTTCGATTCCAGGTCAGGCAAGTATCGATGTAACTTTTCTAAAGTGATATGTACTCTCTAAGTACAATATCTAGGACACCAATGACTGAACGTGAAAGAAAAAATCTTGAGGAAACCTGGACTTTATAAGTCTGAAATCGCCACCGCGCATTGAGCAAGCGTGGTGATTACACTCAATCCTTCTCTGCATGTAAGGAGACCTGTCTCCAGCAGTGGGACGATAAAAAGATTGATGATGAAGATGATGATCTCTGAGGTTTGTTCGCCGATTTCGCATTGTCAACGGAACAGTTTCACTGACTGCCGCCTCCCTTTGCTCTTGTGAGTGAGAAGCACAAAGTCGAGTCATAGTAAGGCGGCGCTCTGCACGTGCAATTTCTTGCTCTTCTTCAGTGCTTTCATTCAGAATGTTTCGATTTACTCTTGCATTATCGCTTTGTCGAGAAAGATTTGATGGTCTTGGTCATGGCATGATATTTTTATTGATGATAAATGGCACAGCAATACAATATTAGAAATTTTGAAGTTGAAGTTGGCTTTGTGGTTTTTTATTAGAAACTTTCAACCAGCAGAGAGTATTTATTTATATTCTTTGCTTTAAACGATTGCTTCAACCGGTTAGACTTTTTTTTTAAATATGCTCAGCTGTCATTTGCTTTTTGTTATACCATTTTTGGTATATGAATTGCTGACTTACATTTTGAATGAGTTGGACCATGTCTTATGTCACGTCACACGGGAACGACGGGGACGGGTTCTTAACTACCTCCCACCAATATTCAGCTAAATCGGTTCAGCCGTTCTTGAGTTATATATAAATAGTGAATAAGCAACTGAATCGATTCTAGCATTGATCGTATCGATTCTTATTTATTATAACTTTGTGGTTTTTCATTATATCTTTTTGAAATTTTGTACATAATATTATTAACTTAAAAATACTGGACACGTGTTTCCTACTTTGTGGAGGTGCAGGGTACCAGGGTAGCACAAAAGTTTAGGAGAAGTCGAAACAATAAACCTCATTCGTTCATCATTATCAAATAATCGTGAAAGAAGGTTTATTGTGCATATTTTTTGACGTGCAAGGTACCAGGGTAGCATAAAAGTGTAGGAGAAATCGAAACAATAAAAAAGCTCATTCATCATTATCAAATCACCATAATACATAAAAGAGGTTTTATTGTGCATAGTTTGTGGACGTGCAAAGTACCAGGGTATCACAAAACTGTAGGAGAAGTCGAAACAATAAACCTCATTCGTTCATCATTATCAAATAATCGTGAAAGAAGGTTTATTGTGCATATTTTTTTGACGTGGAAGGTACCAGGGTTGCACAAAAGTGTAGGAGAAGTCGAAACAATAAACCTCATTCGTTCATCATTATCAAATAATCGTGAAAGAAGGTTTATTGTGCATATTTTTTTGACGTGGAAGGTACCAGGGTATCACAAAACTGTAGGAGAAGTCGAAACAATAAACCTCATTCGTTCATCATTATCAAATAATCGTGAAAGAAGGTTTATTGTGCATATTTTTTTGACGTGGAAGGTACCAGGGTTGCACAAAAGTGTAGGAGAAATCGAAACAATAAAAAAGCTCATTCATCATTATCAAATCACCATAATACATGAAAGAGGTTTTATTGAGCATAGTTTGTGGAAGTGCAAAGTACCAGGGTATCACAAAACTGTAGGAGAAGTCTAAACAATAAACGTCATTCATTCATCATTATCAAATAATCATAATTACATGAAAGAAGGTTTATTGTGCATATTTTTTTGACGTGGAAGGTACCAGGGTATCACAAAACTGTAGGAGAAGTCGAAACAATAAACGTCATTCATTCATCATTATCAAATAATCATAATACATGAAAGAAGGTTTATTGTGCATATTTTTTTGACGTTCAAGTTACCAGGGTAGCATAAAAGCGTGGGAGAAGTCGAAACAAAGAAGTTCATTTATTCCCACAGGAACGACGGGGAGCGGCATAGAAAGTATCCTATGTCCTTCTCCCAGTTCTTAGCTACCTCCTTACCAATTTTTAGCCAAATTGGTATAGCCGTTCTTCAGTTATAAATGATGTAACTAACACGACTTTCTTTTATATATATAGATGTAGACACAATAAAATTCTTACACATATGACAAAATTAAAATTTAAGCACAAAGGTGCTGCTATTTCTTAAGAAATTTCTTCCAGCAGACCTGCGAAAGGAGAAGGAAAAGAGAAATGTAGACAATAGTGTCTATGAACAAGGAGAAAATAATATAAGTATTATAAGTATAAAAGTAATAATATTTAATTGTACCTAAACACATAATCTTAAACTACAAAAATAAATACATAATACTAAAATATGTAAATATGTACATAATGAACTTCTCACTAAAGAAGAAAGGTAATGCCCAGTTAATCGATGTTTAAATATATAAGTAGTATTTAAATCACGAATGTTAGGCGGGAGTGAGTTCTTACTTGCTTATGAATACTTAGTGGATCTACAGGGTAAGTTTTGAGTTTTTTTTTTTTCAATCTATTTATGTTCATTGCTTTATTTAAGTTGTGTAATATTTAAAACTTATATAACATTATTTCATGCAGCGTTACTCAATTTGAGTGCAAAATTACCATGCACTCGAACTATTTACTACAGTTATAGCTAATCTGCAATCGCATCTTAAATAAGAGGAAATTGGCAAATGTTAAAAATTTTAACAAGTTTATGAATATGGTAAAATAGCTTTAAATCCTACATAATAAAGTTGAGTTTACGATACTTCAAAAATATTTACAACTTTTCAAATATCTGTGGCAGTTACTATAAAATCAACATAATTTCCATTGAAATAAAGTTAACAAATATTAACTTGAAAATTGTGTGACACTCAGAAAGTATTGCGATAATAAAAAAATGTTCTTTTCAAAGTACTCTTCACCAGCTTCTATACAAAGTTTCATGCGTCTGAACCAGTTTTTCGAAACACTTTTTCCAGTCCGCCGCAGACACCTCGTTTACAGCCTGCTCGAACGCTGACAGCGCATCATCCGGCGATAGCTCAGGACTGTAAGGAGGATGACCCAGAAGTTAGACCGGTGTACTGCCCAGGAAGTCCCTCGTTTTGATTCCACGAGATCCCACGGTTTGGGTGTTTTAAAACGTATCAACGCCTACCAAAGTGAAGCGATCTAAAAACTTCGTTTCTGGATAGTACCTATTGATAAATCCAAGATTCATCACCTGTAACGATGTTGTAAACACGCCAAGACAAGCCTGCTTCAAATTTCTCTATCATATCATGGCACCGTTCCACCCGTGCCTGCTTCTGAGCATCGGTGTGATTGTGCTGCACGGAAGATGCACGTGTAAAATCTCGTGAAGACTTCCTGATCTGATCTGCAGTTTATGCTGAATTTCTTGGTATGTAATTCGTCTATTGTCTTGGATCAAACTTTTCACTGCTAGCGCGTTTTCTTCTGTACCAGCCGTCAAAGGGTGACCACTTCTTTCTTCATCCCCCAAAGTTATTCGACCGCGCTTAAATTCATTATACCACCGATACACGATTGCCTTAAAAGGGCTTTCATCCATGAATGCCAATTGAAGTCCCTCGTACGATTCGTCTGGTTTCAGGCGACAGTTGAAGTCGTAAAAAATCATCGCGCGAAAATGGTCTCGACGCAAATCCATTTTTCAAAGAGATATGATAATATTAATTAGCTCGCAATAAATGTAGAAGTACGTTTTGAATTTGGAACGTACCTAATATTAGTTATAAATAATCATATTTTTTAAATAAATTATAACTGGCCAGTTTCTCATATATAAAAACTTTTTTTCGCAATACTTTCTGAGTGACCTGGTATGGTAGGGGTGTACAGCACAGTACATTTTTATTATACAAGATTATGTACCAATAAATAGACCTCACTAGTACCTATTTAGAGAAAAGTTATAAGCAATTTCAGTACAGATACGCAATATGTAGGACATTCTGAAACATGCAGAGTGAGCAACGGTATTGAAATGCTTCACACATCACGTAGTCTCTTTGTGCCTGTTATGCTGACTCTGCCTTGTAATTGGAAAACATGTTACGCGTGGAAGCCTACCAACGTTACAATGTGGTTGAAAATATTTTCTGAGAAATTGCACAAACATACAATGTTTTTCTAATATCCTATAACTATAGGGTTTTGGCTACATACATGTAAACATAATACAGTAAGTCCCAGAGTATGTGGTCTAATTCGTTTTCATTCAAACCAAATTTATAATGCAAGCTAAAACCGTCCTCCTTCCTATGCACTAAGTTTTTTAAGTGAATAGGCTTAATAAACTAGGGCGCTTTACCATCAACGATTACATCACCGCTTACCATCAGACGGGATTGCAGTCAAGCACTAGTTTATAATTATTAAAAAAAAAGTGATAATTGAAAAATAATACCTGTGTCAGTTGATTCTTTGATATAGTTCCAATCATACCATAGAATTTTTTTTTTTTTTTTTAATAAAATTATAAACTAGCGCTTGACCGCAATCCCGCCTGATGGTAAGCAGTGACGCAGTCGTTGATGGTAAAGCGCACTAGTTTATTAAGAGCCTATTTACTCTAGCCTTGAAGACACTCAAATCCTATAGAAGACCGAAAGGCTGGCTACTCTACGCCTGTGCTCTAGGCTTTGGAGACGTCTCGAGTTAAGTCAGGGTCACCAATCAGCCTCTTCGCCCGCCTCTCCGCCGAATCCAAAGTGGCCAGGTGACACTTAGCAGCACTAGCCCAAATGTGGCTGCAGTACTCCACACACGAACAGACCTGTGCTTTGTACGGCATTAGAAGCTGCCCTGGTGTGAAGTACCGCCGGACCTTTGCGATAACGCCAAGTTTCTTGGCAGCCACTTTGGCCTTGGACTCAATGAACCGCCCAAAGTTTAGGTTCGAGGAAATCTCAACTCCCAAAAGCTGAAGGCGGTCGGTACACTCCAAGGATACATTTCGAAAAGTAGGAGCCAGGGTGAACGGGCTCCTTTTGGCGGTGAAAAGACACGCCTGCGTTTTGGCGGCATTGAATGCTACAAGATTGGCATTGCCCCATTCGGAGACTGCCTGTAGTGCAACATTCGTTCGCTCTACCATAGCCTCTCTTTCGGACCGGATTGATTCCCTACTAGCCCGAGCATCCGGCAGGTATCTCTCCACAACTGTGCTGTCATCTGCATACCCATAGATACCGGGCATCAGCAGATCGTTAATATGCAGCAGGAACAAAGTTGCAGAGAGAACAGACCCCTGAGGAACACCGGCATTAGTCAACATGGGCTCAGATGAGCATCCGTCTACAACGACTCGGAGGGACTGTTCAGTCAGGAAGTCTTTTACCCAGCCAGTCAGGCCAGGGGAAATGCCGTACGCTGGAAGCTTACTCAAAAGGCCAGCGTGCCATACCCTGTCGAAGGCCTTCGAGACATCAAGGGAGACTGCAATCGCTTCCCCATTTCTCTCGAGGGCCTCGCCCCACAAGTGAGTGGCATACACTAGTAGGTCTCCAGTTGACCGATTGCGGCGAAACCCGTACTGTCGGTCACTGAGGAGATCGTTACCTTCCAGGTATGCCAAGAGGCGTGAGTTCAATACACGCTCCATAATTTTGCAAAGTATGGAGGTGATCGAAATCGGCCGATAGTTGGTAGGATCGGCACGACTACCCTTTTTGGGCACGGGCTGCACGTTGGCAAGCTTCCAGGACTTGGGCACTATACCAATCCTAAATGAGAGGCGATACAAGCGTGTCAATACAGGAGACAACTCGGGCGCACATGCTTTAACAACAATCGTTGGTATACCATCCGGACCACTAGCCTTATTCACGTCCAGACGACACAGTACTCTCAGAACCTCCTTGTTCCGAATGCGAACCTCAGGCATTGAAGTACCCCAATGGGGTAAAATAGGCGGAGTAGCACTGCCAGTATCAAGACGCGAATTATGGGCAAAGAGAGATGCAAAGAGACCTGCTTTCTCTCGCCGTATGAGCCAGTGTTCCATGCACAAAGATTTTGTTGAGGGTAGGCATACATATACCTACTACCCAAATCTCTGTGCTTATATATGGTAAAACTTAAAAAACGTAACTTAGACGTAGTTTCAATTTAACATAGTCGCGTACTTTTTCGCATGTGAACTTTGAATTGATGTTTGTGCGTGGCTACAATGAACATCTATGTATGCGATTGATGATAAGAACAAGTCAAATAAATGATATACGTGGGGTATTAGGTTTTTTTTTTTGCCCAAATGAATACAATGAAATCATCATCATCATCTCAGGGTTAATACCAGTCGCATCCAAAGCTTTGGAATCTGGGGTCCGCTTTTCCAGTCTAATTGCTGATTTTGGCGAAATTTCGACATTTTCCGTGAAGCGACTACCGTCTGACCTCCACAACGCGAAGGCAATATCGAAGCATTGAAGTTAGACCAATTGTTGGACTTTTGTGGGCTCCAACAACCCGTAACGACTGCCACTTGATGTTCGTATGGCAACCGAAACCAACGGCTTAACGTGCTTTCCGAGGCACGACCAGACCAGTGCAAATATTCATATTCATGCATACAAATACTTACACTGCGCGAGGATCGAACCCGCGCCTCCTTACGCAGCGGCCGCGTTCGCTACCGCTACGCCATGGAGGCTGTCAAAATACAATGAAATGGTATTACTAACTCAACTGTAAATAAGTAATAATTTATTTCTCAAAAAACAAAAAAAAATATATTTTACTATCTATAAATTAAATCAACGCGCCTATCTATTTTTAAATAACTCTGTAAAAATCAAATATATATAAGATCGTTTTGAAATCGCTAAAAGTTCTTTTAAAATGGAAATATAGACAAATCTTTCATAAATATGCGTAATGCACTACTCATTGGAATCATAACTATTAAATTTTGCTAATTTGTAAACTTCAGGAAAATTATTACAACATAAAGTATAGTATTGAAATTCAAAAGCAAGTAGGTTGAAAAACTTAAGGTCTTTTAAGTTTTTATAACGACGAACTGTCAATGCCGTGTTTTAAAATAATATACCTACACGAGAAACAAAACAATTTATTTGTGTGTACACACTACACAACCTGCTAACCACATATAATTATCATAATACTTTTTTATAAAGACAACCTTTCTTTTGTGTTAAACCAAAAACTCTAAAATAAATGAATATTCAATTCCGCTTAAAACAATCATTATAGGTACATATTTATCCAAATACACCAATAATGAAACAACATAAGCTGCTAAAATAAAAAGGTATTTGAACGAACAACAATCATGCTATATTTCTGAACTTCTTAAATTCGTCGCATTATTAGAAGCTGTGCTTATCATGGGCTTTAAACCCAAAGAAATTTCACGCACACGTACACAACAGTTTAGGCACACAAGCAAATAATTTTATACACAGACAGATACGGAAGAGGCACATTTTGTTTATGCTTACGCCGCGCTACGAGAAGTGGCGCGGGTGTCGCGCCTAAGGCAACTGATGTGTCTCGTTAGCACTAGGCCCAATAGATGGCAGTGTTATCAATAACTGATTAACAAAGTCTTTCAGTTTTAAGTTTGTAGTCTATTCTATTCTATTCTATAAATTATTATATATTTTTTTAGAAGACTATTAGGGTATGCACAGCTTATCTGCTTGTATGGAGCGCACGCGCCTGTGTTCCATCAGGCCTAACCAGCGGAGGCAGTGTGGGCCGGCAGAAGTTCGCCTCGACCGATTTGGCAAGGGACCAAAAAGATCTGCTACCGGAAGGCTGCGCAGATAACTTTATGCACAAACATTGCACTATGGCGCACTTAATGCCTTAGGCATTTTCTACCAGTCTACCTTGAGATGATGCAGAGACAAAACATGGTAGGCGCAAACAAATTAAAGTTAAAAGAGAAAAAAAACATATTAAACATACTATAATAAATACATACAAAATATAAACAGAAGAGAGAGATAAAAAATTATACTTAGATAGAGAAAAAGTATAAATTATATGTGGGATGAATCTGCCAATTTCGCTTACTCTTTGTGTAAAACAAAGTGTAAATAACTACGTAAACACCAATTATATCGGTGACTCGAGGATTTTAAAACTAAAATACATGTTATTAATTTCATGTCATTATTTCATATAAAATATATTTTTATATCAATATTTCTTTATAGTTATTATAATTTATAATGAGAAATTACACTTTTTGATTTGTCATTTACAGAATTTGGTATTTTGTGTATTCTTTAAATGTCATGCTAAAAAGTTAAGTGATGCAATTTTAGAAGGAGCTGTCATTAGTGAGCTGCAATGCTCAGCAGAAGTTGGCTCACTCCACTTGCCCTCAATTTTCACGTAAGATGGTAATAGAATTTCCCACCAGAATCATTACTACCTTTTCTTTTTGTTGGGTTGGGAAATCATCAAATGACTTCTCCCGCTTTGGGTGGAGCGGAAGGGCGTGTCAGACTTTTACTGGCTAAAACCCGCCCGTGTTTCTTCATTTGCCTGTGCGAAGGCCAGGGCCACGGTTTCTTGTTTAACCAACTCACAACCCTGACCCAGGAGGCATCGGTCTTCATGGATCCCGTTACGATGTGCTGACATTTCTATGAGGCGCGCGTGAAACACGACGCGCCGTCGACTCGGGCCTGGTCTTTACCGGGCGGCAAGCTGCCCACTGCTCACCGCCCGCAGGCCCGCGATCATTACTCCCCTGCGTTTAACCCAATATTAATTTGAATTTGGCATAACATCTCTTTTTATACCATACTTATTTATTTATCTACAATTGAATAACTGATAAAACATAACTTTGTCATTCTATAAAGCTTTAAAAAACTATTAGGTACTAATTATTTTTTCCATTTTGAAGTCTTCTCACTATTCTTTTTCTAATCTTTCTTGTCGTCCTAGTTTCATGGTGGACAGGCAGTGTAGCATATTCTATAGTTGAAGTTTCATATTCCGTATCGGGTTTCTGTGATCTGGTATTGTTCAATTCAAATTCCAAGTCACCTGTTATTTGCTTCATCATTTCTAAACTAGTATTGTTCTGGCTTTCTATCTTTTTAGAAAGAGTCGCGATCATATCTCTGACATTATTCGAGTTGTTCATTATGTCGTCTGAGTATTTATTCTTGTCGATATTCTCATTTGTTAAATTCATGGATATGATGCTTGTGGTTTCATTCTTCATCGAACGTTTAGTTGTATTGTCTTTAGTTGCATCATTCTGAACTTCAATTTTAGCAATTGATTCGTTTACCTGGATTGTGTTCTCTGCTGCTTCAGGTGTGGTCACATTTTTATCAAAACTGCTTCCAATTAAACTATCTATAAGGTTTTCTAATGAGAATACATTGCTTTCTGTTTCAGATGTTCCTACAACGTAAATCGCTTTAACATCGACTTCACTATTTGTATTGTTTGTTAATTCTCTTTTGAAATATTTGGGTGGGTAACTTACTTCTTTTTCAGGTAACGAGGACAAAAAGTAAGTGGGGTTATTTGTATCTCTTTGAGATTTATTTTGACCAGTTCTTTGACTACCTAATCGGCGGTTGTACTTATTCATCGGCCATCTTGTTTTAGACACATCAACGTTTTCATTTTTTAACGCTTCTGACTTCATGTTCTTTACCTGTTCTCCAAGGTTGTACTTCAATTCCATTTTTGGCATCTTCTTATATTTAAAAAGAAGCTTGTATCTGTCTTTAAATGGATCTGGACGCATATTAGTGGTCATTGTCTTTTTAGATTGTGTGGGCACTAAAATCAAAATGAAAATAAGAATAATTAATGTTTTTAATTTTAAAGTTAAAAAAGATTTTGTGTCACATATACAACGTTATTTTTTGTTTATGCGAAACCTGAATATAGCTTGTTCAGAATAAGCAACTGAATCGATTCCAATCATTTTTACATCATGTTATATTTTTTCACAAATACATTTAGAAATTGTTGCAGTGTGATTACCGAGCGCGCCACACAGCTTACGGTAGATAAAAGTACTGCGCCCGCCCGCGCAACAGCTGGTGCCACTGGTCAACGCACTGCTCGCCCACCTAAGCGGAGCGTTGACCATATCTTTGTTGGGACAGCCAAATTGGATAGTTAAAGTTAAAAGTTAAAGTTACCATCCACCAGAAAAAGTCTTGCCGCCAAGGGCTTTGTCGTGTTCCGGCATGATGTCTGGTGAAGCCGTACAGAGGACGGGTCTGAGCAGTTGTGTTGCGATGTGTGCCGGGTACAATGCGCCAAATGTTGTTGTGTTGGGAGTTTGGTCGTGGAGGGTCTTCAGATCACCCTTTGGCGCAGCATCGTTGGTCGTGTTATTGGGTTTAACATTGCATCACCTCGCTCAACTGTCGTCTTCCTTCCTATTCGCTCAGTTTTTCTGAGTGAATAGGCTCTTAATAAACTAGCGGGCTTTACCATCAACGATCGCATCACTGCATACCATCAGGCGGGATTGCGGTCAAGCGCTAGTTTATAATTATAAAAAAAAATGGATAACAAGCTCATAACTTTGTGGTTTTTCATTATATCTTTTTGAAATTTTGTACATAGATTCTTTACTTAAAAAAACTGGACACGTGTTTCGGGTTTCGCATTACCAAAAAATAATGTTGTAGATATACTTAGTAAAATCTCATACTTATTTATTAAAATTATTATTATTTATTAAAGATCATTTCTGAGCATAGGTGCTTATTAAAAAACTAGCACCTGAGAGAACTGAAATCTGACCCCAATAAAAATAATTGTGAAAAATCTGAGCAGATAATGTTGTGCTCTGTCTGTGTGTTAAATTAATCTCGCCAGTCGCCATTATTATGACGTTATAAATCTATTATAGGACAGTCACGCAATATCATAAATAGTTAGAAAACAATTAAAATTATACAGTCTCATCTTGTATCGAAAATTATAACTAAACACATTATGAACTTCTAAAAGCGCAGGAACACTAAAATATTATACAGTAAACTCACTTGATGCAATTGGTTTATCATTATCGATGTAATTCTTCGTAAGAAAATCATTCATGAAATCATTCGCCTCATCGATAAAGAATATTGGTTTAGTGTTCTCGCTCATCGTAGCCACGGGAAGTGGAACTTCTATCTTCCTGGTCTTCTCTGCTCTTTTTAAGCATCCATTAGGGTAGCAGTATGTCGCTTGATCTGGACACATTTGTACACATACACAGACTGGTGGCGTGTTATGAAACTCTGTAAAGATTATGTTGAAGAAATGTTCTATCAATGAAGACTTGGCTGAAGTATCGCATGCCGTTTTCATTGTTTTGAAGTTTGATCCAACTGTGAGAAGTTGAGTTTGGTTATCTGGAACAAAAAAATACAGAGTAATTTAAAAGACAATGGCCGATTAAGGGAATCGGGCCTTTTATTTTAAATTATAGTCTTTTAGTATACAAAATTTAAGCTGAGTGCATGTTATTCTTTCAATTTCATTTAGGAAAGGACAGCTGATTAGTTATTAGCTTAGTCTTGTCAAATTAGTCCGCGTCTGACGTAAATTGATGTATTTTAGGTGGCCATGTTTTTAATCATGACTAAACTGTCTATTGACATGTCTTTATTTGCCAGGACTAAATTAGATAATGATTTGATGTCCCATTTGATGTCTAAGAAAATTGCTGTCCTTCCTAATATTGTCTGGAAAAGATTTTATTAACGATAATGCCGCCTATGGATTGTTTTGTTAGTAATGTATGTTTTTGTAGTTAAATGTATTTCTTATGTAATGTATGTTTTTGTAGTTTTGTAGTTAAATGTATTTCTTATGTAATGTATGTTTTTGTAGTTAAATGTATTTCTTATGTAATGTATGTTTTTGGATTCCCTTGTTCACAAACTTTAGTTTGTCCGCAATCGGCGTCAATAAATGTAAAAGATGACTTTTAAGGATTTAAAGTTTTATGCACCCTACTTCTTCTCAGCCTGTAGAGAGCCTATTGAGGAGAAACAGACCACAACACTTGAGATTCACACGAAATTCGGATACATGGTCATATTTACGCAGACCGAATATGAACCTAATACAAACATTTTGAAGTCGCTCAAGCTTATCTAGTTGGTTTTGGGTAAGATCAAGATAGCTGACCTTTACTTGGGGTCGGCGCAATCATTACACACCTATTCATCTTCAAGAACATAAGTTATTTGTGTGTTAATAATTCTGTATTAAAAACATTATTGTAACAGAAAAGAAACAAGAAATTGTGTTTTAAATTTACTTAAAAAAGTTAGACAACAACAATTTGTAAAAAAAATCAGGATTATACAGGGTGTAAGGGAAATGCTTCCGAAAACGAAGACAGGTGATAAGGCTTGTGATTCTCGATACGATACCATCAAAAAAATGAGGATTTTTTTTAACAATTTTACTTAAGCATTTTTCGTACACTATGCTGTGGGAACAGTTAAATGAGTTAAATGAAACCATTATTTGCGATTAAACATTTTTTTTTCTTTACAACTCTAACAAGTAATGTATTCGTAAATAAATAATCAGCTGACGCGCGCGCATAAACTTGGGTTCAAAGACCGCGTGCGGTCACCGACATCGCGACGCGCGACGGGCGATGCGCCGGCTGACTTAGTGCGGCGGTACCATGTGATCCTATCTTCCTAAACTACTAACCTTCACTCGATCGCTTGAAGCAAATGTCTTTTCAGTTCACTTCTACCTAGTTGTGGAATATCTGCTTACGGGTTCCATTCGTGCAAGGATCGTAATGATTTTCCCCTTGAACAGGGTTACAATTTTATTTTGATCTGAATGTTCAAATTTACAAATCAGAAAAATCCAGTTTACTTTGCTTAACCTTGAGGCCCATATCGAAGGTACTTAGATACCTACAGCCGGCGGCGTGGCTGTAAGGCCATAAAAATCCTTTGTAAAGCGCCGCTAAAATAAAGAAAAATAAACATTACAGAGGCGTCAACAGTTTTAATTGATTGATCGTGAATTTAATAACAGTTTTGTATTATGTCGATAATCGATAGTAAATGAAATAAAGTAAAAGATCGCTGACATCAGCTGTAATTGACTAAAAATTTTTCATCGCATGTACAGTTGCGCCCGTGAATCAATTGAATTTGAACTTTATAACAATGTAATTAAAGTCACACGATGCGTGCTCGTTTATTGCAAGAACTGGATCCTTCATTTAGTAAGTAAACCTAATCAATTTAAAGTGAATAATTAAATTAATTGAATCTAAGAAACCAGTTAAATCTTATTTAAAAGTTAGAAAATGAAAACAGTTTGTAATAAAGCATAAGTACAATTTCCTAACAATTAAAATCAATTGATTTCTGATCTCGTAATTATTCTTTCGTTCACGCGGGGATGTCCCCAATGCGTTTGTCGACGTCCGCGCGGGCTTGTTTGACCTTCATAGTACTTCTTTAGTAAATAATTAATCAGTTCATTCCCGACTCGGTTCGTGAGCGGTTACGTTTTTAATCGATTATTTAATTATTGTTTTGTTAGTTTTAAATTTGTGTTTAGTTATTAGGTATTGTTACGTTTTTAGTGCTGTTTTATTCTTTTTAGTTATAACTTTTTGTTGTTTTAGACAATGCCTGAGGCATACGTGTACAGTGCTCGTGAATACGGCAACATGTTGATGTGTTTAGGAGAAGAATTCTAGGACCAGTGTTTCTACCGCAGCGTCTCAATGGATCAGCATATCTTAATTTTATAAATGGACATTTAAATGATATGCTAGAATGTGTCTGTGGCTGAATTTCGTCGAGCATGGTTCCAGCACGATAGAAGCATGCTCGTTACGCGTCCCGTCCGCGAGCGTCTCACTGAGCTTTTTAATGACTGCTGGATCGGAAGGCTGGGGCCGCACGCCTGGCCGTTCACCCGACTTAACGCCGTTGGACTTCTTTTTATGGGGGTATGTGAAAGAAAGAGTGTTTGATCGGGAATGTGACAGTGCTGATGAAATGCGGGGCAGAATAGTGAGTGTTTTTAATAAACTACGTGAAGAATGTGTTGAGGAATACTGATGCCTCGTGTTCACGGATCGACACAGCGACGGGCCCGGCTTTGTATTGAAATGAATGGAACTCAGTTCAAGCCAAACCTCATAAGGTCGCAAAGGATTTAGACAGGTACGTAAAATGCCTCTGTCAGCTTTTTACAATGGACTACAGTTGCGATTTTGAAAGTGATGTTTGTAAATTGCGTATAAATCGGCTCTTTTCGGCGGCTGATAAGCGCGGGCGCGGTAGTGCGACGTCGCCTTGCGTGTCAGTGACCTCACGTTTCGTACGCTATCCAATGCTTGTTTACGAAATATGAAGTCTTGAAAATAATCAATTTAAAGCGATAGGTTATTGGTATCCGTTTGCATTTAGGTTTTATATAATCTACGTTCTGGCTTCGGAAGCGTTCTCCTTACACCCTGTATACAGAACTTTGCAGCCAGTTAGATCTCAATTTTTTGTCGGTGAAGTCGACAGCCACAACATATTGAACTTCTCAGTTTTGAGATTTGTTTTTGGTGGCTCTTCATTAACACATTCCATCCGTCGTATCTTTAGTATTTCCCTTCTCTACGCAAGAAACTCCATGCAAAGATTTTAAAATAAATTGTTACATAAAAAAGATAAAAATAAGACCTTAAAATCATTCGCCGTAACAGCTAAGATAAGTCCGTTCACAAACAACACCAATGGGGAATCAAAACAACACTGTTTAGCAGCAAAAATTGATACAAAAGTAATCCTCTGACAGAATCTTTCACAAGAAATCTCTAATACGAACGCATTTAATTGTAATATTTTCAAAAAAAAAAAAGAATTTAGTCGGTAAGGCAGACTGACCGGCAAAAGTTAAAACTGAAATCATTAAAAAACACAGAATACACAAAAAGTAAAAAAAAAAAAATACTATCACGGTGTCGGATCGGTCACTTCAATTCAATGATTTTGCCTATCCCACAAAAGTGCTTACCGTCGAGTTTTCACTAAAAAAAAAAAAAAAACAAAATAAAAATCCCAAGCATATTCTGGCATATATTTCAAACCGTTCAGAACATGCCAAAAAGGAAAAAAAAAGCAAAGTTGCCAGTTGGCACGAATCTGGTCACGTTTCTTTAGCCTATATTTAATGGAGAAGCAAAGAACTTGGCTTCGGTTAGCGACTCGTAATTTACTTGTAATTCTACGTCTTATTTTGCGTTCAACTCTATTTGTTACGGTCAGTTGGTAGTAGGTGACCGAATTTTGTATCTATTTTGATCTTTTCTTCCTATCATGTAACTTCTGTCATAAGAATTATAGTTTTTAGTGGCGATCGCTCACTTCCTGGCCAGGTCCAGGCCATGGTCCGGAGCGAGAGTGCATGGCAGGCCGTCACTTCCTTCTGCGAAGCAGTGATGCTGGCAAAGAAGGATGGGGAGTGTGTGAGAGAGCGGGAATCTCAGCGTCCTCATGCCTCTAGCTGCCGCAGGAGACGCCCTGGTCTGGAGATAACATTGAACTCCCAGCCACTGTAGGCATGGGTTTATGGGCGGCGAGCTGTCCACTACTCGCCACGATAAGGAGCAGGAACGTGTCGGTGGCGCGTTTTGTTCCACGCTCCTTAAAGAGATGTCAGCATATCGTGAATGGGTTCACGAAGACTGATGCCTTGCAGGGCTGCGGGTTGATAGAAACAGATCCGTGGCCCTGGCGCAAGGTAACTGAAGAAACGCGGTTGGATTTTAGACAGTAAAAGTTTGACACGCCCTCTCGCTCCGCCCAGAGAAGGAGAGATTACATTATGATTTCCCATTCGCAAAAAAGTAGTCTACAGTGTACTATTTACATAGTTTATACATACTCACATTTGACCACTCCAAACACCAATACTATAAGAAACACTCTCCTCATTTTCATCTGACCTTCCACAGAGTTCCCTGCCAAACTGATCGAAGACACTTACACTGTAACTCTGAGTACTCTTGGTTCAAATAACAAACGGATTAGCATCAACAAACAGCTTCCTGTTACGAAAAGAGAAAACCTCTGTAAAGATGTTTCATAAGCTTGTAAATGTCAATAAACAATAATGCTTGTTCATTGCATAGTTTCCTTGTTGTTACTGTGTTAATATTGTCCAGATGAACGTTGTGTAGTAAACAATCATAAACGGAAGAAGCCGCTGAAAGTCTATGCAAAATCTGAGTTTCCAAAAATCTTGATACAACTAAGTTTTTGGATGAATCAAATGATTTTTATTTTATTTACTAACGATTCGAAAACTAAAATACAGCGTTATAGAACTGATAAGCATCGCTATACCTTTTTTTTTTTTGTTGGGATGGGAAATCATCAAATGACTTCTCCCGCTCTGACCGGAGTGGAAGGGTGTGTCAGACTTTTACTGACTAAAACCCACCTGTGTTCCTTCACTGGCTAGGGCCACGGTTTCTTTTTTAACCAACCCGCAACCCTGACCCTCATGGTCGTCGTGGACCTCGTCACGATGTGCTGACATCTCTTTGAGGCGCGCGTGAATCACAACGCGCCGTCATCGACTCGGGCCTGGTCCTTACCGGGCGGCGAGCTGCCCACTGCTCACCTGCTAGCCCACGCCTACGATGGCCGGGAGTTCGATGTTGTCTCCTGAACAGGGCGTCTCCTGCAGCGGCTAGATGCGTGAGGGCGCTGATAGTAAAAACAAGATATAAGTAAAAGCCCAGCACCATAACACAATTAGTAACACAATTATGGTGCTGGGCTTCTACTTATAACTTTTTTAATAATTATAGACTAGAGCATGACCGCAATTCCACCTGATGGTAAGCAGTGATGCAATCGTTGATGGTAAAGCGCGCTAGTTTATTAAGAGACTATTCACTCTAGCTTTGAAGACATTTAAATTATAGTTCCGCTGCTGGCAGATTGTTCCAATTTCGTGCAGATATTTCAAGAATATAAGGGTGTATATTCGCCGTACAACGGTTCGTCCGATGATGGAACGGAGCTGGGGCAATTAAGTCATGCAATTCCCTCGTACAGTCTCCAAACAGCATCTTATAGAACACCGACAGAATGGTTACTCATCGCCTGTGTCCAGGCTTTAGATACCGTTTTGAACCAAATCTGGCTTGCTAATTAGCGACATTTTGCAGCAAAAACCCAAATGTGGCTGCAGTACTCCACACATGAACGGACCTGTGCTTTGTATAACATTAGAAGCTGTCCTGGTGTGAAGTACCGCCGGACCTTTGCAATAACGTCCTTTTAAGAAAAGTTTCCAGGAATCTCAACTCCCAAAAGCTGAAGTTTGGACATTTGTTTGTCACAGAGATGACACTACGACTAGATTTTGAACATTCTAAATAACGAGAATTGGCCTTCAGATATGTACGGACGACAGCAGGACAAGCTACCCGAAATGTCAAAAATTCCCAATCAACCTTGAGCCTTAATGCTTTAGAGATAAAGTTGAAAATGTAATAAAGAAATCTGACAGATTGTAATAGTTTGATGTGCTGTCGTCTGTACTACACAAATAGACATATGTTATACAAAGCACAGGTCCGTTCATGTGTGGAGTACTGCAGCCACATTTGGATTTTTGCTGCAAAATGTCGCTAATTAGCAACCCAAATTTGGTTCAAAACGGTATCTAAAGCCTGGACACAGGCGATGAGTAACCATTCTGTCGGTGTTCTATAAGATGCTGTTTGGAGACTGTACGAGGGAATTGCATGACTTAATTGCCCCAGCTCCATTCCATCATCGGACGAACCGTTGTACGGCGAATATACACCCTTATATTCTTGACATATCTGCACGAAATTGGAACAATCTGCCAGCAGCGGAACTACAATTTAAATGTCTTCAAAGCTAGAGTGAATAGTCTCTTAATAAACTAGCGCGCTTTACCATCAACGATTGCATCACTGCTTACCATCAGGTGGAATTGCGGTCATGCTCTAATAGGGATGTATCCAAGGTATGAAAATCTAAAAAATAATTAAGTAGTCCGTCTTATAGATAATCAAAAACATTAAGACCCGTATTTTTTATTTTGTCGTAATTACCAAAAACTATTATAGGTATAGTATTAAAGTTACGGAGTGGGGGCTAATTACGTTACGCCGAGCTAAATTTTGTACCACGGCGTGACGTCATGCGACATTTCAAATCAATATATCTTCCTAAGTGAGTCTTTCCTAATGAAAGAAAAAATAAAAAATACGTGTTCAATATCTTTTATAAATCTATTTGATGGACATTAAATTATTTTTTAGGATATAATCAAATATAAAAAAAGTTATAAGTAGAAGCCCAGCACCATACTTGTGTAACTAATTGTGTTATGGTGCTGGGCTTTTACTTATAACTTGTTTTTACAGTTATCTTATCAGTTGGTGTCTGAAAAGTGTCTACTCAGCAACGTAAATAACGCAATAAATGTTGTTGAACTGTCAATATGAAACCCATTGCTACGTTAAATATGTATGTTACGCAATTACCCTACTGTTGACTCCCAATTAGTCGCATCATGAACTTGAAATCGAGTTCAATAGTTCAAGGAGCGAACGATTAATCTGTTTTTTCTATCTGTATATGGACCACTCATTATAATGCATACGTTTTTTTTTTTGTCGACTCAAATATTTGTTTAATTATTGTTGTCAACAAAACCTTTTATCAGTTTATTTTGTCTTAACGGCTAAAATACAATTATCAATTTACAATAATAAACTTTATTATAAGTGGACAAATATAATATGACATGCTATTTGTGATAAATGAAGGAGCACGCACGCAATGCATGTTGTATACAATTATTATTACAAGAAAGTATGTTTTCTTAATAAAAAGTGCGCTTAGTTTGAATAGGTTTCCTAGGGACTTTAATATCAACTTATTTTGCACCAGTATATCGAACCTAAGTCGACTTTTTGGCACAGTCTTTTTTGTTAGGTAGATAATTATTTATTACTTGGACGACGAAGTAATAAATAATTATTAAAAGTTTTTCTTCGTACCTTTATGGCTTCTTATTAGCTATTTTTAGGGTTCCGTAACAAATTTGGAACCCTTATAGTTTCGCCTAGTCTGTCTGTCAGTTCGTATAATCTCAGAGACCGTTAGGCCTAGAAAACTGAAATGTGGTACCAATACATAAATCAATTACGCCGACGAAGTGAGAAGATAGGGGGTCCTATACACATAAAGAGGGAGATTTTTTTTTCTTTTCAACGCTAACGTGTGATATACTGTTGAATAGATATCTAAAAATGAATAGGGGTTTCCTGAAATCATTTTTGATTATGTTAATATTTTCGGAAATATTCGCTCCAAAAGTAAAAATACCTAAATGCGCAAATGGTTCGCCTATAACTTTAAAAAATATGAAAAAAATCGCGACATTTATTTAGCCGTAAAAACTTGGAGTTGCCTTGCCCTTCCCACTACTTGTGATGGGTGTGAGTCCACGAAGACCCGTTGACTGCCAGAGCTGCGGGTTGTTTAAAAGAGAACCCGTGGCCCTGGCGCACAGGCAAGTGAAGGAACACGGGTGGGTTTTGATCAGTAAAAGTCTGACACGCCCATCCGCTCCGTCCTGACCAGGACACGTCATTTTAATGACTTCCCATCGACACAAAAAATACCCAGCGGTTTCTTCTACTCTGAGCCTTGTACGAAGTGAACACGTTATGCTGATGGCATTACTGCTACAGATGGGCACTGAAAGCAGTTATTCCATCAGACAAAGTCTTGCCGCCAAGCGATTCGTTGTGTTCCGGCATTGTGTCTGGTGAAGCCGTACGGGGGTGCGATGCGACAAATGTTATTGCGTCGAGAATTTGACTGTGGAGGATCTCCAGATCAGGGTTTAATATTGCATCACCTCGCTCAACTGCCGTCTTCCTTCCTACTCACTCAGTTTTTTTTCTAGCGCGGTTTACCATAAACTATTGCATCTCTGCTTACCATCAGGCGGGATGTCAAACAAGCACTAGTTTATAATTAATATAAAAAAAAAAATTGCTCATCTCACAAACAACATTTTTTTTTATTTATTGGACACCAAACACATACATTAAGTATTAAAAAAATACATTCAACACTATAGACTATGCAATAGGCGGCCTTATCGCTAATTCATCTCGAGTGACCTCTAAATTTTTCTCGACACCAATAGGACTATCGTTGGTGCAAATATTATAACATACAATACACTAAATTATAAACATATATATACAGTATGTTAAGAAAACCCTGTCCGACCCATAAGGATAATAAAGGTTAGGTAAACACATAACCAAATATAATATAAAATTTTGCGTAATCATCATAGTACCAATACAAATGAATTTTGAAATAATCTTTTTTTCCCGCGAATTAATTCCAATTTCCCCGAAATTTGGTAATTTTTAAAAAGTGACAACACCGGTAATATTATGAGCGAATTGCGATGCGACCACGTGCCGCGTGCCCGCGGGGGGCGGGCGGCAGGCGAAGGGTGACTAACGCACGTTTATTAAGTTACCTCTTTTTGCGAAATAATATTTATTTTTTTAGGGGGATTTTTTTTTTAAGTTTAGCCCGGTTTTCTATGCATTAGTAGAATCAGTTATCGATACCTAACAACACCTTCACGGGTCGGACAGGGTTTTCTTAACATACTGTATATATCCACATTTCTACATACATAAATTAATACATCACCATCAACCTTTTATCGTCCCACTGCTGGGCACAGGTCTCCTCTCCTACAGAGAAGGATTGAGCGTAATCACCACGCTTGCTCAATGCGAGTTGGCGATTTCAGACTTACAAAGTCCAGGATGCCTCAAGATGTTTTCCTTCATATAACTTTAGAAAAGTTACATTGGTACTTGCCCGACCTGGAATCGAACCCGCACACTCATACTTGAGAAGCTGGAGTTTTAACCACTAGGCCACCACGACTACTTTATTAATAATTAATACATACGTACTGAATATTAATTAGGTAAGCAAAGTAAGGTAGGCAAAAAGCAGTTAGGTCAACAAGATCACGTTAAGTAGTGTTCCTACACGGGTCCTTTTTTAAACCTGTAATGGCTGCACGCGTTTTATTTCTACTGGCAATGCAATCCAATTGTGTCATGTCTAGTGTAATGGTCGCTCAATATTTTAAAATTTTATAATGATCAAATTTGTCAATTTTTGTATTCTACTAACAAAATGGCGTCAAAATGGCGACTTTCCAGTAGTCAATCATTGACACTCCGCTCCATATTAATGAATATTCAAATTGAGTAGTAGTTTTCTGAAAATCACGATCTTTATAATAACATCTATTATATTATACGGCAATATCATTCTATCACCATTCCATTACGAGACGACTGAGATAATTGATCGATAATTATGAATTTAGAAGATCACAACCTTTTCATAATGACGATTGAATCGTGTTGGGATGATAAATTTATAACAATAGCAGACTAGCCCCCACCTGGACATTAAATTACTTATCAAGGAACGTCGTAGATTGCATAGACATTTGAGGATTCATATACAACATCGATAAATGTTTAAGTAGGAATTATATTAAGTTACTGTTAAGGCTTCGTTCCGGCCACTATCCATCGGCAAAATTTCTTTCTTAATGAAAAAGGCTTTGTCCCCTAATTGTGAAACATGTAATAAAATTGAAGATGTGCAACATTTGCTGATGGATTGTTTAAGAACAAAGACGAGAGGGAATCTTTGGTTAGGGAGTTTGATTTAAACATGTGGGACGTTGGACTTATCCAAAATATTTTGGCTCACCCAAAATCAGAAAGGAGTAAACGCATAGTATGTGGATTAATTCAGAACTCTAGACAATAGTTCCTTCTCATATTATGTTATGTTGTGTTATTGTGTATCTCATATTGTGTTATATGTATTTATTAATTGTTTTGTGTGATATGAACATAGTTTATTTTTAAATTAGATATTGTTTGTAAACCTAGTATAAGGTACAATGGGGTTGACGTATCCGTGTGGATAAAAACCCCTTATAAATAAAGAGAATAAAAAAAAAATGTACAACATTAGATTCTTAAAAGTCTAAAATAAAACACTGCAATTTAATAACTTAATTTTTCTACAAGTCATCTTTATTATCATTAGTCTTAACAAGGTCAGTAAGTAGTTCTCCCTGCCAAAGGCCTTCCAAGGCTGAGCTGTTTACTAATAGTGAAATATTTATTTTTATTTCTATAAGCAAATACATTACACAATTCGATTAACACTTTAGGTTACATTTAATTATAGAAACGCATTCCGATTCATAACAAGTACAAGTTTCAAGTATTTACAAATTCCTTCTTTTATTGCCTGGTTTAATATCATATCATAAATATTTATGAAGTTTGTTTTTACACTTTCACGATAAAACGGCTTAAAGGATTTGTATTATATGAGTAGAACATAATCATAATATAGGCTACATTTACCCTGGATTGCAACTGAAGTCAAGGGATCCAACTACTTTTGAATATCACTAAATATACCCAACAATCACTTTTTCCAGTAACATTCTTAGTACCTACGTACATTACTAGTGGCACCTTGGAATAAATTCAACATCAACATTTTTCAATCTCAATTGAAATTGCTCTTTCCTATACTGTACTCCTCCTTTTTGAACGTGTGTGCGCAATGTAAAGTGTTTTAGAAGATGAGCAATTGTGGTTAAGATCTGAAGGCGAACATATCTGGATCCGATACAATATCTACCCCCTTTTCCGAAAGGCATATACGTAGTATCACTCACCTCTCCTTTCCTTGAAAACCGTTCAGGATCAAATTTTTCCGGATCAGGGAAATATTTCGGGTCGTGATGCAGCTCGAATATAGCAGTAAATATCTTCACCCCTTTTTCAACAGGCACATTACCTACTGGCAGCACAGAATCTCGGACACATTGTCTGGTTAAGAAACCAATGGGAGGATACAGCCGAAGAGATTCATTCAAAACATTGTCCAAATACTTTAATTCAAAGACAGATTCATAGGACAGCTGGCCATTATATTTCTCGAAAACTGCATCCACATCTTCATGTACTCTTTTCAAGATATCAGGGTTTCTTCCCATTTCCATTAAAGCTCCAAAGATTCCAGCTGCGGTAGGATCAACACCGGCTAAGAAAAAGAAGAAAGCCTGAGCAGCTAATACTTCATCCGTTGGTTCTATCCTCAATCCGGTTTTATCATCTACCATCGTTCCTTTCTTTTGAAGCTCAACACAGATGTCTACAAAGTCGTGTCTCTTCACGTTTTCTTTTTCTCGTTGTCTGATTACTTTTTTGATGGCTCCAATAAAAAACTCCTCTTGTTGAGTTTGAAACAATTTCAATTTCAAAGTTTTAAAAAGTGTTGCACTGACCGCACTTAATGCGAACTTTATGTTCGTCCAAAAAGTAGGAACTAAAGCCTCCCTCACTATTTCACGGAATGGAGAATCGAAGATAGAATTTGTTCCAATCCCAAATACAGCGGCTGAGATAGCAGCTGAGCAGAACTGGCACAAGTGTTCGAGGGTATCCCCCTTCAATCTTTCTGGTTTGATCCTTAAAAAATCCACAAAATCCTGGGCGCTCTTGTCAATAATGTAGAACATATTTTTTAATTTGGCAGTAGTAAATACAGGAGTCAACTTCTGTCTGATGAGCTTCCATTTTGGGCCGTGCAACATCAGAACATTTTGTGCCAAGATATCCTCGTCGCTTAACGCAATTCCTCTGTGACTAAAAGATTCAAAATCATCTTGTGTAATGTGCTGAATGTTGGTGGGATCTTTCACGTACAGTCCTAGATCGCAGAATGAACCAAGACCAACAACTGGCTCTTTTTCATAGCTCCAGTAGATATCAGTCAAAATTTGGAAGAATGATTTATCTTCTATAGCGAATTGCCACAAAGGTCCACCAGTCCTGTGTTTGTCGTAGAAAGCCACACCACGTTTCTTCCAATAGTACTGGTTGTATATGCCTTTCAAATAAGCGATGGCTAACACAAAACTGACGCACGTCAATATCACAGTGAGCATGTTTGAAGATGTCTTCTAGTACAAGATCAAAGGGTGACTGATTGTGAATTTGCTCTTACTTGTTTATAAGGCCGTCTGCGTCGACTTTTTACCTACGAGTTTTTAACTTGAAGGTAACCTATTACTCCATCGTTATGTTTTTTGTAACGATATTATTTATGTCTCTTCAAGGATATAGTGATTATGCTCATATTAAACTAGTGTGCTTTTTCAACAACGATTGCGTTACTGCTTACCAACTGGTGAGAACGAAGTGAATCACTAGTTATATTTAATAAGAAATAAGTATTTTGTTCATCTTCACTGTGACCTGTGACCGTAAATGTTTTATGAATGATAAGTCAACATAATTTTAAAGATAACTATAAAAAAACAAATGGCATTAAAATAAAGTCGTTGATGTAAAACGGTTGATAGATAAAATTTATACTTGGTTGAAAAAGAGCCAATCTCAGTCAGGAGTCCGTTAGTTATTTCAAACGCATAAACTAATCAGAAGGTGCCTCAGAAGACACCTACCAAGATTTTGCTTACAGTGGTATTAGTGGTATGTCTAACATAAAAAGAACTCCCTCGCTATACGCCATCCTGGCCGCGCGCGCAGGCCGATGGGATTCAATATTAATAGTGCACTGTATAGGCCTACACGCAAAAGCGAATGCCTGAAATATTTTCATTGTTTTGTTTTATTATTATGCTGTTACTAACATAGGCTAAGAATATTGTTACTAACAAATTATGGAAGGAATTCTGAAATAAAGTTTATTATTATTATTATAATAAGTGATTCATTGAGAGTCAACTAGGCTTCTATTCTCCTTCTTTCTATACACACTTCACACGAGAAATTAGCCCAGTCTCGCGAGTGCGTTCACAAACATTTAAACTCACATTCAAATCTACTAGATCTGGAACAACTACCTATAGACCACACAAATATTTGACCTGTACGGGAATTGATTCCGCGACACTCAGCGCAGCAATTGATGGTTCATCATGTCGCCGTAAAAACATAAAAATAAACAGATAAACAGGTCTTATATCGTGTTTCATATCTGTATATGGACCACTATTTACAATGATAACTGTTTAACCCGTGAACCTTCTATAAAGGGTGTATCTGAGATCGATGCACAAACGAGTACCATGGATCCAGTACATGATTCTGAACCCCCCAGTGGTGGAATTTTTCGCCGGCATTTACATGATTTAAAAAAATGTATATGTAGTTCTTTTCACTTTGGGCCGTTCATAATTGCTATAGTTTAATAACCCATTAAGATTTTAAAGTAAAAATTAATGAATTCGCTAATTACACAAAAAACGCAATGAAAACAAAACTCGAAAAACTATCTTATCAGCTGGTTTAATAAAATTCACATCAGGGATCAACGTCATACCTACAAACCCGCACGGCGGCACGCATGCAACGTTCAAAGGCTGAGCCGACACTTTTTTAAACACTGTGAATTCTGTAACCGTTCATTAACGACATAAATGACTATCATAATTTTATTAGTGGCATGCGGTGTAGCCTTTTCGCAAAGTTTGCGTTACGATGTCAGATCTATACACCCTGTATGCACTACTCAAAAACTTGCTTAATCATTGTCGTCATGAAAATCGTTTGGTTATTTATTTGGTTATAAATGGCTAAATGACAATTATGAGTTGTTAATATAAGGTATATAATCGTATGCCATTTATTATGTACTGCAATATCCTAACCTTTTGACTGTTCTCTTTACAATTGGCAATAAACTTTATACGAGGACGAATACATGAAATGCTACTTTCCCCAACATTTATCACTGTTCTAATTGTCTCTGTTCTAATTGTATCTATGTACTTGATTATTAAAAATAAATAAATATTTATGACGTCATAATTTAGAGCGCCGCCGTGGCCTAACAAGAACTTGCTGTGGTGGTAGATGAACTGTACACCATTTTTAAATTTCCTATCACTTCGTAGACCGTCAGGTTATCCATCCATAAGGATAGACTGGTATATTTTTAAAAGTTCTATCCACCACCTAACAATAATCACACTATTAACTATACAGAGTACTCACAAACGTCACGCTTCTCCCCTTTAAGCTAACACGAGGTTGTAGGTATATGGTAACAATGATATGTGTAATAACAGTTTTACTCTACAACATTAAGTAAAGTACATTTTGCTCATTCAGTGCACGCAGTGCACGAGCTGATACGCCAGGCGGTGTTTGCTCAGTATCGGGTGGGACGCACGGTGATTCCGCGACTACGACGGACCTTAGATACGCCGTCACCGCCTGACGCATCTTCAAGTATCTCGCCCTTGGCTCCTTTGGCCACATGGCCACTCTCAAATACTACTGCTTGTAAATTCTTATCCTGAACTAAGCCGCTTAGCCGAGTCTAACTTTACTAGTACAGGGTAAAATCTGGTCCGCGTGGCGCCGCCACTCTGGCCCTTTACCTGCATCGACTTTATAAGAAACTGGGCCCGCTTTTTTAACAATCTTAGCTTCAGCCCATTTTTCTCCTTTTTGCGTGTAATCAGGGGCTAGTACTGTATCCCCCACCGTAAAATCTCGACATGTGGATGGTGAGTTTACTACTTATCTCTCCTGTCGTGCGCGCACGGTGGCGGCGACATCGGGCTGCAGTCTTTTACCCAGCCAATCAGGCCAGCGGAAATGCCGTACGCTGGAAGCTTACTCAAAAGGCCAGCGTGCCATACCCGGTCAAAGGCCTTCGGACTTCAAGGGAGACGGCAATCGCTTTCCAATTCTTCTCGAGGGCCTCGCCCCACCAGTGAGTGACATACACTAGTAGGTCCTCAGTTGACAGATTGCGTGGAAACCCGTCGGCCACGGAGGAGTTCGTTGCCTTCCAGGTAAGCCAAGAGGCGCGAGTTCAAGACAAGGTCCATTGTCTTGCAGAGAATGGAGGTTATTGAAATCGGCCGGTAGTTGGTAGGATTACGGACATACACACATAGCGGCAAGCTGCAGGAAATGATGCTCCAAAGAGTATCCTGGGTAGTTGAGGTATGCCGCATCAGACGAACATCTTTTCTGGGTCTCCGTCAAGAAAAGTAAATGGGGCTTCTCAGTCTCAAGGTGGTGATGAACTGCATTGATATTGGAGTGTGAATGTTTGAGACGTGCACTTTAAACGAGAGGACGTGAGTCCGCCGTGCACAATTATTTTTCTATTTGAGACTTGTCATTTCAAAAATACTGAGTGAATAGGAAGGAAGACGGCAGTTGAGCGAGGTGATGCAATGTTAAACCCAACAACCAACGATGCCGCGCCGATTGCCGAACGATGCCGTGGAGATTGATCTGGAGACTGCGGGGACGCCCGGACCCCCCCCAGGGATCGCCATCGGGTCCTCTCGTCCGGTCGCCAACCGGCACGATGGGGCCACCCTGAGATTTTTCGCAGTTGGCGGGGCAGCCTTTCGTGAGTAGCTAACACACTATTTGGGCTCCCAACTACCTGCGGTTGGCCAGCGGAGCACCGTGCTTCGGATCCCGCTATCCTGCAGGACCAAACTCCCGAAAGAACAACATTTAGCGCATCGTACGACGCGCCTAACACACAGCCGGCACACATCGCAACACAACTGCTCAGACCCGTCCTCCGTACGACTTCACTAGACATCATGCCGGAACACGACGAATCGCTTGGCGCATGACTTGCCTCATGCCACATTTGTAAAACTCGCAAGGGAAATGAATTTTGACAGTACAACAATATTGCGCTACTTATGTTGTTGGGCAGACAATTTTTCATGTACATATATGAATCATTCCTACAGGTAGAGAGAATAAGCATTGCTTACTTTTTCTACTGTGGGGCGCTGTTCTGATTATCTTTCACGACACAAGGACTCGATATGTCACTGATGACACTGAGTAGTCGAAACTTAGCATTAATGTTGAGGGCTGTATTTGTGAGCTAAATGTGGACTAACCTAATAAAATTTGTCTTCTGATCTTGACTTAATAAAATTAAAGCAAAACATACACTGCACTCAAAACTCAAAAAAAACTTTGTAAACAAGGACATCGTTATTTCTCGATAGTGATATAATTGCGTTTTAACGCCTGATAGGACATGATGAATAGTTTCTTGTCGTGTTATCAACTTGTCGTGTTTTAAACGTGGGGCCTGGGGTCTTTTATTATAAATTATAAACTAGCGCTTGACCGCAATCCCGCCTGACGGTAAGCAGTGACGCAGTCATTGCTGGTAAAGCGCACTAATAGCCTTAGACTGCAATTACAATAGCGTCAGATTAGTCGATCTAATAATGATCTATTTTGACAAGTTTCATAATCTACTAACAAAATGGCGTCATTATGACTTTCCAGTGGTCAATAACTGAGACTCCACTCCATATTAATAAAATAATGTTCAACTTGAGTAGTAGTTTTTTGAAAATCATTTCTGCTAATGGTTTTCATAATAATGACAATACAGCAATGTCATTCTATAATATTTCCATTACGAGGCGACTGAGATAATAGATCGATCATTATGAATTTAGCAGATTACTAACTTTTAAGCACAATGGCAATGGAATCGTGTTGGAATGACAAATTTATAAAAATAACAGACTTGGGCCCTGGGACAGTAAATGACTTATCAAGGAACGTCGTGGAATGCATAGATATTTGAGCTTCATATTATATCATATTCTTAAAAGTTTAAAATAAAACACTGCAATTTAGTTAATAACTTCATTTTAATAATAATAAGTTCTTCCTGTCGAAGGCCTTCCAAGGCGAGAGGTCTTTAGTAATATAGTAAAATTAAATATTAAATTCAATATAGTAAAAATAAAATTAAATATTACACAAATCGATTAACACTTTAGGAGTGATATTTAATTATAGTAAATCTCTTTCTTTCTTCCTTAACTCTTCGTTTCTATTAGTAAATGCAAAAAAAAATATATAATACAATAATTTTGCTTATTAGTAGAACATATAATCTGGGTAAAGGGTACGTATATCCTGGATAGCGACCGAAGTCATGGGGTACAACTACTTTTTAATATCACAAAAAATGCACAACAACCATTTTTTTTACTAACATTCTTGTGGTCTAGGTACCTCACTAGTGGTACCTTGGAATAAATTCAACATCAACATTTTTCATCTTTGATTGAAATTGTTCTTTGCAATACTGTATTCCTCCTTTTTGAACATGTGTGCGTAATGTAAAGTGTTTTAGAAGATGAGCAATTGTGGTCAAGATTTGAAGTTGAACATATCTGGATCCGATACAATATCTACCGCCTTTTCCGAAAGGCATGTACGTAGTATCACTCACCTCTCCTTTCCTTGAAAACCGTTCAGGATCAAATTTTTCCGGATCCGGGAAATATTTCGGGTCGTGATGCAGCTCGAATATAGCAGTAAATATCTTCACCCCTTTTTCAACAGGCACATTACCTACAGGCAGCACAGAATCTCGAACACACTCTCTGGTTAAGAAACCAATAGGAGGGTACAGCCGAAGAGTCTCGTTCAAAACATTGTCCAAATACTTCAATTCAAAGATAGATTCATAGGTCAGCTGACCATTATATTTCTCGAAAAGTGCATCCACATCTTCATGTACTCTTTTCAAGATATCAGGGTTTCTTCCCATTTCCAGTAAAGCTCCAAAGATTCCAGCGGCGATAGGATCAACACCGGCTAAGAAAATGACGAAAGCCTGAGCAGCTAATACTTCATCGGTTGGTTCTATCCTCAGTCCGGTTTTATCATCAACCATCGTTCCTTTCTTTTGAAGCTCAACACACATGTCTACAAAGTCGTGTCTCTTCACGTTTTCTTTTTCTCGTTGTCTGATTACTTCTTTGATAGTTCCAATAAAAAACTCCTCTTGTTGAGTTTGAAACAACTTCAATTTCAAAGTTTTAAAAAGTGTTGCACTGAATCCACTTAATGCAAATTTTATGTTCACCCAGAAAGTGGGAAGTAAAGCCTCCCTCACTATTTCACGGAATGGAGAATCAAAGATTGATTTTGTTCCAATCCCAAACACAGCGGCCGAGATAGCAGCTGAGCAGAACTGGCTCAAGTGTTCGAGGGTATCTCCATTCAACCTTTCTGGTTTGATCCTTAAATAATCCACAAAATCCTGGGAGCTCTTGTCAATAATGTAGAACATATTTTTTAATTTGACAGTAGTGAAAACAGGAGTCAACTTCTGTCTGATGAGCTTCCATTTTGGGCCGTGCAACATCAGAACATTTTGTGCCAAGATATCCTCGTCGCTTAACGCAATTCCTCTGTGACTAAAAGATTCAAAATCATCTTGTGTAATGTGCTGAATGTTGGTGGGATCTTTCACGTACAGTCCTAGATCGCAGAATGAGCCAAGACCAACAACTGGCTCTTTTTCATAGCTCCAGTAGATATCAGTTAAAATTTGGAAGAATGATTTATCTTCTATAGCGAATTGCCACAAAGGTCCACCAGTCCTGTGTTTGTCGTAGAAAGCCACACCACGTTTCTTCCAATAGTACTGGTTATATTTGCCTTTTAGATATGCGATGGCCAACACAATACTGACGCACGTCAGTATCACAGTTAACATCTTTAAAGATGTCTTCTAGTTCAAGATTAAAGAGCGACTAATTGAGAATCTACTGAGACTTGTTTATATATTCGTCTATATAAATTTGTTATTATGTCAATTATTATTTTACATTACTCCATTGTTATATTTTTAGGACCTAACATTTATTACAGCGATATCTTTTTTTCAACAAATCTTTGCTTCGACCTGTGACCGTCTTATATTTAAACATAATTGTGAATGATAAATCAACATAATTTTAAAAGTAAATATAAAGAACGATACCTATTTTAGAACGTTTAAGCAAATGGCTTAAGGCCCGTTGCTAAATCACTATTCGTCTGATGTAAAGCTTACGGTTCGATTGAATTTCCCCACAGAGATCTTCACCACTATAAAGTGAATTTTAGGCGGCTCTTACCAGGACAAAAACCAATCAAATTAAAATGAAACGTTTTATCGTCAACACTCTGAAGGCAATGCGCGCAGATACATCTCTTTGGAAGCTCCTGCTGTGTCTCTGGGGTCTCTGGTTTCGTCTCTTTACTCTGGTTATTATTCGCTTCTTGTGGGTGACAGCCAGGTGCCCACTGCTTTTACCAGTTATTAGAATGGATGCGAGGACCCGAATGCGAACATATGCCAATAGAACATCTTCAGGGATTTAGAAATCGTGCGGCAGACACAGCATGTGCTACAACACCTATGGAAGCTCTGCCTCCGACGTCGACCCTATCTTCAGGATCGAATGTCCTTCCATCTTGCATAAAAACATTTCTTTGGTGGTTGTTCTTGGCTTTTGTGCATATTGATGATTTGAAACTAAAGTTATAATTTTGTTAAATAAAAAAAAATATTAAAAATTATTCGTGAAAAGAATTAGCAATGATTTATTCCATGAAGATGGGTGTTGGTTCGTAGAAAATGAGAATTAAGAACTCCATTTATTTCAAATATAACATTTTCCATTTAAGTGGCGCCTTTAGAAATTTGAAGCATGTGGTGCGTGAGAACCACTTGCTTCAAATCTATTGCTGGAAGTTAATTGCTATTCCAATACGTAGATTTCAGTGGGGAAGAACAGGCAAAAAACTCCAACCATATTCTTTTAAATCAAAACGACATTACAAAATCCTGGTTACACGCATACTACTTTTGATCATAGCCCCAAGCACCTCCACTATATTTTTATTTTATTTATATTTTAGTATGCTGGGTGTAACATGTGATTTTAAAAGGTGACAGTGTAACGACATAGGTGAACTTCGCATGCATACAAAAATGAAGTCATACAAGTATTTAACTTAAAATTAAAACTTAACCAAGTTATTGGAAAAAACATTTTCATTATTTGCTAGAAAGTGAGTGCTAGTTTTAATTCGGAAGATATTTGTAAATTTCGGCTTTCAATTTTAGTAAAGAGTTAAAGTAGAGATCAATTTGATCGCTACAATTATTCACCATTTTACTAAACCTAGCATATGGAGAATTGGCGTCTAGAACAGTCCTCCTTTATAGAGGCCACGGTGGTGTTATTGGATTGAGAGGATTCTTGAGGTGGCACTGAAACTAAAGGTGTTCAATATCTGGGGGCAGTCAAGTTAATGGGTTATTACTTTGTACAAAACGTTGCGTTATTTGGCCATCAGTCTGTTACTATAAAAACGTATTTTTGCCATGCCGTTGGAAAACGCTAGACGTCATAAAAAACGCTTTTGAACACGTTCTAGCCGCAAAGAATATGTGCATAATGTGGCCATGTAATGACGTTACAGTCCTCTAACACACTTCAAATTAGGCCGTTATACAACATTATTTTAGTCTTACAACACATAAAATGTTTGGTATTTCTAACAACAAAAAGCCAGCATTTTAGAGGACTTTAATATGATACTGGCGCCGGTTCTGTCGTTCACAAACTAAACAAATTTTAACTTAAGTGCATCTTTTTCTTTCCATTTCGTTAAGAAAAGGATAGAAGATAACATTTTAGTTTAATCCTGTCAAATTAAGATACTCCATGGACAGTTTACGTCAGGAGCGCACTAATTTGACAGGTCTAAATTGACACTTCGCCCTTGAGGAAGCCGAAGCTTCGCCTTCGCCATAGGAGGGGTCCTATGGCACCTCCCGGCGACCGGCAGCTCGCAGCACGGCCAGGTCCGCTCGGAGCTCCTCGTTCTCGTTTCGGAGGAGCTCCATGGTGGCTGTCAAGTGGGCGATCTAAGCCTGCAATTCTGCCACTCCAACCGCTGGTGGTCACATATATAGGGGCCTTCGCTGCCGCAACGATGGAAGCCGTGGCTGCGGATATGGCTTTCTCTTTGGAAGACTTCTCCTCTTCCTCCTGCCTTTTTGTAGTAGATATTTTGCAGTCTTTTTTGGGACGTAATTTTCTTGAATGATGTTTTAGTAAAAAAAAAAAATTCAACTTCCTGAAATTACTTAAAGTTACTCAAAAGAGGCTTGAAAGTTGAAATTTCAGTTTTAGTAGGATTTACTCAAACATTCAACTTCAATTTAAAAATACAAAAAGGAGTATCCATAGCTTCTGGCTATGTTTCAAAACTCCTCATGCTTATAAACTAACAAAATCATTAAAAAAAATGACTTAATCAGCCTTTTTTTGTTATAATTAGCTTTGGAAGGCGGATAGACTTAAAATCATTAAGTAGGTACTTAGAGCTACTTAGGGGTAGGCAATACATGCACGGGCGAAGGCGGGCAGAGCACGCGACACGCGGTCGCATCGCTCATAGTAAGTAATACCGTCGAAAATGGTGTTGATTATTTCAAAATTCATTGTTATGTAAAATTCATATTTGGTCATGACTGTGTTTACCTAACCTTTAATTATCCTGGTGGATTGGACTGGGTTTTCTTTATGTATATTGTATAGAGCAGTCGGCAGTTCTGTATCAAGTAAACTGACAGTTTTGTCGGGAATAGGCGAGCTTTTTACTCAATCGTATCCGAAGGCCATCTAACCAAAATGTCGAGGGCTCGCTCTTTTATAAGACGAATCAGCCGCCTTGCAATCCCTCCAAATCCGTGCGTCTCATGCTTACGCAGAATATGCTAAATCTAATAAGACATACCAAGAATACTCTTTATTACGAATCTCATATAGATTAATATGGTGTACATAATAAAGAGTATTCTATTTTATTCGTTATAAAGCAATCAAATAATACAAGAATAATTGTATAATATAATTCATAAATAAACAACGGCGATATATCAAAGTATCATCATCATCATTTCAGCCGAAAGACGTCCACGGCTGGACATAGGCCTCCCCCAAGGATCTCAACGACGACCGGTACAGCGCCTCCGGCATCCAGCGGTTTCCTGCGATCTTCACCAGGTCGGGGGCCTAAACACGCGCGTCTTCCGGTGCGTGGTCGTCACTCGAAAACCCTGCGGCCCCATCGGGCATCGGTCCCACGGGCAATGTCTCAGTCGCATCCGAAGCTTTGGAGTCTGGGGTCCGCTTTACCAGTCTAATTGCTGATTTTGGCGAAACTTAGACATTTTCCGTGAAGCGACTGCCGTCTGACCTGCACAACCCGAAGGCGATATCGAAGCATTGCAGTTAGAGCAATTGTTGGACTTTTGAGGGCTCCAACAACGCGTAACGACTGCCACTACATGTTTGTATGGTAACTGGGACCAACGGCTTGACGTGCTTTCCGAGGCACGACCAGACCAGTGCAAATATTCATATTCATGCATACAAAGATTTGCACTGCGCGGGATATTGTTGTTATTACAGATATTGATGTGTTCTATAAAACTTTAGTATATCAGTATACTCTAAAGTCAAAAATCTGCGCAGCGTACGCCGATTTTGTTTATAAAGGACTTATTTTGAGATTTTTCACATATAACACACGCTAGCGGCCCACCTCGGCTTCCCACGGGTGCAACGCTGCAAAAAACCCGGCCAAGTGCGTGTCGGACTCACGCACAAAAGGTTCCGTACCATCGATTTACGAAATTAAAGAATTTAAGTTATTTGTATGAAAGATTACGCGGTAATAAGCGGTTTACGATTTACGAGGTATTAAAAAAACTACTTACTAGATCTCGTTCAAAACAATTTTCGTTGGTACTTTTTATAGTAATGTACATCATGTGTTTTTTTTAGATTTTCACTTTCTTATTTTTAGAAGTTAGAGGGGGGGGGCAACTTTTTTCCACTTTGGAAGCGTCTGTCACGCAAACTATTCGGTTCAGAAAAAATATATTTTAGAAACCTCAATATCATTTTTAAAGACCTATCCATAGATAACCCACGCGTATGTGTTCGATGAAAAAAAAATTTGAGTTTCAGTTCTAAGTATGGGGAGTCCCCAATATTTATTATTATTTTTTTATTTTTGCATCAAATTCTTAATGCGGTTCATATAATACATCTACCTACCAAGTTTCAACAGTATAGCTCTTATAGTTTCGGAAAAAAATGGCTGTGATATACGGACGGACAGACGGACAGACGGACAGACAGACATGACGAATCTATAAGGGTTCCATTTTTTGCCATTTGGCTACAGAACCCTAAAAACTGTGAATGTTGTATAAGAAACCGCCGCAAACGCCACGCCGTGTACCGCCGCAAACGCGACACCCCGCAATTTTTAAATCTGTAATATCTTCTAAAATATTCATTTAAATCATATGCTGTAGAGAGCGACATAGATCTATATTAAATCAACAATGTATTTAAGGTGTTATATTGGATAAGGATTAATGCTGCATTGGTTAAAATTGCTTCGAAAATTAGCCGGTATTTGTCGTAAAAAGTAAATGACAAAAAAAATGTTATTGTGGGATAAACATATACTATCGGGGACTTTTTTGTAGACCTTTTCAATGTGTACAATATTTAGTACATTATTTTGATAAATCTCGTAGGGTTCAGCCTGCGGTTCACTGCAAACGCGGAAAAAATGTAATTATTTACGACATCACATTAGAAAACTTAAAAGTAATAGTACCTATTTCTCCACAATTGAATGGATGTTATTATACATATAAATCTTCCTCTTTAATCACTCTATCTATTAAAAAAAACCGCATCAAAATCGGTTTCGTAGTATTAAAGATTTAATCATACAAAGGGACATAGGGAAAGAGAAAGTGACTTTGTTTTGTAATATGTAGTGATTAGCCTAAAGCCTTCCTGGATTAATGAGGTATCCAACGCAAAAATATTTTTTCAAATCTGACCAGCAGTTCTAGAGATTAGCGCATTCAAACAAACAAACTCTCCAGCTTTATATAAGTACTAGCTGCGCTCCACGGTTTCACCCGCGTAGGTTTCAATAGGTTTTTTTTGTATGCTCCGCTCCTATTGGTCGCAGCGTGATGCTATATAGCCTAAAGCCTTCCTGGATTAATAGGCTATCCAATGCAAAAATATTTTTTCAAATCGGACAAGTAGTTCCTGAGATTAGCCCGTTCAAACAAACAAACAAACAAACTCTTTAGCTTTACATATATATTAGTACTAGCGGCCGCCAGCGACTTCGTTCGCGTAGAGTTAGTTATGCTCCGCTCCTTTTGGTTGCAGCGTGATGTTATGTTTTGTATAGCCTAAAGCGTTCCTGGATTCATTAATCCAGAAAGGCTTTAGGCTATCCAATGCAAAAAGAATTTTTCAAATCGGAGAAGTATTCAAACAAACAAACAAACTCTTCAGCTTTATATATTAATATAGATATAGATAGATATTTGGTAAAAGTACCTATGTATGTGTATATACCATATTTAAGTATTTAATTAGAGTTAAGAGTTTTTTATCATTGTTTTCTTTTCAAATAAAGCATCTTATCTCTTTAACATCCATGGTCGACTGATAAAGAAAAACAAATACAAAACAAAATATTACATTATCATAAGTTACATTTTAAGGTACATTTAAAGTTTTTTTTTTTTTATAAAACACTTCTTTAGCATAATTGCGAGAATTTTGATGAAACGAAAAAGACACAAACACATAAATTCATAAGATTTAACGTAAGAGAAAATGAGATAGAAAATTATTTAACTTTGTCTGTATCAATAGTAAAACCCACAATTAATCCACTACCCCAAATTTCACATTCATCTCATTGCCTTGAAACTAAAATTTTTGAAGGTTTATTTTCTACCACGTGTGAATTACACAACTGCTTTCTTTGCGTACATAGATTTGGGTACCTACATTCATTAAGAATTTAAACCAATTAACAACTGTCTCAACTAGTATACAATAGTAATATTCAGCTTTAATAAAATCAATACGAATTTTACCGAAGATCTTCGTAATTGAGACTTAGCTTTAATATTTAAATGTGAATCAAGGACTCTTCCCCGGATTTAATTATATTGAGTAAGGTAATACCACAGTTTAAATCCGGGAACAGTCAAAAATCAATACTGTTACGGGCTAGGGGTACTAAAATACCGGTTAATGGTTACGAAGTTTATTGGCAACGAAGGTACAGTCGATTGTAGGCAAGTAGAATGTTGCTGACGTTGCACCGAAGTCTTCACTTACGTCCACGAAGTCCGTATTGTAAACACGCAATAACACTACAGATGTTACTTCACGTAGTACTCACAGTTCTCGTTACAGTTGTCGAAGTAGGTATTCTCAAAGATCGCTTCTTAATTGTCGCTGTTTTCGTCTCGGTAGTCGAATGCAGACTGACTCGCGCTGGCGTGACGGCGCTATATATAGTCCAGCTGATCGAACATTCCAGAATCGTCTAGACGTAATAATAATAGCGCATAACTTCGAGTACATTCAGTAAGTACGATGTCTAGATCTCGAGTTATAGGGCTTAAAAGTTACACACTGCATGTCAAGCGATATTGAACCTTATGCCCTCGACATAAGGTGCATTCGTAACATTGCCCCCTTCTTAGTCGTGCTCGTCCCGAGCATGATTTGAACCATAATAGCGAGCTAGGCGGTCTACGTGTACGATCTTCAGCTTCCCTCTAGGTCCTTTCTTTATCCGGTAGGTGACATCGTTTATCCTCGTTACTATCGTGTACGGACCCTCCCATTTGGCTTGAAATTTCGGACTCTTTCCTTTTCTCCTTATGGGATTATGTAACCATACCAAAGTTCCCTCTTCAAATCCGGGCACGTTAGCTTTGCGGTCGTATCGGATCTTCATTTTCTCGCTGGTTTTCAGACCATTCTCTCTCACTAGCTCATGTATTCCATCTAGTTTACGTCGTAGGTCAGCCACATAGTCGACGGCTAGGATAGGGGTATCGGGGGGTGTTCCGGTTAGTGCATCTATGGGTAGTCTAATTTCTCGGCCGAAGTTGACTTTCGCCGGTGTACAATTTGTGCTATCATGTGTTGCAGAGCGGTATGACATTAAGAAGAGTGGAATGTATTGGTCCCAATCCCTTTGGTGTTCTTCCACTACTTTGGCCAAATGATTCTCTAGCGTCTGATTCAATCTTTCGACCATTCCATCTGACTGAGGGTGATATGGTGTTGTACGAGTCTTATGTATCCCGAGTAGTTGGCAAACCTCTCGGAACAGTGAAGACTCGAAATTTCTACCCTGATCAGAGTGTAACTCCAAAGGAATGCCGAATCGACAGAACACCTCGTGAACTAGCTTTTTGGCGACGGTATGAGCTTCTTGGTTGGGTACTGCAAAAGCTTCTGGCCATTTGCTGAAATAGTCTTGCATGACGATGATATACCTATTCCCTTCTTTAGTGATAGGGAATGGCCCAGCTATATCGACAGCAACTCTTTCCCATGGTGCACCAACATTGTACACTTTCAGCCGACCTCTGGCTCTTGTTTGCGGTCCCTTTACTGAGGAGCAGGCTACACATTTCCTACACCAGTCCTCTACGTCTTCGCGACAATGCACCCAATAAAATCTTTTTCTCACCTTCTCCAGAGTTTTCTTTACTCCTAGGTGTCCTCCGGATACTCCGTCGTGCACCTGTCTTAGCACCGACGCGACCTTATCACAGGGGACAACTATCTGTAAGGCGACCTCCTGTCCACTAGGTGATTCCCATTTCCTCTTCAGAACTCCATTATCAATTATCAGGCTGTCCCATTGAGCCCAGTAACTTTTTGCTGTTGGGCTAAGCGCTGATATTTCACTCCAAGCGGGCCTCTGGGGACGTTGCTTCCATTCGATTACTGCCTTCAGGTCACTGTCTTCCTTTTGTGCATCTTTCAATGATTGATTATCCCAGTCTTCATCCAAAGCGTTCACCTGGATAATCCTTACGTTCTCTGTCTTTTCCTCTTTGCGTTCTTCACCTCGGTCCTTACTCCCTGAAGTAATCTGGCGGCGGCGGTCCTTTTGTTTTGCCTTTTTCTCGAGGCGCTTCTTCTTACGCGCCTCGTCCTCGACTTCCTTGTCCCGCCTTGCTTCCGCCGCACTCCACGACCTTCTGCACGACCGCTGTCGCTCATGTTCTCGCTTGCCGGAACGTTCGCGTTCCCGGTCCTTGACGCGTTCACGCTCTCGTTCAGCGGGTCGCTCGCGGTGCCCGCTCCGTTCGCTCCGCTTGCGCCATTCGACCCGCTCGCACGGGCGCTCGGGCTCGACCTTCGCATCGCGCTTGCGCCGCGCCATTACCGCGGCCTCCTCACGTGACCAAGAAGTTCTTCTTTCCTTAGCCTTCCTGGGACAATCAATTCGAATGTGCCCCTTTTCGCCACATTCATAGCAAGTTGGTCCTCGTCGGGCTTTTATTTGTGCGGTCACTTTTCGAATACGGTCGTGTTGTCGGCCATCTTGACGTACAGCTTCCACCTCCAGAGCATGTGTCAAAGCTGCCTTCAGGGTCTGATGGTGACCCAGACGTACTGCAGCTCTGACTTCTGCATCTCGAATCCCATCAGTAAAGAATCGCAGAGTAGTAGCGTCAATCAGTCCCGGTGTTGATGCATACGCCTTCCGAACAATACGTTCTATTTCCGTTGCCCACTGTTGCAGACCCTCATTGCTCTTCTGTGTGCGGTCGCGGAGTTGGGCCCTGTAGACATGTTCAAGGTGTTTCTCCCCATATCTAAACTCCAACGCTTCCAACAAACAGGCTAGGGTATTGCAATCGCCGGAAATATTTTCCAGGACTTGTGCCGCATCTCCGCGCAGAGCAAGCGTAAGGGCGGTTACCGCTTGATCGTCGTTCTAATTGTTGCCTTTTGCGACCTTTTCAAATTGAAGGCGAAAGGCAACCCATGGCGTTGTACCGTCAAAATGAGGTACTTGGAACGTCGGCAAAGCACTAGGTACAGGTATCACACCTTTAATACCTCCTTTTTGTACTCTCTCTATTTCTTTCCCAAACTCCATGATGGTACTATCTAATTTCTCGATACGCGCATCATGATCCTCAATACGAGCTTCTTGCTGGTCCATGCGGGTATCTTGTTGTGCTGTTTTTATTTTAAGCTCGTTGACCTCTTCTTTAGTTGTTTCCCACTTTTCATTAAGTTCCAATACTAATTGCTGGGATTTTACCTGGGATTCATCTATTTTTGCCTGGATTGCTGTCTGGGATTCTGCTATGCTCAGCCTTATTTGCGCCGTCAACTGAGCCAGTAATGCCGATAAATCGCATCCGCTGGTTCCGGGAATAGTGGTGGTACTAGGCGCACTCACATTCGTCGGTGTTACGACGGCCGCATCTTCTAAGGGTGCAGGGACACTAAGCAATTCTTCCTCTTGACGCGCCAAATCCATCGCTGCTTGTCGTCGCGTGCGAACTCTTTCGTCTTCCCTTGGCGTGACCGGCGTCCCACTTCTAACACCAATTGTTACGGGCTAGGGGTACTAAAATACCGGTTAAGGGTTACGAAGTTTATTGGCAACGAAGGTACAGTCGATTGTAGGCAATGACAAGTAGAATGTTGCTGACGTTGCACCGAAGTCTTCACTTACGTCCACGAAGTCCGTATTGTAAACACGCAATAACACTACAGATGTTACTTCACGTAGTACTCACAGTTCTCGTTACAGTTGTCGCAGTAGGTATTCTCAAAGATCGCTTCTTAATTGTCGCTGTTTTCGTCTCGGTAGTCGAATGCAGACTGACTCGCGCTGGCGTGACGGCTCTATATATAGTCCAGCTGATCGAACATTCCAGAATCGTCTAGACGTAATAATAATAGCGCATAACTTCGAGTACATTCAGTAAGTACCTATGGTAATTCCCGGAAACGGGATTCTAGAAATTTCGATGTCGTCACTTAGTTGGCAAAATTGGTGAAACCTGTACCATTCGATAGGCCACCTTAAATCTAGAAATGCGTTTTTATATTCCACCTATACGATGTCTAGATCTCGAGTTATAAGGCTTAAAAGTTACACACTGCATGTCAAGCGATATTGAACCTTATGCCCTCGACATAAGGTGCATTCGTAACAATACTATATACCCGTATCCATGTTGCCGAATTTCGGAATAGGGTATTTGACTAAAAAAAAACTAATTAGTCCGTCAGTTAGATTTCCAAAAAATACTAGACAGGTATTTTTTTTTCGTATATACAAAAAATGAAGACGACACAATGCGTTGAAAACTCGTGTGACATCTCTGCGCGCTACACTTTTTAGCAACCAGTTACGTCACCAGCCACTGATCGATGCCTTTTATATTTGTCAATTATTATTGTTTTGATAAAACAAAAAATACGTGTCTAGTATTTTTTGGAAATCTGACTGACGGACTAATTGGTTTTTTTTTAGTCAAATACCCTATTGAAAAGTTAATAAGTTAAACAATATGGTTTCCTTAATCCTTTTGGTTATTTGTATTTTTATAAGACAATTTAGCACACAGCTATCAGCTGTGACTTTTGACAGCGAAAATATTATAAAAGTATCTTGAAGAACACCTAAAGAAGATTTCACAACCTGAAATAAAGGCTTTTAATGTTGTTTTCTGTCTTTACAGGTAAATATAAAGTAATTAATTATAGGTAGGGAACCCATTTGTAAAAAAACGATAGCAATATTAATAAATTATCTGTCTTTCCAGAAAACGCATATGTTTTTATTTGAAAAAGTGAAATCTCATTATATGTAATCATAATCAAACGCTCAATCATTTTGACACGAATAACATCCTTCACATTCAACAGTATAATCAATGTTTCATCAAAACCGAGGCTAGTGCTTTTTTATTTAATATTATAAACTAGTGGTGACCGCGACTCCGCTTGGTAGTGCAGCGAGGCAAAACGGCAAACGCTTTGCCCGAATCGTAGTTGTGTCAACAATGAAAAGGTGAATACTCGCCGTAAGACGGGTCGTCCGATCATGGGACGGAGATGTAGGAATTAAATCATGCATTTCCAGCGCACACTCTCCAAAATGCATCCTCTAAAAAACCGACAGGCTGGCTAGTCTACACCAGTGCTTCAGGCTTTGGAGACCGTTTTTTACCAAATCTGGGTCGCCAATTAGCCTTTTCGCACGCCTTTCCGCCAAATCCAAAGTAAAATTTTTGTGGAGGCATGAGGAACAGGGAGTAAAGTTCACTCATCCTTCTTTGAAAACGGAGGATCCTCCGACCAGACGGGTGTTATGTGTTATGCAGGCACTTGCCCAACGGTTGATATTGGGAAGTTGTATATATGCTAGTTGCACGGTAAATTCTGATTGCGAGATATAGAATTCGTGTGACGTCATGACGTCAGTATGACGCATTGTTCTATGTGGCGTTTTTAGGTACCGCTACATTTTGTAACCTTATAAAAACACCTTTTTAAAAGAGGCTTATGACGTGATAGAAAATTTTTGTGACCTCTCCAAGGCACCTTCATCCTGGAATTCCATAATTGGATATGAAGCGAGAGATATAAATAGCGCGCTAAGTTCTAACCATGGTTGAACCTTTTCTCTTTTAAATATAAGTTAATTTATTTTACAAATTTTCATTATGATAATCCCGAGCACTCGTGGAAAGTCTTATACTTTGTGGATTAGAATAGGATTTGTGGCGAACAAATTAGCTCAGATCGTGATGACCGCAGAACTGAAACCTGACTCTTTACCTGCATAATTAGAAAGACGTGACAATAATAATTTGTATTTTCAATTATCAATTTGTTCACAGGCTTTAACAGCCTCCGTGGCGTAGCCAACAATTGGTCTAACAGCAATGCTTCGATACCGCCTTCGGGTTGTGGAATGTGGTGTTTAAAGTGGTAGCGCTGTGTGTCGCGGGTTCGATTCCCGCACGGAACAAATATTTGTATGAGATACAAGTAAAATAAAAATCAAAGCATTTATTTTAAATAAACCAGTTACAGGCACTTTTGAATTGTCAGAAGGTCGGTCAGTCAATAAAATGAAGCTAGTCGCCCATTCCAAAGAGAATGTACCTATGGAGAAGAACGGGCAAGAAACTCCATGGACACTCTTTTAAATTATCAAACTATTGATACAAATACTTGATTACATCATTCATGTTGAAATCAACCGTGTGAGAACGATGCAGAAATATATTGTACGTTGAGAACGTCCATTATGGAAAAAAGACTAACACAACAAATAGATGCTTTACAGCAAGTATATTGTGCTCACACATGTCACATGCAATTATACAATATTTATTCTAGATTGCACTATCTCTCAATCTTAAAAATTTAGATAACTACGGCCGATTCTATCGCATGCAAATGCAATGTTATTATTTGATAAACAATTGTCATATTATTTACGATAAACGAATTATCACATGACAAATAAGATATATTGAGATAAGATTTGTCAAAGTTAAGCTGCATAATAAAATGGTGCATGATTTCATTCATTTGCAAAACATTATATCCAACGACTAGCTGTGCCCCGCGGGTTCGCCCGCGTAAATTTTGATCTCGTAGAAATATCGGGGTAAAAGTCCTATGTATATCCTATGTAGCTTATAAACTATCTGTGTGCCAAATTGCATCCAAATCCGTAGAGTAGATTTTGAGAGAAAGCCGAACAAACTCACTTTGATATTTTTTTTAATATAAATTATAAACTAGCGCTTGACCGCAATCCCGCCTGATGGTAAGCAGTGATGCGATCGTTGATGGTAAAGCGCGCTAGTTTATTAAGAGCCTATTTACTCTAGCCTTGAAAACACTCAAATTGTAGTCTGACGGAAACCCCGACGCTGGCAAATTGGTCCAGACCCTAGATGCACGCGGTATAAAAGAGGAAGCGAAACGCTTCGTCCGGATTGGATCGCAGTGGTGTTAACAAAGTAAGTGTGTGTGACTCGCTGTACGTCGGGTCGTCCGATGATGGAACGGAGATGAGGGAATTAAATCACACTCACCAGAATGCATCCTATAGAATACCGAAAGGCTGGCTACTCTACGCCTGTGCTCCAGGCTTTGGAGACCGTTTCGAGTTAAATCTGGGTCGTCAATCAGCCTCTTCGCATGCCTCTCCACTGAATCCAAAGTAGCCAGGTGACATTTCGCAGCACCAGCCCAAGTGGAAAAAGTATCTTTTTTCTTACTCCTCCGCTTTTCTTTTCTGATTAATTTCGTTGCGGGACCCAAAGACAGTTGAATCGTTTCTCCGGGACTCGTCGAGCTTCATTGCTCGGCGTTTTTCTGGCGGTCTCCACTGTTGATTCTGGCTTTCAGGAGTTGCAACACCCCCCACATGAGCGGACCTGTGCTTTGTAATAAATTAGAACCTGCCTTGGTGTGGTGGATTTATAATATTAGTAAGGATGTATTTGTGAACTATAACTTGTGTCATAATTCACAAATACAACCTTTTTTTTCTTTTTTTTTTTAATAAACATATAAAACCTTATGGTTTTTGAAATTTATTAAAAAAAAAAAACCTTGCGCCACTTGCTTAAGAGCTATCTTTTACAGACAACCTTTGGATGGAATACTAAGGGGAAGGAGAAAGAAATAATATAGGTAGTCTACAGTGTACTATTTACATAGAGTATACAATAAATATGTACGTTAACTGTATCATACTAGTTTAAATAAATATATATATCTAATTAATAAACATCATTCAAGAGCAAAAATAAAAAAAAAATATTATGATATGTTTAAAGAGAGAGGAATTGCTTTTTTATCATAGTTTTAAAAGTGAACAGAGTTTGAACACGCCTTACGGACACGGGCAAGTCATTCCATAGCCGAACTGCTTGTACAGTAAAGGATTTACGATCATAATATCATAATCAACCTTTTTATCATCGCACTGCTGGGGGGTAATCGCGCTAAATAAAACAGCAGAAGTTCAACTCTTGTTCGTATCTAATCCAGTTAAAGTTATGGTTTAGTTTCGATCATATTTCGTATCGCGCTATAGTTTCAACTTCGGTTGAAGTAAAATCAATGTAGGTATGAGCGATACATTTCATCAGATATAATAATTAAAACTAAATCAATTATCAAGTAAATCTAATTTTTTAGACGTAAGTTTGACATGGCATAGAAAAAGTTAGCTTTGTTTCAAATTTGTCATTTGACAACGGTTACGTTCCAATTGCGATCCAGTTATGGTTAAACCGTTAGCGCGATACGAAACATAAGAAAAGTTATGGTTTGGTTGCGATCCAATTCTGTTATGGTTGAATTATTTTAGCGCGATTGCTCCCCTGGGCACAGGTCTCTTCTCATACAGAGAAGGATTGAGCGTAATCACCACGCTTGCTCAATGCGGGTAGGCGATTTCAGACCTAAGTCCAGGTTTCCACAAGATGTTTTCCTTCACCTTCAGTCATTGGTGTCTAAGATATACTTAGAAAGTACATATAACTTTAGAAAAGTCACATTGGTACTTGCCTGAAATGGAATCGAACCCGCGCACTCATGCTTGAGAGGTTGGTTTTTCAACCACTAGGCCACCAAGTCTGTCTACGATTAAGGATTTACGATACTAGTTAAAAAATACTCCTAAAGTATTGATACTTACTGATATCGATACTTTTTAGTACTCTATTTATTTTTCGAGTATGCTAGCAATGAGCATTTAAGGACAATAAACAAAACAAAATTGAGAAGAAAAAGTAGTAGTATTGTTTCGATATATATTGCAAAATTGATTCGATTCAATAAATACTTGGTATCGAATCAAAAGTATCGAGTACCTACTCGTATTTACTGGTATCGGAATATTCCTAGTACCAGGTGAATCTGTCAATAAAATTAAATTCGATTCACAGTCAATATACACGAAGAATTTACAATACGCTTATACCACCTTGACGTTGGCAGAATCATCGGCCATCCATGGAGCCATATACTACTAAAAAAAAAAAAAAATCGGTCAGTGGACTCGGTTGTTATCGAGTGCACGTGCTAATCTAGCTCGTTCTATGACCTAGACCTACAAAGACCGGAGACCGGAGGTTTTCCTAGACTCTAGGTCTAGGCCAGGGTTGGCGAACCTTTATACACATCTACGTGGCATTTTTTTTATAATAACAAACTAGTGCTTACCGCAATCCCGCCTGATGGCAAGCAGCGATGCAATCATTGATGGTAAAGCGCGCTAGTTTCTTAAGACGAGGTTATACTACTTTTTCACTTTTTTTAACATCTGTAAATCCATGAAATTTCGGGTAAAAAGAAAATATTTCAGAAAAGTTGAACATATAGCCCCTTATTCATAAACACTGCTTAAAGTTAACTAGTGATTAGCGATTCTTTAACCATACATGTTTGACCTTTTAACGTCACTTAACTTTAATCATCCTATATGAATAAACAGTGCAGAGTTTAAGGGGTTTATTCATAAACAATAATCGAGTTAAGTGACGTGCAAACATCTAAAATGTGTCCTTAAACAATCGATAATCACTAGTTAACTTTAAGCAGCGTTTATGAATAAGGGGGATTGTCTAGAGTTCTGTGAAGATAGAAGCGTAAATTTAAATAATCCAGACATCATGCCAGAACACGACGATTCGCTTGACGGCAAGACTGTCTGATGGATGGTAACTTCTGCCGGCAGCCGATGTTATGGCCTACCACCGTTTAACACCATTTCATCCATCTTGGCTCTAGTGATTACTCAAAAAAAAATAACTAAATTGTAATTGCAAAACACACTAACATTAGGGATGGGATTAATTTTGACAGTTGAACAAATTACATTGCGTTGCTTAGTTATTAAGCAGAAGCATTTTTTCGAACATATGAAGCAATGGATTAGCATAGATTAAAATTGGTCGTAATAGCGTATTACGCAACTAGGTTTTGGTACCGATTTTCTCTTTTTCACAAACTAATAACAGGACCTTGAAAGAACTAAACTTATATGTATTTCTGTCCTTTTCTTAATGAAACAGAAAGAATAAGGTCCACTTAACTTAATTAAGTACTGTTTATGAACAACGGATTCTAGGTCACTTTCGGATTATTTTAATTGTTTTTTATCTCTCTTGACATTTCTCGTGACACTTGGTCTTTTACGTACAGTAGGTCAAGCTACCCGAAACTGTCAAATATTCCCATTCAACCTAGAGCCTTATTGCTTTATGGATAAAGTTGGAAATCTAATATACAAACTTGACAGATTGTAGAAGCTAGATGTGATGTCGTCTGTTTGCTAGGCATGCCTACGAGGGACCGAAATTAACACACAAAAGACAACACCCCTTTTTCCCCTATGGTGGAAAAATCCTCATGTACTATCCTCTGCTCAGGCACGCGGAGGGGTGTGCCGGCTAAAAAGACCACCTAAGCGTTCGTCATCTGCCTTTCCGGAGTACCGGGTCCTCTCAATTCTACGGTACGTCCGAAAGGGACAACTCCCTACCATCTTTTCTAAGATTGGTTACGAATTTACGAATTACGAAATTACTTGATAGAAATAACAATTTAGTGAGAATTTTGCGATCTTATGTAAACTAAGTGAAATGGGTAACTTTTTTTTTGATGTTGTCGTTACTGTTTCTTTTTTATCTGCTTTTGCTTATCTGCGTTCACCATCCCTGCTCTATATAAACCTTGGATCATAAAACAATCATTATCTGAGAAGTGCACCCACCAGCTGTAGCTACAGTGCAACGCGGTGCAAGTAGTGAATAACACGCTTTATTCGTTTTAAATCAGGTAAATAAAATTATTTTAAATCGCTTTTAAATAATATTCTGTGTATCCACGTGGTTCTTTTAAGTTACACATGGATTCAAAGGCAATTTCAAAAAATATTTTCGGTTCAAACTAATGACATGATCGCCGTTAGAACTGCAACAATTAAGTGACTTTATGCTGAAAGAAATATCTTAAGAAATAAGGAGCGCCTTTGTACTCAAATGTTAATTTGGTCATATCCCTATGTATTTAATTGTGTGTTGTGTATATAAATAATAATTAAAACTACTCAGCCCACAAAAATCAGTAACAGAGCTAAAATTAGGAACGTATTTTAAATAATGCATATTATATTATACTAAACTAGCGACCAGCCCCGGCTTCGCACGTGGACAAATGATATAGGTACCTAAACATTCCTCAAGAAACGGTGGCCCTTCAATAAAAATGTCTACTGTGCCGCCCGTCAGTCAATATCTGACTCTGCAAGATACATCGACCTTATTGTCCATGGCTAGCCAGTTCCACCACCTTCAAGCAGAATGAAAGCCTACCGGGATAGCAAGTTTGTTCGAAATAATGGTCCCCCGCTCCGGCCCACTCACTCCGCGGTTTAGGGCTTTAGGCTGAGAAACACTCAAGTAGCAGGCAGCCTGCAGGGGCGCGAGCGGCACGCGGATTTTTTCTGGTGTTTAGTTTTGAATAAATCGTGATATGTTCTGAATGAAACAACCAATTCCAATAATTTTAAAAGAGATCTGCTGCTACTAAAATTACCTTTGAGATGACGTAATTTATTTGCGCTCTGATTTCGACTGTCATTTTAATTAACTTTTCAAACATAAAAAAATAGTCATAATGAAGAAACTAGTAGATAAAAAAATAGTAGGTAGACATATAGTGTCGCATACTTTTTTGTAGGCATTTTTAAGGTCTACAATACTGTAGTACATTATTTTGATCTATCTCATAGGGTTCAGCCAGCGTTTGCAAAGCAAACTCAAAAAAATGGGTTTATTTTGCGACATGTGTTAGAAACCTCAAAAACTATCAGTGTTCCTCTCATATATTATGCATGTTATAGACATAAAAACCTTCCTCTTGAATCACTCTTACTATATGAAAAACCCTATCAAAATCTGTTGCGTAGTTTTAAAGATGGAATCTTACAAAGCGACATAGAGAAAGTAAAAGTGATTTTGTTTTATAATATGTATGTAGTGATGACAGTATAATCATTATTGTATGTAATATTATAATAGTAATTATATAGTTGGCCAGTGGCTGAGTAATCGACTGCTGTGCTGTGTGTCGCGTGCAACAAATATTTGTATGGTCCACAGATAATTATTCCGGGTCTAGCTGATTGTTTATGTGAGTTTAAATGTTTCTTTAAAATGCACCCACGATCGAAGAGTAAGTCCTAGGTCTGTATTACAGAACGTCACTCTAAACTCAAGCTTTACTTAAGTTTCGTTTGAAGCCTTTTGATTGGGACAAATATTAATTTGTAAGGCCTACAGGTAGTTGCTCCGCGTCTGCCTGTTTTTGTATGTGAATTTCAATGTTTGTAAACGCACCCACGATACAAGAGTAATTATGAAGGTGGGGCAACTTTTATTTTTATATAATTATTTAAGTATTGGAATAAAAAAACAATTGAACAAAAATAACATCCGATACCATTTCATCAATTGGTTAAGTCCGGATCAAAAAACCCTTCGCTATTCCTTAGAGATACTTCCTTCTCATATAAATGAGGTAGTAGTACTCATCCTAATGATATCTGTAAGAAGAGTTCATAACGTGTCGGGAATATTATGGAATACACACTAGTATCCCATTATATTCACGACACGTTACGAAATACAAACTGAGGTCCTCAAAAAGGCTTTTGCAGAATCTGAACAGGATGATATTATGTATCTTAATAGTTTCGTAAAATGGCCACAAACTAACAGCCCATAATGTTTTCTGTGTACAAATACCTACATTTCAATTAATCATGCACCTGCATGATCAGTCATTTTACGAAATATATTTTAAGTGGAGGAGTCCACACTACAATAGGTAATATTGTGTAAATGGGAAAATTTAAAATTATTAATAATCGGCTGGGAATTCAAGAAATAATTCACTTTTAGAGGGATTGCTTATTGTGACCTTTTTAGATTTCTTTCAAAAGGAAATTTCTAATCCATTGCCTAATAGGTTTGAAACATTCACATACTCAACAGCTTAAACTGTTAAAATTAAAGTCATTGCCATTATAAGTGTACCTACCTAATGCGCAATTATTAGGTAGCCTTCCAGCATTCCCGTAAAATCAGTCTTCAAAGAAAAATTTTCTTGAAATTGTCTACAGGATACCTAATCATGGGTTTCAAAAGACTCTGGGATTCATCCTGCCCTCGAGTTTGGGACAAGTGGGAGAACAACGAAACTACGTGGGTGATCAGAGACCTTCCGCCGGAAGATGATGAAGAGGCACTAAAGTTGCTGGTGGAACACCTATGTCCCGATGAAGCCTTGTGTGTTCTTAGAAGTAAGTATAGTTTAAGTATTCACATTTCCTTTTCCCTACATTCCAGTTATTTAAATCCTGCAAAGTTTTGTAAGTTCGGCAAATTTATATACTGCACATAATACTAAAACAGCATGCTACGCTTACTTACAACGCAGCTCAACATCTACCTCTAAATATGCATTTACACACAAATTCTATACGTTCTTAGGGTCCTTTGTATACAATAGAGAGTATTAAATATTTATAATTTGAATTATTTTAGCTGCAAAAATATTGTTTCTAATTATCTACAAGGTTTGTCATATGAGCAGACTGAAGACCTACTTAGGTACACTATGTAAATAAATTTAGCAATAACCATACATTAACAGACTAATAATACTATGTAAGCAATATGATACTAATAATAACACTGTATACTTCCGTTGTGTTCTAGATTTTTACGTCCTACTTTTGTTGTTTTATTGTTAATTTATTGCAAAATAAAAAAATATAATAAGCACTTTTACGCCTGAAGCACAGGTTCTACCTAGTTCAGGCAAATTATACATCAGTGCTATTTAGAATTAAGAAAATCATTATACAAATTATGTACAAAGTTGAGAAATAAACAATTTATTCAACATTGTGAGAGAAAAAGCTTTTCACCTCATGAGATTGAGGAAAGACTGTGAAATCAAAATACCTACCGCTAATTTCACTAAACAAGCTTTTGATATTTATTTAATCGCAACTAAATTTTTAACGTTTTAAATTGCAAGAATTGGTATTCAAATTTTTAAACTGGCATTTCTAGCAACTTTATACAAACTGCTGTCCTTATCCCCAAAAATCGTTTATATTCATCGTGTTTAGATTATATAACCAATACCTACCACGTTTTAGATGGTCTGTTAGCTAATACAACTTGATTATAGTCCAGTGTGGTAGTTTATGGCCCATTCCCTCTCACAGAAAGGAGGCTTATGTCCCAATAGTGAGAAAATTATAGGCTGATTATCTTCATGTTATGTATATTCTGATTTAGAACTAGGCTCCGCTAAACAATTATTATATCTTCCAGACCTCGTTGACGACCCAGAAAGCGTGCAGGGTTTGTCAGATGTATGGAGAGGCTACCTACCACAGAGAATGTCACTAGGCTGTTACGAAGAGAAGTATGGAAAGAGTAAACTTGTAGCGATGAACTTGTGTTACGTGGTCAGTAGGGGAGAGGAATCTAATGATGAGGTAAGCATTTAATCTTTAAGTTTTGTTATAGTCGGACAGTAAAAACACTGTCAAAATTACAAACAGTAACTTCTCCCCTTAAAATTTAATCCTGAACAATAGTACATACACCTATTAAATCTCATACACGCCAAAAGTGCCTTATAAAAAGCCTGTATTGCCCCACTGCAAAGATCACCAGCCCCGTTCCCATTTTTTTTCCATTCTACTGCAATCTCTTCTGCTCCGACATAAAATACCAAACACTCGTACTCTTCCAGATCAAAGGTGAAGCTTGGAAGGACGTATACGGGGCATTAAAACTAGCAGAAGAGAAGACGGACCCCTTTAAATACTTAGGAATTGACAAGATACTGTTTGCTCTCGGTCTAGTTGTGAGAAAAGAATATCGGGGTATGAAGCTCGGACCACGAATACTAGCAGCGAGGTAAACTAGAATTACCTATTTTTATTTCCACCTACAGTGATCCACCGGTGGACAAAGGCCTCCCCCAAGGCTTTCCACGAAGACCGGTCTTGTGCTGCCCGCATCCATCGGATTCCCGCGACCTTCACCAAGTCATCGGTCCACATTGTTGGTGGCCGCCACTCCAGAACCTTACTGCCCCATCGACCATCGGTTCTACGAGCAATGTGCCCTGCCCACTGCCACTTAATTTTAGCGACTAGAAGAGCTATGCCGGTGACTTTGATTTTTTTGCGGATCTCCTCGTTTCTGATTCGATCACACAGGGAAACACCGAGCATAGCTCTTTCCAACGCCCTTTGTGGGACTCTGAGCCTTCGTATGAGGAATGTATGTATTTATCACAGACGTTCTCGTTAGTAAGATGAGTAGAAAATTGCCGAATCCCGATCTAGGAAATCCACTTTCCTAGTCCGTCAATGAAGATGCAGACCTACGGAAAGTTGTTCAATACTACCGAGTGAGCTAACTCCCGATAAATGACCTTTTCCTGATTGATATAAACACATTGGTAGTAAGCTTAGCTGGCAAATCGTATCATCATTCATTTTTAAGTTTGACTCCAAAAGCTTAGTTCGTACGGTACCAAATATAACTTGGTCCCGACCCGTAACGCCGTCCGATGTTCATTGTCTAAATGGACTTATGGTTTTACTCAATCTGAAAATACATGTATGTGTTCTGTTGTTTTATCAGGCGCAGCCTGTCGCAAGTCATGTCAAGCCATATCGCAAACTAAAAGTATGTAGGCTGTTACTACTATTATACTATACTGTTTACTAAAAAAACAGGATTACTGTGTGGTAACACTCTGACATCACACAGCCTTTATTTCATGGCCAGCGCGATTTTCACAGTGCGATATGCTCTAAATTGCATAATACACTGTATCTATGGAGATAACATACTTTAATGCATTTTGATAAAAGGCTAAAGTAAGATTACAGTTTTTACATAAAAACAAAATAATCTTTATGAATGATGATTACTATACCTACGGATAAAATAAAAGATAACAGACATTAAATACAGGAAAAAATAAAGATATTATAGATCAAAAAGTCAGATCTGCCCTCGCATCATTTTATTATATCTGGCTTTCAATTGATAAACCGTGCACTTGGCAACGTATGGATATTAAACAATTGTCCTGACAACGCATCTTATCAGATATCACTTAAGTGCAAAATGCTTTCATACTGCCTAGGTAAATGACATAGCAGGTATATGGCATGTCATGTACCTAAATATGTTACAATCATAATACATGCACTATTTTTTTATTATTACCTTTATTCCAACATACTATTAAATTATATTTTTAAACATTTCAATAGAGAGAATACATAAAAAAAACATTTAAAAATATAAAAAATTGTGGATTCACCGATGTCAGGCACAGGGTCCAAGTTAGGGCTCAAGAGACAGGAACGTCCTCACGATGCGTGCCGTATCGTGGAGTACCTACTGCCTTTTGAATCAGACCCTTGGTCCAACTGCCTAACGAGAGCCTCATTAGGCGGTGGATGAGGCTTTTGGATGTCAAACCATTGATTGATACGACAATCGTTACAATAACAGCCGAGTTCACATTAAAGATCTCAACAATCAATTTTTTTATTATTATTATTATGTAGGTACTAGACTAGCGGCCGCTCCCGACTTTGTTCGATGGAGTTAGTTATTTGAACATTTTATTTTAACTCCAAAATATACACCATAGGTGCGCGCTAATCTCAGGAACTACTGGTCCGGTTCGAAAAAATCTTTTTGCGTTGGATAGCCCATTAATCCAGGAAGGCTTTAGGCTATATAACATCACGCGGCAACCAATAGAAGCGGGGCATAACTAACTACACTCGAACGAAGTCGCTGGCGGTCGCTAGTGTTTAGAGTAAAATTACGTTTTAAACCGACCTATAAATTGTCTTAATTCTTCTTAGTTAAATGTATCATTCGTGGTGGCCTAGTGGTTAAAACACCAGCCTCTCAAGTATGAGTGTGCAGGTTCGATTCCAGGTCAGGCAAGTAGCAATGTAACTTTTCAAAAGTTATATGTACTTTCTAAGTATATCTTAGACACCAATGGTTTATACCTTCGAAAGCATGTTAAGCCGTCGGTCCCAACTGTCTTTCGTAGATTTTGTGATTTGTTTCGGGTCGTCAGAAGTTCTTTTATTTACCCAGTAATTGGACGGTGGAGGTCAGACAGGCAGTAACTCTATGGAAAATATGTATACACAGTATAGACAGCTGCATCCGGGTATACTCGAAGCCAACCCTAAAATAGTTTGGATAAGGCTAAGCAGATGACACTGTTATATCAATAAAAATAAAGTTCATTTTAACTAACAAAATCCTGCGAATATTTAGTATATCTATACTACTATATAAAGTTGAAGAGTTTATTTGTTTGTTTGTTTGAACGCGCTAATCTCAGCAACTGCTGATGCGATTTGGAAAATTATTTTTGCGTTGGGATAGTCCATTAATCCAGGAAGGCTTTAGGCTATATAGACCAATAGGAGCAGAGCATACATATAAAAAAATAATATCGAAACCCACACTGGTGAAACCATGCGGCGCAGCCAGTAAGTAATAAAACTAATCTCTTTTTACAGGGAACCCCTCAGCCTGCACCATGGTATTAAGGGTACATCCACAGTCTTCACTGGCATAGCTTCGCAGATCTGTGCAGCCCGAGCCGGTTTCACCACCATCGCTACTGTTACCTTGAAGGAACTAGCTGAAGCCGGTCTTCACTATCCTGAGGATGAGACCAGGTCCTTGAAGGTTATGGTGAAGAAATATGAATGATGGCTGATGATGAATCACAGTATCTGAAGCTGTTGCCAAACAAGGAGTAAGAGAACGTTGAAAGAAAAAATAAGAAAGAATTCAAATTATTTAAATTTTGACAATTCAATAATATTCATTACGTTATTAACGTTGTTGAGCAGACACGTTTTTCAAACACATGGAGCAATAGAATAGCAATATGGTTCAAATTGATAGTAATAGTATAAGTATTAGGATGTTGAGCTGTATGAATGTCCTATAAAGCAAAATACAGTGAATTTTGGTTATAACGACGGCGAAGGCATAACATCACGCTGTAACCAAAAGCAGCGGAGCATAACTAACTCTACGCAAACGAAGTCGCTGGCGGCCGCAAAATACAGTGAATTTTGGTTATAACGACGGCGGAGGCGGCCTCTTTAATGCCGTCGCTATTTCCGGTGGTATCTATATCCGAAATAATAAAAAGTCATGTACATATGTATTTATTCTTCATTTATTTTATTATGTTACACACGGGTGTTAGTGAAAAAACGTGCTTTTTGCAGCCTCGAAATGATGTCCATTTTTTCTTTCACAGTAAATGTACGTCGAGGAACCATATTTACAAGTTTAAGAAACACTCACTCACTGGAATTTGCTATCTATCTGATTCAAAAGTTTAACTTCGTACACGTGCTAAGCAGTCATATACAAACAAAGCATTTGTTTGACGATTTGTGAATGTAAACAAAAGATAAGAAGGTTGAATTGATCTAAGTATGAATGAGTTTTTGTGCGTTCACCGACTCAGTCGCAATATCCGCATGGGATTTCTAGGAATCTGTTATGAATGGTTCATAAAAACAAGTCACTATACACGAAATTGACACTTTATCCGAAGCCGCTATTACCGAAAGAATTTCTTAAGGAAGTATGCTTTAAATTCAGGGACTTAAATTTGACGTCACTATAACCAAAACGCCGTTACCACCGAGGTCGTTATTAATGAAATCTACTGTAGTATAATAATAATACTGGATATGAATAACTTTTTAGTAGGTAGATACCTATAGAAGCAATACAATAGTTAGGTAAGTATTGTATACTAATATTAATAGTAAAATCACATCTGTCTATAGTAACGCTTAACGTAACGTAGTGCTTATAAGCAAAATGGGAGTATGTTTAGCAAAACCAGATAATATTTTATTTTATATTTGAAAACATGTTTAGTGTTTACTTTGGGCACAATACTTAAGATTTTTTTTTTTTTTTGCGTGGTTTTGTAGGTCTGAGAACTGGATCCATAGATGGATATTGCTAATAAATTACTCCATATGTTCAATAAACGAAACCCACTGCTACTGACAGTGTGTTAGGACCTACTTACCCTGCTGGCCGTAAACTAGAAATTCATATTTTGTTATTGTTTTTTAATTACCTATACGTAAAGTTTTCCCGATTGTACTATAAATAGATAATTACTTACTTAGATAAAGCAGCAAGCCGGGACTACGCTAAGTTAAAAATGATAATTTTATATAAGTAGTTGTTAATGTTGAAGTAAAGAAAATAGCTCCTCAAAGCAGTGATTATAAGTAGGTACTTAGAAATAATCAATAAGACTTGTTCTTTTATAGATGATTGTCGAGTTATGCCCGACTCGACAGTTTCAAATCGTCTTTAAATTCTTATAAAATAAACCCGAAAATTAAACAGAAAATTGAGTGTTTTTTTTTTTAATTTCTGAATCCGAACCTTTATTTGTTAACGAGTTACAGTGTGTGAGAATTTACCATCTTTTCATGCTGATATTTTGTATGTATGTCTCTAAATCACTAACGCAAGAGACCCTAATATTGTGGTGCCATTTATTTAATAGACAGTTCAATTTGTTATGAAAAAACTCACCAATAGCACATGTTCCTAAAAAAGTGAGAAACCTAAATTATAATTCATTATTTAGAAAATAAATTGTTTATTTTAATTAAGTATATATAATATTTCTAATTTATATTACCTACTAGTAACATTTACTTTAATGAACACGGAATACGGGTATTGTTGTAATAAAAAAATATTAATAAACTAATTTTGTTTTTCCAGCAATCCAAGTGTGTTGCTTTGTGTCCACTTTTGATATAATTATTTATAATGGACATTATATTACCATATAATGAAAAAATATTAATCTGGGTAACTTTGACAGATAATTGCGATATTATACACAATATTTTAAAAATTTAAGCCCTACGGTGGGGAGATTATAAAAGAAGCTAGAAGATTATGTGGAGAGACATGGAAGATGTCGTTTAGAGAGTGCTCACAAACTAAGAGTGCCTGGTACTATACCATACAGGACACACCGGGATCAGTGCCTTGGTTTGAAGGTGCCAACCTCTCCAGGGAGACATTGGTTGCTGCTCTCAGGTTGCGGGCTGGTCATGTTCCACTGAACAAGTTTTATCATCTCATGGGATTTAAGTCATCGCCACTGTGTGATGCGTGTCAGGTGCCCGAAGATTATATTCATGTGTTGGTGGAATGTGACCAGTATCGCGAACTGAGGAGGAGCCTGCTGGCAGGCATTGATCTCCATAATGGGGGAATCAATGTGGTGCTGAGCCGGCCAATGTCCGAAGAGGCCCAGTGTATCTATGGGTTCCTAAAGAGATGTATGAGAGAGAGAAATGATAGACAGGGGCGGAGAGCGGGAGTGTGAGAGTTGAAGATGTGATGTGTGAGTGTGTGATGTGTATGTGTGTGTGGATACACTGGGATTGATCCCATGAGGCTGGCATAGTCACCCTGAGTGCACTGAAGCCTCTAAATACAAGATAAAAAAAAAAAAAAACCTATAATGAATTTTGTTCTCGATTAGATTCTTTAAAGGAAATGACAATTCCTAAACTCACTAAACCAAATAATTTTAAAAGCAGACCTCCAGTTCCTTGGTGGAATGACGTTTGTGAGAAAAGTGTAATTGCCTCTTATAGTGCACTGAAACTATATAGAAGTGACCCTACTATGGAGAATTATGTAGAATACAAAAGAAAAGATGCACTTAAAAAAAGAACTATATCGGAAGAAAAAGCAATAGGTTGGGATAACTTATGTAATACTTTCAACAGAACTACACCTATTAGTAAGATTTGGAATCTTCTAAAAATGTTTAAAGGTATAAGAGCTGGCAATAAATCATATAGAGATGAGTTTATTTCTCCATTTCTAAATAAATTATCTGATAATAGGAATTTAAATAATACTGATAATTTAGGCAATATTTTTGAATTTAATAATGACAACCTAAATTCAAAATTTTTACTAGATCCTTTTACATGGTCAGAATTTAACATGAGTTTGATATCATGGAGAGACACTACACCTGGTTTAGATGATTTCCCAAATTCTATCATTAAAAATTTAGATGAATCTGTGCAAAAACTATTTCTTAATATTCTCAATTTACTTTGGCATTGTAAATGTATTCCACAATCATGGAAAACACAATGTGTCATTCCGATACTCAAGCCAGATAAACCTGCAGAGCTGGCCAGCTCTTATAGACCAATATCATTGTCATCATGTCTAGGTAAAATATTTGAAAACATGATTAAAAATCGTCTAGATTGGTATATGGAATCTAACAGCATCATTCCACATGTACAATATAGATTTCGTCGAGGGCGAAGTTGTGCAGACAGCTTCACTTCCTTAATGTCGGATCTGAAACATGCAAAGGATAAAAAGTTACACACTGTTTGTGTATTTTTAGATGTGCAAGGTGCATTTGACAGTCTAGATCCAGCCATACTAATAGAAGTTATGTCTAGGTTAGGTGTACCTGGCCAACTATGTAAATGGATTTTTAATTTCTTAAATAACAGAACACTCTATATAAAGCACAATAATACATTATATGGTCCAAAATCTACATCTAAAGGTACAATGCAGGGTTGTACACTGTCTCCTTTGCTATATAATATATACACAAGTGAAATATGTAAATTTGTAAATAGCAATGTAGATATTTTGCAGTTTGCAGATGATATTGTCTTGTACAGTAGTAATTATAATGTAGAAATTGCAATTGACAATATTAACAGAGCTCTGTCTGAACTATTCCACTATTACAATGATGTATTACATTTAAAAATTAACCCCTACAAAAGTAGAGTCATGATATTTGGAAATGAGAATACAAATTCAAAAGTAATTTATAATGGTGAAATTATAAACACAGCAAATTCAAAGAAATTTCAGAAAGGAACTTTTGAGGGACATATTAAATACATATCAAAGAATGCCCTAAAAGGTTTAAATATAATGAAATGCCTTGCAGGTGTTTCATGGGGAGCAGACCCAAAAATATTGTCAATTATATATAAAAGTATAGTTAGAAGTCATTTTGACTACAGTTCACTAGTGTATATAAATAGTACTCATGTAAATAAATTAGATCTGTTGCAGAACAGAGCTTTGAGAATAATTTCTGGTGCAATGTGCTCTACTCCCATAAGGGCCATGGAAGTGGAGACGAAATTGATGCCTTTAATTTTGTGACGTGTTCTACTTGCAGAGAGATTCTGTCTTAAACTGATTGCTACAAATAACAGGAAAATAATAAACAAAATTGTACCTTTTGTAAATAGTCCTTCTGGTCAACTGACTACAGGAGGAGGACTACAGGAGAGAATCTCTTGGGTGGCAAATCCCCAACATTATCCAATATATTGCTGGAAACAGAGAATAGTTTTACTGGTATTAGGAAACAGTGCCCATGGCCATGTTACTCCTTCTCCTATCAGTGTATTACACATCCTATTAATGTATTTCAAAATCCAATCAATAATAATTCAGATATGTTATAGTATTTGGCAGAAAATAAGAATTACTATATTATTTACACTGATGGCAGTAAGGGGAGTGGTTATGTGCATGCTGCTTTATATGATTCATGTACAAAATTCTCTCGAAGCTTTGTCCTTCACAATACATGTACCATATTCACTGCAGAGACATATGCGGTTTATCGCGCATTATTGTATATTCGACAGATTAACCATTGTAAATACTTTTTGATTGTTTCTGATTCACTGAGTTTGATAAAAGCCTTAACTAACCTTTCAATTTCATTCAAGTCAAATTATATTTTATTAAAGAAATAATAATTAATCAATATTACCTTAAGCATATCAAAGTTGCGTTCCTGTGGGTACCTTCTCACCGTGGTATATCTGGCAATGAAATAGTTGATAAAACCGCATATGTTGGTAATAATGCTGTTGATGTCAGAAATGCGATGGACATTCCTATGACTGACTTTCTGCAATGTATTAATGAAAATATAGATAAGTTATGGTTAGAAATGTGGAGGAAAGATCAAGACATCAAAGGGATGTGGTACGGAAGTATTCAAGAAAGATTACCTGTTAGACCCTGGTACAATAGATTGGAAGAAGCCAGCCGGGACTTTATCACAACGATAAATAGATTGCGCTTTGGCCATAATACTGCACCGTCACACCTTGCTAGACTTGGCATTATTACAAGCAATATGTACCCACATTGTGAATCACAAGAAGGAACCATGGAACATCTGATTTTTGACTGTCAAAACTTCTTGCTTGACAGATTAGTGTTGGCTAGTGAACTCAGTGATTTGAAAATTAAGTGTGATTCTTCCTCCCGCCCGCCGCCACTTCAACAGTTATTAAAAGACAAAAACACTTACAAACCTATTTATAAATACATAAAAAATACTATTAAAACAATTTAAAAGTGAAGTGCAGTGATAAACTTTCAGTTCAATTAAATAAGACTTGACCTAAAGGTCTTGGTTACCAGGTCATAAAATTACAAAAAAAAAAAGTAGACACTGACAATCGAATGACATTTCAACATGGCGGCCGTAGTTCCCATTTTCTCCATTTCACAGATAAGTTGGTAGGACTATAACTCCTAGGTCTGTATTACAGAACGTCACTCTAAACTCAAGCTTTACTTAAGTCTCGTTTGAAGCCTTTTGATTGGGACAAATATTAATTTGTAAGGCCTACAGGTAGTTGCTCCGCGTCTGCCTGTTTGTGAATGTGAATTTCAATGTTTGTAAACGCACCCACGATACAAGAGTAATTATGAAGGTGGGGCAACTTTATTTTTTATATAGTTATTTAAGTATTGGAACAAAAATAATATTCGATACCATTTCATCAATTGGTTATGTCCGGATCAAAAAACCCTTCGCTATTCCTTAGACATACTTCCTTCTCATATAAATGAGGTAGTAGTACCTACTCATCCTAATGATACCTGTAAGAAGAGTTCATAACGTGTCGAGAATATTAACATTAATATTAACACTAGTATCCCATTATTATCACGACACGTTACGAAATACAAACTGAGGTCCTCAAAAAGGCTTTTGCAGAATCTGAACACGATGATATTATGTATCTTAATAGTTTCGTAAAATTGCCACAAACTAACAGCCCATAATGTTTTCTGTGTACAAGTTCCTACATTTCAATTAATCATGCACATGCATGATCAGTCATTTTACGAAATATATTTTAAGTGGAAGAGTCCACATTACAATAATATTGTGTAAATGGGAAAATTTTAAATTATTAATAATCGTCTGGAAATTCAAGAAATAATTAACTTTTAAAGGGATTGCTTATTGTGACCTTTTTAGATTTCTTTCAAAAGGAAATATCTATTCCATTGCCTAATAGGTTTGAAAAATTCACATACTCAATAGCTTTAACTGTTAAAATTAAAGTCATTGCCATTATAAGTGTACCTAATACACAATTATTAGGTAGCCTTCCAGCATTCCCGTAAAATCAGTCTTCAAAGAAATTTTTTCTTGAAATTGTCTACAGGATAATCATGGGTTTCAAAAGACTCTGGGATTCATCCTGCCCCCGAGTTTGGGACAAGTGGGAGAGCAACGAAACTACGTGGGTGATCAGAGACCTTCCGCCGGAAGATGATGAAGAGGCACTAAAGTTGCTGGTGGAACATCTATGTCCTGATGAACCCTTGGGTGTTCTTAGAAGTAAGTATAGTTTAAGTATTCAACATTGTGAGAGAAAAAGCTTTTCACCTCATGAGATTGAGGACAGACTGTGAAATCAAAATACCTACTGCTAGTTTTACTAAACAAGCTTTTGATATTTATTTAATCGCAACAAAATTTTTAACGTTTTAAACTGCAAGAATCAGTGTTCAAATGTTAAACTGGCATTTCTAGCAACTTTATACAAACTGCTGTCCTTATCCCCAAAAATCGTTTATATTTATCGTGTTTAAATTATATAACCAATACCTACCACATTTTAGATGGTCTGTTAGCTAATACAACTTGATTATAGTCCAGTGTGGTAGTTTATGGCCCATTCCCTCACCGAAAGGAGGCTTTTGTCCCAATAGTGGGAAAATTATAGGCTGATTATCTTCATGTTATGTATATTCTGATTTACAACAATTATTATATCTTCCAGACCTCGTTGACGATCCAGAAAGCGTGCAGGCTTTGTCAGATGTGTGGAGAGACTACCTGCCACTGAGAATGTCACTAGGCTGTTACGAAGAGAAGGATGGAAAGAGTAAACTTGTAGCGATGAACTTGTGTTATGTGGCCAGTAAGGGAGAGGAATCTAATGATGAGGTAAGCATTTAATCATTAGGTTTTGTATAGTCGGACAGTAAAAACACTGTCTAAATTACAAACAGTAACTTCTCCCCTTAAAATTTAATCCTGAACAATAGTACATACACCTATTAAATCTCACTCACGCCAAAATTGCCTTATTATAAAGCCTGTATTGCCCCACTGCTGAGCAAAGATCACCATTTTTGAAGTGAAACTTCTTTACGCACGCTTGTCTTGGGGAGTAAGCTGGCGAAAGCGTTACGAAAAGTGATCGGGCAAGGCGAACGGAAGTTAAGTGTGGGATATAAGCACAGAGGCGCCCGTGGCGCGAGCTTTACTACAAGGTCTACGAGTTTTTTTTTTTGTTTTTCAATAAAAATAGAAGATCTATGCAAAAATATTCTTCTTTTTTTAATTTTGAGACACGGATACACTTATTTATTTACACTTAACACGTCTATACATTAAATTTTATGTTGACTGACAACCATTAAGGTGGTCAGTTAACATAAAATTTGGTACCGCCTACTTCACAGTCCTTCCTGTATCCCCCCTCCCTTACTCCCCCCCCCCCCCTCACCCCTTAATATCCTCACAAAACTACCCCCCCCCCCCCCCTCGTTGATTACCTCACCCCCCCCGTGGATTATCTCGGGAACCAGAGGTCGTGGACTACCCGAGTTTGTGGTCCCCTGATTCAGGAGGAAGAGCCCGACCTTTTGGCCCCGAGGGAATCCACTACCCACCTCTCCCCCCCCGCATCCCCATGAAACCTCCCCCCACCCCCTTTAGTTACCTCACCCTCCCGTCACTTATCTCGGGAACCAGAGGTCGTGGACTACCCGAGTTTGGGGTCCCCTGAATCAGGAGGAGGAGCCCGACCTTTTGGCCCCGAGGGAATCCACTCTCTCCCCCTCCCCCTCCCCCCGCAACCCCACGAAACCTATCCCCCCCGACCCCCTTTAGTTACCTCACCCCCCCGTGGATTATCTCGGGAACCAGAGGTCGTGGACTACCCGAGTTTGGGGTCCCCTGATTCAGGAGGAAGAGCCCGACCTTTTGGCCCCGAGGGAATCCACTTTTTTATTCTTTTTTTTTTTTTTTCTATAAAAATAGAAGATCTATGCAAAAATATTAATTTACCAATGAAACCATGAAAAAAATGTAAATATTTATAGAAAATTAATATATGTATATGTGTATACATGTATATATTGTACATATATATGTATATATACATACAGATGGTGCGAAAGAAGTGTCACTTCAGTCGTGTGGTCATAAGCACACTCGTTTTAATAGAAGATCTATGCAAAAATATTAATTTACCAATGAAACCATGAAATAAATTTAAATATTAATAGAAAATTAATATATGTATACATGTATATATTGTACACACACATATATATATATACAGTATGTTACGAAAACCCTGTCCGACCCACAAGGATAATAAGGGTTAGGTAAACAAATGACCAAATAAAATATAAAATTTTGCATAATCATCATAGTAATAATACTAATGAATTTTGAAATAATCTTTTTTACCCTGTAACTTCCCCAAAATTCGGGAAATTTAAAAAAGTGTAAACACCATTTTAGACCTTATAACTGTCGGCGGCGTCAGTGTGTCTAGCCGCCGATGCGCAAAGGAATAATTAGAGCTGTACTAGTTTTTGCGTAATAACGTTTTTTTTTTGTCGCTACTATTCGAAACTTTTACCTGCTCGAATGATTTGTTGTAAAAACGCAGATTACCTTATGGTAAAAGTACTTTTTTTGATTATCGATTAATTATTCATAACAATATTGTAACACAAGTACCTATTATTAGTAAATAGGAACTAGAAAGGTCTTATGAAATACGATTTTAGGAGAATATTATAAACAATGTAAAGCATTTAAGTTCACCTGATTTAAGTTATGTGAAAGTTCTAAAATCTAAAGAGTGCCATGCGATGTTGAATCGATGCGTGAAATTCTGAAATACAAAATTCATACCAAAAATCGATACGAGAAATATTTTGAATACTTTCACACCTCTAGTCAAAGGGCACCGCCGTGCAGTTAGAGTACCTATTTTTATGAAATAAAAATCATTTTTATTTTAAATTTATTAGTTTCGCGTAGACATTGCGTCCGTGAAGACGTATCGTTTATTGTGTGATCACATAGTTTTCTAACGTAATGTAACCTGCTGATGGAAGGTACCTAGTAAAACTGCAATTGTGTTGTGTTGTGATCAGGTGTTGAACGATTCGGATGTGACTACTTCTTGGTCAATGTGGTTCCAGCACGACGGTGCCCCACCATATTTTTGCCGACCTGTACGTGAGTACCTCCACTATCAGTTCGGCGAGCAGTGGATTGGTAGGAGTGGACTAACGTTGTGAAACACCGTGCTAATCTCGTGGGACGGTGCCAGGCCGGTATCGTTCTTAGTGAACGAAATATGGAACAACATCTCCGCCACAGCCATTGTGCTCATCGAATGAAATTCAAAGATACATTCGGAGGGTCAGACGACCTTTCTACTTAAAAAAAAGTTCTTTTCACGAGCTGCCTAAGTAGGTATCATTGTTTCTTTCTAGAGTCGATAAACGTGGTTAGACTACCAATACCTACATGCATGAGGTCAACTGAGGTCATGACCTGTGCCTGTGTTGCCATGAAATTACCTATTTATTTTATTTAAGTTATTTATTTTTAAGGGGGTATTTTTTTTTTTTAGTTTAGCCAGGTTATGTACGCATTAGTAGAATCAGCTAACGATACCTAACAACACCTTCACGGGTCGGACAGGGTTTTTGTAACATACTGTATATATATACATACAGATGGAGCGAAAGAAGTTTCACTTCAGTCGTGTGGTCATAAGCACACTCGTTTTTTTTTCCATTCTACTGCATCTATGGGCCAATCCTTTAAGCGCTCCGCTGCTCCGACATAAAGTACCTAACACACGTACTCTTCCAGATCAAAGGTGAAGCTTGGAAGGACGTATACGGGGCTTTAAAACTAGCAGAAAAGAAGACGGACCCCTTTAAATACTTAGGAATTGACAAGATACTGTTTGCTCTCGGTCTGGTTGTGAGAAGAGAATATCGGGGTATGAAGCTCGGACCACGGATACTAGCAGCGAGGTAAACTAGAATTGCCCATTTTTATTTCCGTATTCTTCTTCAGCCTATAGAGGTCCACTGGTGGATAAAAGCCTCCCCCAAGGCTTTCCACGATGACCGGTCTTGTGCTGCCCGCATCCATCGGATTCCCGTGACCTTCACCAAGTCATCGGTCCACCTTGTTGGGGCGTTCCCTACGCTGCGTCTTCCGGTACGTGGCCGCCACTCCAGAACCTTACTGCCCCATCGGCCATCGGTTCTACGAGCAATGTGCCCTGCCCACTGCCACTTAATTTTAGCAACCCGAAGAGCTATGCCGGTGACTTGGGTTTTTGTGCGGATCTGCTCATTTCTGATTCGATCACGCAGCGGAACACCGAGTATAGTTCTTTCCATCGCCCTTTGTGGAACTCTGAGCCTTCGTATGAGAAATTTATGTATTTATAACAGACGTTTACTCCCGATCTAGGGAATCTACTTTCCGTCAATGAAGATGCAGGCCCTATGGAAAGTCGTTCGATACTACCGAGTGAGCTAACTCCCGATGAATGACCTTTTCTTGATATAAACACATTGGTACTCAGCAGCGAAATCGTGTTATCATTCATTTTTAGATTTGACTCCAAAAGCTTAATTCGTACGGAACCAAATATAACTTGGTCCCGACCCGTAACGCCGTCCGACGTTCATTGTATAAAAGGACTTATGGTTTTACTGGACTTGTTGTTTTATCAGGCGCAGCGTGTCGCAAGTCATGTCAAGCCATGTCGCAAACTAAAAGTATGTAGGCTGTTACTATTTGGTAACAATCTGACATCACTCAGCCTTTATGTCGTGGCCATAAGAGCGATTTTCACAGTGCGATATGCTCTAAATTGCATAATACACTGTGTCTATGGAGATAACATACTTTAATGCATTTTGATAAAACGCTAAAGTACGAGGGTGGATTGAAAAGTACTCAGCCTAACCAAGAAAATAAACACATACTAAATCGGTTATATTTTTATTTTTCTACATAATCACCATCAAGTTCAATACACTTTTGCCACCTCCCCTTCCAAGCATTTAGACCGTTGAAAAAAAATGATTCTTCCTTAGAGTCAAAATATGCGTCTACAGCTGCTTTGACCTCGTCGTTTGTCGAAAATCTTTGACCTCCTTAAGTGCTTTTTTAGGTTAGGGAACAGAAAAAAGTCTGATGGTGCCAAATCAGGTGAATACGGCGGATGCGGTAACAGTTCAAAGCCACAGTTGTGAATTTCAGCCATTGACTGTACTGACGTGTGAACACGGGCGTTATCTTGATGAAACAGGACTTTTCTTCTGAGCATTCCTCGACGTTTTTCTTTTATTTCCTCTCGTAAACGACGTAGTAAGGTGCAGTAGTAATCAGAGTTTATAGTCTGACCCCTTTCAAGATAATCAATCATAATCACACCTTTCGAGTCCCAGAATACTGAAGCTATCACCTTATTTGCCGACAAAATCGACTTAGCCTTTTTAGGGGGTGGTGAACCAGGTCTTCTCCACTGTTTCGATTGTTGTTTTGTTTCCGGTGTACAGTAATGAACCCATGTTTCGTCCATAGTAACAAAACGATAAAAAAATCATCTGCATCGACTTCAAATAACTCCAAACAGTCGCGTGAAATAGTCAATCGTGTTCTTTTTTGTTCGACTGAAAGCAGTCGCGGAACCCACCTCGCAGACACTTTGTGGAAACCCAACTCGTTGACAATGATGTTCTGAGTTCGTTCATATGAGATGCCTAAAATCTCGGCTATCTCTCTAATTTTTAATCTGCGGTCTCCCATTATTAAATCAAGTACTTTTTTAATATTTTCGTCAGTAGTTGACGTCGAAGGCCTTCCAGAGCGGGGTTCATCTTTCACACTCTCTCTACCATGCTTTAATTCTGCTATCCATTTTTTGACGGATGAATATGACAGCACAATCGCCTAATGTACTGACCATGTCATAATGGATGGCTTTTGATGATAGGATAGCCCCTTCTTATGGAGGTACTTAATGACGGCACGCTGCTCGATTTGCTCCATTCGCGGAAATTATGTCCGATTACTTTGTTAATAAATTTATAAAATCACAACTAATTATCGCACGCGTTTCGAACTTCACACAATGAACTAGTCTGAATTGAACTAAATAATGTGGGTAGATTTGATTTTTAGAATTGAATGGATCTGTTTTAGGCCGAGTACTTTTCAATCCACCCTCGTAAGATTACAATTTTCTACATAAAAACAAAATAATCTTTATGAATGACGATTACTATACCTACGGATAAAATAAAAGATAACAGACATTAAATAAAGGATTTCTCGGTGGTAGGCCATAACATCGGCCGCCGGCAGAAGTTACCACCCACCAGACAAAGCCTTGCCGCCAAGCGATTTGTCGTGTTCCCGCATGATGTCTGGTGAAGCCGTACGGAGGACGGGTCTGAGCAGTTGTGTTGCGATGTGTGCCGGGTACGATGCGTTTAATGTTGGTGTGTTGGGAGTTTGGTCTGGAGGGTCTTCAGATCAATCTCCCTTTGGCGCAGCATCGTTGGTCGTGTTGTTGGGTTTAACATTGCATCACCTCGCTCAACTGCCGTCTTTCTTCCTATTCGCTCAGTTTTTCTGAGTGAATAGACTCTTAATAAACTAGCGCGCTTTACCATCAACGATCGCATCACTGCTTACCATCAGGCGGGATTGCGGTCAAGCGTTAGTTTATAATTAGTAAAAAAAAAAAACGATATTATAGATCAAAAAATCAGATCTACCCTCGCTTCATTTTATTATCTCTGGCTTTCAATTGATAAACCGTGCACTTGGCAACGTATGGATATTAAACAATTATCCTGATAAAGCATCTTATCAGATATCACTTAAGTGCAAAATACGTTTATACTGCCTAAATGACCTAGCAGGTATATGGCATGTCATTTAAATATGTTACAATCATAATACATGCACTATTTTTTTATTATTTCCTTTATTCCCACATACAGTATGTTAAGAAAACCCTGTCCGACCCATAAGGATAATAAAGGTTAGGTAAACACATGACCAAATATAATATAAAATTTTACGTAATCATCATAGTACCAATACAAATGAATTTTGAAATAATCTTTTTTTTTCCCGCGAATTAATTCCAACTTCCCCGAAATTTGGTAATTTTTAAAAAGTGACAACACCGTTATTATTATGAGCGAATAGCGATGCGACCACGTGCTGCGTGCCCTGCCGCCCGGCCCCCGCGGTAGTGTGCATAACTCACGTTTATTAAGATACCTCTTTTTGCGAAATAATATTTATTTTTTTAGGGGGATTTTTTTTTTTAAGTTTAGCCCGGTTTTGTATGCATTAATAGAATCAGTTATCGATCCCTAACAACACCTTCACGGGTCGGGCAGGGTTTTCTTAACATACTGTATATACATATTAAATTATATTTTTAAACATTTCAATATACAGAATACATAAAAAAACATTTAAAAATATAAAAAAATGTGGATTCACCGATGTCGGGAGTAGGATCCAAGTTAGCAGTTAGTCCAAGTTAGGGCTCAAGAGACGGGAACGTCCTCACAATGCGTGCCGTATCGTGGAGTACTGCCTTTTGAATCCTTGTCCTTTTGAATCCTGCCTAAAGAGAGAGAGAGAGAGTGGTGGATGAGGCTCTTGGATGTCAAACCATTGATCGATACCACAATCGGTACAATGGCGCCAATTCTGTTGTTCACAAAGTAAACTAATTTTAAGTTATGTGCATCTTTTTCTTTCCATTTCGTTAAGAAAAGGATAGATGATTACATTTTAGTTTAATCCTGTCAAATTAAGATATCCATAGACAGTTTAGACACGATTATAAACATGGCGACTAAAAATACGTCAGTTTACGTCAGGAGCGCACTAATTTGACAGGTCTAAAGTGATATTTCAACTTCTGTCCTTTTCTTGATGAAATGTAAAGAAAAAAATGCACTGAACATAAATTTAATTTAGTTTGTAAACGAGGGAATCGGGGCCAATGACAGCCGAGTTCACATTCAAGATCGCACCAATAATTTTTTTTTATTATTATTATGTAGGTACAGTCCAACTAGGTAGGTCCAACTTTGAGAAAGAGGTGTCTCTTCGAATCCAGCTCGGCTGGGCAGCGTTCGGGAAGCTACGATACATCTGTCACCACAGTGTCTCAAGACTAAAGTCTTTGACCAGTGCGTGTTGCCAGAGATGACTTACGGAACTGAAACGTGGTCGCTCACAATGGGCCTCATACGAAGGCTCAGTCACATAAAGGGCAATGAAAAGAGCTATGCTCGGAGTTTCTCTGCGTGATCGAATCAGAAATGAGGAGATCCGCAGAAGAACCAAAGTCACCGACATAGCTCTGCGAGTCGCTACACTGAAGTGGCAGCACATTGCTCGTAGAACCGATGGCCGATGGGGCAGTAAGGTTCTGGAGTGGCGGCCACGTACTGGAAGACGCAGCGTAGGGAGACCAACAAGGTGGACCGATGACCTGGTGAAGGTCGCGGGAAGCCGATGGATGCGGACAGAACAAGACCGATCAGCGTGGAAAGCCTTGGGGGAGGCCTTTGTTCAGCAGTGGACATCCATAGGCTGAAGAAGATGTAGGTACAAGACTAGCGGCCGCCTGCGACTTCGTTCGATGGAGTTAGTTATTTGAACATTTTATTTTAACCCCAAAATATACAGCATAGGTACGCGCTAATTTCAGGAACTACTGGTCCGATTTGAAAAATTCTTTTTGATTTGGATAGCCCATTAATCCAGGAAGGCTTTAGGCTATATGACATCACGCTGCTAATATATAAAGCTGAAGAGTTTGTTTGTTTGAACGCGCTAATCTCAGGAACTGCTGCTCCGCTTTGTAAAATTCTTTTTGCGTTGGATAGCCCATTAATCCAGGAAGGGTTTAGGCTATATAACATTACGCGGCGACCAATAGAAGCGGGGCATAACTAACTCCACGCGAACGAAGTCGCTGGCGGTCGCTAGTGTTTAGAGTAAAATTACGTTTTAAAGCGACCTATAAAAAATTGTCTTAATTCTTCTTAGTTACTCGTAAATGTATCATTCGTGGTGGCCTAGTGGTTAATACACCAGCCTCTCAAGTATAAGTGTGCAGGTTCGATTCTAGGTCAGGCAAGTACCAATGTAACTTTTCTAAAGTTATATGTACTTTCTAAGTATATCTTGGACACCAATGACTGAAGGTGAAGGAAAACATCTTGAGGAAACCTGGACTTTTAAGTCTGAAATCGCCAACCCGCATTGAGCAAGCGTGGTGATTACGCTCAATCCTTCTCTGTGTGAGAGGAGACATGTGCCCAGCAGTGGGACGATAAAAAGGTTGTTGATGATGATGATGAAATGTATCAACTGGCTATGTGGGTTGAATAAAACTCAAATGAAGACCCGTTTGTGCCTTCGCAAAGCATGTTAAGCCGTCGGTTCCGACTGTCTTTCGTAGATCTTTGAGATTTGCTTCGGGTCGTCAGAAGTTCTTTTATTTGCCCAGTCATTGGACGGTGGAGGTCAGACAGGCAGTAACTCCATGGAAAATATGTATAAATAGTATAGACATCATGCATCCGGGTGTACTCGAAGCCAACCCCAAAATAGTTTGGATAAGGCTAAGCAGATGACACAAAGTTCATTTTAACTAACAAAATCCTGCGAATATTTAGTACCTATACAATATGTTAAGAAAACCCTGTCCGACCCGTGAAGGTGTTGTTAGGTATCGATAACTGATTCTACTAATGCATACAAAACCTGGCTAAACCTAAAAAAAAAATACCCCCTACAAAAATAAATATTATTTCACAAAAACAGGTAGCTTACATGGCAACACAGGGCGGCGCGGGCGACGGGCGGGTCACGCGGTCACGCGCTTAACCGTAGCGGTGCCGATAGGTCATGAACTTACTTGACCTCATGCATGACCTTCCACACTTGCATATGATTAGTGCCTAGCTCTCGTGTCATAGGTCCTCGTTGAATAATTCGAGCACCTGATTTTCAATATCCGGATCGTGGATGCATGGTTTCCCTACACCAGCGACCACACCATGAGCTTCAATAACACTGCGCGTTAAGTAGTCGCGATTGTACAGACGTTATAACGCACAATCACACGGGACCGAGGTACAAAACGGATCTCATAATCTCTACGAGCTTCACTCACATCCAGACACATCAGCATTTTAAATTACCTACGTTAGAAAACGAATTGATCACACAATACACCAAACGTCTATACGGAAACAATGTTTACTCGAAACTGATAATAATTCCAAGTAAAATGATTTTTATTTCATAAAAATAATAGGTACACAGGTGGCGGTATTCTTTGAGTAGGGATGTGTAAGTGTTCAAAATATTGACGGATCGATATCGATAAAATTTACTCGTAACTCATGCATGTATTCAATATTTCACAAAACTCAATAACATGCCATAGTTTACTAAAACAGTATTTCATAAGACCTACTCCTTTCTGTTTACTAATAGGTACTTATGTTATAATATTGTTATTAGTAATTTATCGAAATGAAATGAAAGTACTTTTACCAGAAAGTAATCTGTTTTTACAATAAATCATTCAACCAGCATTGTTTTACACTAAAATTATACCAACTGAGGTCCAAACGATCCCAAGTAGTCACAATCATTTCACAAAAATGTGTTCGCCTATTACGCTGAAGGTAAAAGTTTCGATTAATAGCGATAAAAAAAAAAACGTTATTGCGCAAAAAGTAGTACATCCCTAGTTTCTTCTTTGAGGACGCCGAAAAGCTCGCCGCGCGAGCATAAATTTATGCATTAATATCCAATAAAGAATCAAACGATTTTACCGCCGAAAATGGTGATGTCACATTTTAAAATTTTACCTAATTTTGTGGAAGTTGGAGTTAATTCGCACAAAAAAAAAATATTATTTCAAAATTCATTAATATTGTTACTATGATGATTATGTAAAATTTTATATTTTATTTGGTCATTTGTTTACCTAACCTTTATTATCCTTATGGGTCGGACAGAGTTTTCTTAACATACTGTATATCTATACTAATATACTCGTACAGCAGTTGCTATGAATTAATCATCATAGTACCAATACAAATGAATTTTGAAATAATCTTTTTTTCCCGCGAATTAATTCCAGCTTCCCCGAAATTTGGTAATTTTAAAAAAAGTCACAACACCGATATTATTATGAGCGAATAGCGATGCGACCACGTGCCGCGTGCCCTGCCGCCCGCCGCCCGCGGAAGGGTGCTTAACGCACATTTATTAACTTACCTCTTTTTTTGCGAAATAATATTTATTTTTTATGGCGATTTTTTTTTTAAAGTTTAGTCCGGTTTTGTATCCATTAGTAGAATCAGTTATCGATACCTAACAACACCTTCACGGGTCGGACAGGGTTTTCTTAACATACTGTATAAAGCTGAAGAATTTATTTGTTTGTTTGTTTGAACGCGCTAATCTCAGCAACTGCTGATGTGATTTGGAAAACTATTTTTGCGTTGGATAGCCCATTAAAAGAGGAAGGCTTTAAGCCAATAGGAGAGGAGCAGACGTATACAAAAATAATATCGAAACCCACACGGGTAAAACCGTGCGGCACAGCTAGTAAGTAATAAAACTAATCTCTTTTTACAGGGAACCCCTCAGCCGGCACCATGGTATTAAGGGTACCTCCACAGTCTTCACTGGTATACCTGCGCAGATCTGTGCAGCCCGAGCCGGTTTTACCACCATCGCTACTGTTACTTACAAGGAACTAGCTGAAGCCGGTCTTCACTATCCTGAGGATGAGACCAGGTCCTTGAAGGTTATGGTGAAGAAATATGAATGATGGCTGGTGATGAATCACAGTATCTGAAGCTGTAGCCAAACTAGGAGTAAGAGAACGTTGAAAGAAAAAAAAAGAAAGAATTCAATAGTTACTACTTAATATTAATTCATTGTTCATCATCAATTCAACATCTTATTCAATCATCAATTCAGAGTAATACTCACCCGCAGGATAAATGCATAATACACAGTAAACATGATTTCAATAATATTCATTACATTATTTAAGTTTGTTGAGCAGACACGTTTTTCAAACACATGGAGCAATCCATTAGCAGTATCGGTCGTCCTCCGTGGCGCAGCGGTCAACACGCCTGCCTGCAACATGGTGGCCCCGGGTTCGATCCCCGGCCAGGTCATTGTTAGGGCAACACTAATGATAGATGATTAATGTCAACATTGATTGATTTCCTGTATCCGGTAATCCATCTTGAATTAAGCTATTACATTGTTAATTACGTGATGTTTATTATTTATGATTATTACTGTAACGTTGATTGAAATTACAATTAAATCAAGTACAATAAATTCATCCTTTTATTCAGTGTACATACATAACAAATTGGCGACGAGGATCGTGAAAATGTGTTCAAGTGTGGTAAAAATAAGTCCCATGCGTTCCACATAACCTTACATTCCTATGATCCAGGGGCTCCCATTCCTGTGATGATAGCCCGCTTCACAAAGATTCCTTCTTCCTACATATACGCACAAAAATCCATTATGGAAAAACAACTAGCACAAGTGTTGGCCCAAATGGCCGAAACCATGCGAGGATTAGAAACGCAGCAAGCGAATTTACAACAGGCACTAATGATTAACCAAGGTAAACAAAATACTAACATAAGTGGTATCAACTTACAACCATACGATGAAGTAAACGAAACGTTTGAAAGTTACATACAGCGTCTGCAAAACTACATAACCTTGAAAAATGTGTCTGACCCTACTGTTAAATTACAATTATTCCTTAATTGCATCGGACCCAAATACTACCAAGTGCTAAAGAATTTGACAGCACCGGAAACTCCGGAAAGCAAAACATATGAAACATTGATAAGTACATTAAAGGATTACATAGCTCCGGAACCAGGAGAAGTTGCCCAGCAACATAAGTTTTGCCTTAGAACGCAACAAGAAAAGGAATCTCAAATTACGTATCAGCATTAAAAGCGTTGGGTGGAAAATGTAACTTTATATGCGGAAGCTGCAAGAAATCTACATTTGAAACACACTTATGTGTACAATTTATTAGAGGACTACGGAACTCAGAGATTAAAGAGAGACTTTTACAAGAAGCTTCGACAACATCATTTGATCAAATTATTAAAACAGCAATGGCTATAGAAACTTCTAAATGTGAAACCAAAGAAATGGAAAGTGAATATCACACAAATATTAATAAAATTTCATTTAAGAGAAAGAATACATACAACAAAAATTCTAATGAAAATACATACAGTACGACAAATAAAAATACATACAAGAAAAATACAGATAACAAGAATAAAGTACAATATCAAATAAAATGTTACAGATGTGGAAAAGATAATCATAAAGCTTATCAATGCCGTCTGAAAAATAAACTATTTTGCAAGAATTGTAATATGAAAGGACATATAGTCTGTATGTTTTAAAGTGCAAAAGCAATTACAAATATATGATACATCAGCTTCAAATGAAAATGATAATGAAGAGATTTTTGTAATACATAAAATACATACAGAAAATGATAAATTTAATATTACACTTCAACTAAATGGCAAAATACATACCTGGGAACTCGATACAGGAGCAGCAGTGTCTACATGTTCAGAACAATATTATAAAGAACATTTTTCTAACCTGAAACTACAAAATACAAAGATAAAACTAAAAACATACACAGATGAAATCATACAACCCATAGGAACCTGCTTAATACAAATAAAATACAAAAATAAAGAAGTAAAAGAAAGATTATTTATCATAAATAGAGATGTAGCTCCAGTAATTGGAAGAGAATGGATAAGAAAATTATGCATACATTTTGAAATACATAAACTGAATAAAGAAGAAAATGATATAACAGAAAAAGAGTTCAAAATAAAATTAGAAAGTTTACTTAATGAATAACCTGTTCGTAGAACAAATTGGAGAAATTAAAAATTATGAAGCTTCTTTCAAACTAAAAGAAAATGTGAAACCTGTTTTCATGAAGCCAAGACCAGTACCATTCGCTTTACGAGACATGGTGGAAAAAGAAATTGATCGCTTGGAAGAAGTTGGAATTCTGGAGAAATGTCACAGGCATGTGGACCAAATGTTGAAGACAGCCTGTAATGAAAACTACAATGATAAGACCTCACAAAATAAAGATTACCAATATAGAGAACAAACAGCTCCGCCTACACCAAAGAGAGATGAAAAAGCTACTGAAAAAGATGTCATACAAATAATACCTGAAGAACCTGAGAAAGAAATACCTAAAATTTGTGATGAACAACACATACTATTGGAAGAAAATAGACAAGGACTACACAGCGAAAATATAGAGCAGTCATCTGGATTGCGACGCAGTACACGCTTAAAGAAAGCACCTACAAGACTGGACCTATGAACAATTCTATATAACGTGGGAGAGTGTTAGGGCAACACTAATGATAGATGATTAATGTCAACATTGATTGATTTCCTGTATCCGGTAATCCATCTTGAATTAAGCTATTACATTGTTAATTACGTGATGTTTATTATTTATGATTATTACTGTAACGTTGATTGAAATTACAATTAAAACAAGTACCTACAATAAATTCATCCTTTTATTCAGTGTACATACATAACAGTCATGATGGAAAACAGTCTTTTCCTGATTGGCCTGGGTCTTGGATGTTTATCTATACATGTATCTAATATAAATATAGTATCGTTAAGTTAGTACCCATCCCATAACACAAGCCTCGAACTTACTTTGGGGCTAGTTCAATCTGTGTGATTTGTCCGTATATATTTATTTATTTATTCAATAACATTGTTAATGACCAGCCCCCTAATCGGGGAACACATTTTTGTCAAATGATTGCGACTAGTGGGTAGCAGTTGTGATCGTAAGGACCGTCCATTGGTCCGTCCGGTCGGTGATTAAATCTATCGGTTATCGTGATTTTACTATTAATATTAGTATACAATACCTATTATTACCTAACTATTGTATTCCTTCTATGTATATATAGTTAACCCCTTAACTATATATAGAAGTCGGGGCATCTTGATACGATTGTTATTTAGACCCAATAAATGACGATCTAATAACAGTTACATCCAATTTAATAACTATGACATATTCAGATAACTTGTTACATATAAATTAACCGATAGATTTAATCACTAAACGTATTATAGCCTATTTACTAAAAAATGAAATTTGTATCAATCATACGGGGTACATTGGTAGGTACATACACTGGCACTTTGGTTCATTGAAATATTTCTACAAATTAAACAAGTTTTATTGATTTTTCTGGCCTTAATTTATTAATTATTTTAAATTATATTTATTCGCTGCTATTGTTATTGATAATTTTTCTTCCAACACGTCAGATATCGCAGAAGCCGCGGAAATTTCATTGATGGAACTTCTATTCATCTTGCGTTTAAATCTTCAAACCAGTTTTCTATAAAGAAAGTAAAATATATTACCTAAGTCTCACATTCACATATATTTTTTTTTTATTAAAATATAAACCAGCGCTTGACCGCAATCCCGCCTGATGGTAAGCAGTGACGCAATCGTTGATGGTAAAGCGCACTAGTTTATTAAGAGCCTATTCACTCTAGCCGTGAAGACACTCAAATTGTAGTCCGACGGAAACACCGCCGCCGGCAGATTGTTCCAGTCCCTCGATGTACGCGGTATAAAGGAGGAGGCGAAACGCTTCGTGAGGATCGTAGAGGTGTTAACAACATAAGGGTGGAAACTCGCCGTACGACGGGTCGTCCGATGGTGGAACGGAGATGGGGGAATTAAATCGTGCAATTCCCTCGCACACTCCCCAGAATGCATCCTATAGAACACCGAAAGGCTAGCTACTCTACGCCTGTGCTCTAGGCTTTGGAGACCAACTCGAGTTAAATCAGGGTCACCAATCAGCCTCTTCGCACGCCTCTCCACTGAATCCAAAGTGGCCAGGTGACACTTAGCAGCACCAGCCCAAATGTGGCTGCAGTACTCCACACACGAACGGACCAGTGCTTTGTACAACATTAGAAGCTGCCCTGGTGTGAAGTACTGCCGGACCTTTGCGATAACGCCAAGTTTTCTGGCAGCCACCTTAGCCTTGGACTCAATGAACCGCCCAAAGTTTAGGTTCGAGGAAATCTCAACACCCAAAAGCTGAAGGCGGTCGGTACACTCCAAGGATACATTCCCAAAAGTAGGAGCCAAGGTGAACGGGCTATTTAATAAAATATCGGGGTATCGATGTGCCCCAAGAGCACTTACATTATGTGCCCCTGCCTACTACAATCGAAATCAGCATTTTATAAAAATTAAAGCAATAAATATTCAAAAAATTTTAGTCTATTTAATGTGATGTATGACATGTACTTACTAAATGTCTTAATATAACACAGGTAACACTAAATAAATTAGAAGAATCACATCCGAAAGAAAACTACGAAAATTTTGTTGCGAACATCAGAAACAGTTTTATTCGTGCCAATCGCTAGTCGTCGAGTGTACATTGCTCTGCGCTAGTGTGCGTACAGGCTTTACGTGCGTACGTATTTTGTTTTCGATGAATATTGACTGTATCTATGTGCCCCTTGTATCAATATACCCCGTCTCCCCCTAAAGATTAATGGAATTCTATAAATCTAAAAACTCATCTGTCCATAAAAAAAACTTGATTTTCAAGTCTGACAAAGTAACCCATGTAATGACGGTTTAACATGGATTTACTCCGTCTATTTCTCCGTCGTGAAAATAAATGAGGGCGCTGCGGTCGTGCATATAGCAACCCTGTTGACTTGACTGAAATCATTTTGATACTAGCACATTATTTTGTACTAGAAGCAAAACTGGTTTTAATGAAAACAAATCTATGGTCTCTGGCGTTCAATTAAAAGGAGTAAAAAAAATCATACATATTTATTATTATATTTGTTAACATGTTTTTACCAATGAAAAGTATTCCAAAACAATAATTGCTTTCATCATCTGATTGCAAATATTCTTCGTAAAAAAGTATTTTCGTTGTCAGCTGCGTCACTAACGTCTCCGCTACTGCTGTCGAAAGTGTGCTATCTTCACTTAAGCAAATAACTAACTCATACATATCTTGATAAAGGGTTTACTCTCACATTTTTCTGGAAGATTAAAAATAATAATATGTAATTTCTGTCAGAAGATGGATAGCACTATTTTTTTATTCCGAACATGATATAATTCATTTTTAAAATCAGCGGTAAATTAAATCACCTACATTATCAAAACTGCTACATAATGGTCTACTTATATTTCCAATCGAACCTACAAATGCGCAATGTAAACAATCCTCATTTTAGTCTTAAAATCATATACCTACTTAGTGCAATTGAAACTTCTAGTAGATAAAAACAAACAATAACGTGATTACATACCTGTTTTAGCAACTGTTCAAGCATAAATATCATCCAAATTTGATAAAATTTGTTCAGCTTGGTGTACTAACAAACATTGATGATAAACTTTAAAAATAATTTCCCGAGCTCCACTCCGGTTTGCTTTTCTCATATTTAACACATTTCTTCGATGTTTTGTTTAAATAGAATTGAAAATTAATACAAATTTCAATAAATAAAAAGTCACAAAACAAATCCCTGGCTGCCGATGACATCCGATGTACTTGTAGGTACCTACTTAGAAAGATTTAATGGTGCTTCACTTTTAAAATGTTTAGTTCAAGAAACAGCCATTTTCACGAATTTATAGACGGACTATAACTTTGACACACATTAATAGAAAAGCAATAGGTAATATGTAATTATATATTAATTTTATTATTATATTATATAAATAAAGGTTTAATTTAATAACGCGTGTTGCCTCCATGGGCATCTACCACAGCTCTCATACGATTAGGCATAGAGTTTATCAAACGCTCTATGAAATTTTGAGGGATCATCTCCCATTCCTCTTCTATGGCAGTTTTCAACTCCTGCATCGTCTGGGCCACTGGCTGACGAGCCCTAACACGTCTTTTTAGCTCGTCCCACATGTGCTCAATGGGGTTCATGTCTGGGCTTCTGGCTGGCCAGTCCATAACTGTTATGTTCACATCCCGAAGATATTCCCTGACGATGCCGGTCGTATGGGCTCTTGCATTATCATGCATAAAAAGGAAATTTGGGCCCATACAGTCCGGGTATGGTATCACGTGAGGTTCTAAGCACTGACGAATGTACCTTTCAACATTTAATGTTGACAGCCGTGGTCCTGTAACAACCTCAAGTCGAGTTTTGCCGCTCGCGGATATACCGCCCCAGACAGTCCATGAGCCACCGCCATAAGCAACCCTCTCTTCAAAGCAGCATTGTGCGAAACGCTCTCCCTTACGTCGGTAGACCTACTTCCTTCCATCATTGCCATGTAACACAATTTTAGACTCATCAGAAAAGAGTACACGGCTCCAATCTTGCTGTGTCCAATTTAAATGAGTGCGTGCGAAATGAAGGCGCGCTGTTCGGTGGGCTCGCGTTAGTTTGGGCCCATTAGCTGGCTTGTATGGTACAAGCTAACGCGAGCCCACCGAACAGCGCGCCTTTTTACCATATCGCGTTCTTTTAACCTTCTCCGAGCGCTCGCAGATACTCCGTGGAAGTCGCGAAGTTGGTTTTGTATCTCAATGGAGGTAAGGTGACGATTTCCCAAGCTGGTCATCACGATGAATCGATCCTGCCTTTCAGTTGTGACCCGAGATCGTGGCCTTCCTTGGCGACGAACAAAGCCGCCAGTCTCTAGGTACGTCCGATAAACATTTCGGACCGTAGATCGACTTAAATTAAGTTGAGCACTCACGTCTTTGGCTGGGTCCGGCCTGAATAAGTGCCACAGCTTGGGCGGCGACTTCAGGTGAAGTATCCATAGATTATTGATAGAACCTCACCTTAATGTTAAGAATAAGTAATGTTTGTTGCAAAACCAAAGATATCAATCACTTTTTCAAGAATTAAATCCAAGTAAACCAATAAAATCAAGTTTTCTTTTCAAGTGTTCTGTGTTCGAAATTCAAAAAAAAAATTTTGAATGAAATTGTGAATGTGCCAGATTCAAAACTGCATAAAAACTTTTTGCTCGACCTAATATAAAATTTTAGCTAGGACCAAACGAAATTGAAAATGCAAGGTGGGCCAATAGATGTGTCCAGAAGTGTATTAGTATGGATAAACTAGCACTTGAACGCAATCCCGCCGGATGGTAAGCAGTGACGCAATCGTTGATGGTAAAGCGCACTAGCTTATTAAGGGCCTATTCACTCTAGCCTTGAAGACACTCAAATTGTAGTCAGACGGAAACACCGCCGCTGGCAAATTGTTCCAGTCCCTCGATGTACGCGGTATAAAGGAGGAGGCGAAACGCTTCGTCCGGATCGTAGTGTAATTTTTGTTTTAGGACATAACGGTTTCCTTACGAAGTTTTTCTTTACCCTTTTGAGGGCAGTGGTAATGTAATTTATACAAAGCGCCTGCCTGGGTACGAACCTATGACCTACAACTCGTAAGTCACGTGGGTGACCGCTGAGCCACTGTGCTTTAATAACAGAAACAAATACATAATATTTATAATATTCTTTAATAATTATTGTCACAAAATAATGAAGCTATAACTATTAAATATACAATAACACACTTCAGTCACCATTAACATAAATAATCATATCTACTTAACTCAGTTGAAACTTCAAATGTCATGAAATTATTATTTATCTTTACAGACGCAAGCATTTTGACAAACGATAACCATGAAATCAGCACAAAATCCTTTTATAAAAGTATTCTGATCGGAACCTTTTGCAATGAAACGTCAAATAAAACAAAAACTGACGTTAAATCATAACGCATAAGATTTATAAAACGGAATCATGTACTGAATCCATGGTCAACATAAGAGCGATTCTCGTAATTTTCAGAACGTCCACAGTCTATGAGCCCATGGTAACATAAGGGCGATTTTCTAACTTTAAGAATGTCCACACTCTATGAGCCCATGGTAACATAAGGCGATTCTCGTCGTAATCTTAAGAAACATTCACAGTCTAAAACAACTTTTTATCTGCCTGCATTTTGACATTTCAATACTTTAAGGCAAACCAGCTAAGCTTATAAGCTCTTTATAAGCTTAGCTTTTTTTACATAAAAATTAAAATACCGTTGTTAGCACGTAAGCTAATTATTTGATTATGTAGACTCCTTTATACCTAACTATTAATTAAAATTACTATTGTGTTTTTAAGAGTTACACAAGTTTTTTTACTCAATGTAGAGTTAGCCGATTTGCCAATTAATGTATCGATTTGTTTATCGCCGAGATGAGACTGCGCCTAGATTTTGAACGTTTAAATTAAGTGAAGTCGTCTTTAGAAGGGTATTGCGATGCATTGTGTGTTACCAATTTTGACACTTCACAATCAGCCTATAATGTCCTCACTGTTGGGATAACGGCCTCCTCTGGATGAGAGGGAATGGGGCCGGAATCTACCACGCTGGCTCAGTGCGTGTTGGCCAATTTTGGCAACCAATAATAGGGATGTACCCAAGGTATGAAAATCAAAAAAATAATTAGTCCGTCTTATAGATAATAAAAAAAATTAAGACCCGTATTTTTTATTTTGTCGAAATTACCAAAAATTACTGAGATATAGCGTATTAAAGTTACGGAGTGGGGGTTAATTACGTCACGCCATTGTATATTTTGTACGACGGCGTGACGTCATGCGATATTTCATATCAATATATCTTCTTAAGTATTTGAATAAAAGAAAAAATAAAAAATACGTGTTCAATATTTTTTAGAAATCTATCTGATGGACATTAAATTATTTTTTAGGATACAAGCCAATTATTACGTTATTTGCGTCGTTGAGCAGACACATTTTCCGAACATACAAAAAATTAGCAATGTCCTTCAAAGTTATTCAGATTGTGATTGACTGTGTCAAGCAACTAGGGTGCTGGTTCCGCTGCGATCCGTTCAACCCTATACAATTATAATCGCATAAAAGAATCGATAATAACAATTGAATCGAATAAAAAATCGAAATTTATAAATAACAATATTATAGTTACAAGAATAAATTTTGTTTTGTTTATTTTACTTTGGTTTAATTTGATCTAAAAGTTTATAATGTTAGTTTTCCTTCCAGAGTCGAAAAGAAATATACGCCCATTCTTTTCGACTCCGGTCTGTACGTTTTTTCACTCGATATTACAATTTAAAACAGTTACATGTCTAAATGGGTCTATATAAACCTCATGATCAGAGATATTTTACGACTTTATATACATAACAGTTAAGATCTAAAATCGGAACAGCCTTAATTTGTTTAGCAAACTGTTTTTTTTTTAAACATGAGGTTTTAAATACGGCAAGCATGTTCTTCAGGCTTCGATGGCGGATCATCACGTAGGTATGAACTTAATGAGACGGTGGCACATACAGTATGTTAAGAAAACCCTGTCCGACCCGTGAAGGTGTTGTTAGGTATCGATAACTGATTCTACTAATGCATACAGAACCGGGATAAACTTAAAAAAAAATCCCCCTAAAAAAATAAATATTATTTCGCAAAAAGAGGTAACTTAATAAATGTGCGTAAGCACCCTTCAGCGGGCGGCAGGTGGTCGCATCACTATTCGCTCATAATAATACTGGTGTTGTCACTTTTTTAAAAATTACCAAATTTCGGGGAAGTTGGAATTAATTCCGGGAAAAAAGGTTTATTTCAAAATTCATTTGTATAGGTACTATGATGATTACGTAAAATTTTATATTATATTTGGTCATGTGTTTACCTTACCTTTATTATCCTTATGGGCCGGACAGGGTTTTCTTAACATACTGTATAATAAACTATGAATCGTCTGAATGAGTTTTCAACTCTTCAGATTTCATTAGAGTCTAAAATCGCACACGCAGTATTATACTGAAACTGTCTCGCAGACTTTACATTTTCTTAGACATTGAATTAAAACTCTATTCTAATGTAGTTAAGGTCTAAAATCCGGTAAGCAATGTTCTTCAGGCTTCGGCGGCGGGTCATCGGTGAGGTATGAGCTGAGTAAGACGGGGGCACATACTGGTATCTTTTTAGATATGAGCCAAGCGGTGTCTCTGTCTGATAATGGGTAGCGTTTGTCAGCAAAGCATACTGTTATGTTGTCGTTCGTATAAGGCGGCCTGGAATACAATAAAGATATGTTAAAAGAAAGATATGCTAGAAAACATTCCTGTATCGTAAGGAGGTTTAATTATATTAATATTTAAATTATCTTCTTTTATAGTAATAAATAAAAAAGAAAAAGAATTGTGCAATATATTGTGGGTGTGTTTACGAACTTTTAAATCTCATATACGAGTACACAAACAGCCAGTTCCAGAACAATCACTTGTAGGTCATATAAATATTTGTGTTTTCGTGTGGGGATCGAACCCGTGACACGGAGCGCAGCAGTCGATTGCTAAGTTACTGTGTGAATCGAGTTGTAGGCCATACAAATATTTTGTTTCATGAGGGAATTTAATTCGGCATTAAAATAACTCAGCACGACAAGGATTTTGTGGAAGGATGTTGTGGAATATGGCAGATTATTAATTGCTCTATGTATTGTGCTTGTGGCGCCCCCTGCGCAGAGTTTAGGGTAAAGTCCATATACACTACTCTGCTCCCACCCGGAAAAAGAATATAATTTAAATATGGGCTTTAAATATTTATCTTTAGATATGTTTTACATTAGCATTACAAATTAGCAGACAGCTCGCTGTTAGTGAGCTTACCGCCGTCAGACTACTCGGTAGTTGATGCCTCGTTGCCCGGACGTTGTAGGCAAGCGGTCGGTGTGGTGTCTGCGCGTTCAATGCTAGGAGTCGCCTTATTTTTTTTTTTTGTTTTGGCAGGTTTGGGAAATCCTCATGGACGCCCAAGCTGTGTCATTAGTGAGTGTCGGATTCTTATTGGCTAAAACTACACTCCTGCCTGCCTCACATGTGTCCTCTGACATAATCAGAGCTCTTTGTTCTACAAATCTAGTCGCCTTAGTTCAAGGCGTTGTTGGGTGCACGACCCCGTGCAGTAGGCGAGGCCCGGACAGACCGGGCCAGCACGAGGGTGTGGGGCCGTGGAAGAATTAGACTCCCGCGGCACCACGCGCGCTCGTGCCGGAAGAGACACCGGGTGGTATTTAGTCAGTAGGAGTCTGACAGACCCCATCGCTAACCCTAGGGCGGCGGACATCCATGAGGATTTACAAAAAAAAAGGCGATGTTGGGTGGGAGCGGTGTTGCAGCAGAGTCGTTTAAGTTCCCCATAGATAGATGATCACTGACTCGTCGTCTGGCGCCAGTCCGTCTCCCGCGGTGATGAGCCTGGCCAGCAGGCGGCGGCGCGGCGGCGGCACGTGTAGTAGTGCGACGAGGCCGGCGAAGGGCCCCGCGCCCCCCTCGGCCCGCGCCCCCCGCCACCTCCTTGCCGCCCGCGCCAGCGACCTCTCGGCGCCGCCCAGCGCCGGCAGCCACGTCGCCAGCGGGTTGCCCCACTCGTAGTCTTCTTCCTGTCAGTACAACACATCCACATAACAGTACGCAGTGCTGCACGCCCCCTATTTCAAGTTAAACAAATGTCAACTTTACTTCAAACACAATTAGGTTGCTTATGAAAAAGTTAAAAAGTAAACTGAACTTTACGAGTATTACAATAGCTATTTGCGACAGTGGCATACAAAACCTTTTATATGACCTTGAAATAAATAAATACAAAAAACCGGACAAGGGCGCGAAAATAGAGCAGCGCGCGAAATGTAGTTTTATTGTTATAATCCTACAAATGAAAAGCAAAGGCAATTCAACCATACAGCCTAATAATATGCGATAACGCTAATACGCGCGGTTTTTGGTATAATCATATGTTGATTTTTTGATGCCATAGCCATAAAATAAAATTAAAAAGTTCTATTGTAGTACAGTTTACCCGTGTAGAAAAGGTCATTGTAACACAACTTGGCAGGAACGAGTACTATTGAGATATGACTTGTGGTTATGTATTAAGCAAATTACCAAATGGTCGTACAAAAAAGATATTTATCCACTACCTCATACTCTTTTACATTTTGACGAATATGTAACAAAAGCAGATTTTACAGGTTGTCCCAGAACTCAACATCAAGCCGAAACGGAGTGATAGGGTTGATTGTCACCTTCATGGTAAAAATAAAAAAAAATCTATCCCATGTAATTTGAGAATAATTATGGGCATTTAACAAAAACCTAAAAATTTTGTTCGGTTATTGTGATTACTTTTTAATTTTTTCGTTCATTTAAACTTTGGAACCGTAACCCTAAATAATATTTCTAACACCACAGTCAAAAATAATTAACCAGAATAGCCGAAAACTGATTACGTTTTAACCTTTTGAACGCCAATCACTTCTATACAAGTTCGAGATTTTCGTGCCCTCAGCGCCACTACTTGATTAGAAGTAATCACAGTATAAAATAAATTTACGACTTTTACAAGACCTTTTATTTTGTTTTTAAGGAAAATTGCCCTGTTATCAGCCATATTTTTAAACTTTTTCAAACAATAAGTTCTTATTTGTTTTATTTTCAATAGAAACAAAAACGCCAGAAAATATTTTAATGCCCCCAGCGCCAATTACTTGATATCAAGTAAGCCAGTGATGGGACGCGATGAAGTCCTCGCTATATTTCATCTCGTCGAAATGATCATAAATACTATTATTGCAAGAAAATGACGTGAATAAATAATATTTTATAAATATTGTAAACTATAAACTAGGTTTTATTCACCTTAATCAAGAATAAATAGGTTTTCTAATTATTGTCGATAGTGAAACACCGTTTGAAAAACCCATCCCTACAAAGTTAGTTATTTGTCACCCCGCATACGCCACCGACTTGTATAGAAGTAACTCTGTGACGTCATAAGCGGGCAGGTTTCAAGGTCATAATGACTTTGTGTATTTTAGTGTAGTGCAATGTTTACATCTTAAGTTGACGCACGTGTTTTTACAAAAAAAAATTGTGACGGTGAATATGACGAATTATTGCGAGTTGTTCAAATCTGAATCAGAATCTTGTAATAGTTCGTCGTCTTAACATTCCGTTAAATCGTCAACTTTCGTTTCAGGAATTTTCTTCCATTTTCTGTTAGTTTGTACAAACCAGAAAAATAATTGCGAGTATTTTGCGACAACATTAAAAATAGGTCTGTAACATCTGTGTAAAACAGTAATTTTAATAAAAAGAAATCGGCCAAGTGCGTGTCGGACTCACGTACAAAGGGTTACGTAGGTACCATTGATTTGTGAAATTAAAGGATTAAAGTTATTTGTATGAAAGATTACGCGGTAATAAGCAATTTACGAGGTATTAAAAAAAAAACTACTTACTAGATCTCGTTCAAAACAATTTTCGTTATTTTGAGTTTTGAGAGTATGGGGAGCCCCCAATATTTATTATTATATTTTTATTTTTGCATCAATACCTTAATACGGTTCACAGAATACATCTACCTACCAAGTTTAACAGTTATACCTCTTATAGTTTCGGAAAAAAATGGCTGTGACATACGGACGGACAGACAGACATGACGAATCTATAATGGTTCAGTTTTTTGCCATTTGGCTACGGAACTCAAAAAAATGTAAAAAACCGCGTATTTAGCTTCTATTAATTGTATTTGTTGTAACTAAACGAAATAAATTATGAGTTTATGCACGTGTAATCGACCACAGTGAATATAAAAATAAATACCATAGAAATATAGACATCCTTATATCAGAAAGGATTTTGACGTGCCTCGAGCGCCAACTACTTGATATGAAGTAAAAGGATTATATTTGGAGACAAATAGGGATGTGCCTTCTAGAACACAGGTCTAATAAAATTATAATTCTTTTCTTTATTATGGGAAATATATCCAAGTTTTCATGTTGATTTTTTTATGAAATAAAATAAAATATGAAAATACGGTTACAGTTTTTATTTAGCTTCGTAAATTGGTGAATAAACATTAATTTAAATGTATAATATTATTTGTCGATAGGACATTAATCCCATCCCTACGTTTTACTATAGATACGTTATACATTTGTAGCGTGGCGCTGGAGGACACATCGCGTATTATATAGATGGGCGTTCAAAAGGTTAACCAAATTTCTAGGTTTTGTTAAATGCCCATAATTTTCAAACTACATAGATTACATTTCTGATTTTTCTCATGACGGTTACAATCAATCCTGTCAACCCGTTTCGGCTTGACGTTGAGTTCTAGGACTATAGTTTGGCTGTTGACGCCAAATCATCCACGCCGCCATTCCAAATTTTAGTTCAGTGTGTGGTCAAACTTTTTCTAGATAATTTTGTCCATAAATTAGCGGCTGACGTAAACTCTCCATTCACCAATTCAATCACCTCTAAACTGTCTATAGATTATCTTAATTTGACAAGACTTAATAAAATTAAAAAATAAACATTTTACATACTTTATATTTATTTCTTTAAAAAAAATGTATTAAACTTAAATATACTTTCGTTTTTTTTAAGTATGTCAACAAGGAAACCAACGTCATAATGAATACTACAATTGTAATATACATAACATCAAGGAACACGGAACATTATACCACTTATTCATAAAAGTAGCTAAAAGTTAACTAGTGTTTAGTGACTCTTTAACCATACATTTTTGACGTTTTAGCTTCACTTTACTTTAATCATCATTTATAAATAAATCCCTTAAACAATATGGTAATTATTTATAAACGATGATTAGAGTTACGTGACCTGCAAACGTCAAAAATGTATGGTTAAATAATCGCTAATCACTATTAACTTTAAGCAACCTTCTCCAATAAAGGGGTATATTCATAAGCCACATTTACCAGCTACCCACTATAAAACTCAGTATCTTCTCACTTAACCCATGCACCGCATACTGCAATGCAATTATGTAACCACATCACCACAAAAACTTGTGAAATGAGCATAGAGTGAGCTGTCACTCTTTTTTATTTTTATAAACTAGTGCTTGACCGCAATGCCGCCTGATGGGAAGTAGTGATGCAATCGTTGATGGTAAAGCGCGCTAGTTTATTAAGAGCCTATTCACTTTAGCCTTGAAGACATTCAAATTGTAGTCCGACGGAAACACACATTCAAAGTTCCAACTAATGCTAGGAATAAACGCTATCGACACCTCACTCTAAGTTCACTTCACTTTTCTTTTCACGGTGAGAGGTTCAGTGAGGTACAGAATCAATCGGCTGTAGGTTCAAATGAAAGCCTTGGAGTCTAACAGGGCTTCTTCCCAAACACAGGCATGACTTAATAATGAAATCATGAAGTTACTTTAGAGTTTCTTTCTTCTTGTGTCTATTTTTAGGGTTGCGTAGCCAAATGGCAAAAAACGGAACCCTTATAGATTCGTCATCTGTCTGTCCGTCTGCCCGTCCGTATGTCACAGCCATTTTTTTCCGAAACTATAAGAGCTATACTGTTGAAACTTGGTAGGTAGATTTATTCTGTGAACCGCATTAAGATTTTGATGCAAAAATAAAAAAAATAAAAAATATTGGGGGCTCCCCATACTTAGAACTGAAACTCAATATTGTTTTTTCATCAAACACATATGTGTGGGGTATCATGGATAGGTCTTCAAAAATGATATCGACGTTTCTAAAATATTTTTTTCCAAAACGAATAGTTTGCGTGACAGATGCTTAAAAGGGGAAAAAATTGCCCCCCCCCCCCCCCCTCTAACTTCTAAAATAAGAAAAAGAAAAATCTAAACAAATAATATGATGTACATTACTATAAAAACTACCAACGAAAATTGTTTTCAAGGAGATCTAGTAGGTAGTTTTTTTTAATACCTCGTAAATCGTAAAGCGCTTATTACCGCATAATCTTTCATACAAATAACTTAATTCCTTTAATTTCATAAATCAATCGTACGAAACCCTTTGTGCGTGAGTCCGACACGCACTTGGCCGGTTTTTAGATTTTAAGTCTTGACATGCACCTGGAAACTTTGTCTATGTATCTTTTTGTTCAATAAACTTATTATTATTACTTAACTTACCGGTAGGAAATGTCCCGCAGCTTTACTCTTAGCGATATAAACAGGATGTAATACCCATCTACCAGCAGCTATGGAACCTAACATCTTCTCACTCCGGCCGGGCGCTGAGCACAGCAGGTGTGTGACCTCGGGGTCCAATTCAGTCCCCTCAAACACTTCGCCTCCGAGGTCCGCTATCATTGAAATTATTTCGTCGCGATTCTGTGAAGGCAAAATAAAATAGGTGTGAATAATTCGTCTTGCCGCCAAGCGATTCGTCGTGTTCCGGCATGATTTCTGGTGAAGCCGTTCGGAGGACGAGTCTGTGCAGTTGCGTTGCGATGTGTGCCGAGTACGATGCACCTAATGTTGTTGTGTTGGGAGTTTGGTGGTGAGGGGTCTCCAGATCAATCTCTCTCTGGCGCAGCATCGTTGGTCGTGTTGTTGGGTTTAACATTGCATCACCTCACTCAACTACCGTGTTGCTTCCTATTCATTCGGTTTTTTTTTTGAGTGAATAAGCTCGTAATAAACTTGCGCGCTTTACCATCAACGATTGCTTCACTGCTTACCATCAGGTGGGATTGCGGTCAAGCGCTAGTGAAATGAAATGAAATCGTTTATTAAGCAAGTAGGATCACCGATCACTTTTACACGTCATATGTTCTTTTTTTTTATTTTTTTTAACTAGATGAAGCCGGCATTTCCTAACTGACTACCTCTGAGAAGAAATAGCCGAAACAAACTCGGAGATCATCGTCTTTTTTCAAATCCAGCCATTAAAAATGAAAATGTTTACAGTAATTTACCTTATAATTACGCATATTGCTTAATAACAATGCTTAACAGAGCGAGCAGCTCAGTCCCAAGCTTTTATGTCTTCTAAATAATCTGTGATTTTATAATACCCCTTTTTGCAAAGTTTGGCCTTTATATAGTTTTTAAATCGTTTAATGGGTAAGTTTCGAATGTCCATGGGAAGTTTGTTGTAAAAGTGTATACATCGACTCATGAACGAGTTGCCTACTCTAGTTTATTATTATTATTAAAAAAAATGAAGTCTTGCTCGATAGTTTCGTCTTTAAAAGATAACCTAGGCATGCCCAGATATTGCGAAAATCTTCTAATGATTTTATCAACGTATGACTGTCACACTGAACGAATGCGGCTAACATCTATTCGCAAGCGAGTACCTAATGCATTTGCGATGCATACCGTGCTTTGTCTAAACACGTCTTATATTTAGCACAAGGTATCTTTTAAATTGAATAAAGATATACTTTTAAAATATAAATGCACTGTAAAAATATAAAAAAAAGTTTTTTTTTTTATTTATTTCTCGTTGACTTAATAAACCTACTTTGTACTATACCACTAATACCTATAAATGTCATGGACTTTTTTACCCTTTCACACAAAAACTACTGAACTAATTTTCAATAAACATGGCACACAGATGATTTATATCCAAGATTAACAGATAGTAGTATTGATCTCAATATTCTCACGCGATCGAAATTTACGTGGGTGAATTTTTAGTTAAAATTTAGTATTGTAAATGTAAAAGTTTGAATGTATGTTCGCTACTCTTTCACGCAAAACTCCCAAACGGATTTGGATGAAATTTGGCACACGTAATTTATGATCAGGAATAACACATAGAATACTTCTATCCCGATTTTTTTTTTTTTTTTATTTATAAACCAGCGCTTGACCGCAATCCCGCCTGATGGTAAGCAGTGACGCAATCGTTGATGGTAAAGCGCACCAGTTTATTAAGAGCCTATTCACTCTAGCCTTGAAGACACTCAAATTGTAGTCTGATGGAAACACCGCCGCCGGCAGTTTGTTCCAGTCCCTCGATGTACACGGTATAAAGGAGGAGGCGAAACGCTTCGTCCGGATCGTAGAGGTGTTAACAACATAAGGGTGGAAACTCGCCGTATGACGGGTCGTCCGATGGTGGAACGGAGATGGGAGAATTAAATCGTGCAATTCCCTCGCACACTCCCCAGAATGCATCCTATAGAACACCGAAAGGCTGGCGACACATACACGGGGCGCAGCAAGCTAATAATATTCTTCTTCTTTTTCTTATCCTATAGAGATACACTGCTGGACAAAGGCTTCACTCAAGGCTTCCATTGCTCTGGGAGGGTTTGCCATAATCCCCACGCTTATCCGTTGACTTTGGGATCGCAGTAGTTTGATATTACACAGGAGAAGCGCTGCTGCCCGTTTCACTGGTGAGAGTTCCTTTATCGCCTCTCTAGACAGCCACCAGAGGATATATGTAGGTAGCAAATAATATTAATCCGTATCCTTACTAATATTATAAATGGGAAAGTGAGTTTGTTTTATTTGTTTGATCCGCTTTCACGCCGTAACTACTGAAACAATTACTTTGAAATTTTGCATACGTAAAGTTAGAAGGCCAGATTAAATAATAGGGTACTTTTTATCCTGGAAAATTTTTATATTCCCGAGGGAAATATAAAAAGCGCGATATAATCGAACTCCACGCGGGCGAAAAGCTAGTAATAAATAAATAGTAAGGGACTCACGTCGACATTAGAGGATAGCATGAATCTCTTGATTTGTATTTGCGTGGACATCTCTGGCTCAGATTCGACCGCGGGTTGTGCGGGTGTAGTATCATCCCAACCTACTGTGTTGGGCTGAGATTCTGGCGCCGGCTCTGAATCTGGCGCTAAAAAAAAAACACATAATAAGCAAATAAAATATGCACATAACACAATAAGAGGAAAAGGCATCCACTACTGGACAAAGGTCTCCCCCAAGGTTTTCCATAATGACCGGTCTTGTACTGCCCGCATCCATCGGCTTCCCGCGACCTTCACCAGGTCATCGATCCACCTTGTTGCGAGCCGCCCTACGCTGTGTGTTCCGGTACGTGGCATAATGACTTTATTTACATGTGTTTTGTTTTGGCTTTGTTATATAAACCGTGATAGACAATTGTAATTTTCATAAAAAAAAAAAAATAATTAATGGTTCACTTCTACCACATGTGAATTGCACACATGTAATTTTTTGGTACGGAACCCTTCATGCTCGTGTTTGAGCTGCCGTTAAATTGCAACGTCATCAAGTACATGATTCTGGATTCTAAGTAAAAGATCGCTAGGATCGCCCTTTGTATGGTATACTTAATAAAGAGTATTCTATTCTATTGTAAGCCCTAGATTAAGAATTCAGATTCATGTACTATTCGAGTATATTAAGTCTCGCCCCTATATCACGAAAAATTCCGCCCTTCGAGCTTGGCCGGTTTTTTATAGTACTGTGAAAGCAGACTACTTCTTAACAAAAACCTTGAGACATTTAATTGTGTGTTTGTTTAAGCAACAAACTCATTTTACCATTAAATGTTACTTTTGTAGGTAAATATTGTTTTAAACATATACTGTTTGAGAAATTATATGAATAAAAAAAATATGTGTACTTACGAGGCACAGGCACAGATGGTACCGAGTCTCTGTTCCGGCGAGCGCGTTGAGAGCTAAGTCTTCCCGTCAGCGCTGCGTTAAGCCGCTGTAGTTGCGCGTCGACAGCGGGAGGTATGGAGCCTGATGATATGCTTTTCGGAGTGTCTTCTTGACCTGGGGTGCTCATCCCTCCTGGGCTCTATTAGAAAAATAATAAACAATTCTTTAAAAACAAAAGTAGGACGGCACGGACAGCGCAGTGGCTGAGCGATCTAGCGACTAATAAAAAGGTAGTGGTAACTGTCTAGTGGTTTCAGCGTGGTGTAATTCACTACAGTTTTCTCCGATATGGTCAAGCAATAATGGCAGGTGTCTATTGTGCCAAACTCTGAAAAATGTTGGCAATACTCGCAGTGAAATAGCTCCGACTCATAAATCGATTTTCACCATTATTTCTCTATGACAACGCGAGACCTCATACAGCACAAGAAACCATTTTGGAGCTTCAGGAACTGCAGTTAGAAATCATTCTCCGTATTCGCCACATCTTGCTCCAACAGACTAACCTTCAATTTTTTCATGATTTGGACAATTATCTACGTGACAAGAAGTGTTCTTCCAAGGAGGCAGTACAAAATGCGTTCCCACAGTTTGTGCAGTCTAGATCCTCAGAGTTCCATCGCAAAGGCATAAATGACCTTCTTATTAGATGGCAGCAATGTATAGATAAGAATGGTAACTATTTTGATTAAATAAATTACTTAAAAAATAAACAATTTAGATTTTCAATACAAATCGGCAATTTCATACTAACCCCTATTAAAATCCCAAATAATGCCCATGTTAAAAACCTTAAAGAATGAAAATAATTTCTTACCTGATTTGTTGTAAACTTGGCCACTTTAGCTGGTGGAGTCTCACACTGTTCCTTTAAAAGAAATATAAATAATGTTAATATTCTCGACAGGGACTGGACAATTTGCCAGCGGCATGTTTCCGTGTGACTACAATTTTTTTCTTATACAGGTTGTATCTGACATCGTAACGCAAACTTCGCGAAAAGGCTAGACCGCATGCTACTAATAAAATTTTGATAGTCATTTAAGTCGTTAATGAACGGTTACAGAAATAACAATGTTTAAAAAGGTGTCGGCTTAGCCTTTGAATGTTGCAAGCGTGCCGCCGTGCTTGTTTGTAGGTATGACGTTGATCCCTGATGTGAACTCTGTTAAAACAGCTGATAAGATAGTTTTTCGAGTTTTGATTTCATTTCGCTTTTTTGATTAATTAGCGAATTAATTATTTTTTACTTTAAAATCTTATTGGGTTATAAAAGTATAGCAATTATGAACGGTCTAAAGTGAAAAAAACTATTTTTTTTTTTTAAATCATGAAATAGCCGAGGAAAAATTCCACCACTGGGGGGTTCAGAATCATGTAGTGGATCCATGGTACTCGTTTGTGCGTCGATGTCAGATACACCCTTTATTTATAAACTACTGCTTGACCGCGATCCTGCCCGATGGTAAGCAGTGATGCAATCGTTGATGGTCAAGCGTGCTAGTTTATTAAGAGCCTATCACTCCAGCATTGAAGACACTTAAATTGTAGTCGGATCGTAGTGATGTCAACTGAAACGATTGATGGTCGTGCGATGATGGAACAGAAATAAAATTCCCTCGCACACTCTCCAAAATGCACCGTCTAGAACACCGACACTACAACTCTACCCCTGTGCTCCAGTTTTATTTTTTTATTTAAATTGAAAAAGGAATTGCATTTCACGAACGCGCGACACTCATTCCAATTTATATCTTACTAGCTTTTACCCGCGGCTTCGCTCGCGTGGAATTAGAAAATTTTTGTCAGGCAGAAAAACACATCAATACTACTGACATACTACATGAATATTACTGACAGCATCTTGCAAGTGGATGTAATTCTCTACTCGGAGTTTTTGTTGATTAAGGGAAATGAAGCGGAGTCGTTGACTTTCAACTTTGACGTACATGTCTACTAAAAATTGATTGAGTAGTTGTCTGCATCGTGAGAGACGGTTACAATCATTTCGTCGGACCATCATGTAATAAGCATAGAAATTTATGCACGATACCTTTTTGTTGGTAAGCGCAACTTTAGTTACTGGATTAATTAACGATATTTCAAAATTGTACCCTTCCTGACCCTTCCTAAAAATCAATGAATACTGGGAGTCATAAAATTTATGAGTGTCGCCTACCCGTGTCAAAGTATTATCCCGCGAACGCAGGACAATGTCTCGTGATAAGTACTGGTCACCACACACTAATATCTCTTTCGACATCTTGAATAAATTGGCAGCGGCGGTTTACCTCACATTTTTCGTCACTCATAAAATAAACTTGCAAGAATTTGTGCTGTTCATTGTCTGCCGGAAAAAATGAACCTATTCTGTGATAAACCTGGCCCTGAACTATAAAAGTTGGCGAGAAACCGGGCATTATTATCTCCCTATCAACTCCAAAAGACGTCATTTGGAAACACGAATTGTACTTTCTTATCCTGTTTAAAAAGCGACGCGATTCATCAGTGTCACATAAGAATGGAGTTTTGAGAGGCTCCGCTGGCTCACCGAGTAATGGAAGGGAAACTTTTCCATTGGAGCAGCACATGCCTGCAGTCTCATCTTTCCATTTTAGTGCATTGCAAAATCGACACGCCTTGTCCATGGGCCCGATAATTATGAGTCTGTGATCCTTGTAGTTAACTGAGTGATCGTAATAAAATACTACATTATTAAACACAGACCAAGTATATCGTTCCATAAGTCCACGACGCGCCATTTGCAACTCCGCATTTGCGTTTCTTCGAGCCTGTGCCTTTTCAGGGGTTTCGGCAGATCTCAAAGTGGCTTGACGCTCGGCTTGTTCATCTAGACGGAGTTGAGTTAGTTCAGGCGTTTTGGCAGCTCTCAAAATCGTTTGACGCTCATTTTGCCTGTCTAGGCGGAGTATGGTTTGGGTAGCAGTTTCAGAAGCCCTTAATTTGGCCTGACGCATGGCCTGTTCTTCAAGCCATTGTTGAGTCTGAGCAGGTGATTCAGCGGCTCTTAAAGCGGCTTGACGCTGTACTTGTTCTTGTCTTCTTACTTCCGAATCGTAAGATGACTCTTGAGCTCGAGCAACTCTTTTTGCGCGAGCTTGAGACGATACCTTGGAAAGGTTAGACTTGCGTTTGCGAGTCATTTTCGAGGTTAAAAAAAATATAAATAAAAATGCAACAAAACAAACAAACGAAAAGCCAACACAACAAATCCTAATCGAAATGAAAATCAATACCAAGGCAAGCGAATCAATCCTAATCCTAACAATATGAAATCAAAGACAAATCCTAAACAACAAAACCAAATCGCAAAGCAAATCAGAGGGAACCAAAAGCAGAAACAGTCAAATTAAGAGCAGAAATAATGAAAATGTAATACAGAAATAGGTATAGGTACCCCAAATACTATAGGATGACGCGCCGAGTAACAACGCGCCTTAAGAAAAACGCAACGATAGCGCGTTCTAAACGTCAAGCAGCGCCATCTAGTATGGTTTAGGTGAACTATTTTGTATTTGCAGTTTTATTTTCTGTTGTTTTTTTTAGCATGTAGTTTTATTATAAAAAAAATGTTATTCTCAATCCTTCAACAAACTACTTTCAACTAGCTATATGCTAAAAATCAAGTCGATTCGTTGCTTTATTAGGTTATATATATGGACGATATTTGGACACATAAAAATATTCCAGTATTCTCCCTTGGGAACTTGATGTTTTTTTAGGACCAAAAGTAGCCTATGTTACTCTCCATCTTTTCAACTAACTGTATGCCAAAAATCAGGTCGATTGATTGTTTAGCTACGGCGTGAAGGAAGGACAAACAAACAAACAAACACACTTTCACATTTATAATATTAGTATGGATTACAAAGCCATATGACGGACAATCGTAAAGTGTCATCATCTTTACCTGCAGCTGTAGTTTTCTGGGCGCAACGGTGTGTTCAGAAGGTGGAGTCGCCGCATCACCATTGAACTGGGCGAGGAATCTATTCCGAATCTCTGATAATGGCTGTAAGAGGGAAAAAGTTTTATCTTTGGGCAGGAAAAGCTTATTTAATATAGAAGTAATGTTATCGCGGGTTCGATCCCCGCGCAGTGCAATTATCTGTATGCATGAATATTTGCACTGGTCTGGTCGTGCCTCGGTAAGTACGTTAAGCCGGGGTCCCGGTTGCCATACGAACAACTAATGGCAGTCATTACGGGTTGTTGGAGCCCTCAAAAGTCCAACAAGTGGTCTAACTGCAATGTTTCGATATCGCCTTCGGGTTGTGAAGGTCAGACGGCAGTCGCTTCATGAAAAATATCGAAGTTTAGCCAAAATCAGCAGTTAGACTGGTTATTGGTTAAGCGGACCTCAGACTGCAAAGCTAGAAAAGCTCGGATGCGACTGGGATTAACGCTGAGATGATGATGATGATGATGAATGAAGAAGTTCTTTTTTAATTTTCCAAAAAACTTACTATGCATCGCCCCAACTTTGTCTGCTATGCAAATAAAACGTTCACTTATTAAAATGTATTTTAAAGCTTAAAATTAGTAATAGAATTTCTGTTACAACCTGTATAAATGTTCTGGGCGTTATTTACAATGCCCGGGCAATATGAATAATGCCCAATGCTCATTGGGTAGAATAGCATATTTAATACTTTCAAATGAATATTAAGTTAGACAGATTGAGCATTACAAGTAATGAAATCAATTATCGGGTAGAGTAATAATAATGTTTTATAATTTAGTATTTATTTTTAAAATTTAAATCATCAGAGTTCAATCAATTTACGAAGGGCTATATTTAGAAACAATAGTCTATAGTAGTTTCAATGCAGTTTGGAAGTATTTTTTTTTTAATAATTATAAACTAGCGCTTGACCGCAATCCTGCCTGATGGTAAACAGTGATGCGATCGTTGATGGTAAAGTGCGCTAGTTTATTAAGAGCCTATTCATTCAGAAAAACTGAGCGAATAGGAAGGAAGACGGCAGTTGAGCGAGGTGATGCAATGTTAAACCCAACAACACGACCAACGATGCTGCGCCAAAGGGAGATTGATCTGAAGACTCTCCACGACCAAACTCCCAACACAACAACATTTGGCGCGTCGTACCCGGCACACATCGCAACACAACTGCTCAGACCCGTCCTCCGTACGGCTTCACCAGACATCATGCCGGAACACGACAAATCGCTTGGCGGCAAGGCTTTGTCTGGTGGGTGGTAACTTCTGCCGGCGGCCGATGTTATGGCCTACCACCGAGTGAAATTGCGCACTTGCTTTCACTCACATGTATGTAGGTAGATATTGCCAGTGAGCGCGCTTCCAAACAGCAGCGAGGAATGAGTATATATAATACTTCTCGCTGTGACTAAGTTAAATTATAAATCTAACAATCTAAATGGAAATCACATGTCTGATTATTAAAATTTAAATTTACTCTAAAGTTAAAAGAGTCTTAGTAATCAGTCTCATAGATAATCGTAATTGCTAAGAATAGATTATTTATGCAATAAAAGTTTTTTTTTTTTAATAATTATAAACTAGTGCTTGACCGCAATCCCGTCTGATGGTAGGCGCCTTTTCTTAACGAAATGGAACGAAAAAGATGCACATATCTGAAAATTAGTTTGGTTTATGTATAATATAATAAATCCACCAACTCACACTGCTAACTGGTCATCGTGGTAGAATAAGGCACGTCCCATTTGTGGGGAGATCCTGTATCTATGAGGTAGAAAAATATTTCCTGCACCCTAATTCATCATCATCATTATCAACCTTTTTATCGTCCCGCTGCTGGGCACAGGCCTCCTCTCATACAGAGAAGGATTGCGCGTAATCACCACGCTTGCTCAATCCGGGTTGGCGATTTCAGACTTAAAGTCCAGGTTTCCTCAAGATGTTTTCCTTCACCTTGAGTCATTGGTGTCCAAGATATACTTAGAAAGTACATATAACTTTAGAAAAGTTACATTGGTACTTGCACCCTAATTGCATAAGATTATTAATATCTATTTGAATCATTTTGAAGCATATACCTAATCCATAGCTCTGTATGTTTGAAAAATTTCTTTGCTCTGTAGCGGTATTTACAACCGCCACATGCGAACAACGCGTCATATTCATGTCACACGAATTCTACATCCCGCAAGCAGAGTTATTGTGCAACTAGCACACATACAACTTCTCCAAATCCATAGTTGGGCAAGTGCCCACCAGACGTGACACCTGTGTGGTCGGAGGATCCTCCCTTATGTATGGAGGATAAGTGAACTTTACACACTGGTCCACATGCCTCCACAGCTCAACAACGTCAAACACGTAATTATTTTTTTTTGAATTGTCTAAATCAAATCCATTGCTATTGATAGCGCTTTAAGTACTTAAAAAAACTCACAGTATGCTTATCCCGTACAGCCGGCTCGGGCTGCTTGCTGGGCAGACCGTCGACGAACTTCCACAGTCTCTTCCGGGCGTCAGGCGACATCCTGCCGGATCCGGGCCGTAATGCCGCGCCGAAAGCACTGTCCGGCGTAGACGGGTTCTTCTCGACTGCCAATAAGTCAAGCTTAGAGATCGGAACTGCGGCGCTTATATCGTATCGATAACTGATTCTACTAATGGATACAAAACCGGGCTAAACTTAAAAAAAAAACCCCCTAAAAAAATAAATTATATTTCGCAAAAAGAGGTAACTTAATAAATGTGCGGTGGGCAACCCTTCCGCGGGGGGCAGGGCACGCGGCACGTGGTCACATCGCTTATAATACAGTCCAAATGGTGTTGTCACTTTTTTAAAAATTAACAAATTTTGGGGAAGTTTTATTTCAATATTCATTAGTATTGTTACTATGATGATTACGTAAAATTTTATATTATATTTGGTCATGTGTTTACCTAACCTCTATTATCCTTATGGGTCGAACAGGGTTTTCTTTACATATTGTATATTTTGAAGATCCCACAAGTAATACTCACAGGGGTCAACAGGTGTGCGTATCGGGTCGGAGGGCATCTCCCCGCGTCGGACGGCCTGCAGGCGACGCCGCGTGGTGGGGCTTAGTGTTGCCAAGTTAGGGGTCGATAGTGCGTCTTCTAATGTTGGAGTTTTTACTGCGGTGTCTCCACCTAAACATAGGAAAAAGTGTTGGAGGATTAAATCTTTCAAAACAAAACTGGACCAATGTTATGAAACTGACAACCTTAAAAGAAAAGCCTGACAAGACCTGAAAAGAAAGCAAAAAGTTTCTGCTATCAACCGTAGATCCTTCACAGTTTTCTTTCTTTCTTTCTTTTATAATATCCAGATATCCCAATTCATATCCAGATAAAAACCAAATTACTAACAAACAAACATACATATGTACATACATACAAACATTTACGTTTATATTATTAGTAGACTATAATACGTTTATAGCTGTCCTACAACGCTAGGTATATGCGAACAACGCGTCATACTGTCGTCACGCAAATTCTGCATCTAACAAGCAGAGTTAACTATGCAACTGGCACGCATACAAGTTCGCGACGTCAACCGGTGACAGACAGTACCGGTCTGCTGGACAAGGGAGGATCCTTCCTCCCTTGTCGATCGTTATGAAGCGATGTTACATTGGCTAGGACCCCTGATCCCGGTCTGGTCCCGAGCCGGTCCCGGTCCAATCCCGGTCCGATCCCGAACCGATCCCGGTCCGATCCCGAACCGACCCCCCCCCCCCAATCCCGAACCGATCCGCCACCCTAATTGCTCAACACACTATTACTATCAGTTGAAATCATTTTGAAGCTTATTACTAGTTTTTTTTTTTTTTTTTTTGCTTACTTTCTAGTCGGCTATGTAGGTAAATAACACAATGAATGTTGTTCAATTGTCAATATGATACCCATTGCTACTGATAGTGTGTTACCTAATTACCGTACCGGTCCAATCCCGAACCGATCTAAACCCGATCCCGACCCGATCCCGACGAACCGTACCAAGCTCGACCCGATCCCTCGCACAGAACCCTCAAGCAAAGGGATGTAATGCAGCGCTACCTACCATGCTACATGCAAACAACGCGTCATGCTGACGTCACGCAAATCGTACATATCGCAAACAGAGTTTTCTGTGCAACTGGCACGCATACAAGTTCGCGACGTCAACCGGTCGGCAAGTGCCAGCCAGACAATATCTGGTCTGAGGATCCTCCCTTTTCACGCTGTTCCTCAAACATCTACACGTTATACAAAAATTCAGATTCAACTTATCAATAAAACATACCATGTCTAGCGTTATCCTTGAGGTCCCCCACACGTTTAGGAGTTTCCTGAGAGTCACACCCGAGTAGACCTTGTCGTGCCATCGCTATATATCGCGATGCCGGTGACATCTCGTCCACATCTAAATGAAGATAATTACACGATATAATATAATCCTTAATAGTTTTCGTTTTTAATATGAGAAAGATTGAGGCAGTCAGGAGTTTCTAACTTCTCTCATAAAAAAGAATCACTATGCATGTGGTAACTCTGGTTAAAAAGGCTGACGATCGACAAATATATTCCAGGGATATACAAAACCCTTTATAATAACTATATCAAGTCCAGATTCGCTCACGAGTAATTCCATTTTCAGTAAACAAAGCGCATTGCTGCATACTCCATCCTATTTCAAGTTAAACAAATATCCACTTTATTTCAATAACATTTAAGTTATTTCAGAGTGCCTAGCACTAATGACAAAAATATACAAAATGGTGATGACAATACGACAATAAATTAAACATCGTGTACCTCAACACATTCTCAGTCTACCTATAAAAAATGATGTAGATATATCCATTAGTTTAGTCACAGGAAATTATTTTTCATCTTTCACATTTTCTATATGATGTACATGTTGATAAGGAAGCGCTTACAGGTTGATGACCGCCACATCTAGCGGTAGGTACTATTAAAATTTAATAATAATCACAGTAAACAGAAAACGTTAAACGTAAACGTTCTTTTTACTGTGATCGCGCTCTCGCCGATCGGAGGTCAGTGAACCAATATTTTAAAGAATGTTCTATTCCGTTTACAATTTTATGCGATTTAGTTTGTTTGAAATTTTTATATTTGATGCTAGGTATTTTTCACTGGTTTAGGATTATTCCTATGAACCAGCTTTCTATGTGTTTACATTTATTGTCGTATTAGCAGCACCACTTTGTATAAAAATATTTTAAGTCGTAACGTAAACTTTATTGTGTAGAAGAAAAAGTTATTTTTTGTTGACGTTTTTGGCGAATATGTTGCAATTTTACTTCAGCCCCACCTGCCATCATCTACATGCCCAGTCACGACTATGTTTCACTATTTTAGGGCACCAATTATATGCTATTCGTGCCCAGTTTGAAGTTAACGCTACTTCTTTCAAACAAATAAGTTTCCGCATTTTTTTGAACATGCGGACGAGTATTCTCATGTAGGAGAATAATTTTGTCATATCTGCAGTCGTAATGGGCGCGTTTTTCCTCTTCCTTCTATCTTCCACCAATAATGCTTCCAATGTCTTCTCACGATTTCGGTCTTCTACTACATTCTTTGTCTTCACAGCTTATAAACTTTTGAAACCAATCACGACAACTTCTCTCTCTTAAAGCAGCTTTGCCATAAGCTTCTACATGGCCCTCTGCTACAGATTTCTTCAAATTAAAGAAGTAACAAAAATTTCCGCAAATGTCGCTTATTCGGCACTAAACTTGACATTTTTGCACAGAGATAAATATGACTTATGACGTGATACTGATACAGAGTCACTAATACTCTAAGTGTATGTTATTATCTGCCCCCCTAATCGGCAAACACATTTTTGTTAAATGATTGCAACTAGTTTCCCAACTAGTTGCAATCATTTAACAAAAATGTGTTTTATATTTGATGCTAGGTATTTTTCACTGGTTTAGGATTATTCCTATGAACCAGCTTTCTATGTGTTTACATTTATTGTCGTATTAGCAGCACCACTTTGTATAAAAATATTTTAAGTCGTAACGTAAACTTTATTGTGTAGAAGAAAAAGTTATTTTTTGTTGACGTTTTTGGCGAATATGTTGCAATTTTACTTCCCACCGTCCATGGGTCCGTTCGGCCCAAACGATCCCTCGTTTGGGCCGAACGGACCCATGGACGGTCTAAAGTTTAGACCGTCCATTGGACCGTCAGTTGGGATCGTTTAGGCCATAACATCGGCCGCCGGCAGAAGTTACCACCCACCAGATAAAGCCTTGCCGCCAAGCGATTTGTCGTGTTCCAGCATGATGTCTGGTGAAGCCGTTCGGAGAACGGGTCTGAGCAGTTGTGTTGCGATCCCAACTGATCCCAACTAGTTGCAATTATCTGACAAAAATGTGTTCGCCGATTAGGCCGCAGTAGCGACGCGCTCGATACGATCGAACGAGTTTCGTATTGAAAACTCATACTAGGCCTACAGATGTCCGAACTTACGATATCAGTTTTTAGAAAATCCATGTATTGTACAATGTCAAGTGTATGTTTTTTTAATGAACAGACAGCTTTGCTGCTGGGGAGTTTGTTCCGCCACTTCTTCTTCCCAGCGAAAGCACGAGGAAGTGTCGATGGGTGGACGTTTTGTGGGACTGTCTTAAGTAATATTGACATCAAAAAAGTGCTGATTCTCAGCCTAATTTGAATAAATGAATTTTGATTTAGATCTGAAACTTTCAACGAAACCTTTTAGTGAGGACATCTTTTGTTAAACGGCGGAAACTTATTTGTACACCTAATACATTTGTCATGATATTACTTACCGAGTTTCCCTTTAGGTGTCTGCTCTCTGCTGCTAGTTACGGAGCCGCGCCTTGGTATAGTGGTGGCCAAAGGAGGTAACATAGCATTCTCTTTGTCCTTATCTGTACTTATATCTGCTGTTATGTTAGCTTGTATGTCCTCTTGTGGCTCAGGTTGAGGTTCAGGTTCAGGTTCCGCTACCTCCACAGGTTTTGGAGGTTCTTCTTCTATTTGTGGTTCCGGTGCTAAAAACAAATTTCATTGAATTATTTCTGTGAAAAAATAGTTTTTATTAATTAAAATTACAAAATAGTACCAAAATTATTGTCATATTCTGATATAATATGCTTGAATATTTTATAATGTTCCAAAGTTGAATATTGTATCATGTTAAAGTTGTTATATTTTCTCAGTGGTAGGCCATAACATCGGCTGCCAGCAGAATAACCACCCAGCAGACAAAGTCTTGCCGCCAAGCGATTCGTCGTGTTTTGGCATGATGTCTGGTGAAGCCGTACGGAGGACGGGTCTGAGCAGTTGTGTTGCGATGTGTGCCGGATGATGCGCCAAATGTTGTTGTGTCGGGAGTTTGGTGGTGAGGGGTCTCCAGATCAATCTCACTGGCGCAGCACCGTTGGTCGTGTTGTTGGGTTTAACATTGCATCACCTTGCTCAGCTGCCGTCTTCCTTCCTATTCACTCAGTTGTTTTGAGTGAATAAGCTCTTAATAAAGTAGCGCGCTTTACCTTTAACGATTGCATTACTGGTTACTATTCACCAGTCTTTCTATGCAATTCTGTAACCATCTCAACATAAGACCTAAAGTGAAGTGAGGGTGGAGTGAGCTTCTCCTTCTGCGAAGCAGTGATGCTGGTGTATCTGACATCGACGCACAAACGAGTAGAACCTGCCAGTGGTGGAATTTTTCCTCGGCTTTTTCATGATATAAAAAAAAATATAATGTATTTTTTTTTCACTTTAGGCCGTTCGTAATTGATATACTTTTATAACCCAATAATACTTTAAAGTAAAAATTAATTAATTCGCTAATTACTCAAATATATCTTATCAGCTGATTTAATAGAGTTCACATCAGAGAACAACGTCATACCTACAAACCCGCACGGCGGCACGCTTGCAACGTTCAAAGGCCGAACCGACACTTTTTTAAACACTTTGAATTCTGTAACCACTCATTAACGACATAATTGACTATCATAATTTTATTAGTGGCATGCGGCCTGGCCTTTTCGCAAAGTTTGTGTTACGAACGATACACCGTGTACATACCTTTAGTATCTCCCACAAGATGTGCCTTTTCGCTCACTCTCTTGCCTTCCTTCACACACTCCAGCAACCACGACGCTCGCACAGCGGGTAGGCCCCACTTCAGGGCTCCTAAATATTTGTCCCCTGTGGCTGTAGGACATATCAAGTGGGTGGAGGCAAGGGCATTTGCTGTATTTCGTCTGCAGAAGCGGAGTTGGGTACTGTCGACAAAACATATGCTTGTAAGTAATGATTTTTAGGTGTTAGGGTTATATTTCACCGAGACACCGTGGTGGCGCAACCGCTACCAACAAAATGTATAAGCCGCGCCAATAACTAAACGAATCTAAAATGGCGTCTGCTACTTCCAGTGATAGATAGTAAGGTCAACAAAAAAGCAATGTAATGGAATAGCAGCTCTCAAAAGTTTTGTAATAAACCCTTCGGAACTGAAGTCGGATAATTAATTATTGAATATACGTTTAGCAAGTGGTATAGGTCTTCCATTATAAAAAAAAAATAAGTTTTCTTTAAATGGTTTATTATGAATCATCGTCATCATTATCATTATCAACCTTTTTAACGTGCCACTGCTGGGCACAGGTCTCCTCTCATACAGAGAATGATTGAGCGTAATCCTTATTATGAATACATTTATTAAATTATTCAATACACGTGAATTTTATTTTAATGTTGATTGTCCTTCACTTCGTTTACCTACGTGAAGACATTTTACCACTCATAACAAAATAGTAACAGGATCGATAGTTAACAAGAAACTAATAACAAAAACACAAAAGTAATAACGAAAACAAAAGAAATGATAACTTGAATGAACCGAGCGCGTCAAGACAGCAAGAGAGTAAAAATCCTGACTGATTTTTATGTAAGCAGTACGGTGGTGTGTGAGTAAAGATAGCAGTAGTGTGCGAGTGAGAGAGAATGACCGGTGCCGCCATTTAAGATTCATTTCTTTATTGGCTCGGGTTATAGACAGGGTTGCGCAACCAAACGGACACCAGGCGAGTTACTCTCTATAGATCTGTAGGCCTAGTATGAGTTTACAATACGAAACTCGATCGTCGATATCGAGCGCGCTTGGCGCTCTCATTGGTTGAGAGTTCTTACGACCTTGAAGCGGGCCAATCGCTGAGTCAAACGCGCTCGATATCGACGAACGAGTTTCGTAATGAAAACTCATACTAGGCCTACTGTATACATTTTCCCCCTTATTCATAAACACTGCTTAAAGTTAACTAGTGATTAGCGATTCTTTAACCATACATTTTTGACCTTTTGACGTCACTTAACTGAAATCATGGTGTATGAATAAACCCCTTAAACACTGTGGTATTTATTCATAAAGGATTATTTAAGTTAAAAGGTCAATAAATGTATGGTTAAAAAATCGCTAATCGCTAGTTAACTTTAAGCAGTGTTTATGAATAAGGGGGTTTGTTTGTAGCGCGATTGGTTGCGCCGCCATGGTGTCCCGGTGAAATATAGCCCTTAGTGTGCAGGCTTTTTAAAAAACATTGCCCTACACTAGGAATTACTCCTGTATCGTGGATGCGTTTACAAACATATAAACTTACATACACGAACAGCCAGACTTGGAACAACTACTTGTAGGTGATACAAATATTTGTTTCGTGCGTGTTACTCTTTTACGCAAAAATTGCTGAATGGATATGGAGGATATTAAGAGGGGACTTTAGTGCCGAGGAATTTGGAAAATAAACTTCTCCCGGTAAAGTGCGAAAAGGACAGTTGCATCTCAGGCTGATTTTACCTACAAAAACGTTGATCAAAAGACGTTCCGTATTCCGCTGTTGTCTTTTTCAAAACACTATAAAGTATACCTATGCTTCTATGTTTTTTTTTTTTTTTTTTGTCAAATACTTATCACGTTTGTCTAACAGTCATCTATCTGATCATCACGGTAAAAATGGGTATTTTTCGCGATTTTGATGAATCGTATTTCTTTTGTTAATTAAGTTTCGTGTGCGCCAGCGGTCTGCGGGCTGAGGGGGGCTTCACGACCGCTCCCGACAATCGCCGAGCGCGCGCCGCACACATTAGATCAAGAAGCCTACCAGACGACAGACGCGCGCGATTATCCTTGTATACAGTTCACTTGTAAACCTTATTTAATATATATTTTGGCAAGAAAAGCCGTCTTTATTTCCCGGACTACTCAACATTTCAGAAAAAATCAAATGATAGGGGCACGTATAATACGTGCCCCTATCATTTGATTTGTGAAGCTGTGATGCGATCGTTGATGGTAAAGCGCGCTAGTTTATTAAGAGCCTATTCACTCAGAAAAACTGAGCGAATAGGAAGGAAGACGGCAGTTGAGCGAGGTGATGCAATGTTAAACCCAACAACACGACCAACGATGCTGCGCCAAAGGGAGATTGATCTAAAGACTCTCCACGACCAAACTCCCAACACAACAACATTTGGCGCGTCGTACCCGGCACACATCGCAACACAACTGCTCAGACCCGTCCTCCGTACGGCTTCACCAGACATCATGCCGGAACACGACAAATCGCTTGGCGGCAAGGCTTTGTCTGGTGGGTGGTAACTTCTGATATTAATTGACGTATTTTTAGTAGCCATGTTTATAAACGCGTCTAAAATGTCAATTGAATATCTTAGTTTGACAGGACAAAATTAACATCTTAACATCTGTCCTTTTCTTAATGCGACAAGACAGGTGCAGTGGCTGAGCGATCGACTGCTGCCTAGTGTGTCGCGGGTTCGATTCCCGCACGGAACAAATATTTGTATGGCCTACAGGTAGTTGTTCCGGGTCTAGCCATTTGTGTGTGTGAGTTTAAATGTTTGTAAACGCACCCACGATACAGGAGAAATTCCTAGTGTAGGGTAACGTTTTTTTTTATAATGTAACAAAGAAAACGACGAACAGTAGGCCTAGTATGAGTTTTCATTACGAGACTCGATCGTCGATATCGAGCGCGTTTGACTCATCCATTGGCCCGCTTCAATGTCGTAAGAACTCTTAACCAATGAGAGTGCAGAGGCATACTGAGCGTAAATTTAGTTTAATTTGAGAATCAGCGATTCGGGGCCAATTGGGGTTACGGAAGATACACGATGATTGCCGAAGCACATATTTTCAGGAGAAGTTTACGTACTGCAAGTACTCACGTAGCCCCAAGTAGTTTCGCCAGTTCGTCTAGGAAGGCTCGCTCTACGCCGCTGTATGTACTGAGACTGGCCACTACGCCCGTCAATGGTCCCGGAGCCGTGAACGTTACTCGCACAGGACGGTGATAGTACTGGATCGGGACCAGCTCTTGTTGGGATAGACAGTCTTTCTGTAAGAAAATAAATTATTTTAACTTAACATAGTAGGGAAAAGGCTTGGCAGAGATGATCCTGTCTTCTTCTTCTTCAGTCTATAGAAGTCCACTGTTGGACATAGACCTTCCCCAAGGATCTCCACGATGATCGGTCTTGCGCTTCCCGCATCCAGCGGTTTCCCGCGACCTTCACCAGGTCGTCGGTCCACCTTGTCGGAGGCCTACTCACGCTGCGTCTTCCGGTGCATGGACGTCACTCGAGAACCCGTCGGCCCCATCCGGCATCGGTCCGGGCAATGTGCCCGGACCATGACCACTTTAGTATTGCAATTCTTCGGGCTATGGCGGTTACTCTCGTTCTTCTGCGGATCTCCTCATTTCTGATTTGATCACGCTGTGAAACCCCAAGCATAGCCCTCTCCATTGCCCTTTGCTCGCTCTAACTTATGACATTTTAAACACTGTTTTTTTTTTTTTTAAATCACGTAAATTATTGTAAACGTTTTCATTTTTAATGTCTGGACTTGAAACAAGACGATAATCCCTGAGTTTGTTTTGGCTATTACTTCTCAGAGGTAGTCAGTTAGGAAATGCCGGCTCCATCTAGTTTAAAAAAAATATGACGTGTTAATGTGATCAGTGATGCTACTTGCTTAATAAACTATTTCATTTCATTTCTTTCTTATAAGGCCTATTGTTAGCGACCACGTCTCAGTTCCATAAGTCATCACTGGTAACACACACCGGTCGAAGAATTATGTCTTGAGAAACTGCGGTATTTCGGACGAGAAGATTCTACGTAGCTTCCCGACAGGAGCCCAGATATAACTCGCGCGAGTTAAGTGTGCACCTCGTTATGTGACGTCATTCTTACGGTACCGTTTGCAATTAAATTGATAGATATGGACTGAAATATAATGTTTGCATCCACCAGGCTTCACTAGCGCGTCGAAAATATAAAAAACAAAGAAACAAACTTTATAGAAAACTTTATAAATATCGGTCTCCGTGGCGCAGCGGTCAACACGCTTGACTGCGACGTGGAGGCCTCGGGTTCGATCCCCGGCCAGGTCATGATGGGAAACGATCTTTTCATGATTGGCCTGGGTCTTGGATGTTTATCTATATATGTATCTATTATAAAATATAGTATCGTTGATTTAGTATCCCATAACACAAGTCTCGAACTTACTTTGGGGCTAGCTCAATCTGTGTGATTTGTTCGTATATATTTATTTATTTATTATTTTATAAAAAAAAATACGAGTGTGCTTATGACCACACGACTGAAGTGAAACTTCTTTCGCTCCATCTGTATGTATATATATGTATATATATTTGTGTACAACATATACATGTATAAACATATACATATATTAATTTTCTATAAATATTTAAATTTATTTCATGGTTTAATTGGTAAATTAATATTTTTGCATAGATCTTTTATTTTTATTGAAAAAAAAAAAAACTCGTTGTAGACCTTGTAGTACCAAGCTCGCGCCACGGGCGCCTCTGTGCTTATATCCCCTACTTAACTTCTGTTCGCCTTGCCCGATCACTTTTCGTAACGCTTACGTGACGCGTTCGCCAGCTTACTCCCCAAGTCAAGCGTGCGTAAAGAAGTTTCACTTCAAAAAACTTAACAAAACAAAAACTCCACAGAAACAGTAATAACAACAGGGGATTTAAACTGTGTTTAGACAATTGTAACAAAGATGCTATCGCTACTCCGCGCTTACGGGGAATGCGGGGCGCCGTGCAGGGAAGAAGCGAGTGAGGGGTCGCATTCCAGCGAGGTGCACAGTTAACTTGCGCGAGTAGTAAACCTATTTATACTAATATATAAAGCTGAAGAGTTTGTTTGATTGTTTGTTTGTTTGAACGCGCTTATCTCAGTAACTACTGATCCAATTTGAAAAATTATTTTTTCGTTGGATATCCCATTAATCCAGGAAGGATTTAGGCTATATAACATCACGCTGCGACCAATAGGAGCGGAGCATAACTAACTCCACCCGAACGAAGTGGCTGGCGGTCGCTAGTATAGATATAAAAAAATCTACTCACCACCCAAAACACGGTGACAGCTTCAGCCTCTTTGGTGATCCGCTCGTCTTCATCGAAGTCCAGCGGCACCAGCACGTGCGAGCCTCCCGCCCCCGCCGCCCCCAGCGCGCCCCCCGCCGCCGACACCTCAGCGCCTATCTCGCAGATCGCATCTTCGTCTAGACCCTGCACTTCGATTTTAACATCTAGAAAAACAAAGGAAATGTTTGCACCCGGTTTCAAAAGGATTAATAAACACGAAGTCGCAGTTAGTCTGATTAATAAACCAGAAGTTACAGTCGTTGCAGGAATTCAAGGGACTTGTGAAGGAACACTTTTTGGCCAATTTATTTGCTTACCTGTTATGTTCAGTATCTAAGTATTTATTTATGTATATGTATGTATTTGTGTATCTATTTTAGTATATTGTATTAATAATATTTGCACCAACGACAGTCCCGTTTGTAGTTCGGGAGAATCCGTCCATTCTTTGGTTGCCTGGAAGAGATCGCATTAGCGATAAAGCCGCCCATTGTTTGTTTTTATGTTGAATGTGTTTTATTCGATGTTAGATTGGTATACAATATTTTTATTTTTTTTTTAGGAAAAACGTTGCCCCACACTAGGAATTTCTCCTGTATCGTGGGTGTTTTTACAAATCATACACACTCACATACACAAACATCCAGACCCGGAACAACCACTTGTAGGTCATACAAATACTTGTTCCGTGCGGGAATCGAACCCGCGACACGCAGCGCAGCAGTCAACAGCTTAACCACTGAATATAAAAATAAATAGCTGGTAATTAATCACACTTTCGCCGTTATAAATATAATTAATAATTATTATTGTTACGGGCTAGGGGTATTAAAATGCGGGTTAAGTGTTACGAAGTTTATTGACAACGATGGTACAGTCGATGGTAGGCGATGACAAGTAGAACGTAGCTGATGTCGCACCGAAGTCTTCCCTTGTCCACGAAGACCGTGTCGTACAGACACACACACACAACACTACAGAAGTCACCCGATGTAGTCCTCAAAGTTCTCGTTTTAGTCATCGCTGTGGATTTTTTCAATTATCGCTTGGTTCGCTTCGATAGTCAAATGCTGTGGATGTTCTCAATTATCGCTTCGTTCGCTTCGATAGTCAAATGCAGACTGTCACGCAATATTGAACCTTATGCTATTGAAGTAAGGTGCATTAGGAACACTATATAGGTGTTTGCAAAAAGTACTGAACGGTGTAGCGTTTAAAAAATCTTTCTACTCGTAAACGAGGTATTTAGCGACATTTAGCGGCAAAAGGGTATAAATTATAATTAGTGCCATGTAAGTTCCAATCTATACTAATACATAAAGCTAAAGAGTTTGTTTGTTTGTTTGTTTGAACGCGCTAATCTCAGGAGCTACTGGTCCGATTTGAAAAATTCTTTTTGCGTTGGACAGCCCATTAATCTAGGAAGGCTTTAGGCTATATAAGATCACGCTGCGACCAATAGTAGCGAAGCATAACTAACTCCACGCGAACAAAGTCGCTGGCGGCCGCTAGTAAATGATATGGCGTTGCTTACAAATCGATTTGTTTTAAAATAATCATTTAAATTAGAGGAAATGTATAATAAATGCATTACATAAATTTAAATAACTAAAATAAGCTTTTCTTAATATGCAATTAAAGTTGTAATTTAATATTATGAAAAGAAAAGAAGTCTATGGTCATGGCTGGGACATGACGTTTGAAGGAAGCTTAGCATAGTTTTTTTTTGGAAACGTAACCTGTTAGTTTGCAGAAACCGATTAGGAATTAAATATTAAATGTCGCACAGGAGGCGAGGAATCGGCGTAAAGATCAAAGCCTGCGATTAGTACTGAACCACGGATGTGTATGTATTAAATTGATTTAACTCTTAACACCAAGCGGTTGCAAACATATACATTGAGAAACGCACATAGTCTTTCATTGTGAACAGGGTTCAAGAGCCTATTTTAATTATAAATACTTAAAAAAGGTCTTCTCAAGAAAGGCATATACCCGCGTACATGCCCTTTGATAGGATGCAATTTTGAAGCAAGCCATCTGGTTCTGAGCGCAAGTGGACACGAGGTCTCTAAGGATCACACAGGCTGCAGATGCTGGCTGCGACGGCAGGTCCAGGGACTGACCTAATTTGGGGTAATGTGACATACCCATTGTAAGTGTTCACAATTCCTTAATATTTGATACCAGGATCTTGGCAAAAGCTGCATCATAGTGTCAGACGTGTTTGATTAAAATCCTTGAGAAGACTGAATCTACTTTGTTGCATTCCAATCAATACTTCCTGCACAACACACCCTAGTCTCATGAATCGCTGCCGCTGTGCTTAGCCGGTGGTAAGTGACCAATAGGCCACTACAACGGATTTCGTTGAATTTTGACATACAGTTTATAACTAAAATTTTATTGTGTGTACATAAATAATAAAATAAATAAATAAGATTAATATTCTACAATATGTAAAGAACACCCTGTCCGATCCATAAGGATAATAAAGGTTAGGTAAACATTTTACCAAATATAATATAAAATTTTACGTAATCATCATAGAAACAATACTAATGAATTTTGAATAATTTTTTTTTCCCGCGAATTAATTCCAACTTCCCCGAAATTTGGTAATTTTTAAAAAAGTGACAACACCGTTATTATTATGAGCGAATAGCGATGCGACCACGTGGTGCGTGCCCTGTCCCACGCCGCCCGCGGAAGAGTTGCTTACCGCAAATGTATAAAGTTACCTCTTTTTGCGAAATAATATTTATTTTTAGGGGATCTTTTTTTAAGTTTAGCCGGGCTTTGTAACCATTAGTAGAATCAGTTATCGATACCTAACAATACCTTCACGGATTAGACAGGGTTTTCTTTACATATTGTATAACCACGTATTAGAATTGTTCTGTTAAGAGAAGAAACTCCTAGAGTGTGGCATTTGAAGACTTTACCTCTAAATATCTGTTCGATCTCCTCCGTGGGATCCTCCGCCGCGTCCTCCGTGACATCAGGCTGGCAATCCGCGTGTCCTGTCACGGTACGACCTGGCTCGGAAGACTCCTCTCGCTCGGGTTCTACGTGCTCTGATGAATAGAGAATACTAGGTCTTTAGATATATTATTTTAGGTGTACAGAATGTGTGAACATGTAACATTGACAAAAAATATTGCTAGAAAACGACCGTTATTTTTGGTGTGAAAAGTCGCTGTTGTGAATTTTCGCTGTGACGAATATAAAACAATGTGAAATACACCCTGTATTTAACATTTTTTTATGTGCAACAAAACAAATTTCACCTCTTTCTCAAGTAACAGTTACGCAATCATCATTCATCATTTCAGCCGAAAGACGTCCACTGCTGGACATAGGCCTCCCCCAAGGTTCTCCACGACGACCGGTCCTGCGCCTCCCGCATCCAGCGGTTTCCCGCGATCTTCACCAGGTCGTCGGTCCACTTTGTTGGGGGCCTACCCACGTTACGTCTTCCGGTGCGTGGTCGCCCCTCGAGAACCCGTCGACCCCATCGGGCATCGGTCCTACGTGCAATGTGTCCAGCCCACGGCCACTTTAGTGTTGCAATTCTTCGGGCTATGTCGGTTACTCTCGTTCTTCTGCGGATCTCCTCATTCCTGATTTGATCGCGCAGTGAAACCCCAAGCATAGCAGATACGCAATAAACCCCCTTATTCATAAACGCTGCTTAAAGTTAACTAGTGATTAGCGATTCTTTAACCATTCAATTTTGACCTTTTAACGTCACTTAACTTAAATCAACCTTTATGAATAAACACCACAGTGTTTAAGGGGTTTATTCATAAACGAAGATTAAAGTTAAGTGACGTGCAAATGTCTAAAATGTATGGTTAAAGAATCGCTAATCACTAGTTAACTTTAAACGTCTTTTATGAATAAGGGGTATAGATTTTTATGGCATTTGGCACATCTTTAGCAAGAGGGATTTGGAAGACCCCGGTCGCTTTGGTTTTTTTTTTTGTTTTTGTAGCCATATAAACAGCTGTAACATATGCAGCTATAATTTAAGTTTTACAATTTGCAAGTGAATTAAAAAATACTAGGTGACTTATGTCACTAATTTTGTATTTAAAAGTACTTTTAAAATCGTTTAAGAGTACTTTTAAATACAAAATTAGTGAAATCACACACACACATCGAAATAAAACTAAAACTCAGAGTCTACGCCTTATATATTTTTTAAAACTTTTATTAGAATGTAATATTTAAGTCTTTTTCCGTGCTTCCGACTTCAAAAAGGAGGTTACTCAATTCGACCGTATATATGCTTTTTTATGTTTGTTCGCGGATAACTTTTTTGTTGGAAATAAGACATTCCCAAGGTGGTCCCATGATAAGGACATTAGGGTTTGATGGTGGAAGACCAAAGAAATCAAGGGGAACTTTCAAAAATTGTGGGAACGGCTAGTGCATTTGATGTTTTTTCATTAGGTATTTTAAAGCACTACTATATAATAGGGGTCTGGAGTAGACCTGATGATGGAGCCGAAAGACACTCACAACTCCTCAACGATTCACAGCAGCCTGGAATCGCGTTCTTATGTTCGTGTTTGACTAATTTGTATTGATAAGAACCTTACGTCTAGATGGGTTGTGACTGTCATTAGGGAGCTGATGATGGAGACAAAAGTCAGTTCAGAGAAATCCTCAATAATTTACAGTAATTATCTTGTGTTTGGACTCAATTCATTTACATTGATGAGAAGTTTGCATCCCGGTGGGTTATATTGAAAGTCTGCAGTAGATCTGATAATAAAGACCATAGACAGTCGAGGGAAGTCCTCGAGAATTTACAGTATTGAGGCTTAACGTAGGACAACCACTAGCCACTGCTACTCGCAGTGGCTAGTGGTAGTCCTATGCTAAATTTTATAAAAATCTGTTCAGTAGTTTGGTATTTAAACCAAAATTGTGGGGGAAAATTCAAATAAAAAGGCCTCATTTGCTTGCTAGCCTATTCCCAACTATGTTGGCGGCAGCGTGTAGTCTGACCAGATGCAGCTGAACAATACTTTTTGAAACGGAAAATTGTAAAATAAAAACTTTTTTACGAAAAAGACAACCGAACTCTACAAAAAAAAAACTACAAAGTGAAAAATAATTACATAATTTCGGAAGTCTTCATGGTCATGGTGTCTTTGGTTTTTGTATATTTATGCCACCGACTTCCAAAATTAGTTATTTTTCACTTTGTAGTGTATTTTTTTTTTGTAGTAGTAGTTTGTATTTTTCGTAAAAAAAAGTTTTTATTACTAAAACAATTAAAAGTCGATATAAAATCCTCAGGGCATGAGAGGTTTTAAGGGGTCTGAAAGGCTAGCAGATAACTCCTTCAGCCCACCGTGCAAACATTCTGTATAGGTTAGTAACTTGTATAAAACTTGACTTTCGTGAAAAATGTAAACAAGATTTAGAATTTCGACAACAACTTTTAAACATACGTTGGATCTAAGGTCATAATACTTACGACTAAGATAATGGTTGACAAGTTCATCCTGAGGCTCTTGAAGTTCGGGAGTAGGCGGCGGCAATTCGAGCGGTCCACGCCGCAGTAGCGCCAGGTTCCGCTTGCTCATCGGCGAAGCGGGCTCCAGCCGCGGCTTACGAGCGCTCGACTTGGCCGGAGTGCCTTGCTTCGTCTCTATTAGGAACTAAAAATCATGAATATCTTTAGTGAAAATGTGTAAATACAAGAGCTCCTATAAGTATAATATGAATACCTACAAATGATTACAGTACCTACGGGGTGTAAGGAAAAACAATGAACATGTTCAGTAGCCTGGGGTTATACCCTTATATTATTACTACCTACGCCCCGCAGTTTCGCCCGCGTAAGTATGGCATCATCATGCCTAACGAGTGTATATACGAAATTTCATTAGAATCTGTTCAGCCGTTTTGGAGGAGTTCAAGGGCAAACTAAGTTAATTCTTTCTTAATAATTATTTCAGTCCTATATTTTTATTCTAATATTGTATTCAATAATTAAATGTAAGTAGTTAGGTATGTGGATGAGAAGTGATCGGAATAGGCAGAGTATATTTACCTAAAGTTCGTGGAAAAGAGTCAAGAACCGGAGATACTTTAGTACAATATTTTTTACCAGTAAATTTACCGAGACTTTCATTGTGTGAATTTAAACATCTTATTTACTCATTAAAAACTTCTATTGCATAAATATTCTTTCTTAGATTTTTTAAGCATGGCTTTACATTTTTAACGACTTAAAAATAGGTTCGAACAGATCCAAAAGATCTACTTTTCTTTTACAATAAAAACAAAAAATACAATCTCAAACGCAAGGCGCAGTCACCATTTTTGTGATCTGACAACTTGACAGTCAGAATTTGAAAAATCACTGTGTAGCTATCTTAATAATTATGCAGATTGAAATCTACACAAATATTTAGAAATAATTATAATACGGATTAAATAAAATAATTATAGGAAATTGAAATAGTCAAGAGAATTTTTTAAATATTCTCGATAATCAATATGTAAAGGAAACCCCGTCCGACCCAGAAGGATAATAAAGGTTAGGTATACACATGACCAAATAAAATATGAAATTTTACATAATCATATTTTATGATTCAATAATTCTAACTTCCCCAAAATTTTATAATTTTTAAAAAGTCACAACACCATTTTAGACAGTATTATTATGAGCGATGCGTCCACATGCCGCGGGCCCTGCCCTAATGCCTGTTGCCTATCGCACATGTATTAAGTTACCTCGCTTTCTCGAAATAATATTTATTTTTATAGGGGTTTTTTTTTAAGTTAATCTTTGTAAGCATTAATAGAATCAGTTATCGATACCTAACAATACCTTCACGGATAGGACAGAGTTTTCTTTACATATTGTGCAGACCGTTTCGTTTTGAATTCAGAACCCATTTATAAATTAAAAATGATCTTTCAACACAGACATACCTAAGTGAAGGCAAAAAAAAAAATTGTTCTAAGGAGTCTCCTCTTTATGGCTCTGTTCCAGACACTATGGTTAAATATACGCTGCCTAATGCATGCTGCAATCACTGGTGATGAGACCAATTATTTATCAGTAATACAAAGAGGTGATGACAATACGACAATAAATTAAACATCGTGTACCTCAAAACATTTTCAGTCCATCCATAAAAAATCATTTAAATATATCCATTAGTTTAGTCACAGGAAATTATTTTTCATTTTTCACATTTTCTATATGATGAACATGTTGATAAGGAAGCGCTTACAGGTTGATAACTGCCGCATCCAGCGGTACTAAACTTTAATAATAATGGCACGAAAAAAAATAAGTCGATAGAGAACCGTGCTGTCGGTGATCGCTATTTCGTTTCCAATTTTATGCAATTTAGTTTGTTTGAAAATTTCATTTTTTTATTTTTGATGCTAGGTCTTTTTCTCTGATTAAGGATTATTCCTATGAACCAGCATTGTCCGTGTTTTCATTTATTGTCGTATTATTAGCACCACTCTGTATAATATATCATATTAGAAAAAATAAAAGAATTTGAATTTAATGGCTAGCCGCAATGCCCGTACGAACCTAACATCCGTTTAAGAGTACCCAAGTTTCCGAGCTTAACCCGTTTCGAAGTTATTCATAGTCAGCAAAATGGGCACTTACCTGGGCCTCGTCCAGAGCTCGGCCGACCTGGATGCTGTGCACGAGCCACAGAGGCGACAGTACAGGCACGGCAGGCAGCGCGGCCTGTGCGGCGCGCGCGGCGAGTGTCCCGGCCGCCACGGCGTGCGTCACGCGCGGGTGTGCGGCGTCGTACCGCACGCCGCCGCACCGCGACACTAGCGCTGCGGCACGCTCGCGGGGGATACCTTCCAGCCCGGTTACCCATATCTGAGGGGCAATTTTGGTAATTTTAACAACATTCACAGCCTAATGATGATACAGCGGCACGGTGACACAGTTTAGCGTTTGCTTGGCGACACGGTTGGTGCAGTGGCTGAGCGATCGAATTCTGCACGGTTCGATCCGCACGGAACAAATATTTGTGTGATCTATAGATAGTTATTCCGTGTCAAGCTGTTTGTGGTATGTGAGTTTAAATGTTTGTAAACGTCCCGAATAATACAGGAGAAATTCCTAGTGTAGGGCAACTTTTTTTTTTAAATAAATTCTCAATCAGTCAAAAAATCCACTAATTTCCGTACATTTTAACAAGTTTTTGACAATTATTTTGTTGACGCGATATTTTTAACGTTTTAAATTAAGTGAATCGACCTTCTGGTAAACATTCAAAATATATACACACATCAAATGTGTCTAGGGATCAACATATATTTTTGCAATAACTTTTCTCCTGATTGATATTAATTGAAATTTTCTTTAAGGATTCATCAAATAAAGTGTTTTGGTTTGTCACAGTAACGATAAACCAAGTCACCTTTGCATTAATAAAGAAATTTGCCATTTTCCTAATAAAGGGATATTTGACATTTGAACCACTAACACAAAAGTTCGAAAAAAAGACTGAAATAACAGTTTTCTCTAAAATTTTATTGGGTAACTTAAACAATTAATAATCCGTGTTTCTACCGCGAACACTAACAACACAAGAACATCGGTTTGGCATACTCAAAATGAGTTCATCCAAATCACGCTGTGGAATGGCCGCCCATGTTCGTTGCAACAACAAAAAAGGTCTTCTTGCGACTGGATACCCTCCATATTCGGCAGAGCTCTTCTCTGTAGCATATCCCATGCATGCTCAATCGGGTTCAAGTCTGGCGACTGAGCAGGCCAGGGCAGGACATTGATGTTAGCTGCGGCGAGAGTCTGTCTTACAACTCTTGCGGTGTGCGGTCGTGCATTATCATGCATTAACTGAAATAAGGGACCGATTTGCACTTGTAGAGGAACGATGACGTCTGATACAATCGTCTCAGCATAAATTTGAGCGTTGAGGTTGCCTCTGATCCAAATCAACTCAGTTCTTCCGCCGATCCAAATACCCGCCCATACCATGATGGTTCCACCACTATAAGGATGGACTTCCTGGCAGGATTTTAGGACGCCTGTTGGCGTCCAGGGGTTCTCCAGTGTCGTATACGTCTTGTATCCGGTGTCATACCAAAACGAGACTCATCAGAAAAGCACACGAAACGACATTGTTCTTCTGCCCAATTTCTGTGTTCAAGAGCCCATTGATATCGAATTATACGATTGTGCATTGCTATAGGTGATACCCGTAGCAGTCTTCGGGAATGAAGGTTCACTTCATGCAAGCGGTTTCTGACTGTTTGGTCGCTAATTAAGTTCCCTGAAGAGCGATGAAGCCTCACGGCTAACATCATGGCGGTTATTGTTGGAGCTCTTCGAGTTAAGATTTGAATGTATCGGTCTTGTCTCCGTGTGGTGCAGCGATACCGTCCTCCATGGCGCTCAGCCACGGTACCAGTGCTTCGGTAACGTGTCCAAAGTCGACTGATAACACTCTGACTTGTATTCAGAGCTAAAGCCACAGTACGTTGCCGGTAACCAGCTTCTATCATTCCCACGGCTCTGAGCATTTCTTCCCTGCTTAAATGACGTCGCCGCTCCATAATAACGTTGGTTTTAATCAGTAGTAGGGAAACAGTAGCACTAATAATGTCTTCAATGCGTTGTATGTTTTTATAGGGAAAATATTGACAGCTGATTTTCATCTTTTACTCGAATTTGATTCACAGTTCCTGATTCAAATTATGAAATGCACCAAAAAGGATCCATATAAATTTATAAAATCATAAATTTATTACAAAGCCACATCTCAATCTCAAGAAATCCGCATAAAAATGCTTGATCCCTAGACACTTTTGATGTGTGTATTTTTAGGGTCATCGAAAACTACGAGAGTTCCGGCAAAGATATGTGTACGTTCAAAGCTTCGGATTCTAGACATCAACACAAAACAATAGTTTAAAACAAAGATTAAATAAAAATATGTCTAAAAATATAGAAGGAGAAAATGGTTACTTAATAATCTTCGAGAAAATTAGCTACTTCTTCATTTATTCATTTATTCACACCAATAGGCAATAGGTACAACTACAAGACACATACATACGCACATACACATACACTAGGTACAGGTACAGCTGCAAAAGATTGCATTAGCAATAAAGCCGCCTATAGGGTATTTGACTAAAAAAAAACTAATTAGTCCATCAGTCAGATTTCCAAAAATACTAGACACGTATTTTTTCTTTTTTCATATACACAAAAAATTAAGACGACATAGTGCGTTGAAAACTCGTGTGACGTCACTGCACGCTACACTTTTTAGCGACCAGTTACGTAACCAGCCACCACTCGTGATCTTTGATGCCTTTTATATTTGTCAATTTTTATTGTTTTGATAAAACAAAAAATACGTGTCTAGTATTTTTTTGGAAATCCGACTGACGGACTAATTAGTTTTTTTTTAGTCAAATACCCTATTGTATGTTTTGTTGTGTGGAATGTTGTTGTTCGATGTATGTTTTGGTGTACAATAAAGAATAAATAAATAACATCTAACATTAACATTTTTGTGTGACAAAAAGACAAAGCCTTGCCGCCAAGCGATTTATCGTGTTCCGGAATGATGTCTGGTGAAGTCGTACGGATGACGGGTCTGAGCAGTTGTGTGTTTATATATTAGTATACACACATCAAAAGTGTCTAGGGATCAAGCATTTTTATGCGGATTTCTTGAGATTGAGATGTGGCTTTGTAATAAATTTATGATTTTATAAATTTATATGGATCCTTTTTGGTGCATTTCATAATTTGAATCAGGAACTGTGAATCAAATTCGAGTAAAAGATGAAAATCAGCTGTCAATATTTTCCCTATAAAAACATACAACGCATTGAAGACATTATTAGTGCTACTGTTTCCCTACTACTGATTAAAACCAACGTTATTATGGAGCGGCGACGTCATTTAAGCAGGGAAGAAATGCTCAGAGCCGTGGGAATGATAGAAGCTGGTTCCCGGCAACGTACTGTGGCTTTAGCTCTGAATACAAGTCAGAGTGTTATCAGTCGACTTTGGACACGTTACCGAAGCACTGGTACCGTGGCTGAGCGCCATGGAGGACGGTATCGCTGCACCACACGGAGACAAGACCGATACATTCAAATCTTAACTCGAAGAGCTCCAACAATAACCGCCATGATGTTAGCCGTGAGGCTTCATCGCTCTTCAGGGAACTTAATTAGCGACCAAACAGTCAGAAACCGCTTGCATGAAGTGAACCTTCATTCCCGAAGACTGCTACGGGTACCACCTATAGCAATGCACAATCGTAGGATTCGATATCAATGGGCTCTTGAACACAGAAATTGGGCAGAAGAACAATGGCGTTTCGTGTGCTTTTCTGATGAGTCTCGTTTTGATATGAGACCGGATACAAGACGTATACGACACTGGAGAACCCCTGGACGCCAACAGCGATTAAAATCCTGCCAGGAAGTCCATCCTTATAGTGGTGGAACCATCATGGTATGGGCGGGTATTTGGATCGGCGGAAGAACTGAGTTGATTTGGATCAGAGGCAACCTCAACGCTCAAATTTATTCTGAGACGATTGTATCAGACGTCATCGTTCCTCTACAAGTGCAAATCGGTCCCTTATTTCAGTTAATGCATGATAATGCACGACCGCACACCGCAAGAGTTGTAAGACAGACTCTCGCCGCAGCTAACATCAATGTCCTGCCCTGGCCTGCTCAGTCGCCAGACTTGAACCCGATTGAGCATGCATGGGATATGCTACAGAGAAGAGCTCTGCCGAATATGGAGGGTATCCAGTCGCAAGAAGACCTTTTTTGTTGTTGCAACGAACATGGGCGGCCATTCCACAGCGTGATTTGGATGAACTCATTTTGAGTATGCCAAACCGATGTTCTTGTGTTGTTAGTGTTCGCGGTAGAAACACGTATTATTAATTGTTTAAGTTACCCAATAAAATTTTAGAGAAAACTGTTATTTCAGTCTTTTTTTCGAACTTTTGTGTTAGTGGTTCAAATGTCAAATATCCCTTTATTAGGAAAATGGCAAATTTCTTTATTAATGCAAAGGTGACTTGGTTTATCGTTACTGTGACAAACGAAAACACTTTATTTGATGAATCCTTAAAGAAAATTTTAATTAATATCAATCAGGAGAAAAGTTATTGCAAAAATATATGTTGATCCCTAGACACTTTTGATGTGTGTAGATGAGATATGAAAAAAACATGTTGTATAGATTGCTAGTACTCACACAAAATCCATCAAAAATAGGTCCAGCCTTCTTGATAAGACTCATATCTAAGTTCTCCAAGGACGTCAAGATCTCTTTGTCAATGGAAACATCACTTTTCTTCATATCTTGGGAGAGCTGAAATAAATACTTAAATTATCACTGCTTAAAACAGAAATATAGTCAAAATCTCGCCACTATACCAACTTCCATTTCATCCTCATCATAAAAAAAATGATTCTTTAATTTTAGGATATGCAGCGTTATCTGAGCCCTACATATTTGTGCCTTTCGCCGTGGAGACCCTAGGGCCCTGGGGTGCGGAGCCTCAACAATGTTTTAAAGAAATCTCCGCACGATTAAACGACGTATCAGGTGATCGGAGGGCTAGCGCGCATTTCGGTCAAAGGTTGAGTTTGGCGATTCAACGTGGAAACGCGGCCAGCCTTGTGGGCACCCTGCCTGGTGATCGCAGCGATTTGGGTTCAATTTTTTATATACTTTAAATTTAATTTAAAGTTAGTATCATTTTAGCTTTAATTTATTCATAATTTAGTTTTAATTAATATTAATGTTATTTTTTTATTGTTGTAGGTAGTTAAATTATGTTTCTTCTTCTTCTTCAGCCTATGGATGTCCACTGCTGGACAAAGGCCTCCCCCAAAGCTTTCCACGCTGACAGGTCTTGTGCTGCCCGCATCCATCGGCTTCCCGCGACCTTTACCAGGTCATCGCTCCACCTTGTTGGGGGCCTCCCTACGCTGTGTCTTCCAGTACGTGGCCGCCACTCCAGAACCTTACTGCCCCATCGGCCATCAGTTCTACGAGCAATGTGCCCTGCCCACTGCCACTTAAGTTTAGCGACTCTCAGAACTTTGTCGGTAATTATATTTGGTTTAAATAAAATCTTTATTGATTTGAATTTTAGGATTATGTAGCCAAAAGGTAAAAACGGGAACAGGCGAACCTATTTTTACCCTTTGGGTTAAGGTTTACTAAAATTCCGCTGTCTGTTTGTAACCAGACTCTGCCTCAGGAAGCGTGATAGACAGAAAAAGGAAATTTCCTTTAATTATCAGGCAAAAAAAAAAAAAATACAAAGAATTACCAAAGAGGAGTTGTATTGGATTGATATTTATTTTATTCTGTTTTAGTAGTCATTCGTTGTTATAGAGGCAACTGAAATACATCATCTGTGAAAATTTAAACTGTCAAGCTTGCCAAATGTCATGATTGTAGTGCAACGGAACCCCCTTGCGACTGTCAAAATAAACGATATAAACAGAACATAATGACTATCTTTTGATTGCGTTAATGTACAGGATGTATCTGACATCGTAACGCAAACTTCGCGAGAAGCCTACACCGCGTGTCACTAATAAAATTATGATAGTCATTTATATCGTTAATGAGCGGTTACAGAAATAACAGTGTTTAAAAAAATGTGTCGGCTCGGCCTTTGAACGTTGCAAGCGTGCCGCCGCGCGTGTTTGTGGGTATGACGTATACCCTTGATATGAATTCTATTAAATCACCTGATAGGATAGTTTTTCGAGTTTTGATCTCATTGCGCTTTTTTATGTAATTAGCGAATTAATTATTTTTTTACTTTAAAATCTTATTGGGTTATAAGAGAATAGCAATTATGAACGGTTTAAAGTGAAAAAAACCACATATTATTTTTTTTTTATCAGAAAAAAAACCGACGAAAAATTCCACCACTGGGGGGTCAGAATCATGTACTGGATCCATGGTACTCGTTTATGCATCGATGTCAGATACACCCTTTATATGTGTGATTTTACACTGTCGCAAGAGATTGAGTATTTGATATTAATTTCAACTTGATTTTCAACTTGGTCGCATGAAGATGCGACCCTAAAAAAGGGTCTTGAATATCGGACAGTCAAATGAACAACAAAATGATCTTATAAGAGTTCTGTCTACACTTTTGAGGTACAGGACCATAAACAAAAGAAATAGAAAACTTCTTCGCTTTAATATTTTCCTAGTTTCTTACCTTAAATTTACCAGACGCCAGGGTTGCGTCTGCTGATCTGGTTTCGTCTACAAAATTGCTCGGTGGCCTCATGTTTGTGATACGGGAGAAGTTTAAACCTGTCGAAAAATATCACATTCATACTATAAAATAGCAGGACATAGAATAAAAAAGCAGGCCATACTATTTTTTAGCAGGATAGACAATAAAATAAGAGGATGTACTGTCAAACTTCAGGATATACTATGAAATAGCAGGACATATTATTAAATCGCCCATGTGTTGAATATCTCCTCTGATTTTTTGGTTTATCCGTGGTGAACGCTGCGGAAATGTTAAAGTAAACGGAACGCGACCATACACCGTAGTGTGCGTCCTTCCGCTGACCACCGCACGGCGTAGCGAACGCACTTCCTTTCGAACTGACAAGCTAGCGAGTCATGGCCACGATCTTTTAACGGGTACAAAAATTTTATTAGTTTTCCGCTGACCACCGCACGGCGTAGCGAACGCACTTTCTTTCGAACTGGCAAGCTAGCGAGTCATGGCCACGATCTTTTAACGGTTACAAAATTTTATTAGTTTTAAGTATTTAAAGTAACCCCTGCGGGGATTTAGATGGATATAATAAAAGGATGGTTAAATGTGGAGGAAATTTAAAAATACACATGTAATAAAATAACTCACTCATATCAGGCAAGCGCGATTCAGCGAGAGGTGAAGACGTTGATGCGCCAGCGACTCTGTATTTAGCTAGTGGCAATGCCACGCCCTTAGCCGCTGAATCCTTCACCCATGATGGTAATACAACGGCCTTGCCATACTCTAGGGCGGCTTTATATTTCTCACTGCCTATGCCTTCCCTAAAAAGTTAGTTATTTACAGTATGTTAAGAAAACCCTGTCCGACCCGTGAAGGTGTTGTTAGGTATCGATAACTGATTCTACTAATGGATACGAAACAGGGCAAAACTTAAAAAAAAAATCCCCCTAAAAAAATAAATATTATTTCGCAAAAAGAGGTATCTTAATAAATGTGCGATAAGCACCCTTCCGCGGGCGGCGGGCGGCAGGGCACGCGGCACGTGGTCGCATCCCTATTCGCTCATAATAATACCGGTGTCGTCACTTTTTTAAAAATTACTAAATTCGGGGAAGTTGGAATTAATTCGCGGGAAAAAAAGATTATTTCAAAATTCATTTGTATTGGTACTATGATGATTACGTAAAATTTTATATTATATTTGGTCATGTGTTTACCTAACCTTTATTATCCTTATGGGTCGGACAGGGTTTTCTTAACATACTGTATATTAATACAATCAAAAATCACAGCTATTAAAAACTCACGAATATAATGCATGCCTCCTAACTGCCAGAAATGTAGATGCGGAGAGCAGCGGCCTGCTCTCCGCATCTACATTTCTGGCGACTTACAAGTTGTAGATCGTAAATTCGAACTCCGTCAGGACTTTACTGTGTGTAAATTATTTCGTAACCACTGCTCTCAAAACGGTAAAGGAAAACATCGTGAGGAACCCGGAATGTCTTAGAGCCAAAAACTTCAAAGACATGTGAAATCTACCAACCACTAAGCCCGCGTGGTAGATAACGGCCCACTCCCTCTCGCCGAGAGGAGGCCTAAGTAAGGCGGCCAACTTTCAAAAAACTGAATGCGGGACTTTTTGAATAGATAATTTATTGTTAGGGATTAGTCTATATTATTACCAAAAATACTTATAGTATAGGGTAGGCGCGTTCGTCCCTGGTAAGCGTTCAGTAGAGAGAAAGAGAACGAGATTAAGCGCCATACGCTTGTCGCTATTATAGTCTGTTCCTGTGCTCTTGACCGTGCGCGCTTGTGGGTGCTGTGTAGAAGTGTGGTAAAAATAGGAATGCGGGACATACGGGACGCACACAACGTTTTACGGGACTATTTTCCTATTAATTTCAAAGCGGGATTTCGTCTAGCATTACGGGACGGTCCCGCAGAATGCGGGACGGTTGGCCGCCTTAGGCCTGAGTCCCTCCTCCTCCTTGTACTCGACATACAGACAGTTATTTGTTTACTTTGAATTACTAACTTGGTCAATACCACTACATCAGTAGTCTCACTCTGGAAGGCTCCAGAGAAAACGCCTCCATGTTCATGAACCAGTTTCATAATCAATTGTTTTTCCTTCTTAGGAATCCCTGATGTGGTCACTTGGAGGTTGGTGAAAGGAGGCAGGCGGTGGACAACAAAGTCTTGTGACGCGCCACTGATGTTAAGACGAAGAGACGCTTCCCAGACCGCCTGAACCCAGGTTATAGCCATCACAGGTAAACCTTTTTCTATCGATTTCTGGAACAGAAAGAGGGGGATAAGAGGGGAAATTTCAGCAGATTTGTTAAATACTTATTAAAGATTTAAATGACAATTGAGCAGGCCCAAAATGACCACAGATGAGTAAGTAAGTGAAACAAAAGAACATTATTTTTAATGTATACCAATAATATACACTGTAAGCAAGAACAGTCCTTACGGAGATCAGATGTAGATTTTGGCGTTAATAAAATACCCCTTTATGATATCGCCAAAATCTAATGAATAATAGTACTTACAACATATTTATCAGAAAGCACAGTGTCTGATATTAAATGTGTAGTTTCATCTGTTAGAACTGTGCTGTAAATGCCACCCATCCAATGTACTTTCCGCTTTATTTCCTCCTGAAAATGAATAGCATTTTAATGCTTGCCATACTTATTGCGTTTCGTAAGTAAAAAATAACCAATATAATAGATCTACTTAGGCTACACTGGTTGTAGTTGGTCCCTGGATAAGTGACCAAATTTGCATACCAAGACGAGGGGTCTTGGTCACGCCTCAGAAAGCAAGTTAAGCCATTGGTAACAGCTGTCATTTGTAGATCTTTGACAGTTCCTATGGTTCATCAGAAGATACACTAGATTCGCAATCAGCGTAAAAAAAATGGTTGAACTGAACAAGCGCACAACGCAGCACTTGGGTGCTTCTTTCATTTAGTATTAATTACTTTATAATTCTGACTTTAATGCATGCGTGTAAGGAATTTGGTTTGATGTCAGACTCGGTCGTAAAAAATAATGGCTTTTTGTACTGCTTTCTGATAAGAGCTTTATACACTGCAATTAAGGCTGATTTTAAATTAATGTATATTTATTTTGACTAGACTCCTTAATACTTGTCGCCATTTTTGACAAGAGTTTTGTTCGAGACTGTGTATCTAGTGTATAAGTGATCGATAGTTGTGGACTTCGCTCCGGTTCCCGTTGTAAAATCTGGAAGGCGACCCTAACATAGTTGGGAAAACGCTAAGCAGACGATGACTTAGTATAGTTATTTAAATTCATATTTAAAATATATGTACATTTTCATTTAATGTGTGTTTTAAGTTTTCTTTACATTTTCATACAAATTGCATAATCCTGTAAATAATGTACCTTCTGTAGCTTTGTCAATCCACTAGCAGTGACTACCAAGCCTCTCATGGCTATTGTGAAGACAGGTTGTGGACCTGATGGTATAGGAGAACCTTCTGTGAGGCAGCATGATAGGCAGCGAGGCCCCACCAATCTGAGGAAAGAATTTGTATATAATTGTACTACTACAATACTATATATTGTTGTTAGGAATGCACCTTAGGTCAATGACATTAGGTTCAACGTTGTGTGACATGTCTTACGTAACTTTTAAGCCCTATATCATGAGACCTAGGTATTTTAGACTGCAGTAACGGAGCTTCACCCCCGCTTCCGTTACTGCGGAAGTTCCGCAAGAAACCGTATCTACGCTTCCGCCTCCGACTCAGCAACATTTTTGCGGAGTTATAACGGAGGTTTATTTACGTATTTATAAAATAAATAACGTGCAAGCTGCGACGCTCGACAACTATCCGGCGGCGTTTGAGCGCGAAATGGTCAAGAATCAACTAGTGCGACACTGGAATGCGGCAATTACAATTTGTTTCTTCTTAATTTTCATTACAAGGTAATATTTTTTTAATTAGTGTATTACTATTAATGCACGTATTTAAAATAAAAATGTTGTTTTAAAAAAAGACGCAACAGTCCGTCTGCATTTGACTATCGAAGCGAAACAAGGGACAAGGAAGAAGCTATCTTTGAGAACATCTACAGCGACACTGCGACAAGCACTGCGTTAAGGACTACGTCAAACTTCTGTGGTGTTGTTGTGTGTGTGTACGACACGGACTTCGTGCTACTTGTCATTGCCTACTATCGACGGTTCCATCGTTGACAATAAACTTCGTAACCCTTGGCCGGCATTTAAGTACCCCCTAGCCCGTAATATTGTATTATAACTGTTCTAAAATGGTCAACATCTGAGGGGTATTTCTACTAATTTTAAGAACATTCACAGTCTCAATCTGTCAAAAAGTACTTCTAATTTCCCTACATTTTGAAAAACTTTTGGACATTTGTTTGTCGCTGAGATGAGACTGCAACTAGATTTTGAACATTTTAAAATAAGAGAATTCGGAGCCTGTCATCTTATATTTTTCTTAGGAATACAGAGACTATATATATATATATATAGTCTTATATTTGAATGTTGGGCAGCTTTGTAAAAAACATACTACTTAGAGGATTCTAATTGAAACACAAATTACCATATATTTTGTTTGTACAAAATTGCATGACATATTGATGTAGTGAAGCTTGATTTATAAAAAATATAAGTATCAGGTGAAGGAAAACATCTTGAGGAAACCTGGACTTTAAGTCTAAAATCGCCAACCTGCGCAAAAAAATCGCATTGAGCAAGCTTGGTGATTATGTTCAATCCTTCTCTGTATGAGACGAGAACTGCTGTGGGACAATAAAAAAGGTTAATTTTTATGATAGGTATTTGGATTCTAACATGAATAAATCTGTGTCTATTACCCAATATATAATATTACGGTATTAAAAGAAAATTAATTTAAAATTTCAAACTATTAAAATTGTAAAAAATCTAATAGTACCTGAATAATAACACCAACAGGAATAGCCTGCAACTGGTCACAGGGACCATTAAAGGTTGCTGTTTGCTAAACAAACACTACCACACAATAGACATAATAGCCTTCTGGGCAAGGCTTACATGGAGGTTTATGAGACTGTTGCTGATGTGATCTTCAGGTGCACAGACATCATTCAAATCATGTCAGAAACGCTTGGTACACCCAGATCTTACACAGTTGTTCTCATCAAGCCAGGAGACTAAATTAACTTTTGGAGGGTGGTAGGCTGGTTGGAATAACCAATGGCCTCCATGGCCCACATACAATTGTCCACTAGAAGGACTAGGTGTGGAAACCAAACCCTTAATATAAAACACAGAATATTATCATGTAAAATAATATTAAACTCACAAACACTTAGTAGCCTGTAGCTTTTCAAAGAGAGCTCCTTCAAACTCAGTCAGCACAAAGACATCTCTTTTAGTGAGCCCATCAAACTTTGTCCACTGGCTCTCATGCACCCACTGTGCTCGGAGACCGTCACCGCAATGCTGCTCACAGGTCTGCAAGCATATTCAAACAGATTGTTCATAATAAGCACATTTTCCAAGATATTGGAAAGTTAATCTTGCTCAGAATTTTTCAAAGCAGATTCTCAGATTTTTCATTAAATGTTGACGGTAATAAAACTATGAATAATCAAAATTTTACAAAAATTATTTGTACAAATAAGTTAAGGCATTTTTTAAGATTTCGACGTGTTATTATCAATGCTAGTGGACAAACTTAAACATCTCACATCCATCACAGGTACATCAAGATGTCCATTTCTACAGCATAAGAAGGCCTATTATCATTTTTGTTCATCGTTAATATACATGCTAAGATGCTTTGGGAAAATATTTGAGACACAGATTTAAAACAATTACTAGAGTATTTAGAGGTTTACTTACGACAAATGCGAGTTGCATGTCCTCCGAACAATCATTATCAGATCGGCAGTCTTTCGGTATTATAAACGTAACATTTATTTCCTCGGTCATCTTGTTACAATATCTCGATAGCTAAAACACTAATAACACACTATAAATAGGAAAATTACATCGTTTTCTTCATTATCAACTTTTGTGCTCAACGTGATTTGTTTACAAAATTTTTGATGGAACGAACGAATGAATGAGTGAAATGGCGGTTGAAAGAAGAATTTGCCGCCATCTTTTACCTACTTTTTAGTGGTTTCGTTCGAAAACACAACTGACTTTAATGACTAGAATTGGTAGTTTATTTTGTTTCTCATTAAATTAAAATAGCAAACATTATAAATTCTATTCTTATTTCTTTGGCATTTATAGTATGAATTTAGGACTAATGTTGCTAGTATTTCTTTAGTACTGTTGTTTCACAAATAGATAATTTATTTTAAGTTTCCGATCAAAACATTCATCTTGTCTCGGACAGCTGTCATTACATGTCTAATCGATAAAAAAAAATTAACACCGTAAAGAGGTTATAAAAGTGTGAGATGTACCAATTTATTTGTTTATTAAGTTGAAAGTGATTAAAAAACGTAATAATGTTGTACGACGACTTTAAACCGATTGTAGACTTAGTGCTCAACAACTGGACAGCGCTGCAGCTTGCTGTCGAACATGGAATGGGAGCGCCCGGGGGCGAAAAGGTAAATATCTTTGAAAACAATAGGGATATGAAATGTAATGTAACACATTATACTACAGAAAACGTGCGGAAACAATTAAAAATTGTCTATACATACTACTAAGGTCAGTAGTATGTACGACATATTGTATCAAAATAAAATGCATGTAGAACTTGTATTTTTTTCTAGCTCCATAAAGAATAGAGGTAAACTGACAAATTTAGGGTTATCACAACTCACGTTTTACAAATCTCCTGTTATTTACATGCTTATCGACTTTTACATGCTGGCTATTTATGAACAATTCCCATTGCAACATATTTCAATAGAATCACTAAAATAACATGCATAATAACTTAGTACTTGGAAAAACCTTAAAAAAAGTCGACATTAATTTGACATTATATAAAACACATTTTGTGGAATTCAACCAATGAAATAAAGTTGAGGCATTTGTCAATAGAATTTCGCATATTTTAATGTCTTTCAAATCAACTACATAACACATGCATTGTAATACTTTCAAAAATGGACTAATTATAATATTTGTGTATCAAAAAATTTAAGCTATTAGGAAATTAGCTTACATGTATGTCATATTTCATTCAAATCGGTTAAGCGTTCTATGCAAATCATAAATATCTAATCATAAATAAACTGTTTGGATTAGTAGGATGTTGGATTATTACTTTTATGAAAATCATCTATCTAAAAAAGGTTGTTAACATCTGTCTTTTAGGCGTAAACTACTCGTTGCCTAGCAACGGTTTGTTTACCTCTATAGTTTATCATTTTTTTTTTTTAATAATTATAAACTAGCGCTTGACCGCAATCCCGCCTGATGGTAAACAGTGATGCGATTGTTGATGTAAAGCGCGCTAGTTTATTAAGGGCCTATTCATTCAGACAAACTGAGCGAATAGGAAGGAAGACGGCAGTTGAGCGAGGTGATGCAATGTTAAACCCAACAACACGACCAACGATGCTGCGCCAAAGGGAGATTGATCTGAAGACCCACCATGACCAAACTCCCAACACAACCCATCCTCCGTACAGCTTTACCAGATATCATGCAGAAACACGACAAATCGCTAGGCGGCAAGGCTTTGTCAGGTGGGTGGTTTCTTCTGTCGGCGGCCGATATTATAGCCTACCACCAAGAGAAAACTATACTACTTGGCTCAACTATAGTAAGTATTGAAATTCGGACACTACATTGACGGTCAGGTCAGCTAATGATAAAAAGAATTTCAATTAATACATACATACTGCGAGGCAGAGAGACAATTTAAGTGTCTTTACCATCAACGATTGCATTGCTACTTACCATCAGGCGAGATTGCCGTCAAGCACTAATTTATAATAAAAATTAAAAAATCTTCACATTACAGACGGCGCAGCTAATGTCAGTCTACTTAGCAAGATACTGTGTTGAGAATGTGGTGGATAGAGATGAACTAGTTGAGGTGATAGAAGATCTGATGGATGAGGAGTTTGAAACTGTCTGTCATGACGACTCGCCTAAAGGTAATTTTTTTAAACTGGTGTTACAAAGATGTTCTCAACAATCCGTGAGACTTAGTTAACTTCTGGACTGAGATGGGCTGGTTATACGAGGGTCAAACTGAAAGTTCTTAGAACTGGCCACTTATTATAAACAATATAATAAAAAAGCTATTGCATAGCATTTTGTATCAATTTATGCAATTATAATTATTTATTTATTTTATTTATGCAGTATTTCTTTTTCTTTGATATTAATTCTAGTTACACTTTTTGAGCGTGGTGACCGATAAGAAAACAAATTTTTCTTTTATTAAATAAATAATGGCGGATATCGCCAATCACAGTTGAAAAAACGGCCGCGTGAGCACTTTTTACTCTATAAAATCACGCGCTTTTATTTAGTAAACAACACTATAAATAATTTAAAAGTCCAATGAAAAATTAGCGTGACATTCATCTTAGCTTTTCCGTTAAAAAAAAGCTATTTTATAAAAACACTACTAAATTAATTTGAATAAAAGTACTTAATAATTAATTATATGAAAAGTTTTTAAGGTAGCCATGACAACGTCGATGACGTCTATGACATATCTCTATAGAAGACCTATTTCAGAGAGAAAATTAATCGCAAGTTTAGCACATCGCGACTATCAGTAACATGGCAAGTGTGTAGAACTGAGTTCGCGCCCTGCAATATGCATGCTCTTTTTGAAAATCTATAAATTGTTTTCAAAAGATGTAGTAGAACGCACACAAACATACCGTGCCGAAAACTGCCGAACTGAAACGACGTTAGACGATGTACGCCCTTCAAGCCACACCTCCGTGCCCGTCGGAGTGGGGAGCGTGAGGTTTTTTCGTTACGGAATTTCTGGATTCGGTCCCCGCGCTCAAGGCCCGCGATAGAAGCTATGCAATAGCTTAAAAATAATTCAAAAATTTTAAAATAGAACTTTTTGGCAATATTACTGAGTATATATTTCATTCATTTGTCATTAGTTATACGATTTGGCGGCAAATTGAAAATTGTCTGTGTCACGTCAACATGAATTTAACACGAGAAAATTTTCGTGCAATGATTTGTTATGACTTTCGATGTCATTTAAGTCAACAAGAAAGTTATGATACACTACGATTGGCCTTTCACGATGAAGCCCCATCTCGTGCGACTGTTTACAACTGGTTTACTTAATGAGTTTAAACGTGGTCGCACTAATCTCACTGATGATTTACGTGAGGGACGGCCTTCTACGGCGACGACTGAAGATAACATCTGTGTTGTGCGGCGTATGATAGAGACTGACAAAAGAGTGACCTATCAGCAGATTTGGACAAGCTTAGGCATCGGTATGAGTGAAGTGCACAAAATCCTCCACGAACATTTAGCGGTCAGGAAGCTTTGCGCCCGGTGGATACCTCATAATTTGACTGAGGCTCAAAAACTCCATCGTGTGGATTGGTGCCGTAAAATGATTGAAAGATTTAACGGAGATGACTCAAATGCTGTGTTCGATATACTAACAGGTGACGAAAGCTGGATTTACTGTTATGATCCTGAAACCTTAAGATAATCTGCTCAGTGGGTGTTTCCTTTCGAGGAGTTGCCAACTAAAGTGAAGAGAGATCGAAGTGCGGGAAAAAAATGGTGGCCTCGTTCTTTGGAAGGATAGGTCATTTCGCAACAATTGTGTTAGAGGATCAAAAAACAGTTTCTGCAGAATGGTACACTACCAATTGTTTGCCACTTGTCTTGGAAAAAGTTCGAGAGAAACGACCTCGCAGTAGGATCCTCCTTCACCACGACAACGCCTCGTCGCACACCGCCAAGCGAACGATCGACTATTTGGCGACATCAAACGTTGAATTACTGGGTCACCCGCCGCATAGCGTGTCGTGTCTTTTCACCGCCAAAAGGAGCCCGTTTACCTTGGCTCCTACTTTTCAGAATGTATCCTTGGAGTGTACCGACCGCCTTCAGCTTTTGGGAGTTGAGATTTCCTCGAGCCTTAACTTTGGGCGGTTCATTGAGTCCAAGGCCGGGGTGGCTGCCAGAAAACTAGGCGTCATCGCGAAAGTCCGGCGGTACTTCACACCAGGGCAGCTTCTAATTTTATACAAAGCCACATTTGGGCTGGTGCTGCGAAATGTCACCTTGCCGCTTTGGATTCGGTGGAGAGGCGTGCGAAGAGGCTGATTGGCGACCCAGACTTAACTCGAAACGGTCTCCAAAGCCTGGAGCACAGGCGTAGAGTAGCCAGCCTTTCGGTCTTCTATAGGATGCATTCTGGTGAGTGTGCAAGGGAATTGCATGATTTAATTCCCCCATCTCCGTTCCATCATCGGACGACCCGTCGTACGGCGAGTTTCCACCCTTACGTTGTTGACACCACTGCGATCCGGACGAAGCGTTTTGCTTCCTCCTTTATACCGCGTACATCGAGGGATTGGAACAATTTGCCGGCGTCGGTGTTTCCGTCACATTACGATTTGAGTGTCTTCAAGGCTAGAGTGAATAGGCTCTTAATAAACTAGCGCGCTTTACCATCAACGATCGCGTCACTGCTTACCATCAGGCGGGATTGCGGTCAAGCGCTGGTTTATAATTTATAAAAAAAAAAAAAAAAAAGTCCCGACCTCGCGCCGTGTGATTTTTATTTATTTCCAAAAATTTAAGAAAAACTTAAAGGAAAGCGGTTTATGAATGCTGAAGAAGCGGTGGCTGCGTATCGCGATGCCATTGAAGAGACCCCTAAGGACGAGTGGGCAAAGTGCTTTTCCCAGTGGTTCCATCGCATGCAACGGTGTATTGACGTGAATGGACAATATTTTGAAAAGATATAATAAAACTAATAACTGGCTAATGTTATCAGTTTTTGATTTTCTAAGAACTTTCAGTTTAACCCTCGTAATAAACACATATGATTACCATGGTACACTTGAAAACCTGATAGCGGAAACCAAACACATGACATAGAACTTCCCACTCAGAATACTATATTTATGTTTTCAGAAATAGCAGTTTTATTGCTGCAGTTTCTAAGTCTTTTAAAAGATGGGCTACATGATGAATTGCGGGCTAGGCTTGATGCCATGCCAAAGTGCCAGAAATGGCTCAGCCAGCCTATACATGAATCTGTACCACCACAAGTAAGTCATATTTATTTAGAATAACAAAATTTTGTCCACAGAGTACTAAGTAAATAGAGTATATAGACATCATGGAAAGATGATCATGTCATGATGGAAAACGATCTTTTCCTGATTGGCCTGGGTCTTGGATGTTTATCTATATATGTATCTATTATAAAATATAGTATCGTTGTAGTTAGTATCCCATAACACAAGTCTCGAACTTACTTTGGGGCTAGCTCAATCTGTGTGATTTGTCCGTATATATTTATTTATTTATTTATCTATTTATCTAGTGCAGCAATATTATCACATTTTTTTACAAAATTGTGATTTCCCCAATTCTCTTTCACCAGTGCCATGGCAACCCAGATGATGACTCAACAGACAGTAGCGGAGAAGATGAAGGCCCGGATAACAACATGAATGGAGCAGCAGCTTCTTCATCAAACAGGAACCAACAGCCAGAACCAATGGATGAAGATGGAGACCCTGGATGGACAGTAGTGCGATCGAGGCGAAGGAATTAATACAATAATTTTAATTTATAGTCAAATGTTAATCAAGTTTGAGCTGCTCAAATTGTAATAAAAAAATATTTTAGCTCATTAGTCTTGAAAGATTATTGATCTACGCAAACCAATGGGTTACAAACAATAAATGTTAAATTTAATAAAGCTGATCTTCGCAATTTAAGTAAACATAGTACAGATTACAATCACTATACCCAATAATTGCATTGTGGATAATTTGCTAGGAACCATCTCCATAGTAGAATAATTAGTCACTGGCAAGTAGAAATTACACTTATAAGCACAAAAGAATTATAAGCAGCTCAAATATGAATTTAATAGTCATAGATTGATTTTAGTGTTCTGTTATGAAATTATAGGTGAGTTGATTCGATTCAATATAGAGTATATATTATCAAAAATATATTTCTATTACAAATAATTGTAGCATTGAATGAAAAATATCAATTAAACAATTATTTCTACTGTATTGTTTGTACTGTTATAAGTACCAACATAGATTAGGAACTTTGTATTTTAAGTTTTATCGCCCACTACCATATTGCCACCCAAATAAGATTTAGTGACTTATAAACACTTCCCTTGTTTTATAAACGTATTAAATAACAATGTTACTGTTGATAATACTACTGTAGTATTTGCAAAATAATAATATGCATTTTGTAGTTTTATAACAAGTATGTAGTTCGGAAATAGCACTCCAGTTGATGCAAAAAGCTCAATCAGTCTGTACCGGCTATAAGACTACTATCAGCGTCATATCTTACACTTACATGTATTTTCTCTCGGACATCTCGCAGTTTTTGATAATTCCATTAGCTGTCTACTCCGGTATACAAAATTGATAACACATGTACTACGAAACTCCCTTATTTTTCGGCATAAAGCTGCTAGGTCAATCTCAAATAGTTACTAAATAAGCGGTTGACTATAATGCTTACCTGTAAAGTAGAACAATATTACCTATGCTACATAATGTAGGAATACCTTTATATGTAGAATTTATGTCTGGTGTGTTGTACCAACACTATTTATAAATACAAATAAATGTGTATATAAATGTTAATCTGTTTTGCTTATATGTATTGTCCTACTGTTAGGCAAAGACCCTACCCAAATACTTCCAAGACCTTTTCCCGCGCTACGTTGAATCAACCTTCGCAGTACAAGCGGTTATCCTGTATGCTACTGATGTGACACCCTTTTTTTTTTTTTTTTGTTCCGGAGTGAAAAATGTTCATGGATGACTGCCGCCCTAGGGTGGGCGACGAACCCACCTGATCCAGAGGAAGAGGCGGTATGGTTCCGGGATAAGATGGCGATGATTTGTGATGTTTCCATGCCCAGGGTCAGGTGCACCCAGCGTTCTGGTGCGGCCTATTGGTGGTCGGAAGATATCGCTCAGTTGCGTGTTATCTGTCTTAGATCCCGACGCCAGTATCAACGCACCAGACGCAGACGACAGCCAAGAGCTACGGAGGCAGAAATAGCCAGACTGTATACAGTGTATCGCGAGGCAACAATGGATCTCCAACGCGCTATCGCGGAAGCCAAGTCAAGATGCTGGAAGAAGCTTCTCGAAGGGCTGGACAGGGATCCATGGGGAAGACCTTATAAATTTGTCATGTCAAAATTACGCCCATGGGTCCCCCCTATCACGGAGACTATGGATCCTGGTCTACTGGAGGGAGTAGTAAATACGCTCTTTCCAGTAATCAGAGACAGTCCTTCACCACTGGTGTCTTCTACAGACTGGTCTGAAGAGTTGGGGATTACCGAAAGCGAGCTAGACCGAGCAGTCAGACGTTTGGCGGTTCGTAACACCGCGCCAGGCCCGGATGGTATCCCTGGCCGAGCTTGGGTTTTGGCTTTGGCTGCTCTAGGGGACCGCCTAAGACGATTATTTAACAGCTGCTTCCGTGCGGGCGTGTTTCCCTCCGGTTGGAAGGAGGCCGGATTGGTCTTGTTAAAGAAGGATGGCCGGGACCCTGAGTCACCCTCTGCTTACCGTCCCATTTGCCTCCTTGACGAGGTGTCCAAACTATTCGAAAGAATAATTTCCGAAGGCTCGTCGGTCACCTATCCCGATCTGGTCCCGACCTCGCCGATTGCCAGTATGGCTTCCGACAGCGGCGGTCTACTGTGGACGCAATCCTACGTGTTCGAGCGCTGTCGGAACAGGTGGTTTGCCGGGGTGGGGTAGTGTTGGCGGTAAGCCTGGACATCGTTAACGCCTTTCAACTCTCTGCCTTGGGATGCAGTTAGGGCAGCACTTGTACATCACAGAGTGCCTCCATACCTACAATGCATCATCGGAGACTATCTTAGAGACCGACATATTCGCTATGTGGGTCGGGGTGGTAGAGTTCATCGCCGGGAGATTACGTGTGGGGTTCCGCAGGGATCTGTTTTAGGTCCGTTTTTGTGGAACCTCGCCTACGATGTTGTGCTGCGTACCGATCTCCCCGTTGGCGTTAGTGTCATTTGTTACGCGGATGATACGCTGGTGTTGGCTGGTGGGGACACCTTTGTCGAGACCATTCGGCTTGCCGAGCTTGGAGTGGCAAGAATCGTGGGCACGATCCACGGGCTGGGCTTACAGATTGCACCTCAGAAGACTGAAGCCGTCTGGTTTCACAAACTGCCGAGGAGCAGGGAGCCACCGAACTCGTTCGTTAGAGTGGGAAATGCGCAAAGCCAAGTGGATCGATACATTAAATACCTTGGCCTAACCCTGGACGGTCGGTGGGGCTTCGAGGAGCATTTTGAGCGCCTGGCCACCCGCGTAGGGTGGGGTGCAGTGGGTGCTTTGCACAGATTATTACCTAATCTAGGAGGACCTCGAGAAGAAGTTCGCCGCCTCTACGCCGGTGTTGTGCGATCGATGGTCCTTTATGGGGCACCTGTTTGGTCAAATAGGCTATCAGGTGTCCGACGCTGCAGAACCAAAATCAACAGTTTGCAGCGGAAAATGGCCATTCGTATCGCACGAGGATACCGAACTGTATCATTTGAGGCGGCAACTCTCCTTGCACGCTTCCTACCGCTGGACATCTTGGCGAACATGGACGCGAGGATTTATAGCCGAATCCGTGCCATATGCCAAAGTGGCGATGGTTTGCCGGGAATCACTGTTGTTCGACTCAGGCGGCAGGAACAGCGACAAGCGCTCGAGCGGTGGCGTGAGCGGCTGCAGCAGCCGCAATATTCTCATAAGCGCGTTGTTGAGGCCGTTCTACCTTATTTTGAAGCCTGGATGGAAAGAGAAGAGCGAATCTCTTGTAGGCTGACACAGGTGCTAACCGGTCATGGTTGTTTTGGTGAGTACCTTAACAGGATTGGGCGTGAGACCACAGCAGGTTGCCACCACTGTGGAAGCAACCTCGACTCTGCCCAACACACGCTCGAGGAATGCCCTGCGTGGGCTTCCGAGCGGCAGGTTTTGGTCGACAGGATAGGGCGAGATCTTTCTCTACCAGCAGTTGTAGGTGCTATGCTGATGGATCGAGAAAACTGGAGACAAGTCGCCTCCTTCTGTGAAACTGTGATGGTCCAGAAGGAGGCTGCCGAGCGGTGTCGTGAGAGAGCCGATTCCGCTCGGAGAAGAAGGCGTGGAGGACGCAACCGCCTTGACGCCTAGCAAGCGGAAACCCCTACTGCATCATTTAAGACAGGCGGGAACTGGAGGTCGCGGGCGATTAGAGCGGGGACTCAGCCGGCCCACTGAGCGACATCAGGGAAGGCGGCGCGCAGAGGTCATGTATTGTCGTACATAGCTGGGTTGGGGGAGACCCCTATACAGCCTCCCCAGAGATGTGCCCTAACAGGCGTGCACGGCAGGGGCTCCGGATTGGTCTTTTGAGAGGTAACGGTGCCCCTGGTATGTGCAGATGGTGACACCGGGGTGGTTTTAGTGAGGTAAGAATCCCACACTCCCTGGTCCTATCCCCAAGGACTAGGGGCCTTTAGACGGTTTCCCCCGATAACAAAACAAAAAAAAAAAAAAAAGCGTGGGCGACGAGGTCTGTCAGACTTCTACTGACTAAAAACCACCCCGGTGTGTCTTGCGGTACGAGCGCGCGTGGTGCCGCGAGAGTCTAATTCTTCTACGGCCCCACACCCTCGTGCTGGCCCGGTCTGTCCGGGCCTCGTCTCCTACACGGGGTAGTGGGGTGTTAAAGTACCCCGTGCATCGCGTCCCCCGACTCTGCGCTACCGACCATCCTCCGCACTACTGCCGGCAGCGTCAGGTCGCCACCTACTTCGTTTGTGAGGACACGGCGCTGCTCCACCCAAGCTACACACTCGGACAGCGTGTGCCGCGCCGTGTCCTCCCCGCATTTATTGCAGTGGTGGCACCGAGCGTCCGGCTCCCTGCCTCTGTGACGCAGGTACTTGCCGAAGCAGCCGTGCCCCGACAATACCTGCGTCACCCTGAACGACAGGGAGCTGTGCCTTCTCCCGAGCCAGTCGTCGAATACTGGCGGGATCGTCTCGACGGTAGCGAAGCCGGCGGTAGGGCGCATAGACCTCTGCCGCTAGTCCGCCACCAGGACCTGACAGGGCTCCTCTCGGCGCAGCTCAATCTGCCGCTGCACCGGATTGGAAATGAAATGAAATGAAATGAAATCGTTTATTAAGCAAATAGGATCACCGATCACTTTTACACGTCATATATATTTTTTTTAACTAGATGAAGCCGGCATTTCCTAACTGACTACCTCTGAGAAGAAATAGCCGAAACAAACTCAGGGATCATCGTCTTTTTTCAAGTCCAGACATTAAAAATGAGAATTTTTACAATAATTTATCTTATAATTACGCATATTGCTAATAACAATGCTTATCAGAGCGAACAGCTCAGTCCCAAGCTTTTTTGTCTTCTAAATAATCTGTGATTTTATAATACCCCTTTTTGCAAAGTTTGGCCTTTATATACTTTTTAAATCGTTTAATGGGTAAGTTTCGAATGTCCATGGGAAGCTTGTTGTAAAAGTGTATACATTGACCCATGAATGAGTTGCCTACTCTGTGGAGACGAGTGTGATGTACAGCAAGATTGTGTTTGTTCCTGGTATTTATATTATGAATATCGCTTATTTTCTTAAAATCCGATATATTTTTATGTACGTACATAAGATTTTCAAATATATACTGTGAAGCTACAGTCAGAATGTCCACCTCTCTGAATTTTTCTCTAAGAGAATCTCTAGGACCAAGGTTGTAAATGGCTCGAACAGCCCTTTTCTGTAAAACAAAGATGGTATTGATGTCCGCACAAGTTCCCCAGAGAAGAATCCCATAAGTCATCAGACTATGAAAATAACTAAAATAAACAATTCTGGCTGTATCCACATCAGTTATCTGTCTAATTTTCTTAACAGCAAAGGCGGCGGAACTGAGTCTACCCGACAGCTTCTCAACGTGAGGACCCCATTGCAACTTGGCGTCAATAGTCAATCCAAGAAAAACTGTCGACTCGACAGGGATCAACTCTACTCCATTCAGTTGAACATTGGTACTTAGCTGCCTGACATTTGGCGTAGAAAATTTAATGACTTTAGTTTTTTTTTCATTTAAAAGAAGGTTATTTACATTAAACCAATGGACAACTTTAGAAAGTGCATTGTTAACTTCGTCAAAATTGACTAGCTGACGCTTGACTTTAAAAATAAGAGAAGTGTCATCCGCGAACAATACAATGTTGTGATTATCCCTCACGTGATGAGGTAAGTCATTAATATAGATTAAAAACAAGAATGGACCTAGAATTGAGCCCTGTGGAACGCCCACGGTGACCACAGATCCTGCAGATCTCTTACCATTAACATCAACCCTCTGAATTCGATTATTCAGATAAGAAGTCAGAAGGTCGAGAGCTCTGTCCCTTAAACCATAATGGTACAATTTCCTAATAAGAGTATCATGATGTACGCAATCAAAGGCCCGTGCCCCGTGTCCGCTCTTCTTCGCGCCATCGGTACAATTCGACGCGAGGACTTTCGCCTCTAGGTCCCAGGGCGGGGATCTGGCCAGGACGCAAGCCGCCTCGTAGGAAATTGTACCGAATGTGACCCGCCCCATCTTTTTAATCCTTCTTGACTACCACTATAATGTATCCGTTTTGGAACGCAACATGCTGTAGTGTAGCTTTTCCAGGCGTTTTCAATTCGACTATAAATTTCCCTATCCTGTGTGTTTGTTTTCGAAAGAAACCAACTGGTCCAGATATAATGTAAGTACTTCATAACATTTTCACCTACATAAAATGAAAAAGATAATTATATTTACCATTTGTTTTACTAATTTATTGTAGGTAAGTATACAAAAAGTTCACGACACCTGACTTTATTAAAGCCCATAAAATGTACAGTTTTAAATATATTTTGTACCTAATTTAGGTCTACACAAGGTTAGGTATATGATTTCGTTTCATCTTAAATAAATCTAATAACCAATAAAACTGTCACAACTTTGCCACAAATATCGCAGAAAACTGCACATACATGTTCTAGACGCGATACAGCACAATATGTAAACTGAAGTCTGAACATAACCCAGTGGTTAATCCATGGCCCAGTTGACTGCTGCGCTGCGTGTCGAAGGTTCGATTCCCGCGGAACAAATATTTGTATGACCTAGAATTAGTTATTCCGGATCTGGCTGTTTGAGTATAGAGTTTATACGTTTGTACCCACGATATAGGAGAAATTCCTAGTGAGAGGCGTTTTTTTTAATATCAAGTGATTCATGTCAGAATTTGCAGTTTCAGTATGAACTGAAAACGCCAATGGGCGGGCAAGAACACGTAATAGCGATGCCAGGACCGCCGCTGGACGGGCTGCATAGTACAGTATGGCGGCACCTGAACAATACCGTTACTTTTTAGAAAGGAGTGAATGGGTTTTAATCACAGGTTGAAAAGATCGTTGCATCGCAAACTTTATATCTAAAGCATTAAGGCTCAAGGTTGATTGGGAATATCTTAACAGTTTGGGGTAGCTTGAACTGCTGTCGTCCGTACTATCTAGGACCCATTTGATCTGCCATATGAACTATGTTGTGCGCTTGTTAACACTGCACAATTTTTAAACAATATTATACAGGCTGTTGGTGTAAACACCGGTAGTCATGAAATCAGTGGTTTGGTTTCACTTTCAGAACCTAAATTCAATGAAAAAAGAAACTTTTTTTTTTGAAGTGAAACTTCTTTAGGCACGCTTGACTTGGGGAGTAAACTCGCGAAAGCGTTACGAAAAATATTACAAAAATGATCGGGCAAGGCGAACGGAAGCAAAGTATAGTCCTATTTCGTCTGTACTACAACCAAGCAGTTGGCACATGTAAATATTGCATGACATGCCGTGTATAAAGTTGTGGGTTCGCATCTCGCCGAAGACAATCTATATTTTTTGGATCTTTTTAAGATTTGTTAACAATTGAGTCGAGTATGAAGTTGTGAGTTCGCATCTCGCCGTAGGCAATATATATTTTTTGGATCTTTTTAAGATTTATTAACAATTGATTACCTAAGATTAGAGCACAAATAATTTATAAATTTCGTTCTGTTCTGGCTTTTATATTGTTTTATATATTTTTGCTGAACATTTCTGATATAATTGAAAGTATAGAAGAAGATATCGTCACAATACGATAATTGGACACAAAGTACAAATTGCTTTCGAGCCTCATAAGCTCAATTATTAAGCTAAGTACCTTGATTGATTAAGAACTATGAATTTCTTCGAGAACATGACGCTGCGAACACCCCCCGACCCCCCTCATTGATTACCTCACCCCCCCCCCCCCCGAGGATTATCTCGGGAACCAGAGGTCGTGGGAATCCACTCCACCCTCTCCCCTTCCCCCCTCTCCCCCTCCCCCCTACCCCCGCAAACCCACGAAATCTACCCCCCCGACCCCCTTTAGTTACCTCACCCCCCCGTGGATTATCTCGGGAACCAGAGGTCGTGGACTACCCGAGTTTGGGGTCCCTTGATTCAGGAGGAAGAACCCGACCTTTTGGCCCCGAGGGAATCCACTTTTTTTTTTTTTTAAATTGGAGGTCTATGCAAAAATATTAATTTATAAATGAAAGCATGAAATAAATTTAAATATTTATAGAAAATTAATATATGTATATGTGTATACATGTATATATTGTACACACACATATATATATACATACAGATGGTGCGAAAGAAGTTTCACTTCAGTCGTGTGGTCATAAGCACACTCGTTTTTTTTTTAGTATACCTAATCTCCACTTTTCTACGAATTTATTTTCACTCTAGCAGTTAGCGGAATCATATGTTTCGTGAACGCTAGGGTAAACGACCGGTACGCAAGTAGCGCGCGGCGCCGCGGCCCTCTGCCCTCGGTTCGGCGCCGCCACGGTATGGAAACTTGGAAAGGACGTGCGCTTGCTCGCAGCGCAACGCTCGCGACGTTAATTCCGAAGTCCGCCCGCCACCGCTCATTTGTCATGCAAGTGTGTTATGTAGTGTAATACTTTGGCGTACACAAAATTACAGTGGACCGAAATGGTTCCGCTTTACGCCGTGGCTGGCGATAACCTAAACGAGGCCCGAAGAATTTACGTATTTACTATGTTCATAATGAACATTACAGGATTACAGGAGCCGGGTAAATCGCATACGGCACTAACATATAAAAAGTACTCTGTGACTAACATCGAATACGGAAAAACAGTTACCACCATCGTTTTTCATATTAATGTAAGTTTATATTATTCAATCGATGTAAATTTAACAAGTAACTTTTAACGAAATTGTAGATAAAAATGTTTTTTTTTTATTATTTATAAACTGGCACTTCACCGCAATCCCGCCTGATGGTAAGCAGTTATGCGATCGTTGATGGTAAAGCGCACTAGTTTATGAACCTATTCGCTCAAATTGAGTGAATAGGAAGGAAGACGGCAGTTGAACGAGGTGGTGCAATGTTAAACCCAACAACACGACCAACGATGCTGCGCCAAAGGGAGATTGATCTGAAGACCCTCCACGACCAAACTCCCAACACAACAACATTTCGCGCATCGTACCCGGCACACATCGCAACACAACTGTTCAGACCCGTCCTCCGTACGGCTTCACCAGACATCATGCCGGAACACGACAAATCGCTTGGCGGCAAGTTTGAAGGGAAAGTTACATCACTGGTTATGTGTATTGTGTTTTTATTAGAATTTACATACTTAGTTAGTTAAAACTTACGTAGGTAGTTATAATGGATGGCCAGTGCAAAAAGTCAGCGCCCTTTGCACTTATACGTACATACATCGGGCGCATTGTATCTATGAGTTTACGGCCGGTGTCGGACAGAAACTTTTTAAAAATTTTGAAGGAAAAACCTTTATTTATTTTTCAATTCAGATAAACATTTTTATAATTAAGCAAACTACCTATGGTTTTAGTGTCAACGGTTTTTACCCTTCCAGGCTGTATTTGGGAAAAATATAACTTTGTAAAAAAATGATTGGAATTTTATTTATATATATTAAGTTGTTTATTCTGAACTAATTACATATATTCAGTTTTGTATAAGAGCCCCGTGTAAGAGAATTTTATATACCTACCACATGTAAAGAAAACCCCGTCAGACCGATAAGAATAATAAAGGTAATCACACGTCACACGACGACGACCAAATAAAATTTGAAACTTTACATAATCATCCCCCCATCATCATGCCCCCCTTCACCCGCGCATGTATTGCCTACATTATTTCGCAAAAGGAGGTAAATTAATACATGTGCACATGTATTAATTTACCTCCTTTTGCGAAATAATATTTATTTTTTTAGGCATTAGTAGACTGTTGATCGGTAGTATTAGCGATGGTTCTTCTTTGGGCTAAAACAAACACAAGACAACACAAATATTAGTAAACATAAAAGTTGGAAAAGGTTAAATTTTGATTTTGTTAAGGGAAATAAACTTATATAAGATTTTAATGAGTGGGGTATGAGCCAAAGTTAAAAGGAAAGGCAGGTTGACAGGACGAGGAATCTGTTTAGGAAGCAGATCATATAGAGGATGGGATAGTTTGGGACAGGAAAAAAATATATGTTCTAGAGATCCCTCTTCAAGACCACATTCACAAAGAGAATGGTCCCTGACCCTAATTTTAGCCAAGAATACTGGAGAGCAAACAAAACCAAGGCGGAGACGAATTATAACAGAGGTAGCTAATTTGTTGACATATTTATGCTTAAAAAACCACGATTTAGGAGGGATAGAGGGTTGAATAGACCCATAAAATTTGCCTTTAAGGAATCTGGAAGATTGCCAAAGGACATTCCATGAACGAAAGAAGGAGGGACGGGCTAGAGCGCGTAGGTCACATGGGAAGCAGTAATTGTAAGCTATGCTGCCTGATGTAATTGCAGTTTTTGCACAAGAATCCACAAATTCATTACCAGTAATGCCAGAGTGACTGGGAATCCACGCTATAACAACCTCGATTCCCATTTGATGACACTTATACAGCGATTCTCTTGTTTTAAGTGTGATGGGAAAGTTTTCCTTTGCATGGAATGGGTTTTTTAATAAATCCTGTAGGCAACTTTGAGAGTCTGTAAGAATGAGAGCCTTATTAAGTTTATGAGACTCTATGAATTTCACAGCTTCTAATAGAGCTATGGCCTCAGCTGAAAATATAGAGTTTTGAGAGGGACTCTTAAAATTCAAAATAACATTTAATTTGGGGATCCAAACTGCAGATCCCACCCAGTCCTCGTTAGATGATTTGGATGCATCGGTATAGACGGTCACCCAATCAGACCATTCACTACCAAGAATACCAGAAAGGCTTTCATTGGCATTCAGGCAGTCCTTGTTGATGCCAAAATTTAGAAATATTCTTGGCTGATATATCAGCACTGGGAAATCAGTTTCAAAAAGAGGGTTGATGCTAGTTTGAAAGATAGGGGCAGACAGGTCCTTATATTTTCTGAGAGAATTGACAAGGAGAGGGGAGGCTTTATGTTTCCAGTATGGGGAGGACAAAATATGAGAAGATAAAGAATATATTAGAGGAAATAAAGGATGAGAACTAGTGCGGATACAGTTGGTGAAAAATCTATCCGCAAGGTACTGTCGACGGAGGTGAAGAGGAGGATCAAGGCATTCCACCTGAAGAGCATTAATGGGGGAGCATTTCATGGCACCTGTTATGATTCGAAGGCACTTGGACTGAATTCTCTCAAGCTTGGACAGAGCGATTTTATTGCAAGGTTCTAATAAAAAAGAAGCATAGTCAAAATGGCTGCGAACTATTGCGTTGTATAAAAGCTTTTGGCAAAAAGGGTGGGCACCCCAGCGAACGCCCGATAGGGCTCGCATGACGTTAACACCCTTTTCTGCTTTTCGCACACAGTGATTTAAGTGTTCTATACCTGAGAGCTTAGAATCCAGGATAAGGCCCAAAAACTTCACCCGATCCCTGATGGGAATCGATTCATGACCTATCAAAATATTGATGTCTGGAATGTTTCTCTTACGAGTAAAGATTACTGCACTACATTTGGGGACAGATAAAGAGAGGTTATGATCCAAGAGCCAATTATTTAAATAGAAAAGCGCAGAATTAAGTTGGGTAGTAGCCACAGAGAAGGAAGAGGATACAGAATAAAGGACAATGTCATCAGCATATTGAAGAATTTTACAGAAAGGAGAGACAGTGATATCTAAGCTAGAGGTGTATAGGTTATAAAGAATGGGACTTAAGACTGAGCCCAGCGGTAGGCCCAACCAAACAGAGCGAGGAGGGAGAAGGGTAGCTTGATACCGGACTGAAATGGATCGACACGACAGTAAGCTGCTAATTATGTTAATCAGTCTCACAGGGATACTCAGCTCGAGCATTTTCTGCCTGAGTATTGGAAGCTGGACACAATCATAAGCTGCAGAGATGTCAAGGAAAACACCAATAACATGGTTATTCTGAGAGAAAGCAAGGCGGACGTCTGAGGTAAAGATGCTTAGGTTATCTAAGGTACTCTTTCCTTTTCTAAACCCAAACTGACTATTTGATAATAGGCCTCTACTCTCTAAAATCCATTCCAGTCTATTTTTGACTAGATTCTCCATTATTTTGGCGAGCACAGAGGATAAGGCTATTGGTCGATAAGACAATGGGTCCTTTGGATCCTTACCTGATTTAAGGATTGGGATTATAATTTGAGTTTTCCAGGAAGGAGGGATTTCGCCAGAAAAGAATATTTCGTTCATGATCTGTAGTAAGAGTGTTTTGCAGGAGTCTGAAGATTTCCTAATGAAAGAATAGGGTATGCCATCTATACCAGGAGCGGAATCACGAAGATGGTCAAGAGCAAGAGAAAGTTCAGAAAAGGAGAAAGGATCATCCATTATATTGGAAGAAGAGCTCCTTGCGATGGCGGACAATTAATGTGCACTCAGCATCCCACCAAGGAGGAGAAGGAACTAGCTTACGGGAAGTTGGTTTTAATGGAATAGATGATTGAGCCGATGACAGAAGAGCAGATACAAAAAGCTCATAGAGGAGAAGGAAGTTAGACGAGTTACATCGAGGGAAAGAATCAATTTCTCTGTCAAGGCAATTGGAAAATTCATCCCAGTTGGCCTGAGCAAGACAGTACTTTAGAAGAGGTTGGAATGGTTTGGATGGAGGAACAGCAGAAGGAGGGAAGTAAGAAATAGAAATAGGGAAGTGATCACTTCCAAAGGAATTTGATAATACTGACCAGGATAAATGGCAGACTATAGACGGAGAACAAAAAGACAGATCTGGGACACTAATGTTTTGGGATGGAGAAACTCTGCGAGTGGCAGATCCATCATTCAGGATACATAGATTAATGTCATCCAGAAGATCCAACAGACAGGAAGAACAAGGATCATTGCAATGGGATCCCCAAAGTGTATTTCTACAATTAAAGTCACCCAAGAGAATAATGGGGGGAGGAATAGCAGAAAGGATAGATCTGAGTTCAGAAATAATGTTAGGATTGGGATGGGGAATATATACCGAGATAAAAAGAAATATCTGAAGCCCTAGCGGCAACAACATGAAGACCTGAACAATGATTTGGTAAGGGAATTTGCGTGAAATTAAGACATCTATTGACTAAAAGGGCAGAACCTGCCCTTCCATCATCTCTGTCATCGCGGAGACATGAGAAGCCTGGTATCCTGAAATGGGATCCAGGCCTAAGCCATGTCTCCGATACAGCAAAGACAGATGGTTTAAAATTGTTAATTAGGAAGATCACATCCTGCTTGTTACGTTGGATACTTCTGCAATTCCATTGTAGAACTTTGAGATCCATTGGGAAGATTGTTTTGAGATAACACAGATAGTAATTGTTCTACAAGAACAGAGACATTGTACGGTAGAGAGTCTGAGAATTTGGAAAGCATATTAATGAGAGAGCAGAGGAGAAGTTCAACCAGATTATCATTGGGAGTGGTAAGAGGAGAGGTTTCAGAAGGAGAAACAAGAGCACAACCATTAGGTTGTGAAGAAGAAGGAGAGGCTACTATAGAATTTTGAGTGTAAGTGTCATAGGACTTGCCTAAGACAGATTGGGGGCGACGAGGAGTGAAAACAGTTTTTTTGTAGGAAGTCACTGGAGAGGTAGCAGGCTGTAAAGGAGGAGATTGTACATGTTGAGGTAAAGTATGGGATAGACGAGGAGTAGCAGCAGCCTCAGAGAAGAGACGCTTAGGCTGGGGATACCTCATTGAAGCTTCCAGGTAGCTAATATTTTCCTGAGACATGACCGTTTTTATGGCCTTCTGACGGGCATGCTCGGGGCATTTTGGGTCAATAGCTTTGTGATTACCACCACGACATAGGAAACATGTGACATCTGAGTCCTTAACTGTGCATGATTCGCCGCTGTGGTTTTGGGAGCAACTATAACAACGCGGCTGTGATCTGCACTGATTTGCTATATGCCCAAAGCGACAGCAATTACGGCATTGGATGGTAGGAAGTTGGTATACGGAGACCGGAAGCGATGCATTATAACAAAAGACTCTTTCGGGCAGAATTTGTCCTAAAAAGGTAAGGACCACAGAGTTAGATGGGATCCAGGTTATGGAGCCATCCTTTCGGGATTTTACGTTTAACCGCCTAGCTCTGATCACCTCGCCACAGTTTGCGTTGAAAGAAATTCCTTGAACCAGTTCTTCAAGAGACCATTCAGTGGGGATGTCCCTAACAACACCCATCCTAAAAATGTGGAATTTTGGTATATAAGCTTCGTATTTGTTGCTCTCCAGTACACCAAGGGACAAGAAATTGTTTGCATTGTCAGCTGACTTAAAGTCTAGGGAGATTTTTTTCCGACCCATATTTTTGATGCCTCCCTCTTTAATGCCTTCCACATTATGCTTATGCAGGAACTGTGCAAACTTTAAAATTTTAAAGGGCAGACCAGCTGACGGTTCCGACTCTGCCCTTGTAACATAGACAATGAAGGGCCCCTTGTCTAATTGCGAATAACTTAATTTTGCATTGGTTTCGTATCCAGGTTTGGTATAAACAGATTGGATCGATTCCGCTGGAGACCGAGTCTTCTTAGCCACAGAGCTTATATTATTAGGTTCGGCTAGAGGTCTCTTAGATGCTCTTGGGATATCAGGAGGTAATCCTCCGCCCCCATCCGGGGGTTCATCCATAATAAAAACGACTTACCTAACTTTTGATGTACAAATAGTCCACCACCGAGACAAAACAAACACACAAGCCAGAACAAACACACAAGTCAAAAGATTAGAAACAATACGCAGTCAATAAAAAAAATAACCTAAAAATCTGACACTCTCAACCAAGCGTTGGACGAGAACCCACCGGACAGGGTTTTCTTTACATATTGTAGATGATGACTGACTTTTCACACCGCTAGCAACTACTAGCGAGAAAAAGGGATAGCGCTGTATAGCTCCTCTCCTCCTTGTTGAATAATGATGGTGTTACTCGTTATAGTAACTTCCTCGTCGTCGTCTTCAACAAGAGGAGTCATTCTCATAACCTCCCCAAAATCATTAAAGCTGAGGAGCACTTTGTTGAGCCGACAGCTATTCTCATAAACGCGCTTATGTCTTATGTCATCTGACTGACTGTCATTGTGATTGTCATTATCAGATCAGTCAGTGTCACTCGCGGCTTACGCAGAATCGTATTCGTATATGTGTATCTTTCTTACTGAAAATAAATTCACATTTACGTAATTTTCTACGCATAATATAGTGAATTAAATGTATTAGACGAAACAAAAAACATTACAATGCCGCTCACGGCAAGACAGCGCAGTATACACAATAAGAACGGAGCTAAAAGGACCACAAGTTTCAGCAAAGGGAAGCGGAAAGCGAGCGAAGGGTATGTTATGAAAGCCAATTTTCTATTAATATACACGCTTTTATTAATTTGTATTATGAAATTTTAAACTTGCTTACTGTTCTGTGTTATAAAAACACTTGCTCATCATTTATAGATTATATTATTTTTTATTTTGGCTCATCTATACTCTTAATTTGTTGGTGGTACTACAGTTTGGCGCTTATCCAGACGTTTCCGTACTCAAACAAAGGTAAAAACAGTCCGCTGACGTTAATTAAGCATGATGCTATACTAACAAAAACTATTTTTGAGTTCAGTGCTAATTTTTTTTTTTTTTTTTGTAAATGCTACATCAGTCAGTGTCAATCTGATATAGTGCCAATAATATTATGGCAGTCCTGCTGTTGATGGGGGAAATAATAGCAATAAGCTGTTGTTACTATATTACTATTGGTGTCACATAAAACCACTAAATCTAATCCCTAATTCTTTTGCCTTATTTCACAAGAATCCAATGGGATTCTTGTAAAATAAGGCAAAAGAAAATTTTAAAATATTTCAAGTCATGTAAGACTTATATTATTCTTAATACATATAATAACTTTGAGAAATCCCAATTTAACTTACTGTCCTATTCTTTTGTAAAGTCCTTAGTTTGCAACAAAATAGGACAGTAAGTTAAAATCCCTTGATTTCATACTTTAGATTAGTTGTTTACATCAGGTATTATGTTTTATCTTTTATCATAAAACATTTGTATTAAATTTTGTGCACTCTACACATGACAACACAAAGACCACAGTTGATTGTATTAAGCTCAGGGTCAAGCCATTTTTTTTCAATTAAACTTGAACAATAAAGCTTGAATACAGTTCTGCTAGGAGAAGAATGAGCAAGAAACTCTGAGGACAGTTTCTTAAATCAAAATATTATAAAACGTAACAAGATTATTCTCGTTGCTTCATATATTACATGAAAAAAAAAGAAGCAATTCAAAATATATGAGTGAAAACACGCCTTGGTGGTGATGACCAGTCTCAATCTATGTTCTCTGTTCACTAATATAACGCATTGTTCCTGCACCATCCAGTTTAACTGTTTTTAGGGAAGCAAATGTTCCAACACATGCCTCATCCATACATATCCACCAACCAAGCCATCAGTACTATGGAAAACTCCAGAAACAATTGTAAGGTAGTTCTTTTTTATTAATTTAATCCATAAATGTATTTTCCAGGGAGTTCCTTGTAACAAATGCTCCATCCGACTTGCGCAGTATAGCATATCCTGGTGGTGCTGTGGCACTGGGCTTGCTACTGGCTGCCCGTGTTGTGTCAGCGTACTGGGGACATATTGCTGACTGTGATGAAACTTACAATTATTGGGAGCCATTACATTATTTAGGTAAGCTATCAAATTATTTAACTGGAAAACTTTAGTGAAGTCATCGGTGAGTTCCATGCTTTACTTCAATTAAATATGATTAAAGTTGCAGAGATATTCTGTCTTTGCTATCTGATAAAATAAAATATTTTTCGACTAAAATACAGCTTCTCCTCTTAAGTAGTGTTATTTATGTCTAATGTTTCATAGACTCCCCAACTTTAAAAAAGAAGGGAAAAAATGGAATATATATCTCTACTCGCAGTATACTCTTTCATTATTACTTTTTGCATATTCAATAAATATTTATTTTTATTATAATTTCAGTATATGGCAGTGGTCTTCAAACATGGGAGTACAGTCCTGTGTATGCAATACGCTCTTACATGCCGCTCTGGCTGTTTGCGGTACCAGCCAAGATGTTATCTTTGATCATGACTCCTGTCTCAGTTTTCTATGCCTTGAAAATGTTGCTAGCTGTACTCTCTGCCTGTGCTGAGCTTATGTTCTACAAGTGAGTTCCATTTTATATTGTTTTTCATAAAATATTCTGTTACTATAATTTTGTTTATATAATTTAATGTCATAGGTTATCAACTGCTATTAACAATCAGAAGGCACCTGCTAGTTTTTTCCTAACTATGGGTTAGTTTCTAGTCTAAACAGATTATGCAAAATGCCAGTAATTTACATGGGGCAACTGAACCATAACCCTACCCCCTCATATGGGGATACGATACCCCTTGGGTCTTGGTAAGACTGCTTCTCGGACTTTTGTGCTTCACTACTTGTAACACAAACTACTAGTCACGCAAAGGGCGATGGAAAGAGCCATGCTCGGAGTTTCTCTGCGTGATCGAATCAGAAATGAGGAGATCCGCAAAAGAACCAAAGTCACAGACATAGCTCTTCGAGTCGCTAAAAGTAAGTGGCAGTGGACAGGGCACATTGCTGGTAGAACCGATGGCCGATGGCGCAGTAAGGTTCTGGAGTGGCGGCCACGTACCGGAAGACACAGCATAGGGAGGCCCCCAACAAGGTGGACCAATTACCTGGTGAAGGTCGCGGGAAGCCGATGGATGCGGGCAGCACAAGACCGGTCATTGTGGAAAGCCTTGGGGGAGGCCTTTGTCCAGTAGTGGACCTTTATAGGCTGAAGAAGAGAGAGAAGAGAACTAGAGACTACTCATAACGCCTGTCAAAGACCTACTAATAGCAGCCGGGAACAACGGCTGAGCATGCTTTTAAGAGGCACGGAGGTGTATTGGTATTTGGTAAAGATCCATCCACAGACCAACCGCGGCAAGCATAGTTTAACCTGCATAAATGACCAGCACCGTAATTGTATAAGACACTATTACTATGAGTTGGAATCTTTTCTAAGCATATTCCTAATCCATTGTTCCATGTGTTCGAAAATCTCTCTGCTCAACAAAGTAAATAACGTTATGAATGCTGTTGAATTGCTCCAGTAAGTTACAATGGTACTTGTGTCGGAGCTGTCTCGCTCTTCCCTTGTGTGCTATCTTAACAATGGAAGTGATGAAGCTAATTAAAAAATGTAAATGTAATGCATGTAATGTAAATGTAATGTAGGCCATAACATCGGCCGCCGGCAGAAGTTACCACCCACCAGACAAAGCCTTGCCGCCAAGCGATTTGTCGTGTTCCGGCATGATGTCTTGTGAAGCCATACGGAGGACGGGTCTGAGCAGTTGTGTTGCGATGTGTGCCGGGTACGATGCGCCTAATGTTGTTATGTTGGGAGTTTGGTCGTGGAGGGTCTTCAGATCAATCTCCCTTTGGCCCAGCATCGTTGGTCGTGTTGTTGGGTTTAACATTGCATCACCTCGTTCAACTGCCGTCTTCCTTCCTATTCGCTCAGTTTTTCTGAGTGAATAGGCTCTTAATAAAATAGCGCGCTTTATCATCAACGATCGCATCACTGCTTACCATCAGGCGGGATTGCGGTCAAGCGCTAGTTTATAATTATTAAAAAAAAAAAAAAACTTAAGCAGCTCTAGATGCGTGCAGAATGCATAATGTATTCGTAGCTATGTACGAGTATAATATGTAGTGTATGTGTGGCGTGTGTATATGTGCTGAGTGTGTGTGAGTGTGAGGTGTGTGTGGTTAGGTGACGTTCATGTTATCTCACCCTGACAACGTCGACAAGAAATTGTTTTGTAGAATATCAATCACATTACAATGTAAAAAAATTGTGTTTGCCCCCTTTCAGAGCTGTATGCCATGAGTTTGGCGTCCATGTTGGCAGAGTATGGCTAGCCATGACATTACCTGCGGCGGGTATGTTCGCTTGCAGCGCCGCAATGTTACCGTCGGCGTGGAGCAGCGCTTTAGCCAGTGCAGCTCTCGCGTGTTGGTGGCGGCGGAGATACCCGCCTGCTATATTTTTGACTGCGGCTTCAACTTTACTCAGTAAGCATACCTAAAAAACTGACTTTTGCCGTTCATGAAAGTCTTCTAGTATTTATAAAACTCGTTCATTTTTATGACAATATGTAGTTTTTTCTCGTTAATTATCAATCTTACGCGATGATCGCTCGAAAATCAACTTAAATTGCCATTCCAAGTTGATTTTAACTTTAATTGAATTGCAATTAAGTTGATTTTAGAGTGTTAGTCACTTTTGAAAGAGTTTTAAAAATATGTGAAGTTGTAGCATAAACTGAACTTTGTTGTGTAGGAATTAAAGTATTTTTTTCCATAAACTCGAAGTTGCGTCTTGACAGCCAAGTGGTTGAAGTGTTAAAAAAATTATCCGTCATGGGGCTGACCAACAGACGCGAAAACTGAAATCATTAAAAAAACACAGAATACCCAAAAAAAAAAACGATCACGGTGTTGGGTTGGTCACGCACACGCGAATTCAATGCTTTTTCCACATGCAAAGAAAAAAATCCATGTCGCTAAAAAGTTTACACTACAAAAAAACTTTGAAAAGATTTCTCCAAAAACCAAATAGATGTCATATATTAACTTCTCCTTTTCCAACAGGCTGGCCCTTCACAGCACTTCTGGGCGTACCAATCGCTATCGACATGATATTGATGAAGAGACAAGTCCTCGACTTTATCAAATGGTCTTTCATCTCTCTCGTCATCATACTGGTACCTACCGTGCTGGTTGACTCATGGCATTATGGGAGACTCGTGGTGGCGCCTTGGAATATAGTTGCGTATAATATCTTCACTGAACATGGACCAGATTTGTATGGAGTGGAGCCCTGGACGTATTATTTCGTGAATGCGTTCTTGAATTTTAATATTGTGTGGGTGAGTTGAAGTTTATTATTAAAAAGAGATGGCTCAACGGCTGCCCCAGGTCGGTTAAACGAACAGAAATTTCACACTAACACGTAATATTTATACAATATGTAAAGAAAACCCTGTCCGATCGGACGGCGGGGAGCAGAGCACGCGGCACGTGGTCGCATCGCTATTCGCTCATAATAATACCGGTGTTGTCACTTTTTTAAAAATTACCAAATTTCGGGGATGTTGGAGTTAATTCGCGGGAAAAAAGATTATTTCTAAATTTATTAATATTGTTTCTATGATGATTACGTAAAATTTTATATCATATTTGGTCAAGTGTTTACCAAACCTTTATTATCCTTATGGGTCGGACAGGGTTTTCTTTACATATTGTATATTCTTTACATATTGTGTTACTTTCGTGAACTGATAAACATAAAAAAGTTTCTCAATAGGGTATTTGACTAAAAAAAAACTAATTAGTCCGTCAGTCAGATTTCCTAAAAATACTAGATACGTATTTTTTGATAAAAAATGATAAATATAAAGGCATCAAAGATCAGGAATGGTGGCTGGTGACGTCACTGGTTGCTAGAAAGTGTAGCGTGCAGTGACGTCACACGAGTTTTCAATGCACTGTGTCGTCTTAATGTTTTGTTTATATGAAAAAAGAAAAAATACTGTTTTTTGGAAATCTGACTGACGGACTAATTAGTTTTTTTAGTCAAATACCCTATTGTTTTAATGCATTATTTTGGTTTGACTTTTTATATTTGTCAATTTTTATTGAATTGATAAAACGAAATATACGTATCCAATAATTTTCTATAATCTGAATGATGGACTAAATAGAATCATTTTTTTTTTAATCCAGGAAACATCCCTATTGTGCAGATATGTAAAGTTCCTAAATCTTTATAATTACAAAATACTAATTTTCAGCTATTCAGCATTATATATTCGTAGGAATCATGTTTCTACATGTGTTTTCAATGTGGGGTGTCTTCCAAACTTCAGTTTGGCCATGTCCTTTTTTAAATAATTGTATTGTTATGAAATTCGATGTTGAGAAGAAATGGTACAGAGCCTTTGAAGGCAGGATCAGTAATTTTTTAGGATTATTTTCTTCTTTATTGAAGATTGATTTGATGATATGTTCGTTACCATGCATGGTTGGTCACATCAACCAACACCTATTACAGTTTACCAGTCACGTTTCTTTTTTCTGTACACCCTTTAAAATTAAACATGCTCCCAAAACAGTAATCTTACAAAAACAAGAAAAGGAGGGAAAAAACGGCGTTATGATGATCCATGTCTAGTAGCAAACTCTTTTGGCAGATGATTATTTTCTGAAAGGCCATAGACTATAAGTAGATAGAGAAGCGTTTTATCTTTGTATTTCATCATCATCACTTCAGTCGAAAGATGTCCTCTGCATAGGCACCACTTGGAAAGGTTTAGTTATTCTCGCATCAGACGGCTTCCTGCGTCTTCAACAAGGTCGTCGGTTCACCTCGTGAGAGGCCTTTCCAGATTCTTTCGGCCCCATCGGTCTTCTATTCTACGAGCAGCTGTGCATCACACACTATCAGTACAGTAGGCCTAGTATGAGTTTTCATTACGAAACTCGTTCGCCGATATCGAGCGCGTTTGACTCAGCGATTGGCCCGCTTCAAGGTCGTAAGAACTCTCAACCAATGAGAGCGCCAAACGCACTATTTTCATAAATCTCGTAGGATTCAGTCTGCGTTTCACTACAAACGCGAAAAAAATGTAATTATTTACGACATCACATTAGAAACCTCAACAATCATAGTATTTCTCCAGTATTTAATGGATGTTATTATATACAGTATGTTAAGAAAACCCTGTCCGACCCTTGAAGGTGTTGTTAGGTATCGATAACTGATTCTATTAATGGATACAAAACCGGGCTAAACTTAAAAAAAAATCGCCCTAAAAAAATAAATATTATTTCGCAAAATGTGGTAACTTAACTTTAAATGTGCGTTCACCCTTCCGCGAGCGGCGGGCGGCAGGGCACGCGGCACGTGGTCGCATCGCTATTCGCTCATAATAATACCGGTGTTGTCACTTTTTTAAAAATTACCAAATTTCGGGGAAGTTGGAATTATTTCGCGGGAAAAAAAGATTATTTCAAAATTCATTTGTATTGGTACTATGATGATTACGTAAAATTTTATATTATATTTGGTCATGTGTTTACCTAACCTTTATTATCCTTATGGGTCGGACAGGGTTTTCTTAACATACTGTATATTATAAACCTTCCTCTTTATTCACTCCTGTCCATCAAAAAAAAAAAAAAAAAACCATCAAAATCCGTTGCGTAGTTTTAATGATTTAGAATAATAGGGATACAGGGAAGAAAGCGCTTTTTAAAATGTAGTAATTTTGTGGTTGTAAGAATTTATTCGTCAAATTCCAGGTGCTGGCCCTCTCCTGCCCACTGTTCCTGTTAGCATGCACGGCGATGAAGTCAAGTTCTACTGCGCGTGCGCCATTCTGCGCACCGTATTGGTTAGATCTGTTGCCGCTCGCGTTGTGGTTAGCTGTGTTTATGTTGCAGCCTCATAAGGAAGAGAGGTATTTATTATTGCAAAATTCAATAAATAACTTTACAAGCCGCGTGACCCGAACTAGCGAGAAGCGAAATTGATAATAAAACTGCTGTCTTGTTTGTTAGGGTTCCGGACACAATAAACTAATGCGCTTTACCATCAACGATTGCATCACTGCTTACCATCAGGCAGGATCAAGGTCAAGCACTGACTTTTAGAATTAAAAAAAAAATATCGTCATAGTTCTTATTACATTAGCATTTTGAAGTTAAAATCGACATCTACGTTAAGGTCATTCGGGCGCCAAAAGTTGTATTTTATTTGTTTTGAATTATTTGACATTTTATTTTAACCAGTCGTGGTGTCCTAGTGGTTAAAACTCCAGCCTCTCAAGTATGAGTGCGCGGGTTCGATTCCAGGTCAGGCAAGTACCAATGTAACTTTTCTAAGTACATACAGTATGTTAAGAAAACCCTGTCCGACCCATAAGGATAATAAAGGTTAGGTAAACACATGACCAAATATAATATAAAATTTTACGTAATCATCATAGTACCAATACAAATGAATTTTGAAATAATCTTTTTTTCCCGCCAATTAATTCCAACTTCCCCGAAATTTTGTAATTTTTAAAAAAGTGGCAACACCGGTATTATTTTGAGCGAATAGCGTTGCGACCACGTGCCGCGTGCCCTGCCGCCCGCCGCCTGCGGAAGGGTGCTCAACGCACATTTATTAAGTTACCTCTTTTTGCGAAATAATATTTATATTTTTAGGGGGATTTTTTTTTAAGTTTAGCCCGGCTTTTTATCCATTAGTAGAATCAGTTATCGATACCTAACAACACCTTCACGGGTCGGACAGGGTTTTCTTAACATACTGTATGTACTTTCTAAGTATATCTTGGACACCAATGACTGAAGGTGTAGGAAAACATCTTGAGGAAACCTGGACTTGATAAGTCTGAAATCGCCAACCCGCATTGAGCAAGCGTGGTGATTACGCTCAATCCTTCTCTGTATGAGAGGAAACCTGTGCCCAGCAGTGGGACGATAGAAAGGTTGATGATGATGATGATTCTAACCATTCTAGGACAGAGATTTGAAGTAGTATTCAAAATAACATACTCATTATTTTGAATGGTTTCGTAATATCTCGACATCAAATCAGCTTTTATCGTTTCTTACACTTGCCCTTTAAGTCTATAATAGGCAAGTGTAACTAAGTCTGACATTCTTAAAAAAATAAAAAAAGAAACGATAAAAGCTGATTTGATGTCGAGATATTACGAAACCATTCAAAATAATGAGTATGTTATTTTGAATACTACTTCAAATCTTTGTCCTAGAATGGTTAGAATCATCTTAGTTTCCATATTACCCAATTTAATATTTGCTTATATGATTTTCCCAGATTCCTGTACCCAGCTTACAGCATGATCATCCTCGCAGGCGCTATAGCACTCGACTGCCTCCAGAAGATGACGTTTACTGTTGGGACAGAGTTGTTCCGTTGGCGGAGGGAGCGAGAAAGAAGACACTACCTCGCTTACACCGGACCGTTGATGATCATGTGTGTGTTTATAGCGGGACTCGCAGGTCAGTTATTTTAAAGTTCAGTAAAAAATATAATATTCAAGTCTAGTATTAGTAGGTATAAGGTGCTCTTTCCTTTGATCCCAAACTAAATTTAATTTAAGTATAGTGGATTTCTTTTTCAATTTCATTAAGAAAAGGACAGAAGATAAAATTTTAGTTTAGTCCTGTCAAATTAAGACACATCATAGACAGTTTAGACGCGTTTAAAAACATGGCGACTAAAAATACGTCAAGCCCGGACTCATTTGACAGAAGTAATATCTATTATCATCCTGTTTTTTAATCGCTATTCTAATAAAATATTTCCTAGAAATAAAATATATGCCAAAACAATTTGATGGGTCAGCTACAAATTATAAAATGTTACTAAATTTAGGGATTATAAATGAAAACGTCAAATATTGTTATTCAAAAAGTTATTTACTTATATCTCAACAACACCTGGCAACAAAATTTCGTATTCCTTTTTAAGCAACCAATTCTTATTATATTCTTTTCTGTGACTTTATTATACTCAAAAATTGTACAGCAGCGTTCAATAAATAACTCAATCAAGCTGCTAATGGGGTTGCCTCGACACTGCAGCGCATAAGGGATGTTTGTTGAAGCTCATGTGGACTGTAATGCGGAAATTGTACGCATCCTTCGTTCTATAGGGTATGGGGCAGCGCTAATAGCTTCCTTGTTATAATAGCTAGCAGGCTTGATTGTGGGTTTGTAAATTACCTACTACTTATCTCCTTGCCTCAATGATATCACAATGTTTCTTTTTTGTCTTTATAAAAGTATTACTAACATAGTTTGGCGACAGTAGGTCAAGCTGCCCAAAATTGTCAAATATCTCCAATCAATTTTGAGCCTTAATGTTTTCGGGATAAAGTTGCATGATTTAACTCCGCCATCTCCGTTCCACCATCGGACGGCGAGCTTCCACCCTTACGTTGTTAACACCACTACCTCCACCATTTTCGCCTCCTCTTTTATACAGCGTACATTGAGGGACTGGAACAATTTTCCAGCGGCAGTGTTTCCGTCGGACTACAATTTGAGTGCATTTCAAGGCTAGAGTGAATAGGCTTTTAATAAACTAGTGCGTTTTATCATCAACGATTGCGTCACTGCTTACCGTCAGGCGGAATTGCAGTCAAGCACTAGTTTATCATCATCATTTTAGCGTTTATCCCGGTTGCATCCGCGGCTTTCACGTTGGAGCCCGGGGTCCGCTTTCCTGCACATTCTCCTCCATTTCGCGCGATCTTTAGCATCCTGTGGTAAGAGCTTGTTGGCACGCATGTCATCTCTTACAACGTCAAGCCAGCACTTCTTTGGTCTACCCCGCTTGTTCCGGCCCGGCGGAGGCGCCATTAAGAAGACATTTGTTACCCACGTAACATGCCGGTTTTGCGTAAGACGTGACTGTACCAACGTAGGCGACCCTCCTGCAGTTTGTCTATAATGTCACGGACACGACCGCCACGGATGCGGGAGTTCCTGATGCGGTCTTTCCGCGTAACTCCACCGCAGCATATTCATCTCCGTGACACGTAGTTCCTGCTTGTGTCGCTCAAGCACAGACCACGCCTCACTGGCATACAGGAGAACAGGTCTAATGATGGTTTTATAGACCTGCTCCTTAAGCTTAACCGGCATTTTAGGGTCACAAATGACACCTATCACCTCACGCCATTTTGCCTAAGCTGCGGAAATACATGCCCTGACGTCGCTATCGATGTCACCGGACGCGTGGAGCACAGACCCCAAGTAATTAAACTGGTCTGTGCACTCGACCTTGTCACCACCTATGAGCACAGACATGGGGTCTGTCGTGTTGCTGGCCAAGTACACGGTCTTCGCCACGTTGAGTTTCAGACCTCCGTTCTCAAGCGAGTCCTTCCACGCATTCACACGCCGCACCAACCGTTTATAACTTAAAAAAAAATCTAATAAAGAAATCTGACAGTTTGTAGTAGCTTAATGTGCTGTCGTCTGTATATTGTTTCTAACACATTCTCGTTGTTCAAAATAAATTAATAAACACAGTATGTTAAGAAAACTCTGTCCGACCCGTGAAGGTGTTGTTAGGTATCGATAACTGATTCTACTAATGCATACAAAACCGGGCTAAACTTAAAAAAATATCCCCCTAAAAAAATAAACATTACTTCGCAAAAAAGAGGTAACTTAATAAATGTGCGTTAAGCACCCTTCCGCGGGCGGCAGGCGGCAGGGCACGCGGCACGTGGTCGCACCGCTATTCGCTCATAATAATACCGGTGTTGTGACTTTTTTTAAAATTAACAAATTTCGGGGAAGTTGGAATTAATTCGCGGGAAAAAGAGATTATTTCAAAATTCATTTGTATTGGTACTATGATGATTACGTAAAATTTTATATTATATTTGGTCATGTGTTTACCTAACCTTTATTATCCTTATGAGTCGGACAGGGTTTTCTTAACATATTGTATATATATTCCAGGCATATCCCGCACCGTTGCCCTCTACACAAACTACCACGGTTCTATGACGATTCTCCGTGACCTCCCACAAGCTCCCGATAACATTGAGCTTACCGTCTGCTTCGGCAAGGAGTGGCACCGCTCACCCTCCAGCTTCCACTTACCCCCCGGGTATTCTGTGAGGTTCATACCCAGCGAGTTTACTGGACAGCTGCCGGCGCCTTATGCAGAGACTCACAATGGTAAGAAAATCTTAGCCTTTTTCTTTGCATAAACAAATGTGTGTGTAAACGCGTATACTGTGTACTTATTACCGCGAACCTATTGGACAGCTGTGAGGGGCCGCGAGGGACGACGCCCCTTTAAAACCACATGTGCGTACGCGCATAATTACTGTACCTAATTTTTTGTTGAGTATACGACATATTTTTTTTTACGTTCCTTAACTTCACGCACTTGGCCGGTTTTTTTTTAGAAATGGTCACTCCGAAATCAACTTTAAATACATTTCAATAAAGTAGATAAGTATTCTATATTATCTAATATCATAATTCTTCCTCTTTCCAGCTACGCGCCTTATCCATCCACACTTCAACGATCTCAACAAAGGCGATAACAGTACCTACATCTCTCCCAAAGAATGTCATTACTTAATAGACTCCAACATCGGACGCTCTTCAACCCTAGAACCGGCTTATCACAAAGACTCTTCGTGGGAAGTTATATCTAGTGTTGCCATACTCGACGCCAAGAAGTCCCACCAAGTGTTCAGAGCATTCTATGTGCCAGTGTTGTCAAGTAAAAAAAATGTTTACGCTAATTTGTATTTGTTGAAGAATAAGGTGCTCGTCTAAGATAAGGTCTTGTAAGTGTTTGAACGTTTTTAGTAATTTTGAGATTTTGTGTGTAATGGCCCCAATTCTTTTGTTCAGATACTAAACTAAATTTAAGTTGGGTGCATATTGTTCTTTCTAATTCATTAAGAAAACTAGATGGCGTGACGTGGCGACGTCTTTTTTTAATTGCGGTAAGCCCAAGGCCACTTGCGGGCGAGTATAGGTCTGTCCGAGATTATAGCCTGGATTTTTTTTTTTTTTTGTGGGACAAAACCCGCCACACTTTTCCCAACCACTGCAACTCCTGAAAGCCAGAATCAACAGTGGCGACCGCCAGAAAAACGCCGAGCAATGAAGCTCGACGAGTCCTGGAGAAACGATTCAACTGTCTTGGGTCCCGCAACGAAATTAATCAGAAAAGAATAGCGGAGGAGTAAGAAAAAAGATATTTTTTCCACTTCCCTCCATAACAAGCAGGAGACAGAACAGAACTAGGCCAATCGGCACAAAGGGACATTATTGCAACTGGGAGAAGCCCAGATTGCCAAACACCACGGAATAAAATTTGATTAAGTTAAAGGGTCCTAAGTAGGTATTAGCTGTTACAATTGATTCCAATAATAGGTATGGCAAAAGCGCCTGAACGCACGGAAATTGGTTCTAGTTTCTACAAGGTCCGTATAATAAACGACTCCGGATGTAACTTGTACACTATCCAACATAATATTGCGTTCATTCTGCCAAAGAACACACTCCCACAAGATGTGATGTGCGGACTGTTCAAATTCACAGTTCGATGTAGAACACTGACACAAAGGGGAAGGAACAAGTTTAAAAGAATACAGTTTACTTTTAAAGTTGCCATGACCTGTGAGAAATTGGGCAACGCAGTGGTCAACCTCCAGCCATGTCTTAGCCAGCCGATCGCCAACGGATGGAAAGAATAGATGGAGGTGCCGGCCCTTGATGGAATCATCCCACCTACTTTGCCATTCGGATAAGAGGTCCTCCCAGACTTCAGTCTGGGGTTTAAATAATCTAGAGATCCTATTGAAGTCGCGTTGTGTAACAAAATTAGTGTCCATGGCCTCCCCCCTCGCGGAGTAGTACATTGAAGCACGTCGCTGTACCTCAAGGTCGACTGGAAGTACACCTGCCAGTACCGGTAAGGCTTCAGTACTGACCGTTCTATACGCCTTGCATAAAAATATCAATGCCAAACGTTGGCTTTGAAGCAGTTTACGTCGTGCCGCTCCTATGCTGGCCCTATCGGCCCAAGCAGGTGCACCGTAGCACATACATCCTAAGTAGGTAGCTCCATATATAGTTTTTAAAGTTAGGAATGATAGACCTCAAGTTGCTTTGGATATTCTAGTTAGGGCTTAAAAGTTCTTTTTAGCTTTTTCACCAACTATTTTTATATGTTCGATAAATGAAAAATTCCTTTCTAAGATCATACCAAGGTAGCATACGGATTGCTGTTTTTTAATGGGAACGTTGTTAAATTTAATAGTAGGCAATGATTTAAGATTACCTTTTAGTAGAAGTTGATAGGTTTTATGTGGCGCAAATGCTAGGCGGTTACGATCACCCCACTGAGATATTAAATTTAGGCAAGTATTGGCCAAGTTCTCAAGTCCAGCTCGGGTACTTGACTGAATGAGCAGTAGGCCATCGTCCGCGTAACCAGTAAGTGAACAGCCGCAAGGAAGCGGGATCGCGAGGAAGTTATCAAAACCCAAATTCCATAAATAGGGACCGACAACTGAACCCTGAGGACATCCCATGGTTAGTGTTTTAGTACTAGAAAAATGACCGAGCTTAAGTACCGCGGAACCGTTTATAAAGTAAGAGTAAACGAGATTATATATGTTTCTATAGCAACCGCGGGTTTTTAATTTTAACAACAGCATCGGCCACCAGGCGTTATCAAAAGCCCCAGAAATATCCAGGAAGATCCCAATTACGTACTTGTTTTCAGATTGGTTAACGGTTCTTCTGACAGAAAGCGCCGCGTCGACTGTAGATTTACCTATGGTGAAGCCATATTGATTATTATGGAATTTTGGACCGTTCGGTAGTAAACGTGGAACGATAAGGCGCTCAAGAAGTTTAATTATAGCCTGGATGAGATTTTTCTGGAAAAAGTAATATGAAAAGCTGCAGGATCAAGGAGAAAATAGGAATTTATGATATAAGTGTGTAGTTACGGCTCCGCCCGTCCGCTGCAGCTTAATTCACTCACACAATCACATTGTACTTATCTAGTTTTTAGTTTTATGGGTGGGTGCCGAGTCACTCCCTGCAGTCGTTTTGTTTACTTTACCAAGATTTAATCAAATTCGGACATGAGTTCTATTCTATTGTTTCTGGCAATGGTGCCGACGTCGACAATTCTTCCAATGTCTAATGTGATATGAGGAAACGTGCGGAGGCAACTAAATTTTAAAAAAAAGAAAATATTTCTAATACAGTAATAATTTGATAACACAGTGTTTATTGTGAAACTTGAAGACAAGTGTTAGTAGGTACACTGTAACAAACAAAAAAATAAAAAAAAAAACGTTAAATATATTAAATATGAACATAGACAAATATACAAAAATAATCATAATTTGAGGGCATTAATGCGGATAAAATCCATCAAAGCTCCAAATAGCTTTGGAGAAGAATGTCTTAGTAAAGACGGAAAGTTAGTTGGGACAGGGATATGAAACTTAGGAAGACGACTATACAGATCATGGGCTGGGCGGACATGAGTTGTAATTAGTTTTCTGGTACGCGTTAAGATGGCCGGCTTGTTTCCGCGGCGCGAGATTTCGCACTGACGGCAGGAGCACAGTACGGTTGGCAGGTAGGTGCGTCAGGAATTAGAATTTAGAACGAGGGTAGGACACAGGAAATTCGAAGCTCAAACAGGACAGATGATAAATATTTATTTGTTCCTGTAAAATTAGTGAGCTCTTGTATATTTTTAATCACATCTAAACTGTCTATGGAGAATGTTAATTTGACAGGATTATACTAAAATTTTATCTTCTGCCCTGTTCTTAATGTAATAGAAAGAAAGAGATGAATTTAACTTAAATTTAGTTTTGTTTGTAAACTGAGGGATTTGGAATCATTGGTTCACATACTTAACAAAAACAGTAATCTCCAATAACTGTATACAGAGAAAAATTCTTTACATCCCACACTAGAAAGAAAGACAAAAAAAAAGAAAATTATTTGAGGTAAACATGAGGCAAAAAATTAGAAACATAGTCAGATGGCTGTTGCATAGCATTATGCTGCGACTCTATGGTACTCAAGGTAAGATTCTCGCTCTTGTAATACTAGCCACATACATTTACTAGCAATTACATTTATTTAGTTAATCTGGCTTATGTTTTATTAATATCATGCCGTATGTATCTATATGACAAAATGAATACGAAAAGTCAATTTTATCAAAATTTTAAACATATGATCGATGCATAATAGGTACTGAATGAACTTGCTTTTATTTGAACAGGTCGTAAAAAAGCAAAATACAAATTATAAAATAAAAGTAATTATAGTAGTTATACAAACAATAGTGAAAAAGGAAAAGTAATGTTTTGCAAATAATAGTGAAAAAGGAAAAGTGGTGTTTTACAAACAATAGTAAAAAAGGAAAAGTAATGTTTTGCAAACAATACTAAAAAGGGCAATGCAATGTTTTTTTTACAAACGATAGTGAAAAAGGAAATTAATGGTATACAAACAATTGAATATTCCTTCTGTCAGAACATGGGCCTTGTCTCTTCAGGAGTCAGTGGGCCATAACCCAGCACGATACGTGCTAGTAGACCTTTCAAGTCTTCGAATTTCCTCACGATGTTTTCCTTCACCGCTGTTAGAGCTCATAAACGTTCATATTTGACTAAATATCCAGACGAAATCTCGGAATACAGTCATGCAATGATAAGGCATATCATGTATGTTTTCTTACTGCACTGAATTAGCGATAGATCCATCCTACATACGGAGCTAGTCATAATGAAACATATTAAGCGTAAATTATGTACTAATATATAATTAGTTGTAAGTTTCTAGTGCAATAATAATGTTAATACAGTTTTTTATAAGTGTTTCTTAATTGAAAATGAATGATTACATTCGATCGAAGTTAGGACTTTTTTCATGGAAATATTCAGGTTCATGAGATAGCGAAAATTCTGAGTTTTATACAGCGTGTCTGTAAAATAGACTGGTAATAGGGTATTTGACAAAAAAAAAACTAATTAGTCCGTCAGTCAGATTTCCAAAAAATACTAGACACGTATTTTTCTTTTTTCATATAAACAAAAAATGCAGACGGCACAGTGCGTTGAAAACTCGTGTGATGTCACTGGACGCTACACTTTTTAGCGAGCAGTGACGTCACCAGCCACCACTCCTGATCTTTGATGCCTCTTATATTTGTCATTTTTAATTGATTTGATAAAACAAAATATACGTATCCAATATTTTTCTATAATCTGAATGACGGACTAATTAGTTATTTTAGTCAAATACCCTATTATGTTCGGAGGGCCTAGTGCCAGATTTTATTACATTGACGCGATCGAGACATTTACCCTCAATATTGCTTATCCAATAATACAGGCTTGCCTAGTTTGGGGCAATGCAAAATCTCTTGAGCAATAAAGTTTAATATTATTTCCTTTATTTTATTTTACACACAGATAAATTACATTTTTACATTAATATATTAAAGTATAAAAACATTTAAAGATATAAAAAAAAATATTAACCCACCGGTATCGGGAACAGAGTCCATGCTACCGGTGGTTAGGGCTCCGGAGACAGGAACCTCTTCACGATGTGGGCCGTATCGAGGCCTTTTGAATCAGGCCCTTAATCCAACTGCCTAACGAGAAGCTCAATAGATGTTGGTCGAGGCTCTTGGCTATCAAAACATTGGTCCATACGACAATCTGTACAATGACAGCCGAGTTCACATTCCACATGTCATTAATCTCGTGCGCCAAGTCGAGATATTTAATTTGTTTCTCTTTCTCTGCTTTCACGAAATTCCCATCATGTGGAATGGTGACATCGACAATCATTGCGAGGCGCGCTAATCGATCTATCACTACAATATCAGGCTTATTTGCAACAATAGTCCTGTCAGTAATGATATTTTCATATCGGCTAAAATACAAACCTGTTATCACTGTTAGAAATTTCGGTAGAAAGCCGAATTCTACTTGTTCGCCTTCCTAGAGTAACGAAGACAATTATGTTTTTTATCACCTTAAAATCATAACCCTGTATTTATTGTCGCGCAGTCGGGTAATAATAGTAACATCTATGATCGCAAGTTTTTTTAAATTTTTGAACCAATATAATGTGAACGTTGTGAATTTCTTTTGATATACTGTATATTGTAATAAGAATAATGTAAATTAAATTATTCATTTGACACGCTGACAGTACTTTGCAACATTAGCACGAATAGAGAAGCAGGCGATGTTACTTGCTAATAATTATATTAATAACGGCCATCTAGTAATAAATTGGCACATCTATGTGGCTACCATTTACGAGACTCGATCGTCGATATCGACTGCGTTTGGAGCTCTGACTGGTTGAGAGTTCCTTCAACCTTGAAGTGGACCACTCGAAAAGTCATGGTAGCCACACTTCAAATTATGTGAAACCGACTTTATTACATATCCTTAATATTGTTACGAATGCACCTTATGTCGAGGGCATAAGGTTCAATATCGCTTGACATGCAGTGTGTAACTTTTAAGATCTATAACTCGAGATCTGGACATTGTCTAGGTGTAATATAAAAACGCATTCCTAGACTTAAGGTGGCCTATTGAATGGTACAGGTTTTATCAATTTTGTCAACAAAGTGACGACATCGAAATTTCTAGAAACCCGTTTCCGGGAATTACCGTAGGTACTTACTGAATGTACTCGAAGTTATGCGCTATTATTATTACGTCTAGACGATTCTGGAATGTTCGATCAGCTGGCCTATATATAGCGCCGCGACGCCGGCGCCGAGTCAGTCTACACTTGACTACCGATACGAAAACAGCGACACTTAAGAAGCGATCTTTGAGAATACCTACTGCGACAACTGTAACGAGAACTGTGAGTACTACGTGAAGTAACATTTGTAGTGTTATTGTGTGTTTACGACACGGACTTCGTGGACGTAAGGGAAGACTTCGGTGCAACATCAGCAACATTCTACTTGTCATTGCCTACAATCGACTGTATCTTCGTTGCCAATAAACATCGCAACCCTTAACCGGCGTTTTAGTATCCCTAGCCCGTAACAATATTCTATACTAGTACCTCGAACCCGCTGAACACTGTTTCTAGTATAGACATGAATCTATAAAAAAACGTTAAATTAACTCATAAATTAATTTCAAACAGTTATAAGATATTTTGGAGCAGTTCGGTTCGAACCCCGTCAGACGCTTTACTATTTGTGTAAATTATTTCATCGCCACAGCTTTCAAAACGGCGAAAGAAAACATCTTGAGGAATCTGACATCTACCAATCCGCACTGGGCCAGCGTGGTAGATTACGGCCCACTCCGTCTCGTCGAGAGGAGGCCATTGTCCCAACAGTGAGAACAATATAGGCTGATTATGTATGTTGTATAAGATCTTTGATCCTTGTGTCTGTAAAATATGAAAACGTGGATCGTGGATGTGCCGATATATTACTAGATGAGCTATATATTGATACACAATACGTAAAGAAAACCCTGTCCGATCTGTGAAGGTATTGTTAAGTATCGATACCTGATTCTACTAATGCCTACAAAGCCGGGATAAACTTAAAAATTAAATACCCCCTTAAAATATATTATTTCGCAAAACGAGGTAACTTAATGCATGTGCGGTAGGCAATACATGCGCGGGCGAAGGGGGTACGCGACACCCGGTCGCATCGCTCATAATGATACCGTCAAAAATGATGTTGTCACTTTTTTTTTTAAATACTAAATTTTGGGGAAGTTGGAATTAATTCGTGGAAAAAAAGATTATTTCAAAATTTATTAGTATTGTTACTATGATGATTATATAAAATTACATATTATATTTGGTCATGTGTTTACCTAAACTTTATTAAACTTTATTATCCTTATGGGTCGGACACGGTTTTCTTTACTTATTGATATACTTATATATATACTTATATATATAAGTATATATTCAGCTAGAATGTTAATTTGTATTTTGCATTTTTATAAGCACGACGCAATTTTGATGTAAGTAACTATTGTTTTGTGATCTATGTTTTTTTATTATTAAAGTTATTTCTGGATTTGCTACTTTTATTTCCTTAAAATAAGTACCCTCATAAGTCTCTTATCCCGTAGGAAAATTGAGATTAAAAACCCGCAGAGTACGAGGCGGATTCACGCACGAAGATGTTCATATAATTATCATCATATATGTACACTAGCTGCGCGTCGCGGTTTCACCTGCCTAAGTAAAAATAGATAAAAATCTATTCTCGTGGCTAGCGCATGTATATATATATAGGAAATTTTATTAAAATCAGTGCAGCTGTTATGGAGGAGTTCGAGGACAAAACTGTGACAGGAAAATTTTATATAATAGACTAGCTGGGCCCCGCGGTTTCACTCGCCTAAGTAGTAGTAATATAAAAAATTTAATGTTAAAAACCTATTCTCATACCTAACGAATGTATATACGAAATTTCATTAAAATTGGTTCAGCCGTTTTGTAGGAGTTCGAGGACAAACTATGACAGGAGAAGTTTGTTGTTCCAGTACTTCGATGTACGCGGTATAAAAGAGGAGGCTAAACGCTTCGTCCGGATCTTAGTGGTGTTAACAACGTAAGAGTTACTCTCCGTACGATGGGTCCTCCGATGATGGAACGAGGATGAGAGAATTACGTTATGCAATTCCCTCGCACTCGGATGCATTTTGGAGAGTTCCAAAATGCATCCTATAAAACAACGACAGGCGACGATCAATTAAACTTTATAATGTAGATGTTAAGGTTACTTTTCCATAAGCAAATTTTTGTTTAGGTATATTTTTTTTTGCAAATTAGTCGTGACAGCAGATTGATAACATGATATGATCTAGTTGGTATTCGGTACGTAACCATCCGGTTTAAATCTACTTGGTCATGAAACAAAGCGCCTTGTTAACATAATTAATTTAGTTTATTTTCTATTTTAATTAGATGTAGGCGTATTCAACAATTTTTATATTTTTACTTAGTTTTTTATGAAAACATTTTGTTTTTATTTATTTGTTTTTCATAAATCCTCTGTGTCATTATAATGAGAGAAATAGTCCACATTCAGGTCGGAAGATGCGGGAATCAAATTGGGTCAAAAGTAAGTAAAAACTGGTATAAGCATTTACATTGGCTAATATTTTAATGATAATTTATTTCGAGCAACAAGACTCATCGTGTCAGTAACAATATAGAAAGAAAAAACAGAATAAAAGACACACAATACATCTAAAATAATATCGGCTGTCGGCAGAAGTTACCACCATCCAGAAGTCTTGCTGCCAAGTGATTCGTCGTGTTCCGGCCATGTAATGTCTGGTGAAGCCGTACAGAGGTTGGGTCTGAGCAGTTGTGTTGCAATGTGTACCAGGTACGATGCGCCAAATATTGTTGTGTCGGGAGTTCGGTCGTAGAGGGTCTCCAGATCAATCTCCCTCTGGCGCAGCATCGTTGGTCGTGTTGCTGGGTTTAACATTGCATCACCTCGCTCAGCTGGCGTCTTCCTTTCTATTCTCTCGGTTTTTGTTGAGTGAATAGGCTCATAATAAACTAGCTCGCTTTGCCATCGTCACACAAGTCACACACGTCACAATTAGTGTGCAGGAAGCAATCATTTGCAAAGCGCTGTTGGCTACACCGCGCTTAAATAGATCTAGATAATTTAAAAAACTACGGCATTCCCTTTTATCCAGCTGAGCTGATTTTGTTATGGGCATTGTGCTAGAGTTTCTAAGGTTGAGTTTAAATTCGTACTTTTATTTTTAGTTCTGGGAGGTGATCTCCGATGAACATGGAATCGACCCAGCCGGCGAATATCATGGTGACTCTGATCTTCAGATAGAACGCATCCAAGTATACTACAACGAAGGATTAGGCTCAAAATACGTCCCCAGAGCAGTACTCGTGGATCTTGAACCGAGCACTATGGATGCCATAAGAGGTGGCGTCTACGGACAGATATTTAGACCCGATAACATTGTGTTTGGCATCACAGGAGCAGGCAATAACTGGGCTAAAGGACACTACACCGAAGGCGCAGATTTGCTCGAATCAGTCCTCGATGTTGTGCGAAAAGAAGCGGAAGGATGCGATTGTATGCAAGGCTTTCAGCTTGTGCATTCTCTTGGAGGCGGTACCGGGTCTGGATTAGGTACACTACTTTTGGCGAATTTAACCGAAGAGTATCCTGACAGGATTTCTGTTTCGTACTCCGTGGTACCCAGTCCTAAAGTTTCTGACACAGTAGTGGAGCCTTATAACGCGACGCTAGCAGTAAACCAACTGATAGAAAATTCTACGCAGACCTATTGTATCGACAACGAGGCGTTGTACGACATCTGCTTTCGAACCCTGAAGATGAAGACCCCTACATACGGTGACTTGAACCACTTAGTGTCTGCGACAATGTCGGGCGTGACGACGTGTTTGCGGTTCCCGGGGCAGCTGAACGCCGACCTGAGGAAGCTCGCCGTCAACATGGTGCCGTTCCCGAGGCTACACTTCTTCATGCCCGGATTCGCGCCATTGACGTCACGAGGAAGCCAGAAGTATCAAGCGCTGACCGTCCCGGAACTCACGCATCAAATGTTTGACGCGAAAAACATGATGGCGGCTTGTGATCCTCGCCATGGACGATACCTGACAGTCGCTGCTATCTTCCGTGGTCGAATGTCAATGAAGGAGGTGGACGAACAGATGGTTAACATCCAAAACCGAAACAAAGATTTTTTCGTGGAATGGATACCTAACAACGTGAAAACAGCAGTTTGTGACATTCCCCCCAGAGGCTTGAAGATGTCTGCGACCTTTATAGGAAACACGACTGCTATTCAGGAACTGTTCAAGCGAATTTCGGAGCAGTTCACGTCTATGTTTAGGAGGAAAGCCTTCCTCCATTGGTATATAGGTGAAGGAATGGACGAGGCGGACTTCACGGATGCTGATAACAACTTGAGTGATCTGTTATCAGAGTACCAACAGTACCAGGACGCGACGACAGAACCAGACATTGAGGGTGAAGACGCAGATGAAGAAATGCCTAATGATGAATAGGCTTATTTTGTTTATTTAATAAATTGTTTTTTATGAAATATTCCTATTTACGGATTTTGTAATCTAAAGTAAATCAGAGTCAGTCTTGTTTGCTTTGCGCCCTTTCGTTTGTCGCCACCAGCCATCGTAGGATTGATTTGAGCGGGTATCCCACTAATTCAACCTAAAAAAAACCAGTTTAAGGTGGGCACGCAGAAACGCATGTCCGAAAACCCATCATAAACATTTGCTGTTAATTCAACTAGCAGGGTAATTACATAACACATTATTAGTAGCAATGGGTTTCATTTGGACAATTCAACAACATTCATTGCGTTATAAGTTGCTGATCAGAAACATTTTTTCGAACATATGGAGCAATGGACTTGCGCAATATGCTTCAAAATGATTCCAATTGATAGTAATAGTAATGTATGTACATAAAAATATATGGGATTTTAACAGAAAAACTAGGATTATCACATAAATTCAAAATAGTCGAGCCAATTCTATAGCTTCACAACCACAGGATACGGAGTTAAGAAAATAAGCGATATTCATAATATAAATACCAGGAACAAACACAATCTTGCTGTAGGGTACATCACACTCGTCTCCACAGAGTAGGCAACTCGTTCATGAGTCAATGTACCTATACACTTTTACAGCAAGCTTCCCATAGACATTCGAAACTTACCCATTAAACGATTTAAAAACTATATAAAGGCTAAACTGTGCAAAAAGGGGTATTATAAAATCACAGATTATTTAGAAGACAAAAAAGCTTGGGACTGAGTTGCTCGCTCTGTTAAGCATTGTTATTAAGCAATATGCATAATTATAACGTAAATTATTGTAAACATTTTCATTTTTAATGTCTGGACTTGACAAGACGATGATCCCCGAGTTTGTTTCGGCTATTCCTTCTCAGAGGTAGTCACTTAGGAAATGCCGGCTTCATCTAGTTAAAAATAAAACATATGACGTGTAAAAGTGATCAGTGATCCTACTTGCTAATAAACGATTTCATTTCGTCAGATTTGGCGATATTTATTTCTACAGGTGCACATACCTACAATAATTTAAGTCCCACGATTTCGCGAAAAAAATTCAACAGGAAATGAAAGATGTCAACGAAATTCTCGAAAACATTTTCGGCGCACATTAACTACCCAGAAATATGTAGTTTCTTATGTAGTTTCATCAGATTACGCACTTACGCAGTAAGTAATTATTCTTTTCCAGTCATCACACTAGAAGCTGCTCTGCCGGGGTTAAAATAAAATTGATGATTTAAATTAAAATCAATATTGTTACATAGATTTTTATTTTATTGTACTTAATTTAAAAAAAAAATCTTCAATACGAATGGTAAAAAAAAAACATCAAAACAAAACCAATTTACACCTAACACTAAACATGGACATGGACAAAACAAAACAAGACATTGGACGATTACAAACAACATTTACTCTTCTTCCACTTCCTCGTCGAATTCCCCTTCGTCATCTACGGTCGCGTCCTGGTACTGCTGGTATTCGGAGACCAGGTCGTTCATGTTGCTCTCTGCCTCTGTGAACTCCATCTCGTCCATACCTTCACCGGTGTACCAATGCAAGAATGCCTTTCTTCTAAACATGGCGGTGAATTGTTCAGAAATCCTCTTGAACAGTTCCTGTATAGCTGTGGTGTTACCGATGAACGTAGCAGACATCTTCAAACCGCGAGGAGGTATATCGCAGACAGCAGTCTTGACGTTGTTCGGGATCCATTCGACGAAGTAACTGCTGTTCTTGTTCTGGATATTAAGCATTTGCTCGTCCACTTCCTTCATGGACATGCGACCACGGAAGACTGCAGCGACGGTGAGGTATCTCCCATGGCGCGGGTCACACGCCGCCATCATGTTCTTCGCGTCAAACATCTGCTGCGTGAGCTCCGGTACGGTGAGGGCACGGTACTGCTGACTTCCTCGAGACGTCAGCGGTGCGAAGCCAGGCATGAAGAAGTGCAACCTCGGGAACGGCACCATGTTGACTGCGAGCTTTCTCAGGTCGGCGTTCAGCTGCCCTGGGAACCGCAGACACGTCGTAACGCCCGACATGGTCGCAGATACCAAATGGTTTAAGTCACCGTACGTTGGGGTTGTCAGCTTCAGCGTGCGGAAGCAGATGTCGTACAACGCCTCGTTGTCGATGCAGAATGTTTCATCGGTATTTTCAACCAACTGATGTACCGACAAGGTCGCGTTGTAAGGCTCTACTACGGTGTCCGACACTTTCGGACTGGGGACTACGGAGAAAGTGTTCATAATCCGGTCAGGGTACTCTTCCCTGATTTTGGAAATTAGCAAAGTCCCCATTCCGGAACCAGTGCCGCCTCCAAGTGAGTGCGTGAGCTGGAAGCCTTGCAGGCAGTCGCACCCTTCAGCCTCTTTCCTGACGACATCTAGAACAGAGTCGACTAGCTCAGCGCCCTCGGTGTAGTGTCCTTTGGCCCAATTGTTTCCAGCTCCAGATTGTCCGAATACGAAGTTGTCCGGGCGGAAGATTTGGCCGAAAGGTCCGGAGCGCACAGAGTCCATGGTGCCGGGCTCGAGATCAACGAGGACAGCGCGCGGCACGTATTTGCCACCCGATGCCTCGTTGTAGTACACGCTAATACGCTCCAGTTGCAGATCGGAATCTCCATTATAAGCACCCGTGGCGTCGATGCCATGCTCGTCGGAGATCACTTCCCAGAACTGAAACAGAAAATGATCGTGCGTGTTTAATAAGCTGAACGTAACCTTTGAATAGATTGTCACCAAAAGTAGATATTGCAGTTGCAGTTTTAAACCAGAGCTAATTTTACAATAATGAAAATTATGGAATGTGAATGTGGTAAGTACATTGAATTTTCAGTGTACTTGAGGTTATTGCAAAATGAGTCATCGAAATCATATTGTGTTATCAGTACAGCATCACCAGCTCGGAGTACGGCGGCGCGCGGGGCAAGAAGTATATGTAGTTGCTTTATGTGTTGCTAGTATAGAGCTGTTGAACTATATACCTTAGCTCCAATCTGATTGCCGCATTGCCCGGCCTGGATGTGGACGATTTCCCTCATGATTAGTTCACAACGAATTTTAGGCCTAAATTCTTTGATTAAAAAATCACTTTAGCTTATTTTTTCATCGAACGGTTAATGTAATAAAAAAAACTAAAAAAATAAATAATTTAGTACTGCATGTGCAAAGCAGAAAATTTTCTCGTCTACTGATTTTGAATTCTTTTGTCAGATTTGTCAAAATTTGAATCTGTTTTTTTTTTAAATCTTGCGCTAATCAAGATGGCCAGGAATTTCACGAGAAAACTCATTTTATTGTTTTTCAATAATGGTTTAAGTCAAACGGCGAATTCACACGAGCTCCGCTTCCTGCTCTGAATTTCGTACAAAGCTTAAGTGGCTTCCCATTCGTCTTCACCGGAATTCTCATATCCTATTTCAGCTTTACAGCATTTTTTTAAATCCTAAAACCCCCTCTTATCTTAAAGAACGTTTTAAGTTCCTTCGTGTGTCATACACATAATAGATGTCTGAGGTCATCGGAAAACCTGATATTGGATATGCCGATGCATTCCACTAGTTTCTGTCACCCTTTGTAAAATCTTTATATTTATGTTTCTGTATTCTATATGGTGTACATAATAAAGAGTATTATTCTATTCTATAAATAATTTTCCTATATAAAAGTCCAATGAAAGATGAGCGTGACACTCAGCTTGATTTTCCCACCAAAACTCCACGCAGGAAACATCCCTATTTAGTGTTACCCTGCTTTTAAAATTTTTTGTTCCAGATAAATTAATTTCACAACTTTATAGACATAGTATACTTGAAGACCAATCGATCATTTTAATAATTATAATATGTATTACAAAGTGTTCTAGCCTCATCTGACAATGGAGAGGACAGGGTGCCATTAAAGAAGCCTACATTAGCATCGTTGTCAAAGGTTTGACACCTTTGGACTCCCAAACGAGCACACTCTACAAGGATATGATGCACGTCTTCTACAACCCCACATGCAGCACAATTTGGTGAATCCACTTTACATATCATAAATCCGAAGCTAATGAGCGGTATTTGTCCTCGGATGATCGGAGCCTCAAAGCCGTCACTATCTCTTGCCTGCATATCCTGCCCTCGCTGTACCAGAGTCTCCGAGGAAGAGATGGCTGAATCGTTTTGTACCAGATACTCTTAGTGAAACACCTTTCATCAAAATATTCTGCCCAAGACTGAATGAATCTATCTCTAAAAACGGGTAAGAGCTTGGTGTGCCAGGGAAAACAAGGATATATGTATTTCTCCATCAGACTCCGCATCATTTGCCAAACAATCAACCATCTCATTTCCCTCCAGTAAAACGTGAGATGGAATCCTCAGCAGCTCAATTATTTTATGTTTGATAACAAAATCAGTATAGAGTTTTTAATATAATGTAAGCCAATGGAAGGCCCCTAAAAGGCGAAGTACCTGTGCATCTCGTCAGGTGGAATAGAGCACTTTTTGCGTCTGTAAAAATAACAAAGTCGATCACCGGCCAAAGATTCGCCATATGCCAAAGCAGTGCATATAGAGATTTACAACATATTGATCTTAGGTCATTTACATTATAACGACGCTTTGGCTTATCTACTGAATCTAAACAAGACTTAACAGTATTTGATAAGTCCATCCCACCAAAAACATTCTGCAAAAAACTTGCCAAGTCTCGATGGAGCTGCTTGTTTATCTCTAAAAAGTAATGAAATCTACTACAGCGATTACTTTATTGTTAGTTAATGTTGCGTGACTTGGCTGTTGAAAGGTACACAAGGATACAAAACGCAACATGAAAAACTGTTGCTACTGTACAAGTACTGTAGAAGCAGGAGTTGTTAAAAAAATATATTCTCTTTTACGTGGCCCACGACTCAATCCGGACTTCAAAGATTTTTGCCGGTTCAGTTCTCGTCTGAAGCAACCACGGATGCTTTTCCACCTTTTTTGTAAAGAATCAGCTGAAAAAAAAAAGAAGTTTAGTATAACCATTCATCAATCAATCAAACAGCCTATTGCAGTCCAATAATGATGTTATCTTTTCTTTTGGGTATTTTGCGTCAGGTTGTTCACTCATGGACCTTAACTACAACTACAGACTCGGTCATACAACAATTTGCAATATAATAGGGATGTTTCCTGGGTAAAAAAAATTTATTCTATTTAGTCCGTCATTCAGATTATAGAAAAATATTCTATTAGTCCGTCATTCAGATTATAGAAAAATATTCTATTTTGTCCGTCATTCAGATTATAGAAAAATATTGGATACGTATATTTTGTTTTATCAAATAAATAAAAATTGACAAATAAAAAAGGCATCAAAGATCAGGAGTGGTGGCTGTTGACGTCACTGCTCGCTACAAAGTGTAGCGTGCAGTGACGTCACACGAGTTTTCAACGCACTGTGTCGTCTTCATTTTTTGTTTATATGAAAAAAGAAAAAATAAGTGTCTAGTATTTTTTGGAAATCTGACTAACGGACTAATTAGTTTTTTTTTTAATCAACTACCCTATTAGAGAAGGGTGCAGCATTATAAGTCAATTTCAAGAAAAGTATATAGGTCTTCCAAAGACAGAAAATTATTGAAAAAAGAGCGCTGTTTTCTCGTGGTCCCAGGATTTTGTCCCTTTAATGGGACCACGAGGGACAACAGTTTCTCGTAGTCAGATTGTTATGCATCTACATCCTGTATATAAAATTATGTAGTTACCAAAAAACAACGATAGTTAAAATACCAACTAGGTATATTCTAATCTAACTAAAACTCTTAATTATGGCGTTGATTCCTCCCCGACGCATAAATTTATTATTTATTATATTTTAATGTGTACGTATCAACAGAATAGGGTATTTGACTAAAAAAAACTAATTAGTCCGTCAGTCAGATTTCCAAAAAATACTAGGCACGTATTTTTTCTTTTTTCATATAAACAAAAAATGCAGACGACACAGTGCGTTGAAAACTCGAGTGACGTCACAACACTGTACACTTTTTACTGGCCAGTGACGTCACCAGCCACCACTCCTGATCTTTGATGCCTTTTATATTTGTAAATGTTTATTGTTTTGATAAAACAAAAAATACGTGTCTAGTATTTTTTGGAAATCTGACTGACGGACTAATTAGTTTTTTTTAGTCAAATACCCTATTCTTAAGTAATCAATGTCGGTCAAGTGTAATTTATTCGAGTCCGGACCCGTGCTCCATCTGATGACGTTATGGTACAGTGAATCAGTGAATAGTTTTCCCTATATGATCCAAAAAAACTAAACAATTATTTAATAGGCGTTAATTTATATGTACAATAATATACCTTATAATTAATTTAATTGAAACTGTTATTTTTTTTATCTTGGCATCAAATATAAAATTTATAAACGTATTGTAGGTTTATGTTCCAGCCTGCCTCTAGTGCCCCATGATCGTATTGCAGAAGGATGGGAATATATTTTGTCAGAGTGTAAAACTTTAAAAAATGCGACGATCCGAGAATTTATTCAATATTTTGAGAAAAATTATATTAAGAAAAATGTAGATGAATGGTGTGTATTGAACGAGAGGCACCGTAACGGAGAGTTGGAATTCGTAACACAATAGAGTTCAAAAACCATATGTTACCTTGAATACATTACTTACTGATATCGCAAAATACCGATTCTTTAGACGTATCGGTAACAAAAGGCCGCAAAGAACACTGTGAGAAATACTGTTTTATATTACAACCGCAAATGCAATTAGTTCATAACGAAATTTCCTTGGGCCATTTTTTGGAAAAAAATACGTTAAAATAAATTGTATTGATGAAATATTTGTTAATTAAGGTTTTTTTTTTGTTAACTGACTGTTCAACTTGACTGTACTAATCACCAGTTGGAGCACGGGACCTTAGAAGTCCCCGTGCTTCACCCAGGTGGAGAACTTGGGTGAAGCACGGGTCCGGACTGAACACTTCACTACACGCTCTAAAAAGTTTATTTGGAAGAAGAAAAAAGAAATGGGACTACGTGAAACTGTTGTCCCTCGTGGTCCCATTAATGGGACAAAATCCTGGGACCACGACAAAACAGCGGAAAAAGTTTCAAGAAGATTTGAAACAATCGCAAACTTCCCCCTTTGCATTACGGGAAACATCACACATGACAATTATTAAACCGATGCATACAGGATCACTATACTTTAATTACAAGCATATTTTTCTATTACAAGCATTATTTTTCTATTGTATTACTTGCTCTGTGTGATGCTAATTACAATTTAGAAATTTAATTATTATTATTTACTAGCTTCCCGCCCGCGGCTTCGCCCGCGTGGAATTCGGTTATATCGCGCTTTTTAGATTTCCCTCGGGAATATCATTTTTTTTCAATAAAATATATAGTCTATGTTCTTTCTCAGAGTCTAAAGATTGTCTGTGCCAAATTTCATCAAAATTGAAATTATATTACCTACCTTCTATTAACTATGAACTAAAATATCCCGAAATATTATGTATGTACAAAATTAATTTACAGGGCCTAACTAATAAAAAATACTGAGGTACTTAAAAAAATAAAACTTAATCGTATTTTTTTAACGTAACGAAAACAATCTTACCTACTATGAAATAAAATGAACTAAATATTATCCCGAAATATTAAGTACCTATGTACAAAATTAATTTACAGGACCTAACTAATAAAAAATACTAAGGTACTTAAAAAAATTAAACTTAATCGTATTATTTTAACGTAACGAAAACAATCTTACCTACTATGAATTAAAATGAACTATGAACTAAAATATCCCGAAATATTAAGTATGTACAAAATTAATTTTTAGGACCTTACTAATAAAAAATAGGAACTAAAAAAATTATGCGAAGCAATCAAATATTTTTACTCTATTGCAAAATGAATTTCTCTGTAGCGCAAATTTCTCTAATCGCATGCGTCCGGCAACGACGTCTGCCCTCACGTGTCTCCCCGTTCGGGTAGGCATAGTTAGATTCGTGCCGTGCGCTACCCCACCACACGACCGCCCCCCGCGCTTGCCCCTCTTCGGCGAATGTGCGTGACGATAACCGATGACCGACGGCAGGCGGCGGCGATGAATAAGTATTCGTAACTTCAAAAGTCGATTTTTTTATTGATACAAAACAAAAGTTACAATTTCTAGAATTCCTTTGGTACCTGGTGGTTTATATAAAAACTTTGCACATCCTAAGAGACCTATGTACCAAGTTACATGGTTTTATCTCCAAAAATGACGAACACCCACATGCAACCCCTATTTCACCCCCACGCTGGTGTAAATTTTAAAATGCTAGAACAAACGATTTTTTGTTTATTATTTAGTGCCTAAATGCCTAAATATAAAATGTAAGGTATCTTCAAGAATGACGAACTTCATACAAACTTTCAACCCCTATTTCATCCCCTCACAGGTCGAAATTTCAAAAACGCTAGAACAAATGTTTTATTATTTTTTATCAAGTGCTTAAGTATAAAGTTTCATGATTTTATCTTTAAAAATTATGAAATCCCATACAACTCCCCCCCCTTTTAACCCCTTACAACCCCTTTTTCGCGATAAAAAGTAGCCTATGTTTTATCTCGGGGTCTAGAATATCTGTATACCAAATTTCATTCAAATCCGTTCAGTAGTTTTGGCGTGAAAGAGTAGCAGACAGACAGACAGACAGACAGACAGACAGACAGAGTTACTTTCGCATTTATAATATTAGTTAGGATTTTATTAGATGTTAGAGCGTATGGAAAAGCAGCGATCCAGCAATTTATAAAGATAGTGCTTTATACACTAATCTCATTAACCAATTTACATGTTCCTGCGGCAAACCCATTCGACAGAAAACGGTGACAAGAGATGAAGCTGATGGATGCATGCGGGCAGCACATGATCATTGTGGAAAGCCTTGGGGAGGCTTTTGTCCAGCAGTGGAACTCTATAGGCTGAAGGAGAAGTCAGGTTATGTGATCATCTAAGTTTATTTTTATTTCATTGTTACAAGTTAAAAAAAAACAAAACGAATAGTTACACCTAACACTAAACATGGACAAGGACAAAACAAAACATTGAACGGTTACAAACAATTACTCTTCTTCCACTTCCTCGTCGAATTCCTCTTCGTCATCTGCCGTCGCGTCCTGGTACTGCTGGTATTCGGAGACCAGGTCGTTCATGTTGCTCTCTGCCTCTGTGAACTCCATCTCGTCCATACCTTCACCGGTGTACCAATGCAAGAAAGCCTTTCTTCTAAACATGGCAGTGAATTGTTCAGAAATCCTCTTGAACAGTTCCTGTATAGCTGTAGTGTTGCCGATGAACGTAGCAGACATCTTCAAACCGCGGGGAGGTATATCGCAGACGGCAGTCTTGACATTGTTCGGGATCCATTCGACGAAGTAACTGCTGTTCTTGTTCTGGATATTAAGCATTTGCTCGTCCACTTCCTTCATGGACATGCGACCACGGAAGACTGCGGCGACGGTGAGGTATCTCCCATGGCGCGGGTCACACGCCGCCATCATGTTCTTCGCGTCAAACATCTGCTGCGTGAGCTCCGGTACGGTGAGGGCACGGTACTGTTGGTTACCCCGTGACGTCAGCGGTGCGAAGCCTGGCATGAAGAAGTGTAGCCTGGGGAACGGCACCATATTGACGGCAAGTTTCCTTAGGTCCGCGTTCAGCTGTCCTGGGAACCGGAGACACGTCGTCACGCCCGACATAGTGACGGATACCAAGTGGTTTAAGTCACCATACGTTGGGGTTGTCAGCTTCAGCGTGCGGAAGCAGATGTCGTACAAGGCCTCGTTGTCGATGCAGAATGTTTCATCGGTATTTTCAACCAACTGATGTACCGACAATGTCGCGTTGTAAGGCTCTACTACAGTGTCAGATACTTTCGGGCTGGGGACCACGGAAAACGTATTCATAATCCGATCAGGGTACTCTTCCCTGATTTTGGAAATTAGTAAAGTCCCCATTCCGGAGCCAGTTCCGCCTCCAAGTGAATGCGTGAGCTGGAAGCCTTGCAGGCAGTCGCATCCTTCAGCCTCTTTTCTGACGACATCTAGAACAGAGTCGACTAGTTCAGCGCCCTCGGTGTAGTGTCCTTTGGCCCAATTGTTTCCAGCTCCAGATTGTCCGAATACGAAGTTGTCCGGGCGGAATATTTGGCCGAAGGGTCCGGAGCGCACGGAGTCCATGGTGCCGGGCTCGAGATCGACGAGGACAGCGCGCGGCACGTATTTGCCACCCGATGCCTCGTTGTAGTACACGTTGATACGTTCCAGTTGCAGATCGGAGTCTCCATTATAGGCACCCGTGGCGTCAATGCCATGCTCGTCGGAGATTACTTCCCAGAACTGAAAAAGATAGTTATTTTAAATATAATACCTCTACAAATAAGGAATTTAAATATGGAAAGATGGCGTTAAGATTATTTGGATAATTGCAAAATGAGTCAATTACGACGCGTAGTTGCGTTGTGTACGGCAACCTTAACTAGTGCTTTTAATTAGGTATTTTATTGCCGATTTTGTACCGCTGTCTCATATTAGTGTTTATAATAAGGTAAAGCACCTTATCTTATAGGCATAAGGTTTAATATTGTGCGACATGTTTTGTGTAACTTGTATGCTCTAAAAAGCATTGCTAGGCCTAAAGTGACGCTATTTAACAGTTTCATTAATATTGACAACGAAGGGTCAAAAATCCTTGAGAATTACTCGTGTCATTTTTGGATTTACGACGTGCCTGTGCAAACCAGTTTGCGCAGGTAAGCGCGTTTGTGTGGACGGCAAGACGGTAGCGCGCGCAGGTCCGAAAGCGCAGCTTGTGCAATCGTTGGCATGCTAAAGATTTGGACTGCGCAAACTTGGCCTACACGGTATTACTTGCACGTGCGGCCGGTCATTCAAGCCGGGCATCAGTCCTACGAATTATTTTACGACAAAGTACACGTCACAAATCCGAAAATGACCGATGCTAGGAGTTATTCTAAGGAATTTTTAACGCAATTAATAGAATTGCACAATCGTTGCCAGCGTTGTGAAAAATAAAAAGCAAATACTCAGAAATAAAATAAAGCATTTCATTTAATGATTGAAAAGTTAAGAGGTAAGTACGAGGTCTCAAAACAACTGATTGCACGGTCCAGTTTGCACGAGCTTACCAGCACGTGTGGCCACTATACACAGTGTTCAGTCTTTTTGTACAGTCATTACTGCACAGGCCTGGACTGCGCAGGCAAGACTGAGCGTGTAGATGGGCCATTAGGAGAGGCTTCGGAGAGACATCAGCTACGTTCAACTTGTCATTGCCTACTATAGACAAACTTCGTAACCCTTAACCGGCATTTTAATATCCCTATCCCTCCCTCATCTATTGGAGTAGATTCAACAGTGCCTTACCTTAGCTCCGATCTGATTGCCGCATTGCCCGGCCTGGATGTGGACGATTTCCCTCATAATTAGAAGTTTACAAAAAATTTGGCGCCTAAACTCTCGTTATTAAAAAAACACTTTAGTTTAATTTGACATCAAACAGTTAAAAAAATAAATAAAAATAAAAAATAAACTAAAAAAAGTTAATTCATTACTGCGTGTGCACTGCACAATTTTTTTTGTCTACTGAGATCAGTGAATTCTTTTGTCAGCCAATTTGTCAGAAAGATTCGGTATTTGAAAAAAAAAAATCTTTTGGCAATTAGTCACGATGGCCAGGCATTTTAAAGAGATGATAGTATTGAAACTATTTTCATTGTTTCGAAAAATTATTCTTTAAATCAAAAGGTAAATTCACACAAGCTGCACTGTCCCGAGTTCCGGACCGAATTTGACGAAGAACTCAAGCGTGTTCTTCGTCAAGAAAATACTCTTAATGCACTGAGCCCCACTTTTCTTCGTAGCACAGGCGTGTATTTCTTCATTACGTCACCAGAATGACATTGGGCGCCACCGAACTAAAGTAGAACTATGCGGTTTTTGCACAATTCAGCGGAGGTACGCTGGTAGTTGATTTATGGACTGTATGTTTCTGAAATTTGTGAGATGACGAGGTATGTCTTTCCAGCTGCAATTAGTAAGTAAGAAATTGCACCACCAACCTTATTCATCCATTTAAGTTGCTGGATGTCCAGATCACACACGGCGCGCCGGCTGAGTTGCGGGTTCCTTAGCTTTCAAACGCAGATCGGGGATGAGCTGATACATGCACGGGCACCATCACCGTTCATAGACTGTCTATTATACTCACTCATTAAAAAACCGCCGAAATATGAAGTTACGAATTTTCCTTCTCGGGACCGTGTACCAACTGACTCGGTGTCAATCTCGACACCGTCAGGTAGATCGAAAAACATTTTGGTGCTTTATTATTTGCTTACTCAACAATATACAGCAAAGATTGAACAAGAACTTTTATCTGTCATCAGGTGATACATGCACATCTACTGCACGCACATGGGCGTAGCTAGCTTCTGGCCTAGGCATGACAGATTTTTAGGGTCGAATTGTCAAATAAAATAAATGCTAATCGCTTGCAACCTCAGCTCGCAATTCCCTGCCGAAGTTTACCGATTACAGCCGAACGCAAGCGTTAAAACGCTCGTTAAAATTCGGTAATCTTTGTGCGCTATAGTAGCACGTGGTTTTTTGGCATTACACCGTACTTTTTGACAGTGTCAACTGCGTGGTTTATTTAAAAGTTAGAGATACATCCTTGTTTCATCATCATCGTCTCAGCGTTAATCCCAGTCGCATCCGGAGGTTTTTTCAGCTTTGGAGTCTGGGGTCCGCTTTATCAGTCTAACTGCTGATTTGCCTAAACTTATACGATATTTTTTCGTGAAGTGACTGCCGTCTGATTTCCCGAAGGCGATGTCGAAGCATTGCAGTTAGACCAATTGTTGGACTTTTGAGGGCTCCAACAACCCGTAACGACTGCCATTAGATGTTCGGGTGGCAACCGGGACCAACGGCTTAACGTGCTTTCCGAGGCACGAAAAGACGAATGTAAATATTCATATTCATGCATACAAATATTTGCACTGTGCGGGGATCAAACCCGCGCCTCCTTGCGCAGCGGCCGCGTTCACTGCTGCTACGCCACGGACCCTGTCAGACCAGTGGAGGTGCCCCAACTTAGTTATTGTGAACAATTCGGTTAGCTAGATAAGTCCTTGTTTATTATACTTACATAGTAATTAAGGTAGTCCATACATGTTCTGCGATATTTCAATGGCAGCTGCCCACACCTGCTCCCCCATGGGTACGCCTATGTGCATGCATCAAGTATTAAATTCCCATTCGAATCAAGTATTAAAAACTAAATGGGGCCAGGGGGCCCCATTTAGTTATGTATTTTGCCTACCTAGGTAAGGACCTAGGTAGGCAAAATAGGTACATAACTAAAAGAATGTAGGATATAAAAGCGGTAATAAAATAAACAAGATACAATCTGTTAGTCAATATTTATCAGCAATTAAAGTATTTTTGTAACGTTATAAACTAGTGCTTGACCGCGTTCCCGCCTGATGGTAAGCAGTGATGCAACAACATTGATGGTAAGGCTACTAGTTTATAAAGAGCCTATTTACTCTAGTCTTGAAGATATTAAGGCCCGTATTCCAGAAGCTCACTCAAAACTCAAGCATTGCTTTTAAACGTTTCAAGCCATTTGATTGGATGAAACTAGTTTTAAGTATGTAATGTTTAAACAGAGATCAATGCTTGAGTTTCCTTCTGGAATACGGACCTTAAATCATACTCAGACAGGAATCATATAATCAAAACTAAAAATCTTACAAAAATTATTATTTATTTTTGCAATAATCATAACATTAACATTAATTAATAGAAATTATTATTTATATTTGCCAGAATGGATCTGGTGACTAGGAATGCTCAATAAGGTCTACCAAGCGGAGTGTGTGGTCACAACACTAGCGGGTCAAGCTATAGAAGCAAGGAGATTTGTGGGCACTCGAGTTCGCATACTCACTGACACTGACAGCGCTTGAGTCCTCCAATCCCTAAAGAAGAGATGCCTCACACAAAGCTTATAACTAGAATGCCACGATACACTCGAACGGGTAACCGTATCGTACCGCAACATAGTGATACTACAATAGATAAAGGGACACGACAGCGGCTCACTGGGGATTGACGCAGCTGACGAGCTGGCTAAAAGGGGGATTCCCTTCTAGCCAGCTCGTCAGCACGTCGGTTATCGGATATGAGCCTATCGTGCACATCCCTGTTAATCAACTACGTACATGACTACACAAGCGGAGGTTTGGTGTCCTCGTCAGTCCGGGCTCCGGGCTCCGGGCTCCGGGCAGTCCAAAGAAGCGCACAGTCGTTTGGTTAGCCTGTCATCTGGATGACAGGCTAACCAAACGACTGTTGCGGGTTACTGAACAGGAAACGCCTGCGATTGGTGACTGGAATCATCACGGATCACTGCTCGATAAATAAACATTACCACACAATAGGAATAACGAACAGCCCTCTAGGGAAAGTTTATATGGAGGCTGATGAGACCATTGCGCATGTGATCTTCGAGTATACAGGCGACACCCAGATTAGAAGTGAAAACCTCGGGGCACCAAGGTCGAGAAGCCTATTAAGACTCCTGTCTTAATATGTGCCCACGCACAATGGTGCACTGGAAGCACTAAGCGCGGAAACCAAACCCGTAACATAGAACGGCTCCGGTGACACTTTGAATTGTAAAGAACGTGCGACATTATTTTGCATATACAACGGTTAGAATTACAATAACCAGTATAAATTGTCATCCTCATCCCGGCCTGCAGGTTCTTGTAGTGCTAGTTCCAACACATCTCAAGAAGTTCAAAGAAGAGTTCTGACCGAAAGGCTGCATTTGTTGCATACATTTTATTGTATGCCCATAGGCAATTAAATTGCACCAGCCTTTCCAGCCTGCTTCAAGGTTTTAAGAACTCAACCAATGAGAGCGCCGAACGCGCTAGATATCGACGATAGAGTCTCGTAATGTAAACTCATACGAGGCCTACCGACAGTGATATTTTAGTGTATTCCGCGTTTAATGATTTCAGTCCCAGGACTGAATTTTTATTATTAACGGATTTTTTCTTTACTAGAGACAGGAACCTATTCAAGGTTCATTTTAGTTAAAAGAAACAATTTAAATAAGATTGTGATTTTAGTTTTATTCGGACATTCACAAGGACAAAACAAAGTCTAAATCTAATATTTGTTGCTATTCCATACCCTCCCCTTCCGCTTCTTCGTCGAATTCCCCTTCATCATCTGCCGTCGCGTCCTGGTACTGCTGGTATTCAGAGACCAGGTCGTTCATGTTGCTTTCTGCCTCGGTGAACTCCATCTCGTCCATACCTTCACCAGTGTACCAGTGTAGGAAAGCTTTCCTCCTGAACATGGCCACAAACTGTTCAGCTACCCTTTTAAATATGCTCTGGATAGCTGTAGTGTTTCCAATGAAAGTAGACGCCATCTTCAGTCCTCGTGGTGGGATGTCGCACACCGCAATCTTCACGTTATGTGGGATCCACTCCACAAAATATGTGCTGTTTTTGTTCTGGATGTTCACAAGTTGTTCGTCCACTTCCTTCATGGACATTCGCCCTCTGAATATCGTGGCCACGGTCAGGTATCTACCGTGTCTTGGGTCGCAAGCAACCATCATGTTCTTAGCGTCAAACATTTGAAGTGTTAATTCGGGAACCGTGAGCGCTCTATATTGTTGCGCGCCCCGTGACGTCAGCGGTGCGAAACCAGGGGTATAGAAGTGTAACCGCGGGAACGGAACCATGTTTACGGCTAGCTTCCTCAGGTCCGCGTTGAGCTGTCCAGGGAAGCGCAAGCACGTCGTGATGCCAGACATGGTGGCGCAAATAAGGTGGTTCAAATCCCCGTACGTGGGGGTCGTGAGCTTCAGCGTCCTGAAGCAGATGTCGTACAGCGCTTCATTGTCGAGACAGAACGTGTGGTCGGTATTCTCAACTAGCTGGTTCACTGCCAGTGTCGTGTTGTACGGCTCCACTACGCAGTCAGAGACCCTGGGGCTCGGGAATACAGAGAATGAAAGGATGATTCGATCGGGATACTCTTCGCGTATTCTGTTAATAAGGAGCGTGCCGAGACCAGAGCCGGTTCCGCCGCCGAGCGAGTGCGACACTTGGAAACCTTGTAGACAGTCGCAACCCTCTGCTTCTCTTCGGACGACGTCCAGACAAGACTCTATAATCTCCACCCCTTCTGTGTAATGTCCGCGTGCCCAGTTGTTCGACGCACTATTTTGTCCGTATACAAAGTTGTCAGGTCGGTAAAGGCAGCCGAAGGGCCCGGATCGCACGGCGTCCATTGTGGCTGGTTTGAGGTCCACGAGGATGGTGCGAGGAACGTACTTTCCACCAGACGCCTCATTGTAGTATACGTTGATGCGTTCCAGTTGGAGATCAGAGTCGCCGTGGTAGCATCCGCTGGGATCGATGCCGTGCTCGTCGGATATTACCTCCCAGAACTGTGGACAATGATACAGAGCAATGAATATTTTTGAAGTTTTTATCGAACAAAAAAAACGTTACGCTAGACAAAGATTAGAAGACACGGGGAGAGATAAATATTTGTTGGTAACGTAGGTACACTAGGTCTTAACGAGCATAGAATACTTACAGATGTGCTAAAGGAGGGCTATGAATAAACCTCCTATAATGACCACAGGCATCCCCGCGCAGCTCAGTGCACACATGCACAAGTGCACAGTCACGGGTCTCCTCTGTGTGGGGATAAACTTATGAAGTACTCACTTTTCCGCCAATCTGGTTCCCGCACGAACCAACCTGAAGGTTAATGATCTCCCTCATCTTGGTAATTTATCGTGCAGATAGGTGTATGTATTAATACTTGTTAATTTCCCGTAATTAATTATCCAAAATTCTCTCAAAATTGATGCTTAACATTAGCTTAAAAACTAATAAAAAAAAGTATAAAAAAATCGTTACGCAAAAATTACACCATGTGCATCTTACGTGGGATTTCAGAAAAGTGAAGCCTGAAGTGGGCGACCGCCGTCGAAGAATATTCAAATTTTTTTCTAGAACATTTTATTATTTCTTCTTAAAAAACTTATAAGAAGAAATTTTTCAACCAGTGTTAATTTTGTAAAAATATTTTTCATTATTAGGAAAAATAATTACGTGTTTTTTATCATTATTTTTACTTAAAAATCTTTACAATTATATTCATGATGTACTCGAGCAAATAGCTTCACAATATCTCAAAATACATATAACACTTATAGCGACATCTAACCAAATTTATACATACTAAAACACGCATGGAAAAATTATTTTTAGGCGACTAGATAACACACTCGCGAGAAATAAGCGCTCAACCCGCCCAAACCAAGAGAAGTTCCGACGTCCCCCGCCAGATGTCGCTATCCTCCTTTCAGGGTTGTTTTGTTTTCAGCAGCGGCATACTGTCACTATTGTCATGGCGCTCGCGTAAAATGTCATCGAGCTAGCGAATCGTTTATAGAATGTAAATTATTACCTTATCCTGTATGATGTAGTTGTGTTTAATGAGTGCCGTGTGTGTGGTGTGCGAACGCCCGTGGAGTGATGTCAGTGGCCGCTGGGAATGCGCCCGCGGAAGAGAAAAAACCAGGTTATTGTGAGGACAGCACGGACAGCGACAATGACACGGAGAGGAAGAGACTCCTTCGGAGGATATCAACAAGCAAGTGCGTCGGGAGACTCGTGAGTAGCATCCTAATGAGAGACTAGTAAAGGATCTGTTGTTATAAGCTTGGGCGTGCCAACTGTCAAAGTGAGGGGGGCGGGGGCTCCATGTGCCTGGGCCCAATTTTCGGAGATCAATTTTTTTTAGTTATAATGTTTGTTTAGCGAATGGATAATATGTAGTGTGCTCATTTATCGAGATGTGGAGGTTGACCTATTTGGGGAGGCGAAGAATGGGGCAGGGGGGTGTAAGGTGACAATAATTTCCCCAGGATAAAGTTGATCCTTCATATTTATTGATCTCCTTACTCCGACAGGTGGTTCAACGTCCTGAGTGGTGCTAGAACAATGCAATTGTTGTTAAATACAATACATGGAACAGAGAAGCTCCAGTATATTTTATATTTCGTCTAAAGTTCTTAATCAGTTTGAGTAGGCGTTCTATTTTCGTTTGTCCGCCTTAGTTTTCGACACGATGATAAATGGCTTGGGAAAACAAGACCGCCATAGGTTTTGGCGGTAAAATGTTGTTCATCGGAGAAGACTGATTACTGGGACTTTCTTGCATAAAACCTCTTTTGTAGCTCTATCTAAGTTGTTGTATCACATTTTGCTCTTTTAAAATCTCATACAATAATGAAGAATAGAATCAATAGAATCAATAACAATGTTTGATTTGCCTTGAATTTTTCTGAAAATATGGTTTTAACAGCAACCTTGTTAAGTCGGAAAATTGGCGGGAGCCTTATTCGATGTTATCGACCCGCTGCTGTTACCAATATTTGCATAAAAACGCGGTTTACCCTAACTAATTACTTTTCCACTAATGGATTAAATTTCGTACGTAAAATGTATAAAGGTAAAGAGCCGATTTATCACAAACCTATTATCATGAATTAGTGTGTTTTACCTATTGAATAGTTTAAGCATTTCGTTGTTTATTTAACTGTGGCGTTTAAAGGTGTTTATTTATAATCTATGGTTAAAATTACGTAATTTTTATAAGTAAAAATGTATGGTTAGAATGACTTATCATCACTTTAAGCAATGTTTATGAAGTAATAGTGTTTTTTTTTTAATTTTTGAACTCGTTGCAAAACTTGAGTATGACTAATAAGACCCGTTCTGTTTTTTTTTGTGATTTACAATGCTTTCTAATTAGAAACATGGCCCGTTAATAGAAATCATATGACTGATGTTTCTATCTTTCGCGATTGTTTCCCGGATCATAGAAGTCCTTGTCACATTGTCTATGACGTTACCCTATTCCTTAAAGGTATTCAAACTCTTATCATATCACGCACCCCTTTTAACTGTCTTATCGTCAAGCTCATTGTCATACTGTCTCTCAAACGCCAACAGTATAGACACCCTACGTTATGCCTCGTCCGACCACGGATGTCCGGTGGCTGTCAATCTTTTCACTGTTCCAGATTCGTATGCTCGTGCCTCCTATGTACGTATATGTATTATGTCTGGTTCGATCCCCTTTGTGAAGAGGCACGAGTACCTATTCTATATGTATATACCTACTCTATTCGCGTTAGCAGACAAAAGAGGTTCGCAGAAGCAGAGGTGCACAACATTTAATTTTCATGATGAGTTCAAAATTTATTAATAATTAATAATCAATATATAAAATTTTAACAACTCAAAACATAAGGATTAACCTTATGTTGTGAGTTTATCGATAACGAAATAGGTAAAACAAAGCAGTAACACGTAACAATTAAATGAAGAAAATCGGTAGAAAACAACTAAGATAGCATTCGAAAGTATAGACGAGTGAATGACAATCAATCACAGCTACGCATTTTGGGAGAAGCCATTTTAAACCCGTAAAATAACAAAATACTCTGCTTCCATAACATCTGACCGGATTAGGAAACATTTCAGATTTGGTAGATTAATAGTTAATAGTTAAGCGTTCCAGGTATTGACAAGCCCTGATTTTAAAAGGTTTTTAACAGAGACACTAGTAGTCTACGTAAAATTTAAATAATTTATTTAATTAAAACTCTCGTAAATTCAGAACATAGATAGTTCAAATGAGTTGATTTAAAAATAATCCTTTGTATAAGTATAAGTTGATTGTGATATTCATTCAGCAGTAACCGTAACAAAACATAATATATGTACATATATTGTACTTATATTACAAAGTTTACTTTAAAAACAACCTTTTTCAACTTTAGTCTAATGTTATCTCGAATGGAATATAGGTATAATTAAGCAATGAAATTGAAGTAACAGTTTATTAATGTAACTTAGAAATTAGCCAAAATCAGCAGTTAGACTGGTAAAGCGGAAACCAGACACTAAAAGCTGAAAAAAAAGTTTCGGATGCGACTGGCATTAACGCTGAGATTATGATGATGATGATGATGATGACGACTTAGCAATATTCTTCTAAGACCTACATACGTATATAATATACTTCTAATCTAATATATGTATAAAATTCTCGTGTCGCGGTGTTGGTCAGGAAGTCCTTCCCTGGGGTTTTGGTCAGGTCATCCGATTACCTAGTCGGTGGGTGTCCGACGCTACGCTTGCGGTACGTGGTCGCCATTCAAGAGCCTTTCTGCGCCATTCGCCATCGGCTCTACATGCTATGTGCCCCGAATCTGACTCAGCTAGGCAGCGTTCGGGAAGCTCCGTAGTGTCTTCTCGTCCAAAATACCTCTGTACCTAAAGACAAAAAGTCTTTAAACAATGTGTGTTACCGGTGATGACATGTGGATCAGAATTTCTCACAATTTCTCACAGGTCATGGCAACTTTAAAAGTAAACTGTATTCTTTTAAACTTGTTCCTTCGCCTTTGTCTCAGTGTTCTACATCGAACTGTGAATTTAAACAGTCCGCACATCACATCTTGTGGGAGTTTGTTCTTTGGCAGAATGAACGCAATATTATGTTGGATAGTGTACAAGTTACATCCGGAGTCGTTTATTATACGGACCTTATTTATTTATTTATTTATTTATTCTTTATTGTACACCAATAAAACATCGAACAAAAAAACATGGAACATGAAACATACAATGGGCGGCCTTATCGCTAATGCGATTTCTTCCAGGCAACCAAAGAATGGACAGATTCTCCTGAACCACATATGGGACTGTCGTTGGTGCCAAATATTTACTAAAATAGATACACAAATACATACATAAATACATAGATACTTTAATAGTGTAAATAGCCACTCATAACGACAAGTAGTGTTCCCTCACAAGTCTCTTGAATTCCAGTAACGATTGTGCGCGTTTAATTTCAATTGGCAATGCATTCCACAAACGAGGGGCCTGAACAGCGAAAGATTTATCTAGGAACGTTGTGGAATGCATAGGCATTTTGAGCTTTAAGTTATCTGATGACCTTAACGATTTAGTATGTGAGTTGCACAGAAATTGAAAACGATTCTTGAGATAAACAGGGGTGAAAGGAGAAAAAAGCACATTATATAGAAGGGAAAGAATATGAGCATTCCGACGAAGGCGAATTGGTAACCACTTGAGCTTCACACGAAATTCGGATACATGGTCATATTTGCGCAGACCGAATATGAACCTTATACAAACATTTTGAAGTCGCTCAAGCTTATCTAATTGGTCTTGGGTAAGATCAAGATAGCTGACATCAGCATAGTCAAGGATGGGTAGAAGAAGTGATTGAGCAAGTGCAATTTTGGTGGTAGTCGGTAGGAAATTGCGTAATCTCCTCAGAGACGCTGCGGATGCAAATAGCTTGCGACTAACTTCCTGCAGCTGGGAAGTCCAAGAGAAATTTTTGTCAATATATATTCCCAAGTTTTTAACTTTGTTACTAAAGGGAACCACTGAGTTTTCAAAAGAAACTTGAGGTAGGCTCGTCCAATCGATTCTAGAGACCGTCCTAGAACTGCCCACGACTATAACCTGCGTCTTTATGGGGTTGACCAAAAGCCCATATCTTTTGCTCCAGTCACATATGCGGGTCAGATCACGATTGATCGCTAATATGGCCTCAGATAGATTTCCAAGAGGCGCTTGTGAGTAAATTTGTAAATCATCTGCATAAAGATGGTAGGAAGAAATTAGTTCGTCAGAGATAGAGTTAATAAAAACTGCGAAAAGTAAAGGGGATAGCACGCCACCCTGCGGTACACCAGCAGACGTATTACTCCAGGAAGACAAGGTCTCCCCGAA